>CM075066.1:48953352-50374602 GCA_037428765.1 Rubia yunnanensis
ATAAAAAAATTTCACACAAGAGGTCTGCTCCTGAGGCCTCTTATAAGGATCTCGACGCCGCCTCCCATGATTTGGTGTCTTCCCTGAGCCTCTCGACCTTAAGGACCACTGCACTTGGTTCTTTTGTGAAAAACTCTGAGGTCAGTTATTTTATCAAAATTAATTTGAGAAAGATTATACATGTTGTTTGTCTACTCATCCCTGCTGCCTATTTCCAGGTTGTCAATGAGTTAGATGGTGTGAGATCCATCATTACCGCTTCCCTGACCTCTTCCCTGTCTTCCTTCATTCGGAACTTAGGTTCTAAATTATCCTCCACCTATGAAGACAAGAATAGGGAGATAGCCTCATTACAACTTAAGCTCGAGGCTTCCCAACAAAACGTTATTGAACTCCAGAGTGCTCAGGAGTGCCTAATGTCTGAATGAAATTCAGCTGTCGAGGATTCCAAACAAGCTCGAGACCCGGAGGCTTAAATAGCCATGTTGGAGGCATTGGGAGGTCATTGTCGTACCTCTCAAAGTTATAATTTATAAGCCATTTATGCTTACTAAATACAATTAAGTAAATAGTGGAAAATCGGGGGTCGTCTGCGAAGAAGAGGGATTTTCTTAAGCATTTAAACATATAAGGTTTATATTAGGCTAGAAGTAGATATATATATATATATATATATATAAAATAAAGTAAAAAGGGGGTTTTGGTTGGTTGTGGTCCTAAGTTTTGAAAATAAAAGACAAAATGATTAGCAAAGTTAAGTAACTATGCTAATCATTAAACAAACTAAGAATAATGTGTAAAAACTACAAAAGTCAAAGTCTTGAGGGTAATTAATATACACTTCCAAACCCAATGTAGATCATTGAACCATTCACTCATTCTATCACATTCGTTACCTATGGGGAATGCTAAAACTTTCCATTCGAAGATCAACATTCATTCTTTCTTAATAGTAATTTGTAAAGACAACCAACGGCCATTTGTAAAACTCATTGAAAGTCAATCTAGGAAAACCACACCATAAAGGTATTTCATCAATGGAATTGTATATGAAGGACCATAAATTTGATAACAACAAGCCTTCTTCCAAATACATAGCCATTTAACCAAACATAGCATTCATTAGGCTGAACCTGGAACAAACCACATTCAAGATTCAATCTTGCATTGCATCTATAGGATAAACAGGAGAACAATCCACATTAACATATTTATCTAGCAAGAATCACAACGCATTATGCACAAGAAATTCTAATTCCATGTTCTTGGATTCTCATGTCAAATAGCTAAGAATTTTGCAACTTTCCTAACACCCTAACACTTCAATCATACAAAATTTTCATATACTCAAACAACCTATAACATAAATGAAGTAAAACATCACATTTAAACACATGAATGCTAAATAACAAATGCTTCAAGAAAGAGTGAAATATAGGTACTTACTACATAGGTTTGGAAGCTTCAATCAATTTCTCCCAAGTACAAAACTAAGCTAGATAGTCAAAACCCATTACATAGAACAAAGATCTACAAAGAAAGAAGAATAAATGGAAGAAAATGGTGAAAAACTGGGGTTTTGGAGCCCCCAAGTCGGGCTTAGAGAGTTGGGGAAGAAGGGGGTTTAAAGCTATTTATAGTACAAGAAAATTATGAGCAGGGAAATTATCGCGAGTTGCAAAGCCTTCGTTGCGAGTCACGACCAAATCAGGAAATTGTGAGCTCTCAGGTCCACTTTTTGCGAATCGCGGCGGAAAAAAGTCCCATTTTATTTTGCTTCCTCTGGGTGAACCGTTGATTCATTTTGGGAGTTCTTGTACTCGATTTTATAATACTCGAGAAGAGGAAGCCAATGGTACCACTTTTGGAGGTTGATTCATCTTGAAAATTTATGAGAACTCTGCTTCAAAACATAGATCATTCTTCACCCTTTGCTTTGCTCTTCTTTCTTCACTTTATCTTCTGCCATTTTGTGAGTGGCCTTCCATCTTCTACCATCCTTTAGAATGATCTTCACTAAACCACTCCTAAGTGCTCATGAGAAATCTACAAAATATTCTTACAAAAAGGAATCTTGATGCTCGTAAGGACCAAAAGTCCATTAGACTAAACATAGGTTACAAAATGAAGGATTTAGATATAAAAACCGAAAAGGACTATCTAATTATCTTATCATATAAACCTACCTAAATCTAGAAATCTTAAAATAAAAATATGACAAAAGAGATGTTAAATGCTTTGAAAAATACATGTATTTGACGTCTCATCATGGGGTTTATTTTTTGTCGTTTCTTTACTACCAAAACCTACATTATGTGATTCTTGTAAAAAGGCTAAAAGTAAATGCCTTTCTTTTTTGGAAAATCATAAATGAGAAGATTCTTATTATCTTTCATTCACTGTGATTTGTAGGGACAGACACCAGTTACCGCTGAATCTGGTTTTTCTTATTATCCCGAATTTATTGATGACTTTTCTTTCTTCAACTAGTACTACCCTTTACAATTACATTATAAGTAGGATTTCTTTGATGTGTTCGTTGCATTTCAGACCCTCGTGGAAAATCAATTTCCTTGCCCCATTAAAGTGTTTCATAGTGATGGCGGCACCGAGTTCACTAACTCTCGACTATAATCTCATTATTTTGTTCATGCCATTGACCACAAGATCGCATGTCCATCCTCTCTTGAACAAAATGGCTGAGTTGAGCGGAAACATCGACGCATCATTGAGATGGCCCTATCCATGTTATCTCACTCTCACATTCCCCTATCTTATTGGAACGATGCATTTTCCACAGCGGTCTTTGCCATCAACTGACTTCCCACTCTAGTGCTTGATGGACATCCCCCCTTCTCCATCATTTTTTGGCAATATTTGTTTTTGTGTCGGATTTAATAATTCTTCTTTATTGATGAACTAATCTAATTTCCATTTTTTTGGTGTCGGATTTAGTAGCTCTTTCATCCATTCTCAAAACACAAATTGGCCGCCCGAAGCACTCCTTGTATGTTTTTTGGCTACGACTCCAAATACAAGGGTTTTCGATGTCTGGATCCTTCTACTAGGAATATTTACATCACAAGGAATGCTCGATTTGATTAGGGTTTTCCCTTATGCCGGTGGGACCCCTACATCTCCCACTTTGTTGGATGTCTCTTCATTTTTGGACCTTGACACTCCTGAGGAACCCTTGATTCCCATTCCCTCCACTGATTATACCCCTTGTAGCCTATGCCCCTTACCAGACTTAACGCTCTTTCTCCCGCTCCAATTTCTCCTACTTCTCATGATCCTTCTCTGCCTACTTCTCCCAATCCTACCTACCCTCTTCTCTAGTCCCGCAACCATCAGAATCCTCTACACCTTTGACCACACCCTCGCCTTCTCACCCCAGTTATCATATAGAAACCCATTTCTGTATCGTCCATGTCAAGTGGCGCTCTTTTCCGGATTATGTGCTTACTGGTTCTCTTAAAACACTTATGGCTGAAATTAAACCTAGACGATATCGTCCTGCTCTTAAGGACCCAAGGTGAGTCACGGACATGGATGAAAAAAATGCCAGTTCTTCACCACCAGCAAACTTGAGATCTTGAACCTCGTCTCGTTAGTGTTAATGTGGTCCCCTATAAATGTGTCTACCGCATCAAGAATTGTTATGATGGCTCCATTGATCACTTCAAAGCTTGTCTTGTGGTCCAAGGTTATTCCCAGCTACTGACCCGCCTCCAATCAAGGTCGTTAATTGTAGAAATTTACCCGAGCAGAGGCACCAAAGTCAAAGGGGTTCAAAGATAAATTTTATATTCTGCACCCAATCTCACTACTACACTATCGAATTGATAGTTAGCGGTAAGCCTTGGGAATGTCATGGTAGATTCTAGGGGCCTAAGAATCAATTAAAACATAACCTCGTCTAGGTCTTCAATTTGTACGAGTGATAGGAATAGTTAGTAAAGCAAAAAATGGGGAAGGGGTTGGTTTTTTTAATTAATAACTACAAAACATAAAAGCAAAAAGCAATTACTCTATTTAGCTAAACACTTGGGGAGTCATTGCGCAACATGGTTAATTTAATGTTTCGATCCTCGATTATTTCACATGGAGATTTAGGCAAACCTAATAGAGTGTTCATAACACGTGGTGTGGCCGATGGCATACACTTCCCTGTACCTGTCACGTTGAGTGCGCTTACAACCCTCCATCGACACTGCCATCGTAATTATGGGAGTACAACAAGGTCTGACCATTGTTGCAGATTTGTTTCTCCCCCGTTTGATTATGTCTCGGGCGTTCCACCACAAATTTTCCACTCTTGGATGGCCTATGAATTAGGCAAAGGTCATAGATACCTTACCTATGACACTAGGGCCTCTTAAAACCCCACCTTGCTACTTTTTACTATCTTTACATGCAACCTATCAGACTACTTTACGTAATCAACTAAGACTAATGCGATGGAAAATAATTCAGAGTATTGCTAGGATACCCTGTGCATACACCCATGCGGACCCGTACCCCATTACCCATTCAAACAATCCAGGTTTCTCTTCCCGATGAGGCATCAATATTTGCACGAACATGAATATAGACTAGAGTGTGTGCTTATATCACTACTACAAACAACACCTATTACTTCGGTTTTTCAGGTCTATTTACCTCGCTTTTTTGGCCCTGAAAAATTGAAGTAAATGTGGCTAAAGTAAAAAGTACTGTTTACCTCGGTTATTTTTTAAAAAACCAAGGTAAAAATTGAAACCGAATGAGGGGTGTGCAATGTCACACAAATTTTTTGAAACAAAAGTGAAAAAATTTGGAAAGACAGTGGTGCGATATCGCATAAAAATCACAGTAAAAGAATTGGAAAAATGCCTGTGCGACTTCACACATTGTATTCAGGAATTTAAAAAACTACCAAAAGTAGAATCGACGTTGATTCTGCTCTCGATAGTTCATAGCCGACATTGAAATTTCATAGGTGAAACTTGAAGATTCGAGATGAGATTTCCACAAAGACATTATGAAAAACAGAACCAAGATGAAATTTCTACAAATGTTTTTATACAAAGAGATTATACATAAGAGATTAGTTTACAACACATTAATTCTACAAAACGTATTAGATTAAACATATTCTACAAACATATAGTTGTGCTTTCGGAGCGAGTTGGAGCAGGGGCTGAGCAAGGCATTTCAGGGGTGGATTAGCTGCGGAGCTCTGATGTAGCAGCGGCGTAACAAGGCCTGGAGCAAAAACGTAGCAAGGCCTAGAGCTTCGGTGGAGGAAGGCGTGGATCTTCGGCGGAGAAAGGCGGAGCAGGGCGCATATCAGAATTGAAGCGAAGGGTGGCGCAAGGCTGAAAAAGGAAAGGCTCCGTCTATTATGTAATAAGAGAGGAGAAGGATTGTCTAAAAAAAGGCTAGGGTTGAATTATTTATAGTATTAAGGTTGTTTCAGATTTCAGGCTCAATTGATATTGGGTTTCTTTAGTCTTTGATATAATTTTTTCATTAAATCAAATTTGTTGATTATTTTAGTTAATATTTGGCTATATTCATTAATTATGTTCATTAGTTTAATTAATTAGTCTAATATATTTTTAAAATTCATCATGTCTTTCTAAATTAAATTTTAAATTAAATATTATGAAATAACATTTATAAACAAGGGAAATTTATGAAATTAGTCTAATCTATTTTTTAAAATTCATCATGTCTTTATGAATTAAGTTTTGAATTAAATATTTATGAAATAAAATTTATAAACAAGGAAATTTAGGAAATAAATTTCAAAAATAAATAATTTATAAATAGAGAAAAAAAATCTTTATTTTTGATATGGTTAACCGTCGATTAGTTGAAATCAAAATCATTCTATTTGTAATGGTTATCTGTTGATTAGTTAAATTCAAATCATTCTACTAGTAATGGTTAAATTTTGATCAGTTAAAATCAAATCATTCTACTAGTGTTCATATATGAAATGTCAAGTAGATGACCGTTGATTAGTTAAGGTCAAACATTTTCAATAGTGTTCATGTATGGAAAGTCAAATAACATATGATCGTTGATTAATTAAGATCAAACTTAGTTATTAGTGTTTATTTATGTAATGTCAAGTAAGGGTTGATCATTGATTAGTTCACCTCTAACCATTTCATTAGTGTTTATGTATGAAAAATCAAGTAATTAAGGGTTGACCGTAGACTAATTATGGTTTAACCATTTCACTAGTGTTTATGTATGGAACGTCGGGTAAGGGTTGACCATAGACTAGTTATGTTTTAACCATTTCATTAGTGTTTATGTATGGAATGTCAAGTAAGGGTTGACCGTTGATTAGTTATGTTTTAACCATTTCATTAGTGTTTGGCAAAGTCTTGGGAAAGACGGTCTTTCCATAGGCTTATGGAAAGACGGAGTTTAACTAGAATAAAAGGTAAAAGGTCTTAGTTGCAATATTAAACTTTTAGTATGCAACATGTAGTAGTTATAAAATTTATAACCCGGTTCATGCAATCCAAAAATTTTATCTCCATCTCTTCTAATTTAAACTTTAAACCTTGGTCTTTCCATAACTTATGGAAAGACCGTCTTTCAAGAGATGAACTCTTAGTGTTTATGTAAGAAAAGTTAAGTAGGGGTTGACTGTTAATTAGTTATGCTCTAACCATTCACTAGTGTTTATATATGGAAAGTCAAGGGTAGACTGTTGAATAGTTAGAACACCATTTCATTAATGTTTATGTATGGAAAGTAAGTAAGGGTTGACCGTTGAAGTTATGTTCTAACCATTTCATTAATGTTTATGTATAGAAAGCCAAGTAAGGGTTGACCATTAATAAGTTATGTTCTAACCATTTCATTAGTGTTTATGTATGGAAAGTCAATGATTGACCATTTATTCGTCAAGGTCAAACCTTTTCATTAGTATTTATGTATCAAAGGTCAATTAAGGGTAGCATCACGTTCGAGTGAATTTTAGTTTGGAGTTACGAGTAAATTTTTTACTTTTTGCACATAAGTCCCTCCAGAAAAGTTAGAGTTGTCGAATCACAAAATTGGCAACACTAAAATGCAATTCAATAATATATGGTTGCGGTTTTCCAATTTGGGCATGTATGGGTGAACGAGAGGGCCTCAAAAGTCAACATTGATTACTTCTACACAATCTTGAAAAATTACACTATGGCCCAAAAACTGTGTTACCCCATTATCCATTGCTCCAAAATATATGATTTTTGTTATTCTTGCCTAAATATAGAAATATAAAATAAATGTTTTTTTGTGAAATGTTGGAAAGCACTAGTACATGTTTTAGAGTAACTTAGAGTTGGTTACATAGAAGTAAGAAAGGTAAAACAGAAAAGATTACAAATATATTATTGTGCATGTATATTGATAAATACTATGTTACAGACTTTGAAAATACAATAGAGGTGTATAGGGTACCATCACGTTCGAGTGGATTTCAATTTGGAGTTACGAGTAAATTTCTAACTTTTTGCACTTTGGTCCCTCCAAGGAAGTTGGACACTAAAATGAAATTCAATAATATAAGATTTTGAATTTACAATTTGGGCACGTATGGGTGAACGGAAAGTCAACATGGATTACTTCTACACAATCTGAGAAAATTACCCTATTGCCCAAAGTTATGATACCAAATTTTATACTACTTATTTTATATAATTATGAATAAGTGTATATAAAAAAATTGGTGGGAAAAAATTTATTTATCGATATTCAACTTTATCACACATTACTCAAACTCTACGTTTAATTTATTTCATTTGAAAAATATAAACATAAAGTCATAGTTAAATGTATAGTTATAAAATCTTTTAAAAGTTTAAAAGAAATGGGATATAAAATTTATAAAATTATATTTTAGTTTTGTTTAACATTAAATTTTAGCATTAAAATCTCGATCATATGTTACTCGAACTCTATATTTGATATATTTCATTTGAAAATATAAAAATAAAGTCATAGTTAAAAGTATAATTTAAAAAATAAAAATAAAAATAAATGGAGTTGCATAAAAAGTTAAATATTATATTTTTTATTTAATAAAAAAATACATTATTAATATTTCATGTTTGCGAGAGATACGTGAGATGTCGGTCACAATAATAATCGACATCAGTAAGCCAGACATGCGTTGTCGGTCATTTCATGTCTGCGAGAGGCACTTGCAATGTAGGTAACACACCGGTAAGCCAGACATGTGTGCGATGCTGGTCATTTCATGTCTGCGAGAGGTACAAGCGATGTCGGTCACAATAATAATCGACATCGAAAAGACAGACATTTGTGTGACGTCGGTTATTTCATGTCCATGAAAGGTAGTTGCGACATTGGTCACATGTCGGTTAGTCAGACATGTGTTCGACATTGGTCATTCCATGTCTTTGAGAGGTACGTGCGATGTCGATCACACGTTGGTAAGCCAGATATACATGTGACATCGGTAATGGCAGGCTTTTACCTCAGTTTAAAAAACCGAGGTAAAAAATATTTTTAATTTAAAAAAAATAAGACTAGAACTTTTTACCTCGGTTATTTTCCCTTAACCAAAAAGCCGAGGTAAAAGAGGTTAAGTAATAGATTCAGTTTGTTGTAGTGGATGGAGTGTACTATTCATGCAATTCAAACATTCAAGAACAAGTCACAATAATATCAAGAACACAAAATTAGGATAAACTAGTGAATCTCACAAAACATAAATAACCATGCGCCTACAATGTATCCACAAGTTATGAAAACTACTCCACAGATATGGAATTCAAATAAATATTTGAATTTCACATCCTAGGATTAAAGCAAAATATAAAGAAAGAAAAGAAGAGGAGACCGTGTTTTCTCTTTTTAGATTTGCTCTCCTACTACTAGATAAACTAAAAAAAAGATATAACCTTTTTTTAACCTAGTAGACTAAGGCTATGTTTATAGTACAAGAAGATCGAGCCAAAAAATAGGCCAAAAATGTCTAAAACCCCAAGTCAACCACCGTTGGCGCGGGCCGTCGCGGATGGTACGGTCTGTGCCATGTACTTTGTCCTTGCTGGCGTGGGCTGCATCGAGTCATCTGGCGTGAGGAGCTAAATCTGGAGCGGGCTGCTACTTTGTGCTGGTGTAGGCCATTGGAATTGGTGCAGTCCGCTTCAACTCCTCTAGCTCGGATTGTGGCCTTTGGCGTGGGCTATCGTCACCAGCTTTGATTTTGAGCTTTTGATCTACGAGATGTGACCATTGGCATGGACCGTCGTCAGGAAGCTTTCTTTTCTCAGTAACTTGACACGGGCCATTTGATTCTCCACACCCCGCCGACTTGTCTCGACATTTTGCTCTTGGAATGGCACAGGCTAGATCAAGCTAGTTTACTTTTCCCAAAATGATCCTAAAATCAATCAAAGAGTCTTCTCCCAAAAAAATACACCAAGGAAATCTGGGAGTCGTTGACTTGGTTTTAACTTAAGGATAACTCGTGATTCTCGTCCTGGTTACGACCAAGGAGGAAAATATATCATCAACCTAGTTTTTTTTGTTTTCTCACAATTTCTTCATTTTTCCTAGAAGCGCTTTTAGGTTTTCGTCCTAGCTTAAACACACAAAGGGTACTTACTTCTCACCTTTTCCACATGGCCTCTCATTTTTTCCTTGGCACATTAGCCTAGTCAGGCCTAGCCTATCACTTTTACCTAGTTCTTTCAACCTATCCAGGATTTTCCCAATGTTATCCAAGTTGCCCTTTCAGGTTTTCAACTTGTTCGGGTTTCATATTTTTTCATTTCCTCAAAATTTTCAATTATTTTGGTGTAGCACAAAATTGCCCTAAAAGTGGGCTTCATACTACAAAAGATAGACTCATAACAACAAAAAAAATACACCACCATTATCCTAAAACAAACAACCCCACAAAAATAAGGAGCCCTAGCATAGGTTGTCATGCCACCAATTATCCATCCAAAAACATCCCACAACAATCAAAAACAAAAATCCCCAACAAACAAGAAAAATTACTAAGAAAAACATAAAATGCACCGAGGAAATCCAATAATTAAAACTCCCTAAGTGCTCACTACTCCCTCCCCCACACTTAACCGATGCATAGTTCTCAATGCAACAAAACTCATGTAAAAAACATAAGTGAGGTTGGGAGAAATAGTGATACTTACTCTTACGACCCCGAAGGGCATTCCTCCTCATTGTGACTAGTGTTGCACCTCTCAATGTATCATGTTGCTTGAAGCATAAATCCATCCTCGTACTAAGTTCCTCCACTTGCATCACCACCTCTCCTATCGCTAGGACTACCTCTTACAACACTAGGTTAGAGTTCGAAAGCTGATCCCCAAGTGTGTGCAGTTGGTTAATGACGTCCGTGGATAGGCGAGAGCGGCTACAATGTGCTCACAAAGAGGTCTCACCCTCGGCCTCCTCAATGTTTATCGCTGGGATGCCTATGACTCTGTATAACTCTCTCTCAAAGCGCTGGTCCAGCTAAATAAATAGGTTATCCAAACATGTGTTATGGTTGATGGCGGTGCACTCTGGCTGAAGAAGTACCATGAAGCTACAAGTGCCTGCTCCACCATAAAGCCATACATATTGACCCTCTGATGTCGTAGGTCCCACAAAAGAGGAGGAAGAAGTGTTTTCTCTCTCTAGAGTTGCTTTCCTACTACTAGTGAACTAAAAAAATGATCTTACCTTTTTTAACCTAGTAGACTAAGGCTATTTTACAGGCCCAAAATAGGCCAAAACATCTAAAACCCTTAATCAGTAACCGCCTGGCACGAGCTGTCGTGGATATAGTTATCTGTGCCATGTACTTTGTCCTTACTGGTGAGGGCCGCTGAATCTAGCACGGGCTGCGTCTAGTCATCTGGCGCGAGCAACGTCTAGTCATCTAGCGCGAGCGAGTCATCTAGCATGGGATGTTGGATCTGGCATAGGCTGCTACTTTGTGCTGGTGTGGGCCGCTGGATCTGGCGTGATCTGCATCGACTCCTTTGGCGCGCACCGTAGCCTTTGGCCCGGGCCATTGTCAGCAGCCTTGGTTTTGAGCTTCTGATCTGCGGGATGCGGCCCTTAGCTCAAACCATTGTCACAAAGCTTGCTTTTCGCAGTTACTCAGCATGGGCCATTTGATTCTCCACACCCTGCCAGCTAGTCTCGACATTTTGCTCTTGGAATAGTGCGAGCCATCGTAAATGAGATGGTCCGCACCCATACTTATCCAATTTTTAGTTAAGATTGAAACATGTGCGTGCGGCCCCTGGTGTTTGGCACAGTCTACATCATTGCCTTGTTTTGAATCCTTTTGGCACATACTAACTCCTCTGGCGCGGGCCGTTGGTGCCACCCGTGAGCGGCCTGCACCGACACATGGTATCTTGGCTAGCTGAACTTCTTTCCTTTGCTATAAGTGAATCATTAGTCCGATTTGAGAGTTTTACTAGTCAATTTTATAGCGCTCAAGAAGAAAAATCAAATGGAATCAGCCTTGAAAGATAATTCTTCTTGGATCGTTCTCAGACGTTGGTGCAACTTATCGGACCACGATTTCCCATTTCTTCATTGACCACTTTGAAATCCATTGCCACCTATCTTTGGCTCCAATATCCTTCTACCACGTTTTAATTTTTGTGTAATTCATTTACTACTATTTTAGAGGTGAATGACCTTCAATCTCTTCTATCGTCCTTACGAACGACCTTCAATGTCTTCTACCACCCTTATGAATGGCCTCCACACAGAATGTAACCAAAAAGTACCCACAAGCAACCTACTAAAGATGATCACTAGAAATAACTAGAAGCCCATGGATACAAGATGTCCATTATTACTAATTAAGTCTACAAAATTTAGGATTTAGATAAGAAAAACAAACATGGCCGTCTAAACCCGTTGTCGCGTAAACTCAACTAATACTAGCAACCCACCACATAAGACAAGCTAATAACTATACCGAATGAAACGGTTAACACATGCAAAATGAAGCACACATGTTACCACGTGTTGACTTCACTCACACCTTCAGCACCGTGGTCAATGCATCTACTGTTTGTATCATCTTGGTTGTTGCTACCATCTATCGATGGCTTCTTCATCAATTATATGTCAAGAATGCCTTTATCAATAGCCTTCTTGATGAACCTGTCTATATGGAGCATCATTCTAGGTATCGAGATCGTACCCATCCAGACTATGTCTATCACATTTGAAATGGCCATATATGTGCTTAAGTAGGCCTCTAAACCCTGGTTCAAGTGTTTTAGCTCCTATGTGAAGGACCTTGGATTTTCTTTTAGCACTGCTGACACCTCTCTTTTAACTTTTATTTGCGGCCAAAAGATTCTTTATCTCCTTGTCTATGTTGACGACATCATCCTCAGTGGCAATGACTATCTTGTACCAATTGATAATTTTCCATCAAGGATCTCGGCTCTCTTCACCACTTTCTTGGCCTCAAGGTATCTCAGTTTGACTCTAGTCTTTGCCTTGATCAAGCTAAGTATGCCATGGAAATTCTCGAGCGTGCTGGAATGTTTGATGGTTTCCCTATTTCCACTTTTTTCCTCCCTAGAATTCAGCTCCTCAGCTCTGATGGTGAACTCTACTCCAAAACTAAGCTTTATCACTCACTCGTTGGCCCTCTTCTGTACATGAATATCACTTGTCCAAATAATGCCTATGTGGTCAACTTAGTTAGTTAGTTTCTCCAATCTCCATTTGATGTTCACTATGAGGTTGTTACTCATGTTCTTCGCTATATACATGGCACTTTTTCCTACGGTGTTCTCTTTCGGCCCCCTATCAGCTCACTTCAAGTCACTGGGTACTCTGATACTAATGAGCTGGATGTCTAGAGACTCACCTTTCCACCTATGACTGTGCCATTTTTTTCCAGTGACAACCTTATCTCGTGGAGCACCAAAAAGAAGCCTACCATCTCTCACTCTAGTTGTGAGTCCAAGTATTTTGTTATAGCCAACATCGATGCTGAGCTTGCTTGGATATGCAACTTATTAAAGGGTCTTATCATTTCTTTGTCCTCGCCACCTCTACTTTTGTGTGATAATAACAGTGCTGTATTTCTGATCTAGAATCTGATTGCGTATAAGAAAGTGAAGCATATCGACATCGATTCTCATTTAGTTCGTAAGCATGTCTCCTCCGAAAAATTTCTCACTCGTCATGTTCCTTCATCACTTCAGATTGTGGACATCTTCACCAAGGGCTTTTATCGCCCTCCTTTTTATTTCTTTTGGTCCAAGCTCGGTATGAATTCGCTTCACACACTTAGATTAGGGGGTGATAATGTATAATTAGGATTTTAGAATATTATTTGTACATTCTAGAATACACTTGTAACTATCTTGAAATAGCTAATACAATCAGAGGGGAACTCAATCATTCAACCAACATCGATAGTATGGTTCATCCATGGAGAAGAGGAATTTTCCTAAGGGTTCAGACATATAGTATAAGATAAACATACATATATATAATGGTGGGGGTTGGTTTGGTTGATTTATCCTACAATTGAAATACAAGCAACTAACTTATGAAGTAAAACTATCTTATCATGCAAATAGGTAAAAAGAGATGTTAACACACAAAGATACAAAGCCCTGGGCACACTTGATATCCACTTCTAAAACACATGTTTATCATAGAACCGTTACTCTAGTTTTAACCTCTTGATTACCTATTGTGAAGGTAAACCTTTTGTACCACTTGAGTTGGACTCACCCATTTTCTATTTGAGATGGGTAAATCATACCCGCTTGAAGCAATTTATGGATGTCAGCCTTCACCACCTCCATCATAGGAGGGTTCAGCTGGCGTTGGGGTTGCCTCATAGGTTTCACATTATCCTCTAACGAAATCCAATGCAGACAAGTGGATGGACTTATACCCTTGATGTCGACAATAACCTATTCAATTGCCACCTTATACTCTCTCAACACTACCTTGAACTTATCCTCTTGATCCTTGGTGAGCTTTTATTATCAGTAGTGTTTTACCTTCCCTAACAAATGAGTACTTAAGGTCACTCGGTAAGGGTTTCAACTCAACAATAGGGGCCTTCACAAGTGAGGGGAGAAATTGCGGCTTCTTTGGCTCCTCTAAGGCTAGAGTAGGAGTGTTTGAACCCATATCCTTAAGAATATTAAAGTCATCAATGCTTTCCTTCAAGTTAGTAATCATGGAATACACAAGACATGCATCATTAATATCATTTTCCAAAGAAACTAACAAGAATCATCACCATTTGGCTCAAAAACATCTTACTTTACATTTTCAACAATATCAATAGAATGACAAGAATGTTCTTCACTAGGATATTTCATAGAATCATTAATGTTGAATTCTACTTTAACTCATCAAACTCCATGGTGAGTGTAAAATTATGCACATCTATTATAATCCTTGAAGTTTTTAAAAATGTCCTTCCTAACGAAATAGGGGTGGCATATTTTTCATGTTCCATGTCAATGACATAAGAAATGGTGAGGAATATTACAGAATAAACCTATACCAACATATCATTGACAATACCCTGAGGATATGCGTTTCAACAACCGACTAATTGAATTACCACCCCAATTTTGTGAAAATTACCCAAATTGAGACTTTCATACAAGGAATAATGGATCACATTTATGGATGCACCTAAATCAAACATAATCTTTTCAAAATGGATGTTTCCTATCATACAAGGAATTGTAAACATGCTAGTATCGTTACACTTAGGGGATAGTTCCTTTTGACATAAATCAGAGACATGCTCATTTTTCTCACTCTTAGGCTTATTTTTCACACTTTGCTTTCTATTAACAATGCACAATTCTTAAAGAAATTTAACGTATCGAGGAATTTGTTCAATGACATTCAAGAGTGGAATGTTTATTTATATCAAAGGAATCCGATTGAAAATACTTTTTCTCACTCACTTGCACCCCCTCATTTTCATCAAAAAAAGACCCCAAAACCCTAGCTAAAGAGGGCCGCCACCGGAAGCCACCACCTTTGCCCCCACCTTATTCCTACCCATCCCCACACACCCTTACCTCCAATCACATGGAGATCTACATTTGTAGAGGTCCCGCTCAAAGCTACCGAGATAGGTGCTAGAGTCAATGCACGACTGAGCTGAGACGAAGCCACGCTGGAGGTGAAGACAACGAACAGCAGAGCTTAGCGAAGTGGAAATAAAGGCCATTGTTTCATGCGCAGCTGAGCTGAAGACAAAGCAATGGTGGAGATGAGCTTGTTGGAAGAAGATGAAGCCAGACTGAAGACAAGCTCGGTGGGCTGAAAGCTCTCTGGTCCTGGGTCAACCGGTGTACTCTGTCAAGATGCGGTGATCTCGACCTTGGATATGAGTTTTCAAGTGTTCAATGGTTCACGAAAGCGTTCCAGTAGTGTCTTCGATGGTCGGTTCTGGCTCACGGTGCAGAGGTAAGTCTGATTCAAGGTCCGAGAGGCCGAACTCGGTCAACTTGGTATGGAATCCATCAGCACATCAGTAACTCAGTTGCAAGTAAAGTCGCGACAGTGAAAGTAAGGTCTTCTCTCTTTTTTAATGGTGTGACGCCTCTATTGCCACTGATGGACCCTACATGACAGTGGAAAAATGAGGATATGTAGTTTTTGGATTTTAGTATTAGATGCGAATCGTCTCTGTCAATGTTTATTTTTTTGGAAGTTCGTACCAGTAAAATTTCATTGACTTCAGATTTGATATTCAAGAATTAGTAAGGAAAAATCCAAGTAAAACTAGTTTAAATAAGAAACTTTTGACAATGCTATTTTTCTGAGGATTTGAATCAAATCTTTAGACCTTGGTCCATTAGAATGTTCAGGCCAACTACATTGTTAAATCAATTGAATATAATTACTCTCTGTTGGGGTCAGGTCAGAGATAATTCTACATATTATACGTGATTTATATACACGGACAAATAATATCTTTGGCAATCAAAATGACTAGTTTGAGTCTAATAGTTTAGGGAAATGGTTTTACGGGTTAAATGGAGATGGACCCGATTTTCAATAGGGGAGAGATTCATTTTCCTTGTTTTGATTGTCTCATATATTTTATCATAAGTGTATACGAAACATTTTGTGTGTGTAACATTTGATACTTCTCCGTGATTGGTTCTGATTGTAGTCTCTGGTCGATGCTATTGTGGCTACAAGATAACTACACAGTGAAAACCACTTATCCTTAGTGAGCCCTTCTCACTATCACATAGGCCTAGGTTTAGTACTGTTATATTGACTAGAGCCTTTGTGTATTTCTCTTTTAGCCAATGATGCTATAGATTAGAATTGTAATATTTAGCTAGTGCATTAGTGTAAATGGATTTCTCCAACTTCATATTTTGTAATCGCATATTATGCAAAATTGAGCTTAAAAAATATTATATATTAAAAAAATATTTATCTTGCATCTACGTATGAAAGACTTCATAGACGTCTTTGTTGTCCTCTTTCCTCCTTTTATCCTTCAAAGCTTCCGGAAAAGGTGGTTCCGACACTTTGGAGAGAATTTCAGCCATCTTTGCTTTCTTGTGAGAAGGGTATGATGGCTCTGGATTTGATTATGATTTTGCAACAATGACTTCTTCCTCAATATCCTCCTCTCATGCTCACTTTTTCCTTAGCCAATTTATCATCCTCTTCCTTTATATCTTTCCTTAGAATCTCCACCCTATTGTGCTCATTCTCAACAACGTCATCATCTCGAGAAGTGCCGACCTCTTTACCACTTCTCAAAGTGATAGCACTAAGATTTTTGCAAGGACTTAGTTCCGGTTATGAAGAAAGCTTGCCCGAACCCCTTGACTCCATTAGATTCAGAATGGATGACACTTGACTCATTTGAGTCTCCAAACTTTTACTGCTTGATTCAACCATCTCTTGGAATTTCTTGGCTTTTTCAAATTTATGCTCATTCTTCCCGAGGCTTGAATCACCTCGTCTTTGACATGCTCAAACTTTCACCTTGATCGCGAGGCTTTTCTTGGAGCCTTTGGAAATTTTTTTGCGGCGGGCAATATAGTTGTTGAGGAGGGTGATATTGTTGAGCATTTTTCCCTCCTTGAGCATTCACATACCGAAGATTAGGGTGATCTCTCCAAGCCGGATTATAAGGCCTATTTTGGTAGCCTTGAACACCTTGATACCCCTGGCCTTCTTGGTAACTCATGACACTCACCTCCTCGACATAGTCATCTTGCAAATGAGGGAAAGTATATGTAGGATGCGTTGATGAACATATTTCCCAAGACTTGACATGTAGCACATTTCCGGACATCTTCACTAAGGACTTCATCATAAAAGTGAGGGCTAGAATTTGGTCTTCAAGCTTCCTATTGTTAGAGCTAGCACTCGGTTTGTGCAGATTTTACCTTCTAAGGTCCAACCTCGAGCTAAGAGTTCTTCACTCATCATAAAGTTCTTCACACAAATCCATAGCCTCTCTCGAGCTCTTTTTTATGATTAATCCACCATAAGCTCCCCTCACTAATCTTTGCTCCTCATGAAGTTTACCATTGTAGAAGTTAAAAACCAAGTCACCTTCCGAGTAGCCATGGTGCGAGCAACTCGAAATAAGCTTCTTGAACTTAACCCAATAGTCATAGAAAGAGTCCTCATGCCATTGAAGGATTTTTCTTATCTCCTTCTTCAAGAAGGAGGATTTGGAAGTCGGAACGTATTTTGTAAGAAACCTCATCTTCAAATCAAGCCAAGTGGTACACCTCTCAAGGAATATAGCCAATCTCTTGTGAAATCCCTTAAAGAGAAAGGGAAATCCTTCAGCTTATACAACTCTTTATCCACCCCCTCAAGAATCATGTCACAATACACCATGTGAAAGTAGGAGATATTCTTGTTTGGATCTTTCCCTTTCCTACCAAGGAGTGATGGTAGCAAGTGTATCAACCTGCAGTTCAACTTAAAGTGCCCATTGGACCATTGACCTATACCCATGGGGTAATTCTTTGGAAGTTTAACCACGAGGCACTGGGGGTCAAAGATAAATATTTATTTGTCTCTCATAACCTTACTCTTAACTACGATGAACATAGCTAGTGCCAAGTCCAGGGTCGTCCACGGAGATACTAGTGTGTAAGGGTTAGCCAAAAACAATTCACTCTCAAGCATCACCCCAATCGTGTGTTGGGAATAACTAATAGTAACAAGGGGGGTTTGTGAACTAACAACTACAAAAATGAAAATTAAGCGAGATAAAATAAGAATTAACTAATCTTAAGGGCTATTTGCATAACATGATTGACGTAAATATTTGATCCTAGATTCTAATTCACATAAGCAACTATCAACCTATTTTCATGTTATTTCACATAGGGTGGAGATAATATTTCCCTGGGAACTCCCATTGTTTGTCACACAACCGGTTCTGCCCCTTCCTATACATCTCACCTCCTTTATAACTTGCTAGGGGCGCACTTCTCTACTGACCAGCCTCGTAGCTCATTCCCCAAGCTAACCTGCCCCCACTTAAAGGAACTATGCCTTGTGTATGTTGCAACAGTTAGATGGGGGAATAACTTAATCAAAGAATCGAGATCTCGACTATGAGCACCCATCCTAGACCTCAAAAGAAAGAGGACATCAGTGCCTCATGATAAATCTAGAGTCTGCTCCATCCTAGTCACTACAAACTAAAAAATGCTCAATTATCGGGGTGAGCTAGAGTTTCCCCCGTTATTATCTTAATAACATAAACACGGTAGTTTCGATACTCCTAACATGAAATTCCTCACATGACTAGCTAATTAAGATGTTTGTCTTTAACCATCTCGGCACTCACAAGGGGGATCTAATGCACATATCCTCTTAGTACTCACAGGACTACCATAGCACCAACAATCCAACACTTTCAAGTTAGCATTTAAAGCCTAGCATGATATCATGCAAGAACTAAATCAAGTGTGCCTCTTAATATAATTCATAGCATAAATCATAATAAGAAATTGAACCACAAATGAAGCACGACATTTATAGCATGGAAATTTTGGATGAATCTAACAAGACTCACAAATCATGTCAATATGCTTTCAAATAACTACCCCAAGAATTTAACTACTCTAATACTATTAAATCCATAGCATTCATTGAATTAAATTCAATGGATATAAGAACTAAATGAAGGAAGGAAGAAGAAGAATCCTATAGAGAGAATTCTCCTAGCCTCCCTTCCTACCTACCACTCTTTGAAATCTACATTATGACTATTTTTTTAAACCCTATGAGGTTGAAGGTCATATATATAATATAGGACAAATGGAACTTAAAAGCCCAAGTTGGGAAACCCTAGTGCCAGCTTGGCACAAGCCCTGCAGGTTTACATGGAACGGCTAGCACGTCCCGTGCAGTATTGCATGAGACATCATCTGGAAGCACATCTCTCAGAATTTGAGCGCACGGGTAGTGCAGGTTTGCATGGTTCTTCGACAGTGTCTTGTCAATCTTCAGTTCTTCAGGCACAGGCTCTGCAGATTTGCGACCCATCATTTGTGATCCTTCTTAAGGTACACATGATGGCACAATTCGTGAACTTTCTTCTACCCTTCCAAACTTGGGCTTCTTTTGTTTGACCTTTCTATCATATCCATATTTTGACTCGTGGCCTTTAGTCTTCTACCAATATTGCAACTGGCCTTTATTAACCTACTCTAAAGTGTTTAAGAGCAATCTATGATAAGCTCAAAAAACAAGATCTAGATGCTTGAAAGGACAAAAATCCATTAGACTCTTATTAGGCTGCAAAATGAATGATTTAGATAGGAAAATTAAAAAAATGGTCATTTAAACCCCTTATGATGTAAAAATATAACAAAAGAGATGTTAAATATCTTAAGAAATACATGAATTGTCGTCACATAAACCATTCTCCAGATAAGTGATGCACATCGGTTGTTGCTCAAGGTTAAGAGCCATAGACTCCCTCAAAGGAACATTCCTCCATCAAATAGGAGGTGATTGTTTATCTTCTTTGGGATTTTCTTCTTAAAGCTCCATAGAAATAGTAGGCTCCTCAAAATGGAAAGTAGAAGGTTTATTATTCACACTTTGTAAGGAATGCCTTCTAGCTCTCTTAAGGTTTAATTCTAACCCAGGGTCGTAGTGTTTAGGTTCTTGTGAAAAGGATCAAGTACATACCATGAACTAAGAGCTCGAACAATACGTTTCCAAGCCAAAACAAAATCCAAATAAAAATTGTCTAGAAATTGAGTAGACAATGGTAAAAGGGCTCGTCTATGAAGAAGAGGGATATCTTAAATGTTCATGCATATATGATTAGACATAAACACACAAACACACACACACACACACAAACATATATACATGTATGTGTGTATGTATGTAGATAAGGAGGTGGGGGTTGGTTTGATTTTCTAAGTTATGAAATTAAAGAACAAATCAACTAACAAATAAAAGATGGTATCATTCAAATGAACTACAAAGATAGGATTTAACACAAATTACGTCACCTTGGGCACAATCAATTTCCACTTCCAAGACTCTTATCTATCATCAAATCCACAACCTATCTAACAATCTTGACTACCATTGTGGCGGTAAACCTTCCATTATTCTTAAGTATAATTTACAAGAGTGAATTCAACATCTCTTTGTAAACCTCACAAATGACCACTTTAGATGATCAATCCCTAAAGACATCCCATTAATGGTATTATCCACGAAGAATCAACAAGTTTGATAACACTTATAAACATTCATCCAAATGTGTCTAAGCATTTAACCAATTCATGCATTAACTACGGTTAGTCAAGAAAGTTCAACATTCAAGGTTTTCCCTTACTTGCTACTTTAGGATATATATGATAAACAATTCAATGTTATCACATTCATCTAGCAATTATAGCACCATCAACCTAACTAGAAGTCGTAACTTCATGTTCTTGGACCACATGTCAAAATGGATGAATTAGCTACTTTCATCTTAACTTCCAACATGTCATCTTACAAACAATTCATATCACACTACAAGAAAAATGATCTTTTACTTTTTTTCCTTTTACCTCAGCTTTTTTTTGTTAACCCCAAATAATTGAGGTAAAAAGTTCTTTTACCTCGAATTTTTTTAAGTAAAGGATTTTATTTACCTCGGTTATAAAATAACTGAGGTAAATAATTGGTTTTTACCTGGGTTATTATAGAAACCAAAGTAAAAGGCCAAAAAATGAAGTAAATAATATGATCGAATAGCATGCGACGTTGCATATGTTGTGTTAGAAGCTTGATCGATTTCACCATTAACATTGTTACTACTGATATGTATAGCGGATGACTTAGCGAAGTCACACATATTTTTAAATATAAGTTAAAGTAAAGAATTTGACGATGATAGAAAATAATAAAAAAAAAGAAATGGATGTCAATCATATGATGTTCAAATCATGTGAAATCACACATATAAACATGCACAGTCAATCTTACGATGTTCAAATTAGATAGTTAACTAACTAAAAAAATAGCAGTTGTGTAAATATTCTCACAATCAATACATAAATTTGAATAAGATTTTTCCTAATTCCAACATAACAGAAATTGCAATAAAATCGAGCAGCTCACATAATGATGACCTTGAAGACGATATGCCCCCAGGTTCGATTTCCTCAAAGAACAATGTGTTCCAGATACGTAGGTTGTTTCCCTTAAGGAACTCGCCAATACCCTTTGGGGAAAGGGCCTTGATCTTCCCACCCCCTGAGTAGTTCATGCGGTACTCTCTCTCGTCGCACCTCAGAACTATGGGAGTCTTCTCACTCATCAGTAGTGGTACAATCTCCCACCGGATGTATTAAATTAGAAAAACATTGATTAGAAATATATATATATATATATATATGTGTGTGTGTGTGTGTGTGTGAAATTATTTAAAATTACATATTAATTTTAAATGTCTTACCAAAGTTGGGTTTTCCTGAAGTTCTGCTGCTTAAGAGTACAGTGGAAACGTGGGCTTTTAGGAGCCATTGTGTGATGTTCACTGTTGAACACAAGAGGCTAAGGATTGCTCTGTTTATGTGGAGAACTGCATGAAAACAAAAATATTTTGGTAAAGTGTCAAGATGTATTAGTAAATATATGTTGTGAAATGTTAAAAGACCAAGAAAAATGGACAACTTGAAGATCCTTCACCAGCCATTGTCCTGAATTAGAAATGAAAAATGTGATTAGGTAAGTGAACCATGAATTGCAATGTGCACGTCGCAGGTACATGTCATTCTAAACCAGTGGCTGACATATACCAGCAACGTCACTAAGACGTCAGTCGTAGCGAACAACATGTCAACTCTAGAACAACATCGCATACTCAAGAATGTGCTACTAAAAATCAAATTATGCAACATCGCTTCATAATTTCATTAACCAAACTGTAACAGACATGTTTCTGACTTCACATGTATCAGAGGAAGCTATGGGAAAAAACACATAAACCCAGAAAAAACTAAGGTTTAACTACATAAAATTATACAAAAACCTTATAGAGACATACCAAAACGTAGTACCCAAGTCCACAGTCAAGGAAAGTTCACACTCTTAAAAATGTGAGTAAAAACTAGAACACAAAGAAAACATAACACGTTGAAAAACCACAGATCATACAATGCAAAGTAGGAAATACTAACATTTGGTGTTAGAAGATTAGAAAAACCATACCTTTTTTTTCCAAGAGGGAAGTGAAGGGAGGGAGGAGACTGTTGGAATTCGCGGGAAACTTGTGAAGAGAAACTTGAACTCGCAGTTAAGGTTCTTATATATATATGTATATATATATATATATATATATATATATATATTTCAAAACGGCGTTGCTTTGACCACATTGTGAAGTCTGCCTTGCATAGTGCGATGTCACACGTATGTCGATAAATCTGAAATTATGCCAATAAATTGACTGACGTCGCATGTGTGCATGTGCCTAACAATTTAAGCCCACCAAACTATCTATGTTATGTTAAATGCTAAACATTCAAAAACATTGAATTAACAATAATAATTCCATATAGAAAATACGTCTTTATTAATATTCTTCCAAATACGAATCAATTTGTTTAAAATACATGGTCATGCAAAGTCTAAGCTAATCAACTAATGTTCACTGAAAGAATGACAACGTGGAAAACTACGGGCCCAGCACTATTTAGGAGCTTGAAGTAGAGGGTGTCCCCAGCCACAAGTTACTCTGTGGAAGGAAACTGGCCAAACCCCTTCAGGGTCAAGGTCTTGAGCCTCTTGTTCCCCGAGTAGTGCGTGTGATACTCCCTCCATTTGTACCCAATCACAGTATCCAGCTTGTAGAGCGGCAGGAGCTCAACAATCTGGCTAGGCACGTACTGAATTATAAACAAAAAAACCTTTGTTAGTGCATATCAAAGTCAACTATAGAAAAATGTAATTGAAAATTCATTTTTTTTAAAACGGTTTCCCTAATTGGAATTTACCCGAAGTTCGTTTGGGTTAGAGTATGTACAAAATGCAGATATCTGCCTGAGAATATGCGACGTGGACTATTATCATCCGAATCGGTACGGATCTATATTGGTCAATGAAAATATAAATATATAATTTAGAATATTATTAATATAATAGAAGGAATATTAAAAAAACCAATAATTGGTCATCTCAATCGGGTCACGGCTGGAACCTGCATTGTTAGCCATGATTGTTATAATTCATATTGTCACGGGTGTTAAATGTTGTAATAGACAGAAATTGGTTAATGAACACAAATAATCTAGTTAGTTGACCAAGTCAAAGAAATGTCGCTTAACCTTTGTTATAACCAATTGGTTAACCGAGATGGTTGCGACATCACATTGACCAATTTCAGGAAGAAATAATTATTTGCGATGTTGCACGAGTATCGGTAAAGTAGAGGAATGGTCGACTAGAAACTGAGTTCTCATTCAAGCATATGGATTACAGTAACAATAGCTAAAAATTAGGAACAATATTGGTTCTAAGGAAACATTAGAACCACTCCATAGCTAAAAGACATAAAAACCAAAAAGTAATACCCAAAACCATATTTTAGCACTCCAATTCATAGAAACTTCAAACTTAAAACAATTGACACATTTACACCCTAATCCATACACATAACAATTTCTAGGATAAATACAAAAATAAAAGTAATGTAACCACAAAAATCATACCTCTGAGAAAATTGGCAGGGGGCACTGTTCAAATTCGAGGGAAATGTGAAAGTTTGAAGTGATGTATGAGAGGTGGGCTCCATTTATATATTCATAGTGAATTATCCAGGGCAGTTGCGACGATGCATACTAGTCATCTTTACCGATAACAAAGTGAACAACGGGCGACGTCAGCTAATCAAAGTGTGGTCTTTACCATTTCAGCCCACTAGCATGGGAAGGGCCTGCGTTGGACCTATGTTTGTGCGACGTCGCATGCGAATTATAGTGTAGGGATGACCTTAATAATGGGTAATTGTATATTAGATACTACTATTTTACACTTATAACTTTTCATGAACTTTATTAATGTTATTTGTGTTATTATTTCATTTAAACCCTTACAATAAGTGTTATGAGCACTATTTCTTCCACCACATAGAATCACATGAAACTCAATATTCTAGGTATTTTTATGAAATTATAATCTAATAAAACTCCGTCAATCAAATTTTAAAAAGCGCAAGTACATTGTCTAGAGTAAATTTTAGATGATTACTTATAAGTATACAAGAGTCATTTGTAAAGAACTTGTGAAAGTCTTCGTGGGATCATATTCCAGTTTCTTTATCAGCAACGGTGATAAAGAATTTGACTGGGAATTGCAAGGGTCCCGTCCGAGAACCGGGTTGATCGTCTGTCTTTTTTGTTAGTATTTCATTAATGCCTTACAATAAGCATTATGAGCACGATAATTTCCACCACATAGAATCCCATGAAGTTTAATATTGTAGTTTTTTATGAAATTAAACGGTAATAAAATTCCATCCATCAAATTTTAAAAAGCTCAAGTACATTTTCTAGAGTAAATTGTAGATGATGATGATTACTTATAAGTATACAAGGGTTATTTGTAAGGAACTTTTGGAATTCTCTGTGGAATCATGCCAGTTTCATTATCAGTAACAGTGATAAGGAGTTTAACTAGGGATTGCAAGGGTTCCGTCCGCGAACCAGGTTAATCGCCTATTATTTTTGTTAGCATTCCATTAATACCCTTACAATAAGCGTTATGAGCACGATAATTTCCACCACATAGAATCACATGAAATAAAATATTCTAGGTTTTTTATGAAATTAAAATCTAACAAAACTTCGCCTATCAAATTTTAAAAAGCGCAAGTACATTGTCCAGAGTAAATTGTAGATGATCACATACAAGTATAGAAGGGTCATTCGGAAAGAACTTGTGCAAGTTTCCATGGGATCATGCAAGTTTCTTTATCAGTAAAGGTGATAAAGAGTTTGATTGGGAATTGCAAGGGTCCCGTCCATAAACCGGGTTAATCGTCCATCATTTTTTTTAGTATTCCATTAATACCCTTACAATATGCGTTATGAGCACGATAATTTCCACCACATAGAACCACGTGAAATTTAATATTATAGGTTTTTTATGAAATTAAAAACTAATAAAATTCAATCCATCAAATTTTAAAAGGCAGAAGTACATTATCTAGAGTAAATAGTAGATGATTACTTATAAGTATACAAGGGTCATTCGTAAAGGACTAGTGGAAGTCTTTGTAGGATCATGCAAGTTTCTTTATCAGTAATGGTGATAAAGAATTTGACAGGGGAGTGACAAATTTTATTTTCGAGAAGATTGGAATCGAGGTTAGGACCTGTAATCATTTTGATTTTTAAAATGGGGTCCCTCTAAGAAAGCGGGGAGGTTGAAATGCAAAATTGGATATAACATTTGTTTTTATTCAAATTTTGACAACAATGAAGTTTAGCTTTAGTCATGAATGGGTCGATGGATGGGCTGCAATCTTGAAACAGTGTATATTACCCCAGGAATTTAAATTACATCCGACGTTGCACTTGTGTCAATTATTATGGCAAGCGGGAACTAAAATTTTCAGCCAAAAATTTGAAACCAAAAATTTCCCCCCACCCTATTTCAAGCCAATAAATCTCAGCACTAACACCCATTTCCCATTTCCAACACCAATCCTACAACCAAAACTCTACACCATCTATTAAATTCACAACTTTACAACATTTAAAGATCTAATCAAGTTGCTTCTCTCAAACATCTACAAGTGTCCAAGGATGGAGCATCTCCGACTTCTAATTAATTGAGGTAGTTTTTCCATCTATTTCATGTTCAAATACCAATTATGTGATGATCCTACCATATGTCCTTTTACTCAAAAATTGATCAAAGATTCCTACATTTCATGAGGTACGATGCTTAAGTTACATGTTATATATTCACTACAAGAAACCGAATCTATTACTTCGCCCTATTTACCTTGGTTTTTTGGCTTAGCAAAAAAAACTGAGGTAAAAAGTTATTTTACATCGGTTTTTTGAGAAGTAAATAATATTATTAATCTCGGTTTTTTAAAAACTGAGGTAAATAATAGGTTTTTACCACTGTTCCACAATAACGGGAGTTAATAGGCTATGGAATCGAAGTAAAAGTTATTATCGACGTAAGTGTGACATTGGCAGTAATAGTCATTGATGACAAGATCGACTTCACACCATCAGTCAATGAGACCGAATTCAATCTTACGTAAGAAGCGGAGTCAATTTTTCAACTCGGCAAAGTCACACATGCTCGTTAGCCCAAGCGTGTGTTTAAAATCCATTCGAATAAATTAATTTATGTGATGTTGCACCTGAATCGGTGTTATGTCTGTTGAGGCAAAATAATATTGTGCGAATAGTGTGTGAGGTCGCACATATCCATCATACCTAATAAATTAAGGATACTTAACAATACAGCCGGAACTTAGAATGTACCATCTAAAGGTTTCATTCAAAGTTCACCACAGCCAGTCTCAAATTTTATCAACTTACATCTGTAAGACTAAAGCTAGGTACGTACGTAAGTGTATATATCCATAGCACATAATGCTACGTACCACATGTAACATCCCAGGAAAATAAAAATGAAAATTAAGACATAGAATCCTAATAAAATCCAAACAAAAATTCTTCATGCTCTACGAAAAATAAACATATGATCCATGGAAATCAATGGGGTGGTACATGGGTGAGATAAAATCGTTTGCCGATGAACTGCTTCCATTTTCTTGAGAATTAGTCTTCGACTCTTCGGTGGAAGACTCGTCAGTGGTGGTGCTTGACCCTCCTTCATCATCAGTGGTATCCACCCCATCCTCATCAACACCGGGCCCCTCATCCCATGCAGGTTCATTGATCGTATCGGCAATCATAGACTTCAGCACCCTCAATTCCATGCGCAATGCCATGGCCTTGGTCTCAGCCATGTCCTTTAAGAGGATGGCCCAGGTCTTCTGTTTAGGTCCTGTGGGATAAGAAATTAGTTACATTAAATGAAAATGTTAAAATTTTAATTAATGATAATATGGAATAAAACAAAAAAAAAATCAAAATTTTATTACCCTTTATGGGGGCCGGAATAGTGGTGGGTGAATGTTCATAGCTGTGGAAACTGATAGAGTCACCTCGGGCCCAGGTGTGGGAGGCACATTTGTATCCCCTATAGGGACATTGCGATCAATCCACATCCCCGCCTCCCAAACTCAATGCTTCAGCCTGAAATAGTTTGCATCGTAATACTTAGGCTGGATCATCGCCTTTTATTTGATGGGAACCTTCTTCTTCTCTAGAATGGTAGTGATGACGTTTCCGTAGGGGAGCATCTAACTCTTCGTGGAGAGGGACACTTGACGCATCTCCTGGATGACGATGGTAGAACAAGATGGTCACATTGATCATGCACTCCATAGGATTTCTAGCTGGGATGAGTACGTGTACAGTAATATTAATCATAATTCTCTCCTGAAGGTTGAGAGCACCAAGCTTGATCTTCTTTGTTGGTATGTTTCCATTCCCCACTTTAATTTTGAAGTACTTCTCCACCATTTGTTTGGGGTCAAGCGCCCCGGATGGGTCATTCTCGTAGACCCGTCGAGGCCAATTGTCGTGGCAATACAGTTGTAGAGGCTCAACCTCCGGCTGATCCTCCCTACTGATTGTGCACTCAATCACCTGATTGATGAACTCTGTCATCATCTCCATGTCTATCTCATTCACTCTTATTTTGTAGATGGTCTTTGATTCCCTAGTGAAATTGGCATAGAACTCCTGGATATTTTCAAAATGCTTCTCTGCATCCTCCTGAAGAAGCGTATTTTGTCCCATGTTGGTGATAGAGGGGTGGCTTTTGTCTCTGCCTTCTTCATTCGTGATAGACCTACCTCCATGGTGACTTCCTTTTTCCTCCTAGATGTCTGCTTCATTTGAGCCATCTGCAAACCAAAGGGACATTGAACAATCAGTGCAACAGTTAAGAATTCAATGATGTCAATGTATTTAAGCCAAGTTCGGATGCATGTTGCTAACACTTTATCTAGGCCGACGTGACACATGCAAAGTCGAAGATTCATGTGTTTGAATGTGCAACATTGCAACTCAATCGACTAAGCCAAAACAGTTAGCGGCTTGAATACGAATGGTCCTAAAACACCCATAATCTCACCTAAAACATCACAAAGTAAACAACTAACATCCCACGATTGAATAACCAAGCAATGGGTAACAAAAGAAGTATATGAAACCCAAAAAAACCATCATGAAACATCGTAAAAAAAACTTTACCTTGTTAGTGTTTTTTTGCTCGTCCGCTTTGGAGAAATCCGCCAATGCACTATGTCCAAAGCAATTAAATGTTGGTTTTGGTGCTACGTGATATGTGACTAACCGATTCCGTTAAGATTTGAATGCTTTCTGGCCATTTTTTTTCTAGTGGGAGGTTTTAGTGCAATGTTGTCGATTGGGAATGAGAATGGGTAGAGTGGTCAGGTATTTATATACCCGCAGTGAAACACTGCCATTTCGTGTGACTTTACAGGGTGTGTCTCATTAGAAGAATAAGACAGAGACTGTAGTACGAAGCCGCAGATCGTAGGTTTGGGCCAAACAATTATTGGATTGGGTCTGGACTACAGGTAATCGAATCAATGTACAATGATATCACAATAATAATTGCTCTATACGAGATAGAACCGAGTCCAACCCGATATCACACATACTAAACATTGGTCCGTATTAGTGTAGCAGCCCAATCAAAAAATAACTATGGCCCAGGTAATTGGTGAACAAAAACCGCAAAAGCCCAATCTCGCTTCAATGTCTTAGCCATCGAATCCAAACTGACGCTAGATCGATGTCGCATTAATGGATTGTGGGCTGAATAGCCCAAGTTGCATACTCTACAGGCTGGGACCAAATTATTCACGGGCTAGGCTTTACGAAACCCTGGGGAAATTACACTACGTACCAACCTTCCATGGTTGTTACTGATTGTTAAGAGACATTCTCCCTAACAAAACGACAAATGATTCAAATGGAAATTATGCGTACTGTCTTACAGGCACGCGAACCTGGGTAATCTTTGAAATTTTTTTATATTATTCCATTAAAACTGTAGCGATTAGCGTTATGGGAATGAAAATTTCTGCAAAATATATTAAATCACATGAAATTTCATATTCCAGTTTTTTTAAAATATAATGGTAATTGATGTGTCCATTTTATATGCATAATTTAGTACTATTTTGGGTCACTTTTGTGCTCTTTTATTATCGAGAGCTTGTGTTTTTACCTTGAAATTCTCTTAGGAGAGGTAAGACTAAATTTACGCCTTTTACCTCTTCTAAGTGGATTTTGTGTGACAAGGGAACAACACGGAAGCAATGAAGACCGGAGACCATTGAAGATCACACTTTCGAAGACTTTTGAAGACTTTCTTCGAAGACATGAAGACCGGAGGCCATTGAAGACCATTTTTGTAGCCATTGAAGACTTGAAAATTGAGAGGAATTACTATGAAGATGATTATATACTACAAGAAGAAGAAAAAGATACAATGCAAAATTCTGGCACCCGTCGCGAGTCGCGATGGTCTCGTTGCGAGACCGTCACGAGTCGCGACCAACGGGTGGCCAGAATTTCATCTTATCTTCTTTGTACTATAAATAGCACTCTCTTTCCTCTCATTCTGATTCTTCTGCATCCGCGATTTCAGTACTGTTCCAAACCCTTTTCTTTCCATTTTTCATCTTTGAATTCTCTTCTTTTTATGATTAGTTGTTTAGCATTGATTAGCATGAACTCTTGAAGCTAATCTATCTCTTGGGAGCAATTGACTAAGGCTTCCAAGCCCATGTCTTAAGAACAATTTGTAGCTTATTTATTGCTTTTACTATTATGTATTTATGGAGCATTGAATGTGTTTGTTGATATCATTAATGTTGTTGAAAGCTTGAGTATATGAAATACTTGTATGAATTGCTTGCTAGGGTTTGGGGGAAGTGGTTTGATTTCCCCCCTTTTCGTGATAGGAATCTATGAGTATGATTGAGAGCTTTTGATTGTGTTGATGGATTGATAATTGCTAGGTGAATATAATAATGTTGAACTCTTTGTCATGTTTGTCGCTTGTAGCAAATGAGAGAAGTCTATGAATATTGATCGTTCTTGACCAATCTCGTGTAAATGCATAAATCGGTTAAATGCTTAGACACGGTGTAGTGTTTATAAGTGTTTTCGAGCTTGTTGATTCTTCGTGCTAAATGCCATCAATGAGATACCTTGAGCCGTGTTTCGACTATGGGAGTCATTGGTGAGGTTTGACAAGAGATGTCGAATTCACTCTTGCAAACTACTATCTAAGAAGGATAGAAGTTTAGCCTTCACAACAAGTAGTGAAATTAGTTAATAGGTTGCATGTTCAATGATGGATAAGAGGTTTGAAAGTGGAAGTCAATTGCGCCCAAGGTTCCGTAAATTGTTATTTTCATCTTATCTTTAGTTGTATTGCATGATTAGCATAATTTTCTTACCTTGCTAGTTGTTTTACTTTAATTTGATAACTTAGGATCAAACTAACCAACCCCTCCCCCCCCCCCCCTTGTTTACATGCTTTTATATGTATCTATGTATGTAAGTGCTTAGTATGCTTTCTCCTATATATGCTTAAAACACTTGAAAAGATCCCTCTTCTCGTGGACAACCCCGATTTGCCATTATCTACTTAATTGTATATAGGAAGAATTTAGGGCTTAAAATTATTAACTTTGAGAGGTACGGCGACGACCTCCCAAATTTTGGTGCCGCTGTCGGGGAAAAGGCATTTATTTTTAAGTGTTTAGGCATATTATGTGTGATTATGTGCTATTTGTAAATATTTGTTAGTTTGGTGTTTATTTTGATTTCTTAGTTGATTTGCCATTTTCACTTGGCTTGGAGACGTATTGTTCAATTTCTTGGTGTATGGTTCACACGCGAACCTCTTCACAAGAACCCCTACACTACGGCCCCTAGTTGGAGTTGAATTTGAGATGGGCTAGGAGGCTTTCCTTGGAAAGTGTGAATAACACCCCTCCTAGTGACCATTGTTCGGATACATCTTCATCAATGGAACATCAAATCGAGCACGAAGAAGAGCATCCGAGAGGGGAACCTCACCATCCTCATCTCCACCAAAGAGAGATCCCTTTGTGGTAACTCTTGTTGAGAGATGTCATGGCTCCGAACCTCGATCAACAACCAATATGTATCGAATATCCCATGGTTGGACCAAATGGGCATTTTGAGCTAAAGACCGGGTTCGTCAACATGCTACCCGTCTTTCTTGGTAGGCAAGGGGAGAATGCTAACAAACACCTCACCGAGTTTCACTTCTTGTGTGGTGGTACGGTCCCCCATGGAGTGGATGAATATTTCTATAAATTGAAGGCATTCCCATTCACACTAAGGGATGGTGCAAGAGATTGGCTCCACTACCTACCGCCCAAGAGCATCAAGAGTTGGCTTGATATGAAAACAAAGTTTCTAGCCAAGTACTTCCCAGCCTCGAGGTCCACCGCCTTGAAGAAGGATATAAGCAACATCCTTCAGTGGCATGAAGAGTCTCTCTTCGACTATTGGGAGAGGTTCAAGAACCTTCTTGCAAGTTTCCCCTACCATGGTTATTCGGAGGGAGATTTGGTGTATTACTTCTATAATGGTCTTCTTGATGAGGATCAAAGGTTGGTGAGAAGTTCTTGTGGTGGCACCCTTGGGAACAAAACATCCGCTGAGGCCATGCAATTGTACGAGGAGCTAGCGGAAGAATCACGAAACTTTAGCTCAAGGGCCGATTTGAGAAGGAGAAACCCAATGCCCGCGAGTGACTATTCCAATAGTGGGAAGCTAGAGGATCAAGTCTTAGCCCTTGCATCCATGGTGAAATCTTTGATGACAACGCCCAAAAATGCACCACATGTTAAATCATGTCAAATTTGTTACTCGGCGCATCCTTGGGACACTTGCCCCACTCTGCAAGAAGACTACGTCGAAGAGGTGAGTGCCATGGGGTATCACGGGAATCAAGGATACCAAGGCAACCAAGGGTATCAAGGTGGTCAAGGCTACCAAGGGTATCAAGGGTACCAAAACCGGCCATACAATTCGGGAAATCGTGATAACCAGATGCTCCGGTATGGAAACCCTCAAGGAAGCCAAAACTCTCAACCATACCGGCCTCCTCAACAACAATATAGGCCACCTCAACAACAATTCCAAAAGCTCCAAGATAAACCCCGAGACCAAGGGGAGGGCTCGGGGCTATCGAAGGATGAGGTTTTGCAAGCCATTCACCGGTTGGGCATGAGCGCAGAAAAAAACGAGAAATTCCAAGATGAAGCCAAAGCAAGCATCAAGAACTTGGAAACCCAAGTGAGCCAAATAGCTCAAATGGTGAACCGGATGGAAGCCCGAGAAAAGGGTAAACTACCCTCCCAACCGGAAATCAATCCTAGACAAAATGCAAGTGCTATCGCTTTGAAAAGTGGTAGAGAGGTCGGCACTTCACCGGGTAATGAAATTGTTGAAGAGGAGCCCAAGAGGATTAAGGTGTTTGAAAAAGGAGTTGAGAAGGAATAAACCCATGAGAAGTAGACCGAAGAGTTAGCCAAAAAGAGCAAGGAAGAAGAAAGCGAGGTGGAGACATTGGTGCCAAGATCGAAGTCAACCTCCATTCCAGAACCTTCATCTCCCCCTCACAAAAGAGCAAAGATGGTGGAGATCCCTCCATATGTGCCAGAACCCCCATTTCCGGAAGCCTTGAAAGACAAAAGGAGGAAGGAGGACAACAAGGACATCTACGAAGTCTTTCGAAGATGTGAGGTAAACATCCCACTCTTGAATGCCATTGAACAAATTCCTAGATATGCAAAATTTCTTAAGGAATTATGTGTTGTGAATAGAAAACAAAGGGCCAATAATAAGTTGAAAAATGGAAAAAGTGAGCATGTTTCCGCCTTATGTCAAAAAGAGCTACCTCCTAAATGTAGTGATCCCGGCATGTTCACGATCCCGTGCATAATAGGAAATACACATTTTGAAAAAGCTATGCTTTATTTAGGTGCATCAATAAATGTGATTCCTTACTCTTTGTATGAAAATCTCAACTTGGGTACATTGCACAAAACTGGGGTGGTAATCCAATTGGCCGATTTTTCTAGTGCATACCCTAAGGGTATTGTCGAGGATGTGTTGGTTAAGGTGGATTCCTTAATTTTCCCCGCGGATTTTTATGTCCTTGACATGGAGCATGATAAACATGCCACCCCGATTTTGTTGGGGAGGCCATTTTTGAAAACATCTAGGACAATGATGGATGTGCATAAAGGTACCCTCACCATGGAATTTGATGGAATAAAAGTAGAGTTTAACATAAATGACTCTATGAAGTATCCTAGTGAAGAACATGCTTGCCATGCCATAGATGTTGTTGAAGAAGTTGTTCAAGATGTTTTTGAACTAAGTGGTGAAGATTCTTTGTTAGTTGCTTTGCAATGTGATGTTAATGATGCCCACAATGTATACTCTATGAGCACTAACTTGAAGGAAAGCTTTGAGGATTTGAACCTACTTGAAGAAATGAGACTGAGTGTCTCAAAACCTCCTCCTCTACTCTTAGAGGAACCTGAGAAACCGGAATTCCTCCCCTCACTTGTGAAAGCCCCAGTGCTTGACCTTAAACATTTGCCGAATGACCTCAAGTACGCATTTCTTGGGGAAGGGGAGACGCTTCCGGTTATCATTTCTAGCAAGCTCATCAAGGAGAAGAAAAGTTGATGGTGGTGTTATGAGAGAACAAGGAAGCAATTGGATGGACTATTGCCGACATCAAAGGCATAAGTCCATCCACTTCTATGCACAGAATCTTGTTGGAAGAAGATGCGAGACCCGTCCGACAACCCCAACGCCATTTGAACCCACCTATGATGGATGTGGTGAAGGCGGAAATCCTCAAGTTACTTCAAGCAGGTATGATCTATCCAATCTCGGATAGCAAGTGGGTGAGCCCAACTCAAGTGGTACCCAAGAAGAGCGGGATAATGGTAGTAAAAAATGAGAAGGGTGAAATGGTGCCCACCCGAGTTCAAAACGGGTGGCACGTTTGCATTGACTACCGGAGGTTGAATGCAGAAACTCGGAAGGATCACTTCCCGTTGCTATTCGTTGATCAAATGCTTGAGAGGTTAGCGAGCCACCCCTTCTATTGTTTTTTGGATGGGTACTCGGGGTATTTTCAAGTGGCTATCGCCCCGGAAAACCAAGAAAAGACCACCTTCACATGCCCCTTTGGTACGTTTGCTTACCGATGCATGCCTTTCGGGTTATGTAATGCCCTCGCAACTTTCCAAAGGTGTATGGTAAGCATTTTCTTAGAATTTGTTGAAAATTTTGTCGAGGTATTCATGGATGATTTCACGATTCATGGTAATTCTTTTGACAATTGTTTAGCAAATTTAGCACAAGTTCTTAAACATTGCATTGATACTAATCTCGTGCTAAATTCTGAGAAGTGTCATTTTATGGTAGAGAGAGGCATTGTCTTAGGCCATGTTGTCTTCTCTAAGGGTATTGAGGTTGACAAGGCAAAGATAGACACAATTCAAACTTTGCCTTATCCTACTAATGTGAACAAAGTGCGCTCTTTTCTTGGCCATGCAGGATTCTATCGCTGGTTCATCAAGGACTTCTCGAAGATAGCATCTCCTCTATGCAAATTGTTGCAAAAGGAAGTGGAATTTGTGATGGATGAGGGGTTTAAAGGGGCCTTCGATACATTGAAAGGAAGGTTAGTCTTGGCCCCTATCATATAACCCCCGGATTGGTCATTGCCTTTTGAGATTATGTGTGATGCTAGTGATTACGCCGTTGGAGCGGTCCTTGGTCAAAGGGTGGGGAGAGTGCCTCACGCCATCTACTATGCATCAATGTCTCTCAATGAGGCCCAAAGAAACTATTCCACCACCGAAAAGGAGTTGCTGGCAGTGGTATTTTCTTTAGAAAAATTTCAATCTTACTTGCTTGGTACAAAAGTTATTGTGTACACTGACCATGCCATGCTTCGGTATTTAATGACGAAGAAAGATGCCAAGCCGAGATTGATTAGGTGGATCCTGCTTTTAAGCGAGTTTGAGTTGGAGGTGCGAGACAAGAAGGGCGCGAAAAACCTTGTGGCCGATCATTTGAGCAGGTTGACTCCATGCGAAGATAATGAGGTAAATCCCGCAGTGAAGGAGCAATTACGGGAGGAATTCCCTGATGAACAATTGTTCACCATTAGGGATCTCCAACCGTGGTATGCCGACATTGTAAATTTTCTTGTCGCCGGTAAGTTCCCTCCTTATTTTTCTAAGGCCCAAAAGGATAAACTGAAGAGTGATGCTAAGTATTATGTGTGGGATGATCCCTTTTTGTAGAGAAATTGTGCGGATCAAGTTGTTAGGATATGTGTCCCTGATAGTGAAATACACTCAATTCTTGAATTTTGTCATTCTCATGCATGTGGCGGTCATTTTGGAGCAAAGAGGACCGCTAGGAAAGTTTTAGAGAGTGGGTTTTATTGGCCTATGTTGAATAAGCATGCATACACCTTTTGCAAATCTTGTGATGAATGCCAGAGAGTAGGAAATATCTCCACTAGGAATGAAATGCCCCAAAGACCTATTTTGTATTGTGAAATCTTAGATGTTTGGGGTATTGACTTTATGGGACCTTTCCCTAGTTCTTATGGTTTTACGTACATTCTTCTTTCTTTTGATTATATGTCGAAGTGGGTTGAAGTAAAACCCACTAGGACTGAATATTCTAAAGTGGTTGCAGAATTCTTGAAACATAACATCTTTTCTAGGTTTAGGGTACCCCGAGCCTTGATTAGTGACCGTGGCACCCATTTTTGCAATCGGACCATAGCGTCACTCTTGAAGAAGTATGGTGTCACTCACAAGACATCCACTGCCTATCACCCACAAACTAACGGGCAAGCTGAAGTTTCCAATCGGGAAATCAAGTCCATCCTTCAAAAAAATGGTTAACCCTAACTGGAAGGATTGGAGTTCTCGGTTGAATGATGCCTTGTGGGCATATAGGATGGCTTATAAGACACCAATCGGTATGTCACCATACTGGTTAGTGTTTGGTAAGCCCTGTCATCTACCGATGGAAATTCAACACAAGGCTTACTGGGCGGTCAAAGAATTTAATCTCGATGTAGATAAGGCCAGCTTGCATAGGAAGTTACAATTGGATGAACTGGATGAGATCCGGAGGGAGTCCTATGAGAATGCCGAGATCTACAAAGAGAAGACAAAGGTGTGGCATGGAATGATGATCATCAGGAAGGACTTTGACATTGGTCAAAAGGTCCTCCTATTTCAATCTCGCCTTCGACTATTCCCAAGTAAGTTAAGGTCCCGATGGATCGGTCCTTTTGAGGTGGTTAAGGTATTCCCGCATGGTGTGGTGGAGATTCTAGATCGAGCTAAGTCCAATACTTTCAAGGTTAATGGACAATGTTTGAAACCTTACCACGAGACTGTTGTGCCGGAAAAAGGAGAGGACGTTGACCTCCTTGATCCGATTTGTGAGTAAGCTCTAAGGAGGGGAGTAAGTCGTACTGACGGCGTTAAATAAACTTGGTTTTGATCATCCGGATCATCATTCGTGACTTTCTGTTGATGTTGTTTAGTTTTAAGCTTTTATCATTAAGCTTCATTGTTTTGCTTTATGCTTTTCACGGGTTGTTTTCTCCATGATTTTGTAGCAATTTTGAAGCCAAGGCATTGGACCTTGGAAGGGGGAAATACTTGGATTCGAGAAGGAAGGACTTGGACAAGAGAAGGAAGCAGAAAAATTTTTCTAAATACCAGGTAAGTGGCCCACGCGAGTCGCGACCATACCGTCGCGAGTAACAACCATACCATCGTGAGTCGCAACCATACCATCTCGAGTCGCTACCTCAAAAATTTTGGGCAAAAATTGAGCCCTTGGATCCAACTTTCCGTGAGTCGCGATGACCTCGGGACCACATCGTCGCGAGTCGCGACGGGCTCAGAAATTTTGGGCAAAAATTAAGCCCTCTGATCCAACCTTCCGCAAGTCGCGATGACCTCGCGACCACATCGCCGCGAGTCGCGACGGGCTCAAAACTTTTGTGCAAAATTTGAGCCCTCGGATCCCACTTTTTGCGAGTCGCAATGACCTCACGATGCCTCATCGTGAGTCACGGTGAACACGTTGCGAGTCGCGATGACCCAGAGGACCCGTCGCGAGTCGCAACGAACAGGTCATGAGTCGCGACAGTTATACGAATCTGTTTTTAAAAGCGGGCTAAACCCATTCTCCACATATTCTGCCCCTTCGTTTCTTTTTCTCTCCCTCTGCTCTTCCGTCTTCCTCCACAAACCGTTGCTCGCTGCCGCTCACCCGCTACTGCTCGCCGTTGCTCACCCGCCACCGCTAATAGCCACCATTCCATACCCCATCCATTCTTCCAAATCTCCACCCAAAAATCACCATAACTCCTTTGAAGAACACAAACCCTAGAATTTAGGGGTTTTGTGACTTTGGGCAGTTCGAATTCGAATTGATTGTGGCCTTCCATCTTTCTCCTTCCTAAGCATCTTAGTGGTACACTTCTTCACTCTATTGAGCCTCAATTGTGATTATGAATGTATATTCTAGTTATTGGATGTTGTGTAGATTGTGTGTTATGCCTTAGGAAATTAAATCGTTAGACCTTGGTTGATTGTGGTGAATATTTTGTTCTTGCAATTTAATTTGATGGGTATTGTGTGAATATTTTGCAATTACGGTGTGGACTGTATATTTTCTAGTTGCGGTTTGGACTTATTATACCATCTTGATTCTGGAATGTGTGCATTTATGTTGCTTTTGCTGAGAGTAGATGGTGACTTATACTAGATTTGAGGCATGTTGGCCCTTGATTAAACATAGTTGTTATTGGGATAAAGTGTTATTGTGCTTCGCAATGTTATTTTGTTTAGAGTAGTTTGGCCATGGGATGTAGATATTGACATTGTGAATGTACCAATGATGGCTAAACTAGTTGAGCATAACTGTGATTTTGAAAGATAGAATATTGATTTCAACTATGTGAGAACTTCATGGATTTGAGGATATGGGCTTGTTGGACATAATGTGGATTGTATATGCAATTGCGATTAGGACTTGAACTAGTTGACTTGATTTTGATTTTGCTTGTGATGATGAACTAGTTTAAGGTTGAGCATGGATTTATACTGTATATACACATATTCCTTTGCGTTTGACATGTTTGTTGCGATTGGTAGATATGGCCCCCATGAAGAGATCTAGAGCCCCCACACGAGACGAGCGCACCGCTGCTCCACCTCCACCTCCTCCACCTCCACATACCTCCCCCTACGGATAGGTACATGGGTTTGACCCGGATCACCGGGTCCTATGAGGAGAGGTGGGAGGCCCCGGAGAAGTGCCAACTCAAGGAAATGAGCTTTGTCGATGTGCCCACCTTAGATGCCCTCGGCCTCACTCAGCCTGTGAGATGCCTCCTCGCAAAAGGGGGGATGGAAGGGTTCATGAGTAGGAACGCGCCCTCCTACCGGAGGTACACGTTGGAGTTCTTGTTCATGGTCTGTATAAGCAGCATGAGAGGTGACCAACCATGCGAGAGGTACATTGCTTTTCACTTAGATGATATATCTAGGAAAATAACCATCTCGTAGATTGAGGAAGCCTTTGGATTTAACACTGCGGAGATACGGGCCGGCTGGACCCACAGGCCCAGGAACGATTAGTTGAGGATGACATGATCTTTTGGAATGTCATCAACTTGAGGCCGAAGAACTCCCACGATAAGATTAGCGCCATTATCCACCCTGCACTTCGTTATGTGCACCGGTTATTGGCTGGCACAGTACTTTCCTCCGCGAAGCCGATGAATGTGCCAGACAACGACATTAACTTCTTATGGCACTTGACGAGTGAGGGACTGGGATACGGGCTGTGGTCAAAGTTATGGATGAAGAGAGTCGTGGAGGTGGCAGGAAAGTCCAAGGGGAAGATCATGGTCGGAGGGATGATAGGCCTTTTAGCAGAGCACTTGAGATTGGTTCCCCCGCCTGACTTTCCACGCCTAGGGAGGTGGACGTCGTATCTTATCACCATTGAGAGGCTGGTTAGATTTGAGATGCTCGGTGTCACACAGACCACAGGGCTCTTCATTTGGTTTTACGGTGCGAGGAAGGTCATATTCATGGCACTTCCTCAGCAGAGCAAGACAAAGCTGGATTTCGACACACCTCTGGGAGATTTGGCAATCTCACTAGACTCCTCATGCACAGATGATTTCCAGTGTGAGCTCCGTGACCTCGGCCCAGCTCCGTGACCTCGGCCCAGCTCCTGTCCAGCGTGACGATAGCGCTCTACCTCCCTCTGAGCGACAGCAGCACCATCACTCCACGCAACCTCCACCAGAGACGGAACCCATGCAGGAGGATGATGCTCCACCTCATTATTCCCAGCCTCCGCCAGACTTCTATGAGGAGATGATGCAGACCATGCATGAAGGTTTCCACCGACAGGACAACATGATTTTGGAGCACAATGTATTTGTCTCCCAGGCTTTGATTGATATGGACGAGGAGATTGACCACTTGTCAACTCGCATCCATGAGTTACAGTCCCAGTCAGGTGGTGTTTCAGGCCCTGATCCAAGAGCCAAGAGGTGGAGAGCAAGGAGGCAGAGGAGCACAGAGTGGCTAGCACATTATCAGCAGCGCTACTTCGGCGGTGTCCCTTCTTCATCACATCATTGATTTTGTGAGCACCACATCTTTACCCTTTCCATACTTCACTTTGCACAATTTTGCCCTATTGTCTACATTGAGGGCAATGTAGTGTTCTAAGTGTGGGGAGGGGTATCTACTATTCTGAGGTGATTGGGGTTGGAGACACTTTTGCATAAACTCTTTTTTTTTGTTTTGGATATTTTCTACCTTTGGTTTTGGGATGTTTTATTTTGATGTACTTGGATAATTTTGGTTTTAATACCTTTCTTAACCTTAACATTTGAAAATCAATTTGCTACTTTTTGAATTGGAGACACGTAAAAAAAATTGGACTAGTGGAAGTCTCTGTGGGATCATGAAAGATTCTTTATCAGTAATGGTGATAAAGAATTTGACTGGGGAGTGACAAATTTTATTTTTGAGAAGATTGGAATCGAGGTTAGGACCTGTAATCATTTTAATTTTAACAATGGGGTCCCTCTAAGAAAGTGGGGAGGTCGAAATGCAAAATTGGATATAACATTTGTTTTTATTCAAATTTTGACAATAATGAAGTTTAGCTTTAGTCATGAATGGGTCGATGGATGGGCTGCAATCTTGAAACAGTGTATATTACCCCAGGAATTTAAATTACATCTGATGTTGCACTTGTGTATTAGGGCAAGCGGAACTGAAATTTTCAGCCAAAAATTTGAACAAAAAATTTCCCCCCACTCTATTTCAAGCCAATAAATCTCAGCACTAACACCCATTTCCCATTTCCAACACCAATCCTACAAACCAAAAATCTACACCATCTATTCCATTCACAACTTTACAACATTTAAAGATCTAATCAAGTTGCTTCTCTCAAACATCTACAAGTGTCCAAGGATGGAGCATCTCCGAATTCTAATTAATTGAGGTAGTTTTTCCATCTATTTATTTTTCAAATACCAATTATGTGATGTTCTTACCATATATTCTTTTACTCAAAAATTGATCAAAGATTCCTACATTTCATGAGGTACGATGCTTAAGTTACATGTTATATATTCACTACAAGAAATTGAATCTATTACTTCACCCTATTTACCTTGGTTTTTTGGCTTAGCCAAAAAAATAAGGTAAAAAGTTATTTAACATCAGTTTTTTGAGAAGTAAATAATATTATTAATCTCGGTTTTTTAAAAACAGAGGTAAATAACAGGTTTTTTACCACGGTTCCACAATAACGGGAGTTAATAGGCTATGGAATCGAAGTAAAAGTTATTATCGATGTAAGTGTGATATTGGCAGTAATAGTCATTGATGACAAGATCGACTTCACACCATCAGTCGATGAGACCGAATTCAATCTTACGTAAGAAGCGGGGTCAATTTTTCAACTCGGCAAAGTCACACATGCTCGTTAGCCCAAGCGTGTGTTTAAAATCCATTCGAATAAATTAATTTATGTGATGTTGCACCTGAATCGGTGTTATGTCTGTTAAGGCAAAATAATATTGTGCGAATAGTGTGTGAGGTCGCACATATCCATCATACCTAATAAATTAAGGATACTTAACAATACAGCCGGAACTTAGAATGTACCATCTAAAGGTTTCATTCAAAGTTCACCACAGCGAGTCTCAAATTTTATCAACTTACATCTGTAAGACTAAAGCTAGGTAGGTACGTAAGTGTATATATCCATAGCACATAATGCTACGTACCACATGTAACATCTTAGGAAAATAAAAATGAAAAGTAAGACATAGAATCCTAATAAAATCCAAACAAAAATTCTTCATGCTCTACGAAAAATAAACATATGATCCATGGAAATCAATGGGGTGGTACATGGGTGAGATAAAATCGTTTGTCGATGAACTGCTTCCATTTTCTTGAGAATTAGTCTTCGACTCTTCAATGGAAGACTCGTTATCCATCCCATCCTCATCAACACCAGGCCCCTCATCCCACGCAGGTTCATTGATCGTATCGGCAATCATAGACTTCAGCACCCTCAATTCTTCTGCAAGATTATGCACAGTGTATTCCATGCGCAATGCCATGGCCTTGGTCTCAGCCATGTCCTTTAAGAGGATGGCCCAGGCCTTCTGTTTAGGTCCCATGGGATAAGAAATTAGTTACATTAAATAAAAATGTTAAAATTTTAATTAGTGATAATATGGAATAAAACAAAAAAAACTCAAAATTTTATTACCCTTTATGGGGGCCGGAATAGTGGTGGGGTGAATGTTCATAGCTGTGGAAACTGATGGAGTCACCTCAGACCCAGGTGTGGGAGGTACATTTGTATCCCCTATAGGGACATTGCGATCAATCCACATCCCCACCTTCCAAACTCAATGCTTCAGCCTGAAATAATTTGCATCGTAGTACTTAGGTTGGATCATTGCTTTTTATTTAATAGGAACCTTCTTCTTCTCTAGAATGGCAGTGATGATGTTTCCGTAGGGGAGTGTCTGACTCTTCGTGGAGAGGGCCACTTGACGCATCTCCTGGATGACGATGGTAGAACATGATGGTCACATTGATCATGGACTCCATAGGATTTCTAGCTGGGATGAGTACGTGTACAATAATATTAATCATAATTCTCTCCTGAAGGTTGAGAGCACCAAGCTTGATCTTCTTTGTTGGTATGTTTCCGTTCCCCACTTTAATTTTGAAGTACTTCTACACCATTTGTTTGGGGTCAAGCGCCCTGGATGGGTCATTCTCGTAGACCCGTCGAGGCCAATTGTCGCTGCAATTAGCTGCAGAGGCTCAACCTTCGGCTGATCCTCCCTATTGATTGTGCACCCAATCACCTGATTGATGAACTCTGTCATCATCTCCATGTCTATCTCATTAACTCTTATTTTTTAGATGGTCTTTGATTCCCTAGTGAAATTTGCGTAGAACTCCTGGATATTTTCAAAATGCTTCTCTGCATCCTCCTAAAGAAGCGTATTTTTTCCCATGTTGGTGATAAAGGGGTGGCTATTGTCTCTGCCTTCTTCATTCGCGATAGACCTACCTCCATGGTAACTTCCTTTTTCCTCCTAGATGTCTGCTTCATTTGAGACATCTGCAAACCAAAGGGACATGGAACAATCATGCAACAGTTAAGAATTCAATGATGTCAATGTGTTTAAGCCAAGTTTGGATGCATGTTGCTAACACTTTGTCTAGACCGACGTGACACATGCAAAGTCGCAGATTCATGTGTTTGAATGTGCGACATTGCAACTCAATCGACTAAGCCAAAACAGTTAGCAACTTGAATACTAATGGTCCTAAAACACCTATAATCTCAACTAAAACATCACAAAGTAAACAACTAACATCCCACGATTGAATAACCAAGCAATGGGCAACAAAAGAAGTATATGAAACCCAAAACAACCACCATGAAATATCATCAAAAAAACTTTACCTTGTTAGTGATTTTTGCTCGTCCCACTTTGGAGAAATCCATCAATGCACTATGTCCAAAGAAATAAAATGTTGGTTTTGGTGCTACGTGATATGTGACTAATCGATTTCGTTAGGACTTGAATGCTTTCCGACCATTTTTTTCTAGTGGGAGGTTTTAGTGCCACGTTGTCGGTTGGGAATGAGAATGGGTAGAGTGGTCAGGTATTTATATACCCACAGTGAAACACTGCCATTTGGTGTGACTTTGCAGGGTGTGTCGCATTAGAAGAATAAGACAGAGACTGTAGTACGAAGTCGCAGATCGTAGGTTTGGGCAAAAATATTGTTGGATTGGGTTTGGACTACAGGTAATCAAATCAATGTACAATAATATCGCAATAATAATTGCTCTATACGAGATAGAACCGAGTCCAACCCGATATCACACATAATAAACATTGGTTCGTATTAGTGTAGCAGCCCAATCAAAAAATAACTACGGTCCAGGTAATTGGTGAACAAAAAGTGCAGAAGCCCAATCTCGCTTCAATGTCTTAACCATCGAATCCAAACCAACGCTAGATCGATGTCGCATTAATGGATTGTGGGCTGAATAGCCCAAGTTGCATACTCTACAGGCTGGGCCCAAATTATTCATGGGCTAGGCTTTACGAAACCCTGGGGAAATTACACTACGTACCAACCTTCCATGGTTGTTACTGATTGTTAAGAGACATTCTCCCCAACCAAACGACAAATGATTCAAATGGAAATTATGCGTACTGTCTTACAGGCACATGAACCTAGGTAATCTTTCAAATTTGTTTATAGTATTCCATTAAAACTATAGCGATAAGCGTTATGGGAATGAAAATTTTTGCAAAATATATTAAACCACATGAAATTTCATAATACAATTTTTTTATAAATATAATGGTAATTGATGTGTCCATTTTATATGCATAATTTAGTACTATTTTGGGTCACTTTTGTGTTCTTTTATTATCGAGAGCTTGTGTTTTTACCTTGAAATTCTCTTAGGAGGGGTAAGAGAAACTTTACGCTCTTTTACCTCTTCTAAGTGGATTTTGTGTGACAAGGGAACAACACGGAAAGAATGAAGACCGGAGACCATTGAAGATCACACTTTCGAAGACTTTTGAAGACTTTCTTCGAAGACATGAAGACCGGAGGCCATTGAAGACCATTTTTGTAGCCATTGAAGACTTGAAAATTGAGAGGAATTGCTATGAAGATGATTATATACTACAAGAAGAAGAAAAAGACACAATGCAAAATTATGGCACCCATCGTGAGTCGCGATAGCCTCGTCGCAAGACCGTCGCGAGTCGCGAGACCGTCGCGAGTCGCGAGACCGTCGCGAGTCGCGAGACCGTCGCGAGTCGCGAGACCGTCGCAAGTCGTGACCAATGGGTGGCCAGAATTTCATCTTATCTTCTTTGTACTATAAATAGTACTCTCTTTCCTCTCATTCTGATTCTTCTGCATCCGCAATTTCAGTACTGTTCCAAACCCTTTTCTTTCCATTTTTCATCTTTGAATTCTCTTCTTTTTATGATTAGTTGTTTAGCATTGATTAGCATGAACTCTTGTAGCTAATCTATCTCTTGGGAGCAATTGACTAAGGCTTCTAAGCCCATGTCTTAAGAACAATTTGTAGCTTATTTATTGCTCTTACTATTATGCATTAATGGAGCATTGAATGTGTTTGTTGATATCATTAATGTTGTTGAAAGCTTAAGTATATGAAATACTTGTATGAATTGCTTGCTAGGGTTTTGGGGAAGTGGGTTGATTTCCCCCCTTTTCTTGATAGGAATCTATGAGTATGATTTATAGCTTTTGATTGTGTTGATGGATTGATAATTGCTAGGTGAATATGATAATGTTGAACTCTTTGTCATGTTTGTCGCTTGTAGCAAATGAGAGAAGTCTATGAATGTTGATCGTTCTTGACCAATCTTGTGTAAATGCATAAATCAGTTAAATGCTTAGACACGGTGTAGTGTTTATAAGTGTTGCCGAGCTTGTTGATTCTTCGTGCTAAATGCCATCAATGGGATACCTTGAGCCATGTTTCGACTACGGGACTCCTTGGTGAGGTTTGACAAGAGATGTCGAATTCACTCTTGCAAACTACTATCTAAGAAGGATAGAAGTTTAGCCTTCACAACAAGTAGTGAAAGTAGTAAATAGGTTGCATGTTCAATGATGGATAAGAGGTTTGGAAGTGGAAGTCAATTGCGCCCAAGGTTTCGTAAATTGTTATTTTCATCTTATCTTTAGTTGTATTGCATGATTAGCATAATTCTCTCGCCTTGCTAGTTGTTGTACTTTAATTTGATAACTTAGGATCAAACCAACCAATCTCCCCCCCCCCTTGTTTACATGCTTTTATATGTATCTATGTATGTAAGTGCTTAGTATGCTTTCTCCTATATATGCATAAAACACTTGAAAAGATCCCTCTTCTCGTGGACGACCCCAACTTGCCATTATCTACTTAATTGTAGATAGGAAGCATTTAGGGCTTAAAAGTATTAACTTTGAGAGGTACGGCGATGACCTCCCAGTAATAAAATTCCATCCTTTAATTTTTACAAAGCGACAGTACTCGGTCTAGAGTAAACTGTAGATAATTACTTAAGAGTATACGATTGTCGGTCGTATGTTCTTGTGGAAGTCTATGGGGAAATATAAGACCAGTTTCTTTGTTACTATCGGTTATTATAAGTTTGACTATATATGGATGACACTATTTCTTTCCGGGACAAACGAAATCAAGTTTGGGACCACACATTGTCTTTTTTATATTTGCACTTATGTCCCTCAAAGAAATTGGGTGATGTCAAAATACAAATTTGGATATACGCTTATGTAATTCACATTTTCACAACCACCATGTTCGAATTAGGCCATTAACTAGTCACCGGAACAGGCCCAAATTATTCATGGGCAGGGCTTTATGAAACTTTGGGGAAATTACACTATGGCCCAAGAATCCGTGGTTGTTATTGTGTGTTAAGAGACATTCTCCTGAACAAAATTACAAATGTTCATATGGAAATTATTCATACTGTTTTACAGGCATGCAAACCTGGGTAATCTTCCTGGTTTTTTAAAAATTATTCCATTAAAACTATAGCGATAAGCGTTATAGGAAAAAACATGTCCGCAAGATATATTGAATCACATGAAATTTCATATTCTAGGCTTTAAAAAAATATAATGGTAATAAAATTCCGCCCTTCAATTTTACAAAGCACCATATTCTAGAGTAAATTGTAGATGATTACTTAAAAGTATATGATTGTCGGTCGTATGTTCTTGTGGAAGTCTACGGGGAAATATAATGCCGGTTTCTTTATTATTATTGGTTATTATAAGTTCGATTATATATGGATGACATTGTTTCTTTCCGGGACAATCAGAATCGAGTTTGGGACCACACATTATCTTTTTTTTATTTTTTCAGTTAGGCCACTATTTTATTCAAATTTTGATGAAAATGGTGTCCCTATTTCGGCTTAAACAATTTGACTGAAAGGGCCCAAAACCTCTAAATGGTGATTTTTACAAAAAATTTCAATCATTACATTATAGCCACATATGCAGTGTCGCACACATGTCGCATGGCGCAATAGATATACCGAATAACTAGCAGTATCAATCATTCTAAAATTTCTAGTGGGAACAAAAAATTTCATATGAAAATTTGAAATAAAATTTCCCCCCAAACCAATTTTTTCATTTCAATAATTGTCACCACTAACACTCATTTCCATCTCCAATACATATCTCAAAAATGAATTCCTTCAATCATGAACAAATATCCAAGGAATGGAGCACCTAGGTTTAAATTTATTGAGGTACTTTTCAATCTTTAACATGTTCCTTTAGAAAATTTGATACCATCTACACCTTCTATATGTTTGTTCGTTATTCATGGAAGATCAAAGAATTTAGTGAAGGATGAATCATTGTGTTACATTTTATATACAGTATATTGTGTTAGTTACCAATAAGTTGACATGTTTGTAAATAGTTAGAAAATGGCTTAGTTTCGGATGAACAAAGATGAATGTGCGGCGTTGGTCATTAATCGCTCAATATGATACAATACCGAGTCAAAAGTGACATCGCAGAGGTGAGGAATTGTTGAGTATACCATTAATATCTATGAATATCCAAACACGATTTTAAGTCGGTCTCTGTGACCTCGGTAGTTATGAGTCTGATGTCACTTTGATACTGATCAGTTACTAATGCTATATTGCGAATAATGTCATATGTATATGAATATATTACGTGTATTTTGGGTACAACCCAGTTGTAACATAAATTTTGTTTCCTGTGTATTGGTTGTAACAGGATCAAATGGAGTTATCAGTGGATTCTAGCATATCAGATGGACGTGGTTGGCTTCTCACCAGTCGCCCTAGAATTTTGAATGTCGTACAACGTAGAAAATGAAGGTTAAATGCAATTATTTTTTCAACTTTATAACAACCTCATGTATTTTATATATTGTTACATTTATTTTTAAGATACTAGCGTGTCATAATTTTGTTGGTTTAAATGAATATTAAAATTAATGGTTCCCACAATAATTGAACAATTCAGTGTTGTATGATTTTCAGCCATTACTCGGTTTATGACATTATTTATAACATGTAATGGCTATCAAAAACCAATTGTTTGGATCATTTTATTATAATATTTTACGAGAAATTAGAACTGACCGACTCAACCGCGACGTCATTGTAACTAGCTCAGAAATGACATATTGTCAGCGTCGAATAGACCATCATCAATTTTTTTGCACCGTCGGACAAACAAAAAAATAACACTTTTTCAACAATCCACGTCATAAGGGACACGATGTGGGTCTCCCACTATGTACGATATCGCTTCTCAGTGACTTCAACATCGTTCGTATTATGAACGACATCATCTGGTGCGAAGTTGATGCACTTCCTTTACCATTGACTGCTATATTTCTCTCATCGATGTCGTAAGTTTAATGATATTGATGTCGTAGTCAACGAAGTTGCAGCCAGGGTATCATAACATCGTCCTTCAGCCATAGTGTACTATTGGTCTCAATTCATACCGATTTCAGACCCAAAACCAAGGTAAAAGGGACAATTTACCTCGGTTTTGAACCGAAGTAAAAAAGTATGCTTTTTACTACACCCACATTTACCTCGGTTTTCAGGGGCTAAAAACCGAGGTAAAAAGCACTGAAAAACTTAGGTAATAGGTGTTGTCTCTTGTAGTGATTGTTTGTTGTTTTTCTTTCCAAGATAGTGCCATGTTTGTTTTAATCATGAGGAAAGATTCTGAGATTTGTATGAATATAGTGTGAATGCGTAACCTCGATCACATTTCATCGGCCCATGCGAGATATTACCAAACCAAGGCTGACATCACATAGAACTCGGAAATGTTGACATGTCAATGAATGTCCAAAATTGCTTATGTGTCAGTCTTTACGATGTCTTCATTTCATACCAGCAACGTCACATTAAACTAGTTCTGTTAATTTTACCATCTCAGATTTAATGGCGTCTACATTTTACTACATTATGTGTATTTCAATTAAGAACTGCCCAAGTCTAACATAAATTTTGTTTCCTATGTATTGGTATTAAAAGGACCAAGGAGAGTCATCAATAGACATTCAACATGTGGATGGAATGACTTGTCATTTCACTAGTAGTCCCGACAGTGTTAATGGCGTGCAACGTAGAAAATGGTGGTTCAATACAATTAAATAGTCAATTTCAATTTAACATTATGTATTTTCAATATTTTGTGACATGTATTTGTATTATATGTTACAGTTTGTTGGTATGAACATGTCATTCTTTCCCAAATTAATTTAAAACATTTGAATGTGGTATGATGTTTAACCATATAACCATCAAATATTAAATATTATATTATTGTACAAAAATGAAGTATGACCGATTGGTCACCGATGTTGCACAAACCGATGCCTAGACTACACGTGACCGACATTGCAGTAATCTGCATAGTATTTTTTAGCGACGTCTACCAATCAAAATGACTTTTTTTTTCGTCAGTGTTCCACGTCAGCAGGCATACGACGTGGGTGCTCCACAATGTGCGAGATTGCACGCTGTTTGGAATGATATCAGTTCAAACAACGTTGCAACATTTCATCCCCCATTGATTGCCTTCTTACATTGGACGATGTCGCATACAAGTGGAGACCGATGTCGATCGAAACAATATCGCATCTATGGTCTCTAGTTCTTGGACTTTTTTCTTTGACCGACGTCTCAAACAATACCTACCGACTTCCATAGAAACTTGAGGAAAAAGATACTTTTTACCACTTTTTCAAGTGAGGTAAAAATGTACCTTTTACTTTGGCTGCATTTACCTCAATTTTTTCAGGACTAAAAAATCTTCTTTTTAAAAATTGCTAATGAAAGTGTTCGGAGTCTGCAAGTTTGGAACTATAATATTCTTGTGTACTGGATTAAAGACATGGATTTAGCTAAACAACCCATCAAGAGATCATTTCTTGACGATGATGATAAAGAACCAAAAGTCATGGTTACCCATGTTTGCGGCCATTGTGTCTCAGGAGAATGCTGCTGTAGTGCACCCTCAGTCATTGACTACCAAAATTGTTGTTGATGATGGAAGAAAGGTCGTTAGTCACCACACAACTGATAATTCTCAAAGAAGGAGAAAGAAGGATCAGACTGGTGGACTATCGAGTACCTTCGAGCCTCCTAAGAAAAGGGGGTGTGCTAGCCATTTTCATACTAAGATTCCCTCGTGAAGTCAAGATCTAATGGTAGAGGGCACCATTCCTACTACACTATCTAAATATTTGCTCCATGAAACAACGTTTGTGGTATGCTTGTTAAGAGTACTAACTGAAATGTATATTTGATTTGGTTTGACATTGTTCTATTATGGTGCTTAACTATTGCTTATATAAATTTATACCAAGGTTTGGGAGAGCATCTAGCTTGTTAGCGAACGAGTCACCCAGCTTTCCAAATGAGATGGTTCACTTCTATAAAAATGTTAGGTTGCTGAGGAGAAGTGTGCGGTAGTGACTGTCTCTCTTGAAGCTGGTGAAGAGCGAGCACACTCTGCTCAAAAGCATGTCCTAGCTGCTGATAGGGAGGCTGACAAGTATGCTATAAGTTGGAGGGAATGCAAACCAATGGTCCTGCCTCACCTGTGTATCCTCAGGTTCTTATTGATCAGATCATGAAGACCAAGTATTTTTACAAGCTGTTTGATTAGGTTTCTACTACCGCTCGCAATGTCGGATATTCCAAAGCTCTTGTGGAGCAGCAACAACTAAACGAAGCTGCTAAAGTTCATAATCTTCCTAAACTTGCCAATTTTGAGACAGTATTAGAGGAATGGACGACCCTACTTAACATAGGCTTCATTAGCAGCATCACTGACGGTTTATGCCTTGCTTTCCCTCCTCACTGACCATCCTGGTTTACCTTCTATAACCTAGCTAAAGAAGTGTGAGGTTGATTATTTCAAAGATCTTCCATTTGGTTCCCATACTATTATGTTGCCTCCTAATTCTGATGTCAATATAGCAACTGAGGCCAGTGTAAACACTAAAGTCTCCACTCAGCAATAAAACAAGAAAGGTTCTATTATTATTGTCCAGCCTTCGTCTGCCTCCACCTCTGATGTTAGTTCATCTTTAGTGTATTAGGTTTTTAGACTTTTATTTGTAATTTTAAAAAATATTCTGGTGTATGTTTGTACAATTTGTATAACCATGGTTATTAATTTTGATTCGCCATTCCACTTTTACGACTTCTCATTTCATTTACTTATATGCAGGGCTTTGATATTTTGGTTGATCATAATTATTTAAAGACTTGACTATCTGGGACCTACTGATCATTTTCCTTATCACCACAGATTTTTGTCCCCAGACTCTCATTGCCCTATTAAATTGGTTAGAGCTACTCAGTCTTTATCCGAGAAATATCATAAGCTTGTTTCTTCTAATTACTTCTCTTATGTGAAGTCGCTTCACTTATGTATTAGATGGCAAGCACCTGTTTCCACATCATTGCCGTCTTCTTCTATGACATTCCCTTGTAGCAGGCTTGTACCTGAAGGTTCTTGTGCTGAATCTTTGAACAAGGATATTGTTTGTAACTTAGTCGATCTCGAATCTTTCGATGCTTACATGCGAGATGGAAGAAAACTGTGAAGGACACACAAGATTTTGTTCAGGAATTAAGAGAACTTTATGCTGAGCAAAACCGCCTTATTCAACGTCAACAATTGAATATGGTTATGATAATCCATCAACAGGATAATGCTAAGAACGTTTCTGCTAGCAAGGCTCACAAAGCTCATCGAAAGACTCTGATAATTTATAAGCAGTGCTCACGTATTGATGATTTATTGGATTGACTGAAGAAAAGTAAGAATGAGTGCGATCATTTTCCTCTTTCTCAGTTGGGTGGAAAATTAGGGTTGATGAGTAATTTTCTCTAAATACTTAGATTCGTAGTGACAATGATCGTCTTGGAGCCAAATGTAATCACCTTGATTCATGTGTGCACAAGCTTGAACAGACTTGTGTTAATTACAAAGAAAAAAATGGTTCTCTTCTATCGTCATCTCATGATTCCTCTGGTAGTGGTGATTTAACTATGAACATAGATGGGCATAGAGTTAATTTGTCCAAAGTTATTCGATCGCATATCCGAAAACTAGAGAATGAAGTGCAGAACTTGATGGCCACTCTGAAGGATTATCAAGACACCATTGATGTGATGAGTATGCAACTTGACCGCGAAGAATTTGGTCCTATTAACAACTTCAAGGTGTATTATGCTAGGTATCTTGATCTATGGAGTGGAGAGGTCAAATATGGCATCCCCCTTATTTGTATATGAAATGGTGGTATGATCATATTATAAATGAGGAGCGTGCCTTATCGTTTTTTTGGCTCATCGTCATCGGGATCATCTCGTGCATATAGGTGTAGATAGTTGTTCCCTTCTTGTACTAGTTTTTTTTTATGTTCTAAACCATCATATTCTATTTTTGGATTCATGTTTGCAATTAATTACTATGCGAGAAGTTATGATGTATTATTCTGCCATTTATGCCTTTCTTGTAAGATCTATAGCTTGTGAAACCAAGTTGTAAGATCCATAGCTTTCCATTGTTCCTTTATTCATATTTGTAGGCATGTCTGCCTTTATGTAAGATCGATGGATTGCGTAGAAAATTTGGCCATAATCTTTTGTTTGCAAATTCGAGGGCTTTAATTTTTGCGAACCGGAAGATCTATCGCTTGCTGTCATCGCTTTTTCATTTTTATTTAAGCATGGATACTTTTGTGCAAGATCTATAGCTTGCAAAAACAATATTTACAAAATTGCAAGATCTATAGCTTGCAAAATTGAATAATTGTATGATCGAATGCTTATCATCATCAGAAAACTTCGTAGCTTGCTAGGGAATGCTTGATCGCGTTCGCTTTCTAAAGACTGTAAGAATTGATACATTGTTCACTATGCGTTCTAGTTCACATAAAGAACTTGGAAAGTAATTTTTCCCAAAAAAAATGCTTTTTGATATATAATGTACGATTGCAATATCATCGCCTTTCAAAAAAACAAAGGAACGATCCTAGCCAATGATCATCTCATGGCTTCTATACAACTAGATACTTGTTGTAACGCTTTTTGATATATAATGTACAATTGCAATATCATCGCCTTTCAAAAAAACAAAGGAACGATCCTAGCCAATGATCATCTCATGGCTTCTATACAACTAGATACTTGTTGTCTTCTTCCTTTGATCTATACATGGAACTTTTTCAAGTTGTTCACATACCAAGTATTTGGAACACTGCCCCCATCCATCCTCTATATCTCATAACTGTTAGATCGATATGCCTTCATTATCTTGTAGGGTCCTTCCCACTTTGGGCATAGCTTTCCTTTTTCCTCTGCTAGGCGTGCTTTGTTTTTCCTCAACACATGATCACCAATTCGAAATTGCGTCTCTTTGACTTTCTGATTGTAAGCTCTAGTCATTCTCTCTTTGTACTTTGCCTCTGTGATTGCTCTCATTTCCCTTTTTTCTTCAAGTTCATCCAACTCCAGCCTCATCATTTCTAGATTATCGTCCTCCTTGTATTCTACCACTCGGAGACTCAATTTTCCGATTTCCACTGGTGTAACTGCTTTGTGAGCACAGACCAGACTATATATTCTCCTATTGGCTCTCAAATGGTTGTTCTATACGACCATAGGGTATTAGGTTTCTCATCCACCCAGCCAGTTTGCTTTCCTTTCTACCTTTTTTGGATACCCTAGACTATGGTTCTATTTGTTACTTCTACTTGGCCATTTGCTTGAGGGTGAGCTACATATGTAAACTTTTATAGAATCCCCAACTTTGAACACCATTCCGTGAAGGTATCGCTTATGAATTGTGTTTCGTTGTTTGTGACAATAGTTTGTGGCACTCTGAAGCGGAAAACTATATTTTACCAAAGAAACCTCCTTGTTACCTTAGTTGTGACTCTTCCTAATGGCTTCACTTCCACCCACTTGGTAAAATAATCAATCACCACAATTAGAAATTTGGCATTGCCAGCGCCCTTCAGAAAAGGTCCCATGAGATCGATTCCCCATTTATCGAATAGCCAAGCTCCATATATGCCTCTTAAAGTAGTCTGCGGTTTGTGTGATAGTGGTGCATTAATCTAGCAACTTTTTCACTTGAGAACGAAGTTAAGCTCACCATTAAACATGGTTTGCCAATAATATCCCACTCAAATGATCTTCTTCGCAATTGTACTAGATCCTTAATGCATTCCACACAAGCCTTCTTGTACTTCCTTTAAGATTTCACTCGACTGCAATGGTCCTATGCATTTCATCCATGGATATAAAAAATCTTTCTTGTATAGGGTTCCGTCTTCGTAAATATAGTTCTGAGATCACAACTCCAACATCCTAGCTTATATCTTTTCCGTTGGCAACTTTCCTTTTGTGAGGTACTCTATTAGAGGTATCTTCCAGCTTACTTCTTATGTCTAGACTATTGACACAGTTTTCATCACCATGCTTCTGACTGGAATGACCTCCATTCTTACATCTTTGTGTTCGATCAATGAATCAAACCTAGTGGTTGCAAACTTGTTTAAAGTATTTGCTTTTTGTGTTTTCACATCTTGGTAAATGCTGGATATCAAACTATTCAAGTTGGGAAATGAGTTGTTGAACCCTCCTTAAATATTTTACCAGTTGTTCTTCTCGCACTTTGTAGTCTCCCCGCACTTGCTGGACTACAATTTGGGAATCACTGAATCCCCAAACACTTTTGAACTTCATTCTAATGGTAAGGTCCAGGCCACATATTAATGACTCATACTCAGCTTCATTATTTGTAAGTGGGAAGTAGAAGCGTAGCGAATATCTGTGCTCCCCTCCTTCTAGGTCAACTAGTAGTAATCATGTGCGCAACCCTCCTTGCTGGACACTTTATCAACGAACAACTTCCACACAATATATACCCACTTTTATTTCCCTTTTTTGAACCTAAGATTGTGGTGCGCGTTCGTGTCTTGTGCATCTTTACTTGTCATTTCTACGATGAAATCTTCTAAGACTTGAACCTTTATTGCAATTCTTGGCTTGAATTAGATCTCATACTTTCTCAATTCAAGAGCCCATTTGGTTATTCTACCAGACTCTTCAAGTTTGGTTAGGATATTGTAGATGGGAAATATGTATAGACAACATTTTAATGACCTTGGAAATAGGTTCGCAATCTTCTCACTGAGCATACTAAAGCTAAAGTTTGTTTTTCAACTGGCATGTATGCCCTTTCTGAACTTTGTAATATTATGCTGATATAGTACACTGGCACTTGTTTTTGGCCTTCTTGATGCACCAAAACTGAACTCATTGTGTTTCGCGAAATGGCCAGGTACAGATAAAGGTTTCCTCAAAGACTGGTGGCTTCAATGTTGGCAATGTTTGAAGCTGCTATTTTAAGGACTCGTACGCCTTTTGACATTCTTCATTCCAGCTAAACTTTTTTTACCTTCTTCAAGACTTCAAAGAGTGGGAAATATGTCTCAGCTACCATTGAAATAAACCCACTGAGTGCTGCCAATGATCCAATTATTATTTGCACCTCTTTAATTGTTCATGGCTGGGGAAGATTTACTATAGCCTGGATTTTCTCTGGGTTAGCCTCAATCTCTTTGGAGGATACCTTGTATCCTAAAAACTTTCCTGTACTTACTCAAATTACGTATTTCTTGCCATTAAGCTTCATCCCAATGTTGCTTAATGTATCTAAAGTTTCTTTCAAATCTGGGGCAAAGTCACCTACCCTTTTGCTCTTCATAACCATGTTATCAACATATGCTTCTACATTTTGCCCTATCTGATTGCAAAATGCATTATCGACCACTCTCTAATACATTGCTCCTACATGTTTTTATCCCAAAAGGAATTTCCACATAGAAAAATGTTCCAAAACCTTGGTATGAATGCCATATTTTCTGCGTCTTCTGGATCCATCAGTATTTGGTTGTATCCCTTATATGCATCCAAAAAGCCTAGAACTTCGTGCCCCAAAATTTCTTTGAGTAGCTGTTCAATTTTAGGCAAAGGATAACAATTCTTTGGACATTCCCTGTTTAAGTCGGTGAATTCTATAAAAATTCTCCATCACGTGTTTGACTTTTTCACCATCATCGGGTTCACTAACCACTTTGGATAGATGATTTCTCTCTATATACCTGCCTGAAGCAAGGCTGTGGCTTGCTCCTCAATCGCTTGCTGACTATCGCTAGCGAAGCTACGCTACTTTTGTTGACTGGCTTAACCGAGTCACTATATTCGAGGAATGGGTAGCGATGCTTGGGTCAACTCCTCCCATGTTATGGATGCTCCATGCAAATGTATCTCTGTGACTTTGCAGGATTTGTATAACCTTTTCTTTTTCCAGCAGTTGAAGATGTTTTCCTATCTTAATACACCTAGAATTGTCTTCATCATCTGAAGTTACCAGCTCTGTTTCCTCCCCATGATGTAGATTTTTGAGTGCTTCTCTAGGAAGCCCTCTTGACCTATCCGACCTATCAAGTAGGTGATGGGCTCAAGTAGGCCTAGAGCTTCTAGAGTCTCCTTGCATGCAATCATCATCTCCAAGATGGTCCTCTTCGCGCCATTTAGGTACTTCCATCTTCGGGATGCACTCTCGAAAATGGTGGTAAACCCCATGAACTTATCCACCACAAAGGCGGGGTTGGTAGAAAGGGAAGTTGTCGGCTCTTATCTCCCAACTTTAGCCAACTTCTTCCTTTTCTCACCTGGGAAGTTGTTTCCTTTTCCAACTTACTTCTCTTTTGAGCCATTCTATCACAACAAGAAGAATATGTTAATGAAAAGAATATTCAAGGATATGCATCAATTGTCATTCAAGAAGAACATTTATTTCTAAATAGCCAACACTTTGCAATTCATACCATTTTAACACAAATGCTAGTCAAACAAGAATCATTCACCCTAAACAACACACATGGTGAATCATATCACTTCCTTAAAAAGATCATTAAATCAAGAATCACTCCTCCTAAATAACCACAACATAGAAAATCATGCCATCTCAACACAAAAATCGTATATCACACACACACACACACACACACACACACACACTTAAATCATTCATACAACCCACATGCTTCTCTAAAAAACTTCAAGATTTCGAAATCAAGCTTCTATCACAACATATTCATGCTAAAAACAAAAGCAAGTAAACACACAAAGTTCAAAGTGTTACCCATATTTTGAAGCTAAGAGTTGCAGAACGACACAAGAAGAAATAAAAATGCTATCCTTTGAGAGAAAAAGGTCCAAATTTTGAGTTCCCCAAGAGTGAAGTGAGAGTGAGTGTTTTCAAAGACTTGTAATGGGTTAAAGGACTCGTGTGGATAAGGGGGTGTACCATGAATTCTAATTTTAAAAAATTTCATATTCATCCAAAATGGGTTATTTAGGAGGGAGGTACAAAGGAGATAATGTTGGTTTAGGTAAAAATGGGAATGCAGGGGACAAAAGTATCATTTACTTAATGCACAGGGGATGTGGTGATGTTTAGTACTATACTATTTATATCACCAATCCTAGGGAATAAAAGTTCTTCTGAATTAATGGGCTAAAAGTGCATGTTTTGGCTAAAATGTAAAATTTTGAAAATCTGTACTTTTTCCCCATTTACAGCATGGCACGAGGCAGTGGCATAACCCTTCCACATGATAGCCTTGTGTTGACTAGGTCTGACATGAGCCTACTTTGTGCTGACCTCCTATAACATGAGTTGTGCCCCAACACAGATATGTTCCCCTTGTGCCTCCCCCTTTTTTCGAAAAAGGTTTTTCACACAAGTCATATTTCCTAACAACACAAAACATAAGACTCGATCTTAGATCTAATATCCAAAAATATTTTCACAATAAGATCCTTTGTCAAACACATAACAAACTTGCAAAGTTTAACTATAAAAAAATCAAAGCAAAGGAAGAACGAACACTGTATTTTAATTTTTGTCATTACAACTTATTTTCATGCAATTCAATTAAAACGGTCTGTGTTGATTCACATAGTCATGCCATGTCTTTAAGTGTTGTACCTAACTCCCTTCTTGAAGTTCACCATCCTTGTGAATGATCTTCTAATGTCTACTACCACCCTTGTGGTTGGCCTTCTAAAAACTAAATTGATATGCACCATTATGCATGCTTTAACCAATGCATTTAATGTAGTTTTTATTTACTTTCGATTGGTGTTTTGGAAACATTAGTTGAGTTTACATGACAAGGGTTTTAGACAAACATGTTTGGTTTTCTATTCTATATCCCACGTTTTGTACACTTAGTTAGTGATTATTGACATATCATGTTCACAGGCTCCGTGGTTTTGATTATAAGTACCTCTAGTAGGTTGCTCGTGAATTCTAGTAGATCAAGGCTATTTCCTTTTAACGGTAGAAGATTTGAAGGCCATTAGCATTAAATGGTAGTAGATGAAGGCCACGATCATCAATACGTGGTAAAAGGATATTGAATCCAAGGATAGGTAGCTTCCAAGTTCAAGACAACAATAGGTGGGAATCGTGAATCGTGGTCCGATGAGTGTTGCCTTAGCCCAAGAACAACCCAGGAAGAATTAGCCTTCAAGGCTGGTTTTATTGGATTTTTATTCTCAAGTGCTACAAAATTGACTACTAGAACACCCAATTCAAACTAACGGTTCACCCGAGGCAAGTAAACGAAGTTCAGCCAATGAAGGACCAGTGACCTGTGACAGCCCACACTACACGAAGCATCAGTGGCCCGTGAAGATGCCCACGGTCCACCCTACACAAAGAAATATCGTAGGTCCATGATAATGGAGCTAGACCATGAAGCATGGAAGGGAAGAGTTGAAGAAATTTGGCTAAGTATGGAGTCAGTCCGTGAAAAGGAGGTCGGTCCATGAAAACTTCTGAGCAAAAACCTTAGTGTTGCTCGCAGTCCATGAAAACCTTCACGGACCATGGCATGAGCCGAGATTCATGGACCATGGCATGCCATGGCTATGAATTTCATGGACCACGCTAGATCTGGCACCCCGTGCTTGAATGTTCATGGACCGTGGCATCCGTGTCGGTCCGTGAAACCTTGGCGGCTGATCATTTTGGCCATAACTCTCTCAATTTTCATCCGATTTCCCTATACCATATATCGAAATCTTTGTATTTCTGAGATCTATCCAATTCATTATAATTACGCTCCAGGTGATTCACGTATTTGAGTAGTATATTAGAGAAAGGTTCAGCGGCTAGAGGAAAATGGTGACCAGGGTTTTACTATGTTTGGCCTATTATGGGCCTATCTTTAGGCCCAATATCCTACTACTATATATAAGAGCCTTAGTATTGTACAAAAACCTAAGTATAATAGATCTAGTCACAATGTAAATTAGTTTCTCCTTCTAGTTTAGAGAGAAGGAAGATGAGAGTTCTACTTCTCCTTTCTTCTTCTTCTCTTTCTCTTATCTTTTTCTTTTCTTCTTATTTTCTTAGATCCATGGTATCTAATTCCATATTTTCCATGGATCTATAATTTTTCTAGTAGTTAGCTAAGCTTGGGACATATTTGGCACATGTGTAGCTTTTGATGCTTTATGAGATTCCTTAAATTCCACCTATATTTGTGTTTATAATATTATTGTGATTTTTCTTAAATGTGACAAATGCATGAATACTACACCACATATGAGCACACACTTTGGACTATATTCATGTATGATGCACTTATTGGTGCCTCCTTGAGAAGAGAAACCTGGATGTTTGAATGGGTGGAGGGGAATGAGTTTGTGCGAGTGTGTGCACAGGAGATTCAAGGTAACCCTAATCTGCATACCATCACACCAGTGTTAGCTGATTACTTAATTATTTTCTAATAGGTTACGGGTAGAGATAGTTGATAGTAGCAAGCTAGGTGTTGTGTTGAAGCCCTAGTATTACAGATAAGGTGCCTATGAAACTAAGGCCTCGAGTATTGAGGACCACTGGGAACTAGTGCATTCATGGTGGAAGCCTAGAATGTAATATTACGGGGGAGAAACAGAACCATAAAAATGGTCGAACCTTGTTGTGCTCCACTTATTATGATAGCGGTGTTAATGGAGGGTTGCGAGCGCACACACCGTGACAGGGATGGGGAAATGTATGCCATCGTCTACACCACGTGTTATGAACACACTGTTAGGTCTTCTATATGTCTATATGTGAATGAATCGAGGATTGAAGCTTAGAACTACCATGTTGCTAAATTAGTCCCAAGTTTCTAGTATAAATAGTTTACTTGTTTGTTTATTCCGTGCTTGTAGTTGTAAGTTGAAAATACCACAAACAAACCCCAGTTTATATGTTTAAGTTAGTAGTTATTCCTTTCACTCGTGCAAATTGAAGACCCGCATGAGGTTGTGTTTTGACTTTTACTTGAACTCTAGCATCTCTTTGGACAAACCCAGGGTGCAGTATATAAATCTTATCTTTGACCATCCCACATGACTAGTGCCTCAGCCCGAGTTAATTAAATTATGCTTGTTGCAACTGTATTAATGACCCCGGGTTGGGGTGGGTAAAACATCTAGGTGCTCGTGAGGACAGAGTGTCCATTAGATCCAATTAGGTCTACAAAACTAGTTATTTAGATAATATAACCAACCGTCATCTAAACCCTTTTTAATGTAAACCTAACTAAAACTAGCAATCAACCAACCAAACACATAATAACAAATGTGTCAAATGCATTGGTTAACGTATGTTTTTAGGTGAAATGTTGGCTTTCTCATGGACACGAGGGGTGTTAGGTTTTGCTTTCCTAAGATAGTCTTTATCATTGCTGCTTTCCTTCAAGTTAGTACTAACAACATTTACAATAGAAGCATAATTCAATCATCATCTAGGGAAAAATTCAAGGAACTACCATTATTGGTCTCAAACACATCTTGCTCTATATCATTAACAACATCAATAGCTTGGCAAGAGTGGTATTTACCAGGATGATCAATAGAATAATTAGTGTCAAATTCTACTTTCCACCCATTAAACTCCATGGATAGTGTTCTATTATGTGATTATTGTCCTCAAAGTCTATAAAAATAGCCTACCTAATAAAATAGGTGTGGCATGAGTATCACTCTCCATATCAAGGACACAAAAATCGGTTGGGATTCTCAAAGAGTCCACTTTTACCGACACATCTTTCACAATACCTTTTGGGTATGTGCTAGAGTAATCAGTTAGTTAGATAAAAACCCCGATTTGGTGCAAATTGCCTATATTTAGACTCTCATATAAAGAATATGGTATCACATTAATTGAAGCACCTAAATCTAGCATGTCATTTTCAACAAGTTTTTCTCCTATCACACAAAGGATTATAAATATTCCCGGATCATCACATTTAGGATGCAATTAATCATTAAACATGATGGAGAAATGCTCACTCTTTCCACTCTTATACTTACTCTAGATTTTTTTTGTTTCCTATTGATGGTACAGACTTCCTTAAGAAATTTTGCATACCTAGGAATTTGATTTATAGCATTTAGGAGTGGAATGTTTACCTCAAATCTACAAAAGACTTTGTAGATGCCTTTGTTGTCCTCCTTCTTTATCCTATCCTTCAAGGCCTCCAGAAATGGTGGTTTCGAAACATAAACGGGAATCTTTGTCGCTTTAGCTTTCTTGTGAGGAGGGGATGAGGTTTTATGGTTTGATCCCGATCTCAGAACTATAGTCTCCTCTTAAATTTCCTTCCCCTTGCTCACATTTTCCTTAGCCAACTCTTTGGCCTCGTTCCCAAAATATTCCTCTTCTCTAGCACCTGCTCAATAACACCTTCACCTTGGAATTTCTTCACCTCTTTACCACTCTTAAATGAAATGACACTCACATTTTGTCGAGGGTTAAGTTCTGGTTAGGAAGGAAGTTAGCCTGAATCTCTTGACTCAATGCGCACTGTATTGCATGTGTTAACCAATGCATTCGATACTATTATTACTATGTTTTACCTGGTTGATTGCTAGTTTTAGTTTGCTTTGCAAGACAAAGGGTTTAGATTACCATTATTGGTTTACTAGTCTAAATCCCAAGCTTTGTACACCTAATTGAAGCTAATGGACACTTTGTATTCACAGGCACCTCGATCTTCATTTTTTATCTCACTAGTAGGTTGCTTGTGAATATTTCAACTTTATTTTGTAGAATGCCATTTGCAAGAATTGTAGTAGATATGAAGGTCATGAACTAACGATGTGCCCATTTTAAATGGTTATATTAGGACTTTTAGGATTCACTTTTGTACACTTTTGTGCTCTAAATGTGACATTTTACCTTCAAATTCTCTAAGGAGGGTTAAAAGCGACTTTTACACTTTTAGTAGTTTTCTAGAGAATTTTGTGTGACAAGGTAATTTGTTTGAAGACTTTGAAGAATACCTTTGAATATTTGAAGATTTGAATACTTGTATTTGAGCTTTTGAAGATTTGAAGAATTGAAGAAGTGAAGAGAAGAGGAGGATAACAAAAAGGAGAAAGAAGAAATGATGCTGGAATTGGAGTCTGTCACGAGGTCTTCGCGAGCCTGTCGCGGCTCGCGATGGACAAATGGCCAGAAATTCTTCTTGCTTTTTGTACTATGAATACTCACCTTATCCTCTCCTCTTAAATAACAACATGAATTCCCTCTTCTTCCTGTGATTTTTTTGGGTTCAAACCCTAGTTTTTCTTTCTTTGTTTTCTTAGTTTTTGTAGGTTAATCATGTCTTTTAATTGTCTAGCTTAGTTTTATCTTGAGAGCAATAGATTGAAGCTTCCGTTTATATGTAAATATTAACTTTAGGCTCCAAAACAAATTTCAGGACCAATTCTGTACAAGTACATTGGATTGCGCCATATCACCGGCGACTATGCGGAGAAACGGGTGTCACTCTACCTCTTACCTTGAATTCCATTATTCTTACCTTACATGTTTACATTGAGAGCAATGTAATATTTTAAATGCGGGGAGGGATTAGAGGACTCACATGCATGCTAGCGTCATTTGGAATGCTTTTTGCTACTTTTGATGTGAAAAACATGAGAAAAAGAAACAAAAAATTGAAAATTTTGAAAAAAATATAAAGAAAAGAAAACCTGCTAAGTTGAAAACCCGAGAGGGAAAATTAGGTAACATTGGGGGCTCGGATATGTCGAAAACCCGAAAGGGCAACCTACACAAAAATGAGAGGCCAAAATGTGCGAAAAAAGGTGAGATGTGAGCCAAAGAAACATGATGTGTGGCTAGGATAAAAACCCGAAAGGGCTCCTATGCAAAATGAGAGAAAGAGAGAAAAAGAAAAAAAATGCTATGATTTCACTCATTTTGCCGGCATTGGAGTCATAAGGTTGCATTTGTCATATGGATGGATTGGGTAGCTCAACATCTTTAGACCTCTTGGGATTGGGTAACTTAGTAGGTTGAAAAATGAAATTCTTGATTCTTTTATACTTTGTTTTGTTTTATATTTTGGCATTGGGTGAAGTATGCGTTTAAACCTCATCTATGGTTTTGACTTCATTTTGTGTCATTGAATTTTGGTTGATATATTGGTATGAAGGGAAGTATGTGCTTGAACCTCCTAAATGGTTTTAACTTCATTTTGTGTCATTGGACTTTGGGAATATCAATGCGGAACTTTGAAACACTTTTATGGGTAGTGAATTGATAAGTGGTAGGTTTGGATAGATTTAGGAATCAGGGTTGTGTGTGTGAAAAACTCTCATTTGAGCTTTGATTTTGGAATTTATGATATTGAGAGTTTTTGTGAGGTTCTTATTGGGGGAATATTATTTAGGATGTGGACATATGAATTCCTTCACGTGCTTAAATATTTTCTTACTCGAGGACTAGTAAGGTTTAAGTGCAGGGAGGTTTGATGTGCCCATTTTATACGGTTATATTAGGACTTTTAGGATTCACTTTTGTACACTTTTGTGCTCTAAATGTGACATTTTGCCTTGAAATTCTCTAAGGAGGATTAAAAGCGAATTTTACGCTCTTATTACTTTTCTAGAGAATTTTGAGTGACAAGGTAATTTGTTTGAAGACTTTGAAGATTACCTTTGAAGATTTGAATACTTGTATTTGAGCTTTTGAAGATTTGAAGAATTGAAGAAGTGAAGAGAAGAAGAGGATATGAAACAAAAAGGAGAAAGAAGAAATGGTGCTGGAATTGGAGTCCGTCGCGAGCCCATCGCGACTCGCGACGGACGAATGGCCAGAAATTCTTCTTGCTTTTTGTAGTATAAATACTCACCTTATCCTCTCCTCTTAAACAACAACACGAATTCCCACTTCTTCCTGCGGTTTTTCTGGGTTCAAACCCTAGTTTTTCTTTCTTTCTTTTCTTAGTTTTTGTAGGCTAGTCATGTCTTTTAATTGTCCAGTTTAGTTTTATCTTGGGAGCAATGGATTGAAGTTTCCATTTGAATGTGAAATGTTAATGCCATTGATGTTTTTGGAAGCTTGAGTATATGAATTGCTTGTATGATTACTTGTTAGGGTTGGGAGAAAGTAGCTAATTCTCCCCTCTTTTAATGTGGAATCCAAGAGCACGAGTTAGAGATTCTTAAATGATGTTGGTGTGTTGATAATTGCTGGAAGAATGTGATGATGTCAAACTTGTTGTCATGTTTGTTTTAGGTAGAAAATGAGAGAAGTATATGAATGTCAATCATTCTTGACTAATCTTGTGTAAATGCATGAATTGGTTAAATGCTCAGACACGGTGTAGTGTTTATAAGTGTTGTCAAGCTTGTTGGTTCTTCGTGCTCAATGTCATCAATGGGATACTTTTAGTCATTTTTTGGCTAAGGGATTCATTGGTGAGGTTTGACAAGAGATGTTGAATTTACTCTTGCAAACTACTATCTAAGAAGTATGGAAAATTTATCTTCACAACAAGTAGTCGAAGTAGTGAATAGATTGTTTCACTCATTCTTGAAGTCTTTGTTATTTAGCATTCATGTGTTCTTAATGCTATGTTTCACTTCATTTATGCCATAGGTTTTTTGAGAATAGGAAGTGTTTGTATGAATTAAGTGTTAGGGAGTTAGGAAAGTGACGAATTCGTTAGCTCCTTTGCATGAAAAATCTAAGAACATGAACTTAGAACTTCTTGTGTACAATGTGTTGTGATTCTTGCTAGATGAGTATGTTAATGTGGATTGTTCTCATATTTATCGTATAGATAAAATGAAAGGTTGAATCTTGAATGTGATTTTTTCTAGGTTTTTCCTAATGAATGTTGTGTTTGGTTAAATGGCTAGTTCTTTGGTAGAAGGCTTATTGTTGTCAAATCTATGATCCTTCGTCAATAGGTAACAATTGTGATAGGATGAGTGAATGGTTCAATGATCTACATTTGGTTTGGAAGTGGATATCGATTGCCCCTAAGTCTTTGTTTTTTTTAGCTTTAAAACCCATTTTCTTAGTTTTGTATGATGATTTAGCATAGTTGCTTGACTTTGCTAGTTGTCTTGTCTTTTAACTTTCATAACTTAGGACCACCAAACAACAACCCCCCCATTTACTTGCTATTGTATGTGTATATATATATCTACTTCTATCCTAATAGCAACCTTTTGTGTCTGAATGCTTAAGAAAATCCCCCTTCTTCGTAGACGACCCCGACTTGCCGCTATCTACTTAGTTGTAGATAGCAAGCATTTAGGGCTTATAAATATTAACTTTGAGAGGCACAACGGTGACCTCCCATCTAAGGTTTTCTAGTAGATGGAATTAAGTTGGGAAAGGTAGAATTAAAGTTCAAAGAGGTCAAGAACGGACGGTGACATCAACCGGCCGAATCAGCCGACTGACTAACATGAAGCCAGACAAACTGGCACAAAGCCAGCACGGCCGACACAAGGCCAGCCTTGCACGGCCTATGCTCGAGGTTTATAGCACGGCCCGTGCCATGAACATGGCCCATGCCCGAGGCCTGAGCGCTAACTGTGCTAACTCGTGCTGCCCATGTTCCCATGTCTCCAATCCACTCCAAAAATGGCTAAGTATAGATGCAGACCATGTACGGTCCATGCCATTTAAAGTCACAAATCAAAAGACCATCCCACGAGGTGTGAAGGATGACATGGTATGCACCGTTTTACTTAGAAAAACATGGTTCCAGCCGACGGCCAATGCAAAACAACACGGGGCGTGCAATCATAAGCATCAAAATGAAGCTCCAGCCGACAGTCCGTGCTGGGTGAAATGGCCTATGCCAGCATGAGGCAACCGACCCATTCCAGAACATACAGGCCATGCTAGCATGAGGCACGTGACCCATGCCAAACCGAGGGAACTGTGCAGCACAAAGGCAATCTGGTTTACACAGATCGTGTCATTTTCCACAGGTCGTGTATGTTGTGGCTGCAAGGGTTTTTTGGCCTATTTTGGGCATATTTCAAGGCCCAACTCCCTATTACTATATATATGGACTAATGTCTACTAGGGTTTAAGTTTATGCTCATTTTTATATTTCAAGAGTAGGGTAGAGAGATAAATGAGCTCTTCCTTTTCTCTAGAATCTTTTCTTTTCTTCTCTTTATTTTTCCTTTTCCCAAAGGCATTGAATCCAATGAAGTACTTGGGTTCAATGCTAGGGAGTAGTTAATTTGCTTAGGGATATATTTTTATTCATCATTTGGTACATGTTTTGTGAGATTTCTTAGATCTACCTATTTCTATGTGTTATGATATTATGTTGGCTTGTTCTTCATTTTCTTATGAATTGCATGAATGATACACTAAGTTGGCACACAACGTAGTCTACATTCATGTTGGTGCATACATTGATACCCCCCAGGGAGTGAAACCTAGATGTGATAAATAGGTAGTGGGATCCGGGTCCATGTGTGTGTGTGCACGTAGGTCTTTTCCAAGTTTAATCGTTAGGATTACAACACACCAGTTTTAGCTGGCGAGTTAGCCCAAAGGGTTATGGCTAGAGATAGCATTGGTAGAAAACTATTTGCGACCCTAGTGCCATTGATAAGGTGCCTATTTTCCTTTGCCTCCATAGGCCTAAGAATAGAGCATTCGTGGTGTAGTGCCCAGAACATAATCATACGGGGAAGAAACAGATCTGCCCAGTGGCAGGGCCGTTGTTGTACTTCCTTAACTGCGGAGGTAGTACCGATGGAAGATTACAAGAGCACCCTACGTGACTAGTATGGGGAACTGTTGACCATCAATCACACCACGTGTTTTGAACACTAGAATAGGTCTAATGTCTTATATGTGATGGAATCGAGGATCGGAACATTTCACCAATCATGTTACTCAAATATTCCCCAAGTGCTAGGTTACATAGTTTAATCTTGTATGTTCTCATTTTGCAATATTTAGTTATTACTAACACACAAACTGATTGACGATCCGTACGTGGCTGTGTGTATTTGATTTTTTTAACGTCTATCATCTCTGTGGACAAACCCGGTCTTGCCACTATCAACCCTATAGGTAGCTCAGTAGTAAGTTTGAGAGAAGAATATAAATTTTAAATTTGATCTCTTTTTAACGTCTTCACCTTTTGTTAGCTACTCATCATATTAAGGACCCCAAGTGGAGGTGAGTCAAATTTCTGCGCCTTTGTCAGGGATTCTAGTCTAAAAGTTTAATTGTTAACTTACATAGCATGTTAGTTGAGTAGTTAGTGTTGTTTTTATTTTTGTTTTGTTGGTTTTTTCTTTCGAGCCTTTGTGATAGTGATCTGTGTACTTCTAATCCTTTTGCTAGTTTTTCTTTTAGTAGGATATTGTTTGGCTCCTAGTTTATGGTACACACCCGTGCCACGAACTTAGGGACTTTACACTATTTAATGGAGTACGCAGGTAGTTGGAGAAGAACAATAAGGAGAAGTAGAGTGGGGGGTTCCACAAGAGCCTACTTTAGTAGTAGAAGAGCAAGTAGTCTTGGCGGATGACAACCACACTCTGAGGGAGTTGATGGCTCCAAATTTGGAGAATCAACCCCTTTACATCACTTTTCCCTCGTTGCCACCTAATGTCTATTGTGAGCTGAAAAGTGGGATGATTCGATACCTCCCAACTTTCCATGGGATGGAAGTGGAGGATCCGAACAAACACCTTTTGGAATTTCATCTTGTGTGCACAAATATGAAGCCTCGTGGAAATTTGGAAGATGCTACATCTTTCCCGCATTCCCTTTCTCACTTTGAGACACTACGAAAGACTGGTTATATTACCTTCCACTCAGCTACATCAAAACATGGATGGACAACATTTCCTTGAAAAGTACTTCTCAGCTTTAAAGTCTGCGAGGTTAAAAAATCAATCGCCTCACATATCTCAGAATGCAAATGATTCATTGTATAAATATTGGGAAAATTTAAAAGATTGTTGGCTTGTTGTCCTTATCACCCGTTCAAGGAGGAGACTTGGTTTATTATTTCTTTGAAGGGTTGTGCGATATGAGAATGTGAGAATCGCGTGCAACAGTTCATTTTCCAACAATAGCCCGAATGATGGTATAGCACTATTTGAATAGATGGCCAATGGGACGAGACAATCTGGTACTAGGTCAAGGGTGAAGACATTGGATGAGCCAGCTCAATCTCCCAAATTAGAGGAACAAGTTCAACCTCTTGCTTTGATGATGAAGGAATTTATGAAGGGGAGAGTTCACCAAGTCAAGGTTTGAGGCATATGTAGTCTTGACCATTACACCAATGCTTGTCCACAAGTGATTGAAGACTTGGAAGGGGTGAAAGAGTTGGATTCAACGGAGGAAATAGGAAACAATTCATTAGGTGGCAACAAAAACAAGGGTTTTAGAGGAACCAATGAGGTGAAAGGCAAGATCCCTACACGAATACCTTCAACCCTAAGTACCGCGATCACCCCAACTTTTCATGGCGCTAGGAGAATCAAGCTCAAGGGTACAACCGAGGAAGACAAGTTTCACCTCAACCATATCCTAGGGGAGAAGGGCCTTCCAACAACAATGCCGCCTTGTACAAGTTGGACCGGGAAGAAATCTAAGGCACTTTTAAGCATCAACAACCTTGAAGTCTAATTCGGAAAACTTGCCACCTCGGTGAGCTGACTAGAGGCATAGGAATCCGGCAAGCTACCATCCTAACTTGAGGTGAATCCAAGTACATTGAAGCTAAGGAGTGGGATAGCAGTGATTAAGCCCAAGAAGGAAATTTTGCAAGAAGATGATCAGATTGTGGAATCCAACAAGATCAATTTTGAGAAGCGTGAGATTATTTTTCTAGAAAGAGCCTTCAAAATAACTTCCACCCACCAACGTTAGAGTGACCTTCCACCACCATTTCCAAGTACACTTAGGGAGCTAAAGGCAGCGACAAATGATGCAAACATCCTGAGAATCTTTGAAAAGGTTGAGGTAACCATTCCTATCTTAGAGTTAATTAAGCATGTTCCCACTTATGATAATTTTTTGAAAGTTGCATGCACTAAAAAGAGGAGTAAACCAATTAGAAAGGTAGTTCATTTAAAATTATGGGGAGTTGCTGCTTTGAATCATAATAAATTTCCTATGAAATGCGACCACCCCGGGATGTTTTTGATACCTATCTCCTTAAGTCAAAATTTAGTGGCAAATGTCATGATCAACTTAGGAGCATCTATTAATGTTATTCCATATAGTCTTTATGAAAGCCTTGACATAGGTGAACTTAAGGACACTCACTCCTAAGTTAGCCATTGAGGGTTAGTGAAGGACGTAATGGTGTGAGTTGGCAAGTTAGTGTTTTTTACGGACGTCTATGTCTTTGATGTAGCGCACAATGGAAGTGCACCACCAATCCTATTGGGGAGACCATTTCTCAAAACTTCAAGGACAAAGATCGATGTCCAGTTGGAAACACTAACCCTAGAGAATGACATTGATAAGGTGGGGTTTGATATTTACAAGTCTAAGCATGATTTCTCTACATCCTCTTTTGTGTGTGATGTCGTAACCTTATCTGATTAACATTTTCAGCTTGACAACTCTTGCATGAAGCATGAAAAAGAAATCCAAGGTGAAAATTTTTAAATGATTTGGATGAGATATTGCCCGATATTGAAGCCTTACATGCCCTATCTTGTTTGAAATATCATTGTTGTGATACTATTTTGTTAAGAATGTTTCTCTTATTTTGAATGAGGATGTTTTGCCTTCAAATTTCATTACTAACATGCAGTGGGGGAAGAAGCGGGCTAAGAATTAAAAACTTCTAAGCCCCTTCCTACTCCTAAACTCAACAAGAATGTATACACTATTGAGAAAGATGAGTTTGTTTGGTTTGTTTCTCCAAAGGTAAAGGGCAAACCAAGAATGATGTGGAGACCCATCCATAGGAATGTGGTCACTAATGGTGTCAAGAATGGTGATTCCAGTGTCTCATCAATCCACTCTTCTTAGTTTTCCAAAAAATTGAATGATAAAATAAGCCGTGAGGACGACATAAAGAAATGGTGTTTTATTTCAAGTACTAGTCTTTTAAAAAAATTTAATGAATCTTTGGGGATGTCTTTGATTTTTTATGGTATTTTTAGGAAACTTTAGTCATCGATTTTTTTAGAGCAATACTACTCTTGGTTTTCAATGTTTTTGGATGCAGGAATTTCATGAAAATTTTGGAAGGGAAAAATTCACGGAAGCCTCATGCCAAGCAAGCCAACACGGTCATTGTTGATGGCACGGCCCATGCCAGAGTGCATCAGCACAAGGCTGAGGAGGTGCGCACCAGTACAAGAAACACATGCAGCACGAGACACACATGTGCTGGAACGAGCTGGCACACCCCATCACGAGATCTCTACGCGCCAGCACGGATGCCATGCATTAGCACAGATCTGGTCTATGGATCTGTGTAGCCTACCCACCCAACCCAATCAAAACCATCCAAAACCCTATAACCCCCCCCCCCTCTCTCGTGCCAGCCCTTTTCACATTATCACCATTCTCCTCCTTCCTCTGATAGCTGAGTCTCACTCCCTCTCATCCCATAAATTAATTTTTGTTATAATTTCCTCAATGTTCATCCAATTTACCTATACTTGGTACCAAAAGTTTTTTCCTTTCTCAGCTCAACAAAACCAATCAATTATTTGCCCCAGAAAAATCACAGTTTGGCCCAGAAAATTCAAAGACCAGTTTGGCCAATAATTGGGTTTTCTCCCAGAAAACCTAATTTTTGGTTCATTCCGGGTGTTGGGGATTGCTTCGACTTGATCTAGGAGGAATTCTGCACACTTATTAAGCAAATATTTTCGCACACTAACCATTTGAGGTACTTGGCCGAGTTATTTGGTTACTTGGAGAAGTTGAATTTTTGAATTTCTTGTCAATACTTGAGATTTAGGGTTATTAGTGTGATTGAATGGATTATTGTGGAAGAGATTATTTTTTGTAGGGTTATTTGGTGAAGATTTGTTACATTTTTTCTGTTGTTGGCTATTATATTTGCTATATTCATCATGTATCGTAGACATAGAGGGGAACTAAGTGTACCATTTACTGGGTTGACCACTCTCACTGCAACACAACAGGAAAGGTGGGGCCATCTAGTAGGATGCCTTATTCAAGAGACAAAGTTTATAGAAGAAGATACCTTTAGGAATCTTAAACTCTAAACTCACCAGGTGCTATTAGAGAGGATAAGTATGAAGGAGTTCACTATCGTATGCCCCCCCACATACACTAAGTATACCCTAGAATTTCTAGCTACTCTTACAAAGAAAACCAACGGACATATAGGGATATCTATAAGGTTTCACTTGGGGGATGTACCCTGTGGCTTGATTTACCCTCAGCTGGCAGGAATTTTCAAATGGAAAATTCAAAGAGATGTAAAGGGGCACAATGAGTCAGATGCAGGTTACGAGTTGTATACGTTCTGGGCTACCATCACCCAATAGTTGTGGGGGAAGGAGAGCAAGAATAGCGACATAGTGCATCCGGCACTAAGGTATGTGGCCAGGTTATTGAGTGTGGTGGTTAGTTGTCACAGGAAGGCAACCACCACTTCTGGGAAGGATTGTAGGAGGCTTTGGTCAATTTTCACTGGGAGAGTTTTTCCAAATCTATTGGATGATTTCATTGATCATTGTATCGACCACTCTATAACCCGCAGTGGGAAGATAGCATTTAGCGGTATGATATCACTATTGGTTGAGTATTATAACCTTCCGGTGAGTGAGGGGATGAGGGAAAACTCGTGCTCTCCTTTTTCACTCACTCGCCAAGTCATGGAAGAGACGAGATTCATACAAGAGGATGGTGGGGTCTTCTGGATGTATAAGGGCAGGAAGTTCATGAGATTGCCTCAGCGTACGATAACCACTTTGGGCAAGAAGTTCAAACTATATGATCTCATTATCGAGCCGGATGCAGATTCAGAGGTGGTTTTGGGAAATTATTACCCAGGAGAGAATGACGAGCAGTAGGAGGAAGAAGATCAGGAGCCGATGCATCAGGAGTAGGTCCTAGTGCATCCCGCACAGTTTTTTCCCATCGAGCATCATCTTATCCCATCACATACAGCACCTCCTCAGGTTATGCCACCACCACCTTTTGAGCAGCCATTAGCGCCACCACCCTCTTTTGATCAGGTATTTGGAGAACCACCCCCTTATCAGGGATCATTTATCATTCATGAGGAGCAATATCATTTTGCAGGGCATGACGCTAGCAGCTCTCGTAGGCGTAACATCTCTTCCCACTATGATGACTTCGCAGAGTCTAGCAGGTGCGGCAGCCGTGAGCCTCCGCCTATTCCAAGCTCTGAGCTACACAGGAATAGTGTTTTGGGTCATTGTCAGTATGAGGCTCACCCTTGGAATCACCCTCAGTTCATCTCATTCTAGGAGCATGGGTCACTATGTTACAGTCAGTTTCATTCTACCTAATGTGAACTCAGCCACCGCAGTACGCCGGATTAGGTACAGTGTTTGGAGAGCTCTATTTTTTGGGTCATACAGGATGTGCATAGGATTGGCGCTCAGCTAGACTACCACGAGTGGGATACGACTGAGAGATTTGATAGGGTTGATGGTTAAATGCACAACCTGAGGGAAGATATGGGGATACTACAGGACAACATTAGGGAGATCAATGGTTCGTTGAGGACATCAAGTACTGGAGATGGCTACTACACCACTAAGATCCCTACAGGCAGGGGCAAGGAGCCAGACATTGTAGACGGCACTGAGTATTGTTTGGTGTTTCCAACCTCTCTTTTTACCTTGGTCACATGCATTGGGAACAATGCATGAACTAAGTGTGAGGGAGGGGTTGGAACACCTTCACGGTGGCATCTGCTCTACTAGTATTGTCTTCAGCTTATGATTTGAATGTTTACTGTTTTGATAGCAATTTTCCCCATGTTTTTTTATTTTCCCTCATTTCGTTTTTAAAGTTTTTGATTGTTTTTAGGTGTGAGGGCACCTTTTTGTAGTTTTTTCAGGGTTTTTTGGAAACTTTTGGTGGTGTAATTTTAGTTTTCTTATCTTCATGTAGTATAAAGGCCATCTTTGGGGGCATTTTATACTGCACCGATTTTTTTTGAAAAATTGAATAAAATGAAATTTTTATATATATATATATACCAGGCTAAGTTGGAAACCTGAAAGAGCAACTTAGGCAACAATGGGAAAAAACCCAAATAAGTTGAAAGGCCAAGGTAACAATGGGGGGCTCTGCCCAGCTAGGTTGAAAAACCTAACTAAGTTGAGAATCTTGAATTATCCTTAGTTACAACCAAATTGAGGATCTTTTGGATTATCCTTATAGTTTTTCGACAACAACTCTTGGATTGATTTTGGCGGAATATTCGGTGGAGTAAGCTAGTTCAGCATTTATCATTTTTTCTTACCTTTTTCTTCACAAGGTTTTGGGTGGTTATGTTACTTTAGCATCTTTGGGGAGTGTGAGAGTTGTGAGAGTTGTGAGATTCTTACTTCTTTAGGGGAACTAGGATAGATTGGGAATAAGTTGAATTCATTGGATAACTTATCTTCGTATACTACATTCCACTTAAATCTTTTCTTGTTTTTGTTTACTCGAGGATGAGTAAAGGTTTAAGTGTGGGGGGGATTAATGTGCATTGTATTGGATGTGTTAACCAGTTCATTCAACACTATTGTTACTATTTTTTACTTGGTTGATTTCTAATTTTAGTTACATTTACACGACAAAGGGTTTAGATGACCATTATTGGTTTTCTTGTCTAAATCCTGAGTTTTATAGACTTAATTGAAGCTAATTTACACTTTGTATTCACGAGCACCTAGACCTTCATTTATGATCTCACTAGTAGGTTTCTCGTGAGTATTTTAGCATCATTTTATAGAAGGTCATTCGTAAGAATGGTAGTAGATAATTGAAGGCCATTCGCATGAATGGTAGTAGATATGAAGGCCACGGACTTAAAATGTGGTAGTGGATAGAATTGAGCTGGGAAAGGTGGAATTGAAATTCAAAGAGGTCAAGAACGGAAGGTGGCATCAACCGGCCAACTAACACAAAGCCAAACCAACCGCCATAAAGCTAGCACGGCCGACATGAGGCCAGCTTAGCACAGCCCATGCCAGGGGTCAATAGCACGGCCCGTGCCAGAGGCCTCAGTATGAATCATGCCAACTCATGCTGCATGTGTCCCCATGTTTCCAGTCCACTCCAAAAATGGTTAAGTATGGGCGCGGACCGTGCCATTTCACACAGTCAGTGACGTTTCAAGTAACAAATGTAAAAACTATCCCACTGGGTGTGAAGGATGACACAACCCACACCATTTTACTGAGCAAAAAAAGGTTTTTGGCGATGGACCGAGCCTAACGACATAGGGCATGCAATCAAAAGCATCAAAACAAAGCTTAAGTCGATGGTTTGTGCTGGGTGACACGGCCCGTGCTACCATAAGGCTATCAATGTGTGCCAAACCAGGTAGGCCGCACCAAGACAAAGCACATAGCATATGCCAGACCGAGATGGCCGTGCCAGCACGAAGGCAACCCGTCTGGCACGAACCGTTCCATTTTCCACTAGGCGTGTCTATTGTGGCTGCTAGGATTTTTAGGCCTATTTTAGGACTATTTCAAGGCCCAATTCCCTATTACTATATATATGAACATATGTCTACTAGGATTTAAGTTTATGATCATGTTTAGAATTCCAGAGTAGGGTAGAGAGAGAAGAGAGCTCTTCCTTCTCTCTAGAATCTTTTCTTTTCTTTTTTTTCCTTTGCCCAAAGGCATTGAATCAAATGAAATACTTGGGTTCAATGCATAAGGAGTAGTTAATTTGCATGGGGATCATATTTTATTCATTATTTGGTACATGTTTTGTGAGATTCCTTTGATCTACCTATTTCTATGTGTATATGATATTATGTTGGCTCGATCTTAATTTTCTTATGAATTACATGAATGATACAATAAACTGGCACACACAATAGTCTACGTTTGTGTTGGTGCATATATTGATATCCCCAGGAGAGTGAAACCTAGATGCGATATGGGTAGCAGGGTTTGGGTCACGTGGGTGTGTGCACGTCGGTCTTTTCTGAGTTTTACCGTTATGATAACAGCACACTAGTCTTAGTTGGTGAGTTGGCTCGAAGAGTTACGGGTACAAATAGCATTTGGTAGCAAACTAGGGTTAACTCATTTGCAACCCTAGTGCCATTGATAATGTGCCTATTTTACTTTGCCTCAATAGGCCTAGGAATAGAGCATTTGTGGTGTAGTGCCTGGGACATAATCATACAGGGGAGAAACATGTATGCACAATGGCAGGGCTGTTGTTGCACTCCCCTAATTATGAAAGTGGTACTGATGGAAGACTACAAGAGCACCCTACATGAAAGATATGGGGAAGTGTTGACTATCGACCACACCACGTGTTATGAACACTAGAATAGGTCTAGTGTCTTATATGTGATGGAATCAAGGATCGGAACATTTCACCAATCATGTTATGCAAATATCCTCCAAGTGCCATTCTATGTAGTTTAATATTGTGTGATCTCATATGCTTGTAGTTGTTAGTTGAAAAACCCTCCCAAAAAACATGTTTTACAATATTTAGCTATTCCTAACACACAGACGGATTGACGACCCGTATATGGCTGGGTGCAGTTGGTATTTAGACATCTAGCGTCTCTGTGGCAAACCTGGTCTTGCCATTATCTACCCTATAGGTAGCGTAGTAGTAAGTTAGGGAAAAGAATATAAATTTCAAATTTGATCTATTTTGTACGCCCTCCACTCGGGTTAGCTATTCATCATATTAACGACCCCGAGTGGAACTCCATTTGGTTCAAAATTTGAGCCATTTGACTCACCTGAGTCTTCAAATTCTTGATATTTGATTCAGCCTTCTCATGGAACTTCTCGGCTTTCTCCGCACATAAGCTCAATCTCTCAATGACTTGCATCACTTCATCTTTTAACAGGCCCAAATTCTCGCCTTGATTTTAAGGCTTCTCTTAGAAACTTGGGAAATTATTTTGCAGAGGTTAGTATTTTGTTTAGGGTGGTATTGATTTTTCTCTCCTTGAGAATTTCCATACAAGAGATTTGTGTGATCTCGATTACCTGCATTGTAAGGCCAATTTTAGTAGCCTTGACCGCCTTGGTAACCTTGATTCCCGTGATGTCCTTAGCCTCAATGAAAACTCACAACATTCACCTCTGTTATATATTCATCTTGCACACTCAAATATGTATTTGTAGGGTAAGGTGAGGAAAAAATCTCATAAGGTTCGCATGCGGTGTGTTTCTTGACATTGTCATTAAGGCTTTCACTATAGAAGTTAGGATCGAGACTTGGTCCTCGAGCTTTCCATTGTTGGAGGGAGCAATTGTGTTTTTCGGATTTTACCTTCTTAAATCATATCTCGAACTAAAAGTCTTCTACTCACTGGCCAACTCTTTATAGAGCTTCATAGCCACTCCCAAACTTTTGTTCTCAATAGAACCACCACAAGCTCCCCTCACTAGCCTTTGTTCCTCGTTGAGTAGACTATTGTAGAAGTAATATACCAAGTCCCCTTCTGAGTAGCCATTGTATGGACAACTTAAGAGAAGCTTTTTGAACCTCTCCTAATAGTCATAGAATAACTCCTCATTCCATTGAAAGATGTTACTAATTTCCTTCTTCAAGGTGTCGGAATTTAAGGCTAGAAAGTACTTGGTGAGAAACTTCCTCTTCTACTCAATCCATAAGTTTATACTTCCAGATGGAAGGTACCAAAGCCAATCCCTTGTGGCATCTCTCAATGAAAACAGGAAGGCCTTCAACTTGTAAAAGCTCTTTATCCACTCATTCGGGAATCATACTACAACAAACCATATGCATGTCGGAGAGATGTTTGTTGAGGTCCTCTCCTGGTCTACCAAGAAAGGAATGTAGCAAGTTTATAAACCCAAATTTGAGCTCAAAATGCCCATTAGGCCCAACCGCCAAATATGTGATGCATATAGGTTGTTTCTCAAGGTTGGGAGCCACAGTCTCCCTCAATGGAACATTCCCTCCTTGAAGGTGAGGGTGTTAAGGTTCTCCTTCTAGATGCTCATCTTGATGCTCCATGAAAGTAAAAGGTTCCTCAAAATGGTCACTGTGAGGGGTGTTATTCACACTTTCTAAAGAAATCCTCCTAGCCCTTTTTAAGTTCAGCTCTAACTCAGGGTCATAGTGTAGGGGTTCTTGTGAAGAGGATCACATGCAAACCATACACCAAGAACTCAAAATATATGTCTGCAAGATAGCCAAAAATCAACTAGAAATCAGATAAAAACAAACTAGCACATATTCACACAGCATGCCCAAACACTTAAAAATATACGCCTCTTCTACGGCAGCGACGCCAAAATTTGGGAGGTTGTTGTCGTACCTCTCAAATATACAATTTATAGCCCTAAAATGCTTCTTAAATACAACTAAGTAAACAGTGGCAGATCAGGGTCATCCACACAAAGAAGCGGGATTTTCTTAAGGGTTCATGCATATAAAGTGGATATAGGCATACACACACACACACATATATGTGTGTGTGTGTGTGTGTGTGTTTGTGTATAAGCAAGTAAAGGGAGGGATTTTGGTTGGTTTTTTATAAATTATGAAAGTAAACACAAGACAACTAGCATATAAAGGTGATTATGCTAATCATGCAACAAACGAAGAAAAGATGATAAAAGCACAAATGACAAAGTCTTGGGGCAATTGATTCCCACTTTCAAACCTCTTATAGATAATAGAAACAAACACTCATCCAATCACATTGATTACCTATAGTAAACGCTATCACTTCCATTTTGAAGATAACATTCCTTTATTCTTAAGAGTCTTTCAAAAAAGCAATCAACGACTATTTAGAAACCTCATTAATGATCACCTAAAACAAACAACACATAAAGGTATTTCATCAATGGCATCATACACAAAAAACCATAGATTTAATAACATCTACAAAAATTCTACCAAATACCTAGCCATTTAACCAAACAAAGCATTTATTAGGTTTAAGCTAAAACAATCAACATTCAAGATTTTACCTTTTTGTGCTACCTTAGGATAAATATGATAACAACCCACATTAACATACTCATATAGTAAGATTAACATCATTTACCTAACAAGAAGTTTTGATTCCATGTTCTTAGATTTTCATGCCGAAAGTGAGGAAAGGGTAACACCCTAGCATTTAATCATACAAAAATTTCATATTCTCAAACAACTCATAACATAAATGAAGTAAACATCAACATTAATGGCACAATAAATGCTAAGTGATAAATGCTCATGAAAGAGTGAAATAAAGATCCTCACTACATGGGTTTGGAAGCTTCAATCAATTGCTCCCAAGTGATAATTTAGCTACTACAAGTCATACTACAAATCCAAAGCAAACTAAACATAATAAAAGATGAAAATAAAGTAGAAACCAGGGTTTCAAAGAGGGAAAAGTTGGGGAAGGAAAAGTTCCAAATGAGAGGATAAGAGTTGGTATTTATAGTACAAGAAAACTATATTGGAAGAAAACAGACTTCAATCAATCGAAAGCACACCCCATAGAAAAGATGGGGGACAGGCTCTTAAGAGTGCTTTTAAGGGTGGCTTATTTGTCAACTTTTCCACTATCACCCCCCAAAAACCAAACTCTGCCTTACGTAAAGTTGCCAGATAACTAATGAGACATTCCCCACTTTCATTCATAAAGAGGTAAGTAGCAAGCCACTTGGCAACAGGCATCGCGCCCTCGACAGGGTCATCGCTACTCGTGACAGGTGATGCTGCCTATTATAATCTTCCATTTTCTTGCCTAAGTCTTCCTTTTCAATTCTTCACTTCTATTATCTTCAAATCTTCAACTCTTCAACCTCCAAAAGATAGTCTTCAATCTCTTCAATCTTCATATACTTTCCTTGTCACAAAAAAATTCCCAGAATAGTAATAATAGCACAAAAGCCAATCTTATCTCTCCTAAGAGAATTTTAAGGAAAAATACATAGCACAAAAGTATACAAAAGTATGTCCAAGCAGTCCCAAAATAACCACATAAAATGAACACATCAAACCTCCTCACACTTGAACCTTACTTGTCCTCAAGTAAGAAAAGATTCAAGAACACAAAGAGATTCACATACTCACCTCCTAACCCTAATATTCCCCCAATCAATACCTCACAAAAATTATCATTATCATAAACCCTAAAATCAAATGAAAATGAAAAATTTTCAACCACAACCCCAATTCCTAATTCTACCCAAACCTACCGCTTAGCAATTCACTAATACCCATGAAGTTAAAACTATATCAAAAGTTCAAGCACATACTTCACTTCATACCAATATATCAACCCAAAACGAAGTACACAAAGAATCAAGAATTGATAACCCTACCTTGTTTTCCCGCTAAGTGATCCAATCCCAAGGAGTCCTATGATGTTTTAATCTTAGACTAGAACATCCTTCACAAGAAATTTTGAAACATTTGAAACTCTGTTGTAATTCTGATGAACCTTGCTTGATCTGTCCTATGGAAAAACACCACAGGTTGTCATTTTCTTTGAACAAAACATTTCCAATTCATATTTTGATTGGATACATATTGGTTTATGAGGGCCTTATAAGGTTACTAGCCTTAATGTATCATATTTTCTTACAATAGTGGATGACTACAGTAGAAGTACATGGAACTTTTTGCTAAAATCCAAAGATCAAAGTCCTGCTGTACTTAAAACCTTCCGTGTCATGATAAAAAATCACTTTCAACATTCACTTAAAATTATAAGGCCTAACAATGGTTCAAAGTTCATCAACTATACCCATACTCGGGTTTTCTCAGAGTTAGGCATAATTTATCACAAGTCTTGCCCATACACTCCTCAACAAAATGAGATAGTAAAGCAAAAACATCAATATATCCTGCAGGTTGCTCGAGCTCTTCTTTTCCAATCACATCTTCCCAAACATTTTTGGAGAGATGCCATTTTAACAGCTACCTTCTTGACAAACCAAATACCTACCCCACTCCTAAACTGGAAATCCCCATATGAGATGTTATTTTCTAAACTACCTTGTTATAACTTTCTTAGGGTTTTTGGCAGTCTAGCTTTCACCACAAACATTATTCCTCATAAACATAAGTTTCAAGAATGAGCTACTCCATGTGTGTTAATTTGATATCCACCATGACATAAAGCATACAAATTGTATGACTTTTAGAATCAAAGGGTGATCATACCCAAAGATGTCATATTTCATGAAACTGTCTTACCTTATCTTAATCTTTCAGCATATTCCTCTTCCAATATCTCATCCAAATCTTTGCCATAAGATCATACCAAACTCAGCCTGTATCCCTATCACAAAAGTTCTGATCAAATTGATCAGCAGATCACCAGACACTTCACACAAACCGATCAGTTTGTTCATACTCCTGTTGGCAAACAAAATGATTATTTCTCTCCCGATTCTCCAAACTCTCACATTTTCCCTCTTGCCCCTGACCACTCTTTGTCTCACTCGTCTTCTCTCATCCCAGATCATACTCAGTCAGAAAATACACCTCTGCATACCACATTGCTACCTAGAGTTAGGAAACCACCAATCTGGACCAAGGATTTTATACTTTCATCTTTTACAAACCCCTCTTCAGTTCCATTCTTCACCACCTCTCATATGATTTTTGTTAGTATCATTTCAAATATACAAGAACCACAATCTTATAAACTAGCTAGTCAAAGTGCAGCGAGGCAATGCGGACTGAGTTTCAGCCTTTGGAAGCAAATCAAACTTGGGATCTTATGCCTTTCCCAGCTGGTAAAAAGGAAATAAGTTCTGAATGAATCTACAAAGTTAAGTGCAAATCTGATGGAACAATAGACAAATACAAAGAAAAGCTTGTAGCAAACAGGTATAGCCAGCTGGAAGGTATAGACTATTTTGAGATCTTCTCACCAGTTGCCAAAATAGTTACAATCAGGTTGTTGCTAGCTATGTGATAAGACTCTAAACGCATGTGTTTCCTAAGGAATTTAGCACATGTTTTGTTAAATTTTGTATGGTGTATATTTCTAGATTTGAGTGAGTTTTAATTACAAGGGGTTTAGATAACCATTGTTGGTTTTCTTACCTAAATACCTCTTTTTTATCTTTTTTATATCTAATGGATTCTATGTCCCTACAAGTGTCTAGATTCGTTTTTGTGATCTTTTATTTGTAGATTGCTCATAGGCACTTCAGACGGTTTTAGAAGGCCCGTAAGAATGGTAGTAGATTGTGGAAGGTCATTTGCAAGGATGGTAGAAGATTGAAGGCCACGAGTCAAAACATGGTAGAAGATAAAAGAGTTAAAGAAGAAAGACAAAGAAGCGGATGAATTGAGATATGGGAGTTAAACTAAGTTCTTGGAAGGATATGAGAATAATCAGCCTCTATAGGTGGCACTGTTGGATTTATCTTCTCGAGCGCTATAAAATTAACTACAAGAACTGCCAAATCGGATCACCGGTTCACCCGTAGCATAGCGGCGCATACAAGTTGAAGGAAAAACCACGTTTTGGAAGAGTCGAAGACTGCATGACCTGTGTAGATTTGTATAGCCTGTGCCAAGACTGCCCCAAAAAGATGAAGTCCAAGCCATGGACCGCGCAATCTTGCACGATCCACACACTCAGAAGATGGCAAACATGGCTCAAGTCTGTGACCCATGTGCTTTTGCATGCTCAGAATGCCCTCCCAGCAGCTCCTTTATGTGGGCCATGTGCTTTTACGCAAGGATGATCTCCTGTGAGGCAGACTAAACTTTAGGTATGGACCATTCTACAATTATAACAACATTCAAGATTTAGGGACTTGTCTCTAATAATTTTACAGTGATATATCTCTAATTATTTTACAGGGACCTATTGCTAATAACTTTCCAGTGGCTTTTTCATTCAATATTTTCCCATCATTTTCCCGCCACCTGTAATCTGCAAAAAAAAAATTGAAAAATATTTAAAAATGCAAAAAATAAATAAATAACTGCAGCAAAAAATGCATCAACCTTAACAGAAAATAGCAGAACATCAACGGAAAATCATAAAACATCAACTAAAAAATTGCAACAAAAAAATATGTTTAAAAATTAAATAAAACACCAAAAAAATATAAAAATTTGAAAAAAAAGACCGACTACGACTAACAAAAAATCAACTGAAAAACATAAAAACTTCAACAATGCTAAATTATATATATAGTTTTCAAAAAACTACAAACATCAACTCCTAACAAGCAACAATTGAAGCACTTACAAGTTATAAAATAAGCATCTGCAACCTACATTTGAAGAACTAACAAAAAATGAAAAACGTCAATGTTAGGAAAAAAAACACTACAAAAAACCAACCATACAACAAAAAAAGCTACAAATATCAACTCCTAACAAGCAACGATTGAAGCACTTACAAGCAATGATTGAAGCACTTACAAGTTATAAAATAAGCACATACAACCTACATTTGAAGCACTAAAAAAAATGAAAAACGTCAACGTAAGAAAAAAAACACTAAAAAAACCAACCATATCAACTCCTAACAAGCAATGATTGAAGCACTTACAAGTTGTACTCTAAGCACCAATTTGTTTTCATAACACACACAAGTTATAAAATAAGCACCTATAACCTACATTTGAAGCACTAACAAAAAATTTAAAACGTCAACATAAGGAAAAAAATACTACAAACATCAACTCCTATTACCCCAAAAAAATTAATCATATCATAAAAAAGCTATAGACATCAACCACTATCACCTAAAACTCATCTATAAAATGAAAAAAATCAGCATGAGAGAAAAAAAAAACTAAAAAACATCAACAAAAAAGCTACGGTACCTGAAGAGTATAAATTATTCACTTTAAAAATCATAAAACATCAACGATTTTTTTTTTTATAAAAAACTACAAATATCAACTCCTATTACCAAAACCTCAGCCGAAAAATGAAAAACATCAACATGAGAAAATAAAAAAACTATAAATATCAATCCATATCACCCAAAAAAAACTACAAAACCTCAACTCATATCAAGTAAATCTCACCCGAATAATGAAAAATATCAACATAAGAGAAAAAATGATAAAAATATCAACAAAAAGTTACAGTATCTTAAGAATAAAAATTATTAAAAAAAAAAAGAAGATTCTAGTGGGATTTGAACTTGGGCACCAATCTTAAAGCATATATCAATAACTACTAGACTATAGACTCTTATTGAACATATACATCAAGAATATCAAAATATACATGCAGAACATAAAGTATTAAAAAAATGGGTCATAGTGAGACTTGAACGCTTGACCTCTAACCTGAGCAGCATGAGTACTAACCACTATACCAAGCAATCTTTGATGACATTAACCTCAGTCAAATAAATATTAAACGTCAACAAGTCTTCAAAAAAAAACACAAAACTAAACTTCACCTCTCAGAGGTCGAAGCTCAGCCGTTGTCGTCGGCCGCCGCGTCATCGTTGTCACCACAGGCCGCGCGTGGCTTTACGCGCATCTTCTTCCTTCTGGTGCGTGCATCTCACGCACCACCCCTCTTCTTCATCAGGATCTGCTCTTTTTCCACTCGTCGATTGCAGCGCTCCTATGCCGAGAGCTCGTCGTCGTCTCCAATGCAGTGCCGCCGGGAACGTCGTCGTACAGAGGACCGAAGGACAGAGCATCGTCGCCAATGCAGCACCGCCGTCGTCCTCGATCGAGTATCGCCACCGTCGTTCTCGATCGAGTAGCGCAGATGTCGTCCTTGCTATAGCAGCGGAAGAAGAAGCTCAGTGACGTAGCTTCGCAGACGCCTTGCCGGCTACCTAGGGTATAATTGCAGAGGCTTCACCGCGATCTGGAGACTTCACTGCAATTTGGAGACTTTGCGGTGGAGGCTTCGCTGGAGCCGTGATCTGGCGGGTTCGCCGTCGGAATAAGAAAAATCACCGCCAAAACCCTAGCTCCGCTGCGACGTCGGCAGAAGAAGAAGAAGCGCGATGGCGGAGCGGTGGTTTCGATTGGTGGAACTGTGGGGGTTGGTGGCGTTTATAAAATTCCGGTCGGAGGAGAAATTTTGATTAGAAAAAGGAAAATAAAAAATTTGAATTTTTTGTGATATTTATAGCAGTTTGATAATTGCAGCAGGCCCTTAAATTTATTGGTAAATTTTAGAAAAAACTTCACACCAATTTTAAATTTATAATAATTGCAGAGACTTTGCGTATAGGCAAGGTCTTGGGAAAGATGGTACTTTCATAGGGTTATGGAAAGACGGGGTTTAATTCGAATAATAAAAGGTAAAAGGTCTTAGTTACAACATTAAAAATTTAGTATGCAACATGTAGTAGTTATAAAATTTATAACCCGGTTCATGCAACCCGAAAATTTTATCTTAATTTTTTCTAATTTACACTTTAAACCTTGGTCTTTCCATGACTTATGGAAAGACCGTCTTTCAAGAGACGCACTCTTGCGTATATTAGGCTTTTTATTAAAAATAAAATAAAATGAATACTAGTAACTCAAACTAATACTATTGCCCATTGATTTTAGTGAAAGGGACGGTGTAAGTAACAAAACAGGGTGATGACAATAGAAGACCCGTTTGAACACGTAAAATTCTGAAAATTAACCCAAAATGTTGGAGTAGTTGGTTGTAATCCCGTGGAGGGGGGGACCAAGTGACTCGGTTTAAAGTAATTCACCGTTAAAAATTGGAAAAAATCAGAGTCTCTTTACTCCAAATTTGAAAATAAAATAACTAACATACGCGATGATCGCCATCATCGGCACCAAAAGTCCAAGTCGAAGTGGAGTGTGAGAGCCACACACAACACAAACCTCTCTTCTTTTTATCTCCACATCCTACCTTCGCTCCACACATTCATTTCTCCCCATTTCGCCCACACACACACAAGCACGCGCACACACACACACACACAAAAACACGCACACTGTACGTTGGGGGCAGAGGTGACGGTTGCGGTAGATGTCTGCAGTTCAGTCAGTAGTGGGACAAGTCCCACGACTGCTCTGCTCCAGCGGCGGCGGCGCGTTGCCCACTTCCGTTGATTTTGTCGGCCTCGCTTCTAAACCGTTTTCTTCTCGCCGGAGGATTGGAGTCTCCTCCTCCTTCACAGCCTCCCGTTCTACGCGCCGCCTCTCGAAAAACAACTGGTCTTCTTCAGTCAGAGCTGTTCTTAATCTCGAGCGTGTTGACACCGCTCCAACGCCGCGTTCAGATGTTTTGAAACCAAAGGTTTGATTATAATTCCCTTTTTTAGTTTCTATTTCGAGAAAGGACGAAAAATATGTACTAATATGTTATTACCGTTAAAGGTTAGAGATTCATTTTCTTTGGAGCTTGTGTGTGACTCTGTGTTGGTCTTTCCCCTGTTTTTGACCTTTCTTTTTCTTTGGTTGTGACGTATGGCCCACTTAATGGTGGGTGGGATATTAAGAATCTTGCAACTGATAATTATCATATCATATCGTTGACTTTAAAGTGGTACAGTCCCATGCAGACCGCTTCTTCTGTTTTGATGGATGGAATAGAAGTCATGTATGATTGATTTAAATTAGAGAAAAAGATGCATGCTGTGTAATATTGCTGGAAATGACTGCAATTTTTTTGTGCTAGGGGATCAATATTTAGTGAAAAGTGTGCCTGCTAACTGTTACTTTCTTTGGAGAATGAGCCCTTTTCGGCTAAGCGAGTGCTTATATGGCTTGACCAATTCATGTGCTAGGCCATTTCAGAAATTAGAATCATTCTGTCAATAATTTTACTATGGGAGCTTAATGTACCATTTTTGTCTTGGTGATGCTTCATTTGCTGGTAGCTGGTAGCTTCTGAATGAATAAAGCCATTCTAGTGTGTAATTGGGAAAGAGAGTTCTGTAAGAAATTTCTCTTGCTCCTTTAGAATGCAAGTAGATCTGCCAGCTTGCTAGTTAATATGACAGTATTGATAGAGATGAGAATCAGACCCCTAACCTCTGGGTGACCCTTCACATGCCCCCATTCCGCTTGTTGTACATGCTCAATTCAGCCTAGTTTTTACAGTACTCAGATATGTTAATGGATTTACTTCACAATTAATTGCTTCTTTTTCACCCTCCTAATTCATCTCTACATATAAATCTGATAGTTGTGAAGGCGAACAGCATTGAGCGCACTGTGAAACTAAAGACCTTATTACATTACAAACCAAAAAAGAATAAAAGTAAGAAGATAAATACAGACTTTGTTAGTGAAGTAAGGAATTCAGAGCAAAAAGTCTAAGAATATCGAGATGCTAAATTGGAAATGCTAATGCTGAAGCTATTGGATAGCCTTGTTTCTTTGCTCTTGATCCTATCTAAAATGCTGAAAAATGGTTAAAAGTTTTGCTGCGATTTTCTTAAGTACTGTGTGACTAAAGAGGCTCGTTTGTCCCAGCATAAGATGGCGACTTTTTTTTTTCTTCTTTTTGAAAAAAAAGAAAGAAAGTTGGGAGGAAACATAAAATGAAATTGTGTTGGAAGTAAGAGAGAAACTGAAAAGAAATGGAAAAGGAGAAAGTTACGTAAATGAGTGGACGAAAAAGTAGGAGAGAAAATGAGGACTGGGTTCATCGAATAGTAAACGTTTGCCAAGTGAAAGTGTACTCAATATGGTGGGGCTGGCCTATATAGAAAGTGTGCACCTTATGATGGGATGGAGGGAGTATTTGGTTTGGTGTCTATATCAGTGTATCTGGCTATTAGCAATTTTCGACCAAATTATTGAAACTTTATCCTCTCTACGATCTCTTATTTTTCAAAGCTTCAATAAGATAGTTGGATCGTCTGGATGTAGCTGAAAATAAGCTAAAGTTATTTGGTATGCAAAACTTCAGTTTTGGGGTTGTCATTACTGGCTCATCCTAAGCATTTTAAATTGATAAACAGCATTTCTGAGTTGGATTTGTCTTCGTTTTATTTTTCCCTCTCCTCAAGGATCTTTCTTGTTCAGTTGCGTTTTTGTTTCCTCAGGAAGAGTCCTGTGAAATGGCTGCATATTTATGCTTGTGTAGAGGCATTTCTTACATCCATATTGTGAAATGTATGCATAATTATGCTAGTGTATAGGCATTTCTTACATCCATATTTTGCTTTAGGTAGCAAATTAGTTCTGTTATTAACTATATTATATTGCACGGGGTTGTTGTCTGAGAAGTGTTCTATTCGCTTTTAATATTTATTCTGAACTCTTGTTGATGGAAATATTCAATGAGATTGATATTTTCTAGTTGTTATATTTGTGTTAATTCTATGAGTGACTAATGTTTATCCTCACTTCTGCTACATCGAGCTGATGGAATTGCGTTTGTGATATACAATTAGAATGAACTTGTATTAATGGGTTTCATTTTTTTTTCAAGGTTGCGAACCTGGGGGACATATTATCAGAGAGAGGGGCATGTGGGGTTGGATTTATAGCCCATTTAGAAAATAAAGCATCTCATGGGATAATTAAGGATGCTCTTAATGCCCTTGGCTGTATGGAACATCGTGGTGGCTGTGGAGCAGATAACGATTCCGGTGATGGTTCTGGATTGATGACATCCATACCTTGGGAATTTTTTAATGAATGGGCTGCGAAGCAGGGGATTGCAATCTTTGATACATTGCGGACAGGTGTTGGAATGATTTTTCTTCCCAAGAATGAGGACCAGATGCAAGAGGCAAAAAAAGGTCAGTCTTGCTGGAATAAAATTTGAAAAGAAGGAGATGATCATTTCTTTTTGTGGGATTTATGTATCATTAAAAAATTTCTCACAGCCTGTCCTAACTGCAAGTAGAAGAGCATAGTTTCTTTATGCTGTAGTATCTTGCTATATTTCATTATATGGGCTGCTTTAGAATTTGTCAATATTCTTCTAATTACATGACACCGTGACATAGTGGTGTATCAATTTTAACCTTGTGAATTGTGAATATCTGATTTTATTTCAATTTTGTAAGAAAACCTTAATCTGTATAGGATCAAGGTGGTTTGGTTGTTTTTGGAATAACAAAAAGAAATGTACATCACTCTAATAGGGGTTGGTTTTGTGGTTACATTCCATTTCCATAAAAAGCTCACAGTTGATCATTGTAATAACACTCTAATGAACATAAATTAGTCTATTCTGATGCTTAAGGCCACCCCTGGCACTTATGGAGGAGGTTTTAGAAGCCCTTATATTTCCAATTCAAGTTTCTCTCCTTATGATGTTTTATTAGCCTTTTATACAGTTAATGGCCATTTGGCTCCATTTCAGTACATCGCCTTTTCTGATTGTCTTTCACTTCTAGTTATGGAAACCACTTTTAAGCAAGAGGGTCTTGAAGTCCTTGGATGGAGGCCAGTTCCTGTTGATACTAATATTGTTGGCCTTTATGCGAGGGAAACCATGCCCAACATAGAGCAAGTTTTTGTAAGAATTGTTAAAGAAGAAAGTACTGAAGACATTGAACGAGAACTGTACGTCTGTAGGAAGTTGATTGAAAAAACTGCTAGCTCTGAGACATGGGGAAGTGAACTGTATTTCTGCTCCTTGTCCAACCAAACCATAGTATACAAGGGCATGCTACGGTCAGAAGTTCTTGGAAGATTTTACTTTGACCTACAGGATGATCTTTATAAATCACCATTCGCAATTTATCACCGGAGATACAGCACTAATACTAGCCCTAGATGGCCTTTAGCACAACCTATGAGGTTTCTTGGTCATAATGGTGAAATCAACACCATACAGGTCTGACTGCAATTTGAGAAAGCTTATAATGCGATTCTTGTTTTTTTTTCCCACAGTATTTTGAAGGTTTCTTATAAGAATATTAATTCAGGGAAATCTAAATTGGATGCAATCTCGAGAAGCCTCATTAAAGTCTCCAGTTTGGCGTGGTCGTGAAAATGAAATTCGTCCCTTTGGGAACCCAAATGCATCTGACTCTGCGAATCTTGATAGTACGGCAGAAGTATGATGTCCACTCTCTCTTCTTCACTAAATGCTGTTTGCTGTTAATTGATTTGGACACTACATTAACATGTGAAACCAGTATAGTTTATCAATATTCACATCAAAAGAGAATTATGTCTGATATTGATAGAATTTGTTTCAGCTTCCTTTTCCTTTATATTTGATTTTTTATCCATAGATTTAAGTGAGCTTCTTTTCCCATTTTGAAATTTATTTTCTCTATGTATGTTCACTTTGAAAACAAACTATCCTCATATAATGATATTGTTGCGGGTTTGTTACCATTTCTTCCATTGTTTACAGTTGTTGATAAGAAGTGGGCGTACTCCTGAGGAAGCTTTAATGATTCTCGTTCCCGAGGCATACAAAAATCATCCTACATTATCAATAAAATATCCCGAGGTACTTGTGCAAAGATATAAAAATAAAATAAAATCTTAGATGGTATACCATCTGTGACCCTGCTTTAGGTCATAAGCAAACCTATTATCCATATTTGGCTGCTGTTAGGCTCTAGATTGGTGTAGCTCACTTAATTTTTATTCTTATTTATAAACATAGTGATCTGAACACATGTCTTCCTTTTCTAGGCTCTCGATTTTTATGATTACTACAAGGGTCAAATGGAAGCTTGGGATGGACCTGCTTTACTCTTATTTAGGTGATCACCGAGCACATAAATACAGTGACTACTTTTATGTTAACTGCTCAACTTTTTGTGAATATTGCACTGTATCTCTTATAGTTGGTAGTTTTACCTCACATTCTATTGAAATTTTGTTTACTTCAAATGTTTTCACACAGTTTGTTAGTAGATGTTGATTTATGCTTGTCTACATGTATGCTTTTCTGTTTCTTTTTAAATTTCTCATCCCCCCTCTCTGTCTAATGTCTCTCACTATATATATATTTACCTGACTCTCAATTTGATCTGTACGTACGTGTTGTAAAAACATTTACAACATGACTCCTGTTAATTTGTATATCTGAATTCCTCTGAAGTCCTAATTTTTCATAACATCCCCTTGTTTTATGCATCACAGTGATGGAAAAACAGTTGGAGCTTGTCTTGATCGTAATGGACTACGTCCGGCCAGGTACTGGCGGACAAAGGACAATGTTGTTTATGTAGCATCTGAGGTGTGTATTATCCTCCTTTCTGATTCCTGCAACATATTGAAATTTTAGAAAAGGTATGGCCTGCTTGAAAGTAATTTTGCAATTTCCTGCTGAAAGTTGAAAACTCTGAACTTCTGATGCAAGGAGTTGTGAAATGACAATATCTCATGTTGATTTTATAAATTGAGGTTGACTTTTGAAGTGTGGAAACTTTATATCCCATGACTTGGTTTATTTTAATTTCTTTATGGATTTAATAAGCTCTTTTTTGTCCAATCAGAAAAGGCTGCTTGTTATTTAGTTTTCTTTTAAGTAGATCAAAATTCTGTACAGATATTTTTTTTTCTCATTGACGATGAGTCATCGCGGGGATGCCAGGAAGGTAGTTTGTTATAGTTCTGCACGTCATTGATGCAATCTTATGGCCTTGTGCTAGTGATGGAGATGACTTATTCCCTTATATGTCTACATGGACATCGTTTATGTATATGCTTCAGATTCTTCATCTGTCTAATACAGTCATACTGGTCTTATAATTTACTGTTTACTATATAGTTAGTGATAAATAGAGGCAAATTGAAACTTATTGCAAAGAAGATTGGCACGGCAATCCAATACGCTGTAAATGAGTAACGAGTTGATTTGAGAGGCTACTCAGGGAAATTAATGAATAGGTAAGATTGCTTGACAACTTTTGTCGGGGACAGGATGTTGGTATGGAAGTGAAAGCATTAGTTTGGTAGTTATGGTTGGATTTGCTATGTAAGAATTGAGGGAAGGTGGGTTGCGAGGTTTATCTAGAAAATGGTGTGAACTGGCGGAGTTGCAGGTCAAATGGTGGCGGAGTTGACAATGTTGGTTTAGTAAGGTTTGAATTTGAGAGATGTCAAATTCTACAAAATTTGAGAGGTTGCAGTTTATTTTAGTGAAGGAGTATATCTTTATAAATATGAATTTAAAAATGTACTGATATGCATACATCAGTTACTATCCGTTTGTGAAAACTTTCACAGAATGGAACCTCATTTGACCTTTACCAATTACCATGACCAGGCCAAAATTTATCAAATATCCCATTCAATTGGCTAATTAAGTTTTATTACTTTGCATCTACTTTTGGTTCACGTTTACTAAAATCTGTTAGTGTGTTTGTCATGTTATGTAGTATATGTTTCAACCTCATTGTTGGTTATTTAAACTGTGCCTCCCTTACAGATGCTAAATGATATTGACTAGATTATGTATTTAAAAATCATAAGACCATTCTCATCAGTTTCTGAGTGCTGCATCTTCGTCTCACGGTAGGTGCTTGCAGAGGATCCTGCAAGTTTTATACTTTTCTTGTTGACGTTGTACTGGACAGAAATTCAACTTTTGTATCATATCAACTATTGTTCATAATCTATTATTGGATCTGTAAGAATAGTCTAAAAAGGAGAGGAAAGAAGAATGAAAGATGTAAAGAGAGGTGTATCATTGTTTGATTTTGCTCAATGATCCTAAACAGAAGAGGAAATGTGAAAGCATAACTAAAGATGAAATGGGCCAACTAATCTGTTTTATATCGTTGAAGAAAAATAACACCCTTGTAGTACCACACTATACTTGATACATTACTTTTCCTAGTGCCTAACATTAAATACACATTCATTTCCCTGGCAAGATAAAAATAGTACGATCAGAGTATTCATTTGACCAAGGTTTCTTCCGTTCATTAGGTTGGTGTTGTTCCAATGGATGAGTCCAAAGTCACAATGAAAGGGCGTTTAGGACCAGGAATGATGATAGCTGTTGATTTGCAAAGTGGTCAGGTTTGAATTCTGCTGTGTCCTTCTTAATCATTGCATAAACATAATCTTTTGTATATTCATTTCTAAACTTGAAGTCCTATTAGTGATGCTAACTGTTTGGAGCTGATACACCTTAAAGTTCAATTTTCTGATCAGTTCTACATTGTTAAATTATTTGAGTATAATTTTCCTGGCTTACATAGTTACGCGAGCTCCGTGTCCAACATAACAAGACATTGATTAGATATCTATATAATATAACATCTTTGTTTTTGTTCAAGTAAGGCAAGATCATTGGCTCTTGATATCTGCTGTGATTTACAGAGCATGTGAAATTGGTCTAGTTGAGGGATATTCAAGCGATCTATAATAATTGTAACTGAGTGTATGAACTTATACACCTATGTAGGTTGTAAATTTTTTTGTCTTTTATTGCTATCGAAATGTGTGTTGTGTATGTTTTTTGGCAGAGGTCTGTAAAGCCTTGGGTGAAGAGGCCAACCTCATTATATTTCTTTACTTTATAGCCCATCAGTCTCACAAGTTTTGATGTATTTATTAACATTTCTGACCATTTGAACTAAACAGGTCTTTGAAAACACAGAGGTTAAAAAACGAATTGCATCATTGAATCCGTATGGAAAATGGGTTAATGACAATTTACGTACCTTGAAGCATGTGGACTTTCTTTCTGCAACCATTTTGGATAATGAAGCAATATTAAGGCGTCAACAGTAAGTCTCTGTAACATTTAATTATCTCAGTGTCAATATTGTTGAGAGGCAATTTGTATGACTCGTTTATTTCAATAGTGCACCTGGATTCAAGTAATTGGCACAATTTTAGTCACTGGGTATAACTTCATTTGTGGACACATTTTCCCAATTGCCTCTCTACTGAAAATCGATCTGAATCCTCTCTTACAAAATATTATAATGATGAATTCCAGGGAGAGAGAAAATAATGGCATCTAAAGTTGCATATTTTTTGTTCCCTGAATTCTCGGTAATTCTGGCAATTGATTCATCCTTCTATCTAATTACTTCAGGGCGTATGGATATTCTAGTGAGGATGTTCAAATGGTTATTGAATCAATGGCTTCACAAGGAAAAGAGCCCACTTTCTGTATGGGTGATGATATACCATTAGCTGTACTGTCTAGGAAGCCGCATATGATATATGATTACTTCAAGCAACGTTTTGCTCAGGTTAGCTAAGTTTCTCAATTAATCCCTGGATGGATCTTAATTAGCAACATTGAAGTGTTAGAATTGAACAATTTTTTGTTATGTCTCTTTCTAAAACTAAAAGTTGATTAGTTAGAAGCTTTCACCAGGTGTCTATAACCGTCCCTTTTGATGAGAGCGAAGGTGTATGAACTTGTGGTATCTTAAAAGGACTCTGCATAATATCTTTTATATACAGTTTTATAATCTCTTTTCAGCACGAGTACGATAGAATTAGGTTTTGTTTTCACTTTTCATGTTACTCACGAGTGATTTACTTTTCTAGAAATGGTGAGGTTGATTTATTTCAATGATCTTTGGCTGAAGATAATATGTTTATGCCAGGTCACAAATCCTGCTATTGACCCTCTTAGAGAAGGACTTGTGATGTCTCTTGAAGTCAATCTTGGGAAGCGTCGGAATATACTTGAAGTTGGACCAGAAAATGCTTCTCAGGTTGTTTCACTTGAGTGTTTTTCTTATCCTCTTACTGTAGCTTTTTCGATTTCCACTTTTCTAGGGGTAAATGCAAACAGTCTTTTACTTGTTTTAGCTGTATGTTTTTCTTGTTTAACTAGGTGATTTTGTCAAGTCCTGTACTTAATGAAGGGGAACTCGACTCATTGTTGAAAGATCCAATCTTAAAAGCCAGGGTTTTATCAATCTTTTTTGACATTGGAAACGGAGTTGATGGTTCCTTGGAGAAGACACTGTATGAACTCTGTGAAGTAGCTGATGAAGCTGTAAGAAATGGTTCGCAGCTTCTTATTCTCTCAGACAGATGTGATGAGCCGGTATGCACCACGTCTCACTAATTTACTCATATCCTTGTCATCATATTTTTTCTATCCCAGTCTCTCTCTCTCTCTCTCTCTCTCTCTCACGCACACACACAAATGGTTGCGAAATAAGCTGTTATTCTACATGAAATGCAAACATAATATTACAATGCTGATATTATTTTTTGATAAATATTCTTTCTGTTTTTTAGGGGCCAACGAGGCCTGCAATTCCAATACTACTGGCTGTTGGTTCTGTACATCAGCATCTGATTCAGAATGGTTTACGAATGTCAGCTTCTATAATTGCTGACACAGCTCAGTGTTTCAGTACTCATCACTTTGCTTGTTTAATTGGATATGGAGCAAGGTTATCCTCATCTTAAATGGCTTTTTCTTTACTCTATCCTCTATTAATACCATGTTGATATCATGCCATTAGTATCTTTCCTTGGACAACTCTCAGTGTCCTAATGTATTAGCCTGTTAGGTATGTAGCCCGTCACAAGATGGTGGGTGTGTCTAGTAACTGACAAAGTTTTAGGGTTATGTGCTTGGCACATTATTTTTATAATGGTCAATTTTGCCTTACATTCACTGGCAAAAGCTCATCCCACACTGATTTTAAAGTCAACTTCTTGGCAAAGAATCTTAACTGCTCATATCTGTTCCATTACAAGCAAAAGCATTCCTACTTTGATGTTTTGTTTTACTTCCATTTTGATCATGTATGGCTTCTACTTTCTAAATTAAATATAAAAGTAGGCATATTGTAAAACATAGTTTTAGATGTCTGCTGATATTTTTTATAAATTACTCCTGCATATATGTAGTATCGTCATTTACTTGTCCTTGAATTTAACAGTGCCTTGCCCTTCTTAGGTTCAAATTGGAGGAAAAGATATGTGACTGATAGGAATAGTGTTTATTTTTTGTTGACTTTTATTTCTGATGCTACTCGCTTGCAATTTTCATGTTGTAATTCTGCAAACCTTGCTCTGGCTTCCCAATTACTTTCATTTGAATTAGTTCTTGGAATTCTCTACTTGCCACAAGTTGTTAATATCTTTGATACACTATTTTTTCTTCAGTTTTTAATAACCTCAAACTGATTTCACAATCTTGATTAAACTACCGAATTCTTAAGGACAACTGCAGATGTAAAAAGGATTGAGACATCTTGCAGGTTGTCCTAGTATGACCTTCAAGGTGCATTATGATGTATGAAAGGGTACAATTGATAGTGTACATTGTGGAGAATGTAGTAGAATTATGAAGTATAGATGCCTTTCCTTATTATCTACTTAATTCTGCTGTTGCCCATAAAATTATGGACCTTTTTTTGGAATATGTTTGTTCTTATGTTTGTTTTAAATTTCTCTATAGTGCTATTTGCCCTTACCTGGCATTAGAAACATGTCGGCAATGGCGTTTGAGCACCAAAACCGTGAATCTGATGAGAAATGGGAAGATGCCCACCCTGAACATAGAACAGGCTCAACAAAACTTCTGTAAGGTTAGTAATTATAGTGCTGGTTAAATAACATTCCCCCCCTGCACTATTGAGTTTGTATATGTCCTATTATATAGTGTATATCCTTTCCAACTTTAATTTTGCTGTAATTATTTATTTTTTTATTCATAGATTATCCTTACCTTGTCATCATTTTTATTAAACTATCATTACCCAATCATCCTTTTGTTCTGTGTTCAGTAATTATCCCCAGAGGATCTTTTATTCTCATTCAGGAAGAAGTGCATGCACTGTCGCCTGAAAAAAAACAATTTTTTAATCGTTCTTTTTCAGGTGCTATTGCCTGTTTAGGCTTTTGAATGTTTTGGCTCTGTTGTAGATGAGCTATGTAGTGAACCTATTCCTGAACTACATCATGCATGCATCTGATACAACCTGTAGGAAAAATGTCCTTTTGTGCGCTTAACATCCCTAGAAAATTGAAGGAAGAATAACTTTTGAAATAACAACCCCCCTTGTGTAATGCTTGTGTTAGTGTTTGAGTACTCTTACCTTTGTCTGAAAAAATCACTTTATTCGTTCTTTTTCAGCTGCAATAGCCTGTATAGGTATTTGAAATGTTTAGTTCTGCTGGAGATGAGCTATGTTGTGAACAGATTCCTGAACTCCATCATGCGTTATGCATCTGATACAACCTGAAGTAAAAATGTCCTTTTCTACACTCAGAATCCTTCGAAAATTTAAGGAAGATTAACTTTCGAAAAATAAAAATACTCCCCCTTGTCTAATGCTAGTTTTTGAGGTAGAGTACTCTTGTAAATGACTTTCATAGGTTATATCTGCAAATCCAAGTAGACAACCCATGTTAGGTAGACCAGGGTTCTGCACCTAACAACCCTGTAATTATATGAATTATGAACAAGCTGAAGATATTAGTTAAACATGTGGAATGGAAAAGGTGGTGGTTAGTTTATCATATGTTTCCTTGTAGAACTGGGAGCATCTAATCAGGGCTTAGGGAAACACTTGCAACCATATTATATGTCATTCATAGAAGGATCCCCTTATGCTGTAGTTTCATTGAGATAGATATGTCAAACAATTGGCATATGTAGAGTTCTTAGTTTATGTAACATGTATGGGTTATAGAAAACTAAGTATGCTCTTCTGTATATATAGTTAATTCTTTATGCAGTAAAAAGATGTCCCATGCTTTGCAAATCTACTACATAGATGGTTTTTTATGATAACATATTATTGAATGAACTTCTATGCACTTAGTATGTCAGCATCTCTTGCCACATGTATTGAAATCTGTGATGGATAGTATCCATAGCTTCACAATTCTGCTTATGGCTAGAATGTACTGTTTATTGTGGCATGGTTTATGACAAAATTACGGTTTCAAGATGTAAGGTCTAAACTAATTGTTCGTTGTATTTATCTTATTATGAGGAGCAGGCAAATTGGGGGGGCTGTTCATTTATATTAATATTGTGTTGTATTTCTGGTATGCATGTTTTTGCTTTTAAAGTGTAGTTACCAGCTCAATTAATGTGATATTACTAAACCAACATTCTTCTTAATTCTTATAATCTTTAAAAGTTACATTATTAGTTTCTCAAGGGCAAACTCTATGAACCTCCAGATCTTTATAAGTTACATTTATTTAGGAAGATCTTTGCTTGACTAAGCCTAGCCTGTTTTGATGTTTGCTTTTAGTTTCTTTAATCCTGAGGGAAACTTTTGATTGATGCATTTCACATCCTGACGTGTTTCAGTGCGACTTGGTTTCACTTTTCTGATATGTATGGTATTATTCATATGAAGTTTTCCCTCTTTCATGCTTACAGGCTGTTGAATCCGGTCTCCTAAAGATTCTCTCTAAAATGGGCATCTCATTACTCTCTAGGTATGTTTTTATTGTTTGATTTGATCTCATATCATTGTCTGGTTTTTAAGATTTTTTTTATTTACCCTACCCTTGTTGATGCTCTACTACCTCTCCACGTCACTCTAGTGTTTCCTTCTAAGATCATTTTATAAGTTTTGAGAAAAGATGTGCTGGTTTAGTTTACCCATGGGATGCCCCTTGGCCAAGCTTTCATTGATACCTTAGAAAGTATAACAGTATGACAAATGGGGCTCTAATTATGGGACAAGAGGGAGTATAGTCTTTGTAATCTAAAGTTCATTTCATTTGGCAAATGGTGCTATGTAAAATCACATGGTGGTTATCATGAACTCCCCCCCTTTCCAACTCAAGGTTATCTCTTACCTTATTAGTACGCCCAAATTCAATGCTCTCAATCCTTATTTGGATAACTATTACAACTCAAAAGGCCCACTTTTCAATATAATATTCTCATTAATTTTTATTTTCTTTCCTACCCCTTTGCACCCACTCACATTACTTTTTTTGTTTGTTTATTCACTCTTTTCATTCTATCTGCTACCAATTTCTGTCCACTTACATCACTTTTCTTAACCTCTGAGCAATTTTTTTAGGAGAACCTTGAATTGGGGTGGAGGAAGAATAAGCTTGAATTGTTTGTAAATTGTTACTGTTTACTTTTCAGAACTTTTATTTACTTACTATTACTAAAGTTTTTTATCTATCTCGTCCTGATCTTTCCATTTTGTCATTTCTTCTTTCATTTCTATCTTCTTTTTCCCTCTCCCATCTTATGATGATCATTGTTAACAAAATATTGGTTTCAGTTATTGTGGTGCACAAATATTTGAAGTCTATGGATTGGGCAAAGGAGTTGTTGACCTGGCATTTTGTGGGAGTGTCTCAAGCATTGGTGGATTAACCCTGGATGAGGTATTAAGCTATTATGATAAGGTTTTGTGTTGTTTCTTTTATTACATTAATCCTAGGATTGCACAATTCTCTTTGTAGAATTGATTCAGAGTGCTCAAAATCACTCACAGAAGATCAGAGCTTCATTATATGCCGAAACCATAGCCATAGAAAATAGACATGCTAATCAACTGACATATGTGAACACATGTAAATGACAATGTCCAAGTCCTATAATTGCAAGCTGATTATGTTTACCTGTGATTGTATCTTTTCTTGAAGTTGGAGCTTTTTGTGCTGTTGAATGGGTAAATTGTTTCACTTTTGAAGAAGAGTTTCTTGTCATACAACTGGGTGTGTTGATGTAGGAAATTGTTCTTCTGTTTTAATCAGTAGCTTGAGGAGGCATACATGATCTTCCTTTGGCATCGAGGTCCAGGTCGTTGTATGCTGTATCTGGCTCTTGCAGCCCATAATTTTTATGGTAGTAGAGGTTTTCATAAGTGACAGAATAATAATCAGGAAGGGGAAAGACCTAGGGATTGGACATGGATGACAAGGGCCTTAGGAGATGGGTAGGGAAAATGAGATATATGATTTTATTGGGGAGTACAGAAGAGGGATGCTTGGTTAAACAGGAATTGAAAGGAAGGTCTTAGTAGGGGCGTCTAACATATATGTCTAAACCATCTCAAACGTTCATCTCTCAATTTCCATCCATTTGCTCTACTCTTACTTTATTTTGAATGGTTTCATTACATATTCTACCTAAACTTAGTGTGTCCACCAATCCATCTCAACGTTCTCCTATTCATGACTCTCATTTTTCTGTTCATTTTATATTTTGTTGCCAGACACTCTAGCCATGCAGCATTGCTGGCCTTGCATGTGTTTTATAGATTTTTTCTTTCAAGTTGAACAGCTTTTTTCGATTTACAAAGTGTAACACACACACTATACTTTTTTTGTGAAGAATAGTTGAAGGCAAATTGTTATAATCCTATGCCGTGAGAAGTTTTGGTGTCACTATGTAGTGAATACAGATATTTTTGTTTAGGATGTTTTCCACTCTTTTCTTTTGGCAAAGAAGCGAGTTGAATGTAATTTCTATTTTACTTTGCTGCTACTAAAGGAACTTTCCAAGTGCATCTTTCGTATGTCACTGTGTAGAGCTATCTAATTTAGGGTTTATGTATGGTGGATTCTTCTTTGCTTTTCAAAATCTCATATTCCTAGTACTCCCCCGTCTACTATGATCTTCACACTTAGTGGGACACCCCACTATAATCTTCACAATTTGGAACTTTTTTTCTTTCGGCGAATTTCTAATCATTCTCATCCACTCATTTATATTGCTACCTTTTTTTTTGGTCTTTTCATTCTCTCAACTACTTCTCCACATATTTACCACCTACCTTAATTCTTGTGCCTAAAAAAGTTTAAAGTTCATAGAGGGATGGAGGGAGTAGTAAATTGACAAACTATAACGGTGTATAAATCAGCTAGTACTTGGTCACAAGTACGAACACAGTTCTAGCACATTTGACTGAAAAGATAATCGTCTCTGATAGAGGTTTAACTTAATTCTAGTAAAGTGTATGCGAACTTGTGGTGTCTTTTGATTTGGGTAACTGTTTGTGACCATTGAGAAATAACAACAATTGTTTGGTCGCTGAATATGTAGAACTAAGCCAATACCGTGTTTCAGGTGGAGACTGCTGTGATATTAAGTCGAAAGTCGAGATTTGATGCCTTACCTTTTTGGCTTAATTTTGAACTCATGTCTTAGAAACTGTAGCAGTGAGTGTGATAACCCCTAGTACTTTTATAAGATGACATCAATGGTGCACACTGGAGAAGTAGTGGAACGAGTTTTCCTTTGATAAAGGGTGAAATTTTTGTTTCCACAGCTAGCGCGCGAAACATTATCTTTTTGGGTGAAGGCTTTCTCTGAGGATACAGCTAAAAGGCTTGAAAATTTTGGATTCATACAATTCAGACCTGGAGGTATCTCTTCATTCATCCCTTGCTATCTTATTAAAGTTGTCGCTTATTTAAGATTTTGCATGTGAGCTTTCATTGTTTAGACTGTCTCTTATGATTTGTACTTGGTTTAAAGTATGATTAATCCCTTTACTGAATCACAGTTATTTCTTTTGTATTGAAGGGGAGTACCATGGTAACAACCCAGAAATGTCAAAACTGCTTCACAAAGCTGTTCGTCAGAAAAGTGAGAGTGCCTATTCAATTTATCAACGACATCTAGCTACCAGACCAATAAATGTAAGTTCTGATAGTTGAATATTGAGCCTTTCTTTTTAAAATTGTTGAGTCAGCTACTGACTTAATCGCAATAGTAAGTGAGGTCCATGCTACAATGATGTTAATATAGGGTTTTGGGACACGTTGTTCTTTCTTGTGTCCTATGTTAGGGACCTCTATTATCGACAACACTAAAATTTCATATTGTCTGTGATTGATGCTATAGGTTTTCCGAGATCTTCTTGAATTTAAAAGTGACCGTTCCCCTATTCCAGTTGGAAAGGTTGAGGCTGCTTCATCTATTGTGTTGCGTTTTTGTACTGGTGGAATGTCACTAGGAGCTATATCAAGAGAAACTCACGAAGCCATTGCGATCGCCATGAATCGGTTAGGTGGAAAATCTAACTCCGGTGAAGGTGGAGAGGTAATCTAATATTGTCCACAAAAGACATCTTTCAAATGAATCCAATTCCAGTTTATCTCTGCAACTACGAAGAAAGTACTAGTTGTGGTAGTTACCTTCACCATTGTTCAGGATCCAATTCGCTGGAAACCACTCACTGATGTTGTCGATGGGTATTCTCCAACATTGCCACACCTAAAAGGTCTTCAAAATGGTGATACAGCTACAAGTGCCATCAAGCAGGTAAAAATAACCTACACTCCAGCCATCTTCATATTGCCTTTTGTTTATGTGGTACAGGAGAAATGTGGCGGTTAATGAAAAAATGATCAGACACCCCCGAATCTTGTAGGTTGCTTCAGGACGTTTTGGTGTCACCCCAACCTTTTTAGTGAATGGCAATCAACTAGAAATAAAAATTGCTCAGGGTGCAAAACCTGGTGAAGGTGGGCAATTGCCAGGGAAAAAAGTTAGTGCATACATTGCACGGTTAAGAAACTCTAAACCGGGTGTTCCTCTTATATCCCCTCCTCCACATCATGACATCTATTCTATTGAGGATCTCGCTCAGTTAATATTTGACCTTCATCAGGTAATAACATGGTTAATAGGTAAAATTTGGCATTTTAAGATTGTCAGTGCAACTTTCTTGTCAACATGGAAAACTATTAATTTTTCAACTCCAAATCTACCAGATCAACCCAAGGGCAAAGGTATCTGTAAAACTTGTTGCAGAAGCTGGGATTGGCACAGTAGCTTCGGGCGTTGCAAAGGGTAATGCTGATATTATTCAGGTATTCCGTGGTTTATTATTTTTACTGAGTTTCCTATCTCTTTTTGAGAATGAATTCTTCCCTGTAATCTTATGATATTTAAAAAAAATCATTGTGTATAGATTATGCTCCATATTTTTTTTTCTTTTCATTTTTCTCTTTAGTGGTCTGGGAACCAGTTCCCATAAAAAGGAGCAGATTTAGGTCTCTCCTTATTGAAGTGCACTTATGGGATTGCAGTTTGATTAGTTGTCGATCATTCTGTGTTTCTTTTTATTTTCCGTTCCCTTTTTCTTCCTTTTGTGGTGTTTCTTCATTGGAGTTGTGGATTTTTGAATAGTTGTTTCCCAGAATAGTAGAGGTAGCACTGCTGCACTGTTTTTTTACAGCAATTGTGGTCATCTCATGAGTTTAGGTGGCTGCTGCACACAAGTTCAGTTTTACAATAACACCAAGGGTCCACTATTGAGTAGTTTATCATCACCTTCTCGTGTTTGAATATTGTATAATTTGTAATCTCATCTGATTAGCTTCCACAACTTGAGACGACTTTAATCAGAACATGTAGAATCTAACTGTGCCAGCTGTAGAAAATAAGTGGGGTACTTGCATTAACATTGGACTATTTTTTTCAACAACTAATCACTGATAGTGAACCTCAACTCTGTGAGGAGAGACCCATAGGAATGGAGTATACCAAATGTTCAATTGGTATTGAGTTATTGATTATGTACAGTTTTCCGGTAGTTTTCCCTAGTGTACTTTTGTTTCTGTAAAGCTTTGTCAGTTCCGTGTTGGATTGGTGACAGATATCCGGGCATGATGGGGGTACAGGAGCGAGCCCTGTAAGCTCCATCAAGCATGCAGGTGGTCCTTGGGAACTTGGACTGACTGAAACTCACCAGGTTTGTTGAGCGAGATTTTGAAATACATGTAACTCTATATATCTGCATAAGATCTCATCTTAGTCTTGGTTTATTTTGGTGTTAATTCCTTCGTAGACACTCATCAAGAACGGACTTAGAGAAAGGGTCATTCTCAGAGTTGATGGTGGCTTCAAAAGTGGAATAGATGTCATGATGGCTGCAGCAATGGGGGCTGATGAGTATGGATTTGGTTCTATAGCAATGATTGCAACTGGCTGTATCATGGCCCGCATTTGCCATACAAATAACTGTCCTGTTGGTGTTGCTAGTCAGGTAAAATATTGTTCATAGTGTCTGTTTCTTAAGTACTAGATTTCTTGAATGACCATTTTCATGTAAATTCTGGATAAATTTACTCAGAGAGAAGAACTCCGAGCTCGTTTTCCTGGTGTGCCTGGTGACCTTGTCAACTACTTCGTATATGTGGCCGAAGAGGTAGATTCCTCGTTTCACTTCAGTAATTAATCTTGTTTTACGACAATATGTTTTCACTTGCCAGTTGAACCACACAAACATAAGCAAGGAATTCTTTCATTTACAAATTTACGTGTCTTTTTCTTCTAGTGCTTTTCTAGATTCCCCCGTTTCACTTTAGTGGTTAATCTTGTTTTACGTCAATAGGTTTTCACTTGCCAGTTGAACCATACAAACATAAGCAAGGAATTCTTTCATTTACAAATTTACTTATCTTCTTCTTCTAGGGCTTTTCTAGAAATAGTTTCAGAATTTCTGATGGGTAATATTTAGACAAAACCATACTATCAATCTGGTCTTTAAGAAACAGTTCTTGAAAGACTTTAGATGACAAAGCTAGTGGATCTGATAAGCTACTCCGCTAACAACATCGAAGGACTCCAGATGACACGTTTCTTGTACTACCAGAGTGACAAAATGTCCACCATAAACCTTGCATGAACTTTAAAAGGACTCCACAAGTGGTTTCCTTAATCCTCTCTCCCTTCCTGTACACCATATTCGTTGAAATTCTTTACATCTTTGTCTCCTTGTTCTAAATTAGCCTTCAATCTTTGATAGGTACGTGGTATGTTGGCACATCTGGGTTATGAAAAACTGGATGATGTCATTGGGCGTACAGATCTACTACAAGCTCGAGATGTCTCATTGATGAAGACCCAGCATCTTGACCTTGGCTATGTTCTTTCTGTATGACTCCTTGATATTATCTCCTTTAAATCACCTGATAATCACCTGTTTTTTTATTATTATTATGCATTGCTTCTATATAGAATGTTGGATTACCAAAGTTGAGCAGCACTGCCATTAGGAACCAAGAAGTTCACTCCAACGGTCCTGTTCTGGATGATAAAATACTCTCAGATCCACAGGTAGTATATTATTTTACTGTTTTTAGATTCAGAACATTGTATTGAAGCCTATTGATATTTGTTTCCAATTTGATAATATACAACCTAGTTGATATTTGAAATGCAAATATAATTGGTGATCCATCTAAAGAGTGGCCAAATCAGATTAAGAAAGTAAGGTACAGTCTGGATAATATTTTAAATGCAAATGTTACTATAAGATTATACATTCTTTTATTAGTCGATATATTGGATCATGCAGTTTTGTAATTCTTTCCGGAGGTTATTTAAAAGTTAATTTCAAGCAAGACTGAAGCTGTAGAAAGTATTTGATATCTAAATGCGTAAAAAAATTCTTTAAACTGTGGACATTTATGAAGTCAGCTTTGGTCTAATAACATGAATATAAAATCAACATGCACGTATAGCTGCTGTGATGTAGTTAATTAATGCAAAGAGTTGGAAGAACTTTTCTTGTGCAAATCATACTCAGGACTTGCTCTCTGTTTCTTTTATTCCAATGAAGTGAAATTTTTCTGTACTTCCATCCCTGTGTTTTCTTGTTTGTAAAGCTTTCATCCTTAATTTTCCTTGTGCAGATATCTGATGCAATTGCGAATGAGAAAGTGGTTGATAAATCAGTGGACATATACAATGTCGACCGTGCTGTTTGCGGTCGTATTGCAGGCGTAATTGCCAAGAGATATGGTGACACTGGTTTTGCCGGGCAGCTAAATATAACGTAAACTATGGCTTCATGCTGTAAATTTTGACACCACCACCCCATATTTCCAATATAATGCACATATATTTGTGCTCGGTGCTCAATCAGTTATGCACATACAGTCATTTGCTTATGGAGCTGATGGGGACAAGTTATTAAAATTTTTTTTGCAGGTTTAGAGGGAGCGCTGGGCAATCATTTGCTTGTTTCCTCACCCCTGGAATGAACATCAGACTCGTTGGAGAAGCTAATGATTATGTTGGAAAGGTATGTTGGATAAGTTGTGCTCCTCTTAGTTTGATGATCCACTGTTTAATCACGAGTGATGATTTGATAAGAATGAGTGTGTTGTTCCATGTGAAGGCCGAAGTAGTTTATGGACTATAGGAAACTTTCCATATAATAGTCTGTCCAACAATTCTGGTTAATTACATCACAGGGTAAACTGTGACTAGATTAAACAAGTTGTGGGCTCTCCATTTAATCAAAAGTTCTGTAATGTGTGATAATTTATAGTTTCTACTTAAGTAGTATATTACAACAAGCACGCATTTGCAGGGTATGGCTGGTGGTGAACTGGTTGTTACTCCTGTTGAGATTACTGGGTTTTGCCCTGAGGATGCCACAATAGTGGGGAATACCTGCTTGTATGGGGCTACAGGTGGGCAAGTCTTTGTAAGAGGAAAAGCAGGAGAGCGTTTTGCTGTTCGAAATTCTCTTGCTCAAGCAGTTGTAGAAGGCACTGGTGACCATTGCTGTGAGTACATGACTGGAGGCTGTGTGGTGGTGCTCGGGAAGTGAGTCTCTCTTTCTATTTTTAATATGTCATAAGAGGAAACTAATTTTTACTGCTGGGTTTGGCACCTTTGACAAGCGTGTTGTTTCTTGTTGTGACAGGGTGGGAAGAAATGTTGCAGCTGGCATGACTGGGGGCTTAGCCTACATCTTAGATGAGGATGATACTCTTATCCCTAAGGTCCGTCATAATGAACACTACCTTTTTTTGCATATGCAGAATCCTATCTCCAGAGACAAGTACTCTTTGTTTTTTAATTTCTATTGTGCTTATTGCATAGCCAACATAATTGTTGGTAAATATGCTGGCAAACTAAAAGCATTACCTGTGACTTGTTTGGAGAAATAAAAATGTAGTAGGAAAAAAGTCTCAAATTGGTATGTATTTGTCATGATGGAAATACCTCAAGCATCTGACTCCCAACAACCCCGTCAAAATCTCCTATTAGCAAAATATGTTGAAGCTTGATTTTAAATATGACTGCGCAACCCACGTCAAATAAGTAATAGATGCTGCTTTTGTGATCTAATGTCTGCTCGCTGCAATTACATGCTTTAACTCATTCCGACAATTCCATTGCCTGAGTATATATTTTTCATGGCTAAAGTTTCTTGAATTTTTTATCACTTTCTGTGATTAATGACAGGTAAACAAAGAAATCGTGAAGATTCAAAGAGTGCTCGCTCCTGTTGGCCAGATGCAGCTTAAGAGTCTCATTGAGGCCCATGTTGTAAGTTACATGATCAACCATATTATTAATGTGAATCTAAAGTTTTCACCCCTTGAGCTCTTAGATGTAATTCTCTTGCATTGAGAGAGAGAGAGAGAGTAGGTTTATTGTATGATTGATGATGTATGAAAGTTCATCAGCATGAAGTTGTCTTCCACTTATTTTTGGAGATACACCAGTCTTCCATATTGTATCATTGATGATGCATGTATTTCTTTTACTTCAGGAAAAAACTGGTAGTACTAAGGGCTCTGAAATACTCAAGAAGTGGGACAAATATTTGGGGCTCTTTTGGCAGCTGGTTCCACCTAGTGAAGAGGACACCCCAGAGGCTTGCGCAGAGTATGAGGAAACTGCTGCTGAAGAGGTAACTTTGCAATCTGCAAAGTGAAATAAATGAAGATAATATTCACAATCGAGGTATGCTGGATCCACATAGGCCAATTGTGTTCTTGTAGTTTCAGAAAGATTGTAGGAGATGAAAGATTGAGAATAGAAGGCCACTTCCTGAAAGCGCATGCTTAACTGTCTCATGCGGAGCAAATGACCTTTTGCCACATGGCTCACCTGCTGTAGAGTGATGCTGCCTGAACAGAATTCGAGGAACAGTTGTCTGGTGGTTGCGCTTTGTGCCCTGGAATTCAGAGAACTTGGTACCATATGATGTAAATATGATTCAAGATCTGTCTTCTATCTCCATTCTGAATTACGGAATAAAGTAGTTCTCTCGTATCACTTAGATTATGATCATGTTTGAAGTTCAAACTCAACTCTTATAGATAAATACGAGTTCAAGAAGTTTGGCTCAACTGGTAGGTAGCGGAATGCGCTTGGATTTTGTGATACTTTAGCTATATATTGGTCTACTCTCAAGGCCTTACGATTTGATTCCACTTGATCTGAATAAATATAGAAATAACGTTAAGAAGAACTCGAGAGATGAGACTAGATTTAGCAACTCCCTCTGTTCAACTTAGTACTCCTTTCGATATTTGTATATTGACATCCTTTCTTTTTTGAAATGATATTTTTTGTATTGAAATCTTCCTCTTTTGGCAATTACATTTTACTCTCTTCCAATACCTGCGGTAAAGTTGACATACCTAGGTTACTTGTTTGCAATCCTAAAAGCCAATAAAAATTAAGCAACTTGGAAGATTTCATTACCTTGTTTTTCAAAGCTAAATGCAGATGGATCATGGCTGGATGCTGGACAAGTTGGCATAGGACTAATCATTAGAGATTTGAAAGGAAACCTGTTAGCAGCTAATTCAAGGCCAATTCAGAGCCCTTCTACATTTCATACTGAAGCATAGGAGTTCAGAAAACACTCCAACTGAAAATTGAACATTTGCATATTGAAAGTTGATAGAATAGATAGAATATTCTGATTGATTTTAGATTAATTAGGATTGATACTGTATATATATATATATATATATATATATATATATATATATATATAAGTCTACGTTCGATGTAATCAGCTGATTGTACTCTATTTATTCCATCTATTATAGACACACCAAACATGGTGAATTACACTCTTTCATGGTATCAGACAGGTTTCAATTTTTTACTTCGTTCTGATCTTCCGCCATTTTTGAAAAATCTTTTAGATCTCTAATGATTTTTTACTTGTTTTTCAAAGCTAAATGCAGATGGATCATGGTTGGATGCTGGAAAACTTGGCATAGGACTAATCATTAGAGATCTGAAAGGAAATCTATTAGCAGCTACTTCAACACCAATTCAGAGCCCTTCTGCATTTCATACTTCAGATAGCACTCCAACTGAAAATTGAACATTTACATATTGAAAGTTGATAGAATAGATAGAATATCATGATTGATTTTAGATTAATTAGGATTGATACTGTACATATATAAAAAAGCTTACGTTCGATGTAATCAGCTGATTGTGCTCTATTTATTCCATCTATGATAGACACACCAAACATGGTGAATTACACTCTTTCATGGTATCAGACAGGTTTCAATTTTTTACTTCGTTCTGATCTTCCGCCATTTTTGAAAAATCTTTTAGATCTCTAATGATTTTTTTACTTGTTTTTCAAAGCTAAATGCAGATGGATCATGGTTGGATGCTGGACAACTTGGCATAGGACTAATCATTAGAGATCTGAAAGGAAATTTGTTAGCAGCTACTTCAAGGCCAATTCAGAGCCCTTCTGCATTTCATACTGAAGCATAGGAGTTCAGATAGCACTCCAACTGAAAATTGAACATTTACATATTGAAAGTTGATAGAATAGATAGAATATCCCGATTGATTTTAGATTAATTAGGATTGATACTGTACATACATAAAACAGTCTAGGTTCGATGTAATCAGCTGATTGTACTCTATTTATTCCATCTATGATAGACACACCAAACATGGTGAATTACACTCTTTCATGGTATCAGACAGGTTTCAATTTTTTACTTCGTTCCGATCTTCCGCCATTTTTGAAAAATCTTGAACCTACCAAAGCTTCCATGGCAGACAACCAGTTAAGCTATTCTACCCTTATTCATATGTTGCCAATCAAGCTAAATTCCGGCAACTATATGTTGTGGAAGTCGCAAGTTCAAGTGCTCCTCGAATCCGAAGGTTTCTTTGGCTTCTTGGATGGCTCAATTTTAAAGCCAACGATTGCAGTCATGGGTGAATCCTCGGCTGCTGGTTCTTCTCAGACCAACGACGATAGCGTCGCAAAATCCCAAGCCGCGTTCAACACTTGGGTGGCGTAGGACAAACGACTCCAAGCTTTGCTCCGGTCGTCGCTCACCGATGAAGCCATGCTGGAGACCATTGGTTGTGGCACGGTGATGGAGATGTGGAACTGTCTTGCAGCGGCGTTCGACAACGTCTCGGCGTCCCGCGAACTTCAATTCTGGGATGAGCTCCATACAATCTGGCGTGGCTCCTCGTCGGTAATGGATTTTCATCGCAGATTTAAGGCTGTTCTTGATGGACTCGCAGCCATGGGCGCTCCAGTTCCGCCCAGAGACCATGTCATAATTTTCTTGCGAGGCCTTGGCGTTAGATTCAGTGAATTCATGAGCATCCAATTGGCCCAGACGCCATTACCGGCGTACTCCGATGTGGTCGCATGAGCCCGTAGCCACGAAAGCTTCACCCAGTCGTCCTCCGGTGCGAGAACCAGTTCAGATTCCATTCCAGTAGCTTTCGCCACCTCGTGTGCAGATCCATCCCATGGCCAGGGTTTCTACTCGCAGGTGCGTGACACCTACGCGCCGCCCTCGGGCGCGTCAACCACCACGCACGGCCGTGGGAGCAGTTCTAGTTGGACAGTTCGTTATTCAGGTTCTGGTGGTGCAGGTTCTGGTCGCAGAAGACGGAATCCAAAATGCCAAATTCGCTACAATTTCGATCATACAACTCCACAGTGCTTCAGGCTCTCGTCAGCATCTCGTCACTCTGAAACCGGCCATCTTGCTGAGGCCTTCCAATCTTATATCTTCCTTGAAGATTCAGCCTTGGATTGGTATCTGGACTCCGGCACAACGAATCATATGGCTTCCACTTCCTCTGGCTAATGACCGTTCTATTCCTATTTCTCATATTGGACATCATCGGTTTTCTCATAATTTGTTGTTATCTGATGTGTCGGTGGTCCTTGATATTACGAAAAATCTGCTTTCCATTAGTAAATTGACTAAGGATATGAATGCTGTGATTTCTATTAATGAGGATTCATTTGTGATTCAGAACCGGTCCACAAAGGAGGTCGTGGGCCAAGGTCGATGTGATCATGACCTTTATGTGCTTGAGAAGGGTAGTGCTGCTTTTGTTGCTCATGTTAAAACCAATAAACATAGAGCTTCTTTTGATGTTTGGCATGTTAGACTAGGGCATACTTCCATTTCAGCTATTTCCTTGTTAAATAAACTGAAGCTTGTTGATGTTGTTTCTTTATTGCCTAAACATGTACTTTGTTCCCCTTGTGAAATGGCAAAAGGAAAATGACTTTGTTTTGTGGACAATCCTAGAAGGGCACAGGCTATCCTCAATTTAGTGCATTGTGACTTGTGGGGCCCTGCACTTGTTTTATCTGATAGTGGATTCTCTTATTATGCTATTTTTGTTGACGATTTCTTGCGATTTACTTGGTATTATCCATTGGCAAGGAAATCAGATTTCTTTGAGACATTCTTGCAGTTTCAAAACTTGGTTGAAAACCAATATTCTTGTTCAATCAAGGTGTTTCAGAGTGACGGTGGTACAGATTCACAAATGCACGCCTCCGATCCCATTTTTCAAATAAAGGTATCCTTCATCAGATTTCTTGTCCATCCACACCGGAGCAGAATGGTAGGGCGGAACGTAAACATTGTCATGTTGCAGATATGGGACTATCAATGCTTTTCTCCTCTGGCTTGCCGATATCGTACTGGGATGTTGCCTATCCCACGGCTACCTACACCATCAACAAGCTTCCCACCCCTGTTCTTCGTAATGCCTCACCATATTCTCTTCTATATGGTCTCCATCCAGACTACTCAAACTTTCACCGGTTCGGATGTCGGGTGTATCCTTTCATTTGGCCATTTGCTTCTCACAAAATGGCCCCTTGCAGCACTCCATGCATATTCGTGGGATATAGTGCTCGCCATAAGGGTTTTCGCTGTCTGAATCCAGTCCCTAAGAAGGTCTATCTCACTCGGCATGCCAGTGTCGACGAGTCTTCTTTCCCATTCGTGAGTGATACTACTCGCACTGCCCTAGAATCTCTGGTCGTCTCAACGTTTATTGATTTTAATTTGGATGAGCTGTCAAGATCCCTTGCTGCTCCTTTAGGTACTCATAATTCATCTGGGTCACCAATCCCGACACCCATGTCTCCTTTGCAGCCATCCCCGGATGACGTTCCACTGCCTCCTCCATTGATTATGAGTCATCGTATGACCACTCGATCTCATACTGGTAGTCGTACAGCAAAACAATATCCAGACTATGTGATGTCAGGGTTTCTTGCGCATTACTAGCACAGACTGAACCTCAAGGGTTTTGGTTTGCCCTTAAGGATCCTCACTGGGTGGCCGCTATGGATGAAAAAATGGGTGCTCTTAGTCAGCAACATACTTGGGATCTTGTTCCACGCCCTACTGGTGTCAACATCGTTGCTCCAAATGGGTTTATAATCTCAAGCATCGCCAGGATAGTACCATTGATCGGTACAAGGCTCGACTTGTTGCACAGGGATATTCTCAGTTGCCAGGATTTGACTTCACCCACACTTTTAGTCCGGTCGTCAAGGCATCCATAGTCAGAATTATCTTATCCTTGGCCACTACTTTCTCTTGGCCCCTTCATCAGTTAGACGTTAAGAATGCATTTCTTAATGGTTTTCATGATTTACCAGTCTACATGGAGCAACCGGCTGGTTACACTAATCCCGTTCATCCTAACTATGTTTGTTGTCTTCGCAAGGCTATCTATGGTCTCAAACAAGCTCATCAGGCTTGGTTTCAGCGATTCAGCTCCTATTTATTTCATCTAGGATTCCGGTGCAGTTCTGCTGACACTTCCTTGTTTGTGTTCTCCCAGGGATCGAAGATTCTATATCTACTAGTATATGTGGACAACATCATTCTAACCAGCAATGATCCTACTCTCATTCGTTGGTTTATCCCCTGCACTGATCGTGAGTTCGCCATTAAGGATCTTGGTGCTCTTCACTATTATTTAGGTTTGGAGGTCTCTCGATCATCATATGGATTTTTTTGGGGCAGGGTAAATGGAGATACTTTAGCGTGCATGCATGATAGATGCTGTTCCTATTTCCACACCTTTTGTTCCTGGCTCTCAGCTTCACAGCACCTTGGGGTCTGAGTTCTCAAACCCCAAGCTTTATCGCTCCCTGGCCGGTGCCTTGCAGTACTTAACCATCACTCGCCCTGATCTCTCCTATGCGGTCAACTTTGTTAGCCAGTTTCTCCACTCGCCTCGAAAGGATCACTATTAGGCTGTCACTTGCATCCTTTGGTATGTCCGTGGAACGCTTCATCATGGTATGTCTTTTCAACCATCTCCTAGTGGTCTTTCCCTTTTGGGCTACTCCGATGCTGACTGGGCCCGTTGTCTCGAGACTCGGCGTTCCACTTATGGCTATGCCATATTTTGGGGGCAATATTGTTTCTTGGAGTGCTAAGAAGCAATCGACCGTGTCTCGATCCAGTTGTGAGTGAGTATCGCGCTATGGCAAATACTGCTGCTGAACTTTCCTGGGTGTGTAATCTGCTTAAAGAGCTTCGGGTTTCCCTTTCGTCGTCGCCTCTCCTGCTTTGCGACAACAGCAGTGCCATTTTTCTTGCTCAAAATTGGGTTGCACATAAATGGGCCAAGCACATAGACATCGATTTCCACTTCGTTCATGAACTTGTTGCCTCTGGTAGGCTCCGTGTTAGTCATGTTCCATCCTACTTACAAATTGCAGATATTTTCACTAAGGGTCTGTCTCGCAATCTTTTTTATTTGTTTCGTTCGAAGCTTTGCGTATCCTGTAGTCCTGCGCTAAGCTTGAGGGGGAGTGATAGAATAGGTAGAATGATAGAATATATAGAATATCCTGATTGATTTTAGATTAATTAGGATTGATATTGTACATATATAGAACAGTCTAGGTTCGATGTAATCAGCTAATTGTACTCTATTTATTCCATCTATGACAGACACACCAAACATGGTGAATTACACTCTTTAAAAAGTGATAACAAGATGTTGATTCAGGTCCTGAAGAAACACCAAGAGCCACCCTGGAGGATTTTAGAGGAAATCAGGTTTATCTAGGACTTGGTCAGGTCACTTGAAGTCACGTTTGAACACATCTACAGAGAATCCAATGGAGTTGCTGATCAGCTGGCAAAGATGGGATCCAAAAATCAGGTAAACAACTTCTCCTGTTTTGCAGAGTTGTTTTATGAGTTGAAAGGCAAATTAAGGGTTGACCAACAAGCCCTTCCATACTTTAGGAGACTCTAGTGGGTCAATTAATACTTACTATGCTTAGCCTGTTGTGATTATCTTATATCAGAAATGATTAAACTGCTTCAGAGTTATTTTTTTGTCATGATGTTATCACATACATTGTGTTTTCTGTGCCTAGCTTTGCTATGTGTTTTAGTAGAACTTAATACTGTTGGCCTTTTGTTTTATTTTGACAGGTACAACTGGGATGGACACCATCTCATTTGAATATGATCATGGAGTTCAAGCAAGGAGTTTTTGTCTCAGAGAATCAGCTGACCAAAAGGAACAATGGAGATTTGAATCATATGGTTGCGAAGATGCAATGATCTACCATAACAAGAGGCTACTGATTGGTTGAAAAATGGAGGATCTCTATAACTTCAATCAAGCAGAAAAGATAGTAATTCTCTTCTGGGGAAGAGAGTTGCAAGGGACTACTGTGGGAGGCCACCTCTTCTTGTCAACACTGGGGTATGGAGGAAAGAAAGTGGAAGGCCATAGTCGACCTCGGCTTGGGTTTAAGGCCATATTCTTCATTGAGATAGGGGTTCGAGATGAAGAATATGGGGAACAAATTTATGTAATTAGCTTCCACGCTAGCTTCCAAATTATTCTCTCTAGCTGTACTTTCAGAACTCTCATTCTACCACTATTTTTTAAAAGTTTGGGGAGCCAATATATACCCCGTGAGTATTTATGTTAAAAAAAGAAGTAAATATGCAAATAATCTTGGGACGGAGAGAGTATTAATTGTAGAGTGGGTCTCCTGACAGGCAGTCTGTCGATAAGCTTATGGACATGCCACTTATTTTATATCTTATAAACTGCATTTGTTAAATACATACAAAATTTAGAATTTTTGAAAGTATTTTTTTGTATCATATATTTTAATATTTTCACCTTAAAATACATATTATTACTTGTTTTAACTTATAAAATACAATATTTAAATTTTATAAAAAAATTATAACATTTACTGTAAAATCTCCTGATTACTGTCCATAAACTTATGGAAATATTGCATTTCCTGAGACTTTCTCTTAATTATATGGCTCAAATTAAATAAAAGAAGAAAAAGTTAAATGAGTAATTAAAATTACATGCCTTTCTTGGAAAGTGCCAAAATAAAATGAACAACCCAATTTAAAAAATGTGCCACAAATAACGGAACGAAGAGAGTATTTGTTACTCCTAGTTCACAAATAGTTGAACGAACGGAGGGAGTACTATCTCCGCTTAGTTCACTCTCTGAGATTTACAGTCAGTTGATGGGGGATGAAATGTTGCGATGTTGTTCTCACACGATGACAATCTGCATAGATGCAATTTTGTACGACGTGGATTACCCACATCGTGTGCCCGATGATGTGGAACACTGATAAAAACAACATCATTTTGATGGCCCAACGTCGCAAAAAAGAAGATGTTGATAACTGCAACATCGGTCACGTGTCGTCTGGGCACTATTCTGCGCAACGTCACTGACCCAGTCGGTCAGACTTCGTTTATCGTACAATATTATAATATTTGATGTTTACATGATTAAACATCATACCACATTCAATTGTTTTCACTAAATTGGGAAAGAATGACATGTTCAAACCAACAAAACTATAACATATAATACAAATACATGTCATCACATATTGGAATACATAAGATTAATTTGAAATTGACTAATTATTTGTATTGAAACACCATTCTCTATGTTGCATGCCATTAAAACTGTCAGGACAACTAGTGAATTGACAAGTCATTCCATCTCCATGCTGAAGGTCCATCGATGACTCTCCTCGAGCCTATTGATATCATTACATATGAAACAAAATTTATGTTAGAATTGGGCAATCCTCAATTGAAATACACACAATGTAGTCAAACGTAGATGGCATTAAACCTAAGATGGTAAAAGTAAACATAACGGGTTACATGTGACGTTGCAGATATGAATTGAAGACGTCGCAAAGACTGACTAATAAGTAACGTCATACATTCATTCACATGACAACACTAGAAGTGCTATGCGAAGCCGGTATTGGTTTGGTAACATTTTGCATGGGCTGATGAAATGTGACTGAGGTTGCACATTCAAACTATGCTCATAGAAATCTCAACATCTTTCTTCATAATCGACACAAACATGGCACTATCTTGGAAAGAATAATAACAAAAAATATTAACATGTAACTCAAGCATCATACCTCATGTAATGTAAGAATCTTTGATCGATTAAAAAATATATAGTAGGATCATCACATAATTGGTAATTGAACATGGAATAGATGGAAAAACTACCTCAATTAATTAGGAATCAGAGATGCTTCATCCTTGGACACTTGTTGATGTTTGAGAGAAGCAACTTGATTTGATTTTAAATGTTGTAAGGTTGTGAATGAAATGGATGGTGAGAGTTTGGGTTGTAAGATTATTGTTGGAAATGGCAAATGGGTGTTAGTGCTAAGATTTATTTGATTGAAATATGGTGGGGGGAAATATTGGGTTCAAATTTTTGGCTGAAAATTGGAATTCCTTCTTGAAATTTCAGAGTGACCGACGTCAGTTTATCTTTGTTTCAGTGTCGTATCAATCGACAAAGGTGCGAACTCACACATAATTTAAATTCCGGGGGGTAATATACATGTTTTCAAGATTACAGCTCGTCCATCTACCCGTTCATGCCAAAAGCTGAGCTTTATTGTTATAAAAAATTTAAATAAAAAAATATTATCTCCAATTTTGCATTTTCGGAAAAGGAAATAATGGAATACTAACACAAATGACAGACGATTAAAATTTGATGGATGAACTTTTATTAGCTTTTAATTTCATATCAAATCTAGAAAATATAATTTCATGCGATTCTATGTGGTGGAAATTATTGTGGTCATAACACTTATTGTAAGGGTAATAATGGAATACTAACACAAATGATGGACGGCTAGCCCAGATCACGGACAGGACACTCGCAATCCTAAGTCAAACTCTTTATCACCGTAACTGATAAAGAAACTCGCATAATCCCAAGAGAGTTCCACTTGTTCTTTACGAATGACCCTTGTATACTTGCAAGTAATCATCTACAATTTACCCTAGACAATTTACTTGCAATTTTTGAAATTTGATGGATGAACTTTTATTAGCTTTTAATTTCATAAAAAACCTAGAATATATAATTTCATGTGATTCTATTTGATGGAAATTTTCGTGCTCATAATGCTTATTGTAAGGGTAATAATGGAATACCAACACAAATGACAGACGGTTACCTAGATCGCGGACGGGACACTCGCAATCTCAAGTCAAACTCTTTATCACCGTAACTGATAAAGAAATTTGCATAATCCCACAGAGAGCTCCACAAGTTCTTTACAAATGACCCTTGTATACTTACAAGTAATCATCTACAATTTACTCTAGACAGTGTACTTGCGCTTTTATAAATTTGATGGATGGACTTTTATTAGCATTAATTTCATAAATAACCTAGAATATATAATTTCATCTGATTCTATGTGGTGGAAATTATCGTGCTCATAACGCTTATTGTAAGGGTAACAATGGAATGCTAACACAAATGATAGACGGTTACCCCAGATTGTGGTTGGAAAACTCACAATCCCAAGTCAAACTCTTTATCACCGTAACTGATAAAGAAACTCACATAATCCCAAAGAGATTTCCACTATTTCTTTACGAATGACCCTCATATACTTGCAAGTAATCATCAACAATTTACCCTAGACAATATACTTGTGTTTTTTAAAATTTGATGGACGGACTTTTATTAGCTTTTAATTTCATAAAGAACCTAGAATATATAATTTCATGCAATTCCATGTGGTGGAAATTATCGTGCTCATAACGCTTACTGTAAGGGTGATAATGGAATACTAACACAAATGACGAACGGTTACTCCGGATCGCGGACGGGACACTCGTAATCCCAAGTTAAACTCTTTATCACTGTAACTATTAAACAAACTTGCATAATCCCACAAAGAGTTGCACAAGTTCTTTACGATTGACCCTTATATACTTACAAGTCATTAGCTATGTTAAAATTTATTCCGATCCTACCAGACGCTAATAAAGTTCGGTAATAGTTATAAGTTTAAAATAACAGAGTCTAGTATACAATTACCGGTTATTAAGGTCAATTCTTTCTGTTTTGGTCAAATGCTGACCTAGTTGATATGCTATTGGGCCCAATCCAGATAAGCCGACGTTGGTGTTCTGTCGGTTAGATGTCGCTGTACCAGAAATTGTATGCGACGTCGCACATACATAGGTACAACGTAGGCCCTTCTCATGCAAGTGGGCTGAAATGGTGAGATCCACACTCCTATTAGACGACGTCGCCTGCCTGTCGGTGATACAGTTGCTATAGACGACTATAAAGCGACGTCGCAGATACCCTTGGTGGAAGCATAAAGAATATATAAATGGAGCCCACTTCTCATACATCACTTCAAAGTTTCACATTTCCCTCAGATTCTAATAGTGCCCCTGCCAATCTAGTCAAATGTATGGTTTCCACATGTGGTTACATTACTTTTGTTATTCTATTTATCCTAAAAATTGTTATCTATATGGATTAGGGTTTGAATGTGTTAATTTTTTTTGAAATTTTTGAAGTTTCTATGAATTGGGGTGGTAGGATATAGGTTTAGGGTGTTAATGTTTGGTTCCTAAGTCTTCTAGCTATGGAGTGGTTCATTTGTTTGGTTTAGAACCAAGAATCTTTCCAAGTTTTCTGATGTCCATTCTGTAGTCCATCTGCTATAGTGTGATGTCAGTTGCTTGTCAATCACCCCTCTGTTTTATTGATACACATGCGACGCCGCGAATAATGTTTTCTTTATGAAATTGGTCAGTGTAACTTTTCAAGCCTCTTGGTTTTTTGGCCTGTTTTAAACAAATTGAATTTCCATTTAACTTTTTCTATAGATTTCTTTCATAATTTCTAACAAAGTTTTTTTGTTTATAATTCAGTACATCCTTGACAAAATTGTGGAGCTCCTACCGCCATACAAGTTGGATGCTGTGATTAGGTGCAAAGAGAGGGAGTATCACATGCACTACTCAGGGAGTAGGGTGCTCAAGACCTTTACCATGAAGGGGTTTAGCCTGTTTATTTTCGCAGAGTAACTCATGGTTGGGGACACCCTCTACTTCGAGCTCCTAAATGGTGCTGGACCAGTAGTTTTCCGTGATGTCATTCTTCCCCGCGAACATTAGATGATTAGATTAGTCTTTGCATGACCATGTATTTTAAACAAATTTATTCTTATTTGGAAGAATATTAATATTGACACATTTTCTATATGAAATTTTTTGACTAAATTATTTTTTTGGTCCCCAACATATGTCGCAATACAATCTTTTAGTCCTTGAGCCTAATACCGGGCATGTTCAAAAACCAACAAATACAAAATTATTTATTTCGTCCCCAAAGGTGGTTTTCTGGGGTACTTTCATACTTTCACTAATTAAAAAACCTAAAAAAACAAAATCTAAGGTTTGCTTTTTAATGTTAAAAAAACATGCGAAATTGTTTTCACAAGTTATTGTTCATTCAATGTTATTTATTGTTCATTCAATTTTTTTGAATGTTATTGAATTTAGTCAAAATTTTATTATTCATTCAACGTTACTAAATGTTATTGAATTTAGTCAAAATTTTATTGTTGATTCAATGTTATTGAATGTTTAATGTTTAACATAATGTAACAAACCATTGGGCTGAAATTGTCAGGCCCATGCACATATGTGATGTCAGTGACTATTTCGGCGGAGTTTCGGATTTAACGACTTACATGCAACGTTACACTATATAATGACATCATTTCAGAAAAGTTATATATATGAGAACCCTACCTACGAGTTCAATCTTATATTCAAAAGTTTCCCACGAATTCCAATGGTCTCTCACCTCCCTTCATTTCTCCATTGGAAGAAAGGTAGGGTTTTTCTACCTTCTAACATGTAATGTTAGCAATTCCTACTTTGCATTGTCCGATCTATGGTTTGTCAATGTATTATATTTTCTTTGTGTTCTAGTTTGTACCTACATTTTTGACATGGTGAACTTTCGTTGGATGTAGACTTGGGTTCTATGTTTGGTATGTCTCCATACGGGTTTTGTATAATTTTATGTTGTTAAATCTTAGTTTTTTCCGGGTTACGTATTTTTACCCATAGTTTCCTCTGATACATGCGACCTCGGTAAGATGTCTATTATAGTTTGGTTACTGTGATAATGAAGCAAGGTCGCTTACTGTTATTTTTAGTAGCATATTCTTCTTTAGTACGTGACGTCGCGCGTATGTCGGTCATCCCTTCGATCTAGCCGATGGGCTCCTAACGTGGTGGCGACTTCGCTAGTATATGTCGTCCATGCCACTGGTTAAAAATGACACATACCTGAGATGCGTAGGCGACGTCGCATGTTGCAAATCATGGGATGCTTCTCCATTCACATTTTCATTTATTATTCATGATTAATGGCTGGCGGAGGATCTTCAAGTCATCCATTTTTCCAAGTCTTCAAACACTTCAAAACATAAAATTAGTAAAACACATCTTCTCACTTTACCACAATATTTTGTTTTCATGAAGTTCTCACCACAACGGAGCAATCCTAAACCTATTGTGTTAGATATTTAGGATCATACAATGGCTCCCGAAAGCCCACGCTTCAACTGTACTCTGAAGTAGCAGAACTTTGGGAAGAACCCAACTTTGGTAAGACCTTGAAAATTAATGTGCAATTTTAAATGTTTCCACACACACACACACATATATAAATATATTTTTAATCAATATATATTGATTGAGTTTATTGTAATCCCTATTATGTTTGAATTAAGACAAATCTTATTCGAATTTATGTAATGATTGTGAGAATGTTTTCATGACTACTATTTTTCTAGTTATTTAACTATCTAATTTGAACATCATAAGATGAATTGTATGTGTTCATATGTGTGTTTTCATACGATTTGAACATCCTATAATGTACATCCATTACCTTTTTTTATTCTTCTCTATCACCGTCAAATTCTTTAGTTTAAGTTATGTTTACAAATATGTGCAACATCGCTGAGTCATTAGCTGAACGTAACAGTAGAAATGGCATTAATGGCAAAATCGTTCAAGCTTTTAACACAACATATGCGACGTCGCATGCTCTTTGGTAACATTATTTACTTCATTTTTTTTTAGTTTTTTACTTCAATTATTTTATTAATCGAGGTGAAAAACCAATTATTTACCTCGGTTTTTTATAACAGAGGTAAAAATAACTTTTACTTCGAAAAAAAACAACCGAGGTAAAATAACTTTTTATCACAGTTTTTTGGGGTTAAGAAAAAAATTGAGGTAAAGGGGGCAAAGTAAAAGATCAATTTTCTTGTAGTGATTGTTTATCCTGAAGGGAATGAAGGACTCAAAAAAATTTCTTGTCCCCGCATACGACGCCAATGATGTGGTATTCCCGATCAAGTTAGATGACTGATATTTATCGCGTATCACTATGAACCTGTAAAAAAATCCTGAAATTGATTCCGGTGAAATGGCTCTGACGATCAAGTCAGTAATCTCCTTCAGAGAATTGGTATTTCTCATTTTTGTCTTACATACCTTAGCCAGTGCTGTTGTTCTTGTATTTACAGCGGACTATATTTGTGGCTCGCATCCCGATTGTGGGCTGCATTGTGGTCCCTATAAACTTGGTTCATATCTAATTTCATGACTAAGTCCTAAGTGGTTTCGCCTTTCTCGGTTCGTGACTTAGTCCTTTTAGATATGATCCCACTTTTCTCGGTTGGTGGCTAAGAGCCCTGGGGCATTTTATGTTTATTAGTTAACAACTAAATCTTGGGATGGGCCTTAAGGCCATCATTATGTGGTCCATGAGCTAGATACAGGCCACACTATTTTGAATACAGTAAGCGATTTTGATCAAATAGAGGCATGCAATTTTTTAAATTAAAACAAGCAAATTATGAATACAGTAGAATGCAATGGAAGTCGGCAATACTAGTGTTTAATTAAACCATGAACATTAGTAAAGAGCCTTCTATTAAAGGTGGCAATAGAAGGCGGTTTTACAAAATCTGCCAAGAACCGCCTTAAAACACTACTTCCGAACTTGGAAAGCTTGAGTCGGATCCATCATAATTCAAAGTGGTAAAATTCCATTTAAAGAGACCCTTGCACTCTCCAAGAAGGCATACCATAGGTCTAAGGCACACCAATGGGATGGACATTCATGCACCATTTTAATGCATGAACCTAATAGGCCATAATCTAAAATGTTATTAATTATCTAGTCATGATTGGGCTTATTCAACCCAATATGGTTAAATAATATTTTAGTCAGCTTTAACCCTTGTTATGCAAGGAATTAGAGTTTGAGTCATATACAATAACTATTAGGGTTACATTTATATAAATACCAATGTATGTCTATTATTTTATTATTCACTATTCTTTACTATAAAGGATGGTTGCTGACTTTATCATCGGAGAGTTTTATCCCTGGAATTCTCCAAGGGTTATTTCTTGTAGATCACGACTGAGGAATTGGTGGTGCAGCCAAATCGAGTTCCAAACGCATCATTGGTACGCCCAGTGAGACCAATTTAGTTAGATCTAAATTTCTTGGTTTATGTCAGCTTCTAAGCCACTACGTAGCATAGGAGGAAACATTTGAGAATCAAAGAAATAGGTGCCGGTGACAAAGTATAGTCCTTGTGCATAAGAAAGAAGAAGAGTAAGATGGCCAATCTCCCCCATCACAGAGCACTGTGGCAGATCCATTTGAGGTCTCGATTGGACATGGAGGTGCAGGGTCATCGAGTTAGCTAGAGGTTAGCGTGGAGCCCTGGGTATGAGTTAGCACTCGGGTTCTTTACCAAACCTGTTACTCAGTTTGAGTGCAAAAATTAATGGTCAATTCATGAAAGCCTCAGATGATTTACGCATGGGCCTACTAGAGAGCAATCTAGGTGAATATAAGTATAGGATAAGGAGTCAAGGTGGGATCGCTGCTGAATTTGGCGCAGGTGGCGCAAATGCTTGTAGCTACAGGATATTAGATTCCCCCCAATCGATACCTATCCAAGGATCATCGAGGAGGGTGGTACCTTCAATGTCTTTGGGGATGCAGAGGAGACCTCTGTATTAGCCCATGTTAGGGGTTCCATATCTTGGTTACGCAAGGGAAGAAGTTCAACCTCGACCGCAACCTTCATTTCCAAATTATACTCGAGGGATGGTTTAATCAGTGCCCCCCTCTATGCCTATAATTTTGACATCTTCTTTCCCTAATTTCAAGATTGAATACATAACAATACCTTTTGTTGGTTTTCATCCAGGACACAGTGGTCAAAATCAACATAACCCCTTGGCAGCTGGTTAGGGACCCTATGGTTTCTTTGAGCATCATGCTTACATGTATTTTGGGGCTACAGGGCCTTGGCCACATTCTGTTTATATGGGTTCTTAGCCTATGTATCAGGTTCCTTTGAGGTATTTCACTCAATCTTTTCATCAACACATAGACCCTCGACTGGTAGGATTTAGTGGAGATAGTGAAGATGCACTGAAAAGGGAATTGGACAGATTGATCGGGCCTACGGGACTGGTTGGGGGTTTTCCCTTCAGTCCGTGGATAACATCTACTTGATGAGCGGTGGATACAAAGCAAGCAGAAGGGCTCCCAACCTATGAAGCTGATTAAGATGCTAAAGATTATATTATGACCTTCCTAAGTCTTACGAATTCTCGAGATTTTGATGTAGAGGTGACCTGCAAGTTGTGGGCAACTACCTTTGAGGGAAGGCCCAAGAATGGTTCAACAATTTACCTTGAGGCACTTTGCATTCATATCGAGATTTTAGGGGGCTTTGATTTGTCTGTACTATTAGAAGAAGTTCACAAAGATGCTGCCTGAACTCTACCTGACTAAGCAGAAAGCTGGGGAAACTATAGAGGCACTTTATCATAGGTATGTGGATGAAAGCTTGTAGGTAAATGAAAGAAAAAAAAATGAGGCGATTATGGGTTATTTTCAGGGGATGGTAGATATTGAGTTGTACAAGAAATTGGCCCTTAAAACCCCTAAAATCCTTCAGCAACTTCAAGAAGTAGTGGAGCAACACTCAAAGGTGGAAGGGGCTGCTAAGAAAAAAATAGAAGGGTTAGTTGACATGCACACAAAATTGAATGATCATCGTAGGAAGAATCCAATAGATGGGTCTAGACATGGGTTTTAGAGGTACACACCCTTGGGAAGATCATGAGCCGAGATCCTGAGTATTCATAGGGGTTTGTTTCGAGCACCTATGCCGATGAGAGAACCGTCCCTGAGGAAAGCTTCGAGTAAGTACTATGAGCATCATAAGGATTATGGCCATGATATAGATGATTGCAACCATATTAAGATGTAGATTGAGAGGTATGCAAAGGAAGGGATCCTTCGAGATCCAATGGTTCGACATGGTGTTCGGGAGGAACCTTCAAAGATAAAGAATGAACGCCAAGCCTGGCGGTCATACATGAGGAACTTTAATCAGAATGTCAATGGCGATAGGGATGATAGAGACCCATGAACACCAAAACGAGAGCGACGGGAGAAGCGGCCTTTTGAATAGCCTGTTAGAAACTGGGAGAACAGAAACAAAGGTAATCAAGGCATTCACAGGGTGATCAATGTCATAAATGGGATTGTCGGTAGGCATTCTTCAAACACAATTCTAAATGTCAACTCATGCTACATTCTCAATGGAGAACTACGACGTAGCAGTAGCGACAAGTTGAAACCATAACTTTTCGAGAGACAAATGTTGTTCCTAATGTTATTCATATGGTAAAGGTTTGAACCCCATCACCATAGGAAACCAAAAACGGAGAGGTTAAGGGTAAGGATCTTCTAAGATAAAGATTTTGTAGAGGTGGGGTCGGACATAAAGGAGATAGGTGGTTTGGATGATTAGCATACTCGGTTGGCTTCTCTATGGTCTCCTCTAAGGTTTCCAAATATGAGGGAGTTGGTTCAGTAAATGGATGTTAGGGTGATGATAGATAGTATGGAGAATCTATGAAAATCACCCTTTCCCAAACTTTTTTGTTTTTAACAAACCACTTCTCATCTCCTTGGAGCCCATCTCCATTCATTCAGGTGGCTTCTGACCCGTACCCCATAAGGTCGTTATCTCGGAAGAAATTAATCTTTAGAATACAAGATGATCAAAGATAGAATTTATAAGTCATTCCCGTACTCACTGCTAACTACTATAAGGTAGCTAGTGGCAAGTTTGGGGTCGTCCACATAGACACTAGCGAGAAGTAAACTATGATTAACTAGTCTTGGGGGTATTTGTGTAACATGACCGATTAATTGAATTTGATCATAGATTCTATCGCTCATGGACATATAAACCTATTTTTTCCGCCTATGTCACATAGTATGGAGATGGTCAGGAATTCTCACTGTCCGTTACACAAAGATTAGCCTCCCTTAAAACCATTTCGTCACCTCCGTAATTAGGGATGCACTCCAATCCTTCTAACTCCGCATTTCATCCTTGTCATCTCACTCCTGGTGCTAACATGCTCCCAGTTAAAGGATCTAAGCCTTGCGTAGGTAGGAACTGTTAGATGTGGAATTAAGAACAATACATCCTGGGCACCCCACTATGGACATAAACCCTAGGCCTAGAGAGGAAAAATGAATTAGCATCTCGTGAGGACTCTAGGGTCGATATAACCCTAGTCGCTACAAACTACAATGCTTTTCCCTTGTTAGGAGTTTCAATACACTTGGTCAGTCACTCCTAATATGCAATCACTCACACAACAAGCCAATTAGAATTAATATTTTTTTGGATCGGTACTAATCAAGGTAGCATGTATGCACTCACCTTCCCGATATCTCAAGCCTACGAGGTCATTAATCTAACATTCCCAAGCTAGCATTTTTAGTCAAGCATGATATTATACTATGCATAGAATTATGGTTGCATCATAAAAACATGTCATGGCATAAATCATACATGAATGGAAACTACAAATCATGTACAAATATTGATAGGACATAGAAAATAGTGTAATCCATAATCTCACAAAATCATAAATCATGTTATGAATAAAAATACTATCCCAAGATAATTACTACTCTAGACACATTAAACCCAACACAATCAGTTGATTTAAGGTCATAAGGATAGAACTAGAGAAATAAATGAAGAGAGGAGAGCATCCACTCCTCCGACCTACTAGAATAGAAAATACAATAATGTCCAAAATTAAACCCTAGAAGACTAAGGCTAGTATATATAGTAGATAAGATAGGGCCTTACAAGGCCTAAAAGGGGAGTAAACTCTAGCAGCCACGATGGCATGACCCGCGCCATAGTGCACGTGTCGGCCAGCATGGTCTGTGCAATAGAATGAAAGACATGGACATGAGGGCGTTCCTTGCCCTTTATGATGGCACGGGCCATGCCAAGCTGTATGGCTCGTTGTCTGAAGCTTGTTCCTTTGCTTGTGAGTTCCCATGCCATGCTTGTTTGCATGACCTATCGTCTGGGGGTTGTTCTAAGAATATTCTAATGGCACAGGTTGTGCCAAGTTATACGCCCCATCGTCTAGCCTTGTGTTTTCTCCAATCTCCTGAGCACAGGCCATGCTAGTTTGCATAGCCCATATCCTTAGCCTCGTTTCTCTGGCAAGACCCATAGCATGGGCTGTGCCAAGTTACACAACCTGTGTCATTCTTTGACTTTTTTGGACTTTGCTATTTTCTTCACCTCAATCTGTCTTCTACCACATTTAGATTTGTGGCCTTCAAAAATTGTACCATCCTTGCAAATGGCCTTCTCTAAGCTATCCAAAGTGCTTAGAACCAATATACAAATGAAGCTCACAAAAAGGATCTAGATGCTCATAAGGACAAAAAATCCACTAAACCTAAACTAGGTTACAAAATGAAGGATTTAGATAAGAAAACTAGAAACTGCTATCTAAACCCCTTATGATGTTACCTCAAAAAAATCCCTTATGATGTAAACCCACCTAAATATAGCAATCTACCAACCAAAAGACAATGAAAGAGATGTTAAATGCTTCTGAAAATACATGCATTTGACGTCTCATCAACTTCACTTACTAAAATTTAGAGTTCAACAAGGGATAGTGCATCTTCGGAATGTAGATCTTGTAATTGGATCACCTTATTCATCAAGTCGCTAACATGCCCTTCAATCCTATCAATTCTTTAGGATTGGGAATAAAACAATCCTACCTCTCTATTGCACTCCTCATAATACCACTGGTTTCAAAAACTAAGGGTTTTATTATCCTCATAGAGCTTCTCTCTCAATAAGCAAGACTTGGTAGGATGATTGCAATGACATATCCTAAAAAGTCTCGCCCGTTGAGCTTCTCCTCTCCTCATAAGTTTCATCTAGGAGGGATTTTCCATTTCTTCTGTTCTTCATCTTCTTTTCAAAATTTGGATGCGTAGTGAAAGGACTTTTTATGGGAACACAAAGAACTCAAGCAATACCTAGTCCAAACAAAAACACACAAAAATAAAGAAAGCTCAAAAGTTGGAAGTCATAGTGCAAGGATTCTCGGTTTACACAAAGAACTCATGCAATACCTACTCTGAAACTCACAAAATGGGCATGATCTACCTCATTTCGGGGTCATTAGCTGTAGCTAATTAACCCGAGGAGAAGACGTATGAGATCAAAGATAAAGATTTATATTCTGCCCCCATTCCCACTACTAAGCTACCTATACGGTAGATAGTGGTAAGACCGGGATTGTTCACAAAAATACTGGGTGTCTAAAAACTAAGTACACACATCTATGACCGGGTCATCAATCCATCTGTGTGTTTGGAATAGCTAATATTGCAAAACAGGTTTTTGAGGTTTTTTCAATTAACAAATACAAACATGCAAGATCACAAGAGAGTAAAACAATATATCACTAACACTTGGGGAATTGATGTGCCTATTTTATACGGTTATATTAGGGCTTTTGGGGTTAACTTTTGTACACTTTTGTGCTCTAAATGTGAAATTTTACCTTGAAATTATCTAAGGAGGGTTAAAAATGACTTTTACATTTTTACCACCTTTTAGAGAATTTTGTGTGACAAGGTAATTTGTTTGAAGACTTTGAAGACTTTGAAGAATATCTTTGAAGATTTGAATATTTGAAGACTTAGATTTGAGCTTTTTGAAGACATGAAGAAGTGGAGAAGTGAAGAGAAGAGAAGGATATGAGATATAAAAGAGAAAGAAGAAACAATGCTGAAATTTGCGTCTGTCGCGACTCGCGATGGTTCATCGCGAGCTCGTCGCGAGCACGTTGCGAATTGCGATGGATGGGTGGTCTGCATTTCTTCTTGATTTTTGTGCTATAAATACTCCCCTTATCTTCTCCTCTTCAGCAGCTTTTGCTCAACTCCTTATTCTGTGTTTTTGGGCTTAGAAACCCTAGGTTTTCTCCTTTTTCTTTTCTTAGTTTTTGTAGTTTAATTATGTCATTTAGTTCTATAGCTTAGTTTTATCTTGGGAGCAAAGGATTGAAGCTTCCATTTCTATGTAGTAAGAACCATTATATCTATCTATTTGGTGCTTTTGCTATTGTGCATTTATTGAGCTTTGAATGTTAATTGTTAACTGCATTGATGTTGTTGGGAGCTTGAGTATATGAATTGCTTGCATGATTGCTTGTTAGGGTTGGGAGAAAGTAACTAATTCTCCCATTTTTTAATGTGGAATCCAAGAGCATGAGTTAGAGCTTCTTAAATGATGTTGGTGTGTTGATAATTGCTAGATGAATGTGATGATGTCGAATTCATTGTCATGTTTATTTTAGGTAGCAAATGAGAGAGGTCTATGGATGTCGATCGTTCTTGACTAATCTTGTGTAAATGCATGAATTGGTTAAATGCTTAGACACGGTGTAGTGTTTATAAGTGTTGCTAAGCTTGTTGATTCTTAGTGCTAAATGCCATCAATGGGATACTCTTAGTAATAAGGGAGTCATTAGTGAGGTTTGACAAGAGATGTCGAATTCACTCTTGCAAACTACTATCTAAGAAGGATAGAAGATTTATCTTCACAACAAGTAGTTGAAGTAGTGAATAGATTGTTTCACTCGTTCTTGAATCCTTTGTTATTTAGCATTTATATATTCTTGATTCTATGTTTCACTTCACTTATGTCATATGTTGTTTGAGAATAGGAAGTGTTTTTATGATTGAAGTGTTAGGGTGTTAGGAAAGTGATGAATTCCTTAGCTCATTTGCATGAAAATCTATGAACATGAACTTAGAACTTCTTGTGCATAATGTGTTGTGATTCTTGCTAGATGGGTATGTTAATGTTAAGCCAAGTAACGAATGTGATAGAATGAGTGAATGGTTCAATGATCTACATTAGGTTTGGAAGTGGATATCCATTGCCCCCAAGGCTTTATCTTTGTAGTTTTAAAACCCCTTTTCCTTAGTTTTGTTTGATGATTAGCATAGTTACTTAACCTTGCTAGTTATCTTGTCTTTTTACTTTCATAACTTAGGACCACCAAACAACCAAACCCCCCCTTTTTTTACTCGCTTTTATATGTGTACATATATATACTTCTAGCCTAATATCAACCTTTTGTGTCTAAACGCTTAGGAAGATCCCTCTTCTTCGTGGACGACCCCGACTTGCCGCTATCTACTTAGTTTTAGATAGTAAGCATTTAGGGCTTATAAATATTAACTTTGAGAGGTACGACGATGACCTCCCAAATTTTGGCGCCGCTGTCAGGGAAGAGGCGTTTATTTTTAAGTATTTAGGTGTATTTGGTTTCATATTAGCTAGTCGTTTTTATTTTCCACTCCTTGGTGGTTGTTTTTGTTCGGAGTAGGTATTGCTTGAGTTCTTGGTGAGTTTTTATTGAGAACACTTGCAATATGATTTCGGACTTTAAAAAAAAATAATTTTAAAATGGAGCGTCTCACTTTGAGGAAACTCATGATGAGAAGAGAGGCTCAACAAGAAAGGTTTTGTAGGATGTGTCATTTCGACCATCCTACCGAATCTTGCCATTTGTTGTGGGAGGATCACTATGAGGGAGAAAGAACCCTTGGTTTCCAAAACCAAGGATATTATGAAGAGTGCTACCAAGAGGTAGGAGATGTTGGTTTTCAAGGGCGAGATGCTCAAGAATGGTATCCATACCACAATCCTTACAATTTGGAATGGAGTGGTAGTCTGGATTGGTGGTATGAGAATGAGCCGGAAAACCAACAATACGAGCAAAATAGTTAGCCATCACCACATTATACCGTACCCCAAAACCAAGCCCAACAAGGAAGTTCAAGTTTGACACGTGAGGAAGTCATGAATACAATAGCAAACTTGAACTCCTTTACTAATGAGGAGCCGGACATTCAGCTCTCCTCTAGTGTTGAGGCTATTGAGGGGCATTTGAGGAGTATATTAGAAGCGTTAGCTCGAATGGAAGCTTGTGATTCCAAAAATACACCATCCCAAATCGAACTCGAGGATTCGGTGAGTGAGGTCACCATGGGAAATGATTTTGAGTTTGAAGGGGATGAGGAGTTGGTTGTTGAGGATAGAAAAATGGAGGAAGAGGTGATCGTGCTACATTCATTAGCACCGTCACCCCTTCTCCCACCTAGTGAACCAACTCTACCATTTTTGGAAGTTTTGAGGGAGACGAGAGAGGAGCCAAAAGATTATCCCAAGCCTCCAAACCACTCAACTCCCTTCAAACCTTCTCCACCTCAACAAAACTTTCCTTTTGAAAGTTTTGTACCCCCACCTCTGTACTTTTGGAAGCTCATGGTAAAGGGGTTCAAGCCTTCACCATATGGATAACATTAGGGCCATGCCGATGACCTTAAATATACGGAGCTTTGTCGTCCCGACGACGTAAATAAATTCGGCCTTTGTTGTAGTTTTTGTTGTTTAGTTTTTGTTATTTAGTCTTGTTCTTTTTATTGTGTGTTTCTCTATAATTTTGTAGCAAAGTGTAGTGTATTGCATTGGAGGATATGAAAGAATAAGATCCGTAAGAGAGGTAAAAGAGTTTGGTAAGAAATTTTTTTTCCAAGTGCTGGGAAACCCTGTCGTCGCGGTGAACAGGGGAGCAAAATCCATTCCCAACACCAGCTTTCCACGAGCCGTGACAACGTCGCGATGGCCCATCGCGAGTCGCGACGTGATCAGAAATTTTGTGCTGAAATTCCACTCCCGGCCTCAATATTCCGCGAGCCGCGATGGCCTCGCGATGGACCATCGCGAGTCGCGACCAAGCCTTCCGTACCCGTCGCGAGTCGCGATGTATACATCGCGAGTCACAATGGTGTGCTGCTCAATTATTTTTTAAAAACCTTCACTCTTCTCCATTTCACCGCCTCTCACCATTTCACCTCCACTCATTCCTCCACCATCCTGCATATATCGACATATGAACATTCTTGCATCTTTGTAGTACCTTTGTTGATTGTAGTATGCCAACTACATCATTGTGACTGTAATTGCATATCCTATAATGATGCTTGTATATGTACCGATATATGTTGGATATTTTTAATGGATAATCTTGTAGTGGTGGTTGCAGGGTGGATTGGTTGTTCTTCGAGAATACTATAGTTATTAATTCTCTATGCTAAACCTAGTATTACAAATTCTTATGTACTTGTAAGTTTGATGTTGTTCTCTGTGGTGTAGTCTTGATCAAACGGCGCCAAGGATGCAATGTTTTGCTCGAAGGGTGAGTTCGTCTACAGCATTTTGGCTCCCCTTTCAGCTCCGACACCAATGACGGGACCGAGTCTATACAAGTGCATGGGACTGCACCATATCACCGACGACTACGCGGATAAATGGGTGTCACTCTACCTCTTGCCTTGAATTTTTATTGGTCCTGCCTTACATGTTTACATTGAGGGTAATGTAATGTTTTAAGTGCGAGGAGGGGTTAGAGGACTCAATGCATGTTAGCTTATTCGGAATACTTTTTGCTACTTTTTATTAGAAAAACATAAAAAAAGAAAAAAAGAAAAGAATACCCGCTAAGTTGAAAACCTGAGAGGGCAACTTAGGCAACATTGGGGCCCCGGATAGGTCAAAAACCCGAAAGGGCGGCCTAGGCAAAAATGAGCAGCTACAATGTGCAGAAAAAGGTGAGATGTGAGCCGAAGAAACATGATGTGTGGCTAGGATGAAAACTCGAAAGAGCTCCTAGGCAAAATGAGAGTAAGCGAGAGAAATTGAAAAATACTATGATTTCACTCATTTGCCGGCGTTGGAGTCATAAGGTTGCAGTTGTCATACGGATGGATTGGGTAGCTCAACATCTAGAGACCTCTTGGGATTGTGTAACTTAGCGGGTTAGGAAATGGAGTATGGTTATGAAATTCTTGATCCCTTTATACTTCGTTTTTGGTTGATATATTGGCATTAAGTGAAGTATGTGCTTAAACCTCGTAAATGGTTTTAACTTCATTTTGTGTCATTGGACTTTGGGGATATCAATTCGGGACTTTGAAACATTTTTATGGGTAGTGAATTGATAAGTGGTAGGTTTTGTTAGATTTAGGATTGGGGTTGTGTGTGTGAAACATTCTCACGTGAGCTTTGATTTTGGATTCATGATATTGAGAGTTTTTGTGAGGCTTTGATTGGGGGAATATTAGTTTAGGATATGGACATATGAATTCCTCCGTGTGCTTGAATCTTTTCTTACTCGAGGGCGAGTAAAGTTTAAGTGCGAAAAGGTTTGATGTGCCCATTGTCGATGTGATCACTCTCTCTCTAACATCTGTTTTATCTCACTTCTCTCTACAACGCTGACATCTTAACGGCTCTAAACTGCTTTCTATCTAACATCACCACCCTATCTCCACCATGCCTCTGCCTATTGGCAGAGGCCATCACCGTCGCCATGGTAGCCCCTAATCCACCCAAATCATTCTTCCAAGCTCTCCAATCACGCAGTCCACCAATCTCACGAACCCTTTCACCAACAGAGAATCTGACACCAACTATCAACTACTTAGGAGAACCCTGAAGTCTATTCACAAACAATCAAATCACATAGTTCTCATCCCATTATCAGAACTCCCTAATTGGAAACTATCTGAAAGCCCGACCGACAATGGAGACAATAGAGGAGAATTTCAAAACTATTGGCTTTAAAGGGAACTACCAGCTGTGGGTTATATATTTCCGCAACATCTTAATCAGATTCTAGAAAAATAAAGACTTCCAGAGATGTTAGATGAAAGGAGTTTGGCAATTCAACGTAATAAACATGAGAGTAATCCTGTGGATATCTGATTTCAAACCTAACACAGAAAGCTCCTTTGTACCTGTTTGTATCACAATTCGCAATGTCCCACTCTACTACTACAACACTGCTCCAATTGTTGATATTGGAAATCAAGTAGGATCCTACATCAAAATGGATTTGGCAACTGAAAAGTTAACCATACCGTCAGCCATAAAGCTCTGTGTTGAAGTAGATCTCCAAGCTCAAATTCTAGCCTCTATAAAGTTAGTCTCAATATTTAATACTGAGAAGTTTAACATTGAGTATGACAATCTTCCTTTATACTGCTCTCACTACAAAAATATAGGCCATGATAAATAGAAATGTATGATACTGAATCCTGAACTCATGCCTAAGGCTAGGCCAAAACCAATATATAAACTTGTCTACAATCCTACTCTTAACACTCCTGGAGCACAACTCTGGCATTTCCATCTCCCAAAAAAATGTAGCTCAAACGGAGATCAAAATGCCAACCCTAAACCCTGGAAATCATACTGAGAAGCCTAGGAATACTAACACCAAGGCTAATACTGAGAATTTAAGCCCGACTCAAAGTCAGTCACTACCCTATGAAACTATTGAAGACACAAATCAAGGAACCCTTTTGACTACTTCTCAAAATTATAGCATCAGTTAGGATATTAACATCACCCAGGAGGACCATAGCTTACTAGTAATGGATAACTCAAGTACCCCCAAACAGCTAGTATGATGCATAATGACGGAGACTGATGACACACTTGTTAATACCAAAACCCCCGGCCAAACCTCCTGAAAAATTAAGAAATTGATGAACAAGTTTTGCTCAAGATTAATGATGATTTTAACCAAGCTACTAACTATCCTTCAATGTTTTAATCCCCTGTGGTAAGAACAGGTTCAGTGTGGTGGATAATGATTCTGGAAATGAGGAACAAGCTGAATCAAGTTCTCAAGAGCCTCCGGTAGATGAGGTAAGTGTTCTTTCACCCATAAATGTTAAGATCATCAATGCTAAAACACGAAAAAGAACATTGTTTAACATGATAGACAAGTTGAATATCAGATCATCTTCAAAAAGCAAAAGCATTGATGTTTAATGATTAACACAAATATTAAATTTAATTTCTTAATCTGGAACCTGAGAGGCCTAGATACTTCTATGATCAGATTGAAAAAATTAATCAAGATGGATAAAATACATGTTTTAGGTGTCCTGGAACTAAAACATATATGTGATCAAATTGAAACATATAGACATAGGATTGGTTTTGAAAATGAATTTAGCTCTGTAACAAACAATATTTGGTTATTATGGAACAACTGTGTACAACTGCAAGTTAAAGCAAATAATAACCAGTTTACCCATGTTGAAATAATCCAACCCTTATTCCAAAATAAAATGCAGGCTATTTTCATACATGCTTCCACCAATAGAAAAGATAGAAAAACACTTTGGAAAGATCTAATAACCTAAGTGTGGATAATAAACTCGTAATTGTTGACTTTAATGCAATCACCACTGTGCAAGAATATAGAAGACCATCTAGGCCTAATCATAGAAGTATTAGATACTTCTCTGTTTCATTAAAATGAACAACTTGAACCACATTTTCACTGTAGGTAATACCTTTACAAGGTCAAACATGAGGGCAAAACATTCACTGGAAAGATTAGGTAGAGGCCTTGCTGATGATTAATGGTTCTTAACCTTCCTAAATAGCTCCATCCACACCCTAAATAAGCTTTCTTATGACTATAGCCCATTACTATTTACAGTAGGTAGCAATCTGCCACCTCAACCCAAACTCTTTAGATTTCTAGATGTATGGATAACTGGAATTGACTATCTCTCAATCACTCAAAAAAGGTGGGAATAGTCTTTGAGTGAAAGTGGAATGATGAAGCTCTTCCTAAAGCTCAAAAGGCTTAAAGTGGAACTTAAAATCTGGAACAAAAAAACCTTTGGGGATATAAATGAAAACATTAAAAAGGCTGAAGAGGAAGTTAGAATTCAGGAAATAGCTTATAAGCCCTCTAGCTCTACCTCTGACCTAGTGGATCTAAAGCACAAAAAAAGCTTTGCTACTTAGAGCACTCCATGAGTAAAAGTTGTTATGGAAACAGAAGGCTAAACTCAAATGGTTGAAACTTGGTGATGAAAATACTAAGTTCTTCCATGCCCCAGTGAGACAAGGAAGAACTAAGCAAAACATCACCAAAAAAAAAAGAGCACATGTTAGTGGAATGATATACCAGTAGGGATAGAAAATGATTCAATTCATTTCAAGAAGATAAAAATTAGGAATCCAAAATTTTCAAAATCAATTCTTAGCCCAGATCCCTAACCTGATAACACCTGATGAAAACTAGATGTTATTAAAGGAACCCTCCCTTACAGAGATTAGAAACATCATTCTCTCCCTAAACCAAAATGGCTCACCTGGCTCTGTTCGGTTCACAACTCACTTCTTTACACACTCATGTGACATTATATCCCTAGATATTAAAGAAGAAACCATAGATTTCATGAAGGGGGATGCCATACCACCAGGTATATCAAATACCTGGATCTATTTGATCCCCCAAAAGGACATCCCAATCTTTTTTTTCTGACTATAGACCCATATCCTTGTCAAATTGTGTTAACAAAAAATTTTCAGAGCTACTGGTAAATAGAATAACACATCTAATTCCTAAAATAATCTCTTTTCAAAAGAAATCCTTCATCAAAGGTAAGGAAATAGCTAACAATGTCATTCACTTGTAGGAAATAGTTAGTTTTTTGAATAATAAATCTGGCTCTCCTAACTATATATTAAAACTGGACCTGGACAAAGCATTTGATAGGGTTAGATGGTCTTTCTTAGTATTAATAATGCAGAGGTTTGGTTTTTGTCATCGGTTAATTAGCCGCTCCCCCCTTGGTTTTCCATACTTGTAAACGGTAAAGCTACTGGGTTTTTTGAACCTTCTAGAGAGATAAAACAGGGAGACACCTTGTCCCCATTACCTATTAATCTTTTCTCTGAAACTTTTTTCTAGAAGCATAAATTTCTGCTTCCAAAACAGAAACCTCAAGTATTTTAAGTTCTCTCCTACTTCTATACCCTTCTCTCATCTTAGTTATGCAGATGATAAGTCCTATTTTAAAAATCAACTAAGACAACACTAGTTACGCTCAAATCCTTTCTTGACATATTTGAGCTAACATCAAGTTAGAAGATTAATTTTTTTTAAATGTAATTTCTTCTTAAGTAGACATGTTAATATAGCTCAGAGACACATGGCCATGAAAGAGCTTAATATGACCCTTGGAAGTATGCCATTTGCATACCTAGGATGCCTAATATACACTGGTGGAACCAAAGTCACCCAATTTCAGCCACATTTTGAAGCCTATGACAGGAAACTCAAAGACTGAAAAAACCAATAGCTGAGCATGGCAGGGAGATTGGTACTGATTAAATCAGTAATGTTTTCTATGCCTCAACATTTATGGGCAGTGATGAATCCCCCACAAGAAGTACTCAAAATCCTGAAAAGGAAAATAACCAAATTCTTCTGTGGAACCACAAATTCAAGAAATAATAAGGTGTGGACTAGCTTAGACAAAATGTGCTATCCTATAAAGTAAAATGGACTGGGACTTAGAAAGTTCAAGGACATCATTAACACCTTCTCCATCAAACTTTGATGGAAATTACGGTTAGGGGTCACCCCTTCGTCACAGTTTCTATGGTCTCTCCCTGAAAGCCATATAAACTCACCAAACTAGAAAATAATAGTTAGAATTGACCCCATTGCTCAAGCAAATACAATAGTGCTCCATGTAAATGGTCTTGCTAATTTCTTAACCTTAAACAGGACTGGCTTTGGACCTATAGCTGATCATACTCCACCAGTGGACATTCCAAATAAGTTAACTATAGTTTATTTCATTAGAGATAAAGCCAGACACATTCCTTCTTTAACACAATTGCCACCTGATTGCTTATCATTTTTGCAGGAGGCTCAAATCCATGAGGAGAGACAAGATAGGCTAATATGGACACCATCAGTGAATGGAGATCTCACCTTTAAAAGTGGACATCAAATCATTGCAAACCAGAGAAGAAAACTGGGGACTTCAAAATAGGTCAGGCATGAACAACTCCCAAAAAAAATTTCTATTTTTATCTGGAAGTTGGTTAATGCTTCTTTGCCTTTCGATGACATTCTGCTATTCTCAAATACTCATCATACATCAAAGTGCCCTTTTTTCTCCCAATACAATACACTTACAATTGCTTCTAAATGTTAGGAATGGATGAACAGCACCATAGGGATTAGACCACCACACTTTGATTCTATATTTGATAGGCTTACTTTTTACTGGACCTTCTCCGGTACAAGAAAAATCCACACTATTATTACACATATGCTACCCTCTCTTATCTGCTGGAACAAATGGAAGGTAAGAAACTCTTTCTTGTTTGAAGACAAAAAAATGTCAACCTGTGAACTTATTAAACCAAGTCAGGGATGATATATTTTCTGCCTTCTTAAATAAGCCTATTTTTAGTAGCAAAAGTGATGACATTCACTAGTATCTCAGGCTTAATCCCTAAATTTAGATCACCTCCAAAGCCTAAGATATGCCCAGTAACTTGGACTAAACCAAGGAATATGAAGATTAATGTGGATGCTACATGGAGTAAAAACAGTACATATAGTGGTTTGGGTCTAATTGCTAGAAACAGTGAGGGGAGGGGTATTCAAGCTAGAATTATCGGTGCTAAGGCAACCTCCTCACTACATACTGAACTGTTGGCACTTTGGGAGGGTTATAATCCTGCTTTTTCATTGAATATCAGGTACTTCATCCATGAATCCGACTATTTATTAGCAATTTACTCCATTACAAACCCACTCAATGCTCCATGGCCATGTTTTCACACTACCTCTAACCTATACTCACTAATACAAGGTGTAAAGATGATGCATACCTTTACGAAAGGTAATTTAGTGGCTGATAGATTAGCTAAACTTCCTAATATAACCACACCCTCCTCTACGACTCTCTCTTTTCAGGATCTCGATGTCAAAACAAAGGGTTTGGTGCATTTGGACATAGCTGGAACTCCAGCTATTAGAATTCAGTCTTCATGTTTTCCCCACATTTGAATGTATGCTACTCATTATGTGCTATTTCTTTTATAGGTTCAAACATGGATAAATCATCGGCGGACTAATGAGCAGCCTTGCCGGAAGAGTGAAAGGATGAACTCTTGGAAAATGAAGAAAACATGGCGCGAATACAATTTTTTGGACAGAGATGAACAATTTGGTGCAGTCTCAACTTCTGGTGAAAGCTCAACTTCTGCTGTGGAGGCAAAATAAATTTAAACTGCTCATGATTTCCACGACATCAATGACCAACTGCCTCTTGATAACAAATCACAACACTTTAGATGAACTTCAAGTGGATATGAAAGGCATATACCAAATGATCTCTTTTTTGGCTTGCTTAGGAAAAAATTGTAGATCTGGCCAATCATTTTACATTAACACCGGGGGGGGGGGGGTGTGGAGATGTAACGATTGGAATCATCTACAATATTTTTCTTTGCAATATGATACTTTATATATGGGCAAATATTTTCCTTTTGTACAAAACAAACTTCAATAGGTTCAAGTCACATCTTGAACTATCTTTTGTAAACATTTCAAACCTTATGACATATAGGACTAGGGATCCTAATAAATCTCCCTTCCATTAATATGAGTTTTTAACTTAAAAAAATAAAATAAAAATGGTGAGACCTTAATATACGCATGCCTAGTGCAATGCAACTATTAAATTAAAGATGACCTTTATTTTAATCAATAGTATTTTAATATAAAAACTATGCATGTGATATATTTATATACAAAAAAATGTCACAATATTCATACTAACTTGTCTATTGAGCCATGCCTTCTATCTGTTGAAGGAATCCAGCTAAATGAGGCAAAGAAGGCTCTATCTGTTGAAGGAATCCAGCTAAATGACCTTTATTTTAATCAATAGTATTTTAATATAAAAACTATGCATGTGATATATTTATATACAAAAAAATGTCACAATATTCATACTAACTTGTCAATTGAGCCATGCCTTCTATCTGTTGAAGGAATCCAGCTAAATGAGGCAAAGAAGGCCCTAACATCAACAACACCGGGGAATTTGGTCTGGACAAACTCCCTAACTAATTGCTTAGTGTTAAATTCATGTCTCCCACGACCGACATCACAAAGAAGTTAATGAGGGTAAATGTACATGTTCATTAAACATCCCGATCGTGAAGTTCTCTTCCTTGCTTTCAAAGTGTATTGATAATCAGGGTTGGGCCAGTCCACGGGAGCATGAGGAAAAACCCTCACCTTCATCTTTGGAATTAACAATCTGGAGTTTAGGACCGTTTCCCTTCATAATTTCTTAAAAGTTTCCATATTTTTTTAACATGACTAGAATCCTTCACCTTATTCAACTACAAGTTAAGCAAATCATATTAGAATGGATCTCACATCATATAGTAACCCTTACACAATTGTCTTTTAGTAAAAACTAACATGAACTCAGATGGAGCAAAGAATCACCAAACTATCCAGAAATTCCAGTTATCAAGTCAATCAAACAAGTGAACTTCATGTACTGAAATGCACAGTGTACGCTATGAACTTATCCCAAGAACAAAGAACTCAACCTTTCAGGAAAAACAACACAACTTCTGAAAATTGACAAAAAAAAACCCAAAGGAAATAGCAAAACTCCCAAGTATAAAGCAACAATAAAAAAATTACATAAATCTTCAAACTAAGAAGGCGAAGAAAAAATGGCTTAATTTCTTGACACAAGCTTATATTCAGAGAAAAAGATGTGCCCACCTAAGATAATTCTGCCATGGAAATGGAAAGATGGTTGTGGTCGAGGTACTCGATACTCCAAATAAGACTTTATACTGGGCTACAACAATGGATTTTCCGATCAGGTGTGTAAGGGGATTCACAAGTAGAATGATGAAAGAAATTGGGTGTGGTATAGTATTCCTTAGGATCTCGGCCTATCTTTTATAAGATTTCAGGTTTGGGCAATAAGATCAATTATAAAAGTGAAATTATGTTTAGATTGGAAACTTAATGCTATGGAAAATGTAGATCTCAATTGTTGAATGTCATCAAGGGTTCTGAATCTATATCGGTATCAACATATCTTGATTTAAAAGACATTGATGAAGATGGATCAGCAAAAAATCTAAATTTTAAAATGATAGGAATGAGAGTTTTAGGTGGATATATGAAACTTTCGTGAGGAATATTTTTTATCTAGGCTACAATGGTGGATCAAGATCTTGATTTTATGAGATTTTAAGGCAGGGAGAAAAAAGTTAATTTTATCACAGGTGATATATTCGGGTTTAGGCGATATGGGTGGATGGAAATTAATGGGGATTTTACAAGGATAGATAAAATTTATGTAAGGATAATTTGATCTAGGATGCATGGATGGTAGATTTAGATCTTGATTGCACGAGAGTTTAAGATGGGTGTATGAAAAGGGAAGAGTTGATTTTGACATCCACTACAAGAAAAATGACCTATTAATTTTCCCCTTTTACCTCGGTTTTTCAGTTTAGGTCAAATAACCGAAGTAAAAAGTTCTTTCACCTTAGTTAATTTTTTTTTGTAAGTAAAAGATATTTTTTACCACAATTAAAAATAACCGAGATAAATAATTTATTACCTTGGTTATTATATTAACCGTAGTAAAAGGTTTAAAAAGTGAAGTAAATAATCTTATCGAATAGTGTGCGACGTCGCATATAATGTTTGATAAGGCCATCAAAATTCTCATTATATGTCGCTTTTACAGACATGTAATGCGAATGATGATGGGAGGTCGTTGTCGTACCTCTCAAAGTCAATATTTATAAGCCCTAAATGCTTACTAACTACAACTAAGTAGATAGTGGCAAATCGGGGTCGTCCACGAAGAAGAGGGATCTTTCTAAGGGTTTAAATATATAAGGTTGATATTAGACTAGAAGGATACACACACACACACACACACACACATATATATATATATATATATATATATATATATATATATATATATATATATATGAGCAAGTAAATGGAGGGGGGGTGTCCTAAGTTATGAAATTAAAGACAAGCTAACTAGCAAAGTCAAGTAACTATGCTAATTATGCAACAACTAAGAAAAAGAAATAAAAATTACAAAAGACAAAGCCTTAGGGGCAATTAACATCCACTTCCAAACCCCATGTAGATCATTGAACTATTCCCTCATTCTATCACATTATTTACCTATGGGGAATGCTATCACTTCCCAATTGAAGAACAACATTCATTTCTTCTTAAGAGTAATTCACAAGGACGTTCAATGACCATTTGCAAACCTCATTGACTATCACTTTAGGCATCCAACGACCATAAAGATATTTTATCAATGACATTATACACGGAGAACCATAGATTTGATAACAACAAGCTCTCGACCAAACACATAGCCATTTAACCAAACATAACATTCATTAGGCTAAACCTAGAACAAACCATATTAAAGATTCAACCTTTCATTGCTTCTATAGGATAATATGAGGACAATTCATATTAACATATTCATCTAGCAAGAATCACAACACATTATACACAAGAAGATCTAATTCCATGTTCTTGGATTTTCATGTCAAAGGCCTAAGAAATTGTACACTTTCCTAACACCCTAACAACAAATCATACAAACACTTCATATACTCAAACAACCCATAGAATAAATGAAGTAAACATAACATTAAAACATATGAATGCTAAATAGCCAATTCTTCAAGAAAGAGTGAAATAAAGGTTCTTACTACACAGATTTGGAAGCTTCAATCAATTGCTCCCAAAAACAAACTAACCTAGATAGTGAAAATGCATGATTAATCCTACAAAAAACTAAGAAAATAAAGAAAAAAACTAGGGTTTTATGTCCTAAAGTCGGGAAGAAGAAGAAGAGGATAAGGTGGGTATTTATAGTACAAAAAAGCAAGAAAGAAGTCTGACCACCTATTTGTCGCGACTTGCGACCGAGCCAAATTTTAGTATCTTGAATTCTTTCTTCTTTTTGTCCCAAGTTCTCCTCTTCACTTCACTTATCTTCAATTCTCCAAGTCTTCAAAAGCTCAAATGCAACTCTTCAAATCTTCAAAGGTAGTCTTCAAAGTCTTCAAACAAATTGCCTTGTCACACAAAATCCTCTAGAAAAGTAATAAAAGAATAAAAGTCGCTCTTAACTCTCCTTAGAGAATTTCAGGGCAAAATGCCACATATAGAGCACAAAAGTGTATCCTAAATGTCCCAAAATAACCATATAAAATGGGCACATCAGATGACCGACGATGTAGGTAAGTTACACTTAGAACTCTTAGAGGTTAAAGTTGTCTGAAAAATATTGAGTTTAGTCTACAGCAATATTTGTTCTATCATGCACATATCATGCATAGAAAATGGTGTTGGATGGTACAATTGAAAATAGCTTCTAAAATCATGCACAGATCAAATCGCACATAAAGTCAATTATATATTGTTCAAATAAGGTAGTTAAATTATTAGAAAAACAGTAGTCATGAAAATATTCTTACAGTTAGCACATAAACTCAAATAAGAATTGTCTTAGTTCCAACAGAACAGAAATTGTAATAAACTCAATCAACTCGCATTATGATAACCTAGATGACAATCGCCCCACCCCAACTTCTATGACCTCAAAGAGCAAGGTGTCCCTAATGCGTACGCGGTTTCCAGAAAGGAACTCGCCAAACCCTTTGGGACAAGGCCATGATCTTCCCACCCTCGAGTAGTTCATGCGCCACTCTCTCCTATAGCACCTCAGCACAACGGGAGTCTTGTCATTCGGCAGGAGTGGGACAATGTCCCTCGGGATGTACTAAATCACAAAAAAACATTTATTACAAATAAATAAATATATACATATATATATATATATGAAATTAACAACATATAATATTAATTTAAAATTAAATAATTACATGCATTTAATTAGCTAGCTATAGGCCTTACTAAAGTGGGGTTTATCCCAAAGTTCAACTGCTTCAGAGTGCAGTGGAAATGTAGGCTATCAGCAGCCATTGTATGTTGTTCAAGGTTGAACACAAGAGGCTCTGGGTTGCTCTGTTGTGCGGAGAACTGCATAAAGATAAAAAATATTAATTATCATAAATTGTGAAGTGTATATAAATATATATACATATATATGTAAAATGGTAAAAGACCTGGAAAAGGGGCGACTGGATGATCTTTCTCCATCCATAAGTCCTGAATAATATATGAAAATATAAAAGGCATACAAGTCTTGGAAATGAAGTGTGTGATGTTAGCCATGCATTGCACGTACATGTCGGTCCAAAACAGTGGCATTGTCGACATGTACCAGCAACGTCGCTCCATAGTCGGCCAACCCAAAAGTGTGACCGGTGGAATAATGAGTTCGCATATACAATTTTAAAGCAAGGTTAAACACATGTATCCGGTGTTGAAAACCAATCGGTTATACCGATAGACAAATCTATAAAGGTGCAACGTCTCATTCAAAAGAACAAATAACTAAAAATAAGAATGTACGACGTTACACACTATTCGCATAGACCAAAGGTTAACTGATAAGCCTAGCAGCGATGTTGTATATAACCCTAGCAGCTACAACCAAAATTGCAGAAAACTAGAAAACATCATGCTTTAACAACAAAAAATAACACAAAAACGTCCAAAAACAACCAACACATAGTATCTAGGTGGTCATCTAAAGAAACTTCACATTATAACAAATCCATAAGAACTAGAAAATAAAAAACACAACACATTCACACACCATCGATCGAACAATATTAAGGAAAAATTACAAAAATGAAGGTGTTGGAAGAGTAGAAATGGGATCACTGCAAACATATAACATGACACTGGAACAACCCACAAAGAAAGTGCAAAAAGAGTTATCTATGAAAGCCTCAACGTCAAAGAGCATCCATAAAGTTGATAGTGATGATAATATTGAAGAGTTGCATTTATAACTAAGAATTTCTCAAGGATGCTGAAAAAGGCAGTGAATAAAAAATCACAAGAGAGATTTGGTGGAAATAGACCTCGGGGATAAGATTTTTGGAATAATCATGGAACTCAGATGGAACAAACCAATCAGCAGTTCTTAAGGAATCAGAGTGGTGAAACAAAGCAGCCTCGAAGGATTCAATGTAGAGAATGCGAGGGATAAAGACACATCCAGGCTGGATGTGCTAATACTCGAATGAAGCAAGGAAGATCATATGTAACTTCATGGAGTGAAGATGAAGAAGAGGAGAAATATGAACTAGTAATTATGTAGCATTTGGAGCAAAAATTTGTGATCTAGCAGAGATTGATGATACATGTTCTAGCATGGAAAAAGCAGAAAATTTTGTATGTTCCAAGATGGAAAAATCTAGTGTTGATGACTCCTCAAGTGATGATGAAAGTCAGGAAGTGAATGATGAAGATATCTACAATGCATATTAGAATATGTATGAGATGTGGCTGAAAGTTGTTGACAGTAATAAAGCTTTGAAAACTGAGAAAAGTCACCTCGCTAAAAATAAGAAGGAGTTGTTGGACTGGGTTGATAAACTCATAGATGAGATTGAGCAGTTAAAACTTAATGTAAGTTTTACCACTAAGAGAGCTGAGATAGCTGAAGTTGCAATCCTCAAGTTAAATACTGGAAAAGCAAAGCTAGATAATATATTGACTATGGGGAAGAACTTTGGAAATAGACAAGGTATAGGCTATGACAAGCCATCAAGCAGCACTGTAGACTTCAAAGCAGAGATACGATACATGAAGAGGAAGTTATGAAAACCTTGCAACATAAACCTGTTATTTGCTATTATTGCTCCTATCAAGGCCATATACATGAGCAATGCTTTAAGCTACTCAGAGAAATCATGAATGGGCAACAATTGTCTGCATGTTCCAACATGGAAGATGTACCACGACCAAAGATGGTCAGAAAGGTATGGGTTCCTAAGCACACTAATACTTGTCTTGTTTCTCACACTTCTCTTATTGCACACACTCTAGAGACTTGTGGTACTTTGATAGGGGGTGTTCTCAACATATGACTGGAACTCAAGAGTATTTGACAAAGATTAAACCATATGATGGTGGTCTTGTTACATTTGGTGCTAGAAAGAAGAGTCGAGTAGTTGGAAAAGGTGAACTGCAGATCGAGGGATTTCCAATTTTAAAAGGTGTTTAGCTTGTAGAAGACATGAAGAATAATTTATTGAGTATCAGTTAGTTGTACGATGACAATATGACAATGGATTTTCAAAATACAAATGAATGGTGAAAATAAAGTACTCCATATTTCGTATGAAGTTTGTTTGCGAATGGACAAAGATAGACTCGATTTTATAGTATAGCAAGTTGTATTTATGGCTTCTGCCCACCACTTCTTATGAATTCCTTTCTTGGCAAACATAAATTGTGCCATTTCCTATAGAGTCATATTCTTCCTTTCAACAATGCCATTCTGCTGGGGAGTGATAGGAGCAGAGAATTCATATTGAATGCTGAGTTCATCACAGAAGTCACCAAACTGGGAATTTTCAAATTCCCTGCCATGACCATGATCACAATGAATTCTGACAATCTTTCCAACTGGACTTCCTTTCTATGCCTGTAATTTGATCACTAAACTTCTGAACACATCCACAGTATCAAATTTTTCTTTAAGGAATGCCACCAAAGTATATCAGGAAAAATTATCAACACACACAAAAATATACATCTTTCCACACACACTAGGTGTATTGACTGTATCCATCGAATCCGTATGCAATAATTCAATATTTCTTGAGGATGTGATATATTGAATTGATGAGTGTGGTGATCGAATTTGTTTACCATGTTGGTATGGTCCCAACACAATTCCCTTTTTTTGTGAGTGTAGGCATACTTCGTACCGCTTTCAAGTTTGTAGTTTTCCCTAAGGTTTTGCAGTTGATATTTCCAAGTTTCCTGAGCCAGATAGTTCCTTCATATTGCTTAGAGATTAGACATCTCACTTTAGCAATTGTCTGAAGACCAAATTCTAGAGAGTAATTTATCTTCACCATGTTTCACAATGCATTTGTCTTTATGAAACTCCACTGTCATATTGTCATTGCACGACTAATTGATACTCAATAAATTAGCCTTCAAGTCTTCTACAAGTAGAACACTTCCAATTTTCAAAAGTGTCTTGCTTGTAGAAGACTTGAAGGCTAATTTATTGAGTATCAGTTAGTTGTGCGATGACAATATGACAGTGGAGATTCATAAAGAAAAAGGCAATGTGAAACGTAGTGAAGATAAAGTATTCTCTGGAATTCAGTCTTCAGAAAATTGCTAAAGTGAGATGTCTAATATCTAAGAAAGATGAAGGAACTATCTGGCACAGGAAACTTGAACATTTAAACTACGAAACCTTGGGGAAAATTAAAAACTTGAAAGCGGTACGAGGTATGCCTACACTCACAAAAAAAGAAGGAATTGTGTGTGGACCATGACAACAAGGTAAAAAAATTTGATTACCACACTCATCAGTTGCGTACATCACAACCTCAAGAAATCTTGAACTACTGCATACATATTTGATGGGTCCTATCAATACACCTAGTGTGAGTGGCAAGAAGTATATTTTTGTGTGTGTTGACAAATTTTATAGATATACTTGGGTGGCATTCCTTAAAGAAAAATCTGATATTGTGGATGTCTTCAGAAGTTTGGTGATGAGATTACAAACGGAGAAAGGAAGTCCAATTGGAAAGATTGTTAGAATTCATTGTGATTATGGCAGGGAATTTGAAAATTCCCTGTTTAGTGACTTCTGTGATAAATTTGGCATTCAGCATGAATTCTCTGTTCCTATCACTCCCCAAAAGAATGACATTGTTGAAAGGAAGAATAAGACTCTGCAGGAAATGACACGATTCATGTTTTCCAAGAAATGAATTCATAAGAAGTGGTTGGCAGAAGCCATAAATACAACTTGTTATACTATAAATCGAGTCTATCTTCATCCATTCACAAACAAACTTCATACAAAATATGGAAGGACAGGAAGCCAAATTTCTCATATTTTCATGTATTTTGGTAGCAAGTGCTATATCTTTAGAGATAGAGAGCAACTGGCAAAGTTTGACAGCCGCAGTGATGTTGGAATTTTTCTACGATATTCTGTGAACAACCATGCTAAAAGGGTGTACAATCTCTATACAAATAATCTTATGGAATCTATTAATTTCATCATATATGATTATAAAAAGGTATCTAAGAAGCTGGCTGTTAAGGCCAAGATTGTTGCACTCAAGGTTCAGCTTGCAGCACTAGAAGTAGAGTTGGCTCAGTTGGATCATGCCTGATTATCTAATATTTTTGTTGATTTAATAATGATCTTTAAGACTTTGGCATGTATTATGGCCCTAAGGGGGGTAATTTTGGATTTCTGGTTAATTATTTTGGAATTATCATATTTCTAGTATTCAGTTAGATTGGTGTTCCAACATGGTTTAAATGGTATTCTGGTGACATTATTCCTGACTGTCTATTTTATGATACAACATAGATGTTGAGGTATTATTGTTTTGAGCTATGGAATATAGGGAGAATTAAACTTTTGAGCTAGTGTTCCAACATCCATAATGGATTTATTTTGATTTTTCTATTTGCATAGTTGTTGTTGTGCTGAAAGTCCAAAAGATTGATGGGTCCACAAGATGCCAAATGGGGAGATTGTACAGTCTATATTTAAGTTAATTGGCAATTTGTGGAAATTATGCAAATTTGGAATAGTTTGTGTTGAAACATCAAAGAAGGAAATCCATATGGTTTAAGGAAATTCATGAAGAAATCCGGGAGGCAATATTTCCATCCAAAAGTTGTGGTTGAAGAATATATCAATTCTTATATTTAAGTGATTGGTTTGGATTTATAGAAATTGAAATTGATTTGATAATATCCTTTTCGAAAAGGATTAAGGCGGAATATATTTTAATTCCTTTCTTTAATAAATTTGATTTGATAATTCCTATCTCAAAGGGATTTGATTGTAATCAGAAATTGAAATGGAGAAGGAATTATTCTCACATGGAAATTGATGCATATTACTGGAATAAATAGAAGACATTCTGGTTGAGCTACTTACGGTTTTAATTGAAGAAAATATGCATCTAGGTTTTCAATATTTGGAGAAGTGCTTAAGAGCTTTCGTCTGCGTTTCAACATGATCACAACTGTTTGATCAAGTTCATAATTGTATACCTTCATTCCTCCAGAGGAAGAGATCCACCGTCGACGAGTTTCAAAGTTAGAGGGAGTCTGATCAAGGCAGATTGGTAGCAAGGGGAGCTTGCAGAATTCACACATCATAATTAGATAAGCTAAGTATGATTGTATGATGTATTTTGTAATGAACTGGGACAGGCCATGCAGATGTAGGTGAATTTCACCGAACTGTGTAACCAAGTCCCGTGTGTTCATGCTTTACTTTATTGCAGACTTGGTTAGATAGAATATGTTGGAATATGATAGTAAGAATTAATATAACTAGGTAAAACCAAATTTCAGGAATCATTGAAAGTATTTTTGTCACACACAAGTCTTTTCTAGTTTTGTGTATGATCCTAGCATTAAAAGTTTGTTTCATATGGTAGGTTAGATAAAATAACTTTAAAAAAAATCTGAAAAATAGAATAAATATTAAAGATTGAATAACATTATAATGACATTCAACAAGTTGTCTTAATGAAACAATTTTCCGAATTCGAATAAATTTGTTTTAATTTGTTCAAAATTCTAATCAGTAAAACTAAAATCAAGACCTAACAACGATGACATTGAATACTGTTTGTCCAGAATCATCTAACAACTCAAAGTAGAGTGTGTCCCCAATCCTCAATTCTTGGGCATCAAGAAACTCGCCAAAACCCTTTGGGGTCAGGGTCTTGAGCCTCTTGTTCCCTGAGTAGTTCACGTGTACTAAATTACAAACAGAAAACCACGGCTAGCATATAAGAAAGTAATCTAGAGAAAATGTTAATTGAAAATAAAATACATGTGTAGTGGGTAAGGCTTACCAATATTGGAACTTGACCCAAGTTCGTCTGGCTCAAGGTACAGACGAAATGTGGAATGGTATCGCCAAATTAATACCGCGCGCGCTCCTCATTCGAATCATGAAATATCTACATTGGCCAATGATATTATGACTAATTATATAAAAATATAAGTAATCAAATAAAAGGAATGTAGTAAACTAAAAAAAATTCACTAACTTTTATTGGGGAACGGCGACTGGAACCTTCATTGTTAGCCATGATTTCTGAAATTCATATTGTCACGGATGAAATATATATATGGATAGAAATTGGTTCAATAGATCATTTAAGTCGTCCAGGCGTCACACGAACAAGTCAGTCCAAAATAATGGCATGGCCGACATGTTCGTGCGATGTTGCTTATCAGTCATTTAGAGCGAAGATAGTGAGTAACAGATAAACGAGTTTACATTTTAAAGCATGAATCCATCATAGACACAGGTAACCTACGTCGCTCACCTATCGATTTAAACGATAAGTTAATTGAGAAGGGTGCGACGTCTCATAAAAGAAAAAATAGCACAACTATGAATGAGCAAAATCGCATAACAATCACACAAAATGAAGGTGGACTGAAGAGTCAGCAATGCCGCATTCAAAGTCGCTCAAACCGGTACAATGATGACACCTTATCGACGTTGCTTAAATCAGCGTCAAATGTTTTGCAATATTGACCCATCTAAATGATGTCATATTGGTAATCGATCCATGTCAGCATGCACATGACATAGGTGCCCGACAATGCGCGATTTCACTATTATTAAGATCGACGTCGGCCTGCCCGAAGTTGATATTTTCCTCTCCCATCATCTTCCTTCTTGCTCTAACCGACGTTGTCCATAACGAATCTGCAACTATGGTCTCAAATGTTTGGCCTTCTTGCTTGGACCGACATCGATCCAAAACCGAGGTAAAAAATACTTTTAATGTCGGTTCTGAACCGAGGTAAAAAATGTAATTTTTACTAGCTAGTATTTACCTCAATTTTTTAGGGACAAAAAATCGAGGTAAAAAGTCCTGTAGAACCAAGGTAAAAGGTCCCGTTTCTTGTAGTAATAGTTGATATATATGAGGTTAGGCGATACAAATAAGGATTTTAGGTTGATATATAGATGATAATTTGGAAAGGGTTTTAGGTAGAGGCTGCAACGGCAGATATAGACATCGATTTATCAAGAGTTTAAGGGGGCAAATAAAAAGGGAAAAGTTGATTTCGAATGGGTTAATCCACCACCTATATGACTCCGACACCATATGGGTTCTTTCGTTGATAGATCTAATCTAGATGACGGATGAGGGGTTTATTTATAATGAATCTGTGTGGATTTGTATGGAAGATTATTTGTTTATGGTGGATAGTTTATGTAATGTTTATGTTGGATAGGGAGTAGAGATGAATTTGAGACATAAAAGTTTTTAGTATTTGGAAGAGTTCATGATGGATTTGATGAGAGGGCAATCATGTGATCAGATCCCGGTATCCGCCCAGCCATAGTTGTTTGTTTTAATTGGAAATTTGACCAGCTTGCTATGTTTTATGCCAAGAGTTCAGATTTATTTTCCTGTCCGATGAACACTCATATGTAATTCAAGATTTTGGGTGTTTGAATGTTATTGTTAGATGGGGTTGATGTTTTGGGATTAGTTGGATCCAAGACAGATGCTTGAAGATGATTTGCTATGTGTTGGTTGAATGAATGCTGTTAATCGAGGATTGATCGGATTTACGAGCTACTATTTGAGGTACGACGGCCGACCATGGTGAATTGGATTAATCGGAATCATCAACGACAATTTACCCAAGGTATTCTCAACATTTTTCAATTTCATGATAATGCCCAGATCAAGATGAATGGAGGAGCATATTTTTCATAAAGGATGGATTATTTGGAGGATGAAGGTTTAAATTTTCCGATCGGGTTCATCAGAAACACGCGAATCCGGTGAGGACATGGATCTGGGCGCTTGACCCATTTTTTGAGCACTGCCGGGTCACTATACCCGAGCAGGAAAAATGGGGCAGAGGCTCTCTAGGGTTTGAACCCGGTTCGAGGCAGTGTGGGTCATACGACCCGCTAATGAGGACGACCGGGTCAAGGGTTTTAAACCCTAACTACTTGGGTCAAGGCCACTCGGATGTTTCAAATCTCTTCTGGGGATTTGAGGGGCGGGTACTCTCAAGTGATTCAATACTGCCTCCAGAGGTGGATCGTGTACTCTTGAGTGGTGTTGCGTATTTGTGTACTCTCAGGGGTAATTCATGTATTGTGGGATCAAGTGGCTGTACTGCTTCTAGTGGTAGATGATGTATTTGTATACTGTGGATGGTGTACTCTCTCGAAAGGTGGATGTTGTACTCTCAAGTGGTTGATGGTGTACTATCTCGTGTGGTGGATACTGTACTCTTGAGTGGTGGATGCTGTACTCTCGAGTGGTGGATGGTTTACCCTCTCGAGTGATGGATGTTGTACCCTCTTGGTGGATGCTATACTCTTGAGTGGTGGATAATGTACCCTCTAGAATGGTGGATGGTGTACTATCTCGTGTACTCTCGACTAGGGGTACTATGGGTTCGAGTGGCGGCTCTCGAGTGGTGGATGGTGTACTATCTCGTGTACTCTCGACTTGTGGTTTGCATACTATGGATTCGAGTGGCGGTTTGTGTATCGTGGATGAAGTACTCTCTTGAGTGGTGGTACTCTCTTAAGTGATGAAAGGAGTACTCTCGAGTGGTAGATGGTGTACTACGAGGCGAGTACTCTCGATTGATTCGAGTACTGCCTCCAGAGGTGGATCGCGTACTCTCAAGTGGTGGTGCCTATTCGAGTACCGCCTACTTGACCCACAATTTTGGGGAATAACTGAGCTAAAAAGGAGCTACTGGCCCACGTAATTTAAAGGGGGTATTTTCCCTTAGTTTTGGGCTGAATTTGCTTCATTTTTGGCTCTATTTGGTGGATTTTTGTTGAGTTTTGGCCTTCTCTTCGGGATGAAATTGTATTGGGCGAATGTACGAGTTTTTCTATGCTTTGATCGCACATTTCCCCTTGGAAATACTTGAACGCCATGGTTGATGAGGGTGGGAGAGCAACCTTTCTTCATTTGGTTGCATGGCCATAGGAGTCAGGTAGTGGGTTAATTAATTAGCGTGCGCAAAATTAATTAACCCACTATTAGTCATTACTTGGATTTTATGGTTACCACGCGATCTATGCTTACGCTACACTTTGTGTTAAATTAGCATATAGCTGTCCATTTGCTTAAAATGGAGTGGGCGATTACAGAATCGCCAGGCTTGACACACGCCGTATAAGTTGTGTCTGTTCTCTCCATCATTAAGGGGCTATTTTTGGAGGGATCCACAAGAGTTACTGGCACTGCCTATGAACACTCTTGCCCTCTAAAATAGCCTCGGTTCACATCACGAGAATGTTTAAAGGCCAATAACACCCATCTTTCTTCACCTTAGGGGTGTATTTCGTAGAAGCTACTCCTCCATTGGTGGTCTCAGCTTCACTTGGATTCAGCACCACCAGCACACCATGGTGACCATTCAAGACCCGAGTACACTACACTCGGTTGCACTTTATGTCTACCACTGGCGGCTTCTTCATCCCTTTTTCTTCAAGACCCGAGACCCAAGTCTCGGATGAGATTAGGAGATCATATAAAGAGCCAGTACACATTTAAGGTTTCTATGTATAGGTCTAGATTCACTCTTGTATTTGGACCTGCATTTATTTCCCTAGGCTTAGCACCATCTAGCTTAGGGTTAGCATATGTGGGGGGAGGGATGCCCGTTAGGGTACCCCCATTGTCTCGGTTTTCCCTAGGCTTCTCATCATTTAGCTTAGCGTTTGCATTACTTTCTGTATTTGGTGGGGTCGCCTGTAATTTCATGCCCCCCCCTTGGATGCTCCACCGTATTTTCTATTTACCATTTAACCCCGATACCAGAGGGGTTTTTTTTTTAAAAATTATTTAATAAAATAAGTTCAAGATTTTAAATTAGCCCCACATTTTATAAAATTTCAGAAAACAATTTCACAATATAATTGTAATATTAATTATGTCCTTTTACAAGTGAAACGACAAATATCTATGTGAATACCAGTCAAAGGGATATTTGTTAGTTTATGCCGTCAAAATATCCATGTCCTTTAGCTCATTTCATAACAATGTTTTTTTGAATAGCTATTCATATCGTATAGTCTGTCAATAAGCTTGCGACACCAATTGCCATGTCGATTCAACTGACGGTGGTCCAATTGTCAACCAATGTTGGCCGTTAATAATACTAGGCCAAATTACCTTTTTGGCCCATCCACATATGGTAGTTATTTTGGCCCATCGGATTTGGCCTTAATGATTGCTTAAATAATTATTTTCCCATTATTTCATATAAATGACTAAGTTGAAATTAAATATATTATTGAGAAATTAACTAAATTGGAGTCACCTTATCATTTAGTTATGAGTCCGTCTCTTGAAAGACGATCTTTCCATAAGTTATGGAAATACCAAGATTTAAAGTGTAAATTAGAAGAAATTAAGATAAAATTTTCGGGTTGCATGAACCGGGTTATAAATTTTAACACTACTACATGTTTCATACTAAAACTTTAATATTGCAACTAAGTCCTTTCACCTTTTATTATTCTAATCAAACCCCGTCTTTCCATAAGCCTATGGAAAGACCGTCTTTCCCAAGATTTTGCCTTTAGTTATCCTCGATAATTTTGAGGCAACCTCAGTCATCTGTGCTGGTTTATACTCCCTCTGTCCCTGCTTATTTTGCTGTAAGAAAGTTTTGGGGACAAAATTTGAATAGTGAAAAGTACATTAAAAGTTGACCTTAAGTGATGTATTTTCACCTTTTTGTCAGTATGAACAGTACCCGAAAAGCAAACACTATAAACAATTTGACTCGATTAAAAATGTGTTTAGGCTCTTACTTTTCCCTCCGAATGTTTAAATTTTGGCTCCAAAATTTTAATCTTAGAGCCAAATTCAAATTAAAGTACTTTACAAGAAAATTCAAAATCTGGAAATTAAATCTACAACGAGAGCATTCATTGTTCAGCACACCAAAGAATTAAAGGCTCTCAAAAAGCTCTCAGAATAAAAAAATCTGAGCAGTTTTTAGAATTGACCCTAATATTCTTGCGTTCCTCTTCTTCACCTTCATTGAGCTTGGCCGGAATATTGTGATGGTCGGTCGGAATCTCAGGGACCAAGAAAGGCATCAACTAGTAGTTTTTCTTCTCCAAAATACAAATGGAGGTAAAACCCGAGGGGAAAAATGGATGAGGTAGTAGCCAGATGGGGCATACCTCTATGAAATGTGTGACTAATCTAGGAAAGGGTGAAGAAACAGCTGGTGAATGGAGAAGATGTGAATACAAGGTCTCGACATCATGGCTGAGTAACAACAAAGAAAAATACCATCGAACTTGAAATTCTAATGGCCTTGCCATCGAGAAAACGAAGAACCTGTAAGATTACAACTGTTGGGCTACATGTAAGCAAGAGCGCCATACAAATGGCTGTGGCAAATAAAATAATCAAGAGCCATACAAATGTTGTTCATCTATGCCTAACTGTGGAATACAAAACACAAAGGATGGAATGGTGTCTTTCGAAGATCGAATGCAACATGCATTTCAAAGACATGAACAACACAATCCATATCAATGAGAAATGGTTCTATCAAACCGAGGCAACAACCAGCTACTTACTAGCACCTACGGAGCAAGAACCATACATAGCAACACAAAACAAGCGTTATATTCCCAAGTTAATGTTTCTATGTCCTGTATGTCGACAATTTTTAGACCATAAGGGCAATGTTTTATTTGATGGAAAAATGGGGGTGGTCCCATATTTTGAATATAAGGCAACCAAGATTAATAATAGCATAAACAGGCCTAGGGGAACCATGGCTCTTACTCCTATAGAATCCATAAATCGAGACTGTATTAGGAAGAAGCTGATACATGGACTGATTCCAACCATAACACCAACTCAGAGAATTTAAGCACAACACAAACTCAGACTAGATCTGAAAATTTCTTCACATGTAGAAGGTTTTCCACTTAACATTAGTGAAAATCATCAGCACGAAGTCTGAAAGTGAAAGCCTAAGGTCAAAATTGAAACCCTAATAATAAAACTATAAACATGCATTCACAAACACAAAGATCTAATAATTGACAAACATGAAAATCCTTTTTTTACCCAAAAAATTGACCACAATACAGAATACCAGTCGACATCCACATTACAAACTCAGAAAATTATATCACAACATAAATTTGAACCAGATCTAACAAATTACTCACATGCAGAAGATTAACCACTTAACATAAGTCAAAATTGCCAACAAAATGAATAAAAGTGAAAGCTTCAAGTCAAAATGATCAAACAAATTTTTGACATGCATGCCATGAACACTCGTAAAAAGCTGAATTATAGTAAGATTAAATACAACAAATGAAAATACCTCATTTTTAACATTAAAATTTGAACAATAGTTAAATTAAAACATTAAACATGCTCACAAAATAAATTTAACCAAAGTCGGTTTCAAAATTGAACAACTACAGGTTAAAAACCAATTTGATGCTCGAAACCCTAAATACCTCTTAAATCAACACATATACGATGTCACACATGAGAAATTATCAGCGAACAAGAGGAAAAAGACCAAATAACAGCACATGCAAATTGATTTAGGCATAATAAGAGCAAAATATACCATATCTGAGACTAGGGTTTTCAAAAACCATGCAATTGTTTGGCAAGAACAATTCGAACAACAAATGCAACAGAGTTTTAAAATCTAACAAAAAAACAAACAACATAAAAGGCATATATTGCAGCCAAAAGGCGAGTGTGGGCTTGGGTATGAATGGTATGAATGGTAGATGCTAAAGGGCAATTATTGAGAAAGAGATGAAGATGAGAGGATCATTGAGGGAGAGAGAGAGAGGAGCATTTGGGGAAGATTCACGATGGCTGAAGAGATAAATACGAATGTGAGTGGAGTGTTGAGGGGTTTGGTGGGTAATAATTGTGCATTGGGGATTGAAAGGAATAAAGTTGTGGCCAACTTTTTTTCAACGAGCAAGTGGACAGACATGGTCATGTGGAGGTTTAAAATGAGACCCACATCAAAACTAGGCCACTAAGCCCATTTAAAATATGATTAATTAGGTGTAATAATTATGAGATTGAGGGACTTTTTAGTCTTTTTGTGGCTGGTCAATGGGCCATTTTAGGTAAGTTCTTAATTGGGGTAATTTGTGGTGGGACAACCTAATATAGTACGTGTGTAAATTAAGATGGGACGGAGGGAGTACTAGAAGTCGAGCCACGGCTGAACTAAAATTTGTAAAAGTCAAACCTTGATAACCTTTGTTGGTTTATTTTAGAGGTTGAACAAAGGTTGACTTATGATTATTAAAGGTTAATCCTCAGTCATCTATGTTAGTTTATAATAGAAGTCAAGCAATGATTGACCTAAGATCAGTAACGGTCAAACCTTGGCTATATGTTAGTTTATACTAGAAGTTGAGCAACGGTTGACCTAGGATTAGTAAAGGTCATACATAAAGATGGCAATCGGGTGGGGCTGGGCGGATTATAGTCCCTCCATACCCATGCCCACATAATATTTCATGCCCATACCCGCCTCATCATCCATGGAAAGTAAAATATTCAAATCCATCCACCCTATTGGGTATCATATAAAATCCACCCCTGCCCCATTACCAACCTGGATTTCCTTACCCATTAAGTCCATTATACCACTAGTACAGAACAAGGTTGTCAACGATGGTTATAATGGGTGCAGGATGATGATAATGACTCGCTGTTCATGGCACTGCTATTGTACATGGTACCGGAATGTGTGGCAGTGATTGATCATCGTGCTTAGTGCAAACCACAGCGGTGTAACCCATCGTGGTACCATTCGTTTAATGAGTCCAATGTTTCAACTTCAGAGGTTCCTTTGTTTGTTTCAGAGTGTGGTGTCAGTGGAACTGCTATGCCATTTGATTTGATTTCAAAAATAAATACTTGGTTTATTCATCGCTGGTTAGAAAGTTTTGATTTTTGCTGAAAGATATTTTAGTTTTCATTTTAAAAAATCTTATAAATTTTTAATCCAATGTTTGTTACGAGATCGTAATACATATAGAAAATTTGAGTAGTTTTCACAATTTGCAAATTTGAAATGTAGTTCGACTATGTTGACATGATAATAACAATGTGTTTGTCTTGAAACAACAATAATTTTAATTACACTCCATGCATTACAACTAAATAAAATTATGTCCAATATCTATTGGAAGCATTTGTGACAGTAAAATTAAAAAATCTCTAAGCTATTCAGAATTAACTACATAACAAGTTGTAATGTATTGAAAATGACTAAAAGAATATGCTATTGTAGTATATTTATATTGTAATGTGAATGGGGGAGTCGTCATCCTCTAACCTGATGTGATGATTTTCATCATGTTCCCTACACTTTGTTGCTTCCTTGGAGCGACCGACTCATACAACCATCATCTTGAAACATATGTTTCCTAGAAAAAAATGACAAAATAACAAGGGGATTCTTAAAGTTAGAATTTACGTCAACATAAGTAGATTGCAAAGAGATGATGCGTAAAAATTATGCTCGAATGAAAATGTACCTCGCATACCAATCATTGTTCATAAACCCGTTGTACCCATTGACTACTTGTTTTGGAGTAATATATGTCCATCATTGGTTCTTTTTGTAATTGAAAATTGTGCTGAATGAAGCCTATGTAGACACACACACACCAACAAAAAATCCTTATCATACATACAACAATGGACCCATCAAAAATGATATTTGGGGTTAAACTCTAAATTTTCATACAAGATGTTACAATGATATGCTATGAAAAAATACATTAAAGACATTTGAATCTCTAACATAGGCTGCTCCAATCACTAAACGTTACAAAGTGGGCATTCAAAACTTACTCGGATTAACCTTATTTTCATATCCAAACCTGAAGAGATGACCCTATTTATTTGCTCGGTGATTTTCAGTGTCACCCTTTCATGATATATCGCTATACTGAAATCGCTTGTTGGATTGGGGAAGGAAAATTGTAATGGTGGAAGACTAATTTTTTAGATGTTGTGGAAGGGATAGGTTTTAGGGCAGCGATTGAGGGTTTAAATAGATCTTCAATTTTGAGTGGGGGTTTGTGTGGTGGTAATTCTCTGTGCATTGACCATTACGAAAAGTCCAATGATGTTGTGTAATCAGAACATATTACGATTAGTGTTACAAAATTATAAGTTGTGTAGGGCTAGTGCTTGATATATAAATAGCACCTATATCAATTTCGTGACCAGATCTTAGAACAATGGTGTTCTTCCCCAAAAATTTCTTACTCCGAAGAAAGTCTGAAACTACCCATCCACTAACACTCAAAAAATCAAGTTGAATCCTCAATAATTGGAACTATCTTCGATGGGTTATTATCGGGATGCATCTAAATAAAAAAGGGCCTTGACCTCATACGTTCCTTCTGCGGCACAACTCAACCCGCCATTGGAACTAGTGGTGGAGCAAGATGAGAAGTGACCAGCCTACAAGAAAACAAGAACACAACATGAACACCAGTATCCAAAGGAGGCCATATCAAGTCGCGAGTTCTTCAACGAGGAGGCATCGAAGCAGTACAAAGATTGGGTATACCGTAAATGCACGGGTACAAAGGTGTTAAAACATGACAATGTCTCTAATCTTCATTTTTATTACACATTATAGTAAAACCTCAATAAATGAATACTCTCGGGAGTTAAAAAAATTCATTTAGTGCGGTAATTTACTTATCAATAAATGAATATATTATAAGCTTATCGATAAATGAAATTTTTATTCATTTAGATACCATTTTTACAATTTTATTTTATTTCATATTATTAATTATTTTACATCTGATGTACAAATACATATACAAACTAAGTGCATGCACCATGTACTAACTAATAAGATTCAATTTATGGAATACTTAGACAATCTAAATTAGGAATACATGCACCATATACGTGTATAGACTAAGTAAATGCACCATGTACTGATAAGATTCTATGTATAAGTACTTAGAGACAAAGAAAATGTACCTAACCTACACTACAAATACACATATATAGTTCTAAAGTCTTGATTTGGTAAATAATTCATTCTACCATATCTTTCTTAATTTTAAATTCGATGGCTTCCAATCACCATTCAAAACCATCAACAAAAATAACTTTGACTGACCAGATTCAGAGGGCCATATGTGAGCATAAGAAGGAACATCCAAGTCTTATGCAAAAGGATATGCAAGCATGGTGAAGGAAAAGTCTGATTTGGATAGTAGCAAAATCACAATATCAAATACTCTCAAAATATCAATAGAGTATTTGTGTGAGGATATAAACAATAGCAATGCTAAGAGGCACATGTTAGGTAAGTACCCTGATTTAGAGAAAGTTTTATATGAATGGGTTCTTCAAACAAAAGAAAAAGTGAATATGTCAGGAGAGATGATCTTAGAGAAAATAAAAACATCTTACGAATTTATAATTTGCTAGTTGTAATCTCTATCATTATATCTTGTAAAAACTGAAAGTCTAAACAAAATTATTAAAAATATTAACAAACCCCTTAAACATGCAAACTAATTAGTATATTGCTAGATTTGAGCACTATTATTATCTTTGAAAAACTGAAAGTCTAAACTAATTCACTAAAACAATTAACAAGCATTCTAAATATATAAATTAATTTATACATTTCCTAGTTATAAGTTCATTAATTATTTTGAGAAAAAAAAAGTCTAAATTAAATCATTAAAATGATTAACAAATATTATAAACGCATGAACTAATATATACAGTTCCTAATTGTAAGTTCTATCATTATTTTGAAAAGAAATAAAAGTCTAAACTAAATCATTAAAACGATTAACAAACATTATAAACACATGAACTAATACGTACATTTCTTAATTGTAAGTTCTTTCATTATTTTGAAAGTGATTAACAAACACTTTAAATATAGAAACTAGTTTATACAATTCCTAATTTTAAGCTCTATCATATTTTTGAAAAAAGAAATAAAATTCTAAATTAAGTCATTACAACGATTAACAAACGTTATGAACATAAGAACTAATTTATACAGTTCCTAATTGCAAGTACTATCATTATTTTGAAAATAATAAAAGTCTAAATCAGTTCATTAAAAAGATTAGGAAACAATATAAACATAGGAACTTATTTTTACAGTTCCTAATTGTAAGTTCACTACTAGAAGATACCCCCATAGGCACCGGTATTTGACAGCATAGGCACCAGTATTTTGGGCCTCGAAGTACCGGTGCCTAAGTTACCCGGTGCAAATCTGTAGTTACATAGGCAAGCTGTAAGTGGTACCGGTGCTAGAATCTATATTCCAGTACTAATATACACTACTGATGCTACAAATCTACATTCTAGCACCACCCTACTTAGGCACCGGTATTTCGACCGGTGCCCATGATCGTTTGAATTGGTGCTAGTAAATAGGTGATCAATAAAAAAAATCGGCAAGTGAGTATAAAATCACCAACTTGAATATGAAACCAAGAAATTAATAGGATGAACAAATCACAAAAAAAAACATAAGTTCATGTAAAAAATTCAAAAATTCATAACTACAATAAGTTTATTACATATATCTGAAAATACATATCAACCCACGGTTCACAAAACAAACTAGATCTAAAAATAGATTAACAACATCAATTATCATAAAAATATAACCTAATCTCCATAAGCCCTAGATAACATCAACGAACCATAATTGTGAAGGTGAGGTCAGACACAAGGGCTAAGATGGCGTCGGGGCGGGTCAAGGAAGGCGTCGGGCAGGTCAAGGAAGGCGCCGGGGCCGACGCGCCACGGTGGCTGAGATAGCGACCAAAGGTGAAGCGGCACAGAGACAATGGAGCACCGAAGGTGTGTGACTAGAGCTTGAAGCAAAAGGGTTCAAAGGTGTGTGACGGGAGCGCAGCGGCGGCTTAAAAGTGTTGGACACAACATCGGCAGATTTGGAGAAGGCAATGAGGATTATCAGACAGGAGGAAGTGATGATTATTATGAGTGGAGGATTTTATATGATTAGGGTTGGGCAGCGGCACCAATGGAGAAGGAAAGGTGGTGGAGGCGGAGGGAGAGGATGCAGAGGATGCAGAGGCAATATAGGTGGTGAAGTGAGGGTTATTAGGAGAGGAGAGTTTTATATGATTAGAGTTTGGGTGCTCTAACTTGGGCCAAGTTGGTTTTTTTAACAACGTAGCACCGGTATTCATAGCGATGCTGGTGGTGATCATACCGGTGCAAATAGTTCAAACGCAGTTGCGTGACACTGCTTTAAATGGGTGTTTTAACTTTTTTTCCTCCCGAGAGCAGGGGGAAGAAAAATATTCGAAGTACCTAGCACCAATAGGTTGACACCGATGCCTATGATAGTGCTACCGGTGGTAAAAAAATCTCTAAAAAATATTGGACAAAAATTCAAAATTTTCATTTTTCCACTACTCAGTAGCACTGGTATGACTTAAAACAATGCCAGTGCTAATGTATTTTTCCCTCTAAGTTAACTTTTTCATTTTTACAACTATGTCCATGAGAATAAATTTAGAGGAGGCGATCACAAAATTAGAGTAATCAAAAAGCAATTAATTAAGAGACAATTACGTTATTGAAAATTGGGCTACAGTGGGTGAACAGGAGATCTTGTAACATAATTCTTTGAAAATTACACTGTGGCCCAATATTGTGTAACCCCATTACGCAATGCTCCAAAATACATTATTTTTGTTATTCACGCATAAATATGGAAATATAAAATAAATGATGTTTTTGGTGAAATATTGAAAAGCGTTAGTACATGTTCTAGAGTAACTTATGGTTGATTAATTGGAAGTTATAAGTGAAATCGGAAAGGATTATGGATATGTTCTTGTGCTCTACTTTTTATTAATATTCCCTTACAGGCATGGAAAATACAATGGGGGTGTATAGAGTAGGATCACGTTCGAGCGAATTTCAGTTTGGAGTTACGAGTAAAGTTTTTACTTTTTGCACTTAGGTCCCTCTAAGAAAGTTGGAGTCGTCGAATCACAAAATTGGTGGAATCAAAATGCAATTAAATGATATATGATTGTGACTGCAATTTGGGAATGAATGGGTGAACGGAAGGGTCTTAAAAGTCCGCATTGATTACTTCTATAAATTCTTGGAAAATTATACTGTGGCCCAAAATTGTGTTACCCCGTTATCCATTGCTCCAAAATACATGATTTTTTTTATTCTAGACTAAATATAGAAATGTTAAATAATTGAATTTTGTAGTGAAATTTAGAAAGCGCTAGTACATGTTCTTGAGTAACTCATACCATAAACCCATTTTTTGAAAATTTTCTATAAGCATCGGTATTAATATTGGTGCTATTCCTCAACTTACCAATTTTATCTATTTTCCCACTTAAATTTTATGCGCCAAAATTACTATTCCATTCATAGACACAGGTATTAGCATCGGTATATGTCATTCATCAAAACCGGTGCTAAAAAAGATTTTCTTCAAAATATCGGTATCTGGCACCGGTACTTAGTGTACCAGTGCTCAGTTTATTCATAGGTGCCGATTGTTTGTGTACCGGTGACCGGTGCTAGTATTTTAGTTTTGTGGCACCGGTATCACTGACATATCGGTTCCTATGTACCTATTTTCCAGTAGTGGTTTTATCATTATTTTGAAAAAAAATAAAAGTACTAATTCATTAAAACGATAAGCAAACAATATAAACATAGGAACTAATTTTTACAATTCCTTTTTTTTAAATAATATTTTTACAATTCCTAATTGTAAGTTTTTTCGTTATATTTTTAAAAAAAGAGTCTAAAGAAAATCATTAAAAAAATAAACAAACATTTTAAACATAGGAACTAATTTATACGTATATTTCTTAATTGTAAGGACTTTCATTATTTTGAAAAAACATTAAAGCCTAAAATAAATTATTTAAAAGATTAACAGTTTAATTACAAGAACTAATTTATACAGTTCTGAATTGTAAGTTTTATCATTATTTTGATAAAAAATAAAAGTCTAAACTAAAACTTTAAAACGATTAACCAACATTCAAAACATATGAACTAAGTTATATACATACTAGTTGTAATTTTAAAATAATTTTGTAAAATAATACTCCCTCCGTTTTTTTAACATTGGCACATCACTTTTGGGATTAGAATTTAGGAGATGCTAAATGAGTGGATGAAATTGAATTGAAAGAAGAGAAAGTAAAATGAGTGGATGTAATAACCTTAAACTTACTATAAATAGAATGTGCCAATTAAAAAAAAATTCATTTTTAGTAAGTGTGCCAATATTAAAAAAACGGAGGGAGTAAAAGTAAAACGTTATATGCATACTAGTTTTAATTTTAAAATAATTTTGTAAAATAATAAAAGTAAAATCAAACTATTTTTAAAAAATGATATTAACAAACATTTTGAACATATGAATTAATTTATTCTTTTGCTAATTGTAATTCTAAAATTATCCTGTAAGAAAATAAAAGTCTAAAATAAATACTTAAAACTATTAAAAAACATTCCAAATATATGAACTAATTTAAACCTTTCATATATATAAAATAATTATAGTAATCCAATAAAAAAGAGCTTAAATTAAAATTTTAAACAACTAACAAATATTTCAAATATATAAACTAATTTATACATTTTTTGATTTTTTTTTCAAATTCATTATTATCTTGGAAAATATTTATAAATAAAAAAATGAATTATTGAATAAAAAGAAACAAGGAGAAGCAGTTAGCATTTTGTTTGTTCAATGTCATCGAATCCGACTTTTCTATGTCACTCTCTCTGGCTACAGTAACTGAATCCCTTACTACAGTAACTAAATTTCACTCTCTCTCTCTCTCGCCGAAAACGACTTCTTTTTCTTCGCCGTTAACGGCTAGTTTCTGCCGATAACGACTAACTGGGACATGGCCCTTGCTCCGTCGGCCGCTATGGCGGATAGTAACACCACGCAAGCCACTCCAAAAAATTTCCTCGCTGCCCTCCAGACCAAATCCCCTCCTCTAACGACATCTCTGCCTAATAATCCCTAGCTAACCCCCAAATCCGAACACTTAAGTGACCCGGCGTGCCTCTATTCTGATGAACAAATTGCCAAACTCTCTACACATTATGCTAACGCCCTGGTCGGAAAGTTCACGAGGGGAAGGCTAACGATGGAGCAACTTGAGCTTGTGTTCAAGACTGTAGGTTTTACCGGCAATTATCAATTAGGCTCCTTGGACTACAAGCATGTGTTGATTAGGTTCGAACAAGTCAATGACTACCAAAGGTGGTGGATCAAGGGGATTTGGAATTTCAATGGAGTCCAGCTGAAGATGCTTAAATGGTCTCCTGACTTCTCCACTCACATGGAATCCCCAATCGTGCCAATTTGGTGTACTATCAGGGAAGTTCCTCTGTACTACTATAATTTTGCATCTATTGAGGCCATTGGGAATATCATAGGAAGTTTTATTAAGAATGATCTACCCACTGAAATGCTCACTAGGTCTTCTACTATTAAATTGTGTGTTGAAATTGATCTACATAAACCATTGAGTAATTTCATTAGATTAGGATCAGTCACTAATAATAGAAAATACCAAATAGAGTATGAAGATATCCCTCTATACTGTGATCATTGTGCTAAGTTAGGACATTCCTTGAACCAGTGTAGAGCCATCCCACAAAATGTTAATGGTAAGTTACTAGATAGCCAGAATCCCATTCCACAAAGCCAAACTCATACACAGTGGCAGGCTACTGGAAATAAATTTAGCAAGGCACCTGTGATCACCTTAGAAAACCAGTCTGCTACCCCCCTCCTAGTAAAGGCCACTTAGTACACCAGAAAGCCACAACAAACCTCTCTCTGAACCCTTCCTCCTACTTGCCTAAAGATATAAATGGAGAGCTCGAAAATGTTCCCCTGCAATCACCAAAAATAACTCCTGCTCAATCCCCTAGCATCCCACCCCCAGATAACTCTCAACTTTCCCTCACAAAACTATTAAATGCCACTGCATTGTCTAATCCTACTCCTATAGCCTATGCAAAGGATGATATTCAAATTGGCTCACTCAGGCTAACCCTGAATCAGTCCTCTCTACAAGGAAAGATGGAAAAAAGATTCTCTGTTTTGCAGGATTTAGACACCCTCCCCTAACCACAAGAACTTATGGATCTGGAAGTGCAGGATTTGGAAGAGGAGGCTACCAACAACCACCTTGCCCTCACAGCACCACAACCCAATAGTCTTAAAGGTAACACTGAACAGCAAGGTAAGTCAAAGAAAAAAAATAATTACCTTAGCCAGCTGAATAAGATGATGTTAAGATCAGCTACTAAAAGTCATAAATCATGTGAACAATGATACACACCTTAACTGTTAATTTTTTATTATAGAATCTTAGAGGTTGGAATCTTCTATGATAAGACTAATCCAATTAGTTAAGCTGAAGAAAATACAACTCCTTTGTATCATTGAACCAATGCATGATAACAGTCAGTGTCAATCTTATATGTAAAAGCTCAAATTTTCATATAATCTCCCACTTCATAATGGTAAAATCTGGATTATGTGGAATGACCATGTATCAGTCTCACTAATCTCTTATCAGAATCAGTTCCTGTATGTTAAAATAGCTCACATAACTTCAGATATTGACATGGAAGCAGTTTTCGTTTATGCCCTCAGGACAAGGGATGGTAGGAAAGCTTTATGGAATGATCTGAGTGTCATACCTAGAAATGAAACTATTTTCATAGGAGATTTTAATACTATCACTTCACTTTCAGAATATAAAGGCCCCAGCTCCCCTTCTCTAGGTAGTATCAGAGATTTCAATAATTGGATTAGCTGCTCTGGAATTCAGGAAATTAACATAGTAGGGAACCTATTTACTTGGACAAATTCAAGACTTAGGAATCCCACCTCCAAGAGATTAGATAGAGGACTTTGTACAATTCAGTGGAACACAAAATTTCCATCATCTTCCATCCAAATTCTGAATAGACAATCCTCAGATCACTCTCCTCTCCTCCTTCAGGTGTCAACTGTAGTTATTTCTCACCCTAAACCCTTTAGATTTATAAATACTTGGTTTAATTGACCAGAATTTATAGACCTAATTAGGGAAACCTGGCCAATTCCTAGCCCCCAGTCTGGAATGTTAGATTTCTACCTAAAACTGATTAGATTGAAGAAAGTGATAAAAATTTGGAATAGGGACTGTTTTGGTAACATTGATGCTAATGTGAATAATGTAGAGGAAGCTCTTAGAATACAGGAACTAGTCTATGACTCCACTCCCTCAGACTCAGAATTAATTAAATTAAATTAGAAAAAGGCACTATTGCTTAGAGCCCTAAAGGAAAAAGAAAAATTCTGGAAGCAGAAAGCTAGATCAAAATGGTTAAACTAGGGGATAATAACACTCAGTTTTTTCATAAGACAGTACAGGAAAGGAACTGTAAACTACAGATTTCAAAAATTAAAAATGGACAGGGTCAGTGGCTTAATTCTCAATTAGATATCCAAAAAGAAGTTGTAGCCTATTTTTCTGATATGTTATCTGAACCTAACCACATGGCTAATAACACCTATTACCCACATTTTCTTAGCCAAATTCCTACTGTCATTACTGAGCAAGATAACCAAACTCTATCTAGACCAATTTCAGATTCAGAGGAGGAACTTAAATCAGTGATTAAGAGTTTAAACAAAAATAGTAGTCCAGGTCCAGATGGTTTCTCTAGTAAATTCTACACTAAGTGCTGAGATTTTATCAAGGAAGATTTAATTGGTGCTGTCAATGAGTTTATCTTAGGCTCAGATATGCCTAGGGGTATTTCTAGTACCTGGATAACCCTGATTCCAAAGAAAGCAACACCATCCTCCTTTGATGATTTTAGACGTATTAGCCTCTCAAATGTTGTTAACAAAATCTACTCTAAGGTTTTAATGGAAAGATTGAAACCTTATATGGAGAACCTAATTTCACCTAATCAATCTGCCTTCATGAAGAATAGGGACATTGCAGATAACATACTTTACCTGCAGGAAATGTTAAGATTCTTAGATAAAAAGAATAGAGTGCCCAACTGTATTCTCAAGTTGGACATTAGGAAAGCTTTTGATAGGGTTAATTGGGATTTTCTAAAGAGCATACTTGGTAGATTTGGTTTTACTGGGAATTTTTTGAATGCTATTATGAACAGTTTATCCCAGGCTCATTTCTCAGTACTTATTAATGGCAACCCAGTGGGTTTTTTTAAAGCCACCAGAGGCATCAAACAAGGTGATCCCCTTTCTCCCTTTCTCTTTAATATCTTCTCAGAGGCTTTCTCTAGGAGCCGCTCTTTCATATTTTGGAATAACAGCCTCTCATACTTCCAGTTACCCTCTGCTATCACACCAGCATCCCACTTAATGTATGCTGATGATACCATTATTTTCATGCAAGCCTCAACACCCAACCTGATTAAGATTAAAGCCTTCCTAGAAATTTTTGAATTTACTTCGGGCCAGACATTCAATTTTGAGAAGTCTGATTTCTACATTAGCAAAAGGGCTACAGTTGCTAAGATAAATCAGGTTAAGGTGATCTTAAAAGTGAAAAAAAGGATCTTTTCCCATCAAATACCTAGGATGCCCAATCTTTAAAGGTAGAAAACTTAACATATACTTCCAACCTTTAATGGAAATTCTGGACAAAAAGCTGATGAATTGGAAAAATAAATGGTTGAGTACAGCGGGAAAATTGACCCTAATTCAATCCTGTATATACTCCTTACCTCAACACCTATGGACTGTAACCAAGCCCCCTAACCACATAGTTAAGACATTTGAGAATAAGATGTCTACTTTTTCTGGGGTGAGTCTGAGGGTAGGAAGAAAAAAGTTTGGAAAACGTGGTCTAATTTAGCTATTCCTAGGTCTCAGAATGGTTTAGGATTCAGATCAGTTCAGGCTATAATTGATTCCTGTTCCCTTAAACTCTGGTGGAAGAGTCAATTGGGAACTACTATTTGGGCTAAAATGATCTGGTCCTTACCTCAAACACATAGAAAATCCATGACCTGGAAGAGAATTTGTTCAGTTAATTCCTTTGCAGAAAATAATACTCTGATTATTCATAGCAGAGGTAGCTGCAACTTTTGGTCTGCTAATTGGTGCCCTAATGGGCCACTTATGAATCTTATCCCCAGCTCTATCATCTCCCCATTATTACTCTGCTCAGTGGCTCAGTTTATAAGTAACAAAGCCTCTATTCTACCACAGATTTCTTCCTTTCTAGAACATGATACTCTCTCCTTTCTGCAGTCTGTAGAATTCACTGAAGATAGAGAGGATAGATTAATCTGGAAACCAAAAGTGACAGGTGTTTTTACTTTCAAATCTGCGTATAAGAAGCTCACTTTCTCCTCGGGTGCCTTCCCTGCTACCCAGCTTATATGGAATCCTAGATTACAAAAAAAAGGTTTCTATTTTTACATGGAAACTGTTGCATGCTTTCCTACCTTTTGATGATGTGCTAATAAAATGTGGTTTTAGTCTTGCTTCAAAATGCCCAGCATGTTATCACTTAGACTCTCTTCAACAATTTTTCATATCCTGCCTCCTTGCTCAATCAATATGGAATAAGATGGCATCTTTACTAGATTTTCATCTTTGTAATCTGGATTCAATAAATGAAAGGTTTTTCTTGTTAAGGAATTGCCATGATCTTCCCAGATGGCTCCAACTGTTATGTAAAATTCTACCACCACTGATTTGCTGGTGTCTTTGGAAGGCAAGAAATAGCTTCCTTTTTGACAACAAACACTTCTCTTCAGAGCTTATATGTAAGGAAGTTTGTGATCAAATTTATCTATCCCTCTCTGCCAAACCTTGCCCCCCCAGTTCTTCCCTACCTATGAGACCTAGCTTTTCGCATCTGACCCCCACCCTAGACCACCTCCGAAGCCTACTATATCTATTGTCTTCTGGGAAAGACCAAAGCCAAACTGCATAAAGATCAATGTTGATGCATCCAGGTCCTCTACTAATTCAACTGTTGACCTGATTGCTAGAAACAGTGATGGAATCCCATGCCTTATAAAATCCACTGCCATCACTACAGTTTCTTCACTTCAAGCAGAGATTTTAGCCATCCTATTTGCCTGCCAAACCTTTCCAGATCTGGATAGCTCTTTCACCATTGAATCTGATTCTTTGCTGGGCGTGAACATGATCGGGGATCCCTACACTGCTCATTAGCCTTTTTACAATCTGACCTTTAGAGTGCATTTCCAGCTTAAGAATGCCGAACTTAAACATGTTTTCAGGGAATGTAATTCTGTGGCGGATGCAATTGCTAAGGATCACCCAGTCCATAACTATGATTTGAGTTTGAGCCTTTATAATATACCCACTCACATCAGAGGCCTCATTTCTTTGGATATGGAGCATATTCCCTACATTAGATTGCATAGACATGGCTCAAGATAGGATTGATACTGCTAATATTTTGTCATTTGACTTACTACAGGTACTACAGTTGAACTCTACTTCAAACTCTCTTCTGGAGCTCAGCTATACTCATACAGAAATCCATCCCAAACGGTCAACCTCTCCAGCCTGCTATAGACCAGAGAACGAAACGCTCCATATCAAAATTCTTGTAACCCATAGGTCTAAGATTTGGTTCTGTCTTTAGCTTTTATTTTGAAGGGTTAGAAAGAAGTTGCCTGGCCAAGGGAAAGAATTAACACAGGGGGTGGAGATTCTTTCTTTTGGAATCGCAACTTCTATACCTAACCTCCTTCATACTCACTAGATTAGCAAGTTTTAAGTTTCATTACGAGTAGATAGGTATTCTTTTGGAGGCAACAATGTTGCCTCAATGATCTTAGTGTATAAAACTCTACTTTGCATACATTTATCTCTATTAAGGCTTGGGAAACCTTATATATAATCCCCCACCCTAGGGTGTTTTCATTTTAAAAAAGTTAGCATTTTGTTTCATAAACGAGTCCATGAAAGTTGAAAGTCTTTTTGGCTTAATGTGCATCTTATGCAACATGCAGGTGTATAGTTTGAATCCTAACCCAAGCGCAATTTTTTTCAGCTCAAAAAGGAATCATGTCTGGATAATATTAGTCAGTCAAATGGTCTGGTCACCCCTTGGATAATTGTTATCCATATACTATTTTCACTTATTTGATAAGTGAACATAAATTATGATCATATATTCTCTATCTTTCTAAAAAAAAGTAGATTGCTTTTTCTCTTCCAACTTCTTCTCTTTTATTCTCATATTCTTCTCTTCTTCCATTATTGTTGGTGGGTATCTCTTCAAATTTTAAATGATTAATTAATGAGAGTTAAAGATTTGGTTCATGAATTAGGAATTTAATGGTTTGTTCATTAATTGAGGAAGTCAAGAGTTTTGTTCATGGATTAAGAATTCCAAGAGTTATATACTCCCTCCATTTTTCTAATAATGACACACTTACCTTATTGAGATATTTTTTTTAAAAAAAATGACGCACTTTCCTTTTTTGTCAAGATTTCTTCAATTTCATCAACTCATTCTACTTTTTACTTTATACATTCAATTTCACCTGCTCATCTCCTTTACCTAAATCCAAACACCTAAACCTATGGTGTCACTAATAGAGAAATGGGGGGAGTACATGAATTGCAATAATCTAGAGATGTACTTAAACTCTTATAAATAGAGGGAGAGTTAGAGTGTGAGTAGACATGTATTTTGGTCTTAAAATCAACCCTTCCGAATCTATAATCTGGTTGGGCGGCCATATGTGACGTAATTCCTGAAATTTGTAATATGTATGACTTATTTAGATAATAAGATTAATCTGTTTCTGTTCGTGGAGGTAGCCATCATGTTTGGTGAACCACGTTAAAAATCATTATTATGTTTTTTTTCTTTTTCTATTATCTTGAGTTGCGCAAGTGAATTGATTTCCCAACAAGTGGTATTAAACTTGATAGTTCATTGGAACTTTCAATTCATAAGAGGAGAAAAAGAAAGAAGAAAAAAGTTCTGAGCTCGGGAGTCCATTGGCGAGTCGGGAGAAGGCGTATGTTTTTTATCGCTCTGTTGGAATTCACGAGCTGCTATGTGCTACAAGTTCTAGCTTGATTGAAGTTGTCAACATTCGTATGCTTTGCTGGTAAATTATTTACGGTTTGAATTTCCTTAAATCTCTTTGTTCTGTCATAGGCCCTTTTCGATTTGGACTTTGTGAAATTTGTTATGTTTGATAAATTCTTTTCTAGTTGAATTTATTCTGATTAGTGGTGTCTGGGTTCCTCTGGTACGTCTGTCTGGCACTTCTCCCGTAACTCTATAGTTGTTTGGTACATTTGGCTCGAGCACAACCACCTTGCATCTGGTACTTCTGGCACAATTGGTGTGCATCTGTAACATTCACCCGTCGGCATCTGCCTCTTGTTCAAATTTTGAAAATTTGAATTGTTAGGTATCTCTACGAATCCCAAATGGTTTATTAATGAGAGTTGAAAAGTTTTTGATTCTCGAGTTTTGTTCATGAATTAAGAATTTCAAGAGTTAGATACATGAAGGGAATACTTTAGATCTACACTTGAACTCTTATAAATAAAGGGAGAGTTAGTGTTAGGGTGTGATTTTAGTAGACATCTATCCGAGGTCATAAAATCATCCCTTCTAAATTAGTTATCTAGTTGAGTGGTCACTTGTGATGTAATTCTAGATATCTGTAATCTGTAAGACTCATTTGGTCAATAAGATTAATCCGTTTATGTTCATGAAGGCAACCAACATGGTTGGTGAACTGCAATAAAATTGGTGTTATGTTTTTCGTCCTTTTTATATTATCTTGGGTTGCACAAGTGGATTGAAACGACATTATTTTGAGACCATGTGTTGCTGCTGCGGTAAGTGCAAATTCGTACCGTTATCACTGAAGTTGATAGACCACTGACATTTTCGTGACATTGCAGTATTGTAGATGGGTTCCATACATAATGTATAATAGATGGGCTAGATTTTTTGGGACCTTGTGTTGTCCACCGCGGTAAGTGCAAATTCGTACCGTTATTGCTGAAGTCGATAGACCACTGACATCTTTGCGACATTGCAGTATTATAGATGGGTTCCATACATAATGTATAATAGATGGGTTCCATACATAATGTATAATAGATGGGCTCCATAGACGTGCTCTATGTATTATAGATGGGCTGCATAAATAATGTATAACTCGGCCATTGCAAATTTGCTATATAGTTGCCATATCCGACATTTTTACTGACATGTGACCGACATCGACAATGCGACTACATCCCTCACCATTTCAACCCACTATCATTTCAGATGAGTCTGCATTTGACCAAAAAATATATAATTGACCTTAACAAATGCTCTATAGTATATTAGAAGTATTTATTGGGTTTTATAATTGTCGATGAACTTAATTTATGTCCGTTTCGATCATAGACGATTTTACCTCCATGTACGGGTCACATTTATTGAATTTTGCACTTAGATACCTCCATGAATGTGGGAGAAGTGGAAATGAAAATATGGAGATATCCTAATCTAATTCACAATGTCATGACCAAGTTTTTCCGATTTAGGCATGGCTGGATGAGTGGAATGTGGTATTCATCTGCCATTTGTATTAGTATTTCCATTTATACCCTTAGGATAAGCGTTATTGGAACGATGATTTCCACCACATAAGATCAAATGAAATTCCTTATTCTAGGTTTTTAATGAAAATAAAATATAATAAAATCGCATTCATCAAATTTTAGAAAGCTCTTGTACGTGGACTAGAGTAAATTTTAGATGGTTACTTATAAGTAGGCAAAGGTTATTTGGTAGATGTTGATTGGGAGAAGTTTCCATGGGATCATGTCTGTTATATAATAATTCTCGATCATTATAAGTTTGACTGGGGATGGCATATTAGGTCTCTTCCTACACGGTTCACAATTTTACCTCCACGGGTTAAGTTTTAAACTTTTGAACTTAGGTATCTCCGTGAATGTGAGAGATGTGAAATTGAAAATTTAGAGATACCCTAATCTAATTCATAATGTCATGACCAAGATGTTCCGATTTAGGTATGACCGGATGAATGAAACATGGTATTTGCCAGTAATTTGTATTAGTATTTCCACTTTTACAATTAGGATAAGCGTTATCGGACCGATGATTTCCAACACATAGAATCATATGAAATTCCATTTTCTAGTGTTTTTATGAAATTAAAATATAATAAAATCGTATCCATCAAATTTTAGAAAGTGCTTGTACGTGGTCTACAGTAAATTATAGATGGTAACTTATAAGTAGGCAAAGGTTATTTGGTAGATGTTGACTGGGAGAAGTCTCAATGGGATCATTCCTGTTATATATTCATTATCGATGATTATAAGTTTGACTGAGAATGGCGAATTAGGTCCCTTTCAGGATGTTTCGAATCGATTTTACCTACACGGTTCACGATTTTACCTCCACTGGTCAAGTTTTTAATATTTGAACTGAGGTCCCTCTGCGAATGTGGGAGATGTGGAAATGAAAATATATAGATACTATAGTCTAATTCACAATGTCATGAACAAGATGTTCCGATTTAGGCATGACCGGATGAATGAAACGGGGCATCGCACGTCATTTGTATTAGTATTTCCTTTTATACCCTTATGATAAGCGTTATCAGAACGATGATTTCAACCACATAGAATCAAATGAAATACCTTATTTTAGGGTTTATATGAAAATAAAATATAATAAAATCGCGTCCATAAAATTTTAGAAAATGCTTGTACGTGGTCTACAATAAATTATGGATGGTTACTTATAAGTAGACAAAGGTAATTTGGTAGCTGTTGACCGAAAAAAGTCTCAATGGGATCATGCATTTTATATATTCATTATCGATGATTATAAGTTTGATTGAGGATGGCAAATTAGGCCCCTTTCAAGATGTTTTGAATCGATTTTACCTACACGGTTCACAATTTTACCTTCACTGGCCAAGTTTTTAATTTTTGAACTTAGGTCCCTCCGTGAATGTGGGAGATGTGGAAATGAAAATTTAGAGATACCCGAATCTAATTCACAATGTCATGACCAAGATGTTCTGATTTAGGCATGACCAGATGAATGGAACGGGGTATTCGTCCATCATTTGTATTAGTATCTTTATTTATACCCCTAGGATAAGCGTTATCTGAATGATAATTTCCGACACATAGAATCATATGAAATTCCATATTCTAGTATTTTTTGAAAATAAAATATTATAAATTTGTGTCTATCAAATTTTAAAAAGCGCTTGTACGTGGTCTACAGTAAATTATAGATGGTTACTTATAAATAGTCATAGGTTATTTGGTAGATGTTGACTGGGAGAAGTCTCCATGGGATCGTGCCTGTTATATAATCATTCTTGATGATTATAAGTTTGACTGAGGATGGCAAATTAGATCCTTTTTGGGAAGTTTCGAATCGATTTTACCTACACAGTTCACGCTTTTACCTCCACGGTCAAGTTTTTAAAATTTTGAACTTGGGTCCCTTCGCTAATGTGGGAGATGTGGAAATGAAAATTTAGAGATACCCTAATCTAATTCACAATGTCATGACCAAGATATTCCGATTTAAGCATGACCGAATGAGTGGAACGGGGTATTCGTCCGTCATTTGTATTAGTATTTCCATTTATACCCTTAGGATAAGCGTTATTAGAACGATGATTTCCACCAAATAGAATTCAATGAAATTACTTATTCTAGTGTTTTTATGAAAATAAAATTTAATAAAATCGTGTACATCAAATTTTAGAAAGTGCTCGTATATGGTCTAGAGTAAATTATAGATGGTTACTTATATTTACACCGGTGAACTTTTAAATATTTACACTGTAGGTACCTCCACGAATGTGGTAGAAACCCAAATACAAATTTGTAGATAACATTTTTGAATTCACATTTTCATTGAAGGAGCCCTTTTTTAACACGGAGTATTTTACGATACTTTAAAAAAAAACCAATTTTCCCCCGTTTGCAAAGTCGATGTATGTCGCCAAATACAAATCCATGACCGAATAGCTACCGACGTTTGTCACAATGAAATTTCCAGCAGAAAATGAAATTTTTAGGTGAAAATTTGAAGTAAAATTTCCCCCCACCAAAATTTCAAGTCATTAAAACCAGCACCATTACCCAATTTTCATCTATACACTTTCTCCTAACCTTAGCTACAACACACCATCTTCTCCATCCACACCTTTAATACAACAATTCAAGAGCTCAATCAATTTGTTTTTTCCACATATGAACAAATGCCCGATGATGGAGCACCTCCGGGTTCATATTACTTGAGGTAGTTTTTCATACATTCAATGTTAGTTTAAAAATTTAATTACCATACCTTCTACATGTTATTTTTCTCATAGATCAAAGCTTGTATATTTTCCTAATGTATTATGATAAGTGTGTTACATGTTTTATAGTGTATATTTTTATTTTCCACAGATGATGCCATGTTTGTAGAGGATGGCAAAAAATGCTTAGATTAGGGCTGATTGTGTACACTAATTACTTATTTGTAAAAACACGATATGAATGTGCGACGTCAGTATCAGTCTACTGACCTGCCTGATGTAAATCCTAATTAATACCGACATTGCACATGTCAATGAAAACTGTGAAAATAATTTAATCTGCAACTTCACACTTAGGTCGGCCTTAACGATATCAATTAATGTAATATGCAACGTCGCTTCTACCCATATCCGTTCTTTTCTAAGTTGACATTCACGTCGTCTAATTTTGACTATATTATGTGTATTTTAATAGTGCTTGCCCAATTCTAACTTAAATTTTATTTGTTGTGTATTCGGTGTAACAAGACAATGAGAGTTATGGATGAACTGCAGATTGATGACTTGTCATTTTACTATACGCCCTTACAGTGTTTATGCCTTACAACGTAGTCAATTTAGAGGTTCAATACATTTAATATTTATGAGCAACCTTATGTATTATTATACATTGTAACATGTATTTGTAATAGATGTTATAGCTAGGGTGTAGGGTATTTAACATGTCATTGTTAAATACTCCGATCTTGTTGTTTTGCTTGGCACGTCCTTCCACCGATGTGGGATGGTGGTTTTCCCAACTAGGGGCACTGTTTATAGAAATAGAAACGGGATGTATAAGCCAATATCCTATTTTCCTTAAGGCTATACATGGTCTGACTATAGTAGAATTGAGGTCTATATATGTTTAAGACATGATCATGTTGTATTATGCGATACCTTGTTGTAAGTATAAGGTTTATTAGGGGAGATTTAATGCTGTACTGGCCCTGTGAGTTAAGCCCTTGCTTTAATTATAGTGCTATTTTATTGATAATATGAGTGCAATTCCAGCGATGTGCATTCCTATGTGCTTTTAGCTAACCTATTCCTGTGTCTACGTGAGGTATAATTATGACGTCCTCAAACACAAAGGAAGATTTCTACAATCATGAGTAATTTAGTGAATCGTGCGAGGTTGTTGGTGTGCTTTACGTACCTTTGTGTGAACATAGCTTAATTAAACGATGCCATCCTGCAATGATGGTAATGTAGTTTTGCTATGGCTTTGGTTGGTTTGTTTTATGCTTTTCTTTATTTTAAACTCCTTTAGGGGGCTGCTAGTTTGCTCTTTGGATAGTTTCATCGGGCTGGTGTCCTTGTTTTGTGATTTTGACGTGTCGGGATTCCCTGTTCCTGCATCGTTTAGCGTAGTCTTCCCTTAGTGTCCTTGTTTTCACACTTCAAATCTGCGGGGCACGTCGTTTGGCATGGACCGTTAACAGAAACCTTATTTTGATCAGTAACTTAGCATGAGCTGCTTGATTCTTTATATCCCACAGGCTGGTCTTGACATTTTGCACTTGCAATGGCACGAGCCGTCGAAAATGGGACGGTCCGTACCCATACTTAGCCAATTTTGAGTGAAATTTGGAAGTTGTGTTTGTGGCCCATTGATTTTGTAGCGGTCCGTGCATACTATTTGGCACGGTCCGTGCCAAAGGCATTTGGCATTGACCACATTTTCTGGTGTGGGCCGTTGGTGCTATCCATGAGCGGTTCGCGCCGACTCGTTTGTAATTCTGCCAGCTGAACTTCTTTCCTTTGATACGGGTGAACCGTGAGTCCATTTTGAGTGTTCTTGTAATATATTTTATTATTCTCGAGGAGAAAAATCCAATGGAATTAACCTTGAAGGCCAATTCTTCTTGGATTGTTCCTAGAAGTTTGCACAACTCTCTCGGACCACGATTCTCCGTTTCTTTATTGGTCGCCTTGAACTCCAATGCCACCAATATTTGGTTCCAACATCATTATACTATGATTTGATATCCGTGGCCTTCATCAACTACCATTCTAGTGTGACTGTCCTTCGATCTCTTCTACTATCCTTGCGAACGACCTTCAATATCTTCTACCACCCTTGCAAATGGCCTTCACATAGAATGTAACGAAATGTATCCATGAGTGACCTACTAAAGATGATCACAAAGGATGATCTAGGAGCCCATGGATGCAAGATGTCCATTAGTACTAATTCAGTCTACAAAATGCGGGATTTAGACAAAAAAATCAAACATGTCCGCCTAAACCCCTTGTCCGTGAACTTAACTAGCAATCCAACATATAAAACTAACCAACTATTACGCCGAATGCATTGGTTAACGGATGAATAATGGTGTACATCACTTATTTTTCTACAAAATCATAGAAAAACAAAATAGTAATTGAGAGAAAATAATAAGATATTAATAAAACTTAATTAAACTTATATTAACGGAATATCACGAATGACTATGATGAATTCAAAATTTATATTGCAACGTTGGCATGACTTACTCCCTTTCTTCAGTTTTGCACACAAATTGGATCAAGGAGATCAACATCCTCTCCCTTTTCTGGCATGAACCTTTCGTGGTAAGGCTTAAAACGTTGTCTATTGACATTGAAGATTTTAGATGTAGCTCAAATTTACCACTTCAAAGAGACCTACCTGTCATGATCCTAACTTTCTGGGAAACAATCAAAGGCGTGGTTTAGATATGAGGACCTTTTGACTAACGCCAATGTCCTTTGTATTGATTATCTTGTCATGCCACACCTTCATTTTCTCCTTGTAGATTGCATCATTCTCATAAGACTCTTTCCTTATTTATTCAAACTCTTGCAATTGCAACTTCTTATGCAAACCGGATTCATAAACATCGACATTGAAGCTCTTCACCGCCCAATAAGCTTTGTATTCATCGCCACAGGGAGATGGCATGGTTTCCCAAAGACTAATCGATATGGGGACATACCGATTGGTGCCTTATATGACGGCTTATATGCCCACAATTCATCATTTAGCCAAGAACTCTAATCCTTTCGATTCAGATTAACTTTTTCTCAAGGATGAACTTGATTTCCTTATTGGAAACTTTGGCTTGTCCATTTATTTGTGGGTGATAGGAAGTGGAAGTCTTGTTAGTTGTTCCATATTTCTTCAACAAAGTCTCAATTTTTTTATTACAAAAATAGGTGCCACAATTACTAATCAAAGCTGGAGGGATCCCAAACGTAGAGAAGATGTTAGTTTCAAGAACTCTGCAACCACTTTAGAATCGTCTCTCCTAGTGGGTTTTGCTTCAAACCATTTTGAAACATAATCAATGGAAAGAAGAATATACATAAAAATAAAAGAGTTAGGGTAAGGTCCTATAAAATCATCACCCCACACATAAAAAATTTCACAACCTAGCATAGGTTTTTGGGGCATCTCATTTCTAGAGGAAATGTTTCTTACTCTTTGGCACTTATCACAAGACTTGGAAGATGTATAGGCATGCTTATTAAAAGCAGGGGATAAAACCATATTCTAAAACCTTTCTAGCAGTTCTCTTTGCTCCAAAATGGCCCCCACATGCATACAAGTGACAAAATGCTAGATATGAATTAACATCATTATCAGGGTCACACTCCTAATTACTTGATCTACACAGTATTTACACAAACAAATTTCATCCCCCACATAGTAATTAGCATCACTTCTTAATTTTACCTTTTGAGCTCTTAAAAAATGGGAGGAAATTTACCAGAAATAAGAAAATTGATGATGTCACCATACCATGGTTGGATGTCTCCAATGACGAACAATTGTTCATTGGGGAACTCCTCCCAGATTTGCTCCATCAATGGCACCTTTGTATTAACCACCACTTCTTGGTATGGAATCAATTGGCTCAAGTGGTCAGTCACGAGGTTCTTCGTGTTTTTCTTGTCTCCCACCTGCAAGTTAAACTCGCTCAAAAGAAATATCCACCTAATCAATCTTGGCTTAGCCTCTTTGTTCTTCATCAAATGACGGGGAACTTCTCCCGAATTTTCTCCATCAATGGTACCTTTGTATTAACCAACACTTCTTGGTGTGGAATCAATTGGCTCAAGTGGTCAGTCACGAGGTTCTTCGTGCCTTTCTTGTCTCTCACCTGCAAGTTAAACTCGCTCAAAAGAAATATTCACCTAATCAATCTTGGCTTAGCCTCTTTGTTCTTCATCAAATGACGAAGCACTGCATGGTAAGTATAAACACTAACTTTTGTACCAAGAAAATAAGATCAAAATTTTTCTAAAGAAAATACCACCGCAAGGAATCCCTTCTCTGTGGTTGAGTAATTTATTTGGGCCTTAATGAGAGTCATGGATGCATGATAGATGGAGTGAGACACTCTCCCCAACCTTTGAACTAATACCACTCTGATGATGTAGTAACTTGCATTGCACATGATCTGAAAAGGGATGGACCAATAAGGGGGTTTTATAATGGGAACCAAAACTAAACTTGCCTTCAAAACATCAAAGGATCATTTACACCCCTCATCAAACAAATATTCAACCTCTTTTTGTAACAATTTACACAAAGGAGATGCAATTTTGGAAAAGTCCTTGATGAACCGGCGGTAAAACCCTCTATGACCAAGAAAATATTGCACTTTGAAAACATTAGTAGGATAAGGCAAAGTTTGGATTGTGTAAATTTTAGCCATGTATACCTGAATACCCTTAAAGCAAACAACATGGCCTAACACAATGCCTTGTTCCACGACAACATAACATTTCTCGGAATTTAACACAATATTAGCATCAATGAAACTTTTAAGAACTTGTGCTAAATTTGCTAAGAAATTATCAAAGTAATTACCATGAACCATGAAATCATCAATGAATACTTCAAAAAAAATTCTTAACTAAGTCTGAGAAAATGCTTACCATACACTTTTGGAAGGTATCATGTACGTTAGATAGGCCAAAAGGCATACGCCAATAAGAAAACTGACTAAAGGGGAACACGAAGGTGGTTTTCTCTTGGTCCTCCGGTGAAATGGACACTTGACAGTATCTTGAGTACCGATCTAGGAAAAAATAGAAGCGGTGGCTAGCTAGCCTCTCGAGCATTTGGTCAATGAATGGCAAAGGGAAGTGGTCCTTCCTAGTTGCCATATTTAGCCTCTGGTTGTCAATGCATACACGCTACCCATTTTGGAGATGAGTGGGCACAATTTCACCTCTTTCACTTTCAAATACCATTACCCCACTCTTCTTTGGGACAACTTTAGTTGGGCTCACCTATTTGCTTTCAGATATAGAGTAGATTTTACCCGCTTGAATCAATTTGAGGGTCTCGACCGTCACCACCTCAATAATGGGGGGGGGGGGTGGTTAACTTGATGTTGGGGTTGCCTCACGGGTTTTTCATCATCCTCTAACAAAACCTATTGCATACAAGTAGATAGAATTATTACCTTGATGTCAGCAATAGTTTATCCAATTGCCTCCTTATGCTCCTTTAACATTGCCATTAACTTGTCCTCTTGCTCCTTGGTGAGCTTTCTCAAAATTATTACTTGTAGTATTTCTCCATCCACAATAAATGAGTATTTAAGGGGTTCAACTAGACTACCGGTGCCTTCACATGTGAAGGGATAAATTCAAGCTTCTTTAGCTTCTCTAAAGCTAGAGTGGGAGTGTTGGAAACCATCTCCCCAAGAACATTCAACTCCTCCATGCTTTCCTTCAATTTTGTACTCATGAATTATACAAGACATGCATCATCAATATCATTTTCCAAAGCAACAAACAAGGTTCATCACTATTTAGCTCAAAAACATGTCACACTTCATTTTAACAATATTAATAGCATGGCAAGAATGTTCTTCACCAGGATATTTCATAGAATCATTAATGTTGATTTGTACCTTTATCCCATTAAACTCCATGGTCACTGCACCATTATGCACATCAATTATAGTCCTTGAAGTTTTAAAAAATGACTCCCCCTACCCCAAACAAAATAGGGGCAATGTCTTTATTATGCTCCATGCTAGGACATTAAAATTGGCAGGTAGTATTAAGGCATCAACTTTTACCAACACATCCTTGAAAATACCCTTAGGATATGCACTAAAATGATCGGCTATTGAATCACCATCCTAGTTTTGTATAAAGTGGCCAAATTAAGACTTTCATACAAGGAGTACGAGATCACATTCATGGATGCACCTAAATAAAGCATAGTTTTTTTTCTTTTCAAAATGGGTGTTTCGTATCATGCAAGGAATTGTAAACATTGTGAGATCGCTACAATTGTGGGGTAGTTTCTTTTGACACAAAGTGACACATTCTCAATTTACCCACTTTTAAGCTTGTTTTTCACTCTTTGCTTTCTATTAACCAGACACAATAAGAAATTTATAATATTTATTAATTTGTTCAATTGCATTTAAGAGTGGAGTGTTTAATTCGCATCTACGAAATACTTCGTAAATGTCCTTGTTGTCCTCATTCTTCCTCTTGTCCTTCAAAGTTTCCGAAAAAGGTGGTTATGGAAAAAAGGAGGGAATTTCCACCATCTTTCCTTTCTTGTGAGTCGGGGATGATGGCTCAGGATTTGATTATGATTTTGTAAAAAAGACATGTTTTTGAATCTCCTTCCCATTGCTAACTTTTCCTCGGCCGCTTCCTCTATCTCTTTCTCAAAAAATCTCCCCCTCTTGGGCTCCTTGTCAACATCTTCTTCTTCGGAATTGCCAACCTCTTTACCACTTGTCAAAGTGATAGCACTAGGGGTGTTCATGAACTGGTCCAGACCGGTAAAATGGACCAAACCTAACTGGAATGTAAGGACCGAAACCGGTTGTATGAAATTCCGGTCCGATCTTTGGTCCAACCTTTTTATAAAATCTGGGTCCGGTCTGAACCAAAAGTACCGGTATTAAATTAATGTATATTAGATATTAAATGTTAAATAAATGTTATATTTAATATATAACTAAATACTTAAGTAGAAATCTGGTAACAGTATATTGTACATTAAAGAATACTAGTATGCTACTACGTACTGTCCATACTTTTTTTTAAATCGTCACTAAGATGAGGGTTTATAGGGTTCCCATCCCTTTTATATTAAGATCAAATTTTCACAATGTGCCATTATAACATATGATATGGGATAAACCCATTAACACTAAAACGCTAGCTAGATGTTACAATTCTAATCTAAGGTCTCAGTGTCATAAAGAAATATATATACACATAGGCCCCAATAGATATTACAATATTGAGCAAAGGCCTATGTGACAATGAGAGAAGGGCACGTGGAGGATAAGTGGTTCCCACCGTATCACCATAGAGTAGCCACAATCAATCGACCCAAGACTACCATCAGAACAGATACGGTGAAGTGTCAAAAGATATGCACGCAAAATGACTCATGAACACCTCTGGTCAAACATCTAAGGTAATCAAAGTAAAATAAATGAAGCTCCACAACTAAAGATCAAGCCTGTCGCCATTTAACTCGTAAAGACCATTTCCCTAATCTAGGAGACCAGGACCCGTCATTTTAATTGCCAAAAATATATTTCATTAGTATTCTAAAATCACTTATAATATATAGAATTATCCCTAACTTAACCCCAAAAGGATTTAAGGACCAAATTAATTGATTTATCAATAACACTGGCGTCAACATCCTTATTGACCAAGTCTACAAATTTGATTTATATCTTCAGAGAAAACAGCAAATAACCTCTTATAAATAGTGCCCCTAGTTGGGAAATTGCGCTCTCAGCAAATAACCTCTTTTTTGTCGTGGTTCTTCGAGAGATGATGGGTATGGAGGTTAAGGGATAGGGACAGGTGGGAATGTGGTGGGGGGCCGCCGTAGGTGGTGGTTGGCAGCAGCCCCCCGAACGTTAGGGTTTAGTGGAAGGAAGGTTGGGTTTAGTTGGAGAATAGAGAGAGTTCAGGGTGACAACTAGAAAAACGTACTGTGTATACTAAGTAGTTATCTTGAGTAGCAATATACTACTGTTATACCGTGTAATGTGTGTACATATTCTTTTTTTGAAAAACTACATTGCTATTTATTTTATAGTTTTCGAACTTATAGAGTTTTATTATACTATAATATTTTTTAATATTCTTCTTACATATTTTAATATTATTTTTAATTAAAGATTATTATGATTTTTAAGATATAATTAATATTTATTACCTTTAAAGAATAAAAATAGTTTTTGTCTAGGGAAAAAAGTATGGTGGAATCCGGTCCAACCGTTCCAGTCCGGTTGATGATTGGAATCATCCGGTCCGACCCCAATACTAAATATTTACTACCGGTACGGTCTTCGGTCTAAGGATTTTTTCCATTTCAATTCCGGTCCGGTCTTGAATCGACAAACAACCCTAGATAGCACTAGTATTTTCCCGAGGATTTAACTCGGCTGGGAAGGAAAATTTCCTGAATAACTTGACTCTGTTAGATTCAAGATAAATGCCATTGAATCATTTGAGTCTCCAATTTTTTATGCTTGATGCAACCTTCTCTTGGATTTTTTCAACTTTTTCCGCACTGACGCTCAATCTTCTCAAGACTTGCATCACTTTATCTTTTGAAATGCAAGAACTTTCACCTTGATCACGAGGATTGTCTTTGAGCATTTTGAATTGTTTTTGAGGAAGGTGATTTTGTTGTTGTGGAGGGCGATATTGTTGAGCATTTATTTCTCCTTGAAAATTCCCATATCGAAGGTTAGAGTGATCTCTCCAAGTTGGATTATAGGGCCTATTTTGGTAGCCTTGACCACCTAGATACTCTTGGCCTCCTTGATAACCCACGAAACTCACCTCTTCAACTTAGTCATCTTGAAAATGAGGGCATGTGTCCTAGGATGTGCCGATGAAAATATTTCACAACACTTGACATGTGGCACATTTTCGAATGTTGTTATTAAGGACATCACCATAGAAGTGAGGGATAGCATTTTGTCTTCAAGCTTCCCATTTTTAGAGCTAGCAATCAGGTTGTTCAGATTTTTCATTCTAAGGTTGGATCTCAAGCTAAAAGTCCTCGATTCCTCGGTTAATTCTTCATACAAGTCCAAAGATCGGATCTTACCTTCTAAGGTTGGATCTTGAGCTCTTGTTTCCGACTGATTCACCACAAGCTCCCCTCACTAATATTTTCTCCTCATAGAGTAGACCATTGTAGAAGTAATAAACCAAGTTTCCTTCTAAGTAGCCATGGTATGAGAAACTCACAAGAAGTTTCTTGAACCTCTCCTAATAGTCGTAGAAGGATTCCACATGCCACTGGAGGATGTTTCTTATGTCCTTATTCAAGGTGGCGGATTTGAAAGCTGGAAAGTACTTTGCAAGAAACTTTCTAGTCAAATCCGCTCACAAATAATTATAAATTGTATACAAACACTTAAAAACAATATGCTTCTTCCCTGATAGGCGCCAAAATTTGGGAGGTCGTCGCCGCACCTCGTAAATTTACAACTTATAACTCTTAATACTTCCTAAGCTATAGTTAAGTAGATAGAGGGGTCGTCTCCAAAAAAGAAGGATTTTCCTAAGAGCACGAGCAATGGATTTTCTTGTGGTTTCTTCCGATTAAATATAATATAACTCACAATCCCTCTCTTCCACCTTAACAAAACCCACAATCTAAAAAATCACTTCATTTTTTCTTCCACAATGGTAGCAACCACTCCCTCTATGGACCCCACTTGATTTTCTCTATCATACTCATTAAGTTTACCTTCGATATTTAATTTACATAAATTTATCCACCCAAAAAAAATGAAAAGCTAAATTTTAAAATAAATTTTAATTTTGAAATTTACCTTCATTTAAAAAAATAATTATCAAATAATTTTGTGAAATAAAATTAAACAATTAGAAAAACTGAGTAAAAAAACTCAATATTAAAAAATATTACATTTGCAATGACCAATTATTACGACTAGAAAAATTACAACAAATACTTAAATACTAAAATATTTATCTAGTATGACCAATTATTACAAATCAAAAACCAAAATATTGATCAAATGGGTGCAAAAAAAGGGCTCGCACTAACAGTCAGGCCCATGACTTGTTTCCATAGCGGTTCCTTATTCTTGCAACCCCACACTCGTTTATTAATTAAGAAATCACACTGAAACCCTCATTGTGGTGGGTTGTGGGTTTTTAGTTGTTTCCTAATGATGAGACGTGAAATGGATATTTTCTTAGAGCATTTAACACCACTTTAAATGCCTTTGTTGGTAGATAGCTAGATTATTAGGTGTTTTACCAAATAAGGGGTTAGAATCACCTTGTGTGATTTTCTCCCCTAATTTTCCTATTTTGTAAGCATTTAGTAGCTAGTGTGTTTTACCTCTATGATTTGGTAGATTTCTGCTTGTTTTGTGAGCTTATTTAGAGACTATCATGGAGAATGCCACTCGCGAGGATGGTAGAACATTGAGGAAAGCTATTCTCAAGAATGGTACAAGAAGGAAGGGCAATTACAAAGTGGTAGAAGATAGATTGAAGATGGAAAACAAAGTAGCGGATGAAGAATGATCCGGGAGTTAGAATCAAGTTCTGGGAAAGTTCCAAGACAATTTGGAACATAAAAAAAACATCATTGGATTCATCTTTGCAAGCAACATAAAATTGACTTAATAATTCCCAAAATGGATCAAATGTTCACCCGTAGCGGCGGAAACAAGTTGACACTGAAACTGAAGAATGTAGTGCAGGCACGGTCCATTTCCCGAGGCATGAAACCGCACGTTTAAATAGCATCAACCATGAAAATATGCACTTTTGTTCCCGGTGAAATATAAAACCATACGATTAATTGGCACAGACCGTGCCAATCTTCTTGATCCATACCAGCACCAATTAAACCCGTGTTTCAATGTTTTTCCACTTTTTCTCTCTGTTTTAGCTATAAAAAGGCTCTCTTGTCCTCCCTTTCACTTTGAGCCCGACTTGGGTCTCCAAAAACCTAGTTCTTCTTCATCTTCTTATAGTTTTTACTTCATTTTCATGGGTTCTTAGAGATCTATGATGAGTTTTCATTACCTTGCATAGATTTGTGATTAAAAGCTTAGATTGATGAATAGGAGGTTGATTTCCACATTGGTACTGTTTACTTCTCTATTTATACATTTCATCGCATTTGTATCTTTTGAGCCTAGATTTTTGGGCTTTGTTAGACTAGCTTAGATTTATGACTTTGGGATATTTGTAAGCATGTATTGACTTTAGATTTCAAAGACTTCAAGATTTGTCTATTTCATTTGCTATAAATATCATTCTTGATTTGTGCTTATACTTATTTCTATGATTTTGTGATGAATGTAATTATGATGTACACCTAGTTAGATTTTTTTGCATGATTTAGTGCTAGGTTAGGAAAATGGGGAGAGTTACATTTCTATGAATATTAGGATGCGGGGTGTAACCAAGATGTCGTGGAAGACACATGTGGTCAGGTTAGTAAAGAAGTAGTCTTGTAATTTTATTATCTCGTGGACGATAAAAAAATTGGTTCGAGTGATGTTATTAACTCGATTGGGGTCGTGGGACAATACCAAAAGGGCTTATCCATACTTTGTGGAAAAATAAGTGTGGAGACAACCTTTGAGTTATCATGAAGTACTAATGTCCTAAGTGACACAAGACGGGCATAAGAGGAATATTCACAGTGGAGGTCCCAATGACCTATGTTACTACCGGGTTTGATTCGCTTCGTTAAAGCCACATGTTTATTAACCCCAATATGAGGGTTAGAGGTGGTAGTGGATGCACGCCTCTAGCTACATGTGGAGGGGGTGAGATGTTAAGGAGGGGCATAACAAACATGGTGTGACAAACCGAGATAGTTCTCGGGGAATTAACATCTCCACATCGGGGAATAAACAATACCCAAAATTATATTCAAGAAATATAATTCTTGAATGTGAATAGAAGGATCAAATCTTGTATGTTAATCATGTGATGCAAATGATCCCAGGACTCGTTATTACTATCTTTATCTCGCTATCTTAGTTTATGATTGTAGTTGTTAGTTTAACTCTTTACAAACAAAACCCTTCCATGTTTCCTATTCCTAATACTCACTTAAGGTGTCACCCAATTGGGAACTTTGAAAAACTATCACTTAAACCCCTAGCTTACTGCTATCTACTTTATTGTAGTTGGAAGTGAGTAAGGGAGCAGCATATCGAGAAGAGGAGGGGGGGGGGGTGGTTGGTGTTTTTAGCTAAGTTATGAAATTAAAGGACAAGAAAACTATCATATAAAACATGGTATGCTAATAATGCTAATAAACTACAAAGATAGGATTATACACAAAGTTACGACTCTTTGGGCACAATTCATTTCCACTTCCAAGACTGTTATCTAATGATATGAATCTTCTTGCGAAGACTCTGGATTTTAGAATTTAAATCTTTGACCAAATTAAGGGATTCAGAAACCCTAACTTAGCCACATAAAATTGATCACAATTAGCCCTCGGGATTGCTCTCAATTTTGAAATTTGTTCACTAACTAGCCTGCATGATTAGTTCACAAATAAAGGTTATTGATACTTAATTAACCCACAAGATTAAGAAAAAACTAAAATTATAGCAAGAAATTGAGGATGAGCTCGGTAATTCTGGATATATGACTGATAAAAAGTGTCTAAAACTCGGCCAAGCCATAAAAAACAGAAAGTGAAAAGACTTTTCCCAGCTTAAAGAAGCTAAACCATATCTAACAACAATACCTAAAATAAATGACTATCAGGCCGAAATTCCTCAAGATAAATCTTGAATGAATATTTCCTTATCTAATCTTACCAAATCTAATTCTAGTCAAATAAAAACTGAATGTTCTAAAACTTAATAGGCTAATTTTCAAAATCAAACTCTTCAAAGGCCAGTGGGATTCTTCATGATGTCTTCACTTCCTTGACACTCTATAACAATTAACCCAAGACATTGTCGATGACGATTTATTCTTCAATTCTTCATCATGAATGTTATCAATCAAAGCATTCAAAACCACATCTCTAATCTTTGTTCTTGCGCTAGTAATAGGACATGCATTGTAACTTAGAGTACCCTGAACATATCCTTTGATTGTCTGATCAAGCTTTGGCATGTCATCATCTATGGTGGTAGTAGTCTTGTTATTTACCTCATCCCCTCCAAGGTTAGAAGGTTTTTCCCTCGAAACAGAGTCACATTCAAAGGTGAATGGAGATAAATCAGCAACATTGAACATAGTACTAACACCATATTCGCCAGACAAAGAAATATTGTAAGCATTGTCATTCACACATTCCAGCACTTCTAAGGCCCATCACCACATAGACTTAACATAGATTTCTGAGCATTTGGAAACCTTTCTTTGCGCAAATGCAGCCAGACTTAGTTTCCTTTTTTTGAACCTCATAAAATTTTCCCCTGGTTTACATTCTTCACATTCTGAGCATCTGTCCGTTCAATCCTTAAGTGCACCTTCTTATGTAATTTCTTCAAAAAATTAGCTTTCTTTTGTCTATAAAGGTTCCTAACATGTTTAATTCAAAAGAATTAGATCAAGAGGTGTAATAGGTAGGAACCCGTAAACAATTTCAAATGGAGATAAAGTAGTAGAATGAATATTGCAATAATAAGCAAACTCTACAATCGGAATGAACGCTTCCTAATTATTCAAATTCTTTTGTAGTAAGGTACGAAGAAGAGTGCCAAGAGTATGATTGGTGACCTCTGTTTTTCCATTAGTTTGAGGATGATTGGTTGTAGAAAATAGAAATTTCGTCCCTTATTTGCACCATAGTGTGTTCCAAAAGTAGGATAAGAACTTAACTTCATGATCAGATAATATGCTAGTAGGGATACTATGTAGCCGAACTACTTCCTTAAGAAATAAATCCACAACATGCTTTTCATCTTCTGTTTTACTACAAGGAATGAAATGTGCCATTTTTGAAAATCTATTAACCACAACGAAGATAGAATCGCTACCTAATTGAGATTGTGGTAAACCTAGGAAAAAATCCATGGAGATATCAACCCCCAAGGATGTGTAGGAACATGTAATTGAGTATAAAGTCCACGAGGCTTAGTTTTTGATTTAGCCTTCAAGCAATCAATACAATTCCTACAAATCTTGTCAACAAAGAGTGTCATTTTTGGCCAAAAGAATTGTTCTCGCAACAAATTATAAGTTTTAAGTGCACCAAAATATCCTATAAGACCACCTGAATGAGCTTCCCTAACAAGTAATTCTGTCATAGAGCATTGAGGACCACAAATCCTATTATCTTGAAACAAGAACCCATCATATCAAAATAATTTATCATAAGCACCATTCTCGCATGTAGCAAAAATCGATGAAAAATTAGAATCTGTGGCATATAAGTCTTTCACAAATGAAAACCCTAGCATGATACATTCTAATCGTGTAAGTAAAACATGCCTACGACTTAAAGCATCAACAACAACATTTTATTTCCCTTCTTATATCGCAATACATAAGGGAAATATTCAATAAAACTTGACCATTTAGCATGACACTTACTCAACTTCATCTAGCTCTTAAAGTATTTCAAAGATTTATTATCACTATGAAAGCCAAATTCTTTATGAAATAAATAATGTTTTCATGTCTCTAAGGCTCTCACAATAGCTTATTAGCACTATTATGCATGGGTTAACTAATGCATTTGACACATTTGTTATTATATTTTGTTTGGTTGATTGCTAGTTTTAGTTAGGTTTACACGACAAAGGGTTTAGACGACTATTGTTGGTTTTTCTCATCTAAATCCTGAGTTTTGTAGACTTAATTGGAACTAATGGATACTTTATATTCATGAGCACCTATATCTTCCTTTGTGATCTTATTAGTTGGTTACTCATGAGTATTGTTTTGTCATTTTGTAGAAGGGCACTCACAAGAGTGGTAGTAGATATTAGAAGGCTGTTTGCAAGGCGGTAGTAGAAAAAAATGCCACGAGCTAAAGCAGGTAAAAGATGGAAAGAAGCCCCAAAAGGACTGGAGTCATGTTCCAAGATCTTAAGATGAAGGATGGCTGCATCAGCCAAAATGTTCCATGCCAGCCGACACGGTCATGCCAAAAAGCACCGGCACAAGGCACCCAGTGTGGTACGGCCCGTGCTAGATCCCCTCGTGTCATGAGTCACCATCTTAGGAGGTTAACTGTGTGGCCTAGCCATGCTAGAGTGTCATAACTACCGCTTGATTTCCCATGTGCATCGCACTCAACTTGGTTGCTCTCAGCACACCAAGCTTTTAGAGGGACGTGGTCGAGTATGCAACGGAAATACACATACGAGTTTAGATTGGGAGCAAGGATTCACACACAGAAGCCAACAATGCAATACAAGGCCTGACAACTGGGGATCAAACGCTCATTTTCAATATATTAGAAAAAGGTGACCGGATGTGAGTAGTTCAGTACTCTACATATATGCTGTACAAACGTTCTCAAGAGTACCGGGTACAAAGACAGAAAAAGTCAAAGGAAACAAGGCATATAGGCTTGGAACTTAAGTAAAAAAACTAAGTTACACTACCCAAACTATTACAAGAAAAAAGAGAAGACTTCTGGGACAAGGAGCATGGGGAATATCTTCTCGGGCCGTGACTAAACACTTAGTGTCCTAGCCTAGTGGGTGACCGGGCGCTGCACGCATGGGCGTTGGGTATGAACAACTCAGGGGTTGTGCACATGGTATTGTGGCCGCATAGGGGGACATCACGGGTAGCTGTGAGCAGTTAGGTGGTCGACACTGGATGACCTAGAGGCATGTGCGATGCGGTTGAGGGAGTCCGGGTTGCAGGCATGCATTGATCGGCATGAGATCACAACACAGTTGTGGCATGCATGCGAGCATGGGTTTAATTTGAGGTTGGGTGATAAGCCCCACCCCGTAACAATCTCCCCCACTCAATTTGGTGAACATCCCCAGAGCAATTAATTCTCCATGGTGCTTTGCTACCCACATTTTTCTCGTACACTTCTGCCTTAAGAAAGGGGTTAATTAAATTGCTGGCGCTAGTGTAATCTTATTTAGCCGTGGTTCTTGGCTTCTCTTCAGTTCCAGTTTAAGCTGGCTTGATTTTATAGAACCCACTCCTTGATCGATGATCAAAGAAATGTACAACTTTGGATGTTGTCCAGTACGCAACATCATCAATTCATGTTTCTACCTCGTGCCTTGTGAAACAACAAGGGGTTGCTGATGTGAATGATGACTCATCTTTCCCTGTCAAGGTATACGAGGTTTAGCTTGCTTGTACAACTCGAAATGGGAAGTTTGATGGGGTGCGCCAGCGGGCAGATACATATTTGGAATCCAGATCTTCATCCCTCACAACCGGGGAGTGACCCACAACATACTTAGTCTTCAGACTTGCTTCACAAAGCTCATAGGATTCATCGGGAAAACCCATTGCTGGTGTAGACCCTTCTGACCCTTCATTTCCGTTCTCCCCACCAGGATCCGCTGAATCGCAGTCTTCATCTTGTCTTATACACATGATGAGATGTAAAGCTTAGATTTTACCCCAGGGTGAACTCTTCACCCTCGCTTTAACCCTGCACAGATTGGTGCCTGAGACGCAAAGGTAGTGCCATATGGGTATACGACAACCCGTGCATCTCTCAGAAATTCCATGCCGAGGACTAAACTAAAGTAATCTATTTTAATGACATGGAAATCCACTGTGGTCTCTATGGTGCCAAACTTGACCGAGTATTACCTCGGAACAGCAAACACTAGTTAGGCTTCACTGTTAACGGCCTTCATCCTGCCCACAACTTTCTCCGACTTGAGCCCCAATCTTGATGCCTCTAATTTGGAGACATACACATGGCTAGCTCTAGTGTCGACCATCGCTCAGATATGTTTTCCATTCATGCACACGTACATGTACATTAATGCTCTATCGGTCCGACACATTGGTTTCACATGGACAATCTCAGGTTTGTCAAGTTTAGGTACGACCTTCTCTGGTTTACTTGACTGAGCCCAAGCTCTTTTTGCTCGCATGGCAACAACCACCTGGTTGATCTCAGGCTTCATTAATGGATTCAACCACCCTGGCTCTATTAATCCCACCATGGAATTTCACCACAGATTCAATGCCCCCATAGAGCATGGTTCTTCCTCTTCGGGCCCAGACTCCTTAACTGAATGCTCCTGAACTACCTCGCTCAGTTCCTCCTAGATTTTTCTTGAGTCCTCGAGCAAATTGCAGTGATTTTCTGCTCTGTTGGAAAATCAACAGGGTCATGATTCTCTTTGCATGTCCAGTACAAAAATCGCGCCTTCCCGATCTTTCCATCCCACCTTGGTTTGGACCCAACTAATCTAGCCGCAATCATTCTGGGGCTTCCCCCATTCCTTCCTGCACCCGAATTAAGCCTGTAGTTACCTCTGCCACTTGGAATAGGTCTAAAGTTATTCCCCACCTTGGGAGAACTCGCACCCGCACCATTGCCCACCTTAGCAATAGTAGAATTGTCTACCTCCCTATTAACTCTTTGCGATCCTCCACCATTATAGTCCTTCAGACTTTTGACGAAGGCCATCGCTGAGTTATAGTCAGTGCAACAAGCTCTCCTTAGCTTGAGTCTAGCCCATGACTTCAATGCCTGTCTGAAGTCATGGAATTTATAATCCTCCGGATGGTTAGACAAGTTGATCATACAAGCCTTGAAAGCCGACACGTACCTATAATACTGCTGGTCTGTGATAGGGTTCTATGTCTCAACAATGCCCGTTCCCTCACATTGGTGGGCATAAATTGTTGCTTTACCTTGAGCTTCAATTTATCCCATGTGTCGATGACCAGGAATCTTGTCTTTATCTTTGCATCTTGGGAATGCCACCATACCATAGGAGAGCTCTCTAGGTATATCTTGGTAACAGTGACTTTCTTAGCTTCCAAATCTATCCCGGTAGCCTTAAAGTATTGATCTAACTCGTAAAAGAAGTTAACAAGCTCTCTCGTATCACATGCCCCACCATATATCCTAGGCTCAGGGACTTTTCGTTTGTGCACAGCATGAAAACCACCGCCACTGCCCCCACCTTCGGACAAGTAGGCCACAACTTGCATGAGTATGTGTATGTATCTGCCAAGCTACTCGATGATGCCTCTCAACTCAGCAACGTCCAACTCATGAGATGCCAAAGCTTCCACTAGCTTAGTGATTTCCTCATCCTTGCGTGCAACCATCGCATTGTCCACCTTGGTGTCTCTACTAATAATGGCAACGTCCAATTCTGTCTGATCTACTCGGTCAGCTAATCTCCCGAACTCTTGTGCCTTACCAAAGAGAACCCTTTTAGTGTTCTCTAACCAATTTGTATTTTTCAGCACAGTGATGACCTTTCACAATGCGCTCAAGGACTGCTTGAGCTCTGAACCAACTGTCACGAGTCACCCACTGAGGGGGTTAGCCGTGCAGCCTAGAAATACTGGAGTGTCACGACACCAGCTGATTTCCCATGTGCATCACACTCATCTTGGTTGATATCAGCACACCAAGCCTTTAGAGGGACGTGGTCAAGTATGCAGTGAAAATACACACATGAGTTTAGATTGGGAGCAAGGTTTCACACACACAAGACAACAATGCAATAAAGGCCTGACAACTGGGGAGCAAACGCTCGTTTTCAATGTATTGTAGAAAGGTGACCGGATGTGGGTAGCTCAGTACTCCAAATATATGCTGTACAAACATTCTAATGAGTACTCAGTACAAAGACAAAAAAAGGTCAAAGGAAAAAATACATGTAGGACTGGAGCTTAAGTAAAGAAACTAAGCTTTACTTCTAACTAAGCTATTACAAGCAAAAAGAGAAGACTTATGGGATAAGGATCTTGGGACATGTGTTCTCGGATCGTGATTCAACAATTAGTGTGCTGGCCTGGCAGGCGAACGGGTGCTGTGCCCATAAGTGTTAGGCACAAACGGCTTGGGCATTGTGCACAGCTCGTAGTGGGTGCAGATGGGGGCATCATAGGACGTGACCGGTTAGAAGGTCCACGCTGGATGACCCAGAGGTGTGTGTGGTGCAGTTGAGGGAGATTGGTTTGTAGGCATGCATTAAGAGGCACGGGACCATATCACAGTTGTGGCATGCATGCGGGTAAGGGGTTGCATTGAGGTTGGGTGATAAACCCTACCCCGTAACACCTCGGCATAAGGTCTCACCTAACACGGCCCATGCCATCCTCTTTTGTCATGAACCACCGACCTCACCCCAAACCCTATTGCCTAACATTCCAAATCATCTAAGTAAGGATTCAGACTATTTCCCTTAAAATAGATCGTGTCATTTCAACTCAAGATTCAAAGCCGATGGGGTGTGATGTTTCACATAGTCGCGCCATCGTTATGGTCCAGAAACTGACTCCAAGCCAATGCATTCACAAAGTTCCACATGGCCCGTGCTGTTCAACTAGTTTAGACACCACTCTTAGCTGACAACCCACGCTAATTGATGCAGTCACACATAATTAGAAGGCCAAGAACTAAGCTCCAGCCGACAGTGTGTATCAGTCGGCACGACCCATGCCCAGGGTGGCTAGCACGCCATGCTAATAAGCACGACCATGCCAGCAGTATCCAACATGACCTCGCCAGGCTACACGACCCGTGCAAGGCTGTACGGCCCATGCCAGAAGTGCTTGAAAAAACCATGCTACACGAGACAGCCCATGCCGTTTGCGGCTGCTAGGGCTTTTGGCCTCTTTTGGGCCTACTTCAATATCAATTTCCCTACTACTATAAATATAAGCCTATGTCTACTAGGGTTCAAGTTTGGCACATTATTCTAATCTTGGAGAGCATTTTAGAGAGAGAAAGGGAATAACCCTTCTCTTTAATCCCATTTCTTTTCTTCGTGATTATGCCCATGGCATTGAATCCAAAGAAATATTTGGGTTCAATGCTTAAGAAGTAGTTAATTTACTTGAGGGTTTTTTTGTATTCATGATTTGGTGTATGTTATGGGAGAGTTTTTAGATCTACCTAATTCTATGTGTTTATGATATTATGTTGGTTTGTTTTCATATTATTGTTAATTACATGAATGTCACACTAACATTGGCACACAATGTAGTCTACATTTATGTTGGCGTATCTATTGATACCCTCCCCCCCGAGGAAGAGAAACCTAGATGTAATATATGTAGCATAGTCTGGGTCCATGTGGGTGTGTACACGTAGGTCTTTTTTGAGTTATCATTACGATGAAAGCACACTAGTCTAGCTGGCATTTTGGTCCAAAGGGTTACAGGTCGAGATACCCTAGAGCCATCGATTGCATAATTGCAACCTAGAGCCATCAATAAGGTGCATATCCCCCTGTCTCTATAGGTCTAAAGAGAAGAATTCGTGGTGGTGTGCCTTGGATGTAATTGTAGGGGGGGAAGAAATAGATATGCACAACAACAAGACCGTTGTTGCATTCCACTAGTTACAGAGGCGGTGCCTAGGGAAGATTACAAGCGCACCCTACGTTACAGGTTTGGGGAAGTAGTGACCATCGACCACACTGCTGTCGTTAAAACTAGAATATTACATTCTCTTATGATCTCACATGCTTGTAGTTAGGTAAAAAAAATCCAAAACCTATTTTTCAATTAGTTGTTCCTAACACACGAATGGATTGACAACCCGAATGTGGCTGTGTGTAGTTGGCTTTTAGACATCTAGCATCTCTGTGGGAAAATTCATCCTTGCCACTATCTATGCTCTAGGTAGCTTAGTAGTGGGAATGAGAGCAGAATATAAATCTTTAAATTTGATCTTTTTTACTGTTTTTCGCTTGGGTTTGATTTAGTTAATCTCCTGGAGTTCATTTTGATGACCCCGAGTGGAGGGGGTTAAATTTTGGTGTCGTTGCCGGGGATATTAGTCTAAAATATTAATTGTTAACATGCATAACACGTTATTTGAGTAGTTTCTATTGTATGTATGTTTTTGTTTTTTCTTTGTTTCTTTAGTTGGTTTTTAGTGTTGAGCTTATGTTTATTTTTGTTCCATTTGCTTTTAACCCGTTTGCTAGTGTTTTTTGGGGTTTTTTTGTTTTGTTTCTAGTTTATGGTACATACCCGTACCACGAACTTAGGAACTTTTCAAGAACTATCGGAAGGCAAAAGTAGTCAGAGGAGAAGAAGAAGGAGGGCTAGAGCAAGGGTTCCACAAGAACCAGTTTTTGAGGAGCAAGTAGTAATGGTGGAGGACTACTGCACTTTAAGGGAGTTGAGGGCTCCAAATTTTGAGAATCAACCCCTATACATCACTTTTCCCTTGTTTCCACAAACTTCTACATGCAAGCTAAAGATTAGGATGATCCAATGCTTACTGACGTTCCATGGGATGGACGGGGAGGATCCAAAGAAGCATCTATCGTATACACCAACATGAAGCCCCACAGAGTCTCGAAAGAGGATTACAACCTTCAATCATTTCCCTTGTCATTATGAGATTCAGCAAAGGATTGGTTATATTATCTTCCGCCAAGATGCATTACATCGTGGATGGATATGAAGCGGTGTTTCCTTGAAAAGTACTTTCCAACTTCAAAATCTACGGGTTGGAGAAACAACTATCCAACATATCGCAGAATGCAAATGAATCCTTATATGGGTATTGGGAATGATTCATAAAGTTGTTGGCTAGTTTCCCTTATCACCCATTTAAGGAAGGCTACTTGGTGTATTACTTCTTAGAAGGGCTTTGTGATGATGACATGAGGATGGTTAACATAGCTTGCAATGGTTCCATAGCCAATAAGAGTCTCAGGGATGCAATGGCTTTGTTAGAAGAAATGTCGAATATAATGAGGCAATTCGACACAAGATCAAGAGTGAAAACATTGGATGAGCTGGCTCAATCTCCCAAGTTGAAAGAGTAAGTGCAAGCTCTTGCCTCTATGTTGAAGGAAGTCATGAAGGGGAGAATCCAACAAGTCAAAGTGTGCAGAATATGAAGTTTAAACCATCCCACCGACATGTGCCCCTAAGTGGTCAAAGATATAGAAGAGGTGAATGTGTTGAATTTCAATGGAGGTAATAGGATATGTTCAAGGGGCAAACAATAACAAGGGTTCTAGGGGAACCAAGGAAATGATAGGAAAGATCCCCATGCAAATACCTTCAAACCTAGGTATTGCGATCACCCCAACTTTCATTGGCACGAGGAGAATCAAGGTCAAGGGTAATACTGAGGTCAACAACCTCAACCATATCCTAGGGGAGAAATACCTTCCAACAATAATGACACCATGTACAAGTCAGATAGGGAAGAAATCCTAGATGCTACTGGGCAATTGGCAAAGAAATATGATATGTTCACAGAGTAGACAAGAAGGGAAATTGAATAGAGCATTCTCGCGCATCAAGAATCTTGAAGTCCAAGTTGGGTAACTTTCCACATCGATGATCCAACTTGAGGCTAAGGAATCTTCCAAGTTACCTTCCAAACCCGAGGTAAACCCAAGGAATGCGAACGCATTGAAGCTCATGAGCGGGAATAAGGTGCGAGAGGTTGAGGAAGACATTGTGTAAGAGGATGATTTAATTATGGAATCTAGAAATACCAACTTTGAAGAGCGAGAGATAATTGTTGAGGAGGATCCTCCCAAAGAGCTCCGAACCATCGAGGCGAGAGTAACCTTTCCGCTACCTTTTCCAAGTGAACTTAGGGGAAAAAGTTGAGGTAACCATTCCTATCTTGGAGTTGATTGAGCATGTTCTGTCTTATGCTAAATTCTTGAAAAAATTCATGCACTAAAAATATGAGAAAACCAATTAGGAAAGTATGTCAATTGAAAATAGGGAGAGTTGCCACTCTAAAACATAAGAATTTGCCTAAAAAATGTGATGACCCCGTGATGTTTTCAATACCTATTTCCTTAGGTGGGAAGCTAGTGAAGAATGCCATGATTGATTTAGGATCATCTATTAATGTAATTCCTTATAGTCTTTAAGAAAGCCTTGTTATATGTGAACTTAGGGACACTAGGGTGATTGTTCACCTTGCCGATCACTCCCAAGCTAGCCCTCGAGGCTTAGTGAAGGATGCAATGGTTAGAGTGGGAAATTTAGTGTTTCTGGTGGACTTCTATGTCCTTGACGTAGCGCAAGATGGAAGTGCACTCCCAATCTTACTAGGGAGACCGTTTCTAAAATGTCAAGGACAAAGATTGATGTTCACTTGGGAATGCCAACCCTAGAGGATGACATTGATAAGGTGGGGTTTGATATTTATAAGTCTAAGCATGACTTGTCTAACTCACCTCTTATGTGCAAAGGCGTAATGATGAATGAAAAAGGATGCCTAGATGAGTTCTTTGATTATGATGGTAATGATGATGAAATCTATGCAATGCAAGATTTTAGTGATGATATGTCTGTCTTGGAATGTTTTTCTATACTCACTAACTTGCAGCGATTATCATAGAGTGATGAGGACATAAAACCTCCTCGAATATCTCTAGAAACCGAGGAAAAATCTAGGGATTCATCATTAAATGGATATGGACACACATTTTTTTGGCAAAAAAATTGTGCAAAGGTTAGGATGACACTTTATGGAAACCTCTCTAAAAGGATGTCATCGTGGGGGGAGTTGCTGATGGCGACTATGGAGACCCAACGGTAGGTTATTTTTAATTGATATGCATGAGAATATAAGTTTTGAGGATGACAATAAATATACGATGCTATTTCTTGCTTTGATTTTATGTTTTTAGGTAGATGGATAGATTTTGCATGATTGTTGTTTTTGACAAAGGATTTTGGTGTGAAATCTTGTTTGTCATTAAATGTAAGACCGATTCTTGATTGGCATGAGGCACCCTTCATGCTGGAAGGCATCAACACGAGGCTCCATGTGGCACGTCTGTACCATTGCCTCGTGCTAGGCTAAAAAATTGGCAAAAGTGCAGATTTTTGAAAACTCAAAATTTTAACTAAAACTGTACTTTTGGCCCATTAATTCAGCAAATTACTTATTCCTTAGGATTGGTGATGTAAATAGTATAATGCTAAACATCACCATGAGGAAATGGAGCATCCATGCTAGATGCCTTGGACTGCAAGCACGATTCTCAAATCCCCTCCCAAATGGCTAAGTATGGGCACGAGAAGTCCCATTTTCGACATCCCATGCTGTTCCATATCCAAAAGGCCAAGACCAACCGCCGGGGTGTGGGAAAACACACGCCCCACACCAAATTTTCTAAGTGGAGCACACTTCATGTCAATGGCATGCGCCACCGGTCACATGTGCATATCAGAATTCCCAATTAAGTATTGTGGTGACGTCCCATGCCAAACGATGTGGCCCTCACCAGAGGAGCATCACAACCTGCGCCAGGCTCCACACCCTGTGCCACTTGAAGATCTGTGCCACACACTAAAATAGGAGCCCCGCTCCATATAAAGAGGCTCGACCCATGCCAGATCTCGTGCCCCCCACCAAGGATAGCCACAGGCCACACCATCTGCGATAGCCCACACCGGACGGCGGTTGAACTAGGGTTTACCTTGATACGGCCTATTTTGGCCTTTTTTAGGCCCAATCCCCTACTACTATAAATATGGGCTTAGTCTATTAGGGTTTCATATCATATCATTAGTTTAATAGTTTTGTAGTTATGAGAGAAACTTTAGAGAGAGAAAAACTATCTCCATTTCTTTTTTTTATTGATCCTAAGATGTGGAATTCAAATCTTTATTTAAATTCCCTATATATGGAGTAGTTTCTTTAGCTTGGGGATATATTGTTAGAGTATGGTTTAATTTACATTTTTTGTGAGATTCTTTAGATTCATCCTGATATTTGTGTTCATGATATTATTGTGATTGTTCTTGGTTATTTGAAATGCATGAATAGTACACCACATATAAGCACACATTTTGGGCTATATTCATGTATGGTTTAAATATCGATGCCCCTTGGGAAGAGAAACCTGGATGTTTAATGAGTAAGGGAGAACGCATCCGCGTGGGTGTGTGCACGAGGGATTCGAGCATGCTGTGACTTAATTTCCATCGCACTAGTCTTAGGTGACTTCTTAAAGTTGTTCGAGAGATTTTGGGTAGAGATAGTGAATAGTATCAAGCTAGGGTTGTAAGAGGCCTTAGATTATAGATAAGGTGCCAACGACTCTTTGGCCTAATTGATAGGACCGTTGCAAAGTAGTGCATTTGTGGTGGAAGCCCAAGATGTAATCGCACGGGGGAGAAATAGACCTAAAACAATGGTTAGACCTTGTTGTACTCCCCTAATTACGATGACAATGTCGATGGAGGGTTGCAAGTGCACCTACTTTGACAGGGACGGGGAAGTGTATGTCATCGGCCACACCATGTGTTATGAACACTATATTAGGTTTGCCTAAATTTCTATGTGAATGATTCAAGGATTGGAACATTAGGTTAACCATGTTGCTCAATGATTCCCCAAGTGCTTAGTTAAATAGCTTATTTGTATTTTTACTTTTATGTTTAGTAGTTGTTATTTGAAAAACCAAACCCCCCATTTTTTCATGTTTTCTTTACTAGCTATTCCTTTCACTCGTATGAATTGATGACCCATAAGAGGCTGTGTTTCGATTGGTACTTAGACTTAGCATCTCTAAGGACAAACCCAGGGCTTACCGCTAACTACCCTTTAGGTAGCATAACAGTGGGAACATGGTGCATAACTATAAATTCTTAGCTTTTGACCATGTCCTCCACCCGGGTTAATTAGCTACAATTAAGGACCCCAGGGGTAGGTAGGTTAAAATTTTGGTGTCGCTTCCGGGGATGCTACCAGTCTAAGTGTCAATTAGGCATAACGTGTTAGTAGAGTAGTTACTATTAGATTTTATTTTTGTTTGCTTATGTTGTTGATTCTTGGTTGGAGCTATTATTATAGTTATTTTGTTACCTTTTGATCCATTTGCTAGTTTTGTATTTGGAAGGGTATTGTTGGCCCTAGTTCATGATACACATCCGTACCAATAATCTAGGCATCTTACACTACCCTTCTGAGAACACAGGTGATCAGAGGAGAAGGAGGTGAAAAACTAAGGCATAAGTTCAACCAAGGTTAGAAGTGTTAGTAGATAAACCACTAGCAATGGCGAAAGATAACCGTACCCTACGGGATCTCATGGCACCCAACTTGGAGAATCAGCCACTATGCATTACCTTCCAGCCATTACCCAAAAATATGAGCCATGAGCTAAAAGGTTGCATGATCCATTGCCTACCTACATTCCATGGATTTGAGGGGCAGGACCCGAAAAAACATCCATCAAAGTTTGATTTGGTGTGCATGAACATGAAGCCCCCGGGAGTGTCTGAAGATGACTACAACCTAAGAGCCTTCCCATTTTACCTTCAACGTAGTGCCAAGGATTGGCTCTACTACCTGCCACCGGGATGCATTGGTTCTTGAATGGACATGAAGTGGAGGTTCTTAGAGAAGTATTTACCGGCATCCAAGTTGGTCGGGTTGAAAAATAAATTGTCGAACATCACCCAAGGTGCTACCGAGAGTATGTATGATTATTGGGAACACTTCAAGAGATAACTAGCTAGTTGCCCCTACCATCCCTTCAAGGAGGGGGGATTTGGTGTATTATTTCTTGGATGGGCTATGTGATGAAGATATGTGGATGGTGAATGCCGCTTGTAATGGTTCGATTGCAAACAAGAGCCCCAAGGATGCAATGGAACTCTTTGAAGAAATGGAAAATGGTATGCGACAATTTGGCACTAGGTCAAGGGTTAAGGTCTTGGATGAACCCATACACTCTCCTAAGTTGGAGGAACAAGTACAAGCTATTGCTTCCACGATGAAGGAGCTTTTTTTGAGGAAAAGTGCATCAAGTCCAAGTGTGTGGAGTTCGCAACCTTAACCGTAGCTCCAAAATGTGTCCCAAAGTCATAGATGATTTACAAGAGGTCAAGGAAATTGACTACAATTACTGTGAAAGGCCACAATTTTCTAGGGGTCATCCAAAAGGGTTCCGGGAGAACCAAGGAGATGCAAGGCCAGACCCCTGTGCAAACTTATTTAACCCGAGGTATTGAGATCATCCTAACTTCTAATAGAGGGAGGATAACCAACCTCAGGGATACCGGGGTGGACAAGCTCCACCTCAACCATATCCCAGAGGTGAAGACCCTTCCAACAATCATGCTTCACTCTACAAGTCAGAATGGGATGAGATCTTAGAAGTCATCAGTCAATTGGGAAGAATCATGGAGTCTTCGCGGAGAGGACAAGGTGTGAGATCAAAGACCTTGGTAATAGAGCTTTCTCAAGTATCAAAAATCTTGAAGTTCAAGTCGGGCAGCTTGCCACCTTGGTGAGCCGACTTGAAGCCAAGGAGTCTAGCTAACTACCTTCCCAACCGGAGATCAATCCAAGGAATGTGAGTGCTCTTATGTTGAAGGAAGATTGTGAGACCGAAAAAAAGATGATACAAGAGGATGATAGGATAGTGGATGCTACCAAAGAACACTTCAAAGAGGAGGAGATTGTGGTCAAGGAAGCACCCTCCAAGGAGCTTCCATCTCCCGAAGCACAAGTCACTATTCTACCTCTATTTCCAAATGCTTTGAGGGTAAGGCCAAAGGTGGTGACAAATGATGAAAACATTAAAAATTTCTTCGAGAACGTCAAGGTAACCATCGTAATCTTGGAATTAATTGAGAATGTGATATTATATGCTAAATTTCCTAAAGTTGCATGCAAAAAGAAAAGACGTAGGCCAACTAAGAGGTTAGGACATTTGAAAATGGGGGGAGTTTCCATTTTGAATCATAAAAAATTACCTAAGAAATGTGATGACCCTGGAATGTTTTCTATCCCTATCTCTTTAGGTGGTAAACTTGTAGAACATGCCATGATAGATTTAGGTGCATCCATTAATGTTATCTCATTTAGTCTATATGAATGCCTAGAAATAGGTGAGCTCAGGGATACTAGAGTAATTTTCCAACTTGCCGATCATTCCCAACCTAGTCCTCATGGACTGGTAAATGATATGATGGTGTTAGTTAGCAGTTAAGTTTTTCCTACGGAATTTTATGTCCTAGATGTAGCGCATTATGGAAGTCCACCCCTAATACTTTTGGGGAAACCATTTCTTAAGATGTCTTGGACTAAAATCGATGTCCACTTGGGAACCTTAACTCTAGAAGATGACATGGATAAAGTGGAATTTGATATTTATAAATATAGGCATGATTCAACAAAGTTTTCTTTTATGTGCAAAGATGTAACCCTATGTGATGAGCAGGATAAATCTTCTTGTATTATCAATGCACATGAATGTTTGAATGAATCCCATGCTAATGATATTAATGATGATTCCAAATAATTGTATGTTGCGATGGATAATATGTCTGTACAAGATTTGTTTTCCATGCTAACCAACTTGCTGCGAGAAAGGGAGATGGTCGAGAGTTTAAAACCTCATCAGCCTTGGGAGGTCATCGCCGTACCTCTCAAAGTTAATATTTTTTTAGCCCTGATGCTTACTATCTATAATTAAGTAGGTAATGGCAAGTTGAGGTCATCTACAAGAAGAGGGATCTTTTAATGTGTTTTAACATATAGAGCGGAAAACATACTAGGCATAGACATATATAGATACATATAAAAATATATAAAAACATCCTAAGTTATGAAATTAAAAGACAAGTAACTAGCAAAGCAAGGTAAACCTATTAAATATGCAACAAACTATGAGAATGAGATTTAAAACACAAGTTACGGAACCTTGGATGCAATTGACTTCCACTTCCAAGCCTCCTATCCATCATTGAACATGCAACCTATTTAATACTTTCGCTACTTATTGTGAAGATAAATATTCTATCCTTCTTATATAGTAGTTTGCAAGAGTGAATTCAACATCTCTTGTCAAAACTCACCAATGACTCCATTAGTTGATAAACAACTAAAAGTATCCCATTAATGGCATTGAGCACGGAGGAACAACATGCTTAGTAATGCTTATAAACACTACACCGTGTCTAAACATGGAACCAATTTATGTATTTACACAAGATTAATCAAGAATGATCGAGGTTCATAGACTTCTCTCATTTGCTACCCACAAAAACATGAAAATGAGTTCAACATCACCACATTCATCTAGAAATTATCAACACATCAACACCATGAAAAGTTCTAATTCAAGAAGAGAGAAAATTAGCTACTTTTCCCAAAACCTAACAAGACATCATACAAGCAATTCATATACTCAAACTTCCAACACCATTAATGATATCAATTACAAACATTAAATGCTCCATAAATGCACAATAGAAAGGGTATTAAATAAACTACAAAGTGTTCTTAAGACATGGGCTCTGAAGTCTTAGTCAATTGCTCCCAAGAACTAGTTTAGCTAATACAAATCATAATAACATTCGTAAGCAAATTCATAGAGAAATAAAGAGAGAAAATATGAAGAACCTAGGGTTTGGAGTGAAGGATTTTCAGAAAAGAGAAGAGAAATGAAGATAGGATAAGGTTTGGGGTATTTATATAACAAAATGAGAGTCAAAAGGGAGTCAAACCAGTTAGGTATGCTGGTCAAGCATTGGGCGCTCAGGTGCACGAGGCAGTAGGGATGGAGCAAGACATCACAGCCTGGAGGGTGCTGGAGCAGGGCCACGGATGCGAACTGGAGCGCTGGCGTGAGGAGTTCTAGAGCAGGGACCGCTGGTGTGCAACATCACATGCTTCCATGCAGGAGCAACTGCCTGGCGTGCAGTAGCACGTGCCAAGCACAAAATATGGTACTGAGAGTGATTCCACCGTGTTATCTGAGGTGTGCTAGCACGCAAGTGCAGATGCGGGCCTCGCGGGCATTGGGAGCTGGCTCGTGCCTAACATGCGGCTGTACAAGGCGTTCAAATGGTAATTGAGGGCTTGCACCATGCCCACTTTTCATCGCACGAGCGCACAATTAAGGCCAGTATCCACGCGCCCGGTTCTTCATTACCTGGTCGGTCGGCCGGCCAGTCTTCACCTTGGTTAGTCGGTCTTGTTCTTCAATTTTTTCCTTTTCTTCTACCACATTTTGGCTAGTGGCATTTAATCTTCTACCATCCTTGAGAATGACCTTCACTGACCCAATCTACAATTTAAGCTTACCAAAATGAATCTAGACACTCGTAAGGACCAAAAATCCATTAGACTATAAATAGGTTACAAAATGAAGGATTTAGATATGATAATTGAAAATGGTTATCTGAACCCCTTGTGATGTAAACCTACCTAAATCTTGCAATCTTCCAACCAAAAGATGACAAAAGAGATGTTAAATGCTTTGGAAAATACATGCATTTGACGTCTTATCAAACCTCCCTGCACTTAAACCTTTACTCATCCTCGAGTAAACAAGAACAAGCAAGGTCTAACCATAAACAAGCATGCAAAAGTTTTTTTAAAACATCAAACAACATATTGCTAGACTACCCTAACCCCCATGACATAATAATTTCTCACACTCCCACATCCCAAAGTTTAAGATAATCTAAACAACCATAATACCAATCAAAGCTGAGATATAAAATACAAGTGTAAAACTAGCTTACTCCACCAAAGAAGCTCCCAAATAGACAAATCAAGAGAAGCATAATTTTTTTTCAATCTCTCTCATTTTATCTCATTTTTCCTAGGAGTCCTCTTGGGTTTTCATCCTAACTTCACACATTTTTCTTTTTGAATGCTCACTCTCACCCTTTTCCACACGATTTGGCCTCTTTTTTTTGCATAGGTCATCCTTTTGGGTTTTCGACCTTTCCGGGCCTCCCACTTTTATCTACGTTGTCCTTTTGGGTTTTCAACTTAGCGGGATTCTTGTAATTCCATTCCATTCTTTTCTTTCTTTTTTTTTTGATTAAAAATGCCCACAAAAGATCTATTTATTACAACTAACTAAACTACTCATCATGAGTATCATCTTATTCACCTAACCTCCCCACACTTAAAGCTTGCATTTTCCTCAATGCAAGTAAACATTTTAGGATACATGTTAAGGAGAGAAAATGAGAGAATAACCACAACAAGAAATGAACACTAAAATATACCCTTAGAGGCACAATCATGAGAACTAATGAGCAATTTACCACCATTATAACATAGTCTACCCACAACCTCTCATCAAGCAAGTCAAATCACTATCATTCATAACAACTTGAGTAAAGCATTTAAATCAGCATGAAGGGAGAAGTACCTTATTGGTTTCGAGTTGCCTTTACGGTTAAGTGGGTTCGGGTAGTATTTGGGGGTGGTAAGGAAGAGATGGTTGATTTGGAGATGGAGGAATGTTGGAGTGTCGCGAATCATGCACATCTACATGGTCCACAATTTGGGGTTTGCCTCAATCTCCTTGGATGGAAATTTCTAGCATCCATGGACTGTGCGTGTCTACACGGTCCATGAGTTGGACTTGTCATACCCCGTTTGCTCACTTTTTTTTCTCCTTGCCACTTTCTCCAAAACCAAGTGTTTCCTAAAAAACAACCATACACACCAAGCATAATATTGTTCCAAAAAAATGACAATAAGCAATTTAATACGATCAAAACCAAGTTTCTTTAACGTTGTCGCCACAACCTATGAACAAAGCATAAATAAATTTACATCAACGGAATTTCACGAGTGGCATCCGGATGATCAAAAACAAGTTTATTTAAGGTCGTTGGCATAACTTACTCCCCTTCTTGGAGTTTACTCACCACATGAACCGAAAAGATTAGACTCTTTTCCACGATCTGGGACAAAACATAAGGGATCCACATCATCCTAAAACAAGACTTGGCGTACCATGGCTAGGGTTTCCTTGTGTTCTTTAAACATGCTCAACAATGCCCCTCTTTGCTACATGGTAATCTCAAAAGAATGCGCAATTGGGGGTTTCTCTCTTTCTCTAAGAGATGAGAATTTAAGAAGTTTTAGTGGTGGTTTGCACTTTACCACTGAAGTCTTCACATGAGATGGAGGGAAACCAACTTTTGTTGGCTCTTTGTGGATATATGAGGGTTAATAGAGGTTTCCTTTTCAAGGGAGTCTTCATCATCATTGTTTTCCTTCATGTTAGTACTAACAACATTTGCAATAAAAGCATAATTCAGATCCTCATCTAGGCAACATTCAAGGAATTACCCTCTTTGGGCTCAAATAAATCTTGCTCCACATCATTAACAACATCAATAGTTTATAAAAAGTAGTATTTACTAGGATGCTCAATAGAATTGTTAGTGTTAAATTCTATCATCCGCCCATTGAATTTCATGGTTAATGTTCCACTATGCACATCAATTATTGTCCTTGAAGTATTTAAAAATGGCCTAACTAAGAGAATAGGTTTAGCACTATTACCACCTTCAATTTCCAGAATGTAAAAATTGGCGGGGAATGTTAAAGATCCCACTTTCACCAACACATCCTTCACAATACATTTTGGGTATGTGTTAGAGTGATCAGCTAGTTAGATAACAACCCCAGTTTTGTGCAAAGTGCCTATAGACTTTCATACAAGGAATTTGGGATCACATCAATGAAAGTACCTAAGTCTAGCATGGTCTTATTAACACATTTTCCTCCTATCACACATGGGATTGTAAACATTCCTGGATCATCACATTTAGGAGGCATTTCATCATAAAACATAGCAGAGACATACTCATTATTTTCACCCTTTTTCTTATTCTTCAACTGTTGTTTCCTATTAATGGTGCAAAATTCCTTAAGAAACTTAGCTTACCTAGGAATTTTTTTTATAGAATTTAAGAGTGGAATACTTACCTTGCATGTACAAAAGACTTCGTAGATATCCTTGTTGTTATCCTTGGTCCTCCTATCCTTTAATGCCTCCGGAAATGGTGGATCCGACACATAGATTGAGATTTCTGCCCCTTTTAACTTCTTGTATGGTGTGGATGAAGTTTTGGGGTTTGATCCCGGTCTTGGCACGAAGTTCTCTACCTCGATTTCTTCCCTTTTGCTCTCCTTATCTTTGGCCAACTCCCCGGCCTTCTTTTCAAGGTCTTCCACAAAAATCTTGTCTTGAGGGTCATTCACTTCTTTCCCACTTGTCAATGAGATTTCACTCACATTTTCAGTTGGGAAGGAAGTTTTCCCTTTTCCCGTGCCTCCATCTGATTCACAACTTGCACCATTTGGCTCACTTGATTTTCCAAGTTTTTGATGCTCACCTTGGATTCATCTTGAAATTTTTCATTCTTTTCCGCACACATACCCAACCTATGAATAACTTGAATCACCTTATCTTTTAACAATCTCAAGTTTTTCCCTTGATGTTAGGGATTATCTTGAAGCCTTGGGAAAGTTTTTTGTGAAGGTAGGTATTGTTGTTGAGGATGGAGGTAAGGTTGAGCATCTTGACCTCCTTGAGGGTTCTCATATCGGAGATTTGGGTGATCACGATTACCTGAATTGTAACGGCGGTTTTGGTAACCTTGATTCCCTTGATAGCCTTGGTAGCCTTACCCACCTTAATATCCCATGGCACTCACCTCCTTAACATAATGATCTGGAAAAGTAGGGCAAGCATCCAAATGGGGCGCTGATGAACAAATTTTGCAAGACTTACATGTGGCACACTCCCGAACTTGGTCATTAAAGACTTTACCATAGAAATAAGGGCCTAGGCTTCGTCCTCAAGCTTTCCACTAGTGGAAGGAACACTTGTGGGGTTGGGATTTCTTCTTCTCAAATCGGCCCTCAAACTAAAGTTCCTTGACTCCTAGGCTAACTCCAAATATATATTCATAGTCTCCGTCAAAGTCTTGTCCCTAGTGTACCACCACAAGCCCCCTCACTAATCTTTGGTCCTCATCAAGAAGACCGTTGTAAAAATAGTAAACCAAGTCTCCCTCCAAATAGCCATGGTAAGGACAACTCGCAAGAAGCATCTTGAATCTCTCCCAATAGTAAAAAAAGACTCATAATGCCATTGGAGAATGTTTCTTATATCCTTCATCAAAGCAGCGAACATTGAGGCCGGGAAGTATTTGGCTAAAACTTTTTGCTTCATGTCAAGGCAAGTCTTGATGCTTTTGGGTGGTAGGTAGTGGAGCCAATCCTTTGCACCATTCCTCAAAGTGAGTGGGAATGCCTTCAATTTGTAGAAGTCTTAATCTACTCCATGGGGAACCGTACCATTACAAATAAAGTGTTACTCGAAGAGATGTTTATTGACGTTCTTCCCTTGCCTACCAGGGAAGATAGGTAGAAAGTTTACTGACCCAGTCTTGAGATTGAAGTGCCCATTTTGTCCAACCAATGGATACTCTATGCTCATCGGTTGTTGACCAAGGTTGGGGGCCATAATGACCCTCAATAAGGCTTGCCTCAAAGGGATCTCTCTTCCTTAGATTGGAGGAGCTCTTCCTTAGAGAGGAGGATGTTGAGGTCCTCCTCTTGGATGCTCATCTTCATGCTCGTGTTGATGCTCAATAGAAGTAGAAGTATCTGCAAAATGGTCACTAGGAGGGGTGTTATTCACACTTTCCAAAGAAAGCCTCTTAACCCTTCTCAAATTCAACTCTAACTCGGGGTTGTAGTGTAGGGGTTCTTGTAAAGAGGACCACGTATGAACCATACACGAAGAACTCGAACAATACGAACTCTCACACATAATATGCCCAAACATTTAAAAATAAATGCCTCTTCCCCGGCAGCGGCGTCAAAATTTGGGAGGTCGTCGCCGTGCCTCTCTAAGTTAATATTTTTAGGCCCTAATGCCTGCTATCTATAATTAAGTAGATAATGGAAAGTTAGGGTTGTCCAAAAGAAGAGGGATCTTTTCAAGTGTTTTAACATATACATAAGAAAATATACTAGGCATAGACATATATAGATACATATAAAAGCATAAAAATTGGGTGGGGGGTTGGTTTTGATCCTAACTTATGGAATTAAAAGAAGGAAAAACTAAGCACAGAGGATCAACAAGCTTGGTAATGCTTATAAACACTACACAGTGTCTAAGCATTGAACGAATTTATGCATTTACACAATATTAATCAATAACGATCGATGTTCATAGACTTCTCTCATTTTCTACCTAAAATGAACATGATAACGAGTTCAACAGAATAAAATTCATCTGGCAATTATCAACACATCAACACCATGAGGCGTTCGAATTCATGCTCTTGGATTTCATATCAAGAAGAGAGAATATTAGCTACTTTTCCCAAACCCTAATAAGAAATTATACAAGAAATTCATATACTCAAACTTCCAACACCATTCATAATATCAACTATAAGCATTCAATGCTCCATAAATGAACAATAGCAAGAGTATTAAATAGACTATAAAGTGTTCTTAAGACATGGGCTCTGAAGCCTTAGTCAATTGCTCCCCATAACTAGTTTAGCTAATACAGATCATACTAACAATCATAGGAAAATTCATAGAGAAATAAAGAGAGAAAAGATGAAGAACGTAGGGTTTGGAGTGGATCTTTGGCCAAGAGAAGAGGAACGAGGATAGTATAACGTTGGGGGTATTTATAGTACAAAAAGAGAGTCAATCTGGAGTCAAACACGTCAGGTGCGCTGGCCACGCTTTAGGCTTGCGGGCACGCTAGGCAGCAGGGCTAGAGCAAGAAAGGGAAACTGGTGTGCGGTGTGCTAGAGCAAGGCCACAGACATGAACTGGAGTTCTGGCCCAAGGAGTGCCGGAGCAGGGACTGCTGGTGCGCAGCATTGTATGCGGCCAGCCAGAGAACGCACTCGACTCGCGATTCGGTAATGAGAGTCATTCCACCATGTTATCCGAGGCATGCTAGCACACGAGTGCTGGTTCGTTCCTATTGCACAACTACTCGGGGGGACGTGCATGGCGCTCGAATGGGAACTAAGGGCTTGCACCATGCCCACTTTTCGTTGCGGGAGTGCGTGGTTAAGTGTATTGCCCGTGTGCCCGATTCTTCCTTACCCGGCCTTTCGGCCTTTGTTCTTCAATTTTTTAGTTTTCTTCAACCACATTTTAGCTTGTGGTATTCAATCTTCTACCAACTTAGCGAACGAACTTCACTAACCCAATTCGAAGTGCTTACAAGCAATCTACAATTTAAGCTTACAAAAATGAATCTAGACACTCGTAAGGACCAAAAATATATTAGGCTATGAATATGTTACAAAATGAAGGATTTAGATATGGAAACCAAAAATGGTCATCAAACCCCTTCTCGTGTAAACCTACCTAAATCTAGCAATCATCCAACAAAAAGATGACAAAAGAGATGTTAAATGCTTTGGAAAATACATGTATTTGACATCTTATCAGACCTTCTCCTAACCCCTAAGTGAAATTCACAGACTCAATGTTAGCGAGACACGAGGACTCATTTCTTATGATAGATAAAAGGTGCGAAGGTAAGGATGACTTGTTGTGGAGACCTTTCCACGACAATGTCATCATGGGAGAAGTCACCGATTGTGATTCCGGAGACCCAAAGGTAGGTGGTTATACTTAAACTACATGAAAAGGGAAAATAAGTCATGAGGACAACAATAAATGCACGGTGTTTCTTTTTTTCTTTCGTGTTTTTGGTAGTGATTAGATAGTTTTTGCATGTTCTTGTTTTATTATGAGGATTTTCGAGATTAAACTCCTATTTGGATTGAAAAATTGAGTTCGAGACTCATGATTGTGTTTGAATGAAATAAGATTTGATGGGGGATGTAGTTTTTTGAAAAAGAGGGAAAAACTAAGGATTAGGGAAGATTTTGGGTGATTTCTTGCGCCGGGTTGCTTGGCACAAGGGATACCTCGTGCCAAGGAGGTTGGTGCGAGGCTTTGCTTCATGCCAAGGAGTTTGGTACGATGCTATGCTTCGTACCAAGTAGTTTGGCATGAGGCTTTCCTTTGTGCCAGAATGTTTGGCTCGAGCCAATGGTTCATGCCAAGCACATTTTGCACGTAAAACCAATTTTCCAGTTTTTATTTGTTCCAACAATGAAATTTTTTGAAATTCTTAATTTTAAACTCAAAAATGCATTTTTGGTTCAAGAATTTTGGAATTCCCTAATATTTAGGACTTTTGAAAATACTTCCAATATCCCTTTGAATTAATTGATTTGTAATGTTGTCCCCTTAATTGAGCATTTTAAAATTCAATTCTTATCCTAATTGTACCTCCTTCCCTAGTCACCTAGGATTTATAATCCCATATTACATTTCTCAACCTAAATCTATCATTTGAAACATTCTTCCCTCTCAAGAAACACTCCATCTCACATTCTTGGTGAAACTAAAAAAATTAACAATTTTTGCTTCTTGTGTGGGTCTTACAAATCCTAGCTTCAAATTTTGGGTAACCGATTGAACTCCTTGTTTACATGCTTTATTTACATTGTGGTGGTGTTGTGAAAAATACTAATCTTGAATGAGTGTGTGTTTTTGAGAGATGTGTTCGGATTTGTATGCATGATCGTGTGTTGAAGAAAGTGTTGGGTGGATTGATGTGCTATATTATGCTTGAATGATGTGATCTTAATGTGTTGGGTGATTCGGGGAGAGAGTGAATCTTGATTGTCTGATTTTATTAATGGGTTGGTGAGAACTTTACATAGGTTTGTTGTTTGATGAGGAATGTTCTTGTTTAAATAGCCTTCATGCTTAGATTATTATGTTTTGAATGGTCAGGCTATTTAGGAGAATGTTGTCTTGTTGGATGATAATGTAAACCGTGCCTTGTTTATGATCATATCACCATTCTTGCCTTCATTTTGTTAGGATTCCACCTAAGAAGAATGTTTCAGAGATAGGCAAGTTTATTTGGGGTCAGAAGAGGAAGAAGCCGGCGATGGGGGCAAACCCCAAGCCAATGACTTCCATTGTTCGCAACCACACATTTATGACCAAGGAGTTTATGGGTTTATCCAACATCTCCGAAAATGCAGTCCAGAGGTGGAGCAACTTAAGAGAGCCAAAAAGGAGCATTTTGGAGACATGATTTGCATGCAAGGACACCTTGGCAGCTCTAAGCTTACTCGAGCTCATGACTTATCTATTGGGACGAGTAGGTCTAGAGGGGTTTCTTGAGAGACACTCGAAGACGTATGTCAGATGGACCCTAGAGTTCTCACCTGCTCTATGGCCGGTCGTGGACGATGATAGGCACAAGATGATCAAATTCAACCGGCATAGTTTTTGGTATGTTTTGTGTGGTAGATTTCTAGTATTGGTTGAGTTTACGTGATAACGGGTATAGACAATGGTGTTTGGTTTTATCATCTAAATCCTACATTTTGTAGACTTAATTAGTACTAATGGACATCATGTGTCCACATGTTTCAAGATTTTCCATTTGATCATCTTTAGTGGGTCCCCTGTGGGTACTTTTTGGTTACATTCTATGTTAAGGACGTTCGTAAGGGTGGTAAAAGATATTAAAGGTTTTTCACCTCTAGAATTGTAGTAGACAAAGGCCATGAACATGGATGCGTGGTAGAAGGAGATTGGAGTCAAAGATAGGCGGCAACAGGGATTAAAATTTCCAATGAAGAATGGGGAATCATGATCCAACGAGTTGTGCCAAAGTCCAAGAATGATCATAGGAGAATTAGCCTTCAAGAATGGGGAATCACTATTCATGCCATTCCAAGATCAGGATGCTAAGACAAGCTATTGGCCCGCGCCATTGCCTATGGTCAGTGCTAAATATATCAGAGCAAATTATGCTTCCTTACTACGGACCACGCCATAACCCATGGACTGTGCCAGAGCCTTGCACCACGGCCCCGTGCCAGATCAAGCGCCTTGTGCCTATGAAGAACCACAAATGCGTGCGATGACGCATCTCGCAACAAAGTACTTGATGTGGACTGTGCCAAGCGGTGGCTGAACTAAGGTTTTAGTAGTTTTGGTCTATTTTGGGCCTATCTTTAGGCTCAATCCTCTACTACTATATATAGGATCCTTAGTCTTCTAAGAAACCCTAAGTAGGTATAATGTAGATTTTCTTTCTCTCTCTAGTTAAAAGGAAAGAAGAGCCCTCTAGTTTTTCTCCTTTTTCCTTTTCTTATCTTTTATTTTCTTCTAGATATACAAAGCAGGTTAGATCATTAGGAGAGAACTTAGAGAGAGAGAGAGAAACACTCTCTGCATTTCCTTTTTCTCTCTTTTCTTTTGTGTTCATCCTAGGTATGGAATTCAAATATATATTTGAATTTCCATAACTTGGGGATAATTTTGGCGCATGATTTAATCTTTATGTTTATGTGAGATTAATTAGATTCATTCTATTAAATGTGTTCATGATATTATTATTATTGTTCTTGAATGTTCTAAATGCATGAATATTACACCACATACCAGCACACACTCTGGGTTGTATTCATGTATGGTGCATTTATTGATGCCCCTTTGGGAAGAGAAACCTGGATGTTAGAATGGGTATTGGTGTACGTTGCGTCTGCGTCAGTGTGTGCACGGGAAACCCGCACAACCACGGGAACACACCTGTAGCACCGGTTTTTTGCCTTGAAGCACCAGTTTTTGGTTGGAGAAAAAACCGGTGCCTAAGTAACCTATGATACGGTTTCACCGGTTTGGAAAAAACCGGTTCTAAATTTGTTCTATTAGCACCGGTTTTAAAACCAGTGCTATAATGTACCAAATCAGCATCGGTTTTTTGTAACCGGTGCTATGTAAAAGCGGTGTTAAATTTGTCCTTGTAGCACCAATTTTAAAACTGGTGCTAAATATTATTTCGTAGCACCGATTTTCGTTCAGTACCGGTTTTTGTAAACCGGTGCTAAAATTGTATGTTTTACACTGGTTATTGTTCTGCACTAGTTTTAAAACCAGTGCTAAATGTGTATATTTAGCACCGATTTTTTGTTAGCACCAGTTTTTAAACCGGTGATAAAAAATGTTTATTTGCACCGGTTATTGTTTAGCACTAGTTTTGAAACCGGTGCTAAAGGTGTATAAATTGCACCGGTTATTTATGAGCACCGGTGTTTAAACCAGCGCTAAAGGTGTGTATGTTGCAACGGTTATTTTTTAGCACCGATTTTTGAATTGGTGCTAAAAGTGTATATGTTTCACCGGTTTAAAAACTGGTGCTAAAAGTGTAAATTTAGCACCGGTTTTTTAACCGGTGATAATAGTGTATATTTTGCACCGGTTGTTTTTAGCACCGGTTTTGAAACCGGTGCTAAAAGCGTAAATTTTACACCGGTTATTTTTAGCACCTGTTTTGAAATTGGAAGAAACCGGTGTTAAATGCATGACTATTGTGGTCGCTGTAAGCTACAACGCGCTGCCACTCTTTCAGTTCATCTTCACGCAGCCAGTTTCATTTTTATGCTTGTTTTCCAAACCGGTGCGTTCTTTTTCAAGGATGGTACCGATTATTTTTTGTGCGTAGTAACTTAAATCGGTGCACGAATAAAAATAGAACAAATTCTGAACAACTATGACACATTGACAAGAAGTGGGTAGAAAAAAACATTTAATTCGATCAACTATAATTTTTGACTAGCAAAAGAAGAGCATGGCGTGTTTCTCAGTGGCCCGAGATACTGGAACCCCTCTCATCATGGAGATGATGTGTATCAAAAGCGAAGGTCAATTACCTTTCTCATAAGATATTACTAACCACTATCCGATAATGGAGGCAAGTCCATGTATGACATTTAATTGAGCTATGCATTTTGGCAAAGTACATTTTGTAAAAGTACAAACCTATTTCAGAGCAATTCTCCACCGTTCATCATTCCCCAGAGGAGTGTAATCTTCTAGAAATTGCGGAAACAATGTATTAAATTGCATGTTAGAAAATGATATATATGTGAGATAATAACAAATACATTAAAGCAATGTAGGAAAATGTACCGGAATAATGTCAATGTCATGCACGTGCCTAACAATTTTTTCCATGTAATACATGCAATGGTATCCACATTCCCAAGTACTACTTTGTATCTTGTGCTGATGTAAAAGAGAATTTGTCGAAATGATTACGAACATAAAAATGACAGATGAAATATGACGTTATGGGATAATAAGTACATTGTTGTTTATGACATTCCATGTATAGTTCGAAGGGTATGAGCTATTTTGGTCGGAATTGAACCGTCGATATTTTGTTGCAATCCTACAATCGATGAAAACATATTTATGTAAATATATAAAAATATATTTTCAGAGATTGGGGATCACACAATACATGAAAATATATTAATTAACATTAATTGTAAATAATCGAGCCAAGAAAGTGAGAAACGAACAAGAACACATTACGTGAACAAACAGTTTTGTAAAACATTGAAGTTGCAGGAATGACATGAATGTGTTCCACTTACAAATGAATCAATTTAAGTCATGACCTATTACATTTGCAAATTCCCCCAGTCATTGAGTCGATGTAATATACTCGATCGATTTTCGGTACGAAGATGAGCAAAAACCAATGGTCCCTATAAAAAAAGGAAACACCAAAATACTTATAATATATTTTGAAAATAAAATCACAGCATATGGTTGCTATTGCTTCCATGTGGTTGGGTCTAGAAACTCAGAAAACAAATGGAACTTACTCTCGATTGTACGGGAAGACGTACATCCTCACTTGAGTGCGGCACATGACAACCAAAACCTCGTCCGCAGTCAATTCGACCCTTTGATTTGCCTTTTGAGACATTGAATTTGAAGAGGCCGGAATAAACTGGACGTGGCCTCCATGAACCACCCCATCACAAAGGTATCTGGTAAAATAATATTGTAAGTGAAACAAATATAATGATAGGTCTATAAATAATGTAACCATGCAATTCTTACGATGCCCATATATCAATTTGGCACCCACTGATCCACTCCATTTCATCTTCTACGTCCAAGCTGCTCATGAATAGTTAGCTTATCAGTAAATATGGATGTGTAGACTTCTTCTCATCCAAACACCTCCGCGTTGAAATTGATGCGGAAAACTTTGTTTGGTCCACGTATTTGTTTAGATAGCCTTAAAGCATCATTAATCTGTTGAACAGCAGCGATGCATTCTTGGTCTTCCATGATCCCCTAATTACATTGAGATTCGAATAATGTTAGGTGGCCATTATATGTATATAATTCAGAAGTGGATCATATTGTAAATGCTAAAATGGGTTCTCACAAAAATGTACTGGTTAGAAATCGACATGGGAGGATTTGGTTGCCCATTCTCCGTTGATGTAGTATTTTATTTTGCAACTTGCTAATGGGTAAAATGTTAGTCACACATTGGAAAAAATAGGTTGGAATGAAATAGTCTGGAGGTATGTACCTCTCCTTTTACCGATCGAGCGACCACCTCTCCATGCAGAGTATCTTCCTTAGCCACCGCCTCCTGTAAGGGAGAGTGTGTTAATAATATGTATATGGATGTCATAGCTAGTTAATATGCTTATTTGTTTAACCTTTGTAGTGTCCTTGCCAAATTTTGGTGTGAGGCTTATTTGAGGACTTCCATCTTCATAAACTACCAATTCTTGCCGAGGTGGTTGCTGCTCGTTCTCCTACGTAAGCATATGAACAATATATTATGTTTTAGTAATATCTAGAAAGATATATATGATTCGATCGGAAGAAGAATACAATTATCACACCTCATTATCCTCTTGCCCAATGACACTTATCAGCTTTCCCGGCCATAGAATGTTATATCCAATGGCCTCAGTGACAAACTCAAATTCTTCGTGTTCAATCGACAAAGGTGCCTTGGGAATGATCACAGGTCCATGAAGCTTTACTCACTCCCACTTGATGTGTAAGTCCATTTCCGTGTCCTTTGGAAACAAGATACCAAATTCAGCTACATCCCTTTCTCCATTATGGTTCAAAACATATAGGCAGCACTTTTTTCCTTTCTGAGAAATAAATTCAGAGATTGGGGAAATACATCGATTGGAAAATAAGTAAGTGTTATTAAGTAAAGAAAATTAAATAATTTCATAAGTGCAATCGATAGATTATAACAAGAAATGAATTCTATTTGTTGCTGCTGAAGGCTACAGCGCACTGTAGCTTTCAGTTTTCAGCTGAGAGTGAGAACTGGATCGCGCTGTAGCTTTCAGAATTCATCTACCATGAACCGTCTCTCTAATAAAACTATACTGGCAAAGAGACATTTTCTCAGTTTACGGGGGAAAGAACAAGATGAAGATATAACTAGGCCCAAACTACCAACATCCTAAATGACCGTGATAGTAGTAAATATGTCCCCACAAAATCATTTTGATAGGAAATTGAAATCTAGAAACTAATAATCACAGAGCAACAAAGGAGCTAATGATGAGGTTCATGGTATGGAATACCTTGTCATCCACTACGGTTCTTTGTGGGTCACTACATTCAGATGTTGAAGGAATGAATACCTGGTTGTCCTTATTCACGGGGTTGGAAGATATAGCAAGGAAATTGTGGGCATCCAAATGTGGGGGAATAGATTTACCCAATTGTCCAGCTAGCCAATTTGTTTGGGCTTCAAATAAGGAAACAAATCTTTCCTTGAGCTCGATGACATCTTTTGGTAGTTTGTTTGAATTTGAGATTTCCTCAGATGGTTTTGTGTTTGTGCTCCCACATCGACTAGATGCATAACGACTCACAGCCATATGTGGTAGGACCTCGTTCACCTTGGTCATTGTGGAGAAACCTCTCCAACGCCCCGTGATCCTTCTTACCCATTGCTTGAACGAGAATATCTTCTTTTCTTTGTATAACCAAATCTCCCTTTTGCTTCTTATCCAAAAGGATTTTCTAGGAACAAAAACATATGCCAGCCATTACTATGCATTCCATATGAGAATAATATTAGAGATAGAAACAATTATGAATTATGCTCACAGTAGTGGGGGCTACTATTTTAATGGAGTCGTTGGTGTAGGTCGATAATTTATTATCCCAGTTAGCTTCAAGGAACACCTCCGAGCGGTCCGGTTTGAAATCCATAATTTGAACTAAAGCCTCCGCTTCTTCTACACTCTGACTTTCACCCAAAGGCTTGTCAATTTTAGCCTTTCTTTTCCTCTTCTCGAGTTCTATTGCAACCCTACGATTCCCTCCACTGCTCGTGTGCTGGATGTACTCCTTCTGTGAGGCGTTTACTTTTGCTGCATCGCTTAAAGCCTATTTGTCCATCAATTTGTGAAATTCTCACAAAGTAATGACTAGAGATTAATAATTTTCAAGGAATTACCTTGAATTCAGGGGTTGATATGTGTTTCACTAATAGTTCCCATTCATTTTTTTCCATCCAGCAATAATGTCTCCATGCACAAGAACCACCTTATTCTTCCAATTCCTACACTTTTCACCTGCATAAATTGTCCATTTATTTCGGAACTTATTCATCTCATTGAATGTCATTTTGGTTTCTATATCCTAGCTAATCTAGTGGACAAAGATACGTGTTGTTAGTACAAAATGTAATGAAGTTGACATGAACTGATGAAAATGAAGGATTAGAACACACTTACGAGAATGTCTTCCCATGCATCTTTCTTTACATGGTCTGGGATTGATTTCCAATTATGCCATGTCTCGAAGCGGATTCTTCGTTGGAAGGAATGGCCAACATACATCGACCAACGGCTGTGCATAACTAGGGGTTCGAGGTCATCATCGAAGAATATTTTAAGGGGCTTCTTTTGCTTCGCTAGAAACATGGACTTGCACGTGGCTGTGCCTCTACGCTTACAATACTCTTTAATCTCAAACTTGTCAAAGCTCTAACTCATGTCATCTTTTAACATAGTTTCTTCTTCCTCCCCTGACGTTTCATATCCCGAGTAATATTTGGGTGCATTATCCACTTCCTCGTTATTGACATCACAATTGTCATCTTTTTTAGGGGGTAAAACAATTGTCTTCAACGGCTTTTGTACCGCTGGAGTCAAACAATTTCATCCTCGGCTTTGCCATTTAATCGCTTGTATGAGTCAATCAAATAAATGATTTATCATCTATCCATATGAAACATGAAACAGAGTATGGGAGCAAAAACAGAATAGGCAAAAATTCTAAAATTATTAGCAAACATATCATCTATCCACATGAAACATTACCCACACTAGTAACCCAAGAAATTAAAACACAAACTTACAAACTAACAGACCCACCAAAATATAGCTATTCATTAAGCCCGGGAAAGATGCAAACTACCAATCCCTCATACCTTATTGGTACACACTCTCGGCAGTGTATTATTCCACATGATGGCTTTGAACCCGCTTTACTGGACCGAAATTGCGACCAGAATTGCCACAAAAATTGGGAAGTAGAATCGCGACCAAAATTGGGAAGTAGAATCGCGACCGAGGTTGGGAAGTAGAATTATGACCAAAATGGTGAAGATGACAATATGATTGGGAAAAATTGGTAGAGAGTTATGGTGGAAAGAGGGAAAATTTGGGGATAAAGTTATGGAGGGAAGAGGGAAATCGGTAGAGGTGTTGGGGTGGAAGAGGTACGAAAATTTGGGGCTAAGGTTATGGAGGGAATAAGGAATATTTGGGAGGGAGGGTAAATGATGCTTTGTTGGGCCATTTTAGTGTTTTATACTTTCAAATATTTTTAAAAAAGACGTTAGACTAAATTGTTGTTTTGGTTCCCTACAAAGTATCTTTTACTATCATTTGGTCCCCATTTGCAAAACAACCCTTAGACGGTACCCAACAAATTAAAAATGATATGTTTTGGTCCCCAGAGGTGGTTTTCAGGGAAAGTCAATGGTAAAATTGGTCAAAATATGTAAAATAACCATTATACCCCAGAGTTTAAAAAAACAAAAAATAAAAAAATTGTCAAGAGGCAGGATGTTGGAAGACTCAAATGAGGTTCGAGGGCTCGAGGCTCGAGCGATCAAGGCAGGAGGGTTCAAGGGCTCAAGGCATGATGTTCGAGGGCTCGAGGCATGAGGTTCGAGGGCTCGATGAATGGGGTTCGAGGGCTCGAGGCATGAGGCTCGAGGGGAGAGGGGAGAGTTTTGAGGGCTCATAGGCTCGAGGGGAGAGGTTCGATGGCTCGAGGAGAGAGGTAATTTGTGGCAGTCCAAATTGGCTGAGCAAAAGGCTTCTTAGAGCAGAAGTCTACTTAGACTTTAATTAGACCATTCTTGCTGCCTCTGTTGGCCAAATTGGTAATTTTCATGAGTTGAGTTACGTTCAGTATTTTGTATACTACTTCGTGAAAATTGCTCGTATCAATAATTATGTATTTAATGGTTTATACTATTAGTTGTATACATAGAACGGCTAGAGAAATAGAGTCTAACTAGGAATTAGTATGAGTCAATACAAACATGTTTATGTGCCTCGCTTACTTATAGCCTCGCTTAGTTACACTTGAGGAAGACTGTATTTGAGTCGCCTCAGTAAGTAAGGGACGACAGGAACACTGTATTTGAGTCGCCGTAATCAATTATTGTATTGCTGACAAGAATATATAGAGTACAATAAGGAAACATAATATGAGTAGAACTCTAGCTTAGTAACCATGACTTGTCTAGAATCAATCAAGATCTAATCAGAAACATGATTTACTCTAACAACACTATTTGAAAATGATCAAGCTCCCGAACCCCTCCACCCCCTCGAGCTCTCGAACCATTGAGCCCCTCTAGCCCCTCGAGCTCTCGAACCCCTCGAGCCTTCGAACCCCTCAAACCATCGAGCCCCACGAGCCCCTTGAGCTCTCGAACCCCTTGACCCCTCGAACCCCTCAAGCGCCTACAACCCTCTAACCATTGAGCCCCTTTAGCCACTCGAGCCATCGAGCCCCTCAAGCTCCTCGAACCCCTCGAGGCCTTGAGCCCCTCGAGCCCCACGAACCATCAAGCCCTTGAACCATTGAGCCCCTCTAGCCACTCGAGCCCTCGAACCCCTCGAGCCCCTCTAGCCCTCGAACCTCCTACCTCAAACCCCCTACCCCTCGAGCCACTCGAGCCCTCGAACCCCCCACCTTGAACCTCAAGCCATCGAACGTGCTTCGGTGATCCCTAGAACCTTGATCCACTTGCATCGAACCTCGAAGCTAAGGGCTCAAGCCTCAATCCCTGGCACCTAATACACTTAACACCTTTCAGCCTATGTGTTTATAAATTAAGCCCAATTGGGTGTAAAATTCAGCCCATTTGTTTGTACACTTGGTGCGATATGTGTGTAAAATTGGTCACTCAACCCAATACCCTAACACCTTTCCTCTGGCACATTTCCCGCTCTTTCCACTGGCAAACTCTGTCGCCGCACCCTTTGCCATCCCCGCTCCCTCCACCGTCCGCAAAAAATTCCACCTCCACCGAGCTCCATCCCTTCCACTGCAGGCTCCTTCCTTGGTCAATCTACTGTCCACCGTCTATACACCTTCCACCAAGCTACCGTCCACACATCAAACACCTTTCGTTAACAAACCATTATCCGAATTAGGTAAGCGGATACCCACTCATTTTTGTTTCCTAGGGATTGTCTACAATTTTAGTATGCTTTAGGTTTGATTTCATGAAAATGCCTAATTGTGAAAAAGCCTTATTGTGCTTTTGTTTTGGAAATGCGGGAGTAAGTGTGTACAAACCTGATTATGTATTCTGATTGTGGAAAAAACTGATACTGGAAAAAACCTTATTGTATTGTGAACCAAAAATTTTCAGGTGAGGTTAGTCTGGATGGAGAATTTTTTTCGTGCTTGTGTTAATATTCTGTCCACCTAGTTTTCTTATTTTCCATGTGCTTTTGTTTTAGAAATGGATGAGTAATTGTGAAAAAACCTGATTGTGTGATGTGGCCATTTTATGCAGATATTTTAGGGTTTTTAGGATTAGGTTTTGGACAATTTTGTGCTCTGAATGTGGCATTTTGCCTTGAAATCATTTAAGGAGCGATAAAAGTGACTTTGGCGTTTTTATCACTTTTTAGATGATTTTGTGTGACAAGGTGATTTTTTTGAAGACTTTGAAGATTTGAAGACTTTGAAAGATATCTTTGAATATTTGAAGACTTACATTTGAGCTTTGTGAAGATTTGAAGAAGTGAAGAGGTGAAGAAAGGAGAGCAAAGCAACAGATGAATGATGATCCAGGGTTCTCAGAATTTTCCGAGAAGAATCAGCCTTCAAGAGTGGCACCATTGGATTCCTCTTCTCGAGCACTATAAAATCGACTACAAGAACTCCCGAAACGGATCAACGGTTCACCCGGAGGAAGCAAAACCAAAACAGGGCTGGAGTTACTGATTTGGTCGCGACTCGCGATGAAGCTAGTCGCGACTCGCGATGACAGCATCCAGTCAGCCCTGTAGCAGCGTTTTTCTCCCCTTTTTCTTCCCCTATAAATACCTCTTCACCCCCTTCTTTCCACAGCTTTTGGCCCCTGTTCTTGGGCCAAAACCCTAGTTTTTCTCTTCTTCTTTTCTTAGTTTCTATGTCTTTTGTTATTCTAGAGTAGCTATTGTACTTGGGAGCAAGGATTGAAGCTTCCATATCTATGTAGCAAGAACTCATTTTATCTATCTATTTGGTGTTTTTGCTATGTGCATTTAGTGTGCTTTGAATGTTAATTGTTGATTTCATTGATGTTGTTGAAAGCTTGAGCATATGAAATACTTGTATGAATTGCTAGCTAGGGTTTGGGGGATTTGGGTTGCTTTCCCCCCTTTTCTTGTTAGGAATGTATGAGTATGATTTAGAGCTTTTGATTGTGTTGATGGATTGATAATTGCTAGATGAATGTGATTGATGTTGAACTCTTCGTCATGTTCGTTTGTGTAGCAAACGAGAGAGTTATATGCTCTTGGATAAATGTGCGTGGCACGTTCATCCAATCTCATGTAATTGCATGAATTGGTTAAATGCTTAGTCACGATGTAGTGGTCACAAGCATTGCCAAGCTTGTTGGTTCTTCGTGATTAAATGCCACCAATGGGATACCATGAGTCGTGGTTGCGACAACGGGAGTCATTGGTGAGGTTTGACGAGAGATGTCGAACTCACTCTTGCAAACTACAAACTAAGAAGGATAGGAGTTTAGTCTCCACAACAAGTAGTTGAAGTATTGAATAGATGATTTTAATTCATCCTTGAAGCATTTGTTATTTAGCATTTTTGTATTCTTGATGGTGTGTTTCACTTCATTTGTGCCATGAGTTTCTTGAGCATAGGGAGTGCTTGTATGATTGAATTGGTTAGGTGTTAGGAACGTGACGAATTCTGTAGCTCCTTTGCATGAAAATCTATGAGCGTGAACTTAGAACTTCTTGTGCATAACGTGTTGTGATTCTTGCTAGATGGGTATGTTGATGTTGAGTCATGTAATGCTATATGATAGAATGAGTGAATGATTCAATGACCTACATTAGATTTGGAAGTGGATATCCCTTGCCCCCAAGGCTTTTTATCTTTGTAGTTTTAAAACCCCTTTTCTTAGTTTTGTTTGATGATTAGCATAGTCACTTGACCTTGCTAGTTATCTTGTCTTTTTACTTTCGTAACTTAGGACCAACCAACCACCCCCCCCATTTTACTTGCTTTTATGTGTGTGTATATATATCTACTCCTAGCATAATATCAACCATTTGTGCTTAAGCGCTTAGGAAGATCCCTCTTCTCCTTGGACGACCCCGATTTGCCGCTATCTACCTAGTTGTAGAAAGTAAGCAAAAAGGGCTTATAAATTATCTTTGCATAGGGGTGCGACGACCGCCCACTATCATTGTGCATTATGATTGTGAAAAAAACTAATTCTGGGAAACACCTGATTGTGTATTCTGGATCGAAAATTTTCATGTAAGGTTATTCTGGATGGAGAAATTTTTCCTGCTTCTATTAATATAATATCCACCAAGTTTTCTTATTTTCCATGTGCTGACTTTCTGGATGCAAATTTGGCTTGTGTTAACATTTTACTGGCTCATTACATACCATGACACATTTATTTTACCAGGTATGGCCCCCAAAAAAAGTGCACCCAAGCAGAAGACCAATAACAAAAACTCAAGGAAAAAAGCCAGAGTTGGCGAGAAGGAGGAGCATGAGCACGGGTCTCAGATTGTCCCCTCGAACATTCCAATATCGATGCAAGAGGAGGACTGTCATGAGGTAATAAATGTATACAAAGAATTCATTAGCAGGGGCCTTATACTAGATAGAGGGTTGAGACTGGGAAAGCCCTAAGGACTATGTGAACGAGCATGGCTGGGTAGGCTTCATATCACAACCGCCTCGTGTAAACCAGACCATGTCATGTGAGTTCTTTTCGCTCATAAAGTACAAGAATTGTCCAGATGTTTTCCTCCGTGGTCAGTTCATTTAGCTTGCAGTTAATGTGATCAATAGGTTCTATAAGATCCCACCAAAGCCCTCGGTTTGTACGAAGCCGCCGAGAAAGCTGTTCAAAAAGCTTCATGGGATGACATCATAAGAGAAATCTGTGATGATAGCTATAAAGTTATCCGGAATCTGCCACAAGAATGGTCCAGCATTGAGAAGAAATACTTGCGTGAAGACATGAATGTGTGGTACAATTTCATAGCTGCCCGGCTTCTCCCGGTGAAAATGAATAGTGAGGTTCATCGGTCCCGTATGTTGCTTCTATACAAGATTAAGAAGAACATGAGCATCAATGTTGGGTGTACAATAATGGTGTACATCTGGGATTGTGTCAATGCCCACAATTTCATAGGCTTCTCCTCACTCATCACTGCCTTATGCGTGGAAGCATGTTGCAAATTCAAAGATGATGATATCACACTGATGCCAAAGCTTTCCATAAACCCTTTAATATTCTCGAAGAAGAAGAACGTTGCTGAGTCATCTAGGATGGCAATAAGTAAATTGTCTAAGGAGAACTCAAATGGGGACATAGCAGAATTGAAACTAAAGGTGGATCACTTGGTGCGATGGACATCGCATGTTGGGAAGATCCAGACAGCCATGTGTGGCGAGAGAATCAAGGATTTGGGTCCAATCTGTACCATAGATTCACCATCGTCCAACACTGGGGAGAATATCTCGTGCGAGGATTGACTACCTACATTGTGCTCACATCTTGATTTTGTCAGGTTGTTTCTTTTGCTAGGTTTATATAGATCTTTGATTTGGAGATTTTTTATTTCCAAAACATATGTTGCTACTCTTTGGATGTGATTTTTGAATTTGACATTTCTAGGCTCATAACGTATTCATGTTCTTGTCTTAGAGGAACTGAACAAGCAACTCAAAATAGGTAATGTGTGTGTGAAAGAGCTGCAGTGCGCTGAACCAAAAGAGTTGCAGTGCATTGCAGTTAGCAGCAACTAGGAAAATGAAGCTAATTTTTTCCAAGCTTTACCAAAATAGCAGCAGCACGCTGCAGCTCTCATAGCTACTCAAAATGGGTACCAATTGGAACATAGTTGTAGAATAGTTAACAGTGGTACAAAACACAACACACTACAAAAATACATAAATTTTATCTCGAATTCATTGCTCGACCCCCGCTAGTCTTCAACCATCTTCCACTTCTTGGGTTGAACGTCTCAAATTTCTTGTCCATCTTCATCTATCCAAATGCCATCTCTATGTTTCCTCGATATTGCTCCCGCCTCAATCCCGTTGTTATTAAGTAGAGGAGAAATATAGGGGAACTCTAACCTTTCCCTTGTAACTTAAAAATCAATTTCATCATGGAAAGAGAATTTCTTACCTTGTAACACAATAAACCAACCTACATTGCATGGGTCATTAACGTAGAAAACTTGTCTTACTTGTTCAGCCAAAATAAACTGATCATTTTCATATGCTTCACGACTCTGGTCAACAAGGGTAAATCCCATTGTGTCATCAGTTCAAACTCCAATTGTGTTATCAAACTACTGGCACTTGAAAAATGGAATCTTGAATTCTCAATAGTCATGCTCCCAAATCTCATCAATAACACCATAAAACGATATCACAGCTAGGACTGGTTTATTGTCTTTCTTACTTGCTTGCCACATTGTTTCCGACTCAATGTATGCCCCACTATTTTGTGTTGTTCTCTTTAAATCTTGGTCCCTAGTAGCAAAACAGAAACCGTTCATGTCATATGCGGAATACCTCAAAACTGTGCAGTTAGGCTTCCTTGCAAATGCCCTAATTTTTGGGTCGTAATCACCTACATTGCATCGATCATATAACCAATTCACAAACTTGTCATTGTGCTACAACTGAACTTTATTAGGGGGACACGTGTGATAAGACTCTGTGATCAAATTAAGGTGCTCGGTCACATAAGCAGTAGTCTCCCTACAATTCCTCAACACATACAAATGAACTGACATTAGATCACTATTCAATGGAGTAAATAACATTCCCCTTGACGACTTTCTTGTGACGCTCGAAAGGATACATCCAACGCATACCAACCGGGCCACAAATCTTTTTCTCCCGCACTAAATGAACAACCAAGTGAACCATTATATCAAAAAAAAGGGAGGTAAATACATTTCCAACATGCATAGCACAACAACAACCTTTTTTTGTAGGACATCCAAATGGTCCTGGTCAAAGACTTCCGGTATATGGAAGAAAAAACTAAGCAAAGTCAAGTGATTGAGTACCTTACGTCGGCCTCCATTACCTCAGGAATAGCAATAGGCAACAATTGTTGCATCAAAACATGACAATCATGAGATTTCAAGCCGAACATCCAACAATCCTTCGTAACTACCCGACTACCATTCGATGAATAACCAATTGGGACCTTCAATGATTTCAAACTATCACAAACTGAGATTCTCTCATCCTTGACAATGTACAAGGTGCAGGGGCAAGTAAGTTCTCTTACCTTTCACTTCTGGGGCGAGGTCATTTCTAATTCCCAAATCAACCAAGTCCATCCGGGCATTTAAACTATCTTTCATCTTCTAGGGAATATTCAAGATGGTGCCTATCAAACATTCACAAACATTTTTCTCAATATGCATCACGTCTAGGCAATGCCTAACCTCAAGATGCTCCCAGTATGGTAGATAAAAAAATATTAACCATTTCTTCCATGGACCATCATAATGTATTCTGTCCTTGCCTTTATACTTTCCCAACACCACTCTTAATTTCTTAACCTTATTGTGAATTTTCACACCAGTTAGTGGTGTAGGGGATTTCCTTCATTCTTTCCCACCAACAAAATTGACCACATCATCCCGGTATTTATGGTTTCCTTGCAGCCATTTTCTATGGCCAAGATACACTGTCTTTCTTCCATGTCTTAGCTGTTTGAATTCTGTCTTCTCCTGACAAATAGGACATTTTTGTGCCCTTTCACAAAATAGCCCAATAAATTTCGATAGGCTAGAAAATCATTGATCATGAAAAAAAACATGGTACAGAATTGAAACTCCACATTCATATGGGCATTAAATACCAACACTCCTTTTTCTTCCCACAATATCTTCAAATCATCGATCAATGGTCTCAAATACACATCAACCTTATTCCCAGGTTGTCTAGGACCTGAGATTAACAAAGGCATCATAACAGATTTATGTTTCATGCACAAATAAGGGGGCAAATTATATATAACTAACATCAAGGGCCAAGAACTATGCTTCCATGACATATTGCCAAATGGATTCATCACATCAGTACACAATGCAAGGCATAAATTTGTAACCTCCGAACCATATGAAGGATATCGCTTGTCAAAATTTCTCCATTGTTCACCGTCTGCCGGATATCTTATCTCGCCGTCGCTTGGTCTTTCCCGCTCTCCATGCCATGGCAAGTTCTTTGCATCTTTGAATTTACGAATAACCTCTTTAACCTAGAAATTAAAGGAAGATACCACATACACTTCAATGGGACCTTCTTCTTCTTTTTAGCCAAACACCCATCATCATCATTCCTCACAACCTTATATCTTGAATGTTTGCACACGGGACATTCAACCGCGTCTTTCAAATCACCGTCATAGAACACACAATCATTTGGACATGCATGTATTTTATTGTATTCCAAACCGAGTGGACACGATATTTTCTTAGCCTCGTAAAAGTTTTTCGGTATTCCATTCCCTTCCGGATACTTATCCTTTAGAAGCTTTAGGAGTGAATTCACACTTGTATCACTCCAAGAACTTGTAGCTTTCAAATTGAAAACCTCCATAAAAAAAGAGATTATGGTATCCTTACTTTTACATCCCGAATACAGTGGCTTCTCTTTTTCATCGAGCAAAGCACTCAACATTTTAGGCTTCCCCTCAAAATCTATTACAATCTCATCGAACATAGCATCAACGGTACTTTTGTTTCCATCTACCTTGTCAAAACCACTGTTATATCCTTGCTCAACCTCTCCATGAAATTTCCAAACAATGTAACCTCCGCCAAATCCGTTCTTCAACAAGTGAAATCTAACAAGCCCACGATCATCAAACCGTTCACGACACAAGCATCTTTTGCATGGACAAAGTATCCTCTCCTCTCGACCCAAGGCATAATCAAGAAACAAATCAATAAATGAAATATGTTCACTTCTCAATCTAGCTACACTTGAATAGCTAACCATTTTTTTCCTCCACGCAAACATCGATTCTTGGTCCGTTGTATCGAAACAACATATAATACAAACAATTACACAAATTTTCATTGTTCAAACATAATAAAAATAAACACAATCAATTTGTTACACAATACTAAAAGTGTCATGTATGTGTATATATATGTATGTGAATCGATCAACTTGTTCTTGGGATATATATATATATATATATGTATATATATACCATCTACCAAAACAAACACAACCATGTTTACAATCACACTCATTTACACTCTCACAACATGATACTAAACAAACATAAAGCATATAGAAACCATTAATAAATACGAATAAACTCTCTCCAAGAATGCATTTATGGTTATTATAACTACTATTTGATTGAAATTCCAAGAAGTTAATGAAAACTTACATCCATGGGTCTTTATTGCTTTCAGTTATTGCTCACCATCCAAAATATCTTCCATCAATGAAGGGAGAAGGAAACTACAAGTTCAGATATAATTTTAGAGGGGTAGTTCAGAGCATTAAATGCTCAATTTAGCACCGGTTTTTATGAATAGTACGTAAAACCGGTGCCATTTTTCCTATTAGCACCAGTTTTTAACTGGTGCAAAATCAAACGGTGCCATTTTCCCTCTTTTTTTCAGGAATTCTTTTGGCACCATTTTCTTTAATTTTTTAGCACTGGATTTTAAAATCGGTGCCAAATATATACTTTACACCGGTTTTCTTTAACTTCTAGCATCGATTTTTAAAATTTTTTAGCACCGGTTCATCAAACCGGTGCCAAAATTTACAATTCACCGGTTATGCCAATTTTTAGAATGCTAATTTAAAACCGGTTTTTGTTATTTTTAGCACCAGTTTTTTGACCGAAGTTAGTTTAACACCGGTTTTCATCATTTCTAGCACCGGTATTCTAATCGGTGTCCGGTTATTATAACAAAAACCTGTGCTAACATAATTATAAACGGTGCTAAATTAACTCTGGTTTTAGAATCGGTGCTAACAAAATAAAAACCGTTGCTATTACATTATTTGCACCATTTTCTAAAGCTGGTGCTAAAAAACCAGTGCTAGAGGGGGGTCTCTGTGGTAGTGTCGAGTCATACTCTGACTTATTTTCTATCACACCAGTCTGAGCTGATTACATAAATTTTTTCGATAGGTTACAGATAGAGATAGTTGAATAATAGCAAACTAGGGTGTGAGAGCCCCTAGATCATAGATAAGGTGTGAATGACCCTTAGGCCTACTTGATAGGAACCGGGGGAAGTTGTGCATTCGTGGTGGAAGTCAGGGACATAATCAGATGGGGGAGAAACATGCCTACAATAATGTTCGGAGCTTGTTGTACTCCCCTAATTATGATGGCAGAGTCGATGGGGGGTTGCGAGTGCACCCGATGTGACATGTATGGGGAAGTGTGTTCCATCGACCACACTACGTGTTGTGAACATGATAAGTTGCTTAGTGAATCTTGCATGTTAATGAATCGAGGATCAAAACATTGGGTTAATCATGTTGTACAATGACTCCCCAAGTGCTTAGCTTTATAGATTAATGACTAGATGTTTTTTTGGTTCCCAACATAGCATCTTATACCATGTTGTGGTCCCTGTTTGCAAAAAAAAACCCTTGTTCAGTACCCCAAAAATTCTAAACGATTTGTTCTATCCCCAAAATCAAATTCAGCCTAGTTTTTTGGTAAGTGCAGGGGTAGTTTAGCAAATTTACAAATTTACAAATTTTTTCCATTTTATCATATCCCAAAATCTTTCCCAAAACCATTTCCCAAAATCATTTAATCATTTCCCAAAATGGATGTATTTAATCATAAATTCTAGCACCACCATTATAGCCGCACTGCTCATCTAGGCAAGAAAGGTCTCGACCAAAACCAACACCTCGATCTTCATTGGAGCGGCGAAGCTGGTTCGTGATATGTCTTCGGTGATTCCCTCACCTGGATGGTGACGGCAATGTCAAACCTCAAGCGATGGATCTGCTGTGGCTTTGCCGGTGATGGATCAGCCGAGGGGTGGTGTTGGACGGTGATAATTTAAAAGTTGTGTAATTTTGGCTTGTTTTTTGGATGGGTTCTTCATTGCCCAGAAGAACTTTTTGCTAACTGAAGGAGGTTGTGTTTTTCCCAACAACAAAGGGTACACAACGATGGTAGGTTTGAGTAATTTGAATTTATCCACTTGGACTGTATTTTTTTTTTTTTGGATTTTGAGCCACGATTTTCTGGCGTGCTTCTTCACATTGGGCCGCCAGAAAGGGTATTGGAATTTTTTGGTGAAGGTTGCATTTTTTTTCTAGGTTTGGGATGCATTTTTCCGGCCAGAAAATGTGTGGATTATTTGGTTTAAGAATTAGTTTAGTCCTGTTTTTCATCACTCCATCGGCACGGCTGGAATTGCAGTCGCCGGATCTCCATCACCGGTACAAATGCTCACCTATGATGGATCAAATTTTGCAAAGAAGTAGAAAATGGGGAAGAAAATTAGGGTTCTTAGTTTGTGTTTCTGAGCTGATTGATGATGTGCGTTAATGGGTTTAAATCTTTCTGTGAAACGGAAGATTGAAAAAAAAACCATCTAGTCCGCTGCTCGGAGAAGGTCATGAGCCCCTGACGCCAGTAAGCTAAGCTTGAAGTTCTTGGTGGCAGCGCTCTTAATTGACGGGCTCGGTGGGATAGCGGCGCGGGAAGAGGGTTCAACGAAGAAGATGGTCTTTTTTTAAACTCAGGGATTCAATGGTTATTTTATAGATTTTGACCAATTATATTGTTGACTTTATCTGAAAACCACCTTTGGGGACCAAAAAACTAATTCTGAATTTGTGGGGTGCTAAACGAGGGCTGTTTTACAAGCGGAGACCAAAACATGGTATAAGATGCTATATTGGGGACCAAAAAAATAATTTAGTCTAGATTAATTGTGTTTATTTATTTTATGACTTGTAGTTGATAATATGAAAATCTGAAAACCCCCTTTGTTTGCATTTAGTAGCTATTCCTTTCACTGGTACAGATTGATGACTCGTACAAGGTTGTGTTCTTAGTTGATACTTGAGCCCTAGCATATCTGTGGACAAACCTAGGGCTTGCCCCTAACTACCCTCTAGGTAGCGTAACACTGAGAATGTGTGCAAAATATAAATTTTACCTTTGACCTTCTCAGCCTCCGCTCAACTTAATTAGCTATAATTAACGACCCCGGATGAAGGCGGGGTCAAATTTTGGCGCCGATGCCGAGGATGCTGTCAAGCTCAAGTATTCATTTGTACAAGAAGTTAGTAGAGTATTTAGTATTTGCTTTTGTTTCATTTTGTTTTTCAGAGTAGGTATTGCTTGAGTTCTTAGTGCAAACCGAGGACCCTTGCAAAAAGATTTTTAATTTTGTATGTTTACTTCGTTTGTGTTTTACTAAAAAAACAAAATAAATGTGGGAAACTACTCAACGGATGACACTTTTTAGGATGTGTTATTATGATCACCCTACTGAGTGTTGCCCAATGTTGAGTTAGTATGGGAGAAGAGAGGCTCAACAAGTGGGGCTTTTTAGGATATGTCATTACAGCCACTCTACAGAGTCTTGCTCTTTGATGAGTGAATATGAGAGAGAGAGGGGTAGGAGTCGTTGGTTCCCAAGGTCGATGGGATTGAGATTGTAACCCGTACCACGACTCTCCAAATTTGAGATTTAGTGGTAACTCGAGTTCATGGTATGGAGATGCATCAGGAAAGCAACAATTTAGGTTAGATAGTTGGATTTCCCTAACTTACCCAATGCCCCAAAACCAATCCCTAGGATTGGTTCCCAAATCGAATTGTGTACAAAACTTTCAAGCTATAGCAAATGTGACCATGAGCGGTGACTTACTTCAATCACAAATGCATAGCGAGATTAGCGATTCGGAAACTCAAATATTCTCAAGCGTTGAGAAAGTTGTGGGGCAAGTGCTTGATTTGATGAAAATGGTGAGCCAACTAGAAACCCAATATTCCAAAAATGAACCATCCCTAGTTGAATGTGAAGTTTTGATAGATGAATCTAAAGGGGTTGGAGAATATTTTTTTGAGACTGAAGAATTCGAGGAAGGGGTAGCTATACTTAATTATCCATATTACCTACTTTCACCCCTACCTCCACCTATAGACACCACTCCCACATTTTCGGAACCCTTAGAGGAAACCATAGGGAAGCCAATTGGTTGACAAGGAGTAGAACCAAACCCCAAATTCATAGGGTATGTAGACGTGCACAAACCATGAAGCTCACAAACTTTCCTAGACCACCCAATCACCATTTCTTCCCTACCACCATCCAACCACTATCAGAGTATAACCCAAAACACACCTACTCTCAAAACCCTTGAGACACACACATCGAGACCTAAGAGGTAACTGTCCATTATGATTCAATTATTTATTAGATTAGTGGTGCATGATAGTGGTTAGAGTGAACTTTCTTGATTAGAGGTTACATGTAGTATAGTGGGGTGATGGTAGTTTGTTCGTTACATTCCATGATTATCACATCAAGGGTAGATTTTAGAGTTCATCTTCATTATAAGTGATTTCCAATTTCCTTCCTTTGACATATGTTCTTTGATTTTGTATATGCATTGAGGATAGGGCAAGCTTTAAGTGTGGGGAGGGGATTAGATAACACTTATGATTTTTTGGTTGTTTCTATGTAGCCAATAGCTTATTTATAAGCATGTTGCAAAATTTGAAAAAAACACCTGGACAAGTTGGAAACCTGGAAGGGCAACTTGGATAACATTGGGAGAAGCCTTGATAGGTCAAAAGACCTAGGTAAAAATGAGAGGCTAGGCCCGGCTAGGCTTATGAGCCTAGGAAAAAATGAAAGGCCATGTGGAAAAAGTAGAGAAGTGAGTACCCTTTGTGTGTTAATGCTAGGAAGAAAACCCAAAAGGGTTCCTGGGAAAAATGAGAGAAATTGAGAGAAAACAAAAAACTAGGTTGAAAGCATGCTTCAGCGGTGGATTGTTTTTGGAGATGACTCTTTGATTGCTTTGGGATCATTTTGGGAAAAGTAAGCTATCGTAACATTTATCTTATTGGCTTACCTTTTTCCACATTTTACTTTTGGGTGGTGAGATTGCTTTTTTTGGGGTGTGTGAGAGTTGTGAGATTCTTACTCTTTCGGGGGAAACCAGGTAATCTAGGAATAAGTGGGATTCCTCGGTTAACTTATGTTTGCACGCTGCATTTTTCTTAGTTTTGTGTCTTGTATTTGTTTACTCAAGGATGAGCAAACGGTTAAGTGTGGAGAGTCTGATGTGTTTCATTTTGCGTGTGTTAACCGTTGCATCCGTCAATGTTTTTGGTATGTTTTGTATGGTGGATTGCTAGTATTAGTTGAGTTTACGTGACTAGGGGTTTAAACGACCATGTTTTTTTTATCGTCTAAATCCTACATTTTGTAAACTTAATTAGTACTAATGGACATCATGTATCCACAGGCTCCTAGATCTTCCATTTGATCATCTTTAGTGGGTGGCCCATGGGTATTTTTTTGTTACATTCTATGTGAAGGACATTCATGTGTGCGGTAGAAGATGCCGAAGGCTGGTAGTAGATGAAGGCCACAAACATCAATGTGTGGTAGAAGGAGATTGGAGTCAAAGATAGGCGACAATGGAGATCAAAGCGGCCAATGAAGAAATGGGGAATCATGGTCCGATGAGTTGTACCAAAGTCAGAGAATGATCCGAGGAGAATTAGCCTTCTAGGTTTATTCCATTGGATTCTTCTCCTCGAGTACTACAAAATTGACTACTAGAACTCAAAATGGGACTAACGGTTCATCCATAGCAAAGGAAACAAGTTCACCCAGCCCAAGTTCCATAGGTTGGTGCCGGCCATTCATGGCCAAGCACCAATTGCCCATGCCAGAGGAGATGCCTCACACCAACAATTCCAATGCGAGACAATGATTCGTTTCAAATTATTTGGTGCGAGGAAATGGCACAACCCACTCCTTGTGTCACGGTCTCCTAGCTCAAAATCAAGGGTTTACTAAAAAATGGTTGAGTATAGGCATGGACCATCCCATTTACGATGGCCCGTGACGTTCCAAGATTAAGATGCCAAGCCTGAACCATTGCCCACGGTCCACACCAAATTTCTGAGCAAACCATGCTTCCTGATCACAGCCTGAGCCACAACCCACGGTCCGCTCCAGAGCTTCGCGCCATAGCCCCATGCTAGATTTAGTTCCCCTCACCTATGAAGGAATATAGACGTGTGCGATGATGCTTCTCACAATAAAGTATTTGGCGCAGATCATGCTATCTGCAATAGTCTGCGCCAGGTGCCGGTTGAACTAGGGTTTTAGCTATTTTTTACCTATTGGGCCTATCTTTAGACCCAATCTTCTACTACTATACATAGGAGCCTTAGTCTTCTAAAAAACCTTAAGTAGTCATAATGTTGATTTTCTTTCTTTATCTCTAGTTAGAAGGAAGATGAGAGCTCTCTCTAGGGTTTTTCTCATTTTTCCTTATCTTATCTTTTCTTTTCTTCTAAAAGTACAAAGTAGATTAGATCATTAGGAGAGCACTTAGAGAGAGAGAGAAACACTGTCTCCTTTTCTTTTTTTCTTTCTTTTCTTTTCATGTTCATCTATTTTTTCATGATATTATTATGATTGTTCTTGAATGTTCTAAATGCATGAATATTACACCACACCGGCACACACTTTGGGCTATATTCATGTATGGTGCATTTATTGATGCCCCCCTTAGGAAGAGAAACCTGGATGTTAGAATGGGTAAGGTACTACATTGCGTCTGTGTGAGTGTGTGCATGGGAGACCTGAGTCATACTCTGACTTATTTTCCATCGTACCAGTCTTAGCTGATTACGTAAAGTTTTCCGATAGGTTGTGGGTAGAGATAGTTGAAAAGTAGCAAACTAGGGTGTGAGAGACCCTAGATTATAGAAAAGGTGCAAATGACCCTTGGGCCTAGTTGATAAGACCCGGGGTAAGTTGTGCATTTGTGGTGGAAGCCCGGAACGTAACTGCACAAATATACCTACAAAAATGGCTGGTCCTTTTGTACTCCCCTAATTATAATGGTGGCTTCGACGAGAGGTTGCGAGCGCACCCAACGTGATAGGTACGGGGAAGTGTATTCCATCAGCCACAATACGTGTTATAGACACAATATTAGGTTTCTTAGTAAATCTTGCATGTAAATGAATGAAGGATCGAAAAATTAGGCTAATCATATAGCGTAATTACTCCCCAAGTGCTTAGTTTTATAGATTACTTGTTTTATTTACTTTATGCTCTGTGGTTAATAATCTGAAAATACAAAACCCCCATTTGTTTACATTTACTAGCTATGCATTTCACTCATACGTATTGATGACCCATACGAGATTGTGTTTTTAGTTGATATTGGAGCCCTAGCATCTCTGTAGAAACACAGGGCTTTCCACTAACTATAATCTAGGTAGCGTAGTAGTGAGAATAAGTGCAGAATATAAACTATATCTTTGAAATTCTCAGCCTCCGCTCGAGTTAATTAGATACAATTGACGACCCCTGGTGGAGGTGGGTCAGGTACTAATCGGAGGAACCTGTGCAAGAGTACCGCCCTAGTCAACCCAGTATTCCTTTATGTTCACAACCTGTTGGCTATGGGTGTTTTCTGCCATGGTGAACTAACGCAATGCCCGGGTTTGAATGTTTATTTTCTTTTGGAAAGGACGCTTAAGGGTAACTTTAACCCAAACTTGGTGGGGTCTTTTGTGCATGAACTTTTAATGATGGGAGACAAAGAGTGGCAAGATATCTATAAGCAGCATGGTTGGCCTACCGGCACAACACTTAGGGCATCTGGTCACACAGAGTGCTTTGGCTAACTTGGGACGATCGAGTGCAAGTTATAACATTGAGAAATTAGCCAAAGCATTTGTGATGGGACCTACAACATCAGAGGGTAGATATGTATGGCTTTATGGTGGAGTGAGCACTTGTAGTTTCATGGTACTTAATATGTCCACTTAATGTGCATAATTTAATACTTTTTGGGGTCACTTTTGTGCTCTTTCATTGTAAGAGCTTGTGTTTTACCTTGAAATTCTCTTAGGAGAGGTAAGAGAAACTTTATGCTCTTTTTCCTCTTCTAAGTGGATTTTGCGTGACAAAGGAAGAACATGGAGGCTTGAAGACCAGAAGCCATTAAAGATCACTTTTCGAAGACTTTAAAGACTTGCTTCAAAGACATGAAGACTTGAAGACCGGAGGCTGTCGAAGACCATTTTTGAAGACTTTGAAGACTTTCTTCAAAGAGTTGAAGACTTGCAAAATGAGAGGAATCATTTTGAAGATAAGTGTTTACAAAAAGAAGAAGAAAAGAAAACAAGGTTATGTTCTGGCACCAGAACCTAACCTTATCCTCTTTTTTTTACTATAAATAGCACTCTCTATTCTCTCATTCACATCTCTTCATTCCTACATTTTTGGTATTATTTCTAACCCTAGTTTCTACCATTTTTCATCTTTTAATTCTCTTGTATTATTTTTGGTTCGTTAGCATTAATTAGTATGAACTCTTGTACCTAAATCTAGTTCTTGGGAGCAATTGATTAAAGCTTCCAACCTTATGTGGTAAGATTCTATATTTGCTCATTTATGAACATTTAGTGGAGGGCATTTATTATGCCATTAATTTTGTGTTTTACCTCATTTATACCATGGGTTGTTTGAGTATATGAAATGTTCGTATGATTGAAATGTTAGAGTGTTAAGAAAGTTGAAAATTTATTAACTCATTGATATGAAATCCAAAATCATGGATTTAGAACTTCTTGTGTATAATGTGTGGTAATTATTGCTAGATGAGTATGTTAATGTGGATTATTTTCATATTTGTCATTTAGATGCAAAGAAATGTTGAACCTTGAATGTTGTTTGTTCTAAGTTTAACCTAATAAATTCTTTGTTTGGCTAAATGACCGTGTCTTTGGTAGAAGGCTTGTTGTTATCAAACCTATGGTCCTTTGGGTGAAATGTCATTGATGAAATACCCCTATGATGTTGTTTGTCTTTGGTGATCATCAATGAGGTTTGCAAATGGTCGTTGTTTGTCTTTGCAAACTACTCTTAAGGATGAATGAGTGTTGATCTTTGAATGAGAAGTGATAACATTCCCTATAGACAGTAAATGTAATTGAATGAGTGAATGGATCAATGAGCTATAGGAAGTTTGGAAAAGGAAGCAGATTACCCCCAAGGCTCCATTAATTATAATTTTAGTCGTATCTTTAGTTGTATTGCATGATTAGCATAGTTCTCTTGCTTTGATAATTGTTGTCTTTCAATTTGATACCTTAGGCTCAAAAACCAACCAATCCCCCCCCTTTTACATGCTTTTATACGTATCTATGTATGTATATGCCTAGTATGTTTTGTCCTATATATGTTTAAATACTTGAAAAGATCCCTCTTCTCGTGGACGACCCCGACTTGCCATTATCTACTTAATTGTAGATAGGAAGCATTAGGGCTTAAAAGCATTAACTTTGAGAGGTACAATGACGACCTCTCAGTACTTCCACAGCTGGAGTGCACCACTATAGATCATGCCATATGCTTGGATGACCTATTTATTGCACCAGACCAGAAATTTGAGATACATTTCTATAAAGTTTTAGCCAACCTGGAGATAGACGTTGAAGAGGCCGAGGGTGAGAGCTCTCCGAGAGAACCTCCTAGTCATTCTTGTATACCCACAGTTATCATGGACCAAATGCAATCTCTTGGGGAAATATTTTTGAACTCTACCCAATTTTTACAAGAGGTCATCCAAGCAATGGGAGGAATGCAATCACAATTGGAGGAGATGAGCGAAAGAATAGAATCCATGGAGGCAACACTTCAAGAAATAAGATACATTAAGAGGAGCTTCACTAGTCACGAGGATGAAGGCCCTTCTGGGCCACGAGAGTGAGTATCATAATTTCTCCCCATCTCACTTATGTTTTGGCATGATTTTTGTGCACTGGAGACTATGCATTGGTTAAGTGTGGGGAGGGAGTAGTGAGCACTTGGGGAGTCTTTATTCTTAGATTTTCTCGGTGCATTTTATGATCTTCATTGGTAGTTTTTTTCTTGTTTTATTGGTGATTTTGGTTTTTGACTGTTGAGGGATGATTTTGAATGATATTTGGTGGTATGACATGCTATGCTAGGGTTCCTAGTTTGTATGGGGTAGGTTGTTTTAGGATATTGGTGGTGTATTTTGTGTTTTACCTTATCTTTTGTAGTATGAAGGTGATTTGTGTTATACCAAAAAAATTTGGAAAACTTGAAAAAATAAAAATAAAATAAAATAACCCAGACAAGGCAAAAACCCAAAAGGGCGACTTGGGTAACATTCGAAAAAGCCCGGATAGGTTGAAAGGCCTAGATAAAAATGAGAGGCTAGGCCCAACTAGGCTTACGACCAAGGAAAATTTGAGAGGTCGTGTGGAAAAGGTGAGAAGTGAGTACCCTTTGTGTGTTAAAGCTAGGATGAAAACCCGAAAGGGCTCCCAGGAAAAATGAGAGAAATTGAGAGAAAACAAAAAACTAGGTTGATGATGCATGCTTTCTCCATAAATTATTTTTGAAGAAGGCTCTTTGATTGCTTTGGGATCATTTTGGGAAAAGTAAGCTAGCTTAACACTTATCATTTTGGCTTACCTTTTTCCATATTTTATCTTTTGGGTGGTTAGATTGCTTATGTTTTTCTGGGAGTTTGAGAGTTGTGAGATTCTTACTCATTTGGGGGAAACAGGGTAATTTAGGAATAAGTTGGATGCCTCGGTTAACTTATGTTTGCACGCTACATTTTGCTTAATTTTGTGTCTTGTCTTTATTTACTCAAGGACGAGCAAGTGGTTAAGTGTGGGGAGTCTGATGTGGTTCATTTTGCTTGCGTTAACTGTTCCACCCATCAAAAGTTTTTGGTATGTTTTGTATGACGGATTGTTAGTATTAGTTAAGTTTAAGTGACTAGGGGTTTATACGGCCATGCTTTGTTTTATCATCTAAATCATGCATTTTATAGACTTAATTAGTACTAATGGATATCATGTATCCACGGGATCTGAGATCTTCCATTTGATCAACTTTAGTGGGTAACCCGTAGGTACTTTTTAGTTACATTCTATGTGAAGTCCGTTCGTATGGGTGGTAGAAGATATACAAGATTGTTCAACTCTAGAATGGTAGTAGACAAAGGCCAGAAACATCAATGTGTGGTAGAAGGAGATTGGATTCAAAGATAGGCAGCAACGGAGATCAAAATGGCGAATGAAAAAATTGGGAATTGTGGTCCGATAAGTTGTGCCAAAGTCTAAGAACGATCCAAGGAGAAATAGCCTTCTAGGCTGATTCCATTGGATTCTTCTTATCGAGTACAACAAAATTGACTACTAGAACTCAAAATTAGGACTAACGGTTTGTCCGTAGCGAAGGAAACAAGTTCAGGTGGCTAAGGTACCACATGGCCAAACACCAATGGCCTGCGGTAGAGGAGGCGTTCCACACCAACAGTTCTAGCATGAGGCAATGATTCGTGCCAAATTATTTGGCGCGAGGCAATGGTGCCACCCGCACCATACCCCACGGTCCACACAGCTCAACATAAAAATGAGAGGCTAGGCCCGGCTAGGCTAATGAGCCTAGGAAAAACTGAGAGGCCGTGTGGAAAAAGTAGAGAAGTGGGTACCCTTTGTGTGTTAAAGCTAGGAAGAAAACCCAAAAGTGCTCCTAGGAAAAATGAGAGAAATTGAGAGAAAAAATAAAACTAGGTTGAATGCATGCTTCCGAGGTGGATTGTTTTTGGAGATGACTCTTTGATTGCTTTGGGATCATTTTAAGAAAAGTAAGCTAGCTTAACACTTATCTTGTTGGCTTACCTTTTTCCATATTTTTCCTTTTGGTGGTTAGATTGCTTATGTTTTTCGGGGAGTGTGAAAGTTGTAAGATTCTTACTCTTTAGGGGGAAACAAGGTAATCTAGGAACAAGTTGAATGCCACAGTTAACTTATGCATGCACGCTACATTTCACATGAATCTTTATCTTATCTTTATTTACTCGAGGTCTTGTAAGGGGTTAAGTGTGGGGAGATGATCTACTTCATTATGCATGCATTAACTGTTGCATTTGACATACTTTTTAGCTAGTTTTCTTTGCTGGATTGCTATTATTAGTTGAGTTTACGTGACAAGGAGAGACGGCCATGTTTGGTTTTCTTATCTAAATCCGCGTTTTGAATACTTAATTGGTACTAATGGACACCTTGTATCCACATGCTCCTTGCTCTTCCTTGTGCTCATCTTTAGTAGTTTGCCCATGGTTACTTTTTGTTTACATTCTATGTGAAGGCAGTTCCTAAGAGCGGTAGAAGATATTGAAGACTGTTTACAATGACAGTAGAAGAGACAAAAACCATTCATACTAGAGTGGTAGTAGATGAAGGCCACGGCATCAATGTGTGGTAGAAAGAGATTGAAGCCAAAGATAGGCGGCAACAGAGTTTAAAGCGGCCAATGAAGAAATGGTGAATAGTAGTTCGATTAGTTGTGCCAAAGTCTTAGAACGATCCAAGAATAATTAGCCTTCAAGGCTAGTTCCATTGGATTTTTCTTCTCGTGCACTATAAAATTGACTACTAAAACTCTAAAATTGGATTTTTCCATGGGTCGGCATGGGCCGTTCATGGTTAACACCAATAGCTCACGCCAAAGGAGCTGCCCCACACCAAGAGGACTAGCACGAGGCACTAGAGTGGCCTGTGCAAGATGCCACGAGGCACTGGAGTGGCCCTTGTCAGATGCCATGGGCAACAAGCATGATCCTCAAATCCCCTCCCAAATGGCTAAGTATGGGCACGAGATGTCCTATTTTTCACGTCCTGCGCTGTTCCATGTCCAACATGCCAAGACCAGCCAGAAGTGTGTGGGAAAACACACGGCCTACGCTAAAGTTTCTAAGTGGAGCTCCCTTCTTGACCACGACCCGTGCCACTGGCCATGGGCATGGATAAAAAGCTTCAAATTCAGCACTTTGATAGTGCCCCGTGCCAAACGACGCAGCCTGTGCCAGAAGAAGGTCATGGCCAGTGCCAAGATCTGTGCCCTATGCCACTAGAAGACCCTTGCCACGCACTAGAATGGGCGCCCCGCACCACATAAAGAGGCACGCCCCACGCCATATCTTATGCCCCACATCAAGGACATGCCACGGGTTGCACCATCCGCGATGGCCCATACAGGGTGGCGGCTAAGCTAGTGTTTACCTTAGTTTGGCCTATTTTTGGCTATTATGAATATAGGTTTAGTCTACTAGGGTTTCATATCATATCATTAGTTTTATAGTTTTTCAGTTAGGAGAGCAACTCTAGAGAGAGAAAAACTCTCTCCTTTTCTTTTCTTTATTTTTCTTTGATCCTAAGATGTGGAATTCAAATATTTATTTGAATTCCATATCTATGGAGGAGTTTCTATAGCTTGGGGATAGATTGTAGGAGCATGGTTTAATTTACATGTTTTGTGAGATTTTTTAGATTCATCCTAATATTTGTCTTCATGATATTATTGTGATTGTTCTTGATTATTTTAAATCCATGAATAGTACACCACATATAACCACACACTTTGGGCTATATTAATGCATGGTGCAAATATCGATGCCCCCTTGGGAAGAGAACCCTGGATGTTAGAATGGGTGAGGGAGAGCACGTCCGCTTGGGTGTGTGTAAGGGGGATTTGAGTATACACTGACTTATTTTCCATTGCACCAGTCTTAGCTGACTTCGTAAATTGTTTTGAGAAGTTTTGGGTAGAGATAGTGAATAGTAACAAGCTAGGGTTGTAAGAGGCCTTAGATCATAGATAAGGTGCCAACAATCCTTTGGCCTAATTGATAGGACCATTGGGAAGTAGTGCATTTGTGGTGGAAGCCTGGAACGTTCGAACAGGAGAGAAATACACCTACAACAATGGTCGGATCATTTTGTACTCCCCTAATTACAATGGTGGTGTCAATGTAGGGTTGCGAGTGCACCGACCGTGACAGGGACGAGGAAGTGTATGTCATTGGCCACACCACGTGTTATGAACACTCTTCAAGGTTTGCCTAAATTTCTATGTGAATGAATTGAGGATTGAAAAAATAGATTAAACATGTTGCTCAATGATTCCCCAAGCTCTTAGTTAAATAGTTTATTTGTATTTTTAATTTTATGTTTAGTAGTTGTTAGTTGAAAAACCAAACCCCCCTCTTTTCATGTTTTCTTTACTATCTGTTCTTTTTAATCATAAAGATTGATGACCAGTACAAGGTTGTGTTTTGATTGTTACTTAGACCTAGCATCTCTATGGACAAACCTAGGGCTTACCTCTAACTACCCTCTTGGTAGCGTAGCAGGTAGAGCAAGGTGCAAAACAATAAATTCTTATCTTTTTACCACATCCTCCACTTAGGTTACTTAGCTACAATTAATGACCCTGGGGAGGGGGGAGTTAGGTCAACCATGCATATTATTTTTGGATAATTGTTCTTGATTGAATAGCCTTTGTGTTGAAATTGCATGATTTGCAAAGTGTTGGCTGTTTAGAAAAAATGTTTTTTCTTGAATGACAATTGGTGAATATCCTTGTATATTCTTTCCATTACCATCTTCTTCTTGTTGTGATAGAATGGCTCCAAAGAGAAGCAAGCTGGACAAGGAGACAACTTCCCTGAGTGAGAAAAGGAATAAACCAGCTAAAGTTGGGAGAAAAGAGCCGATGACTTCCCTTCCTCCCAACCTCGCATTTTGGTGGATGAATTCAAAGGGATGAACACCAATTATGGGAGTGAAATCAAGAGATGGTAGTACTTAAATGGGCCAAAGAGGACCATCTTTGAGATGGGCTTTGCCTGCACGGTGACTCTAGAAGCTCTAGGACTACTTGAACCAGTCACCTACTTGCTAGGTTAGGTTGGCCTAGAAGGCTTTCTAGAGAAGCACTCAAAGACCTACATAAGATAGACATTAGAGTTATTTAAAACCTTTTGAGAAATAAACAGCCAACGATGGGAGGAGAATCATCCACTTTTACCTCAAGGACAAGTAGTACACCATGTCACATAGGGAGATAGCTCAAGAATTTGGGTGGAAGTACAGAAAGGAGGTTCCAAGGACACACCGTCAAGGCCTTCTGTAGTAATTGAGTATCTTATGAAGAATTATATTGCACAATCAGGTCCGACCGGTGTTGTGGTTCTGCTTCTCCCTCTTGCTATTATGTTCCAGGCTTCCTCCACAAATTCACTAATTTCGAGTGGTTCTCTATATGCGAGGCCTTAGGTTTATAGGCACCTTATTTGTAATACTAGGGTTTCAACACAGAACCTAGCTTGCTACTATCAACTATCTCCACATGTAACCTATCGAAAAACAATTATGTAATGATCTAAGACTGGTGCTATGGTATGCGAATTAGGTTTACCTCGAATTTCCCGTGCACACACTCACACAAAATTGTTCCCCTCCACCCACTCAAACATTCAGGTTTCTCTTCCCAATGGGGCATCAATAAGTGCACCATACATGAACATGTCCCAAAGTGTGTGCTCATATGTGGTGTAGTGTTCATGCATTTTTTCACATTCAAGAAAAATCACAATAATATCATAAACACAAAGATACATGGAATTTAAGGAATCTAATAAAGCATTAAAAGCTACACCTGTGCCAAATATATCCCATGCTTAGCTAACTACTCTCAAAAGTATAGATCCATGGAAAATATAGAATTAGATGCCATAGATCTAAGAAAATAAGAAGAAAAGTAAAAGATAAGAGAAAGAGAAGAAGAAGGAAGGAGAAGAAGAAGTCTCCTCTTCCTTCTCTCTAAACTGGAATGGGAAACTAATCTACATTATGACTAGATCTATTCTACTTAATGTTTAGTACAAGACAAATGCTCCTATGTATATATTAGTCGGATATATACATTCCAGATGTTAGGGGATGGACAATCCAGATGTGTTAAAGCTGGAACTAGACAAACTAGAGGAGAAAAGAAACTTGGCAAGTATCACAGAAGCTAAACACTAGGAAAGAGTAGAAAGAGCGTACAGTCAGAAAGCGAAGGAAAGGCGATTTTAGATGGGTGATCTAGTGCTGAGAAAAAGTGATGCTAGTCTAGCTGAAGAGAGAGGAAAGCTATGCCCAAAGAGGAAAGGACCATAGAATGTCATGAAGTCTAATAAGTCCAACATCTATGAGTTTAAAAGAATGGATGGCACCAAAGTCCCGAACACATGGCATGTGACTAACTTAAGGAAGCGTTATGTCTTAAAGAAAAATAGCGAATGACTACCTGAATAGACTCAAGGATATTATCCTTGTTTCCTTTAGTATCACTGTTCCGCCGTGATATGATCGCCATCGTACATATGTAATGTAAAATCCCACTTTGCTAGACTATGATTATGCTTCCTATTCTTTACTAAGACTTGAGAAATGAAATTTAACAACAAGCAATAAAACATGCATTCTCGTCAACACTCACAAGCTTCAGATCTTGAAAGTCAAACAACCGTAAGCTATAGATCTTACAAAATTGGCGATGCTTGCAAGCTGTAGATCTTGCAAGTTTGCAAATCAACCAAACACAAGCTATAGATCGTTCTCAAATATCAAAGCTGTTAAGATTTGGATCTTTAAGCTTCATAAATCAAGCAAATTGCCAGTCATATATCTTGCACAAGTGGTGATGCTTGCAACCTCTAGATTTTACACTTTCGCTAATCAAACAAACGCAAGCTATAGATCTTGCTCAATTACCAATGCTGGCAAGCTTTGGATCTTGTAGCTTCATGAATTAAAAAAATTGCAAGTAATAGATCTTGCAACTTTGCAACATCGATAAAGCAAGCAATATATTTAGCTACAAGTTAGATATGCCCACAAAGCACAAGATCGCAGAAGATTGAAAATGATAGAAAAACATGGAAAAAAACAAGATAGGAAACAATCATTATCAGAACAAGACGAGTCATAGACCCCAACAACAAAGCATGCAAACGATCATGTCATCTATAGCAACAAAGAAGACACACTATCTACACCTTGTTGAGCGTGATGGTCCAGAAGAAGAGGAATCATCACGATGAAGATTAAGTTCAGCCTCATAAATATTTGTGCTTGAACTTGTGGTTTCTAAGAATTATGATTTATGCTATGTCATTATGATGATGAAATCATGCATGCATGGTAGTATAAAGTTGTGCTAGGCTTCATTGCGATTTTGGAAAGTGTTAAAATTGTGGAGTAGGTATAGAACACGTGGGATATGAGTGCATTCATGTCCGTTGAGAGAAAATCCTTATATGTTTTATACCATGATTCTTATTGGTTAGATATGTGAGAATCAACATGTTGGGTGGTTAATTCGTAAAATCCCAATGGGGGGAAGCCCCTGGCATAACTCAATAGATTAGCGTGTTATTTGTAACAATTAGAGTTATGCCGACTCTAGAGTCATAACGAGATGTATTTTCCTTTGCCTCTCCAAGCCTAGGGATCGAGGTTCAGAGTGGAGTGTCCGGGATGTAATTTATTACACTACATATCCAACGCTTGCGATCTACTTAAGGCATTGCCCTTTTAGGCGGGCTTTGGATTCCTCTAAGCGGGGGCATGTTGGGCTTGGGAGTGAAGTGATTAGGGAATAGTCTGCAGCGTCGTTTTAATTATTTCATTTGCTTTTTTTCTTTTATGCTTAGTAGCTGTTAGTTGAAAAACTAAACCACCCTGTTAACTTTACTAGCTATTCCTACCAACTCGTGTGGATTGACAACTCGGACGAGGTTATGTTTAATTGATTTTTATGTCCTAGTATCTCTGTGGACATACCCAGGGTTTACCACTAACTACCTTATGGATAGCATAATAGTGAGATGAGTGCAAAACTATAAATTTTATCTTTGATCTACCATCCTCTGCTTGGGTTAATCAACTACATTTAAGGACCTCAAGTGTAGGAGGGTGAAATTTTGGCACCACTGCCAGTGATGCTAATCAGTCTAATTGTTAATTAGCATAACGTGTTAGGTGAGTAGTTAGTATTGTTATATTATTTTTTTATTGTGTTGTAGTGTGTTCTATTGGACTTTGATGATGTGGGGAAATACCCCTAAACAGATGAAACTTTGTAGGGTGTTTGGGAGGTTGTCGTCGTACCTCTCAAAGTTAATACTTTTAAGGCCTAATGTTTCCTATCTATAATTAATTAGATAGTTGCATGTCGGGGCCGTCCACGAGAAGGGGGGTCCTTTCAAGTGTTTAAACATATATAGGAAAAAACATACTAGGCATATACATAAATAAATACATATAGAAGCATGTAGAAATATAGGGGTTTGGTTGGTTTTTTATCCTGAGTTATCAAATTGAAAGACAACAATTAGTAAAGCAAGAGAACTATTCTAATCATGCAAGAAAACTAATGACAAGATGAAAACAACAATTGACGGACCTTGGGCGCAGTTGACTTCCACTACCAAGACTCTTATCCATCATTGAACATGCAACCTATTTACTACTTTCACTACTTGTTGTGAAGACTAAACTTCTATCCTTCTTAGATAGTAGTTTGCAAGAGTTAATTTGACATCTCTTGTCAAACCTTACCAATTACTCCCGTAGTCGAAACACGACTAAAAGTATCCCATTGATGACATTTAGCATGAATAATCAACAAGCATGGCAACACTTATAAAAACTACACCAGGTCTAAGCATTTAACCTATTCATGCATTTACACAAGAGTAGTTAAGAACGATCGACATTCATACACTTTTCTCATTTTCTACAAGCAACAAACATGACAAAGAGTTCAACATTATCATATTCATCTAGCAATTATCAATCCATCAACACAATCAAAAGATCTAAATCATACTCTTGGATTCCTGTAAAGGAAACTAGAAATCAACCCATTTCCCCAAACCCTAACAAGTATATCATACAAGTACTCAAGATACTCAAGCTTTGAAGAACATTAATGACATTAACAAACACATTCAATGCTCCATAAATGTACAATAGTAAGAGCATCAAATAGGCTACACATTGTTCTTAAGACATGGGCTTGCAAGCCTTAGTCAATTGCTCCCAAGAACTATATTTAGCTACAAGAGTTCATGCTAATTAATGCTAACAAACCAAACATAATACAAGAGAATTAAAAGATGAAAAATGGTAGAAACTAGGGTTAGAAATAGTACCAAATTCAGAAAAGAAGATGATATGAATGAGAGGAAAGAGAGTGATATTTATAGTACAAAAAGGATAAGGTTAGGTTCTGGTGACCCGTTGGTCGCGACTCGCTACGGGTGCCCAGAACTTAACCTTGTCTTCTTTTCCACTTATCTTGACAATGATTCCTCTCATTTTTCAAGTCTTCAACTTGATGAGACGTCAAATGCATGTATTTTCCAAATCATTTAACATCTCTTTTATCATATTTTTGTTTAAAGATTGCTAGATTTAGTAGGTTTACATGATAAGGGGTTTAGATGACCATTTTCGGTTTTTATATCTAAATCCTTCATTTTGTAACATATGTTTAGTCTAATGGATTTTTGGTCCTTACGAGCATCTAGATTCCTTTTTGTAAGCTTAATTTGTAGATTTCTCATGAGCACTTAGGAGTGGTTTAGTGAAGGCCATTCGAAAGGATGGTAAAAGATGGAAGGCCACTCACAAAGTGGTAGAAGATAAAGTGAAGAAAGGAGAACAAAGCAAAGGGTGAAGAATGATCTATGTTTTGAAGCAGAGTTCTGAGAATTTTCCGAGATGAATCAGCCTCCAAGAGTGGTACCATTGGATTCCTCTTCTCTAGTACTATAGAATCGACTATTAGAACTCCCAAAATAGATCAACGGTTCACCCGAAGGAAGCAAAACAAAACGAGACTTTTTTCCATCGCGATTCGCGATGAGTGTGTCGCGACTCACAAAATCTGGACTTGAGAGCTCACAATTTCCTGATCTAGTCATGACTCACGACGGAGGCATCGCGACTCGCGATAACTGCCTTGTAACTTGCGTTTTACTCCCTTTTTTCTTGTACTATAAATAACTTTTAACCCCCTTCTTCCCCAACTCTCTAAGCCTGACTTGGGGGCTCCAAAACCCTAGTTTTCCACCATTTTCTTCCATTTCTTCTTCTTTCTTTGTAGATCTTTGTTCTATGTTATGGATTTTGATTATCTAGCTTAGTTTTGTACTTCATTTGACATATCTGATTGTCTCACAATTGACTTTCTTCCTCTGGGGCGATTTTTTTGCGAATTAAGTGCGATTACACACAGCATCATTTTTCTTCCTCCTCTTCTTTCAATAACAGTCACTATTCCCGACCATTAACGGTCATATCGGCCATCTATGGCGGTGCCGCTGCCCGCTCCCACTGTGGAGTTGGGCTCTGCCACCAATAAGAGTTTCATCCAAGCTCTTATCTCAAAGCCAACGCCGTTATTCTCCTCTCTTCCAGACACTCCGAACCTACATCCGGTTACCGAATACAAAGGGAAGATTGCGTTTATCCTTCCTCAAGAGGAAGGAGAATGTCTGGCATCTCATTACCAGAACGCACTGGTCGGCAAATTCAATCGGGGAAAGCCATCGATGGAGCTTTTACAAATAGCTTTTAAATCAATCGGATTTAAATATAAATTCCAGCTTGGCTCAATTGACTATCGTCATGTTTTGATTAGGTTTCAGGATCCCGAAGACTATCAGCGCTGCTGGATGAAGGGGCAATGGATGATTCAAGGAGCAGTGATGAAAGTGCAGAAATGGTCACCCGAATTCTCACCATCAGCCGAATCTTCGATTTTCCCGGCATGGGTAACGATCCACAGACTTCCTCTTCATTTTTATAATAACTCTGCTATTATCGGATTGAGTAGTCAGATTGGTAGGTTCTTAAAAATAGATGCTGCTACTGCAGCTCTAACTAGACCATCGGCTATTAAAGTTTGTGTTGAAATAGATCTTCAGTCCCAACTCCCAGCTTCTATAGTCGCAGGAATAGGAAATAAGGTTGCAGAATACCCAATTGAATATGATGAACTTCCATACTATTGTACTCACTGTAAGATAGTTGGACATAATCAGGATAAGTGCACTTTCCTACACCCTGAACTCAAAAGGAAGGCTAATGAAACTAAACAAAAACTTGGAAAGGTTGACAGTAACACTGCTAAAAAGGACTTAAACATTCAGGACAATTTACTGGCTGAGAACCATTCTCACCCTGTTGAAATAGCTAAGGATAATGCAGTAGGTTCCTCTGACCTAACTGTTTCCCAGAAACAGTTAGAATGTCAAAAACAGATTTATCAACCAGTCCATCAACTGGACATCATTACTAACTCATTAACCAATACTCACAAGAAAAGAACTGACTTCTACTCTTTGGATGATATTTCAAAGCCTATTACGAATACAATTTGGAGGAAGAAGAGTAAACAGTCAGACAAACCTAGAGCTGAAAATCTAGAGCCAATGCATCCAGTGTCCATTTCTAATGCTTTCCTTGCCTTAGATGTTTTCACTGATGTAGAACAGGATGGAGAAGTTGTGGAAATCTTCCATGAGACTCTAGAAAATCATGAGCAAGCTGCTCAATTAGGCAATCCAGTTTCACCAGCAAGACTGTATGAGGGCCAACTTATTCCAGGTACGAAACAAGATGACAGACCAGATCAAAATTCTGTATCTGCAACAAAATCATCTGCACATCTAGAGCAATACCAAGCACAGAAGGAAACATCCACCGATAGATCGGGTAAAACAGTTCAACACACAACTGAGGAACACAATAAGGTACTTATAGCTGTTGATACTCCAAAGTCTACTGAATGTATTGACAAAGGTAAGGAGACTTTAGATAATATCAGTAGGGACTCTACTAATAAATCTAGGAAGCTTCGATCCTCACACAAAGCTGCTCAAAAGATTTTTAAATGATTAGACACACAATCATAGGAAATATTTTAGTATGGAATGTTAGAGGATATGGCTCATCCCTTGATAGATTAAAAATGTTAAAACTGAATCATAAGATAGACATTCTTTGCCTGATAGAACCTTGGCATGATAATCAACAGATTGATACCTTAAAGCATGCTCTAGGATTCAATAATGCTTTTACAGCTCAAATTGCTAAAATTTGGATTTTATGGAATCAATCTTTTCACTTATCCTGTATCAGAGAATCTGATCAATTCATACATGCAAAAATTACTGATGTAGCTACCTCATCCAGTTGGAATTGTTTCTTTATTTATGCTAGTGTACACAGGATCATGAGGGAAAATCTTTGGCAAGATTAAGGCTCTGCTCAGTCTGAACCTGCTATATATATAGGGGATTTTAATACAGTGACATCAGTTAACGAATACAAAGGAAGGAAATCCACCCCTCATAAAAGCATGAAACAATTTAATGACTTTATTCATAGATCTGATTTGCATGATATCACTACTGTTGGGAATTCATTTACCTGGTGTAATAACCGAGTTAAAGACAGGTGTAAAGACATTATTTTCCAAAGACTAGATAGGGGACTTTGTAATCTTGAATGGTTGGATCTATTCCCTCACAGTTTTATACATGTCTTAAATAGAATCACATCGGATCATTCCCCTTTACTTTTATCCATCCAATCTGTTACTGAAATGACCCCTAAACCTTTTAGATATCAGGAAATGTGGTCCTCTAGGCAAGAATTCAAGGATATTGTTAATAGGAATTGGGATTTAACATCTCCTTCAAAAGGCATGACTGGTTTTGTTCATAAATTGAAGAGGCTTAAAGTGGAAATTAAACAATGGAATAAAATCAGTTTTGGGAATGTTAAACAAAACCTCATCCAAGCTGAGGATAGAGTTTGTGAAATGGAAAAAATCTTCCAACACACTCTAAATGAACAAGATTTAGCTGTACTGAATGAATCAAAAGCCTTATTGTTAAGAGCCCAGAAAGAGAAGATCATATTCCTAAAACAAAAGGCTAGACTTAATTGGCTTAAGTTTGGGGATGCTAATACAAAATACTTTCATCATGCCATTAAGGAAAATAGAGCTAAGTCTAGAATTAGCAAAATTAAGGATGACTTAGGTAACTGGATCTCAGACCCTAACTTGATAAAAGAAGAAGGCATTCGGTTTTATAAGGAATTATTAAATGAAGAATCAACTCCAAATTCTGGATCCTATCTCAACTATTTTCTTCATGAAATACCAGTGCTCATATCTGAAGAACAAAACCAGATGCTTCTTCAACATTTTAATATCCAGGAACTTAGGCATGCTGTATTTGATCTAAACAGAAGCAGTGCTCCTGGCCCTGATGGCTTCTCAGGTTGTTTCTACACAACTTTCTGGGAAACCATCAAAACTGATTTGTTGGATGCTGCTAATGACTTCCTGGTTTCAGGAAATATTCCCTTAGCCATATCTAGCACCTGGTTGGCCTTGATTCCCAAAAAGTCAGTTCCAATTTCTTTTTCTGATTTTAGACCAATTAGTCTATCTAACTTCATTAATAAAGTGTTTTCAAAAATGCTAATGGAGAGGATCAAATCTCTAATGCACTCATTAATCTCTCTTGAACAAAGTGCTTTTATTAATGGTAGAGACATATCTGATAATGTGCTACAAATGCAGGAAATGGCAAGAATTTTGAACAGAAAATCAAAGGCTCATAATATAATTGTGAAACTAGATATGCAGAAAGCGTTTGATAGAGTGTCATGGTCTTTTTTAAACTCTATACTCCTCCATTTTGGTTTTCATGGAAACTTTGTTAAAGTAATACTGAGCAATATTGCTTCAGCTCACTTTTCAGTCTTAATAAATGGAGTCACCTCAGGTTTCTTTAAATCTTCCAGAGGACTAAAACAGGGAGATCCCCTATCCCCTTTTCTGTATAACCTGGTATCTGAGGCTTTCTCAAGGGTTCTTAAAAAGATGATTAGTACTGGTTATCTCCAACAGTTTAGTCTACCTCGTTCTTGCTCTACTGTTACCCACATAATGTATGCAGATGATACAGCAATATTTCTCAATGCCAAACCCACAACCTTAAAGAGGTTTAAAAGGTTTTTAATGGCCTATGAACAAACTACTGGTCAAAAAGTTAACTTTGGGAAGTCTGAATTTTTTGCTTCACATAAAACCCCTCCTCACATCATTCTATCTGTAAAGAGATTATTGGGAATGTAACAAGGTGCTCTCCCTTTCAAGTACCTTGGAGTGCCTGTATTCTATGGTCGTAATTTGCAGATATATTACAAGCCATTGCTGGAGAGGATGGAGAAGACAATAAATAATTGGAAGAACAGGTGGCTATCCAGTGCTGGTAAGCTGGTACTCATTAATCATAGCCTACTTTCGATTCCCACACATATATTCTCTGTTCTGAGTCCCCCTAAGATAGTCCTAAGGAAAATGGAAAAAATTGCATCATCCTTTTTCTGGGGGAAAGTGGAAAACACTGATAGGAAAAAATGGAGACCATAGAAAAACATAAGTTTACCAATTGATGAAAATGGCATAGGTTTCAGGGATATAGGAGCAATAGTGGATGCATTTTCATGTAAACTATGGTGGAAACTACAAGCTAATAAAAATCAATGGACATCATTAATATGGTCACTTCCCAACTCGTATAAAACATCTCACACTTGGAAAAGAATCTGTCGAATCACTGATAAGGCTAATAGTTACTCAAAAGTGATATATGGACTGGGAGAGTGTTCTTTTTGGAACTCGAATTGGACTGGGGAGGGGGCCCTTTTCTATGAATGGCCTGAAGGGCTTAATATCCCTTTTGAGGATATATCCCTTAGGTTTTTCATACAAAATCAAGCTAACATCATCCCTCAGCTGGAGCCACACCTGGCTACCAATACACTTGACATTTTGCAGGTTGCAGATTTGGTCTATCATCACGAGGACAGGATGATTTGGACTCCAAGTATCAATGGCAGCTTCACTGTAAGATCGGCTTACCACATTCTCAGGAGAAGAAAATTCAGAATCAGACATCTCTCTAAGGTATGGAGTAGTTTTATCCCTAGAAAAATGTCAATCATCTTGTGGCGGGCTTTAAATGGCATTCTGCCTTTTGACAACATCTTAGCCAGAATGGGTTTTCAAATGGCATCTAAGTGCCCTTTCTGTATGAATCATTCTGATAATTTAGATCATTTTTTTAACTCATGCTCAGTTGCAATTGATGTTTGGGAGAGAGTTGGTGATTTGATTCATATGCACATGCCTATGTTTGGGAATTTGAAGTACAGAGTTGATTATTTCCTATCTTTTAAAGCAGACACAATGATTCATTCATATATTATCATAGCTTCACTCTTGGCTACAATTTAGACTCTGTGGGTTAAGAGAAACAAATGCATATATGATAATGATTCATTCTCCCCTACTGCTTGCATACAAGAGATTAAATGCATCATTCATGACACATTCACTGTGCATCAGCTCTCTGGTAACATAGAAAGGAATAGTTATTGGATCCAATCTAACATTATCCCTAAGATTCACCCCAAGGGAAGGAAATCTATAATTGCTGTCACATGGAAGAAACCATCCTCTGGCTTTAAGATTAATACTGATGCCTCATGGAATCAATCTGGTCAGGCTTCTTCAGCCGTAGTGGTTAGGAACATGCTCGGAAATGTGATTATAATGAGAACTAAAACTTTCCAAGCCCTAACACCACTAGAAGCAGAGTTGATAGCAATACAGATGGGATATGAAATAGGAAATGAACTCGATATAGCAAATGGTGTATTGGAATCTGATTGTTTAACTGCTGTAAGAGGAATACACAATCCGATGAATGCTCCTTGGAAGCACTTTTCTATTTGTAGTGCACTTAATCATCAACACATGAAATATCCAATCTCACACATTCACAGGGAGGCTAACAATACTGCGGATTATTTGGCTAAGTATTCATTACAGAACAATATTTATGGGAACATAGATCTCCAGTCGGCACCCAATGTGCTCCGAGGCCTTATTTCCTTGGATAGAATAGAACTACCTTCAGTAAGAGTAGGCACTGGACCTTGAGAGGATCATTAACTCTAGCTGCTTCCAAGTTTATTACATGCTATTTACTCTATGGATTCTATGTAGTCACTATCTCCTTTTGCTTCGGAATGGAATCTACTCTGCTCTTCTTTCTGTTTCAGGTTGACTGAGGGACCATCCGGAAAAGATTCTGTCTTCTCCCGGATCAACGTTGCATACATTTTCTTCTGGCTGCTTTTTTCTAAACCCTCTTTCCTGTTGATTTCCACGGACAAACTGGGGTTTCGATATGTTCGATTCGCCGATCTGTTTATGGAACGCATCCGGAAGATAGCTACAGAAAGGCTCTCATCATAGATTAGAATCACTCCTCTTGATATTTTTGCTGCTTGAGTCTCTTTTAAATCTATGATCATCATAAGGAAGATCTTCTGTAATCATATATGAACCTTCAGGCTTAAAAAAATAGCTTAGTTTTGTACTTGGGAGCAATTGATTGAGGCTTCTAAGCCATATCTTCAGAACTCTATCTATTTATCTATTGCTTTTACTATTGTGCATTTATTGAGCTTTGAGTGTGAATTGTTAATGGCATTGATTTTGTTGGAAGCTTGAGTATATGAATTGTTTGTATTATTACTTGTTAGGGTTGGGAGAAAGTAGCTAATTCCCCCCTCTTTTAATGTGGAATCCAAGAGCATGAGTTATAACTTCTTAATAATGTTTATGTGTTGATAATTGCTAGATGAATGTGATGATGTTGAACTCACTTTCATGTTTGTTTTAGGTAGCAAATGAGACAAGTCTATGAATGTCGATCGTTCTTGACTAATCTTGTGTAAATGCTTGGTTAAATGCTTAGACACGGTGTAGTGTTTATAAGTGTTGCCAAGCTTGTTGATTCTTCGTGCCCATTGCCACCAATGGGATACCCTTAGTCGTGTTTCGACTAAGGGAGTCATTGGTGAGGTTGACAAGAGATGTAGATTTCACTCTTGCAAACTACTAACTAAGAAAGATAGAAGATTTATCTTCACAACAAGTAGCGGGAGTAGTGAATAGATTGTTTCACTCGTTCTTAAAGCATTTGTTATTTAGTATTCATTTGTTCTTGATGCTATGTTTTACCTTATTTATTCCATGGGAGGTTTGAGAATAGGAATTGTTTGCGTGATTGGAGTGTTAGGGTGTTAGGAAAATGACGAATTCCTTAGCTCCTTTGCATGAAAATCTACAAACATGAACTTAGAACTTCTTGTGTATAATGTGCGGTCATTCTTGCTAGATGAGTATGTTAATGTGGTTTGTTCTCATACTTATCCTATAGATGCAATGAAAGGTTGAACCTTTAATGTGGTTTGTTCTAGGTTTAGCCTAATGAATGCTATGTTTGGTTAAAGAGCTATGTCTTCGGTAGAAGGCTTGTTGTTGTCAAATCTATGGTCCTTCGTGCCTAATGCCATTGATGAAATACCCCTATGGTCGTTGTTTGTTTAGGGTGATCGTCAACGAGGTTTGCAAATGGTCGTTGTTTGTCTTTTTAAATTACTATTAAGAAGGAATGAATGTTAATCTTCCATTTGCATTCCCTATAGTTAAAGAATGTGATTGGATGAGTGAATGGTTCAATGATCTACATTTGGTTTGGAAGTGAATATCTATTGCCCCCAAGCCTTTGTCTTTTGTAGTTTAAAAACCCTTTTTCTTAGTTTTGTTTGATGATTAGCATAGTTACTTGACTTTGCTAGTTATCTTGTCTTTTCATTTCATAACTAGGAAAACCAATCATCCAAAGCCCTTTTTTTACTCGCTTTTATATGTGTATATATATCTACTCCTAGCCTAGTATCAACCTTTTGTGCTTAAGAGCTTGAGAAAATCCCTCTTCTTTGTGGACGACCCCGACTTGCCGCTATCTACTTAGTTGTAGATAGTAAGCATTTAGGGCTTATAAACTTAACTTTGAGAGGTACGATGATGACCTCCCAAATTTTGGCGCCGCTGCCGGGGAAGAGGCATTTATTTTTAAATGTTTGGGCATTTTTGGTTGCATATTAGCTAGTTGTTTTTATTTTCCACTTCTTGGTGGTTTTTTTTTGTTCGGAGTAGGTATTTCTTGAGTTCTTGGTGAGTTTTTATTGAGAACACTTGCAATATGATTTTGGACTTTTGAAAAGAAAAAAATATTATTTTAAAAATGGAGTGTCTCACCTTGGGGAACTCATAATGAGAAGAGAGGCTCAACAAGCAAGATTTTGTAGGATGTGCCATTCTGACCATCCTACTGAGTCTTGCTAATTGTTGTGGGAAGAGCACTATGGGGAAGAAAGAACCCTTGGTTTCCAAAACCAAGGATATTGTGAAGAGTGCTACCAAGAGGTAGGAGATGTTGGTTTTCAAGGGCAAGAAGCTCAAGAATGGTATCCATACCACAATCATTACAATCTAGAATGGAGTGGTAGTCCAGATTGGTGGTATGAGAATGAGCTAGAAAACCAACAATACAAGCAAAATAGTTAGCCATCACCACCTTATACCGTACCCCAAAACCAAGCCTAACAAGGAAGTTCAAGTTTGACACCTGAGGAAGTCATGAATACAAAAGAAAACTTGAACTACTTTACTAGTGAGGAGCCGGACACTCGGCTCTCCTCTAGTGTTGAGGCTATTGAGGGGCACATGAGGAGTATGTTAGAGGCGTTGGCCTGAATGGAAGCTCGTGATTCCAAAAATGCACCATCCCAAATCGAACTCGAGGATTCGGTGAGTGAGGTCACCATGGGAAATTACTTTGAGTTCAAAGGGGATGAGGAGTTGGTGGTTGAGGAAACAAATGGAGGAAGAGGTGATTGTGCTACATTTATTTGCATCGTCACCCCTTCCCCCACCTAGTGAACCAACTCTACCATTTTCGGAAGTTTTGAGGGAGACAAGAGAGGAGCCAAAAGACTACCCCAAGCCTCCTAACCACCCAACTCCCTTTAAACCATCTCCACCTCAACAACACTTTCCTCTTGAAATTTTTGTACCCCTACCTCTCTATTTTTGGATACTCGTGGTGAAGGGGTTCAAACCTTCACCATATGGATAACATTAGGGTCGTGCCGACGACCTTAAAAATACGAAGCTTCTCAGGAGGTAACCCGAGCTTCTAAGTTAGATTAGTATTTTTCTTTTCTTGAAAAAAAAACATTCCTCAACTATGTCCTCAAACCTTTTCCCAAAACCACAAGAACACCACCACAATCCACCACCAAAAATAAACCACTACCAAAACCACCATCTAGGAGTACTACTAGTTGTTGTCTTTTGTGAGTGTTGATCGGGATTTTCATAGTTGTGGCTTTGTAGTTAATGGATCGAAGTTTCATATCGGGCGGAGTTAGAGAACATGGAGGAAAGAACACTTATTGAGAAGTGAGCATTGCCATCACCGGGAAGGACCTTCAAAATCCAAGTTGTGATTTTTTTTCTTTCTCCCTTATCAAGTGTGGGGAGGTAAAGATAAATATATCTCATTGTATTGTATTTTAGTGTGCATATGCTCCACTTTGATTTGTATTGTTTGAAAAAAAAACAAAAATTCCCGCTAAGTTGAAATCCCGAGAGGGCAACTTAGGCAAAAGTGGGAGGCCCGGATAGTTTGAAAACCCGAGAGGGTGACCTATGCAAAAATGAGAGGCCAAATGGTGAGGAAAAAGGTGAGGGTGAGCATTGAAAAAGAAAATTTTGTGAAGCTAGGATGAAAACCTGAGAGGGCTCCTAGGTAAAATGAGAGAAAATGAGAGAAATTGAAAAAAAAATTATGCTTCTCTTGATTTGTCTATTGAGTGGCTTTTCAGTGGCGTAAGTTAGCTTGGCATTATATGTATACCTCACTTTTGTTATGGTTTGTTGGTTGTTTAGATTATCTTAGGCTTTGGGATGTGAGAGTGTGAGAGATTCTAATGTCATGGGGTTAGGATAGTCTAGGAATATGATGTTGGATGTTTTGGAAAACTTTTACATGCAAGTTTACGCTTTGATCTTTGCTTGTTCTTGTTTACTCGAGGACGAGTAAGGTTTAAGTGTGGGGAGATAGTGAGCATTTAGGGCTTATAAATTTCTCAGTTTCATAAAATGTAACCAAAAAGTACCCACAGGAGACCTACTAAAGATGAACTCAAGGAAAATCTAGGAACCCAAGGATATAAAATGTCAATTAGTATTAATTAAGTCTACAAGATGCGGAATTTAGACAAGAAAACCAAACATGGTCGTGTAAACCCCCTTGTCATGTAAACTCAACTAATACTAGCAATCCACCAAATAAAATAAGCTATAAAATATTCCGAATATACTAGTTAACACATGCAAAATGAAGCACATCAGTAGACTATGTTTCCAAGTGGGTAGAAGCCAATGCCACAAGGAAGAATGACGCGAAAAAAATGGTGAGCTTCCTCAAATCCAACATTTTTTCATGTTTTGGTGCCCCAGACCATAGTCAGTGACAAAGGCACCAATTTTTGCAATAGAGTTTTGGGAACATTGTTTGAAAAATATGTAGTGAACCATAAGACTTTCACTACTTACCACCCATAAACCAATGGCCAAGCAGAGATATCCAACCAGGAGATTAAAGCCTTCCTTGAAAAGACAATGAATACTTCTAGAAATAATTGGAGTGCTCAACTTGATAATACTCTATGGTCCTACCGCATAGCATATAAGACACCAATTGGCATGTCACCTTTCGAGATCCTTTTTGGTAAAAGAAGGTACCTCCGGTTGAGCTTGAATTCAAATTACATTGGGACATTAAATGCCTTAACTTGGGCCTAGGTGAGGTCGGGAAGCATTGGAAGTCGCAATTGCTAGAGCTTGAAGAAATTAGGCGCAACTCCTATGATACCGCTCTGATCTATAAGGAAAGAACAAAAGCCCGACATGATGAGAATATAGAGAAGAAGAAATTCTTTGTGGGACAGAATGTTCTTGTTTACCAATCTAGGCTACGTCTCTTTCCCAGAAAATTAAGATCATGGTGGGAAGTGACATATGATGTGACAAAGGTATATGATCACAGAGTCGCATAGGTTAAGAATGAAAATGACGGTAGAAAATTGTTGGTAAATGGGCAAAGACTGAAACACTACTTTGAGTGGGGAGTTTTTGGAGTGAACGAGGAGGGTGATCCCCTTCTTGGTGAACAAAATTTGACAACTTGATTTCAATCAAATAAGTTGTGAGGAAGACAATAAATATAAGGTGTTTTTTTTGCTTTCTTGTTTTGAGTAATGATAAGGTAGATTTTGCATGTTTGTGATGAGGATTTTTGAGATTAAACTGTTGTTCAAATTGAGAATTCAATTCAAGCATCGTGATTGTGTTTAGATGGAATTAGTATTTATGGGTGACATAGCTTTTTGGAAAACACATTATCAAATCTTTTGAGAAGAAGTTGGCTAGGTTTTTCTGGGGTTAAACTGATGGGAAAAGGAATAAAATCTGGAAAAAATGGAAAGACTTGGCAAAACCAATATCCATTAATGGCTTAGGCTTCAGATCTATTCAAGGAATAGTAGATGCATGCTCCCTCAAACTTTGGTGGAACTGTCAGTTAGGAGTAACACTGTGGTCTAAGCTGCTGTGGTCTTTGCCACCCTCACACAGAAACTCAGTTACTTGGAAACGCATTTGCTCAATTGATTCCTTAGCTGAAGAAAATTCCATTGTTATTCATTGCAAGGGGACATGCAATGCCTGTACAACTAATTGGTGCCCTAATGGTCCCCTGTTAGATAAGATCCCAAGCAACATAATTGACACTTTCCAGGGATACACTATATTTGATTTCATTAACAACAAATCTCATATTTTACCTGAGATATCACTCTTCCTGGAAAATGATACTGCCTTATTCTTACAGGAGGCTGAATTGATGACATGCAGAGATGATAGACTTATATGGAAACCGGAAATTTCGGGGAACTTTACTTTCAAATCTGCATACCGTACATTAACTTTTTCTCCAGGTAATTTCCCGGCTACCAAATTTGTTTGGAATGTCTTATTGCAAAAAAAAGGTTTCGATTTTTACTTGGAAAATGCTACACTCTTTTCTCCCCTTCGATGATATACTTATAAAGTGTGGTTTCCGTTTGGCTTCCAAGTGCCCTTTCTGTTGTCATTCGGACTCGATTAACCATTTTTTCATATCATGCACACTGGCAAAGACAATTTGGAATAATATAGCTGCCCTGATTCTTTTCAATCTGCCTGATAATCAATCTATTGCACAGAGATTTTACACCTTATGGAACTGCAATGATTTACCCAAAGGTAACCAAATGATTTGTAAACTGATTCCATCGATTCTGTGTTGGTGCCTTTGGAAGTCTAGAAACAGATATATTCATGATCAGGTTCCTTTCTCGGCAGACCTCATCTGTAGGGAGATTTCTGTCCTCATCAACCTCTCCCTATACTCATGCCCTTCAGTTTTGAGTCCCCATACTGGTCTCCCCAACCTGCTCAGACACCTCACACCTCTTCTCAGACCACCTCGGAAGCCAATTATAAAACCGGTTTTCTGGGATAAGCCAGGCAGACACTGCTTCAAAATAAACACTGATGCTTCTTGGCTCCCACACACTGCTTCTGTTGGGCTTATTGGGAGAGATAGCTCTGGATTCCCTCGTTTCATTAACTCATATACTGTAGATGCAATATCTCCCCTCCATGCTGAGATGTTGGCAATCCTTGCTGCATGCCAATCCCTCCACCACTGTGATGGCTCGACTATTATAGAATCTGATTCCCTTCTTGCCATTATTATGATTCATGATCCCTACTCAGCTATCTGGAAGCATTTCAATTTGGCTTATAAGATTAAAAACCTTTTAAATGGGGCAGTGCTTCACCATGTACATAGAGAATGTAACTCTGTGGCAAATGCTATTGCCAAGTTTCACTCATCTAATAGTCAGCCTCTTTCCCTTACTAATTTTCCGATCAACATCAAAGGCCTTATTGACTTAGATGGGAAACGGGTCCCAAATCTTAGAATTTACAAGAATGGCCATAATAGGACTTGATACTGCTAATGTAAACTGGTTTTTATGCAGGTAATGGCTACCAGATTCTCAACTTCACGAAGGTGATACTCTTCGGGGTCATAACAATCACGGCCGATCTATACTCCTTTATCTGCAGATCAGCTTCCTGCCTAATACTACTACAGTGCTACACCCATTCGAGATGTAGATCTGCATTTTATCAGCAACCTCCTAACACTATTACTATTCGTCAGAACTCTCCCTCCTTACTAGAACAATAAAGAACTCGCTATTACTTAGTAAAGTTGTCTGGCCAAAGTACGAATTAACACGGGGTGTGGAGATTCGTGGCTTTGGAATCGCAACTTACTAACTTTGATTCATATTGATGATGATTAGGATATTCATTTTGCGGGCAACGCTGTTGCCTTCTGTAATTTTAACTTCTCTACTATGGTTTTGCTTGGCTTGGGGTACCAATATACCAACCCTCACCCTCGGGTGCCTTTCATTTAAAAAAAAAGATTAGGTGGATCCTTCTTCTAAGTGAATTTGAGTTGGAGGTGCGAGACAAGAAGGGAATGGAGAACCTTGTTTATTAGGCTTGGTTTTGATCATCCAGATCATCATTCGTGACTTTTCATTGAGGTTATCTCAATTTGATTTTTATTGATATTTTTCATTGTTTTAATTTATTTTATTTCTATCACAGCTATATTTTCCATGATTATGTAGCAAAATAGGTCGAGCATTGGAGAATCGGCGATAATTTTGGAACGGAAAAATTGACCTTGTAAAAAAAGGGGTGAGCAGGGAAGCTGGCCACGAGGATAGACTCCCATCGTACGCGAAAAAATTTGAACCGGAGTTGGGAGGTGCGCCACGCATGTAAGAAGAGGCCACCTGTGCGATATGCGTGGGAAAAGTCTAAACCTTAGTTGGATGGTGTCCCGCGCGCGCGGGGAAACGCATGCCTGCGTGACTTGCCTGGGCTGTTCACGGAGGCCAACTTTTTCCCTTCTTCCTATTTTCTTTCCTTCTCCATTTCCTCTCTTCCCCATTTCAAGAAATCTCCTAAAAATACTCATTCCTATCTTCAAAATGTCACCATTTCTAGCCAACATCCAACCTTTCCACAAATATTCCACACTTACTTATCAGTGGAGGAGTGTAGAGGCGTAGCAGCTGTTAACGGAACTACGTGCGAAAACGTGCGAAAAAACACACTAACAGTACTTTTTCCACTATTCCTCTTCCTTCTTCCCCTTTCTGCCTAACGGTTTTTTGATAGTGATACTACCTTCTTCTCTGAGTTTTCCTCCACCTCATCCATGGCGGCTCCTCCGCCTGGCCGTGGAGGACAAGCGCCGGCCAAATCTTTTTTACAAGCTTTAAACAACCGATGACCTCCACTATCAGTCTCACTCCAATCTAATCCTGAGATAATTCCTAAAACCAACTACAAAGGTGAAATCTCATGCTTGGTCACTCGGAAGGAGGCAGAGACTCTGGCCTCTCACTACCACAACGCTCTGGTGGGAAAATTCGCGCGGGGGAAGCCTTCCATGGTTGCTCTCAACGACGCTTTCAATTCGGTCGGATTTAAAGGTAAATTCCAACTGGGTTCCATAGACTATCGACACATTCTGATACGCTTCCAGGACAAGGAAGATTACCAGCGTCTTTGGATTAAAGGTAAGTGGAATTTTAATAATGCCCAAATGAAAGTTCTAAAATGGACAACTGATTTTTCTCCTGAAATTGAGTCGTCCATAGTTCCGGTTTGGGTTACAATACATCACGTTCCAGTTTTTTTCTATAACCTTGCTATGCTAGAATCCATGGGTAATCAGATTGGGAATTTTATTAAGTTGGATTCTGCTACTGCTGGCTTAACTAGACCATCCGCAGTGAAGATGTGTGTAGAAATAGATTTGAAAAAAAGACAACCAACTTATATTAGAGTGGGCATTGAGGAAGATGGCTTTGAATATAATGTATCTAAATTGCAGCTTCAGTTTGATGATCTTCCTTTATACTGTCATCATTGTAAGGTTATTGGTCATGATGATAATCTATGCATCTACTTACATCCGGAACTGAAAAAACCAAGGATGAATAAAATGGATAACATTAATACCCTTGGAAAGGAGCACAAAAAGCCAATAGATGTTCAGGATCAGGAGACTATTAATCAGTTTCATGATAAAATTAACAAGGCTGGAGGGTCTGGTCTCTCAGTAACTGACAAGGTTAATACTGTGTCAAATCAAAACCTTAGATATGTACCTAAACAGAAGGTTGGAAAGGATAACATCAATAACCAAAACCAGTTTGATGGTTTTAGCCTAGCACAGGATAAATCTCCTACTCATGTTACTGAGCAAGCAGACCCTGTCATTCCTAGTTATGATACTGGGAAAGATATCCCTGGGAATTCTGAGAAGGTTAGTGTCTCTGAGAAAGCCCCTGGAACTGAATGTACTTTGCAGAATCCGGATCTAACTTCAAATACATCAGATGTAGTACATGTTCATTCTGTTTCCATGGATAACCCTATTACTTCTCATGTACTTCCTGATCCTGTACTTCAATCTCCTATTCCTCTGCACAAACTATCTCTATCTGCTCCTCCTCAACTCCACAAGAAGGTAGGCCTTGCAAAAGATGACATCTCAGGTATAAGAAGTAAGTCTTCCTCTCCTTTTAACCCAATTGCAGCAACAAAAAATTTCCTTTTTCCTTAGCACAAGCATAGGCAAAACAGATTTCAAGCACTGGAGTGTGAGGAAATGCCAACCCAAGTGGCTTCCCCTGTGGTCACCACACACTCAGCATCTGCTGAATATGGAGATGGTTCTGGGGAGTCTTTGGACATTCAGGGTATTTCTTCAAATTCTCCATCTGGTTCTTCCAATCTGAAAAAGGATAAACAGAAAAAGCTAGCTTCTAAGCATAGGAATGAGACCTATTTAACACAGTTAAATACTATCATGACTAGATCAAAAAGCTCTAACAATGTTTCCCTATGAGTAATACAACAATTCAGATAAAGTTCTTGGTGTGGAACATTAGGGGAATGGATACTTCTATGTTAAGACTCAAAAATCTGATTAATAGGCACAAATTTGATCTAATCTGCTTGATAGAACCAAAACATGATAACTCTCAATGTGAAGGTTACAGGCATGCTTTACATTTTGATAATTGTATGTATGCTAGTAGTGGTCAAATTTGGCTCTTTTGGAACTCCAACATTTCTTTGTCATTAAAGTGTGATAACCTGCAGTTTCTTGCTGTCAATGTGATAAGTTTAACTCTCAATAAGAGCATGGATGCTTTTTTTGTTTATGGCCTAAGGACCAGAAATGGTAGAAAGTCTCTGTGGTCAGATTTAAAATCACTGAATCTGTCTGACTCCATTTTTATTGGAGATTTTAATGCCATAACATCAATAAATGAATATAAAGGTCCTGCTACTCCTAAACTAGGTAGTATGAAGGATTTTAATGAGTTTATTAGTGTTATGGCATTAGAAGAAATCAATTCTGTTGGGAATTTGTTTACATGGAGTAATAACAGGCTTAGGTCCCCTACTATTCAAAGACTGGATAGGGGATTATGCAATTCCTCCTGGTCTTCTAAATTTCCTTCCTCATCAGTACACATTCTGAATAGAATCTCATCTGACCATAGTCCCATGTTGCTAACTATTGGTAGTGATGTCCCCTCTTCTCCTAGACCATTCAGGTTCATTAACACATGGTATAAAAGGAGAGAATTCACTCAGGTTATCAAAGATAATTGGGAAATGCCTATGAATAACTCTGGTATGTTGAGATTTTTTCTTAAGCTGATCAGATTAAAAAAGGAGCTCAAGATATGGAACACAGAAAAATTTGGTAACATCACTGATAATGTTACGAAGGCAGAAAATGATCTCCTAGCTCATGAACAGAACTATGACCAGGTTAATTCTGATCTGAACTTACTGAAACTGAAAGAAGCCAGAGCTAAATTAGTTAGATCACTTGTAGAGCAGAAAAGTTTTTGGAAACATAAGGCAAAGGTCAAATGGCTTAAAGAGAGGGATAATAACACAAGATTTTTCCATAAATCTGTTAGTGAAAGAAACTGTAGACTAAAGATTACAAAAATCAAAAATAGTAATGGCCTATGGGTTGATACTGCTCAGGAAATTGAAAATGAGGCCATTAACTATTATAATAATCTTTTAACTGAGGACAGTTCTTCAGATTTTAATCTGTACACATCACACTTCCTCAGCCAAATTCCTAAACTGATTACTCAGGAGGATAATGATGATTTAGTGAAACCAGCCTCTCTTAATGAACTCAGAGACATTGTGCTTAATTTAAACAAGCTTAGTAGTCCGGGCCCTGATGGTTTTACTGCCAAATTTTATATGCATTCTTGGGATATTATTGCAGATGATTTATTGGCTGCTGTAAATGATTTTCTAACTGCTTCAACTATTCCCAAAGGTATAAGCAGCACCTGGATCAGTATTATCCCCAAAAAATTAACTCCTACATCATTTGATGATTATAGACCAATTAGCCTTTCCAATGTTATAAATAAAATCTTTTCAAAGGTACTGATGGGAAGGCTTAAGTCTATAATGCCAAAAATTATTTCACCACATCAAACTGCCTTTCTTAAGGGAAGAGACATCTCTGATAATGTCATCTACCTACAAGAAATGGTAAGATTTTTAAACAAAAAGAAAAGAGATCCCAATTGCATTGTTAAACTTGATCTTCAGAAAGCTTTTGATAGGGTTAAATGGTCTTTCCTATACTCAATTCTTGCTAGATTTGGTTTTTCTGCTCGATTCATTTTTATCATTATGAAGAACTTATCTCAGGCATGGTTCTCAATACTCATAAATGGTAAGCCGGTTGGTTTCTTTCAAGCTTCTAGGGGAATTAAACAGGGTGACCCCCTTTCCCCCTTTCTCTTTAATATATTTTCTGAATCCTTCACAAGGAGTTTAGCTCACATTTTTCTAAATGGTAAGCTATCATATTATCATCTTCCAGGTAACACTTTACCAGTTTCTCATTTATCTTATGCTGATGATACTGTTATTTTTCTAACTGCAAATAACCAATCATTGATCAGATTTAAAGCCTTTCTTACCAAGTTTGAGGAGGTCAGTGGACAAAGGATTAATTACTCTAAGAGTGACATCTTTTTAGGAAAGCATGTTTCAGTACACAGGATCAGTAATATAAAAAGGGTGTTGGGTATGAAAATAGGCAGATTCCCCTTTACATACTTAGGGGTTCCAATTTTTACAGGGGCACCCAAAAAAATCTATTTCCAACCTATAATTGAACAGATTGAAAACAAAATAGGGGGTTGGAAGAACAGGTGGCTTTCTATGGGGGGTAGGATCATCTTAATCCAGTCATGTATATACTCCATTCCACAACATATTTGGTCAGTTTTAAAACCTACAAATGAGGTTATCCTCACCATTGAGAAAAAACTTAATAGGTTTTTCTGGGGTACAACTGATCAAGGATCAAAAAGAATATGGAGAAAGTGGGATTTACTGTGTTATCCCATTGATCAAAATGGACTTGGGTTTAGATCTATTCATACAATCCTACAGACATGTTATGCTAGGTTGTGGAGGAAATTCCAAAAGGGAGAAGTACTTTGGTCCTCCCTTCTGGCATCTCTACCTTCATCCTACAGGACCTCTCAAAATTGGAGGAGAATTTGTGAAATTAATAGTTGGGCAGAAGCTAACTCTAGGGTTATAGTAGGAAACGGAGCCTGTAATTTTTGGACTTCAAATTGGTTAGGTATAGGATCGGTTGAGGATTGGTGTAACTCTATTACTGTAAATATCCCTCAATCAAGCACTGTTTCTGACTTCATCACACATAAAGCTTCTTGGTTTCAAGAAATTGCTCCTTTTCTCCCTTCTCATGCTGCCACTTTATTGCATGAAGCAACCCTATCTCCGCATAGAAAGGATAGACTCATTTGGAAACTAGGTACAACCGGGGACTTCTCCTTTAAAGCTACTTATACATTGCTAAGACATCAAAGAGGTAATATCCAATCTGCTCAGTACCTGTGGAATACTAGAATTGAGAAAAAAGTTTCTATTTTTATGTGGAAAATGATGAATTCCTTGCTCCCTTTTGATAATGTGCTACGCAAACTGAGATTCTCTTTGGCTTCAAGATGCAGTATGTGTAATAATCATGAGGACTCTTTAGACCATTTCTTCAACTCCTGCACATTTTCAATACAAATTTGGGAAATTGTTCATTCATTCATGGGGATTACTGCTGCTGCATACTCCACTATTTGGGAGAGACTCTCTTGCTATTTAACTATCTCGGGTACAAGTGCCCTTCATAATGATATCATAAAATCTGCAGCTATTATAACTTGTTGGCAATTGTGGAAAATGAGAAATAGAATCATTTTTGATTCAGCTTTGCCTAGGACAGGTGTGGTGATAGCAAGCATTAAAGAACAAATTTTCTACATGTTCACTGCTAAACCTGCTTTCATTAGATCAAATTTTGACACAGACATTGCAAAGCACTCTTTTCTGCCACTGATCAAGTCCCCTCCTAAACCGAAAATCTTTAAAATTGCTTGGTCTAGGCCTAACTGGGGATATAAATTAAATGTTGATGCTGCTTGGAATTCCCATCTGAATTTGACTGGAGTTAGCATGATCCTAAGAGATAGTAGGGGTAATTTTATTATTGCACATACTCAAATTTCAAATGCTAATTCTCCTCAAGAGGTTGAAATGAAGGCAATACAGTTTGCCATATCAAAAATTGATGGTTTCATGGTAAATGTTTGCATAGAATCAGATTGTAAGAATGTTGTGTTGTCAATATCAGATCCGTTGCTTGCCCCTTGGCAATTGTTCCAACTTGCGGATGACATTAAACAATCTTTGAGTCCTTTCAAACTTACTCATGTTTTGAGGCAAGCGAATCTTGTAGCTGATGCACTAGCAAAGAAATGCCTTAAAGATGGGACAAGTGAATCCTTTCTCTCCTTTCATATGTTACCTAATCATATTCAGGGCCTCATTAGGCTAGATCAGTTAGGGACTCCCTCCTTAAGAATTTCACATGGTATGGATGCTACTGATTAAATGTTTTTCACAGTTTGTAGGTACAAGGAGGCAGTTTGTTTTTACTACGACCACAACGATGCACAATATGGAAAATTTTCCATGAAGATTCAGTTCTTCTCGCTGCTGGTTTGCTTGATGCACAACCTCGCTGATTTGCACAACTTCCACACCTTTGCTGACTTGCTTGATGCATAACTGATCTGTTTTGCTTGACTCACAACATGGTGAATTCAGAAATGTGCAATTATTTTGCTGGAAACATTGCTGGTGCTGGTTCTTCTTCAGTGCTAATTTGTGATCATTTGTTTCTTAGATTCAGTTTGAAGCCTCTACTAGATGCTTCATGACTACTCTAGGTTATAGGGGATAAGATTCTTAGTTTTGGATGGGGTGATTTTGACTGACCAGTGTTTCGTCATTACGATCCACTAATAAGTTCGATGACCTCCATTCTCAACTAAGAGTTTTAATATTCCTCTCACAATTAGATATATCCTCTTATTCATTTTGGAAGCAACAAATGTTGCCTCAATGAGCCTATGGATCTTAAATGTACATATAGACTAAGCCAATGGCTTCTCCCTGTATTTAACTTTCAGTTTTTCTGTTATTTTAAGGCTTGGGAAGGCCAAATATAACTTCCCCCATCTATGGATGGTTTACTTTAAAAAAAACACTTACTTATAATCTTACACTCCTCTCCACTCATCAAATCCATCATTCAACCCATTAAATCTTCAAATCCTTAACTTTTTGGGATTTTTGTTCTTGGCTTGAATTGGTCACTTGGGAAGTAATTAATTGCTTGGACTCATTTGGAAATGTGTTCTCCCTAGTTATCCTCTTCACAGTCGCGGTAAATTTACATCTATTACAAATTGCCATTGTGATTGGTGTAGAATTTTTGGAAGAATTTTGTGCTTATCTTGTGGGTAGTTTAAGGATTGGAATATTGTTTCTTAGTTGATTTGAGGTGTTGAAATGTTTTGGGTGATGTGCAAATATTGTCAATTGCTTGTTGGATTCTTGGAGCTATTTTGTTCTTAGAACTTGGTGGAATTTTGTTCTTAACCACTGGGAGTACTTTTGTGAAGAATTATTTTTGGTGGTGAATGGTATTGTGAAGCATTGCTTGTTGTGGTGAGTGATTGTTTTTAGAACCTTGTTTCTTATGGTGTTTGGTGTATTGTGGTGAGAACTCATGGCCCCGAAAAAGTGACTCAAATATGATGGTGTGAGTTCCTCCGCACCCCTTAGGCACTTCAAGGGGAAGTATATGGGATTAAAGTGCATTATGGGCGAGTTTACAATAAGGTGGTATTTTCTTGTTGGCCAGCCTATTTTAGAAACAAAATTTTGCTGTGGTGAAGCTATGTATGTGCTTGGGCAAAGACAGTTGATCAAATTTCTTCTATCCAAGGTGGGGTTGAGACATTTCATGGCCAAACACTCTCTCAAACATACGAGAGGTACACATTACAGTTCTTAGCTAACATAGAAAAACACTAAGGTCGTGTGGATCAAGATAGCAAATGTGTACAATATATCACCTTCCACTTGAATGATATAAACCTTGAAGCGAGTTACACCAAGTTAAATATGGCTTTTGGGTGTGAATACGAGTACAATAGAGGGTATGAAACCACTCACGCATATAATGATGACGAACATTGGCATATCATAGCCAAGAGGGCCCAGACGGGCAAAGATATGAGCTCCTCGATTTTACACCCCGCTTTGTGCTACACTCACTGTCTATTGGCCTCAACCTTCTTTTGCCATGGCAAACCAACACATGCCCCCGTCAAAGATATAAAGTCTCTTTCGTCAATGACAAGTGTCGGCGCAAACCACCCTGATTGGGTAGATGTTTGGGTAACAAGATGATGTGCCAAAACCACCAAATTAGATTGAAGAGATGAACTCCCTAAGGGTGGTATGGTTACGATGTTAGCCAAACATTTGAACATCCAATCACCGTAGGGTCTTTCGAGACTAGTCCTACTAGATTTTTACCTTCTCTCATGAAAGCGGCTAATTGAATTGAATATGCTAGCAATCACTGGTGATTTTTGATGTATTTAGCTATATGGGATAAAAGTGAAGTTCGTGGATCTTGATAACCCGGAGAGGAAAAACCTTGAGGAGGACATCCCAGTGGAAGAACTGTGCATCGAGCCGGACATGGCATACTAGACTGCTTTTGAGACGAAATTGAACCACAATTCCGCAGCCAATCCACATTTATTTGGCATTAATACCAACAAACCTTCACCTCAAAATTCCTATCAAGATTTGCTTCATAAGGTGCGTGGCCTTCAAGAGGACCAAAATTCCATCCATCGAGCCCAAGTGGAGTATAATGTTCATGCCAACCGACAGAGAACCGCCACAGTGGATGACATCGAAAACCTTCAAATGTGAGCCCGGAATGTACAACACAGGGGAGAAACATACCTGCAATGATGTTCAAACCTTGTTGTACTCCCCTGATTATGATGGCGGTGCCAATGTAGGGTTGTGAGCGTAACCACTGTGACAAGGTTAGGGAAGTGTATGCCATCGGCCTCACCACTTGTTGTGAATACTGTTATAGGTCTTTTTATATATATACATGAATGAATCATGGATTGAAGCATTAGAACAGCATGTTGCTAAATGATTCCCAAGTGCCTAGTATAAATATTTTCCTTGTTTCTCAATTTCATGCTTGTAGTTGTTAGTTGAAAACATCAACACCCCCCCTCCCAGTTGCATGTCTACACTACTAGCTGTTCCTTTAACTCATGTGGATTGATGACTCGTGCTAATCGAAGACCATAAAAGGTTGTGTTTTAATTAGTACTTGAACCCTAGCAACCTTGTGGAAAGACCTAGAGCTTTCTGCTTACTACCCTTTGGTAGGTTAGCAGTAGGAACGGGTGCAGAATATAAATATCTATCTTTGATCCGTATGCTCCTCGGCTTGTGTTTTAATGACAACCAGATCAGGGTAGGTCAGTGGGTAGAGAGAAAATGAGGCTATCTCTTCTATTCATTTACTTTTCCTAGTTTTTCCCATGGCATTGAATCTAATGAATTCTATGGATTCAATGTCTCTAAAGTAGTTTATTACGGGTCATGTGCTTTTGCACAGCCCATGCGCCAAAATGTTAAATCCAGACCTCCACTCAGCGCCCACCAATGTTTTGCATGGTCGCGCTATTAGTTTTCCCAGAATTTGACTCCTAGCCAGTGGCTCACAAGGATAAACATGGGTTGCACCATTCAAAAGAAGAATCAAGAATTTGGCCGGTGGCCCATAGAGATCTATACGTCCCATGCCGATTTAAATTCTTATGAGGTGATCCCAGCCAGTGGCCTGTGCACTATTACATGGGTCGCTCCACATGGGCTGCGTGCTTTTGCATAGACCCTGTCGATGTGGTACTAGAGGGGAATGACCCATGCAAATGTGGCACTAGTGGGGACCTGGGGTTTCACGAGTGGGAGCCTTAGGGTTTCTTCCAAACATGGGATTTTAAAGGCCCATTTATCTTCTCCTATATAAGGTGCCTTTATTATCTTAGGTTTTAACAATTAGGCATAATGTAGATCTCATGTTCTTAGTAATTAGGAGGAAAATGAGAATTCTATCTCTCTAGATTTCTTCTTCTCATTTCCTTCTCTTTTCTTTTCCTTTCTTTTTCTTAGATCCATGGCCTTTAATATAATGAATTCTATGGATTTATTTGTAGTAGAGTTATGATTTATCTTGGGGATCTATATTTGTATTCATGACTTGGTAGTTATTTTGTGAGATTCTAGGATCTCCCCATCCTTATATGCTTATAAACACTATGTTGATTTATGATTACATTCTTGTTAATTACATGATTATTACTCCATGTTGGCATAAAATGTGGTCTACTTTCATATTGCCACATTTACTGATTACCCCCAGGGAGTAAAACCTAGATGTAGTAGGGCTAGTGATAGTCCGGGACCATATGAGTCTCTGCATATGGGTCACCAAGTCAATGTTATGATGATCGTACACTAGTCTTTGCTGGACTTCGAGCCCAAAGGGTTACGGATAGAGATAACGTAGTAGCAAACTAGGGTTTGTGTAGTTTGCAACCTTAAAATTAACGATAAAGTTCCTATTTATTTATCTCTATAGGCCTAGGGAGAAGAATTCATAGGGGAGTGCCCGAGACATAATCATATGAGAGATAATTAGATCTGCACAGCAGGGTCGGCCATTGTTGCACTCTCATAATCACAGAGGTTGTTCCAATGGAAGAATACATTAGCACTCTTATGTGACAGATAGGGGGATGTGTTGACCGTCGACCACACTATGTGGCATAAGCATTAGGATAGGTTTGTATGCCTTGAATGTGATTGAATCTAGAACCGAAATATGCTACCGGTGATGGTACACAGATATTCCCCAATTGTTAGCGATTTATAGTTTTACTCTCTTGCTCTTGCATGCTTAAGTTGTTAGATAACCAGGCATGGTCTGTTGAATGGTAAGTGAGGGCTTGCACCATGCCCACTTTTAATCACGTAAGCGTGAAGTTAAGGGCGGTGCCCATGCGTCTGGTTGTTTATCACCCAGCCAGTCTTTGCATTGGTCGGTCGGCCTTTGTTCTTCTATTTTTGTAATTTTTGTGCTACCACACATATTTTGCGAGTTACATGTGGCCTTCAATATTCTACCATCCTTATGAATGACCTTCACTGAACCAATCAGAAGTGCTTATGAGCAATCTACAATTTAAGCTTACAAGAACAAATCTAGACACTCGTAAGGACCAAAAATCCATTAGACTATAAATAGGTTAAAAAATTTTGAATTTAGATATGAAAACCAAAAATGGTCATCTAAACCACTTATGATGTAAACCTACCTAAATCTAGCAATCTTCTAACAAAAAGATGACAAAAGAGAGGCTAAATACTTTGGAAAATACAAAAAATTGACATCTTATCGGCCCGCCTCCACTCAGAAATGTTAATGCGATGAGTAGCTAACCCAGGCAGAAGGCGTTCAAAAGAGAAAGAGATCAAATTTAAAATTTATATTCTGCTCCCTAACTTACTACTAAGCTACCTATAGTGTAGATAGTGGCATGATCGAGTTTGTCCACAGAGATGCTAAATGTGTAAATATCAACTACAAACGGCTGAATACGGGTTGGGTCGTCAATCCACCTGTGTGTTAGGAATAGCTAAATATTGCAAAACATGTTTGGGGGGGGTCAATTAAAAACTACAAGCAAATGAGATCGCACGAGATTAAACTATATAAACTAGCACGATAAGGTATTTACGTAACATGATTGATCAATGACCCTTATCCTCAATTCATTCAGATAGTGTGGAGATAGCTAGGTATTTCCCAACATCTGTCACAAGCGGTACTTACCACCATTACATGCATATCTCACCGTCTCCGTAATTTCTAATCGATGGACACCGCAAACCATCCTCATCATTTCACTCCTACTGCTAACACGCCCCCGCTTAGAAGAACAAAGCCCACCTAAAAGGGTAATGCCTCACGTAGGTTGCATCCGTTAGATATGAATGTGAGGGCTTTACATCTAGGCATCGAGTATAGATCTAAATCCCTAGGACGATGGAGGCAAAGGAAATGATACCTTGTGATGACTCTAGGGTCAGAACAAATATAGATGCTACAAACAATCATGCTAATCTATTGGGGTAAACCAAGGGTTTTCCCTCGTCAGGATTTTCCAAATCAACTGCCCTACATGTGATTTCTCACATAACTAGCCAATTAGAATTATGGTTTAATAAATAGAAAGATATTCTCTCAAGGATACATGAATGCACTCATCTCCTCGGTGTTCTTGAAACTAGTCCATAATCTAACACTCCCACGATAGCAATGGAGACTAGCACGATATTACACAACCATACATACATAGAGGCATCATAATAATGGCATATCATAAATATCACGAGAGTGTAAAACATAAATCAAGCACAAATATTCTTAGGACATAAAGACAGGAGAATGTATAAATCTCAAAAAGCCAAAATCAATACATGAATACAAATATTAGCTCAAGCAAATTAACTACTCCCTAAGCATTGAACACAGGCATATCATTATATTCAATGCCTTTGGAAAATTAAAAATAAATAGAAGAAATAAAAGATTCTAGAGAGAACAAAGAGCTCATTTCTCTCTTTACCCTACTCTTAAAGTCTTAAAAGGAGCATAAAACTTAAACCCTAATGGACATAGGTCCATATATATAGTAGAATGGAATTGGGCCTTGAAATAGGCCCAAAATAGGCCTAAAAACCCTAGCGGCTACATATGTTATTGCTAGTGGAACATGCCACGGTCTCTGGCATCAGGGTTCTTTTCGTGCTGGCGCAGGCTCCTCGGTTTGGCATGGCACGTGTAGCTCGTGCTAGCGCAACCTGCTCGGTATTTTATAGGCCATTTTTCTTGTGCTAGCGTGAGTCATGTCACGTGGCACGAACCTTTGTTATAGCCTTGTTTTGACACTTCTGATCGTGCGCCCCATGTTGAATGGTGTGGGTCATCGACTAGAGACACTCTTTGCTTAGTAAAATAATGTGGGTCATGTTATCCTTCACACCCTATGAGCTGGTCTTGCCGTTTGGGACTTGAAGCTATGCAAACCATGTGAAACGGCATGGTCTTTTCCCATACTTAGTCTTTTGGAATGAGTTTTGAGACAAAAGGGACATGGGCAGCAAGGTTCGGCACAGTCAGTTCTGAGGGCTGTGGCATGGGTTGTGTTACTGGTATGGGCTGTACTATTGACCCCTAGCATGAGTCGTGCTAGCTTTGTGCCAGTCGTGCTGACTTCGTGTTGTTCGGTTAGCTAGCCATCTGATTCAGCTGGTTGATCCTTTCATCCAGTCTTGAACTCTTTGAATTTTAATTCCTTCTTTCCCAGCTCTATCTTATTTACTACTACACTTTAAGTTTGTCGCCTTTATATCTACTACCATTCTTGCGAATGGCCTTCAAATATCTTCTACCATTCTCGCAAAGGGCCTTCTACAAAATGATATTGAACTATTCACAAGCAACCTACTAGTAAGATCATAATTCAAGATCTAGGTACCTGTTAATACAAAGTGTCCATTAGCTTCAATTTAACTATACAAAACTCATAATTTAGACAATAAAAAATGATAATGGTCATCTAAACACTTTGTCGATTAAACCTAACTAAAACTAGCAATCAACCAAGTAAAGGATAGTAATAATTGTTTCAAATGCATTGGTTAACGCATGAAATATGGTGCACATCAACTAACAACTACAAACATGCGAGACAACAGGAGAATAAAACTATACATACTAACACTAGGGGGATATTTGTGTAACACGATCGGTGATATGCATGGATCCTTGACTAAATCACATTCAAGAAAAATAAGCCTAGACTAGTGCTCATGACATGTAGTGTCGTCAATGGTCAGCACTTCCCCATATCGTCACGTAGGGTGCTTTTGAAATCTTCCATCGACACGACTTACGTAATTAAAGCAGTGTAACAACCGATCATGATTACGTCTCAGGCACTCCACCATGAATGTTTCTCCCTAGGCCTATAGAGGCAAAGGGATAAGCACCTTACCGATGGCTCTAAGGTTGCAAATAAGCTAACCCTAGTTTGCTACTAATTCTCTCTCTAACTGTAACACCATCAGGCTAACTCTCCAGCTAAGACTAGTGTGTGGTCGACCGTAATGTTTACTCATCAACCCACATGCATACACTCATACGGTTCCAGACTATCGTTACTCGTATACATCTAGGTTTCCCCCCCAAGGGATATCAATAGATGCTCTAACATGAAAGTAGACTAAGGTTTATGCAAACATGATGTGACAATTATGCAATTAACAAGAATCATAAAAACAAGCCAACATAATGTTCAAAAGCATGTAGAAATAGGTAGATTTAAAGAGTCTTCTAAAACAAACACCATATAATGAATACAAACACAAAACCCAAGCTAATTAACTACTCCCTAAGCATTAAACCCAAATATTTCAATTGGATTCAATTCCCTTAGGAAAGAACAAGGAGAAAATAAATAAACTAGAGTGAAAGGTTATTCCCTTTCTCTCTCTACCTACTCTTCAAGAATAGAAAAATGATTTAAAATATGGCTAAACTTCAACACTGGTAGATATAGGCTCCTATATTTGGTAATAGGGAAATGAGCCTTAAAAAAGGCCCAAATAAGTCTAAAAACCCTAGTAGCCACAATTGATACAGGTAGTAGCGTCTGGCATGCCCGTGCCGACTCACTTTGGCACGAGTCGTGCTGCCTAGTTTTTTGCATGGGCCGCCGACTGGGGCTTGGTCTTTGGTCTTCTGAGCATGCACCTACATCATTTTGTATAGGACATTAGTTGGGAGTGTTTTCTCGACCAGTTGACGATGCGGGCCATGTGAGTCTTCACGGGTCATTGGCTGGGTACTTCATTTTCACTCCTGAGTAACGTGAGGTGTGTGGATATTTGTGGGCCAATTTTTGGGAGCCATTTTCCAATAAAAACAATGGTGCAGCCATGTCAGTCGTCACATTGCGTCATTTGGTCTTTCAATATTGAGTTAGAGTGTTACGGGTCATTTTGAAGGCAACGACACGTGTCCATACTTAGCCGCAGGAGGATCTGGGCTGGCATGACCCATGTTTGAGCTGGCGTCTCAGGCTAAGGCTTTGTGGCATGGTCGTGCTAGAGCTGATGGCTCATGCCGAAGGTGTGTGGCATGTCTGTGTTGCCTGACATGACCCGTAGTGATGGCCCTTAGCACGACTGTGTTGATTGACACGTCCCATGTCAGCTAATTCTGCCGAGCCATTTCTTGAATTGTTGAACTTTGACTCCCTTCTTTTTCCAGCTTTTTTCTATCTACTACCACGTTTTGACTCATGGACTTCATCTGCTACCATCCTTGTGGATGGCTTTCTTTTATTTATAAAAACCGTTGTGGGTGGCCTTCTTCAAAATGATGCCATAAATACTCAAGAGCAACCTACTAGTTATCTCACAAAATAAGATCTAGGTGCTCATGAATATAAAGTGTCTATTAGTTCCAATTAATTCTACAAAACTCAGGATTTAGAAAGGAGCACGAACTATGGTCATCTAAACCCTTTGTCGTGTAAATCTAACTAAAACTAGCAATCAACCAAACAAACCATAATAACAAATGTGTCGAATGCATTAGTTAACGCATTCCAAAAGGTGCAGATCAATAGTATAGTATCATTATAGGCTATTTAATACTATCTTGGGAGTGTTAGACTAACAATCTTGTAGGCTCGAGACACTGGGAGATGAGTACATTCATGTTTCCTTGTACAATGCCTGCCTGAATATTGTTAACTCTAATTGGCTAGTAGTGTGAGTGATTGCACGCCAGGAGCAGTGAACCGGGTGTTGATGTTTAAAAACTCCTAACGGTGGGAAACCCCTTGCTTATTGTAGTTTGTAGCGACTAGGGTCATGGAAACCCCAGAGTCATCATGAAATGCAAATTTATTTGCCTCTCTAGGCCTAGGGTTGGTGTCCATAGTGGAGTACCTGGGACATAGTGTCCTTACTCTTGTATCTAACAAATATTGCCTACGCAAAACATAGATCCTTTAAGCGGGGGTGCATTAGCATCGAGAGTGAGATGATGATCTGCACAGTAATGTATGTGTTAACTAATGCATTTGGCACATTTGTTATTAGTTTTTATTTGGTTAATTTCTAGTTTTAGTTATGTTTAAATTAAAATGGGTTTAGATGACCATTTTTGGTTTTCTCATCTAAATCCCAAATTTTGTAGACTTAAATGGAACTAATGGATACATTGTATTCCTGATCACTTAGATCTTCCTTTGTAAAATTACAAGTAGGTTGCTCGTGAGTATTGTTTCGTCATTTTGTAAAAGGCCATCCGCAAGGATGGTAGTAGATATTAGAAGGCCATATACTAGGGTGGTAGAAGACTAAAGGCAATGAGTCAAAATGTTGTAAAATATAGAAGGGTCGTATAAGGAAGAAAAAGAAGTGAAGGAGTTGTAATTCGAGAGTTGCACAGAGTTTTGGGAAAAATCCGAGAAGAATCAGTCTTTGTGGGTGAAACCATTGAATTTATCTTCTCGATCTATAAAAAGGATTAAAAGAACTCCCAAATTGGATCAATGGTTCATCTGTGGTAGTGAAAATAAGTTGAAGGAAAAAAGCCAAGTGTTGGAAGAATCGAAGCTGGCACGACCCGTGCTAGAGTAGCTCGCATGGTCCATTTGACACAGTTCATACTAGAGCACCTCGATATGAACTGTGTAGCTTACACATTTGTGCCAAGTTCGTGCATAGCCAAGATCCGAGGAAAAACTAAGTCTCAGCACTGGCGTGGGCTTTGGCACGGCCCGTGCCCCAAGAATGGAAGTTGAAGACCCTCAGTCCGTGCCCCACTAGTTTTCACATGGCTGCGCACTCAATACCCTCAAGTATTAGTCCCATTTGGTGACCTGTGCACTACTTCAGGGGCCGTGCCATGCACACGCTGTGTGTTTTTTCACACTCCGTGACGATGTGGCACAATGTGGGGACCGGTTTCCTTAGTGGAAACTTTAGGGTTTCTTCCAAGCTTGGGCCTTTAGACGCCCATTTATCTTTTTCTATATAAGGAGCCTTTAGTCTTCACAGGTTTAAAAAGTTGGCATAATGTAGATTTCTATTTTTTGGTAGGTAGAAAGAAGAGGAGAATCCCCCTCTCTCTCTGTAGAGTACTGATTCTATTTTCTTTCTTTCTTTGTAGTTTATAGATCTATATCATTTAACTCAATGAATGCATTGGATTGAGAAATTACTAATGTTTATGATCATTTTACACTTCAAGAGTGGGGTAGAGAGAGAAAGGAGCTCTTCCTTCGCTCTAGAATCTTTTCTTTTCTTCTCTTTATATTTCCTTTTCTCAAAGGCATTGAATCAAATGAAATACTTGGGTTAATGCTTAGTGAGTAGTTTATTTGCTTGGGTATCATATTTGTATTCATGATTTGGTTTATGTTTTGTGAGATTGCATATATCTACTTATTTGTATGTGTTTATGATATTATGTTGGCTTGTTCTTGAATTGTTTATGATTGCATGAATGATAAACTAAGACTGGCACACATCGTAGTCTATATTCATGTTGGCTTTCACCAAGATATACAATGCCCCAAACTCAATCCCTATGATTTGTTCCTAAATTGAATTATGGAGAAATTTTGCAAGCTATAGCTAATGTGACTAAGAGTAGTTATTTACTCCAATAACAAATACTTAGTGAGATTAGAGATTTGGGAACTCAACACATCTCAAGCATTGTGAAAGTTTAAGGGAAAGTAATTGATTTGATTGAACGGGTGAGCCAACATGAAACCCAATATTCCAAAAATGATCAATCCCTAGTTTAACTTGAAATTTTGTTAGATGAATCCAAAGTGGATGGGGCGTGGTTTGTTGAGAGTGACAAAGTTAATGGAGGTTTGATTATACTTAATTCACAATATTACCAATTTTCACCGTAACCTCTACCTATAGAACCCACTCCAACATTTTTGGAACTCTTAGAGGAAACTGTAGAGTAGCCCATTGAATATGCTAAGCTTCAAAACTACCGATTCCCTCTAAGGTTGACTCCTCCTCTACTACATCTTCCTCTTGGAAGATTCTTACCCCCACCTATCCCTTTTTTGTTGTCTATCATCACCCCAAACAATTAGACACCACTACATTCCACCACCTAAAACACTACCAAATACACAATCTAGAACTAGAAACCTAGCTTCAAATTGTTAGTTTATTTAGTTTTTCTTTGAAATTAGTTTATTTAGTTTTTCTTTGAAAATAAATCCTCACTTTTATTCCCCCATTATCACCCCAAACCATTAGACACCACTACACTCCACCACCTACAACACCACCAAATACACAATCAAGGACCGTACACTAGTTATCTCTTTGTGTGGATGTTGATTGAAACTTGTTTAGTGTGGATTTTTAGTGGCTTTACTTAAATTGCATGTTGGTAGATTTGGGGATGTTAAGGTGGGAACAATGCATTGTGAAGTATTGATTTAATATCATTTTGTTTATCTCCTTTTACTTCCATTTTATTCCATGTTTCTTCCTTGAGGAACATGTGTTGCAGGGGGGGGGGGGAGATGTCCCATTGTTTTCTAGATGTTTAGTATTTTTGGTGTGTTTTCCTATCTTTAGTTTTTGGTTTGGGAACATTATTACACTTGGTGTTCATGTTTTTTTTGTAGGAAGCATATGATTTTTAGGAAGGCAAGAAAATGGGGTTAGGAGGAGTCTAACTCCTGAACCGTGTAGACGTACATGGTGTGTGATGCTCAAAATGGTGCAAAAGGAGGAGATCCAAACCCCAAATTCATGGGGCTTGTAGACTTGCACGACCCATGAAGATCACGTACTTTTCTACATCCAAATCACCATTATTTCCCTACCACCCCCTAAATACCACCAAACCCCATTTTCCCTCAAACCCTAGAAACACACAACTCGAAACCTAAGACGTAACTCTTCATTGTGATTCTATTCCTTATTTTAATTTGAAGTGTATGGTAGTGGTTAGATTAAAACTTTCTTGATTAGTGTTTAGGGCAGTATATTAGGGTGTGGTAGTTTGTTCATTACATTCCATGATTGTGCCATCAAGGGTGGACTTTAGTGTCCAATTTTAATTGTAACTGCTCTCCTATTTCCTTCCCATGACATATGTTCTATGATAGTGTATATGCATTGAGAACAATTCAAGCTTTAAGTGTGGGGAGGGGATCAGATAACACTTATGATTCTTAGTTATTCATATGTAGCTAATAGCTCTTCTAAGGGCATTTTGGAAAAAAATTAAAAATGAAAAAATATATACCCAACTAAGTTGGAAACCCAGAAGGGCAACTTAAGAAACAATGGCAAGGCCTAACAATGGCAATGGGAAAACCCCAGATAGGTCAAAAGGCCTAGGTAAAAATGAGAGGTAAGGCCTGGCTAGGATAAAAAACCTAGGCAAAAATCAGAGGCTGTGTGGAAAAAGGTGAGAAGTGAGCTCAAAATGTGTAAAAGATAGGATAAAAACCTGAAAGGGCTCCTAGGAAAAATGAGAGAAATTTAGAGAAATCATAAACTAAGTTGAGGGTCCTTTGGCATTATTCTTGGTTGACGATCTTTGGAAATATCCTTAGTTACAATCAAGCTAAGGATATTTTGGATTATCCTTCTTGGTTTTTTGGCAACATCTCTTGGATTGCTTTTGGCAGACTATTCGGTGGAGTAAGCTAATTAAAAAACTATCATTTTTTTCTTACCTTTTTCTTCACAAGATTTGGTTATATAGATTGATTAGTCTCTTTGGGAGTGTGAGAGTTGTTAGATGTTTACTTCTCAGGGGAAACTAGGAAAATCTGGCAATAAGTTAAATGCATTAGTTAACTTATCCTTGCATACTATATCTTCTTAAATCTTTGCATTTTTTTGTTTACTCGGGGATGAGTAAAGGTTTAAGTGTGGGGAAATTGATCCGGACCATTATGCATGTGTTAACTAATGCATTAAGCACATTTTTTATTAGGATTTATTTGGTATATTGCTAGTTTTAGTAAGGTTTACACTACAAAGGGATTAGAATACCATTGTTTGTTTTTCTCATCTAAACTCCGAGTTTTGTAGACTTAATTGGAACTAATGGATACTTTGTATTCACGAGCTCCTAGATCTTCTTTTGTAAGCTTACAAGCAGGTTGCTTATGAGTATTTTGTCATCATTTTGTACAAGGCCATCCGCAAGGATAGTAGTAGATATTAGAAAGTCATCTGCAAGGGTGGTATAAGAATAAAGGCCACAAGTCAAAACATGGTTGGAGATAAAAGGATCGAAGAAGGAAGACAAATAAGAGGAGGAATTGTAATTCAAGAGTTGCACAGAGTTTGTGGGTAGCACTGTTGGATTTATCTTCTCGAGCACTATAAATGGACTACAAGAACTCCCAAATCGGATCAATGGTTCATCCGTAGCGGTGCAAACAAGTTGAAGGAAAAAGGCAAGTGTTGGAAGAATCGAAGTCGACACGACCCATGCTAGAGTAGCTCGGCACGACCTATTTGACATGGTTCATACAATAGAAGCTTAACAAAACCCATGTAGTTTACATGTTCATGCCAAGCCCATGCCAAGAAAAGAGTCGAGCAAAAACTAAATCCTGGCAGGGGCCGTGTGTTTTGGCACAGCAGGTGTACTGAGAACAGAAGTTGAAGACCCCCCCCCCATTAACGCCCCACTAGCTTTCCCATGGCCGTGCGCTCAGTACCCTTAAGTATCTGTCCCAGCCGATGGCTCGTGTACTATTGCATGAGTCATGCCACACACCACCCATGTGTTGTTTTATACCCCGTGACAACGTGGCACAAAGTAGGGACCGGTTTCACTAGTGGAAGCTTCAAGGTTTTCCCTAGGGTTTCTTACAAACTTAGGCCTTTAGTAGCCCCTTTATCTTCTCCTATATAAAGGGCCCTTAGTCCCCTAGGGTTTAGCAAGTAGGCATAATGTAGATTTCTAGTTTATGGTAGGTAGGAAATAAAGGAGAATTATCTCTCTCTCTCTCTTTCTCTAGAGTTCTTCTTCTCCTTTCATTCTTTCTTTAAAGTTCTTATACACGTGGAATTTTATTCAATGAATGTCATGGATTGAGAAATTAGTGAAGTTTATGCTTATTTTAGACTTCAAGAGTAAGGTAGAGAGAGAAAGGAGCTCTTCCTTCTCTCTAAAATCTTTTCTTTTCCTCTCTTTATTTTTCCTTTACCCAAAGGCATTAAATCCAATGAAATACTTGGGTTCAATACTTGTTCTATAACTTCTTATGAATTCCATGAATGATAAACTAAGATTGACACACATCGTAGTCTACATTCATGTTGTTTCACATATTGATACCCCCCGGGTAAGAGAAACCTAGATGTGATATGTGTAGCGGGGTCCGGGTCCATATGGGTGTGTGCACGTAGGTCTTTTCCAAGTATTACCATTACGATGATAGCACACTAGTCTCAACTTGCAAGTTGGCCCAAAGGGTTATGGGTAGAGATAGCATTTGGTTGCAAACTAGGGTTTATTGACCCTAGAGCCATCAATAAGGTGCCTATTTTCCTTTGGCTTTGTAGGCCTAAGAACAGATAATTTGTGGTGTAGTGCCTATGACACAATCGTATGTGGGAGAAATAGGTCTGCACAATGGCAAGGCCGTTGTTGTACTTCACTAATTACAGAGGCGGTGCTGATGGAAGATTACAAGAGCACTCTACGTGATAAGTATGGGGAAGTGGTTATCATCGACCACACTATGTGTTATGAACACTACAATAGGTTTTGATATCTTGTATGACATGACTCCCCCTTTGGTCATTAATTGTATCTAGTTAACCCTAGAGGAGGTCGTGGTTAAAAGATAAGAAATTTATAGTTATTCACCCCGTTCTCACATTTACGCTTCTTATGGGGTGGTTAGAGATAAGCCTTGGGTTTGTCCACAGAGATGCTAGGTCTAAGTACCAATCAAAATAAAACCTCGTACGTGTTGTTAATTGGTACGACTAAAAGTAATAGCTAGTAAAGAAAACATGCAAAGAGGAGTTTTTTGTTTTTACAACCCAACAACTGCTAAGCCTAAAAGGAAAAGACAATGTAAGCTATTTAACTAAGCACATGGGGAATAAATAAGAAACATGGTTTATCTAATGTTTCGATCCTTGATTCATTCAAATAGAAATTTAGGCAAACCTAATAGAGTGTTTATAACACGTGGTGTGGCCAATGACATACACTTCCACATCCCTATCATGGCAGGTGCACTGCAACCCTCCATCGACACCGCCATCGTAATTAGGGGTGTACAACAAGGGCTGACCATTGTTGTAGGTCTGTTTCTCCCCTATACGATTATGTCTTGGGCTTTCACCAAGAATGAAGTACTTCCCAATAGTCCTATCAATTAGACGAAGGGGTTGTTGGCACCTTAATTAATGATCTAAGGCCTCTTACAACCCTAGCTTGCTACTATACGCTATCTCTACTCGGAACCTCTCGAACAATTTACAAAGTAAGCTAAGACTAGTGTAGTGGTAAATAAGTTAGAGCATGCTCGAATTCCCCGTGCACACACTCACGCAGACGTGTTTTCCCTTACCTATTCTAACATTCAGGTTTCATTTCCCAAGGGATCATTGATATTTGCACCATACGTGAATGTAGCCCAAAGTGTGTGCTTGTATTTTGTGTACTATTTATACAATTCAAATAATAAGAACAATCATAGTAATATCATGAACACAAATATTAGGATAAATTAGAGAATCTCACAAAACCTGTAAACTAAACCATGCTTTTACAATTTATCCCCAATCTATAGAAACTACTCAATATATATGTAATTTAAATAAATATTTTAATTCCACATCTTAGGGCCAAAGCAAAATAAAATAAAAAAGAAAAGGAGATAGTTTTTCTCCCTCTAGAGTTGCTCTTCTAACTACAAAACTAAAGATATGATATGAAAACCCAGTAGTCTAAGGCTATATTTGTAGTTTTAGGAGATTAAGCATAAAAATAGGCCTAAAATATTCCAAATTAGGGTAAACCCTAGCTTAGCCCCCGCCTGGTGCAGGTCATCACTAATGGTATGACCCCTGGCATGTCCTTCGCGCGGGGCGCCTATTCGTGTGTGTGGTAGATCTTCAAGTAGCAAGAGGTGCAGAGCCTGGCACGGGTCACATCGCCCCTCTTGTGTGGGCTGTGTCATCTGGCGTGGGGCACCATCAGAGTGATTAATTGGAAGCTTATGATCCGTGCCCATGGTAGGTGGCACGGGCCATAATCATGAAGGGTGGCACAGGCCTTGTGATTTCCCACACCCCGCCGGCTGGTCATGGCATATTGGTCATGGAATGGCGTGTGATGTCGAAAATGGGACTTCATGTGCCTTTAATTTTCTGTTCATAAGAGGATTTGAGAATCGTGCCACACCACAGCCTCGTGCTGGCCTTCCTTGCATGGTCCGTTGGTGCCAACCATGAATGGCCAGCACCAACCCATTTGTGCCACTGCTAGCTAAACTTGTTTCCTTTGCTATGGGTTAACCGTTAGACCAATATGAGAATTTATTAGTCAATTTTGGAGTGAACAAGAAGATGAATCCAATGCAACAAACCTTGAAGGCTAATTCTTATCAAATCGTTCTCAGATTTAAGCACAACTCATTAGACCAAGATTTCCCATTTCTTCATTGGCTGCTTTGAAATCTGTTGCCCCCATCTTTGTCTTCAATATCCTTCTACCACATATTGATTCTTGTTGCCTTTATCTACTATCATTCTAGTGTGAATAGCCTTCGTCACTTTTACAATCCTTGAGAACGGCCTTCAATATCTTCTACTGCCCTTACTAAAAGCCTTCACATAGAATGTAAAAAAAAAAGTAACCACGGATGACCTAATAAAGATGATCACAAGGAAGATCAAGGAGCCCATGGATACAAAGTGTCCATCAGTACAAAATATTCTACAAAACACATGATTTAGACAATAAAAGCAAACACGTAAAATCAACTAATACTAGCAATCCACCCAATAAAACTAGATAAAAACTATGCCAAGTGCAATGGTTAAAGCACACATAATGAAGCAGATCATACTCTCCACACTTAACCCTTTACTCTTCCTCAAGTAAATAAAGACAAGATAATGAATCAAGAAAAAATGTAACGTGTAAGCATAAGTTAACCGAGGCATTTAACTTATTCCTAGATCACCCTATTTCCCCCAAAAGAGTAAGAATCTCACAACTCTCTCACTTACCGAAAAATACATAAACAATCTAACAACCTAAATGTAAAATGTGGAAAAAGGTAAGCCAAAAAGATATGTGTTAAGCTTGCTTACTTTTGCCAAAGTGATCCCAAAGCAATTAAAGTGTCATCTTCAAAAACAATCCACTGTGGAAGCATGCATCATCAACCTAGTTTTTTGTTTTCTCTCAATTTCTCTCATTTTGTTTAGAAGCCCTTTTGGAATTTCATCCTAGCTTTAACACACAAAGGGTACTCACTTCTCTGTTTTTCCACGCGACCTCTCATCTTTGGCTAGTCTCGTAAGCCTAGCCGGGTCTAGCCTCTCATTTTTACCTAGGCCTTTTGACCTATCCAGGCATTTCCTAATGGTACCCAAGTCACCCTTTCAAGTTTTTGACTTGTCAAGGTTTTCATATTTTTTTTCATTTTTTCATGTTTTTCCAATTTTTTTGTGTAGCACAAATCACCCCAAAAGTGGGCTTCATACCACAAAGATAAGATTAAAAAAAATACACCACTAATATCCTTAAACATCCTACCCCGTACAAACTAGAAACCCTAGCACAGCATGTCATGCCTCCAAATGTCCATAAAAAAAATTCCTCAACAATCAAAAATCAAAATCACCAACAAACAAGAAAAACAATTACCAATCCAAATCATGAAATGCACTGAAGAAATCTAAGAATGAAGATTCAGCAAGTGCTCAGTACTCCCTCCCCATATTTAACCAATGCATACTGTCCAATTCACAAAATATCATCCCAAAACATAAGTGAAGTAGGGAGAAATGGTGATGCTGCGTGATTTCATGCTAATGAAACTGTTGAAAAGCCTTGCATCCAAAAAGATGAACCCCAAGCGTAATTCCAATTCAAACTAATTTCTCAAAAACACACACTTATTCAAGAGTCATACTTTTCATAACATCACCACAATGTCAATAGAGCATATAAAAAAGGAGTTCAATAGATTTCCGGGAATTTGAAACTAAGGTTTGTAAGATCCACACAAGAAGAAGAAAAAATTACAAATTTTAGGAATAAGAGCTTCAATTTTTCAAGGTTTACCTAGAGTGTGTGACAGTGAGTGTTTGAAAAGGGAGAATGTGTAGGATAGGGGTGGATTTTTAAAATTCTTAATTCAGGGGACGATGGTACAAATAAGTTAATTCCAAGGGATTTTTGAAGTATTTTAAAAAATCCTAAGGAATTAGGGAATTCGAAATTCTTGAACCAAAAATGCCTTTTTGAGTTTGAAATTCAGAATTTTTGAAAATTTTCAATGTTGGAACAAATAAAAATTGGAAAATGGGTTTTACGCACAAAATGTGCTTGGCGCAAACCATAGGCTCACGCCAAACATCCTGGCACGAAGCATATCCTCGCCCCAACCATTTTGGCATGAAACAAAGCCTTGCGCCAACCTCCTTGGCACGAGGTATCCCCTCACGCCAAGCATCCCGGCACAAGGCAATCACCTAAAATTTTTCATAATCCTTAGTTTTTCCCTCTTTTTTTCTGAAAAATTATGTCACCCATCAATCAACTCTCATTCAAACACAATCATGAGTCTCTAACTCAAAATTTCAATCCAAACAAGATTTGCATCTTGAAACTCCTCACAGCAAAACAAGAAAATGCAAATACTATATAATGATTACAAAAAACATGAAAGCAAAAGAAACACAGTATATTTAATATTATGTTTGGGTGTATGAGTATAAATTTGATGATCTATCATTCATTTAGTTTTTTGGAATTGAAGCCTTCGCTCGGGATAGCTATATCATCGCATTAATGACCCGAGTGGAGGTGAGTCAGATGGTAGGGATGAATTTTGGTATCGAAAGATCAAAGTGCATCCTTAATTGTAGAGGAGATGAGATGGTTTTGAAGGCAGCCAAACCTTTGTGTGACAGAAATTGGGAATTCCCGACCATCTCAACACTATATAACGTAGGCATGAGAATAGGTTTATAAAGTTTAAATGTGATAAGATCTAGGATCAAAGTTATTAATAGACCGTGTTACGTAAATACCCCAATATAATCATATTTAAATCTCATTGTTTGCATGGTTGCTAGTTTGTTAGACACAACCCCCCACCCCCCCAAATTATCTGTTTAAGCTCTATCTATTCCTGACACACAATCGGAGTGACCCCCGATTGTGTGTTGTCTGATGTGTTTCATTATGCCTGCATTAACCATTTCATTCGGCATAATAATTGGGTTGTTTTACATGTTTTATTGCTAGTATTAGTTAAATTTACGTCAAAAGGAGTTTAGATGCCCATGTTCAGTATTCTTGTCTAAAACCTACATTTTTAGACTTAATAAGTACTAGTGGACATCTTGTATCCACGGGCTCCTAGATCTTCTTTGTGATTATCTTTAGCAGGTTGCTCGTGGATACTTTTTGTTACATTCTATGTGAATGCCATTCATAAGGATGGTAAAAGAGATCAAAGACTGTTAATTTTATAATGGTAGTAGAAAAAGGCCACGGACATCAATTTGTGGTAGTAGAGGGATGGAGCCAAAGATAGGAAGTATTGAAGTTCAAAACGGCCAAGGAAAAAATGGAGAATCATGGTCAGAGAGTTATGATAGCTTCTGGAACGATCCAAGAAGTATCAACTTTCAAAGTTGGTTCTATTGGAGTTGTCTCTTTGAGAACCATAAAATTGACTATAAGAAATCTCAAAATGACGTAACGGTTTATCCGTAGAAAAGGAAATAAGTTCAGCTGGCTAAAGCACAAACGGGTCGGTACGGCAGTTCATAGGTGGCACCAACGGCTCGCACCAACAAACGTGGTTCATGCCAAATGTCTTTGGCACAGACTGTGCCAAGGCCTAGTGTGTACCATGCTAAATCCATGGGCCACGCTTGCAAGTTCCAAGTTTCACTCAAAAATAGCTAAGTATGAGCACAGACTTTCCCATTTTCGACAGCCCACACCATTCTAAATTCAAAATGTCCACACTAGCTGGAGGGATGTGAACAAATCAATGGCTCGTTCTAAATTACTGACTAAAATGAGGTTTTCAATGATGGTTTACACCAAACGTCATGTACCACGAATCAGAAGTGCATAAATGACCATTCTGACCATGAACCCTGCCAGCACAACTTGTGGCAAGTGCTACAGTCTGTGCCAAAAGATACAACGCGGACCAGCCCGGATCACACAGTCAACACCAATAGAAATGTAGAGGTTGCGCCAGATCCCGTGGTGTGACCTAGCGCATATCAAACAGGCTGCACCAAATCTGGCGCCCCGTGCCAACACAGACCAAATACACAGCAAGAATTGCACACTCAATGACAGTCTCCACCAAGTCGTGCCTGAACTAGGGTTTCACACTTGTTGGCCTATTTCGGTCCTATTTATAGTCCAAATCCCTTATTACTATAAATATAGCCTTAGTCCACTAGGGTTTCATAGCATATCCTAGACTTTAGATTCTACTCTTGTAATTTGGAGAGCATTCTAGAGAGGGAAACATTTTATCCTCTTTCTTTCTTTCCTTTTTTTTTTTGCTTTCATCATATGATGTGGAATTCTAATCTTTATTTTAATTCCATGACTAGGGAGTAGTTTCCATAGCTTTGGGATATTTTTATTCATGTGTTGATTTATCGTTTTGTGAGATTCCTAGTTCATCCTAATTATTGCGCTTATGATATTATTATTACTTGTTCTTGAATGTTAGAATTGCAAGAATAGTACACTGTATTAGCACACACTCTATTCTATATTCATATTGGTGCAAATATTGATGCCTCCTGGGGAAAAGATACCTTGGATGTGTTATAGGTAACAGGGTACGAGTTTACGTGGGTGGGTGCACGGAGATTTGTTTTGGGTATTGCTCTGTTATGTTACCAGCACACCAGTCTTAGCTGACTACTTAAAATGGTCTGATGAGTTATGGGTAGAGATAGTGAAAAGTAGCAATCTAGGGTTGTAAGAGGCCCTAGTTTCATAGAAAAGGTGCCTACTTCCCTTTGCCTTGTTAATTGGGTTAGGGAGTAGAGCTTCTATTGTGGAATGCCTGCGATGTAATTGTACTGGGGAGAAATAGAACTATAACAATGGTCAGAACTTATTGTACTCCCCTAATTACGAAGGCAGTGTCGATGGAAGGTTGCAAGCGCACCCGACGTTGCAGGTATAGGGAAGTGTATGCCATTAACCACACCACGTATTATAAGCTCTATATTCTACTTGTCTGAATCTTACATGTGAATGAATCGAGGATCAGAGCATTAAATCAACCATGTTATGCAAGCATTCCCAAGTGTTTAGCTATATAGATTACTTTCTTTTTACTTTCATGCTTCGTAGGTTTTAGTCAAAAAACCAAACACCCCTGATGTTTCCATTTTATGTGCATAATTTAGTACTCTTTGGGGTCACTTTTGTGCTCTTTTATTATCTAGAACTTGTGTTTTACCATGAAATTCTCTTAGGAGGGGAAAGAGAAACTTTACGCTCTTTTACCTCTTCTAAGTGGATTTTGAGTGGCGAAGGAAGAACATGGAGACTTGAAGACCACAGGCCATTGATAATAACTTTTTGAAGACTTTCTTCAAGGAGTTTAAGACTTGAAGATCGGAGGCCGTCGAAGACCATATTTTTTAAGACTTTGAAGACTTTCTTCAAAGAGTTGAAGACTTGAAAAATGAAAGGAATCATTGTGAAGATGAGTGTTTACCACAAAGAGAAGAAAAGAAGACAAGGTTAAGTTCTTGAACCCATCGCGAGTCGCGATGAACGGGTGGCCAGAACCTAACCTTATCCTTTTTGTTCTATAAATAGCAATCTCTTTCCTCTCATTCATAAAATCTTCTTTTCTGCATTTGGTACTATTTCTAACCCTAGTTTCTACCATTTTTGATCTTTTAGTTCTCTTGTATTATGTTTGGTTTGTTAGCATTAATCAGCATGAACTCTTGTAGCTAAATCCAGTTCCAGGGAGGAATTGACCAAGGCTTCCAAGCCCATGTCTTAAGAAATTTTTTTAGCCTATTTGATAATCTTACTATTATGCATTTATGGAGCATTGAATGTGTTTGTTAATGTCATTAATGTTCTTGAAAGCTTGAGTATATGAAGTACATGTATGATATGCTTGTTAGGGTTTGGGGAAATGGGTTGATTTCCTCTTTTTTGGGTAGGAATCCAAGAGTATGATTTAGAGCTTTTGATTGTGTTCATGGATTGATAATCACTAGATGAATATGCTAATGTCCAACTCTTTGTCATGTTTGTTGCTTGTAGCAAATGAGAGAAGTCTATAAATGTCGATCGTTCTTAACTAATCTTGTGTAAATGCGTGAATTGGTTAAATGCTTAGAAGCGATGTAGTGTTTATAAGTGTTGGAAAGCTTGCTGATTCTTTGTGCTCAGTGCCATCAATGAGATAGTTTTAGTCGTATTTTGATTAAGGGAGTCATTGGTGAGGTTTGACAAAAGATGTCGAATTCACTCTTGCAAACTACTATCTAAGAAGGATAGAAGTTTAGTCTTCACAACAAGTAGTGAAAGTAGAAAATAGGTTGCATGTTCAATGATGGATAACAGGCTTGAAAATAGAAGTCAATTGCACCCAAGGTTCTGTGAATTGTTGTTTTAATCTTGTCTTTAGTTGTCTTGCATGATTAGCATAGTTCTCTTGCTTTGCTAATTGTTATCTTTCAATTTGATAACGTAGGATCAAAAACCAACCAAACCCCCCCCCCCTTTTCTACATGCTTTTATATGTATGTATATATTTATATGCCTGGTATGTTTTCTCCAATATATGTTTAAACACTTGAAAGATCCCTCTTTTCGTGGATGACCCCGACTTTCCATTATCTACTTAATTGTAGATAGGAGCATTAGGGCTTAAAAGTATTCACTTTGAGAGGTACAGCGACGACCTCCCAAATTTTGGTGCAGCTATCGGGGAAAAGACGTTTATTTTTAAGTGTTTGCGCATATTTGGTTGCATATTAGCTAGTTGTTTTTATTTTCCACTTCTTGGTGGTTTTTTTTGTTCGGAGTAAGTATTTATTGAGTTCGTCATGATTTTTTATTGAGAATCCTTGCAATATGATTCCGGACTTTTGAAAAAGAAAAAAAAACAAATGGAACATCTCACCTTGAGGGAACTCACGATGAGAAGAAAGGCTCAACAAGCAAGATTTTGTAAGATGTGTCATTCCGACCATCCTACCGAGTCTTGCTATTTTTTGAGAGATAAGCACTATGATTGTTAAAGAACCTTTGGTTTCCAAAACCAAGGGTATAATGGAGAGTACTATCAAGAGGTAGGAGATGTTGGTTTTCAAGGGCAAGAAACTAAAGAATGGTATCCATACCACAATTCTTACAATTCAAAGTGGAGTGGTAATCCAGATTGGTGGTATGAGAATGAGCCGAAAACCCAAAAATACAAGAAAAATACTTGGCCTTCGCCATCTTATTCCATACCCCAAAACCAAGCCGAACAAGGAAGTTCAAGTTTGACATGTGAGGATGTCATGAATGCAATAGCAAACTTGAAAAACTAGACTAGTGAGGAACAAGACACTAGGATATCCTCTAGTGTTGAGGCTATTGAGGGGCATGCGAGGAGTATATTGGAAGCATTGGCCCAAATGGAAGCTTGTGATTCCGAAAATACACCATCCCAAGTCGAACTTGAGGATTTGGCGAGTGAGGTCACCGGGGGAAATAAGTTTGAGTTTGAAGGGGATGAGGGATTGGTTGTTGAGTATGAAAAATGGAGGAAGAGGTGATTGTGCTACATTCATTAGCATCATCACCCCTTTCCCCACCTAGTAAACCAACTCCACCATTTTCAGAAGTTTTGAGGGAGATAAGAGAGTAGCCAAAAGACAATCCCAAGCCTCCTAGCTACCTAACTCCCTTCAAACAATATCCACCTCCACAAGACTTTCCTCTTGAAAGTTTTCCACCATTCTACTTTTGGATGCTCATGGTGAAGGGTTTCAAACCTTCACCATATGGATAACATTAGGGTCGAGTCGATGGCCTTAAAAATACAGAGCTTCTTGGGAGGCAACCCAAGCTTTTAAGTTGGGTTAGTGTTTTTCTTTTCTTGAAAACAAATATTCCTCAACCATGTCCTCAAACCCTTAATCAAAAAAACAAGAATACCACCACAACCCACCACAAAAAACCACTACCAAAACCACCATCTAGGAGTACTACTAGTTGTTGTCTTTTGTGAGTGTTGATTGGGATTTGCATAGTTGTGGCTTCGTAGTGGATGGATCAAAGTTGCATGTTGGGTGGAATTCGAGAATATGGAGGAGAGAAAATTCATTGAAAAGTGAGCATTGCTATCACTGGGAAGGACCTTCAAAGTTCTTGTTGTGAGTATTTTTTTTCTCTCCCTTATTTCTTTATCTTGTCCTTTTCACATTGAGGACAATGTGTGTTTCAAGTGTGGGGAGGTAAATAGAAATATATCTGATTGTATTGTAATGTAGTGTGCATATGCTCCACTTTGATTTGTTTTGTTTGAAAAAAATGAAAAAATAAATAAATTCCCGCAAAGTTGAAAACCCGAGGGGAAACTTAGGAAAAAGTAGGAGGCCCAGATAGGTTGAAAACCTGAAAGTACAAACATGAGAGGCCAAATGGTGAGGAAAAAGGTGAGGGTGAGCATTGAAAAAGAAAAATGTATGAAGCTAGGATGAAAACCCGAGAGGGCTCCTAGGAAAAATGAAAGAAAATGAGAGAAATTGAAAGTTGTTATACTTCTCTTGATTTGTGTATTGGTGACTTTTTTGGTAGAGTAAGTTAGCTTGGCATTTTATGTATACCTCACTTTTGTTATGGTTTGTTGGTTGTTTAGATTATCTTAAGCTTTGGGATGTGAGAGTGAGAGATTCTTATGTCAAGGGGGTTAGGGTAGTCTAGGAATTTGATGTTGGATGTTTTGGGAAACCTTTTACATGCTAGTTTACGCTTTGATCTTTGCTTGTTTTTTTTACTCAAGGACGAGTAAGGTTTAAGTGTGGGGAGATTTGATGAGACATCAAATTCATGTATTTTCCAAAGCATTTAACATCACTTTTTTCATATTTTTGTTGTAAGATTTCTAAATTTATGTAGGTTTACATGATAAGGGGTGTAGATGACCATTTTTGGTTTTTATATCTAAATCCATCATTTTGTAACCTATGTTTAGTCTAATGGATTTTTGGTCCTTACGAACATCTAGATTCCATTTTGTGAGCTCCATGTGTCGATGTCTCGTGAGCCCTTTAGAGTGGTTTAGTGAAGGCCACTTGCCAAAACGTGGTAGAAGATAGAGAGGTTTAAGAAACAAGGCGATGAAGAGGATGAATTATCACCCGAATGTTTCGACAAAGTTCATAAAATTATCCGAGAAGAATTAGCCTACCAGGGTGGCATCATCGGATTCTTCTTATCGAGCAATATAAAATCGACTTCAAGAACTCCCAAAATGGATCAACGGTTCACCTGTGGGAAGCAAAACAAGAAGCTGCAGGCGAGGCCATTACTAAATTTTTGTGCTGAAACCTCTGCCGCCCGGGCCAGGTCATTTCCGCCCGAGCAACACCTGCTACGTTTTGACCCTTTTTTACCAACTTGGGCTATAAATAGCCCCTTCTTTCCCATTTTCCCAAGCCCGACTTAAGGGCTCCAAAACCCTAGTTTTTCACCATTTTCTTCCATTTCTTCTTCTTTGTTTGTAGATCTTTTGTTCAGTGTTATGGGTTTTGATTATCTAGCTTACTTTTATACTTGGGAGAAATTGATTGATACTTCCTTGCTAATGTCTTGAGAATCATTTCTATCTATCTATTTCTGTCTCTATTGTGCATTTATTGAGCTTTGAATGTGGATTGTTAATGGAATTAATGTTGTTGGAAGTTTGAGTATATGAATTGCTTGTATGATTGCTTGTTAGGGTTGGGAGAAAGTATCTAATTTTCCCCTCTTTTAATGTGGAATCCAAGAGCATGAGTTTGAGCTTCTAAATGATGTGGATGTTTTGATAATTGCTAGATGAATGTGATGATGTTGAACTCTTTGTCATGTTTGTTTTAGGTAGAAGATGAGATAAGTCTATGAATGTAGATCGTTCTTGACTAATCTTGTGTAAATGCGTAAATTTGTTAGTCATATTTATAAGTGTTGCCAAGCTTGTTGATTCTTTGTGCTAAATGCCATCAATGGAATACTCTTAGTCGTGTTTCGACTAAGTGAGTTATTGGTGAGGTTTGACAAGAGATGTTGAATTCACTCTTGCAAACTACTATCTAAGAAGGATAGAAGATTTATCTTCACAACAAGTAGCTAAAGAAATGAATAGATTGTTTCACTCATTCTTGAAGCTTTTGTTATTTAGCATTCATGTGTTCTTAATGCTATGTTTTAATTCATTTATTTCATGGGGTGTTTGAGAATAGGAAGTGTTAGGGTGTTAGGAAAGTGACGAATTCGTTAGCTCTTTTGCATGAAAATCCAAGAACATGGACTTAGAACTTCTCGTGCATAATGTGTTGTGATTCTTTCTAGAAAAGTATGTTAATGTAGATTTTCTCATATTCATCATATAGATGCAATGAAAGGTTGAATCTTGAATGTGGTTTGTTCTGGGTTTAGCGTAATGAATGCTATTGGTTAAAAGCCTATGTCATTGGTAGAAGGCTTGTTGTTGTCAAATCTATGGTCCTTCGTGTGAAATTCCATTGATGAAATACCTCTATGGTGTGGTTTGCTTAGAGTAATTGTCAACGAGTTTTACAAATGGTCGTTGTTTGTCTTTGCAAATTACTATTAAGAAGGAATGAGTGTTGATCTTCGAATGGGATGTTATAACATTCCTCATAGGTAACAAATGCGATTGAATTAGTGAATGGTTCAATGATCTATATGAGGTTTGGAAGTGGATATCAATTTCCCCCAAGGCTTTATCATTTGTAGTTTTTACCCCTTTTTCTTAGTTTGTTTGATGATTAGCATAGTTACATAACTTTTCTAGTTATCATGGGTTTTAATTTAATAACTTAGGAAAATCAACCAACCAAACACCCCCCCCCCCCCCATTTTTACATGCTTTTATATATCTATATACATTTACTTCTAGTATAATATCAACCTTTTATGTTTAAGTGCTTAAGAAAATCCCTCTTCTTCGTGGATGACCCCGATTTGCCACTATTTAATTAATTTTATTTCGTAAGCATAAAGGGCATATAAATTATAACCTTAAGAGGTACGGGAGGAGTGATTATGTGTTATTTGTAATTACTTTTTATTTTGCTTTTGTTTTGATTTCTTAGTTGACTTTCCATTTTTGCTTGGCTTGGAGAGGTATTGTTCGAGTTCTTGGTGTATGGTTCGTACGCAATCCTCTTCACAAGAACCCCTACACTACGACCCCGAGTTAGAATTAAATTTGAGATGGGCTAGGAGGTTTTGTTTAGAAAGTGTGAACATAATCCCTCCTAGTGACCATTTTGTGGATACCTCTACTTCTATGGAGCATCAATGTGAGCGATGATCATCCGGGAGGAGGGCTTCAACACCCTCCTCTCCAAGGGATAGATCCTACACTCTGCGGAAGGGAGATTCTTTTGGGGCAAGCATTGTTAATAGACATTATAGCTCCCAACCTCGATCAACAATTGATGTGAATTGAGTATCCCTTGGTTTACCAAATTGAGTATCCGGGTTCATAAACATGGTACCCATCTTCCATGGTAGGCAAGGGGAGAATACCTACAAGCACATCACCGAGTTTCACTTTTTATGTGGTGGTATAGTTCCTCATGGTGTAGATGAGGATTTCCATAAGTTGAAGGCATTCCCATTCACACTAAGGGGTGGTGCAAGAGATTGACTCCACTACATACCACCCCAGAGCATCAAGGGTTTTCTTGAAATGAAGACGAAGTTTCTAGCCAAATACTTCCCGGCCTCAAAATCTGCCGCCTTGAAGAAGGACATAAGGAACATCCTCCAATGGCATGAATAATCTCTCTTCAACTATTAGGAGAGGTTCAATAAGCTTCTCGCAAGTTGTCCTTACCATGGTTATTAAGAGGGGGATTTGGTTTATTACTTCTACAATGGTCTTTTTAATGAGGATCAAAGGTTGATGAGGAGTTCTTGTGGTGGCACCTTTGGGAACAAGACGTTATCCAAGGCTATGCAATTGTATGAGGAGCTAGCGGAAGAATCAAGAAACTTTAGCTCAAGGGCCGATTTGATAAGGAGAAATCCAATGCCCACAAGTTACGCTTCAAATAATGGGAAGCTCAAAGACCAAGTGTCAGCCCTCGCATCTATGGTGAAGTCCTTGATGACAAAGCTTAAAAATGTGCTACATGTTAAATCATGTGAAATTTGTTACTTGGCGTATCCTACATACGCTTGCCCTACATTTCAAGAGGACTATTTCGAGGAGGTGAGTGCCATGGGGTATCAAGGAAAACAATGCTACCAAGGAAAACAATGCTACCAAGGAAACCAAGGATATCAAGGTGGGCTACCAAGGTGATCAAGGGTACTAAAACCGGCCATACAATTTGGGAAATTGTGATAACCCAAACCTCCGGTATGGAAACCCCCAAGGAAGCCAAAACCCTCAACAGTATCGACCCCCTCAACAACAATGTAGGCCACCTCAACAACAATTTCAAAGGCTCCAAGACAAACCCCAAGGGGAGAGCTTGGGGTTAACAAAAGATGAGGTGATGCAAGCCATTCACCGGTTAGGCATGTGCACGGAGAAAAGAGAAAAATTCCAAGATGAAGCCAAGGAAAGAAGCAAGAACATGGAAACTCAAGTGAGCCAAATAGCTCAAGTGGTGAATCAGATTGAGGCCCAGGAAAAGGGTAAACTACCCTCCTAACCGGAGATCAACCCTCGACAAAATGCTAGTGCTATCGCTTTAAGAAGTGGTAGAGAGGTTGGCACTTCCCCGGGTAATGAAATTGTTGAAGAGGAGCCTGTGAAGGTTGAGGTGTTTGAAAAAGAAATTGAGAAAGAAGAAGACCATGAGAACAAGGCCGAGGAGTAAGCCAAAAAGTGTAAGGAAGAAGATATCGAGGTGGAGACATTTGTGCCCTGACCGAAGTCAACCTCCATTCCGGAACCTTCATTTCCCCCTCACAAAAACAAAGATGGTGGAAATTCTTCTATATGTACCAGAACCTTCATTTCCGGAAGATTTGAAAGATAATAGGAGGAAGGAGGACAACAAGGACATCTATGAAGTCTTTCGTAGATGTGAGGTAAATATCCCACTCTCGAATGCAATTGAACAAATTCCTAGATAAGCTAAATTTCTCAGGAATTATGTGTTGTGAATAGAAAACAAAGGGTAAAAAATAATTTGAAAATGGAAAAAAGTGAGCATGTTTCTGCCTTGTGTCAAAAAGAGCTACCCCCTAAGTATAGCGATTTCGGCATGTTCACAATCCCTTGCATAATAGGAAATACACATTTTGAAAATGCCATGCTTGATCTAGGTGCATTGATAAATGTAATTCATTACTCTTTGTATGAAAACCTCAACTTGGGTACATTGCACAAAACCGAGGTAGTAATCCAATTGGCTGATTGTTCTAGTGCATACCCTAAAGGTACTGTCGAGGCCATGTTGGTTAAGGTGAATTCCTTCTTTTCCCCACAGATTTTTATGCCCTTGACATGGAGCATGATAAACATGCCACCCAAATTTTGTTAGGGAGGCCATTTTTTAAAACCTCTAGGACAATGATTGATGAGCATAAGGCTGCCCTCACCATGGAATTTGATGGAATAAAAGTAGAGTTTAACATTAATGACTCTATGAAGTATCCTAGTGAAAAACATGCTTTCAATGCCTTAGATGTTGTTGAAGAAGTTGTGCAAGATGTTTTTGAGCTAAGTGGTGATGATTCCATGTTAGTTGCATTGGAATGTGATAGTGATGATGCCCACAATGTATATCTATGAGCACTAACTTGAAGGAAAGCTTTGAGGACTTGAACTTGCTTGAAGAGATGAAACCAAGCCTCTCGAAACCTCGCCCTCTACTCTTAGAGGAACCCGAGGAACCGGAATTCCTCCCGTCAGTTGTGAAAGCGTCGGTGATTGAACTTAAACGTTTGCTAAGTGACCTTAAGTACTCATTTCGTGGGGAATAGGAGACACTTCCATTTATCATTTCAAGAAAGCTCACCAAAGAGCAAGAAGAAAAGTTAATGGTGGTGTAGCGGGAGAATAAGGAAGCAATTTGATGGACTATTTTCGACATCAAAGGCATACGTCCATCCACTTGCATCATTGAATTTTGTCGGAAGAAGATGCGAGACCCGTGCGACAATCCCAACATCGTTTAAACCCGCCTTTGATATGTAACATATATGTAACACATTATTTAGTGTCTCAATATTACGACATAATATTTACGACATTTTAGAAACTTGTCACAATTATTGATTTGTTTTAAATTTGTGTCATAACTTCGACATTTCTTTAATGGGTCGTATTTTTTGTGACACTTATGCGACACATTATTTAGTGCCTCAATATTACGATAAATTATTTAAGACACTTTAAGAAATTCCCCTAATTATATGACACAATTATTAATTTGTTGCAAATTTGTGGCACAACATTGTCATTTCTTTGATGTGTCGTATTTCCCTTGACAATTATGCGACACTTTTTCTAAGGTCCAAAATTTACGACTAATGTTTATGACACTTTACTAAAATGTTACTACATGATGACACAATTAAATTTGTTGCAAAATTGTGGTACAATTGTGTCATTTCCTTCTTGTTACGCCTCACTTGTGACATATATGCAATACTTTCTAAGAGTTAAAAGGCTAAAATGTACTGAGCTAATCAAAAGCAATCAATTAAAAGATGGAGAGAGACAGAATTCCCAAATTTAAAAATATGGACAACTATCACTTTTAAGAAGAAAAGTAGGGGGTCCTTTGATCCGATAGACATTCATGTTACTTAAAATATGGGTCATTGTTGAGGTTAATTTTTTCGTGTGTAATTGCTAATTTTTTTTATCTCAACTCCTTGTTTTTCGTTGTCACCCACACTATTTCCCTATTCTTTTTCGCTTTATATGAAATGCAGATTAAACTTTTTTACTTTCAATGAAACATAAATTAGTAAAATCACGAAGTCTTGTTTTAGAGTGACTAATTGTTAAAAATTGTTATTTTTATACTTAATATAACTAATGGGGTGATTTGATTATTATTTTTATTTATTGTACCGAGGTTCCTATAACTTTGAAAAACTTTTAACCCTATAAGTTATTGAAACGAGATTTTTCATGATTGATCTAACTGTTAGTCGGTCTAACATGAGAGTTTCACTAGTAAAACTTGTAAGAACACATTTTTCGATAGGTACCTCTTTTGGTACCTCTTTTGGAGGCAACTATGTTGCCTCAGTGCTCCTGGTGATCACTTAATCTCTCTGTACATCCATTCCTTAAAGGCTTGGGGAACCTTATATATTATCCCCCACCTTTGGGTGCTTTCATTTAAAAAAAATAAAAATAAAATAATTGTAAGTACACGTTTTTCAAACTTTATAACAATATTTTTATTTCCTGATCACTATTAAAAAAGGTTTCTAAAACATGAGAAGCTGAATTATTAAAATATACTCCCTTCGTTTTTCTATTCATGACACCATATGTTTAGGTGCTTGGATTTAGGTAAAGAAAATGAGTGTATGAAATTGAATGTAGAAAGTAAAAAGTAGAATGAGTGGATGAAATTGAAAGAATTTTGCTAAAAATGGAAACAATGTCAAATAAAAGAAAATATTAATTTATAATCTGTGTGACATAAATAAAAAAACAGAGGGAGTATAATAGTTATTTGTAAAATGTATAATTTATTTAGTCAATTATTTTGTTTCAAATTGAAATATTAGATTTTAGCAAGGCTCTCCGGTTAGATGGCCTAATAGTTACATCAATCATAAAAACCTTATTTTTGTAACTTTTAAATTTGAATTATTATTATTTTTATACCACGATACATTTTAAAATATTTTAAAATTATAAGAACCACGAAAAATGATTCTTCTAACCCTTAGACGGTCGAAAACATGACTTTGTGTAGATTTTATATCTAATAAATGAAAATTTATTTTTAAAAACAGTTGAGTTTCTTTGTTTCTTGTATATTAAAATTATCTTCACAAATTTTTGGTTTACACCACTTAACAGTTAAAAGGATCATTTTATAATTAACATAAATAATGAGATAAGTTCATGTTTTTTTCATTTTTTCTTAAATGAGGTTCTCATTATTTTTCAAAAGCCGGTGCTAAAAATTTTAAAAATTAAATCTTCCTACCAAAAATTTCAAAAACAAATTACCGAAAAATTCAAAAGTAGTTGTCAAAACTTTCATGGGCTTGGCGCAGATGCGTGCAACTGCTCCAAGCTAAATTATGTTTTTTCCCGACTTTCAAATCGTTTACTTCTTTTGTTGACTTTAACTTATAACAAAGTTGACTTAAATTAATGAATGATTAACCTTTATTGACCTAATATATATAAATACAAATAAAAATGTTTGACATTAACTAATCAATGGTCAACCCTTACTTGACTTTTGTATATAAACACTAATAACTAAGTTGATTACAACTAATCCACGGTAAATTCTTACTTGACTTTTTTTATGTATAAATACTAATAACTAGGTTGACTTCAACTAATGAACGATCAAACCTTACTTGACTTATTATATATAAGTACTAATAACTAATTTGAGTTTAACTAATCAACGATAAACCATTACTTGACTTAGTGTATATAAACACTAAAAACTAAATTGACTTTAACTAATCAACGATCAACAGTTAACTTCCTTGACTTTCTATATATAAACATCAATAACATAGTTGACCTTAACTAATTAACGGTCAGCCCTTACTTGAATTTCTATATATAAACACTAATAACTAAGTTGACTTTAACTAATAAGAGTCACTCATTAGTTGACTTTATGTATAAACAGAAATAACTAAGTTGGCTTAACCCAATCAAAGATCAACCCCTACATAACTTTCTATATATAAACACAAATTACCAAGTTGACTTAACTTAATGGTCAACTTTTGCTTTACTTAACTAATTAACGGTCAACTTTCGGTTGACTTAGTAAATATAAATACGAATAAAAATGTTTATATTTAGTTAATCCACATTCAACTCGTAATTGATTCAGTATATATAAACACAAATAAAAATGTTTGACTTTAACTAAACAACGGTCAACCATTACTTGACTTTCTATATATCAACAAAAAAGAATTGACTAACTAATCAATGGTGAACCCTTACCCTTTCTTGGCATTTTTAAATAAAAATATTAGTAAAAATGTTTGGCTTTAACTAATCAACGGTCAACCCTTACTTGACTTTCCGTATATAACTAGCTTGATTATAAATATCAACAATCTAGTTTTACTTAACTTTCCAAACTTTTATTACTTTGTTTGAAATTTAGATATTAATTTTTTGAAAAATATGTGAAAATGGCTTACACATTTTTTTGAAAGTGTTAAAACAACTTCCAATTTTTAAAAAGTGCAAAAATAACCGTGAGCACGTATGAATGTCAAAAGCAATTTTGGTCAGAGTTACAAAAGAAATAAAGGCATACAATCTAAAATAAATCTGAAATAAAATTGGAAGGGCTGTTCTTAGTTAATTTTTTTAATTAACTTCTGGCCCAATTCTACACCCATATAATATTTTGCCCAAAACACTACTAACCCTAATTAATTCCACTTGAGATATCCCCTCTTTCTCTCCTTCCTTACCACATGCAGCCACCACCACACCAAAGAAGCGCCACCTCTGCTCCTCCACGACTTGCCGCCACAAGTATCATCATGCCCTTTCACGTCTCGCCACCACCAGCGTGCATCATCGCCACCGAAAGAGATTGTCAAATATTAACATTCTTCGTTCCACATCCTTCATCGGCCACCTCTTATGATCATTGCAACCCGACCATCCTTCTTTTCCCCAGACGACGGTAATCAATTGAGTTTGTGCATCTTCATCAGCGAGAAGGATTTCATTTCTTGATCTTTCATGATTGATGTTCTGGTGAGTTATTTTTTGTTTATTCTAATGTTGCTGTTGTTTGTGTTGATTCATAGATGGTGGTTGTTGTAGTGCAAAACAAAACTGCTCGAGCCTATCATTTACCAACCAGTTAAGCTATTTTTTTTCAGATTACGGCATTGGTTCAAATATTGGAAGCGGTATCAAAATGGTTTAGGGTGGCCGGCACAGATTCTTGATCCAAAAGAGCTCCTTGAAGGATGCGCTTTCTCTGCAAAATTGGAGAATCGTGTTACGCTCCTTTGTAGAGAGGATGCCAGTGTGTAAGTGCTTCTTCTTCTTGAGTTTAGTTGAAATGCTAGTTTTTCTTAATTTTATGTTTTACAGAAGATTTTTTATGCTTCTTTCATTTAAATTGTGATTAATTACTTGTTGGGTTTTTTAAATGGTTTAAAATTGGTAGGTTTAATTTTTCGTGTTTCTGAAATGCTGGTTTCTCTTGATTTTGTGTTTTACATAAGCTTTTATATGCTTCTTTCATATACATTGTGCATTACTTCTTTCACGTATTTTCTTGCACTACTTCATTAACTCTTACAAAACTTGTTGCAATAGATTTTGGTCCTGGTTCTTCTAAAACCCCTGCCATTATCTTTACCCATGCAGAAGAAAACCCCTATTTCCATTTCCAACAATTCCCCATGTGGGTGAAATAACTTGCAAATCATGCATTGTACGCAATACAACCCCTTTTATGGTTTGGGTTGATTTAGGAATGGGGGTTGTGGGAAACTTCTCTTTTGACCTTAATATTGAGATGTGTGATATTGAGAGTTTTGTGAGGTATTAACTTAGGGGAAGATTAGTTAGGATGTGGATACGTCATTTTCTTCATATGCTTAGATCTTTTCTTACTCGAGGGTGAGTAAGGTTTAAGTGGTGGGAGGTTTGATGTATCCATTTTATGTGCATAATTTTGTTATTTTTGGGGTAACTTTTGTGCCCTTTTATAATCAAGAACTTGTGTTTTACCTTGAAATTCTCTTAGGAGGGGTAAGAGCAACTTTACACTCTTTTACCTATTCTAAGTGAATTTTGCATGACAAAGGAAGAACGTGGAGAATTGAACACCGGAGGCCATTGAAAATCACCTTCCGAAGACTTTGAAGACCTGCTTCAAAGAGTTCAAGACTTGAAGACCGGAGGCCGACGAAGACCATATTTTTGAAGGCTTTCTTCAAAGAGTTGAAGACTTGAAAAATGAGAGGAATCATTGTGAAGATGAGTGTTTACGACAACGAGAAGAAAAGAAGACAAGGTTAAGTTCTGGCACTCGTCGCGAGTCGCGACGAACCCGTCAATGGGTTGCGATGAACCCATCAATGGGTCGTGACGAACCTATCAATAGGTCGCGACGAACCCATCAATGGGTTGCGACGAACCTGTCAATGGGTCGGGACGAACCCATCTATGGGTCGTGATGAACCCGTCAATGGGTTGCAACGAACCCGTCAATGGGTTGCAACGAACCCGTCAATGGGTCGCGATGAACCCATCAATGGGTCATGATGAACCCATCAATGGGTTGCAATGAACCCGTCAATGAGTTGCGATGAACCCATCAATGGGTTGCGACGAACCCGTCAATAGGTGGGCAGAACCTAATCTTTTCCTTTTTGAAATATAAAAGGCAATCTCATTCCATTCATTCATCACTTCTTATTTTCTGCGTTTGGTACTATTTCTAACCCTATTTTTTACCATTTTTCATCTTTAAATTCTCTTGTATTATGTTTGGTTTGTTAGCATTAATTAGCATAAACTCTTGCAGCTAAATATAGTTCTTGGGAGCAATTGACAAAGGGTTTCAAGCCCATATCTTAAGAACAATTTGTAGCCTATAAGATACTCATACTATTATGCATTTATGGAGCATTGAATGTGTTTGTTAACGTCATTAACATTCTTGAAAGCTTGAGCATATGAAGTACTTGTATGATATGCTTGTTAGGGTTTGGGGAAATGGGTTGATTTCCCCTTTTCTTTGTAAGAATCCAAGAGTATGATTTAGAGCTTTTGATTGTGTTCATTGATTGATAATCACTAGATGAATATGATAATATTGAACTCTTTGTCATGTTTGTTGCTTGTAGAAAATGAGAGAAGTCTATGAATGTCCACTGTTCTTAACTAATCTTGTGTAAATGCATGAATTGGTCAAATGCTTAGACACAGTGTAGTGTTTATAAGTGTTGCCAAGCTTGTTGATTCTTCGTGCTCAATGCTATCAATGGGATACTTTTTGTCATGTTTCGAGTAAGGGAGTCATTGGTGAGGTTTGACAAGAGATGTCAAATTCACTATTGCAAACTACTATCTAAGAAGGATTGAAGTTTAGTCTTCACAACAAAGAATGAAAGTAGCAAATAGGTTGCATGTTTAATGATTGATAAGAGGCTTGGAAGTGGTAATCAATTGTGCCCAAGGTTCCCTCAATCTTTATTTTAATCTTGTCTTTAGTTTTCTTGCATGATTAGTATAGTTCTCTTGCTTTGCTAATTGTACTCTTTCAATTCGATAACTTAGGATAAAAAACCAACCAAACCCCCATTTTTCTACGTGCTTTTATATGTATTTTTATATGTATATGCCAAGTATGTTTTCTCCTATATATGTTTAAACACTTAAAAGGATCCCTCTATTCATGTGACCCCTGACATGCCATTATAAACTTAATTGTATATAGGAATAATTAGGGCTTAAAAGTATTAACTTTAAGAGGTATGTCGATGACCTCCCACCCCCCTTCCCTGGTTAACTATACTATCTATTCCTAGCAACACGTATGGATTTAAAACCCTAACATGGTTATGCGTGATTGACTTTTAGGCCCTAGCATCTCTGTGGACATACCCAAGGCTTACTGCTAACTACCCTATCGGTAGCGTAGTAGTGAGTTGCATGCAGAACTGTAAATTTATCTTTGACCATTGATCTATTTATCTAAGCCTTTGCTCGAGTTAATTAGCTACAATTAATGACCCCGAGTGTAGGCGGGTCAAATTTTGGCCTAATGTTGGGGATGCTAATTAGCTTAAGTGTCAATTAGCAGAACATATTAGTAGAGTAGTTAGTAATGACTTTTTTTGTTTTATTTTTTTGATTCATGTGTTGAGCTATTACAATGGTTATCTGGTTTCCTTCTGATCTCTTTCCAAGTGTTTTCTTTGGAAGAGTACTGTTAGCCCCTAGTTTATGGTACACACTTGTATCACAAACATAGGTGTTCTACATTACCCAATTGATAGCACAGATAGGCGGAAATAAATTGAAGAGGAGACCTATAGTAGAGGTTTAACCTAGGCCGTTAGGGTTGGTAGAAGAACCATAGGAAATGGCAGAGGATAAAAGAATGTTTAGGGAACTTATGGCTTATAATCTGGATTGTCATCTGCTATACATCACATTCTTCCCATTGCCACCGAATGTGATGCGTGCTAAAGATTGGAATGATCCATTGTCTTCCCACCTTCCACGGGATAGCGGGGAAAGATCCGACCAAGTATTTGTCAGAGTTCCACTTGGTTTGTACAATATGAAGACTCAGGGTGTTTCTAAGGAAGACTATAAACTGAGGGCTTTTTTGTTCTCTCTTCAAGATGGGGCTAAGGATTGGCTTTACTATTTACCTCCCGGCTGCATGGGCTCTTGGATGGATAGGAAGCCAAGATTTTAAAGAAGTAATTTTCGACGTCCAAATCCACCAAAGTGAATAAGTAACTATCTAATATTACCAAATGAGCTATGAAGTCACTCTACGAATATTGGGAGCATTTCAAAAGGTTGCTTGCAAGTTGTCCATACCATCCTTTCAAGGATGGAGACTTAGTTTACCACTTCTTCAAAGGTTTGTGTGGTGAAGACATGTGGATGGTGAATGCCGCACTTAATGGATCAATTGTCAACAAAAGACCTAAGGATGTGATGGCTTTCTTTGATAAATGGCCAATGGTATGTGACAGTTTCTCACCAGGTCAAGGGTTAAGGTCTTGGATGAACCCTTGCAATCTCCTAAGTTGGAGGAGCAAGTCTAAGATCTTGCTTCTATGGTGAAAGAACTTCTACGAGGGAAGGTCTATCAATTCAAAGTATGCAGGGTGTTCAACTTAGACCACAACACTGAGGCGTGTCCTGAAGTTGTAGAAAATTTACTAAAGGTGAAGGCCGTTGAGTACAACAACCAAGAGAGACAACAGTTTGCTAGGGGTCAACCACAAGGGTTCCAGGGGAACAAAGACGATGCATGCTTGGACCCCTGGAAAAACTTGTTCAACCCAAGGTACCGAGACCATTCAAATTTTTGGTGGAGGGAAGAAAATCAACCTCAAGGTTATCGGGATGGATAAGCCCCACCTCAACCATACCCTAGAGGTGAAGTCCCTCCTACAGCCACTGCTTGATCTATAAATTAGTAGAGAAGATATCCTAGAAGCTATTGGTCAATTGGGGAATAAACATGAAGTTTTTGCGGAGATGACATGGCGTGAGATTGAAGACCTAGGCAATAGAGTTTTCTAAAGTATCAAGAATCTTGAAGTTCAAGTTGAACAACTAGCCACCTCGTGAGCTGACTTGAGGGCAAGCAGTCTAGAAAACTCCCTTCCCAACCGGAGGTCAATCGAAGAAATGTGAGTACACTCAAGTTCAAATGTGGGAAGGAAGTTCGTGAGTATGAGAAGAAGGTGATGCAAGAGGACGATAGGGTATTAGAGGCTACCAAGGCACACGTTTAAGAGAATGAGATTGTGGTCAAGAAAGTGCCTTCCAAGGAGCTTCCACCACCTGAGGCATAAGTGACTATCCCACCTCCATTTCCAAATGCTTTGAGGGGAAGGCCCAAGGTGGCAACCAATGATGCAAGCATTCGAAGAGTCTTCAAAAAATTTGTGGTAACAATCCATATCTTGGAATTAATTGAAAATGTACCATCGTATGTGAAGTTTCTTAAAGTTTCATGTATAAAAAAGAGTAGTAGACCAACTAAAAAGGTTGGACATTTAAAAATGGGGTGAGTCACCTTTTTAACCCATAAAAGCTTGACTAAGAAATGTAATAACCCCAAAATTTTCTCTATTCCTATCTCCATAGGTGGAAAGCTGGTTGAAAATGCCATGATAGAATTAGGCGCATCCCTCAATGTGAACCCATTTAGTCTTTACGAACACCTAGTGATAGGTGAGCTTAGGGAAACTAGAGTGATGGTCCAACTCTCCGATCACTCCCAGGCTAGCCCTTGTGGGCTAGTAAAGGATGTGATGGTGTGGGTAGGCAAGTTGGTTTTTCTGGTGGACTTTTATGTCCTATACGTGGCGCACGACGGAAGTGCACCCCCAATACTTTTGGGAAGACATTTTCTCAAAATGTCTATAACTGAAATTGATATCCATTTGGGAATCTGAACTCTAGAAGATAATGTGGAGAAAGTGAAGTTTGACATCTATAAGTCTAGGCATGATTAAAAAAATTCTTCTTTTATGTACAAATGTGTAACCTTATGTGATAAGCATGATTTCCATGAATTTTCTTGTGTTACGAATGGGCATGAATATTTGGATCAGTTCTATGTTGATGATATTGTTGATAAGTTTGATGAATAGCATGATTCAATTAACAATATGTCTGTGCTAGGTTGTTTTTCCAAGCTAACTAACTTGCAGCGGGAAAGGAAGAGCACCGAGGGCTTAAAACCCCCTCGACCTCCTCCTAACCCAAAAGTGATGTTCACGGACTCAACCTTAGCAAGGTACAGTGATTCATTTTCTACGACGGACAAAGGGTGTGAAGATAAGGGTGACACATTGTGGAGACCCCTGTCATCATGGGTGGAATCACCGATGGCGATTTTGGAGACCCACATGTAGGTGGTTCTAACCTAAACTGAATGAAAGAAAATAGTCGTGAGGATGAAAGTAAATATGTGGTGTTTTTTTTGCTTTGATTTCAAGTTTTTAGTAGTGATAGATTTTGCATGTTCTTGTTTGTAATGAGGATTTTTTAGATGAAACTATTGTTTGATTTGTATATTTGAGTTTGAGTCTTGTGATTGTGTTTTGATGTAATTAGACTCGATTGGTAACATTGTTTTTTCGAAAAAAAGGGAAAACCCAAGGATATATGTAAAAATTTATCGCAGCCACATGCCAAGACCTGGCACGTTCCCCGCAAAGTACCATGATCTGTGCCAAGGGAGCTTGGCACGAGGGGCCTCGCGCCAAAGATCTGGCATGGACAGCTCCAGGGTATACAGTCTGTGTCAGGGGTCTTTGGCATGAGGGGGGTCCATGTCAGGTGCTTTCGGCGCGGAGGTATCTGCGTTGTTCCCCCCTGTTATGCTGTCAAATTATTCCAAAAATAAAAATTTTTGAAAATTCTGAATTTTAAGCTTAAAATGCATTTTTTGTTCATAAAATTTTAAATTCTCTAATTCCTTAGGAATTTTTATGCAAATACTACTTCCAACATACCTTGTGAATTAATTTATTTGTACTAATATCCCCTAATTTTCAATTTTCATAAAATTTCATTCTTATCCTAATTGTACCTGTGTATGCTGAATTTTCTAGATACTTGATTCATATCTTCCCCTAAATGAAGCATTTGGCACTTTAAATCTTTCCAAGAAATACCCACTCACACACACTCTTGTTGAACTTGAAAGTTTAACCCTTTCTCTCAAAAGTTAGAAACATTTGCTTCTTCATGTGTGGATCTCGCAAATATTTGCTTCAAATTATGGGCGATCCATTGAACTCTTTGTTTCTTTGCTTTATTAACACTGTGGCGGTGTTATGTGAAGCATGATCTTGAATGAGTGCATGTTGTTGAGATATGTGTTTGGGTTGGTATTCATGATCTTGGGTTGAAGAGTTGGGTGGTTTGATGTGCTATTATGCTTGGATGTTATGTTCTTCATGTGTTCAGTGATTTGGGAGGGGATGAATCTTGAATGCATAATCTTATTGATGGGTTGGCATGAATCTACATGAGTTTTTTTTTATGAGAATGTTCTTTTTTAAGTTGCATCCATGCTTAGATTATCATGTTTTGAATGGTTAGTCTATATAGAAAGAATTGACTTGTTAAATGATAATGTGGGCCATGCCTTGTTTATGATCACATTACCACTCTTTCCTTCATTTTTTTAGGATGCCTCCTAATAATAATGTGTAGGAAAAGGGGAAATCCTCATAGGGCAAGAAGGGGAAGAAACCAGCCAAGGGTGCAAACCATGAGCTGGTTACTCCCATTCTTCACAACCTCGCATTCATGACTGAAGAGTTTATGGGAATGGGAAACATCTCGAGGACTGCAACCTGGAGGGAGAGGAATTTTAGAGAGCCAAGAGGAGTATATTGGAGACTGGATTTGCATGCAAAGACACGTTGGCAGCTCTAGGCTTACTCGAGTCTGTGTCCTATCTATTGGGTAGAGTAGGTATAGAGGGGTTCATTGAGATTAGACCTATATCAGGTAGACCCTAGAGTTCATAGATACTCTTTGGTCATGGATGAGGATGGGCAAAAGGAGATCAAATTCAATCTTGATGATAAGAAGTAAAAGATGACACACCGAGAGATAGCTAACACCTTCAGTTAAAGGTACGACAAAGAGATCATGAGGACACACTCTTAAGGGATGCCTTTTTCTCTCAGCAACTTTTGGAGGCAGCTGACAGGAACAGATTGGAAGAATTTGTGCAAGAGTACTGCCTTGGTTCAACCGGCATTTCTTTACGTTCACCGCTTACTGGCAATTGGAGTTTTCTGCCACCGTGAGCTAACGCAATGTCCGAGTTCAGATGTTCATTGCCTCTAGGTAATGACTCCTCAGGATAATTTATACTTGAACCTTGTAGGGATCTTTGTACAAAAGTGTTTGGAAATGGGTGACTGAAAGAGTGGGAAGATTCCTATAGGCAGCATGGTAGAGCTACTGGAACAATACTTAGGGCAACTAGTCACTCGATGTGCATTGGCCAACTTGGGGAGCTTCGAAACAAGGTACAATATTGAGAAGTTGGACAAGGCATTCGTGGTTGCCCACACTACATCTGAGGACCATTCCATGTGGCTTTATGGTGGGGCGAACACTTGTAGGATCATCGTACATCCTCAGTCGGAGCGCACCACCATCACCCATGAAACATGTTTGGATGACCTATTTGTTGAGCCCGATCCATGTTTTGAGAGTGATTTCTATAGATTTATAGCTATGCCAGAGATGGATGTTAAGGAGGCGAGGGTGAGACTTCCTCGAGGGCACCTCCTAGTTGCTCTAACTTATCTACGGACATTAGTGACCAATTGCACTCCCTTGGGGAAATGAATTTGACCTGCTTCCTCCCGGGATCATTAATTGTAGCTAATTAACCCAATCAGAGGCTTTCCCGTGGGTAAGGTCAAAGGTAAAATTTATAGTTCCGCACCCATCTCACTTCTACGTTACCTAAAGGGTAGTTAGCAGTAAGCCCTGGGTTTGTCCACAGAGATGCTAGGGCTCAAGTATCAGCTAAAAACCCAACCTCATATGGGTCATCAATTTGTACAAGTGAAACAAATAACTAGTAAATGCAAACAAAAGGGGGGAGGGGTTAGGTTTTTCAAGTTAGCAACTACAAAACATGAAATTAAAAACCAAGTAATCTAACAAAGCTAAGCACTTCCAGAGTCACTGTGAAACATAGTTCATTGAATGTTTCCATCCTTGATTCATTCACATATAAGATTTACTAGACAACCTAATAGAGTGTTCATAACACGTTATTTGGCCGATAGCATACATTTCCCCGTACCTGTCACGCCGGGTGCACTTGCAACCCTCCATCGACACTGCCATTGTAATTAGGGGAGTACAACAAGGTTCAACCATTATTCTTGGTCTATTTCTCTAATGTGCAATTGCATCCTGGGCTTCCACCTTGAATGCACTACTTTCCCTTTGTCCTATCCATTAGGCCAAGGGGTCGTTGGCACCTTATTTATGTTACTAGGGTTTCTTACAACCCTAGATTGCTACTATTTCACTATCTTGACCCCGAAACCTATCAGAAAACTTAAAATAATAAGCCAAGACTGGTGCGATGGTAAATAAGTCAGAGAAATACTCAGGTCTCACATGCATGCACTCACATAGACGCAACGTATTCCCTTACCCATTATAGCATCTATGTTTCTCATCCTAAGGGGGCATCAATATTTAAGAAATACATGAATATAGCCCAAAGTTTGTGCCAATGTAGTGTACCATTCATGCATTTCAAATATTCAAGAACAATCACAATAATATCATGAACAAAATATTTGGATTAACTATAGAATCTCACAAAACAAATATTAAATCATGCGCTATAATTTATCCCAAAGCTATGGAAACTACTCTACATATATGAATTTCAAATATGGATTTGAATTCCACATGTATGATGAAAGAAAAAATAAAAGGAAAGAAAACAAATTAAAAATGAGAGAGTAATTCTCTCTCTAAAGTAGCTCTCCTAATAGCCTAAAAATGAAATCGAACTATCTACTCTTTATTCTACTCTTTTCACCTAGTAGACTAAGGCTATATTTATAGAAGAATGGGATTGGGCCTGGAAATGGGCCTAAAATAGGCAAAAATGACTAAACCCTAGTTATGCCAATCGCCCGGCGCGGGCCAGCACGGATGGCGTGGTCCACGCCATGTACTTATCATGGGCTGCAGGATCTGGTGCAAGTTGTGCCTCTTCATCCAGCGTGAGATGCTAGATTTGGTGTGGGCCACAATGCATCATCTGGCATGGACCGTGGCCTTTGAAGCGAGCCTTCGTCAGTGTGCTGGATTTAGAACTTCTAATTTGTGGGGTGCAAGTCTTGGCGAGGGCCGTCGTCAAGAGCTAGATTTGGAACTTCTGACTGCGGGTCATGGGCCATTGTTAGGAGCATTGGTCAACTCAGAATATTTGTTTTGGGAGCGAGCTTTGGCATGGGCCATCGGCTGGTCTTGGAATCTTGGACTTGGAACTGTGCGAGCCATCGTAGATAGGATGGTCTGCGCCTATACTTAGCAGATTTTAAGTGAAGTCTTGAACTCATGTGTGTGAGGTGTGAGATTATGCATGGTCTATGCCATAGCCTCATGCTGAACACTATTGGCATGGGCCAACTCTTTTGGCATGGGGCGTTGGTGCCTAACCTTGAACGGCCTGCGCCGACCTCTGGTACCCTGGCCAGCTGAACTTGTTTCCTTCGCTACGGGTGAACCATGAGTCTGATTTTTGAGTCCTAGTAGTAGATTTTGTAGTGCTCAAGAAGAAAAATCCAATGGAATTAGCCTTCAGGGCTAATTCTTCTCAGATCAATCCCAGACTTTGGCACAACTTATCGGACCATGATTCCCTTTTTCTTCATTGGCCACTTTGATCTCCGTTGCCACCTATCTTTAGCACCAATCTCTTTATACCATTAAATAATGTTTTTGGCCTTCATCTACTACCATTCTAGAGGTGAATGGCCTTCGATCTCTTCTACCATTTTTGCAAACGACCTTCAATATCTTCTACCGCCCTTAACAACGGCCTTCACATAGAATGTAACCAAAACATACCCACAAGCAACCTACTAAACATGATCAAATGGAAAATGTTCGAGTCCGTGGATAAAATATGTCCATTAGTACTAATCAATTCTACAAAATGCAGGATTTAGACAAGAAAACCAAACATGGCCATCTAAACCCCTTGTCACGTAAACTCACTTAATACTAGGAATCCTCCAAACAAAATAAGCTTAAAACTATGCTGAATGCAATGGTTAACGTATGAAAAATGAAGCATGTCAGACTCCCCACACTTAACCCTTTACTCGTCCTTTAGTAAATAAAGACAAGACAAAGAATTAAGTGAAATGTAGCGTCCAAACAGAAGTTAACCGGGCATTCATCTTATTCCTAGATTACCCTGTTTCCCCCCGAAAGAGTAAGAATCTCACATCTTGGGAGGTCATCTCCATACCTCTCAAAGTTAATACTTGTAAGCCCTAAGGCTCCCTATCTACAATTAAGTAGATAGCAGCAAGTTGGGGTCATCCATGAAGAAGAGGGATTTTCTTAAGCATTTAAACATAAAAGATTTCTATTTTGCTAGAAGTAGATATATATATACACATATAAAAGTGATTAAATGGGGAGGTTTGTTTTGTTGGTTTTCATAAATTATAAAAATAAAAGACGAGACAACTAGAAAAGTCAAGTAACTATGCTAATCATCAAACAAACTAAGAAAAAGGGGTTTTAAAACTACAAAAGAAAAGCCTTGGGGGCAATTGATATCCATTTCCAAACCTAATGTAGATCATTAAATCATTCACTCATCCTATCACACTTGTTACCTATGGGGAATGCCAATAGAAGATCAACATTCAATCCTTCTTAATAGTAATTTGCGAAGACAAACAATGACCATTTGCAAACCTCATTGATGAACACCCTAGATAAAGAACAACCATAGGGGTATTTCATCAAAGACATTATACACAAAGGACCATCAATTTGACAATGAAAAGCCTTCTACCAAAGACATTGCCATTCAACAAAACATAGCACTCATTAGGCAAAACCTAGAATAAACCACATTCAAGGTTCAACCTTTCATTGAATCAATAGGATAAATATGAGAACAATCCACATTAACATACTTATCTAGAAAGAATAACAACACATTATGCACAAGAAATTCTAAATTCATGTTCCTAGATTTTCAAGCAATGGAGCTAAGGAATTCGTCACTTTCCTAACACCCTAACACTTCAATCATACACACACTTCCTATTGTCAAAAAACACATGGCATAAATGAAGTAAAACATAGAATTGAAAATGCATAAATGCTAAATAACAAAGGCTTCAAGAACGAGTGAAACAATCTATTCACTACTTCCACTACTTGTTGTGAAGATAAATCTTCCATCCTTCTTAGATAGTAGTTTGCACTAAGTATGTTAATGTGGATTGTTCCATCCTTCTTAAAAAATAATAAATAAATAAAAAGATTCCCACTAAGTTAAAAACCAGAGAGGGCATCTTAGGCAACATTGGAGGCCTGGATAGGTCGAAAACCAGAGAGGGCGACCTAGGAAAAAATGAGAGGCTAAATGTGTGGAAAATGGTTACATGTAAGCCGGAAAAAAAACATGATGTGTGGCTGGGATGAAAACCCGAAAGGGCTCCTGAGCAAAATGACAGAAAATGAGAGAAATTGAAAAATGTTAAGTGTTCAATCAATTGCCGGCGTTGGAGTCATAAGGTTGCGGTGGCCATATGGATGGATCGGGTAGCTTGACATCTTGAGGACGTTTTCGGAGTGGAAAATTTAGTGGGAGAAGACAAAGTAAGTTATGAAACTCTTGATCGTTAATATACTTCATTTTTAGGTTGATACATTGATATAAAGTGGAGTATGTGTTTTGAACCTTCTACATGTCTTTAGTGTCACCTTATACCATTGGATTTGGATTGTCAATTCAGGATTTAGAGATGTTTTAGGGATATTAATGAATTGATGGGTTGATATGGTTAGGTTAGATTTAGGAATGGGGGTTGTGGGAAACTTCTCATTTGACCTTAACATTGGGATGTGTGATATTGAGAGTTTTGTGAGGTATTGACTTGGGGGAATAGTAGTTAGGATGTGGATACATCATTTCCTTTGTATGCTTGGATCTTTTCTTACTCGAGGGCGAGTAAGGTTTAAGTGTGGGGAGGTTTGATATATCCATTTTATGTGCATAATTTAGTAATGTTTTGGGTCACTTTTGTGCTATTTTATTATGAAGAGCTTGTGTTTTACCTTGAAATTCTCTTAGGAGGGGTAAGAGCAACTTTACGCTCTTTTACATCTTCTAAGTGGATTTTGCATGTCAAGGGAAGAACACGGAGGCTTGGAAACCAGAGGCCATTAAAGATCACATTTTCGAAGACTTTTGAAGACTTGCTTCGAAGACATGAAGACCGGAGGCCACCGAAGACCATTTTTGAAGACCTTGAAGACTTGAAAAATAAGAGGAATCACAGTGAAGATAAATGTTTACCACAAGAAGAAGAAAAGAAAACACGGTTAAATTCTGTCACTTGTCGCGAGTCGTGATGAAATTGTCGCAAGCCTGTCACGAGTTGCGACGAACCCGTCATGAGTCGTGACCAACGGGTAGCCGCAATCTAACCTTATACTATAAATAGCACTCTATTTCCTCTCATTCATATCTCCTTCTTCTGAATTTATGGTATCGTTCTTAACCCTATTTTCTTCCATTTTCATCTTTGAATTCTCTTGTATTATATTTGGTTGTTTAGCATTAATTAGTATGAACTCTTGTAGCTAAATCTAGTTCTTGGGAGCAATTGATTTAAGCTTCCAAACTTATGTAGTAAGATTCTATGTTTGCTCATTTATGAACACTTATTGGAGAGCATTTATTATGCCATTAATATTGTGTTTTACCTCATGTATACCATGGATTGTTTGATTATATGAAATGTTTGCAATATTTAAATGTAAGAGTATTAGAAAAATTGCAAATTTCTTAACTCATTTGATATGGAAATCCAAAAGCATGGATTTAGAATTTCTTGTGTATAATGTGTGTTAATTCTTGCTAGATGAGTATGTTAATGTGGTTTGTTTTCATGTTTGTGACATAGATGCAAAGAAAGGTTGAACCTTGAATGTTATTTGTTATATGTTTAACCTAATAAATGCTTTGTTTGGTTAAATGACTATGTCTTTGGAATAAGACTTGTTGTTAACAAACCTATGGTCCTTCGGGTGAAATACCATTGATGAAATACCCCTATGATGTTGTTTGTCTAGGGTGATCATCAATGAGGTTTGCAAATGGTCATTGTTTGTCTTTGCAAACTACTCTTTGAATGATTGTTAATCTTTGAATGAGAAGTGATAACATTCCCCATAGACAATAAATGTAATTAAATGAGTTAATGAATCAATGAGCTATATGGGATTTGGAAGTGGAAGTCGATAACCCCCAAGGCTCCGTTAATTATCATTTACATCGTATCTTTACTTGTATTACATGATTAGCATAGTTCTCTTGCTTTGCTAGTTGTTGTATTTCAATTTGATAACTTAGGATAAAAAACCAACCCCCTCCCCCTTGTTTACATGCTTTTATATGTATCTATGTATGTATATGCTTAGTATATTTTCTCCTATATATGTTTAAACACTTGAAAATATCCCTCTTCTCGTGGACGACCCCGACTTGTCATTATCTACTTAATTGTATATAGGAAGAACTAGGCCTTAAATGTATTAACTTTAAGAGGTACGGCGACAACCTCCCATCGCCCATAAAATTTTATTCCATCCAAACACAATCACGAATCTCAAACTTAAATTTTCAAACCAACAAGAGTTTCATCTCAAATATCCTCATCAAAAACAAGAACATACAAAATATTTCTAATCCCTACATAAAACACGAAAGCAAAAAAGAAACACCATCTATTTATTGTCGTCCTCATGACTTAATTCTTTTCCATGCAAGTCTAGTTATAAAAACCTACCTGCGAGTCTTCGGAATCGTCATAAAAAACTCCACCCATGATGATATTGTTGTGGAGAGGTCTCCACAATGAGCCTTCCTTACCCTCGGACCTCTTGCCCGTGATGGGAAATGAATCTTTGTATTTCGCTAGCACTGAGTCTGTGAATGTTAATTTGGGGTTAGAGGGAGGTCGCGGAGGTTTTAAACCCTTGACAATCTCCCTTTCTTGCTGCAAGTCAGTGAGCATGGAAAAACAATCCAGCTCTAACATATTATCCATAGCATCATGCAATTCATCAAACTCATCAACAATATCATAAAAATGGGGTTCATCATAATTTCATACTCATTGGTAACACAATAGGTTTCATCATTCTCATCACATAAGGTTACACCTTTGCACATAAAAGAATAATTTTTCTAATCATGCCCAGATTTATAAATATCAAATTCATATTTATCCATGTCATCTTCTAGAGTCAAGGTTCCCAAGTAGACATTGATTTTATTCCTAGGCATTTTGAGAAAATGTCTCCCCAAAAGCATTAGCGGTGCACTTCTGCCGTGCTCCATGTCTAGGACATAAAATTCTGCTGGAAAAACCAACTTGCCAAATTGCACCATCACATCCTTTACTAGCATGGGAATGATTGGCGAGTTGGACAATCACTCTAGTTTCCCTAAGCTCTACTATTTCTAGGAATTCATATCTACTATATGGGTAACATTGATGGATGCACCTAAATCTATCGTGGCATTTTTAAAAAGTTTACCACCTAAAGTGATAGGGATAGAAAACATTCCGGGATAGTCGCATATCTTAGGTAATTTTTTATGGTTCATAATGATGACTCCCCCCATTTTTAAATTTCCTAACCTCTTAGTTACCCTACTTCTTTTCTATATACATGAAACTTTAAGAAATTCAGCATATAATGGCATGTGTTCAATCAATTCCAAGATAGGAATGGTTACCTGAACCTTTTTGATGACTTTTCGATGACTTTTTGAATGTTCGCACCATTGGTCACCACCTTTGTCTTTCCCCTCAAAGCATTTGGAAATGGAGGTTGAATTGTAGCTTATGCCTCCGATAGTGGAAACTCCTTGGAAGGTGCCTCCTTGACCATAATCTCATCTTCTTCAAAGTGAGACTGGGTATCCCTCATTACCCTTTCATCCTCTTACATAACCCTTTCTCTGAATCACAAAATCCTTCCTACTTCTCAACATGAGTGCACCCATGTACCTTAGATTGATCTCTAGTTGGGAAGGGAGATTGTCGAACTCCATGTCTTTAAGTCGGGTCAACGAGGTGGTAAGTTGCCCGACTTGAACTTCAAGATTTTGGATACTTGAGAAAGCTCTATTACCAAGGTCTTCAATCTCACACCTTGTCCTCTCCATAAAAATTCATGTTTCTTTACCAATTGACTGATGGCTTATAAGATATCTTCTAGATCTGCCTTGTAGATTGATGCATGGTTGTTTGAAAGGCATTCACCTTGAGGGTATGGTTGAGAAGGGCTTGTCCACCCTGGTATCCTTGAGGTTGGTTATCCTCCCTCCATCAGAAATTTGGATGATCTTGATACCTTGGGTTTAATAAGTTTTCTTAGGGATCCAACCTTGCATCTCCTTGGTTTCTCCGAAACCCTTGTGGTTAACCCCTAGCAAACTGTGGCCTCTCTCGATTGTTGTACTCAACGGCCTTCACTTATTGAAAATCATCTATGATCTCGGGACATTATTTAGAGTTGTGGTTAAGGTTGAAAACTCCACACACTTTGACTTGATGCACTTTTCCTTGCAAGAGCTCCTTCATCATAGAAGCAAGAGCTAGGACTTGCTCTTCCAACTTAAGTGATTGTGTGGGTTTATCTAAAATATTAACTCTTGACCTTGTGCCAAATTGTGCCACACCATTAGCCATTTCTTCAAAGAGGGCCATTGAACCCTTGGGGATCTTGTTCGCTATCGAAACTTGCAAGCGGCGTTCACCATTTGCATATCTTCATCGCATTACCCCTCAAAGAAATAATACATCAAATCTCTCTCCTTGAAGGGATTGTAGGGGAAACTTTCCAACAATATCCTTAAGCAATCCCAATAATTATACAAGCTCTTGGTAGCCCATTGGGTGATGTTCGACAATTGTTTCTTTAGCCTCACTGACTTAGACGCTGGAAAATACTTCTCAATGAACCTTCATTTCATGTCCATCCATGAAGAAATATATCCTGGTAGCAAGTAGTATAGCCATTCCTTAGCTCTATCTTGAAGGGTAAATGGGAAGGCTCTCAAGTTGCAATCGTCTTCAAAAACTCTTGGTGGATTCATGTTTATACACACCACATGAAACACCGATAGATGCTTGTTTGGGTCCTCTACCGCCAATCTGTGAAATGTCGGTATGTAATGGATCATGCCACTTTTCAGCTCACAACAAACATTGGCGGGTAATGGTGGGAAGGTAATACATAATGGCTAATTCTCTAGGTCTGGTGCCATGAGCTCCCGTAAGTTTCGATTATCTTTTGTCATTTCCACGGTTCTTCAACTAACATTGCTTGCCTCAGTTGAACTTATGTCCTAGTTCTCCATCTTCTTCATCTCTGAACACATGTGTTCTCAGTCGGGTAGTGTAAGATGCCTAGATTAGTGGTACGTGTGTATACCATAAACTAGGGCAAACAATTACCTTCAAAATACAAATTAGCAAACAGATCAAAAGTAAAAAAAATAACTATCACAATAGCTTAACAAGAAAATTATCAACAAAAAACAAAAATAAAAGAAATTACTAACTTCTCTACGAACAAGTTATGCTAATTGATACTTAAGTTGCAAAGCATCCCCAGAAATGGTGCTAAATTTTGACCCGCCTCCACCCGAGGTCATTAATTGTTGCTAATTAACCCTAGCAGAGACTTTCCTATGGGAAATGTCAAAGATAAAATTTATAGGTGTGTACCCATTCTCACTGTTGTGCTACATAAAAGGTAATTAGCGGTAAGCCTTGGGTTTGTTCACAGAGAAACTAGGGCTCAAGTATCAACGAAAAACACAACTTTGTATGGGTCTTCAATTTGTATGAGTTAAAGGAATAGATTTTTAATGCAAAAAAAAGAGGGGTTTGGTTTTTTTAAAATTAACAACTACAAAACATTAAATTAAAAGGCAAGTAATCTAATGAAGCTAAGCACTTGGGGAGTCATTGTGCAACATGGTTAATCTAATTTATTAATCCTCGATTCATTCACATGTAAGATTTACTGGATAACCTAATAGAGTGTTCATAACATATCATGCGGTCGATGGCATACACTTCCCCGTACCTGTCAAGTCTGGTGTGCTCGCAACCCTCCATCGACATTGCCATTGTAATTAGGGGAGTACAACAAGGTCAAACCATTGTTGTAGATCTTTTCCATCCCTATGTGATTACATCTCGGGCTTCCTCCACAAATGCACTAATTTCCCTTGGTCCTATCAATTAGGCCAAGGGGTCATTAGCACCTTATCCATGATACTAGGTTTACTATTTCACTATCTCTACCCCCAACCTATCAAAAAACTTGATGCAATAAGCTAAGACTGGTGCTGTCAAATGAGTCAGAGAAATACTTGGGTATCCCGTGCACACACTCACACAGACGCAACTTACTCTCTTCCCTATTGTAACATCCAGGTTTCTCTTCCCAATGGGGCATCAATATTTGCACCATACATGAATATAGCCCAAATTTTGGGCCAATGTGGTGTACTATTCATGCATTTCAAATATTTAATAACAATCACAATAATATCATGAACACAAAATTAGGATGAACTATAGAACACAAAACAAAGATTAAATCATGAGCTACAATTACCCTAAGCTATGGAAAGTACTCTATACATTTAGAATTCAAATATGGAATTGAATTCCACATCTAGGATGAAAGAAAAAAATAAAAGGAAGGAGAAGTTGCTCTGCAAATGGCCTAAGAATGAAAATAAACTATCTACTCTTTATTATGCTCATTTCACCTAGTAGACTAAGGCTATGTTTATAAGATAAGGGGATCAGGTGTAAAATATGGCCAAAATAGGCCAAAATGACTAAACCCTAGTCCAGAAGCTGCTCGGTGTGGGCCATTGCAGATGGTGTGGTCCGCGCCATGTGCTTGTCACGGGCTGTAAAATTTGGTGTGGGTCGTGCCTCTTCATCCGCCGTGGGATGCTAGATCTGGCGTAGGCCACATCATGTCATTTGGCATAGACCGTGGTCTTTTACGTGGTCCGAAGTTAATGTGCTGCATTTGTAACTTTTGATCCATAGGGCACAGGTTTTGGAGCAGATTGTCGTTAGGAGCTAGGTTTGGAACTTCTGATCTGCGGGTTGCGGGTCTTGGCCTAGGCTGTCTTCAGAAGTATTGGTCTGGTCCGAAGTTTGGCATGGGGTATGGCGTTTAGTGAAGGCCATCAGCTGGTCTTGGAATCTTGTACTTGGAACAGCACAGGCCGTTGTAAATGTGATAATTCACGGCCACACATAGCCAATTTTGAGCGAAGTCTTAAACTCCTGTGTGTGGGGCATGAGACTTGGCATGGCCCACCCTATAGCCTTATGCTGAACACTGTTGGTATAAGCCAACTCCTTTGGAGTGGGCCATTAGTTCCTAACCATGAACAGCTCATGCCCATCCGTGATACCTTGGCTAGCTGAATATGTTTTCTTCGCTACGGGTAAACCGTTAGTCTGATTTTAGAGTTCTAGTAGTCAATTTTGTAGTGCTCAAGAGGACAAGTCCAATGGAATCAGCTCTGAGGGATTACCCAATTCTTAATTTCCATTTTGATCTCTATTTCTGCCTATCTTTGACTCCAATCTCCTTCTACCATGCATTGATTTTGTGGCATTTGTCTCCTACCTTTGATCTATTCTACCGTTCTTACAAATGGCCTTCAATATCTTCCCGCCCTTACGAATCACCTTCACATAGAATATAACCAAAAATTACCCACGTAAAATTTAGACAAGAAAACCAAACATGGCCGTCTAAACCCCTTGTCATGTAAACTCACTTAATACTAGAAATCTGCCAAACAAAATAAGCTATAAACTATGCCGAATGAAACGGTTAACGCACCTAAAATGAAGCATGTTAGACTCCCCATACATAACCAATTACTCGTCCTCGAGTAAATAAAGACAAGACAAAGAATTAATATGTAGTGTGCAAACATAAGTTAACTGAAGCATCCAACTCATTCCATGATTACTTTGTTTCCCCTGAAAAAGAGTAAGAATCTCACATCTCTCACACTCCCCGAAGAAAATAAGCAATCTAACCACCCAAAAATTAAAATGTGGAAAAAATTAAGCCAAAAAGATAAGTGTAAAGCTAGCATACTTTTCCCAAAATGATCCCTAAAGCAATCCAAGAGTTGTCTCCCAAAAACAACCCACCAAGGAAATCCAAGAGCCGTTGACTTGGTTGTAACATAGGGATCATTCGTGATTCTTGACCTAGTTACAACCAAGGAGTCAAATGTATCGCCAAACTAGTTTTTTTGTTTTCTATCAATTTCTCTCAATTTCTCTAATTTTACCTAGGAGCCCTTTCAGGTTTTCATCCTAGCTTTAACACACAAAGGGTACTCATTTCTCACCTTTTCTACACGGTCTCTCATTTTTGTCGAGGCTCGAAAGCTTGTCCGGACCTAGGCTTTCATTTCACCGAATGTTTTCGACCTCTCTGACCTTTTCCCAATGTTACCCAAGTTGCCCTTTCGGATTTTCAACTTGTCCAGGTTTTTATATTTGTTTTTCATTTTTCAAGTTATTCACTTTTTTTGTAGCACAAATCACCCCAAAAGTGGTTTCATATTACAAACATAAGATCAATCACAAAAAAATACACCACCAATATCATAAAACAACATACCCCATGCAAATTAGGAACCTTAACATAGGATGTCATGCCATCGAATATCCATCCAAAATCATACATCAACAATTAAAAACCAAAATCATCAACTAGTAAGAAAAAATACCAACAAAAAACATAGAATGCACTGAGGAAATCCAAGAATGAAACTCCCTAAGGGCTCACTACTCCCTTCCTGACACTTAATTGATGCAAATTCAACAATGCAACAAAAATCATGTCAAAACATAAGTGAGGTTTGGAGAAATACTGGTACTCACTCTCGTGGGCTAGAAGGACCTTCCTCCTTGTTGCTCGTGAAGCTCCTCTCAATGTATCCCATTTCTTGAAGCGTTGCCTCCATGGAGTCCATTCTTGCACTCATTTCCTTCAATTGTGATCGCATTCCTTTCATTGCTTGGACAACAAAATTTTCCCCAAGAGATTGCAATTGGTCCATAGTGCCCGTGGATATGCGAGAATGAAGCTCTCACCCTTGGCCTCCTCAACATCTTTCTCTGTGGTGGCTAAAACTCTATAGAAATATCTCTCAAGTCACGGGTAGGGATCAATAATTAGGTCATCCAAATATGTGTCATCGTTGGATACGGTGCGCTCCGGCTGTGGAAGTACCATGAAACTATAAGTGCTCGCTCTGCCATAAAGCCATACATATATACCCTCTGATGTTGTAGGTCCCACAATGGATAATTGGGCTAACTTCTTGATGTTATAACTAGTACCCAATCATCCCAAGTTAGCCAACACTCTTTGTGTTACCGGATGCCCTAAGTATTGTGCTAGTAGACCTGCCATACTGCTTATAGATATCTTGCCATTATTTCTATCCCCCATTGTTAAAAATTCTTACATAATAGATCCTACAAAGTATGGGTAAAAATTACCCTTGGGTGTCATTTCACAAAGGCAATAAACATCCAAACCCGTGCATCGCTTAAGTTTACCGTGGCAGAAAACCCCCAAAGCAAAAAGTTGGTGAACATAACGGAACGATGGGTGAACCAGGGCAGTACTCTTGAATACGATCTTTCGATCAGTACCTGTCAACTGGACCCAAAATTGTTTTAGAGAAAAGGGCACCCCTTGATGGTGTGTGTTCTGGATCTCCTTTCCATACCTCCATCCAAAGACGCACGCTACCTCTCAGTGAGTCATCTTGTACTCCTTATCATCCAAGTTGAATTTGATTTTCTTGTGTCCATCATCGTCCATGACCGGCCATAGAGTAGCTAGGAACTCTATAGTCCACCACACATACTTCTTCGAGTGTCTCTCAAGAAACCCCTCTGGACCTGCTCATCCCAATAGATAAGTGAAGAGCTCGATTAAGCCTAGAGCTGCTAAGGTGTCCTTGCATGCAAAGCTACTCTACAAAACAATCCTCTTCGGCTATTTCGAGTCCCTCCACCTTGAGACTGTAGTTCCGAAGACGTTGGATTCCCCTGTAAACTCTTCAGTAAAAAATGTGGGGTTGCAAAGAATGAAAGTCACCGACACGGGGTTTGCACCCTTCGTCAGTTTCTTACACTTCTCACCCTGACTAGACTTTCCCTTCTCCGAAAAATTCTTCTTAGGATGGATTCTATCAAAGTGAAGAAAAGAGTGGTGATATGATCATAACCAAGGCATGGCCTACAATTTAACAAAACAAAATTCTCCCAAATAACCCAACCATTCAATACATGATAATCTAAGCATGTAGGCTATATAAACAAGAACATTCCCTATTAAAAACCAATCCCATGTAAGTTCTCACCGACCTATCAATAAGATCATGCAATCAAGATTCATTCTCTCCTAAATCACCCAACACATGAAGATCACCTAATTCAAGCATAATAGCACATCAAACCACCCAACATTCTTCAACACAAGATCATGCATACAAACCATTCAAGAATCATTCTTTTCATAACACCACCACAATGTCAATAAATCATATCAACAAAGTGTTCAATGGATTACCCGAAAATTGAAGCTAAGAGTTTTAAGATCCACACAAGAAGAAGCAAAAAATGATGATTTTTGGAAGAAAATCTTCAATTTTTTGAGTTTTACCTAGAGTGTGTGTGAGTGAGTGTTGCTTAAGAAGGAAGAATGTGGAAAATGATGAAAGCAGGTTGAAAACTGTACTATGGATTTAGAATTTCAGCATATATGATAAGAGAGGGAGAGAGAGGGAGAGGTACAATTAAAATAAGAATGTATTTTAGAATTCAAAATTATGGGACAATAATAACAAATTTTTAATTCCTAGGAATATAGGAAGAACTATTTGCATAAAAAATCCTAAGGAATTAGGGAATTCCAAAATTCTTGAACCAAAAATGCATTTTTGAGTTGAAATTCAGAGTTTTCAAAAATTTGCATTTTTTGAACAATTTGGCAATGGAAAATTGATTTTTAGAACAAAATGTTCTTGGCACGATCCAGGCCTCGCGCCAAATCTTAAGCATAAAACAAGGCCTCACGCCAAACATTTTGGCACGAATTAACCCTTGTACGAAACTCCTTGGCATGAGGCATCCCCTCGCGCCAACTCTTTTGGCACAAATACAGGCTTTTGGCATGGACTGTGTCAGGTCTTGGCACGAGGTTGCCATAATTTTGACCTAATCCTTAGTTTTCCCATTTTTTCCAAAAAACTATGTCGCCCGTCAAATTTAATTCCATCCAAAAATAATCATAAGTATCGAGCTGAAATTTTCAAACCAACAAGAATTTCATCTCAAAAATCTTTGTCGCAAGCAATAAAATAAAAAATCTATCTAATCACTAAATAAAACAACTAACGCAAAATGAAACACTGTATGTTTATCGTTGTTCTCACAACTTATTTCTTTTTCATGCAAGTCTAGTTGTAAACACTTACCTGTGGGTCTCTGGAATCACAATCAGTGAGTCCACCCAGGATGACATCGTTGTGGAGAGGTCTCCACAAAGAGCTATCTTTAACTTCGAACCTCTTGTCCGTGATGGGAAATGAATCTCAGTGTCTCGCTAGCATTGAGTCTATGAATGTCACTTTGCGGTTAGGGGGAGGTCGCGAAGGTTTTAAACCCTTAACACTCTCCCTTTCCCACTGCACGTTAGTTAGCATTGAAAAACAATCTAGCGCAGACATATTATCCACAGTATTAAGGAATCCACCGGACTCATAAACAATATCATGAAAACTTGGTTCATCATAATGTCCATGCTCATTGGTAACACAATAGGTTTCATCATGCTCATCACATAAGGTTACACCATTGCATATAAAAGAAGAATTTGTCTAATCATGCCAAAATTTATAGATATCAAAATCCAATTTATCCATATCATCTTCTAGAGTCAAGGTTCCCAAGTGGACATCGATTTTAGTCCTATACGTTTTGAGAAAAGGTTTCCCCAAAAGTATTGGGGGTGCACTTCCACCGTGCACCACGTCTAGGACATAAAAGTCCACTGGAAAAACCTACTTTCCAACTCACACCATCACATCCTTTACTAGTCCACGAGGACTAGCTTGGGAATGATTGGTAAGGTTCACAATCACCCTGGTTTCCCTAAGCTCACCTATTTCTAGGCATTCATATAGACTATATGGGATCACATTGATAGATGAACCTAAATCCATCATGGCATTTTTCAACAACTTTACCACGTGAAGAGATATTGATAGAAAACATTCTGGGATCGTCGCAATTCTTAGGCAAATTTTTATGGTTCAAAATGGAGACTCCCCCCATTCTTAGATGTCCTTGCCTCTTAGTTTCCTTACTTCTTTTCTTTATACATGAAAATTTAAGAAATTTAGCATATGATGGCACGTGTTCAATAAAGTCCAAGATAGGGATGGTTACTTCGACCTTATTGAATACTTTTCAAATGTTTTCATTATTGGTCACCAACTTTGGCTTTCCTCTCAAAGCATTTGGAAATGGAGGTGGAATGGGAGCTTGTGCCTCGAGCGGTGGAAATTCCTTGGAAGGTGCCTCCTTAACCACAATCTCATTTTCTTCAAAGTGTGCATTGGTAGCCTCCAATACCCTATCATCCACTTGCATAAACCTCTTCTTGGACCACAAACATCCTTCCCTCTTCTCAACATGAGTTCACTCACATTCCTTGGATTGATCTCTGGTTGGAATGGGAGTTTTCCAGACTCCATGGCTTCAAGTCGACTCACCGAGGTTGCAAGTTGCCCGACTTGAAATTCAAGATTGTTTATACTTGAGGAAGCTCTACTACAAAGGTCTTTAATCTCAAGCTTTTTCCTCTCCACGGAGACTTCATGTTTCTTGCCTAATTGACCAATGGCTTCTAAGATCTTTTCTTCATCTAACTTGCAGATCGAGGCATGGCTGCTGGAAGGGTCTTTATCTTGAGGGTATCATTAAGAAGGGGATTTTCCACCCCGGTGTCTTTGAGGTTGGTTATCCTTCCTCCACAGGAAATTTGGATGATCTTGATGCCTTGGGTTGAATGATTTTGTGTAAGGATCCATCCTTGCATCACCTTGGTTTCCCTAGAACCCTTGTGGTTGACCCCTGGAAAACGGTGGCCTCCTCTGATTGTTGTACTCAATGACCTTCACTTCTTACAAATTATCTACAACCTTGGAATATTTTTGGAGTTGTAGTTAAGTTTTCAAACTCTACACACTTTTGACTTGATGCACTTTTCCTCGATAGGGCTCTTTCATCATAGAAGCTAGAGCTTGGACTTTCTTCTCCAACTTAAGTGATTGTAACTCTTGACCTGGTTCTAAACTGTCGCATACCATTAGCCATTTCTTCAAAGAGGGCCATTGAATCCCTGGGGCTCTTGTTCAGTATCAAACCATCGTAAGTGGCGTTCGCCATTAACATATCTTTATCGCATAACCCCTCAAAGAAGCAATACACTAAATTTTCCATTGCTAGCAGTTCTTCAACTAACACTGCTTACCTCGGTTGAACTTCTACCCCAGTTCTCCATCTCCTTTTCCGTTGAACACCTGTTTTCTCAGTCGGGTAGTGTAAGATTCCTAGATTAGTGGTATGGGTGTGTACCATAAAATAAGGCTAACAATACCCTTTATAATACAACACTAGCAAAGAGATGAAAAGGTAACAAAAGAAACTATCACAATAGTTGAACAACCAAATTATCAACAAAAAAAATAAAAGAAATTATTAACTACTCTATTAACAAGTTATGCTAGTTGATACTTAAGCTGGATAGCATCCCTGGCAACGATGCCAAAACTTGACCCGCCTCCACAAAGAATCGTTAGTTGTAGCTAATTAACCCAAGCGGAGGCTTTCCTGTAGGAAATGTCAAAGATAAAATCTATAGTTGTGTAGCCTTTCTCACTGCTATGCTATATAAAGGGTAGTTAGTGGTAAGCCCTCCTTTTGTCCACAGAAATGCTAGGGCTCAAGTATCAAATAAAAATACAACCTCATATGGGTCTTCAATCCGTATGAGTGAAAAGAATAGCTAGTAAATTCAAACAATGAGTGGGGGTTTGGTTTTTCAAATTAACAACTACAAAACATAAAATTAAAAGGCAATTAATCTAATAAAGCTAAGTAATTGGGGAGTCAATGTGCAACAATGTTCATCTAATGTTTCGATCCTTGATTCTTTCACATGTAAGATTTACTAGACAACCTAATGAAGTGTACATAACACGTTGTGTGGCTGATAGCATACACTTCCTCGTTCTTGTCATGTCGGGTGCACTCGCAGCCCTCCATTGACACTACCATTTTAAATAAGGGAGTACTACAAGGTTTGATCATTGTTCTTGGCTTGTTTCTCCCCCGTGCAATTGCATCCTGGGTGTCGACCACGAATGCACTACTTCCCTTTGGTCCTATCAATTAGGCCAAGGGGTCTTTGGCACATTATCTATATTACAACGGTTTCTTATAACCCTACCTTGCTACTATTTCACTATCTCTACCTGCAACCTATCAAAAAACATGACGTAATAAGCTATGACCGGTGCGATGGCAAATAAGTCAAAGCAATAATAGGGTCTCCCATGCACAAACTCACAGAGACACAACATATTCCCTTACCCATTCTAACATCCAAGTTTCTCTTCCGAAGGGGGCATCAATATTTTTACAATACATGAATATAGCCCAAAGCGTGTGCCAATGTGGTGTAATATTCATTCATTTCAAATATTCAAGAACAATTACAATAATATCATGAACACAAAATTACGATGAACTATAGAATCTCCAAAACAATTATTAAATCATACGCTACAATTTATCCCCAAGCTATGGAAACTACTCTATAGATATCAAATTCCAATATGGATTTGAATTCCACATGTAGGATGAAAGAAAAAATAAAAGGAAAGAAAAGAAAAATGGCCTAAGGATGAAATCAAACTATCTACTCTTTATTCAACTCTTTTCCCCTAGTAGACTAAGGCTATATTTATAGGAGAAGTGATTGGGCTTAAAAATAGGCCCAAAATAGGCCAAAGTGACTAAACCCCAGTTAAGCCGCCGCCAAACGCGGGCCGGTGGGGATGGCGTGGTCCGCGCCATGTACTTGTCACGGGCTGCAGCATCTGGTGTGGATTGTGCCTCTTCATCCAATGTGTGACGTTGGATCTAGAATGGGCCATGTTACGTCATCTGGAACTAACCGTGGCCTTTGACACGGGCCTCCGACATCATGCTGGATTTGGAATTTCTGATTCGTGGGGTGCGAGTCTTAGCGAGGGCCATTGTCAGAAGCTAGATTTGGAACATCTGATCCATGAGGCGCGATTCTTAGCTTGGGCCGTCGTCAGGAGCATTGGTCTACTCAGAAAATTTTCACAGGGCACAGCCTTTGGCATGGGCCATCGATTAGTCTTGGAATCTTAGACATGTGACGGTGCCGGCAATTGTAAATGGGACGGTCTGAGCCCATACTTAGAAAATTCTGAGCAAAGTCTTAAACTCATGCGCGTGGGGCATGAGATTTTTCATGATCTACACCATGGCCTTGTGATGAAAACTATTGGCATGGGCCAACTCTTTTGGCGTGAGATGTTGGTGCCGAACCATGAACGGACTACGCTGACCTGTAGTACCTTGGCCAGCTGAACTGGTTTCCTTCGTTATGGGTGAACCGTTAATCCAATTTTAGAGTTCTAGTAGTCGATGTAGTAGTGCTCAGGAACAAAAATCCAGAGGAATAAACCTCCAGGGCTAATTCTTCTTGGATCGATCTCATACTTTGGCACAACTTATCGAACCACGATTCCCTTTTTCTTCATTGGCCGCTTTGATCTCCATTGATGTCTATCTTTTACTCCAATCTCCTTTACCATGAACTAATGTTTGTGGCCTTCGCCTACTACCATTCTAGAGGTGAATGTCCTTAAATCTCTTCTATCGTTCTTGCAAATAGCCTTCAATCTTCTACCACCATTACGAACTTCCTTAACATAGAATGTAACCAAAAAAGTACACACGAGTGACCTACTAAAGATGATCAAATGGAAAATCTTGGAGTACATGGATACAAGATGTCCATTAGTACTAATTAAGTCTACAAAATGCGGGATTTAGACAACAGAATAAAACATGGCCGTCTAAACCCTTGTCACGTAAACTCAACTAATACTAGCAATCTGCCAAACAAAATTAGCTAAAACTTATGTCAAATGCAATGGTTAACGCACGCAAAAATTAATCACTCCAGGTTCCCCACACTTAACCCTTTACTCATCCTCATGTAAATAAAGACAAGACAATTAATTGAGCAAAATGTAGCGTCCAAGCATAAATTAACCAAGGCATCCAACATGTTCCTAAATTACCCTGTTTCCCCCAAAAAAGAGTAATAATTTCACAACTCTCACACTCCCTAAAGAACCTAAGCAATTTAACCACCAAAAAAGTAGAAAAATACCCTTGGGTGAAAAATACCCCCGGGTGTCATTGCATAAAGGAAATGAAATCCAAACCCAGGAATTGTGTTAGTTCACCATGGTAGAAAATTCCCATAGCAAACGGTCAATGAACATAACAAAATGCCTAGTGAACTAGGGCAATACTCTTAAACAGGTTGTTCCGATCAGTGCCTGCCAGCTGCATCCAAAAGCATCCTAGAGAAAAAGGCACCCCCTGACGGTGTGTTTTTGGATCTCTGGGAGGTCATCGTCGTGCCTCTCAAAGTTAATACTTTTAAGACCTAATGCTTCCTATCTACAATTAAGTAGATAATGGCAAGTCGGGTCGTCCACGAGAAGAGGGATCTTTTCAACTGTTTAAACATAGATTGGAATAAACATACTAGCCATATACATACATAGATACATATAAAAGCATGTAAATAAGGGGGAGGGGGGTTTGTTGGTTTTTGAGCCAAAGTTATCAAATTAAATGGCAACAATTAGCAAAGCAAGAGAACTATGCTAATCATGCAATAAATTTAAAGATACGATGAAAATGATAATTAACGTAGCCTTGGGGAATGTTATCACTTCTCATTCAAAAATCAACGTTCATACCTCCTTAAGAGTAGTTTGCAAAGCCAAACTATGATCATTTGCAAACCTCATTGATGATCACCAAAGATAAAAAACATCATAGGGGTATTTCATCAATGGAATTTCACCCAAAGGACCATAGGTTTGATAACAACAAGCCTTCTACCAAAGACATAGGCATCTAACCAAACAAAGCATTTATTAGGTTAAACTTAGAACAACCAACATTCAAGGTTCAACCTTTATTTGCATCTATATGAAAAATATGAAAACAATCCACATTAACATACTCATATAGCAAGAATTACCACCCATTATACACAAGAATTTCTAAATCCATACTTTTGGATATCATATCAAATGAGTTACGTAATTTGCAACTTTCCTAACACTCTAACATTTCAATCTTACAAAAATTTCATATACTTAAACTACCCATGGTATAAATGTGGCAAAACACAAAATTAATAGCATAATAAATGCTCTCCAATAAATGTTCGTAAATGAGAAAATATAAAATCTTACTACATATGTTTGGAAGCTTCAATCAATTGCTCCCAAGAACTATATTTAGCTACAAGAGTTCATACTAATTAATGCTAACAAACCAAACATAATACAAGAGAATTTAATGATGAAAAATGGTAGAAACTAGGGTTAGAAACAGTACCAAAAGTGCAGGAAGAAGAGATGTGAATGAGAGGAAAGAGAGTCCTATTTATAGTACAAAAAGAATAAGGTTAGGTTCCAGCCACCCGTTCGCCGCGACACGCGACGCTAGAACTTAACCTTGTTTTCTTTTCTTTTTCTTGTGGTAAACACTTATCTTCAAAATGATTCCTCTCATTTTCCAAGTCTTCAGCTCTTTGAAGAAAGTCTTCAAATTCTTCAAAAATGGTCTTCGACGGCCTCCGGTCTTTAAGTCTTCGTGTCTTCAAAGAAAGTCTTCGAAAAGTGTTCTTTTAATGGCCTCCGGTCTTCAAGCCTCCATGTTCTTCCTTTGTCATGCAAAATCCACTTAGAAGAGGTAAAAGAGCGTAAAGTTACTCTTACCTCTCCTAAGAGAAATTCAAGGTAAAACGTAAGCTCTTGATAATAAAAGAGCACAAAAGTGATCCCAAAAAGTACTAAATTATTCACATAAAATGGACATATCAATCTCCTTGCCATACCTCCATCCAAAGGCACATGCTGCCTCTCTGTGGTTCATCTTGCACTCCTTATCATCCAAGTTGAATTCGATTGCCTTGTGTCCATCGTCATCTACAACCAGCCATAGAGTATCTAGGAAATCTAGAATCCACCTGACATGTCTTTTAGTGTCTCTTAAGAAAACCCACTAGACCCAATCGTCCCAATAGATAAGTGACTGATTCGAGTAAGCCTAGAGCCACCAAGGTGTCCTTTCATGGAAATCCAGTCTCCAAGATAATCCTCTATGGCTCTTTCAAGTCCCTCCACCTTCGAAATGCAGTTTCGAAGATGTTGGATAATCCCATAAACTCTTTGGTCACAAATGTGGGGTTGCGCTGGCTCGGGGTTTACACCCTTTGCTGGTTTCTTCTTCTTCTCACCCCGAGTGGACTTGCCCATCTCCAAAAAATTCATCATAGAAGGCATTCTATCAAAATGAAAGCAAGAGTGGTGATTTAATCGTAAGAAAGGTATGGCCTACAATTCAATAATACAAAATTCTCCCAAACAACCCAACCATTCAAAACATGATAATCTAAGCATGTAGGCTATTTAAACAAGATCATTCCTCATCAAACAACAAACCCTTGTATGTTCTCACCAACCTATCAATAAGATCATGCAATCAATATTCATCTTCTCCTAAATCACCCAACACTTGATAATCACATCATTCAAGTATAATAGCACATCAAACCACCCAACTTTCTTCAACACAAGACCGTGCATAAAAAACCAAACATTTATCTCAAAAAGACACACTCATTCAAAAATCATGTTTTTTATAACACCACCACAATGTCAATAAAGAATATAAACAAAGAGTTCAATGGATTACTCGAAAATTGAAGCTAAGAGTTGTAGGATCCACACAAGAAGAAGAAAAAATTGCTAACTTTTTGAAAGAAAATCTTCCTTTTTTCTAGTTTCACCTGGAGTGTGTGTGAGTGAATGTTTCTTGAAAAGGAAGAATGTGCCAAATAATTAAAGTAGGTCGAAAAGTGTAGTATGGATTTAGAATTTCAGCATAGGTGATAAGAGAGACAGAGAGAGGTAGAATTAGGATAAGAATGGAATTTTAAAATTTGAAATTAGGGGACAATAGTACCATTCAATTAATTCCTAGGAATATAGGAAATACTATTGGCATCAAAAATCCTAAGGAAATAGGGAATTTCAAAATTCTTGAACAAAAAATGCATGTTTGAGTTGGAAATTAAGAATTTTCTAAAATTTGCATTTTTGGAACAACTTGGCAATGAAAAACTGATTTTTTGTGCAAAATGTGCTTGGCATGATTAAGGCCTCATGCCAAATTTTAGGCACAAACAAGGCCTCACGCCAAACATTTTGGGATGAATCAACTCTCGTGCAAAACTCCTTGGCACGAGGCATCCCTTGTGCCAACTTTTCTGGCACAGATCCAAGCTCTTGGTGCAGACCGTGTCAGGTCTTGGCACGAGGTAGCCATAATTTTGACCTAATCCTTAGTCTTCCTATTTTTCCAAAAAACTATGTCTCCCATCAAATTTAATTCCATCTAAACACAATCACGAGTATCGAACTCAAATTTTCAAACCAACAAGGGTTTCATCTCAAAAATCCTCATCGTAAAGAACATGAAAAATCTATCTAATCACTACATAAAACACGAAAACAAAAAGAAACACTGTATGTTTATTATCGTCCTCACAACTTATTTATTTTTCATGCAAGTCTAGTTATAAACACCAACCTGTGGGTCTCCGGAATTTCCATCGTCGACTCCACCCACAATGACATCATTGTAGAGAGGTCTACACAATGAGTCATCCTTACCTTCGGACCTCTTGTCCGTGATGGGAAACGAATCTCGGTGTCTCACTAGCATTGAGTCCGTGAATTTCACTTTGGTGTTAAGGGGGGGGTCGAGGATGATTTAACCCTTAACACTCTCCCTTTCCCGCTACAATTTAGTTAGCATAGAAAAACAATATATCACAGAAATATTATCCATAGCATCATACAATTCATCGAACTCATCAACAATATCATCAAAATGGGGTTCATCCAAATGTTCGTGCTCATTGTTAACACAATAGGTTTCATCATGCTCATCGCATAAGGTTACACCTTTGCACATAAAAGAATAATTTGTCTAATCATGCCCAGATTTATAGATATCAAATTCCACTTTTTCCTTTCATCTTCTAGAGTCAAGGTTCCCAAGTGGACTTTCATTTTAGTCCTAGAGGTTTTGAGAAAAGGTCTCCCCAAAAGTATTAGGGATACACTTCCTCTATGTGCCACATCTAGGAGATAAAACTCCGCTGGAAAAACCAATTTGCCAACTAACACCATCACGTCCTTTACTATTCCACTAGGAATAGCTTGGGAATGACTGGTAAGGTTTACAATCACTCTAGTTTCCCAAAGGTCACCTATTTCTAGTCATTCATATTGACTATATGGGATCACATTGATGGAGGCACCTAAATCTATCATTGGATTTTAAACAACTTGACCACCTAAAGAGATATGGATAGAAAATATTCTGGGATCATTGCATTTCTAAGACAAACTTTTAATGTTCAAAAGGCGACTCCCCCTATTTTTACATGACCTAACCTCTTAGTTGGCTTACTATGATGGCACATGTTCAATCAATTCCAAGATAGGGATGTATACCTCGACCTTTTCGAAGTCCTTTTGAATGTTTGCATCATTGATCACCACCTTTGGCTTTCCCCTTAAAGAATTTTGAAATGGAGGTGGAATGGTAGCTTGTGCCTTAGGCGGTGGAAAATTCTTGGAAGGTACCTCCTTGACCACAATCTCATCTTCTTCAAAGTGTGCATTTTTTGCCTCCAATACACTATCATCCTCTTACAAAACCCTCTTCCTGAACTATCAAACTTCCTTCCTGCTTCTCAACATGAGTGAAATCACGTTCCTTGGATTTATCTCTAGTTGGGAAGGGTTTGTTCTGGACTCCCTGGCTTCAAGTTGGCTCACCAAGGTGGCAAGATGCCCAACTTGAACTTCAAGATTTTTGATACTTGAGAAAGCTCTATTACCAAGGTCTCCAACTCACGGCTTGTCTTCTTCGAAAAGACATCATGTTTATTGTCCAATAGACCGATGGCTTCTAAGATATTCACTCTATCTAACTTGTAGATCGAGGCATGGCTGTTGAAAGGGCCTTCACCTTGAGAGTATGGTTAAGGAGGGGCTTGTCCACCCCAATGTCCTTGAGATTGGTTATCCTCCCTCCATCGAAAATGTGGATGATCTTGATACCTTGGGTTTAATGAGTTTTCGTAGGTATCCTGCCTTGCATCTCATTGGTTTCCCCGAAACCCTTGTGGTTGACCCCTAACAAACTGTAACCTCTCCCGGTTGTTGTACTCGATGGTCTTCACTTCTTTTAAATCATCTATGACCTTGGGACATTCTTTGGATTTGTGGTTAGCGTTGCAAAATTCACACACTTTGACTTGATGCAATTTTCCTCCCAAAAGCTCCTTCATCATAGAAGCAAGAGCTTGGACTTGCTCTTCCAACTTAAGTTATTGTGTGGGTTCATCCAAGACCTTAACTCTTGACCTTGTGCCACTTTGCCGCATACCATTAGCCAATTTTTCAAAAAGGACCATTGAATCCTTAGGGCTCTTGTTCGCTAACAAACAATTGCAAGTGGTGTTCACTATTCGCATATCTTCATCGCATAACCCCTCGAAGAAATAATACACTAAATCCCCTTCCTTGAATGGATGGTAGGGGTAACTCCCCAAAAATATCTTGAAGCATTCCCAATAATCATACAAGCTCTCGGTAGCCCCTTGGGTGACATTCGAAACTTGTTTCTTTAGCCCCACTGACTTGGGCGCTGGAAAATACTTCTCTAAGAACCTCCGCTTCATGTCAATCCAAGAACAAATGCATCCTAATAGTAAGTATTATAGACAGTCTTTAGCTCCATCTTAAAGGGACAACGGGAAGGCTCTCAAGTTTTAATCATCTTCAGAAACTCCCTATAGCTTCATGTCCGTACACACCAAGTGAAACTCTAATAGATTCTTGTTTGGGTCCTCCCTTACCAATCTGTGGAATATCGGTGGGCAATGTAATGTGGCATTTTATACGGTTATATTTGGACTTTTAGGATTCACTTTTGTACACTTTTGTGATCTAAATGTGACATTTTTCCTTGAAGCTCTCTAAGGAGGGTTAAAAGCGATGTGTGCGCTTTCATTACTTTTATAGAGAATTTTGTGTGACAAGGTAATTTGTTTGAAGGCTTTAAAGAATACCTTTGAAGAATACCTTCGAAGATTTGAAGAATTGTATTTGAGCTTTTGAAGATTTGAAAAATTGAAGAAGTGAAGAGAAGAGGAGGATATGAAACAAAAGGAGGAAAGATATCAAGCTGCTGGAAATGGAGTCCGTCGCGAGCTCGTCACGAGCTCGTCGTGACTCGCGACGGACGAAAGGTGAGAAATTAAATATTTCTTTTTGTACCATAAATACTCACCTTATCCTCTCCTCTTCAACAGCTTTTGACACTCTCTTCTTCCTGCATTTTTTGTGGGTTTAAAACCCTATATTTTCTTTCTTTCTTTTCTTAGTTTTTGTTGGTCAATCATGTCTTTTAATTGTCTAGCTTAGTTTTATCTTGGGAGAAAAGGATTGAAGCTTCCATTTCTATGTAGTAAGAACCATATATATATATATATATATATATATATTTGGTACCTTTGCTATTGTGCATTTATTGAGCTTTGAATGAGAATTGTTAATGGCATTGATTTTGTTGGAAGCTTGAGTATATGAATTACTTGTATGATTACTTGTTAGGGTTGGGAGAAAGTATCTAATTCTCCCCTCTTTTAATGTGGAATCCAAGAGCATGAGTTAGAGCTTCTTAATGATGTTGATGTGTTGAATATTGCTAGATGAATGTGATAATGTTGAATTTGTTGTCATGTTTGTTTTAGGTAGAAAATGAGAGAAGTCAATGAATGTCGATTGTTCTTGGCTAATCTTGTGTAAATGCATGATTAGTCAAAGTAGTGAATAGATTTTGTCATTCGTTCTTGAAACCTTTGTTATTTAGCATTCATGTGTTCCTAATGATATCTTTCACTTCATTTATTCCATATGTTGTTTGAGAATAGGAAATGTTTGTATGATTGAAGTACTAGGGTGTTAAGAAACTGACGAATTCCTTAGCTCCTTTGCATGAAAATCTAGGAACATGAACTTAGAACTTCTTGTGCATAATGTGTTGTGATTCTTACTAGATAAGTATGTTAATGTGGATTGTTCTCATATTTATCCTATAGATTCAATGAAAGGTTAAACCTTGAATGTGGTTTGTTCTAGGTTTAGCCTACTGAATGCTATATTTGGTTAAATGTCTATGTCTTTGGTAGAAGGCTTGTCGTTGTCAAATCTATGGTCCTTATTGTATAATGTCATTAATGAAATACCCATATGGTCGTTGTTTGTCTAGGGTGATCATCAATGAGGTTTGCAAATGGTCGTTGTTTGTCTTTGCAAATTACTCTTAAGAAGGAATGAATGTTGATCTTTCATCGACATTCCCCATAGATATTAATTGTGATAGGATTAGTGAATGGTTCAATGATCTATATTTGATTTGGAAGTGGATATTGATTGCCCCAAAGGTTTTATCTTTTGTAGTTTTAAAACCCTTTTTCTTAGTTTTGTTTGATGATTTAGCATAGTTACTTGACTTTGCTAGTTGCCTTGTCTTTTAACTTTCATAATTTAGGACCACCAAACAACCAACCCCCCCCCTGCTTACTTGCTTTTATATGTGTGTATATATATCTACTCCTAGCCTAATATCAATCATTTTTGCTTAAACGCTTGAGACATCCCCCTTCTTCATGGACGACCCCTACTTGCCGCTATCTACTTAGTTGTAGATAGTAAGCAAAAAGGGCTTATAAATATTAACTTTGAGAGGCACGGCGATGGCCTCCAATAATGGATCATGCCACTTTTCATCTCACAACTAACTTTGGCAAGTAATGATGGGAAGGTAATACATAATGGATAATTCTCCAAGTTGGGTGCCCTGAGCTTCAGTAAGGTCCGATTGCCTTCCACCATTGCTAGCACTTCTTCAACTAACACTGCTTGCCTCGGTTGAACTTCTACCCTAATTGTCCGTCTCCTTCATCTCCAAACACATGTGTTCTCAATCGTGTAGTGTAAGATGCCTAGATTAGTGGTACATGTGTGTACCATAAACTAGGCTAACAATACCCTGCTGAATACAACACTAGCAAACGAATCAAAGGGTAACAAAACAACTATAACAACAGCCAAACAACCAATTTATCAACAAAAAAATAAAAGTAATTACTAAATACTCTATTTACAGGTTATGATAATTGATACTTAAGCTAGATAGCATCCCCAGAAACGGTGCCAAAATTTGACCCACCTCCACCCGGGATCGTTAATTGTAGATAATTAACCTAGGTAGAGGCTTTTCTGTACAAAATGTCAAAGATAAAATTTATAGTTGTGCACTCATTCTCACTGCTACGCTACCTAAAGGGTAGTTAGTAGTAAGCCATGGGTTTGTCCACGGAGATGCTAGGGCTTAAGTATCAAATAAAAACACAACCTCGTATGAGTCTTCAATCCGTATGAGCGAAAGGAATAGCTAGTAAATGTGAACAAAAAGGGGGGTTTGGTTTTTCAAATTAACAACTACAAAACATGAAATTAAAAAGCAAGTAATCTAATGAAGCTAAGAACTTGGGGAGTCATTGTGAAACATGGTTAATCTAATTTTTTGATCCTTGATTCATTCACATGTAAGATCTACTAGAGAACCTGATAGAGGGTTCATAACACGTGGTGTGGCTGATGGCATACACTTCCCCGTACCTATCACATTGGGTGTGCTCGCAACCCTCAATCAACACCTCTATCGTAATTAGAGAAGTACAACAAAGTCTGATTATTGTTGTAGGTCTGTTTTTCCCCTGTCCAATTACTTTTTGGGCTTCCACCACGAATGCACTACTTCTCCCTGGTCCTATCAATTAGGCCAAGGAGTCATTGGCACCTTATCTATGATACCAGGGTTTCTTACAACCCTAGCTTGCTACTATTTCACCATCTCTACCATCAACCTATTGTAAAACTTGACATAATCAGCTAAGACTGGTGTGATGGCAAATAAGTCAGAGCAGTACTCAGGTCTCCCGTGCACACACTCACGTAGATGCAACGTACTCCCTTACCTATTCTAACATCCAAGTTTCTCTTCTCAAGGGGGCATCAATATTTATAAAATACATGAATATAGCCCTAAGTGTGAGCCAATGTGGTGTACTATTCATGCATTTCAAATATTCAAGACAATCACAATAATATCATGAACAAAAAATTAGGATGAACTATAGAATCTCACAAAACAAAGATTAAATCATATGCTACCATTTATCCCTAAGATATGGAAACTACATCACAGATATGGAATTCAAATATGGATTTTAAGTCCACAACTAGGATGAAAGAAAAAATAAAAGGAATGAAAAGAAAAAGGAGAGTGTGTTTCTCTCTCTTAAGTTGCTCTCTTAATAGCCTAAGAATGAAATAAACAATCGACTCTCTATTCTACTCATTTAACCTAGTATACTAAGGCTATATTTATATGAGAAGGACATTGAGCATCAAAGTAGGCCAAAAATAATAAACCCTAGTTCATCTGTCGCTGATGGCGCAGTCCGCACCATGTACTTGTCACTGGCTACAGGATCTGACGCAGGTCGTACCTTTTGATGCGGGACACCATCAGCATGATGGCATTAAAAATTCCAATTCGTGGGGCGTGGGTCTTGGCACGAGCCATCGTTAAGAGCTAAATTTGGAACTTCTGATCCGCATGGTGTGGGTCTTGGCACAGGCCGTCATCAGAAGGATTTATCTGCTCAGAAACTTGGTGCGAGGTACGGCCTTTGGCATGGGCCTTGGGATTGTCCTAGAATCTTGGACATGGAACAAAGTGGTTCATTGTAAATGGGACGGTCTGTGGCAATACTTAGCCAATTTTGATCAAAGTCTGAAACTCGTGAACGTGGGTTGTGAGATTTGGTGCAATCTACACCATAACCTCGTTCTGAACATTGTTTTCATGGGCCAACTCCTTTGGCGGGAGCCATTGGTGTCTAACCATAAATGGCCCACACCGACTCTGGGTACCTTGGAAAGCTGAACTTGTTTCCTTCGCTACTGGTGAACCTTTTGTCTGATTTTAGAGTTCTATTAGTCAATTTTGTAGTGCTTGAGAAGAAAAAACCAACGGAATAAATCTTGAAGGCTAATTTTTCTCAGATCATTTTTCAGACATTGGCACAACTAATCGGACCATGATTCCTCATTTTTTTCATTGGTAGCTTGGATCTCCGTTGCTGCCTAAATTTGACTCCAACATCCTTCAACTATCATTGATGTTCGTGGCCTTGGTCATCTACAACTCTATAGGTCAATGGCCTTTGTTCTCTTTTACCTTTCCTGTGAACAGCCTTCAATATTATCTATGAATGGCCTTAGCATAGAAGGTAACCAAAAAATACCCACGAGCGACCTACTAAAGATGATCAAATGGAAGATATAGGAGCCCGTGGATACAAGAATTCCATCAGTACTAATTATGTCTACAAAACTAGATATTTAGACAAGAAAACCAAACATGGCCATCTAAATCCCTTGTCAAGTAAACTCAACTAATACTAGAAATCTGAAAAATAAAATAAGCTAAAACTATGCCTAATTCAATGGTTAACGCACACGAAATGAAGCACATAAGCTTTCAAGCTCAACCCAAGTGTTGCAAGAGGTCGTCTAACCGATAGGATGTATGAGATTGAAATTGGGGGAGCTTAGAATGAGGATGGATTCCATTGAGAGAAAACAAAAAAATAGGTTGACAATACATTTTCCTCCTCGATTGTAACTAGGTCAAGAATCAACAGTTATCCCTATGTTACAACCAAGTCAACGACTCTTGGATATCCTTGGTGGATTGTTTTTGGGAGACCACTCTTTGATTTCCTTTGGGTATCATTTTGGGAAAATAAGCTAGCTTGACACATATCTTCTTTTCTTATCTTTTTCCACACTTTACTTTGGGTGGTTAGAGTGCATAGTGTTCTTCGAAAAGTGTGAGAGTTGTGAGATTCTTGCTCTTTTGGGGGAAAAGGGGTAATCTAGGAATAATTAAAATGCATCGGTTAACTTATGCATGTACGCTACATTTTGCTTAATTATTTTTCTTATCTTTATTTGCTCGAGGACAAGTAAAGGGTTAAGTGTAAGAGTTCTAATGTGCTTCATTATGTGTGTGTTAACCGTTACATACGGTGTTATATTTGGCTTGTTTTATATGTTGGATTTCTAGTATTACTTGACTTTACGTGATAAGGGATTTAGACGGCCATGTTTGGTTTTCTAGTCCAAATCCCACATTTTGTAAACTTAATTAGTACTAATGGACATCTGGTATCCACGGGCTCCTAGATCTTTCTTTGTGATCTTTTTTACAAGGTCGCTCATGGATATTTTTCATTCCATTCTATGTGAAGGTTGTTCGCAAAGACGGTAGAAGACGAAGGCCATGGACATCAATTTCTGGTAGTAGAGGGATGGAACCAAAGATAGGGGGCATTGGAGTTTGAAACGGCTAAGGAAGAAATGGGGAATCATGGTCCAATATTTCAGCCAACTCTTTGAATGATCCAAGAGGAATCAGACTTCGAGGTTTGTTCCATTGGATTTATCTCCTTAAGAAAAATTAAATCAACTATAATAACTCTCAAATGGACCAACAGTTCATCCGTAGCAAGGAAAGAAGTTCAGCCAGCCAAAGCACAAAAGGGTCGGCATGGACCGCTCATAGGTGGCACTAATAGCCCGCACTAGACGATGTGGTTTGTGCTAAATGTCTTTGGCATAGACCATGCCAAGGGCCGGCATGGACCGCGCCAAATTCGATGGGCCACATGCACAAGTTCCAAGTTTCACTAAAAATGGCTAAGTATGGGTGAATACCGTCCAATTTTCAATGTTCGCACCATTAGAAGTGCAAAATGTCAAGACCAGTCAATGGGATGTGAAGAATTAAGTGGCACGTGCCAAATTACTAAGAAAATGAGGTTTTTAATAATGGTCTGTGCCAAATGTCACATCCCGTGGATCAAAAGTGCAAAAACAACCATTCTAACAATAGGCCATGCCAGACGCCACAGACTGCGCCAGCACAACCCGCGCTAAGCACCACAATCTGCGCCAAAGAACATGACGTGGATTGGGCCAGATCACACGGTCCACACCAAAGGAGACGCATAGACTGTACCATATCCCACAGCCTGCACTAGCATAGATCAAATGGGTCACACCAGATCTGGCACCATACGCCAGCATGGACCAAGTACATGGCGTAGACTGTGCCATCCACGATAGTTTGTGCCAAGCGGCGGCTGAACTAGTGTTTCACACTTTTTGGCCTATTTTGGGCCTATTTTTATACCCAATCCCCTACTACAATATATATAGCCATAGTCTTTGTAGCTTATCTTAGACTTTAGATTATACTCTTGTAATTTGGAGAGCATTCTAGGGAGAGAAACATTCTCTCCTTTTTCTTTCTTTCCTTTTTATTTTTCTTTCGTCTTATGATGTGGAATTCAAATAGTTATTTGAATTCCAAGTCTAGGTAGTAGTTTTCATAGCTTGGGGGATATTTGTATTCATATGTTGATTTATACTTTTGTGAGATTCCTAGTTCATCCTAATTATTATACTTATGATATTATTGTGACTTATTCTTGAATGTTAGAATTTCATGAATAGTACACTCCATTAGCTCACACTCGAGTCTATATTCATGTTGGTTTAAATATTGATGCCCCCGGAGAAGAGAACCTCGGATGTGTTATGGGTAATAGGGTATGGATCTGCGTGGGTGTGTGCATAGAGGTCTATTCCGAGTATTGCTCTGTTATGTTTCTAGAACACCAGTCTTAGCTGATTACGTAAGGTGGATTGATTGGTTATGGGTAGAGATAGTGAAAGGTAGCATGCTAGGGTTGTATAGTGTCATAGATAAGGTGCCTACTTCCCTTTTCGTCATTTATATGCCTAGGGAGTAGAGCATTTGTGGTGGAATGCCTGGGACGTAATCGTACGGGGGAAAACAGACCTACAAAAATGGTCGAACCTTGTTGCACTCCCCTAATTACGAAGGCAGTGTCGATGGAAGGTTGCAAGCACGCCCGACGTGATATGTATGGGGAAATGTATGCCATCGACCACACCACGCATTTTGAGAACTATATTAGGTTTGTCAAAATCTCACATGTGAATGAATCGAGGAATGAAGCATTAAATCGACCATGTTACACAAGCATTCCTCAAGTGTTTAGCTTTATAGATTACTTGCTTTTTACTTTCAAGCTTCATAGTTGTTAGTCGAAAAACCTACCCCCCCCCATTCTTTACCATACTATCTATTCCTAGCAACACGTATGAACCTTGATGTGGTTACGTGTGACTGAATTTTAGGCCCTAGCATCTCTGTGGACATACCCAGGGCTTACCGCTAACTACCTTATCGGTAGCATAGTAGTGAGTTGGGTGCGGAACTATAAACTTTATCTTTGACCATTGATCATTTGATTATTTAACAACCTTGAGTGGAGGTGGGTCAGTTGTGTCAAGCAAACTCTTGAATTCTAGTATCTCTGTGGATGACCCCAGACTTGCCACTAGCTACCTTATACTCCATCTGTCTCATAAATATTGGCGTTTTACTTTTTCCAAGTTAAACTTGATAAAATTTGACCCTAGATATAAATTATTATATTCACAATAAATAAATCATGTGAGATGCTGTTAGATTCATCTAAATATCTATTTTTTAAAAAATAAATAATTTATGCGGAATTATTATATGCACTTATAGATATTAGCGGGCAAACATGATCATTGAAGACCATGAAAAAGTAAATAGACCAATATTTATGGGACGAGGGGGAGTAGTAATTAATAGTGATTACGGAGAAACACTATAAATTCTATCTTTGAAATGCTTCTCATGGTAATTAAACGACCTTGTAGGGTGTGGGTCATGCTCCATTTACACTGGCTGATGTTTTATGCTTTGAAAATTTTGCTCAGGTGTTGAGCTTTTTTTTAGGGGGGGGGGAGGGGGAGTCAGCACTTTTAATTGTATAGATTGATAATTTTTAAATTTATTTTTTGTTGAGTTATGAGTGATTGATGTTTCATATCCAAATTTTTTAAATTATTAGAATATCTTATTTCATAATATAAACAGAGCTATACGAATCAACATATATCTTCAAATCATCATTTTAAAAAGAAGAACATTTATGTACATAAGTGGAACACTAAAGAAGTTAATTCAAGTTCAAAAACAATGGGATGTGTAAGTGTGGTGGAGCATATAGATGTCTTGTTTAAATCATCCAAAACGGTACGTATTTGTAAAACATTAAACACACAAAATGAGTCATAGTGTAACATCACTAGATGCCAGAAAATAATGATAATATTCGAGCAAGTTGGCTTTAGATCAAATATGCATTTGGTGTTTTGGAACCAAATTCCCTTCTCCATGGTTTCTTTCTTTCAATTTTGTCTTTCCATGTGCACTTTTAGCTTTTAATTTTGTTTTGGTGGTTTGAGACCTTCGGGAGCAGTCTTCGTTGATGATTCCCTCGCGTTGTTTGTTGCTAAATATTCATGTGAACATGCTCACTAAACTCCAGCTTAATGTTTATAGTTAAAAACTCATGTCATATAGCTGTAACATCAAACTGGACAGAAGTAACATCACAATCAAGTTGCTGTAAATTGTAATCTTAGTCAATTTTTACCATCATGTTGCACAATTAAAATAGCATGCTGAATTTCACTAACATCAACTGCTATAAATTATATCTTCAGTTGCAAGGAATTATTTTCATAATGTGAAATAGGCTCAACTACACTGTTTAAAACTTCAGAATAACCGATCATAACGTGAATTCCAACATGTGAAATCTTAGCCATTTTAAATGAAACTTTCCTAAAATTGATAGGATCACTACAACAGACAGCACCTATTACCTCGATTTTTCAGTTCTTTTCACCACAGTTTCTAGCCATAAAAAAACTGAGGTAAATGTGGGTGAAGTAAGAAGTATACTTTTTACCTCTGTTCAAAACTAAGGTAAATAGTAACTTTTACCTTGGTTTTGGACCGACGTCAGCATGAATTGAGACCGACGTTGCACCATGGTAGATAGTCGATGGTATGATACCCTGGCTAAAACATCGTTGGTCCCAACGTTAACATTATGAAGCATCTAATGTTGATGAAAGGAATATAGCAGCCAATGGGAGAGGAAGTGTGTCGACGTCGCACAAGATAATGTCGTTCATAATACGAGCAATGTTAGAGAACCTGAGAAATGATATCGCACATAGTGAGGGACCCACGTTGTGTGCCTGTTGGCATGGAACGTTGACAAAACAACATCATTTTGTTTCCCAATACTGTAAAAAAAGTGATGCTGGTTTATACGACGTCGCAAATATGTCGTTTTGGAGCTCGTTTATGCGACGTCACGGTTTAGTCGGTCAGCTCGCATTTCTAGTAAAATATTATAATATTAAATATTTGATGACCCAAATAATCGGTCTTCGATAGCTGTTACGTGTTATAAATAATAAGATAAACCGAGTAATGGTTGAACATCATACAACGCTCAATTGTTGTTCAATTATTGTGAGAATCATTAATTGACATGTTCATTTAAACCAACAAATTTTTGACATATATTACAAATAAATGTAAAAATATAGTAAAATACTTAAGGTTGATATAATATTGAAATAATAATTGTATTTAACCTCCATCTTCTACATCATACGACATTCATATTTTTAGGGCAACCAGTGAGAAGACAACCATGTCCATTTAATATGACAGAATCCATTGATAACTCCCTTCAATCCTTACTGATGTGCTTCATTTTTCATGCATTAACAGTTGCATTTGGCATAGTTTTTAGTTTGTTTTATTTGGTGGATTGCTAATATTAGTTGAGTTTATGTGACAATGGGTTTAGACGGACGTGTTTGGTTTTCTTGTCTAAACCCCATGTTTTAGGGACTTAATTAGTACTAATGGACATTTTGTATCCATGGGCTCCTATATCTTCCTTGTGATCATCTTTAGTAGGTCAGTCGTGGGTACGTTTTGGTTACATTCTATGCGAAGGCCATTCGTAAGGGCGGTAGAAGATATTGAAGGCCGTTTGCAAGGGTGGTATGAGAGATCAAAGGCCATTCACCTCTAGAATGGGATTAGAAAATGGCCACAAACATCAATGCATGGTAGAAACAGATTGGCACCAAAAATAGGCAGCATTGAAGTTCAAAGCTGCCAATGGAGAAACAGTGAATTGTGGTCTGATGAGTTGTGCTAAATTATAAGAATGATCCTATAATCATTAGCCCTTAAGGCTGATTTCATTGGATTTTTCTTCTCAAGCACTACAAATTCGACTACTAGAACACTCAAATTGGACTAACGGTTTACCCGTAGCGAATGAAAAACGTTCAGCACGGGCCGTCACGCATAGCACCAACGACTCATGCCATAAGAGTATTCTAGCACCAACAGTGTTTAACAACAGGCTATGGCACGGCCCATGACAAATCTCATGGGCCACGCGCACGAGTTCAAAACTTCACTCAAATCCGGCTAAGTATGGGCGCTGACCGTCCCATTTACAATGGTCTGTGCCATTCCAAGTCTAAGATGCCAAGACCATCTAACGTCCCACACCAAGAACCAAGCCCCATGCCATGTTTCTGAGTAGACCGATGCTCTTGATGATGGCCCACACCAAAGGCCGCGTCCAATGCTAAGTTTTCTAGCAGACTAAGCCTTCAAACAATGGCCCGCGCCAAGACCCATGCCCCATGGATTAGAAGTTCCAAATCTAGCCCACTGACAGCGGCCCAAATCAAAGGACATGGTCCATGCGAGCTGATATGATGCGGCCCTAGGGATGGCAGTTGGTTGGGTTTTGGTGGAGGTCGGCCCCGATGGGGTGGGTATAGAGGTAGTTTGGTGGGGGTGGGGCAGGTATGGGTATGAAAATGATACCCTCCATGGGTAATGGGTCGGGCATGGATATTATTTCATACTCGCCCCACTTCCACCCCATCCCACTATACCCGCTATGTACAAACTAATTTATTATATAATAAACTATTATTCATTCTTAATGCACATGTTTTACTTATAATATTTTCATGTAAATATTATTAAACTTTTAACATTAAAATTATTATTTTAAAGTATAATTTTAGGTTTTTTTTGGAGACATAGGTGGGTTGAATAAATGGATTTGAAGTGGGTTTGGAAACCTAAGTGGGTGATGGGGCGGGGGTGAATTTTAGATTATACCCGATTGGGCAGGTGTGAATTTTAATATTGTACCCACCATGGGTGATTGGGTGGGTATGGGTATAAAACATTTAGGTGGGTATGGGTATGGGGTGACCATAATCCATACCCGCCCCACCCCATTGTCATCCCTACGCGACCCATGCTAGATCCAGCATCACGTGCAGGATGAAGAGGCACAATCCATGCTATCAATACTATGTGTGTGCTAGATTGTTTTTCCATGCTAACTAACTTTCTGCTGGAAAGGGAGAGTGTCGAGGGTTTAAAACCTCATCGACCTCTCCCTAACCCCAATGTAACATTCACAGACTCAATACTTACGAGACACAAAGATTCATTTCCTATGTCGGACAAGAATTCCGAAGATAAGGATGACTCGTTGTGGAGACCTCTCCACAACAATGTCATCATGGGTGGAGTTGCCGATGGTGTTTCCAGAAACCCACAGGTAGGTGTTTCTGACTAGATTGCATAAAAATAAAATAAGTCATGAGGACTACAATAAATATACGGTGTTTCCTTTTGCTTACATTTTTTGAGTAGTGATTAGATAGATTATGCATGTTCTTGTTTTCATTGAGAAATTTTTAGATGAAACTCTTGTCGGTTTGAAAATTTCAGTTTGAGATATGGCATTGTGTTTAGATGGAATTAAATTAGATGGACGACATAGTTTTTTTTAAAAAAGAGGAAAAACTAAGGATTAGGTTAAAATTTGGCAATCTCGTGCCAAAACCTTACATGGTCCACGCCAAGAGCTTGGATCCGTGCCAGGAGAGTTTCTGCGAGGGGATGCCTTATGCCAACCAGTTTGGCATGGGGGTTTATTCGTTCCAGAATGTTTGGCGCGAGGCCTTGTTTCATGCCTAAGATTTGGCACAAGGCTTGAATCGTGCCACAAAAATTTTGCGCTAAAAAATCAATTTTCCATAGCTAAATTTTTCCAAAAATGTAAATTTTCGAATATTCTCAATTTCTAACTCAAAAATGCATTTTTGGTTCAAACATTTTGAAATCCTCTAATTCCTTAGAATTTCTTTTGCAAATAGTATTTCCTACATTCTTAAGATTGATTGATTTGTCCTATAGTGCCCTAAATTGAAATTTTTAAAATTCCATCCTTACTGTACCTCTCTCCTTATTCACCTATTCTAAAATTATAATCCCATGGTATATTTCTCCACATTATTTCATCATTTAACACATTATTCCTTCTCAAGAAATACTCACTCATACACACTCTTGGTGAAACTCAAAAAATTGAAGCTTTTCTTCCAAATATTAACAATTCTTGCTTCTTCTTGTGTGGATCTTACAACTCTTAGCTTCAAATTCCAGGTAATCCATTGAGCTCTTTGTTTATATGCTTTATTGACATTGTAGTGGTGTTATGAAAAGCTTGATTCTTTAATGATTGTGTGTTGTTGAGATAAATGTTTGGGTTTGTAAGCATGATCGTGTATTGAAGAAATTTTGGATGGTTTAATGTGCTATTGTGTTTGAATGATATGTTCTTAATGTATTGGGTGATTTGGGAGAAGATGAATTTTGATTGCACAATCCCATTGATGGGGTGGTAGTGACTTACATAGGATTGTTGTTAAACCCGGAATTTTCAATACTCCATCTTTCCCCCAAAACTGAATTTGGAAATTTGATTATGAGACTCGTGGTTTTGTTTGGAATGGAATTACATTTGGGTTTCATGTTCTTGGATGCAGGGTTTTTCAACACTTCCATGGTCGGTATGGTAGGTCTAGTGGCACAATACTTAGGGCATCCGGTCACATAGAGAGCGTTGGCTAACTTGGGACAATCGGGTACAAGGAATAATATCGAGAAGTTAGCCAAAGCATCCAGGGTGGGACCTACTACATCGGAGGGTAGATATGTATGGTTTTATGGCGGAGTGAGCACTTGTAGTTTCATGGTACTTCCACAGCCAGAGCGCACCACTATCAACTATGACACATGTTTGGATGACCTATTTATTGATCCCTACCCGCAAATTGAGATATATTTCTATAGATTTTTTGCCACCCCAGAGATAAATGTTGAGGAGACCGAGGGTGAGAGCATTTCGAGAGCACATCCTAGTCATTCTCAATATCCACGGGCATTATCGACCAATAGCAATCTTTTGGGGAAACATTTTTGAACTCTACCCAAGTTTTGCAAGAGTTTGTCCAAGCAATGGGAGGAATGCAATCACAATTGGAGGAGATGAGTGCAAGAATGGACTTCGTGTAGGAAACACTTCAAGCAACGAGATACATTAAGATGAGCTTCACAAGTCACGGCAAAGAGGAAGGCCCTTCGGGGCTACGAGAGTGAGTATCATTATTTCTCCCAACCTTACTTATGCTTTGACATGATTTTTGTTGCATTGGAGACTATGTATCGGTTTAGTGTGGAGAAAGGAGTAGTGAGCACTTAGGGAGTTTCATTCATTGAATTCCTCGGTGCATTCTATGTTTTTTTGTTGGTAGTTTTTCTTACTAGTTGATGATTGTGGGTTTTCATTATTGAGGTATGATTTTGGATGGATATTTGGTGGCATGTCATGCTATGCTAAGGTTCCTAGTTTGTATGGGGTAGTTTGTTTTAGGATATTGGTGGTGTATTTTTTGTGATTGATCTTCTCTTTTGTAGTATGAAACCTACTTTGGAGCCATTTTTTACTAAACCAAAAAATTTGAAAATTTTGGAAAAATGAAAAAATAATAAAAGCCCAGGCAAGTTGAAAACCTAAAAGGGCGACTTGGGTAACATTGGGTAAAGCCCAGATAAGTTGAAAGACAGGTAAAAATGAGAGGTTAGGCCCTGCTAGGCTTGTGAGCCAAGGAAAAAATGAGAGGTTGTGTAGAAAAAGGTGACAAGTACCCTTTGTGTGTTAAATCTAGGATGAAAAATCAAAAGGGCTCCTAGGAAAAATGAGAAAAATTTAGAGAAAACAAAAACCTAGGTTGGCGATACATTTGACTCCTTGGTTATAACTAGGTCAAGAATCACGAATTATCCCTATGTTACAACCAAGTCGACGGCTCTTGGATTTCCTAGGTAGGTTGTTTTTGGGAGAAGACTCTTTGATTGCTTTGGAAATATTTTGGGAAAAAGTAAGCTAGCTTTACACTTATCTTGTTGGCTTACCATTTTCCACATTTTACTTTTGGGTGGTTAGATTGCTTATGTTCTTTGGGGAGTGTGAGAGTTGTGAGATTCTTACTCTTTTGGGGGGAAATAGGGTAATCTAGGAATAAGTTGGATGCCTCGGTTAACCTATGCTTGCAAGCTACATTTTGCTTAATTTTTTTCCTTGTCTTTATTTACCCGAGAACGAGTAAAGGGTTAAGTGTTGGGAGTTTGATGTGCTTCCTTTTTCGTGCGTTAACCATTGTACTCGCCATAGTTTTTAGATTATTTTATTTGGTGGATTGCTAATATTAGTTGAGTTTACGTGACAAGGGGTTTAGACGGCCATGTTTGGTTTTCTTGTCTAAATCCTGCATTTTGTAGAATTAATTAGTACTAATGGATATTTTTTATCCATGGGCTCCTAGATCTTCTTTGTGATCATCTTTAATAGCTCGCCCGTGGGTACTTTTTGGTTACATTCTATGTGAAGGTTATTCGTAAGGACAATAGAAAATAGTGAAGGTCATTCGCAAGGACTCTATAAGATATCAAAGGCCATCCATCACTAGAACAGTAGTTGACGAAGGCCACAAACATCAATGCATGGTATAAAGAGTATGGAGCCAAAGATAGGCTGCATTAGAGTTTAAGCGGCCAACAGAGAAACGGTGAATCATAGTCCGATGAGTTATGCTAAAGTCTGATAAGGATCCAATAAGAACTAGCCTTCAAGGCTAATTCCATTGGATTTTTCTTCTTGAGAATTACAAAATTAACTACTAGAACTCTCAAATTGGACTAATGGTTCACCCGTAGCAAAGGAAATAAGTTGAGTCGGCCAAGGCACAAACGGGTCAACATGGGCCGCTCATGCATAACACCAATGGCCTGTGCCAAAAAGAGTCATCATGTGCCAACAGTGTTCAGCACGAGGCTATTGAATGGCCAGCACCAAATCTCATGGGCCTCTCGCACAAGTTCAAAATAACACTCAAATCCGGCTAAGTATAGGCATGAACTGTCCTATTTACGATGGCCTATTGTTCCAAGTCCAAGATTCCATGACCAGCCAACATCCAGTGCCAAAGGTCGTGCCCCATGCCAAGTTTCTAAGCATATCGATGCTCTTGACAATGGCCCATGCCAAAAGCTGCATCCCATAGCAAGTTTCTGAGCAGACCGAGCCTTATGACGATAGCTCGCGCCAAGACCCATGCCCTGCAAATTTGAAGTTCCAAATTTAGCACACTGAGGGAGGCCTATATCAAAGGTCATGGTCAAGGCCAGATAACGTGACACACACTCCACCAAATCCAGCATCCCGTAAAGGATGAGAGGCACAGCCCGCGCTAGACCCTACAACCTGCACAGAAGTACATGCCATGGGCCGAACCATCCAGGATGGCCTGTGCCAAGCAAAGGCTAAATAAGGTTTACTCATTTTTGGCCTATTTTTAGGAACAATCCCCTTCTCCTGTAAATATAGCCTTAGTCTACTAGGTTAAAAGGGTATATAGAGTTTAGATCATTTTGCACCCATTAGGAGAGCAACTTTGGAGAGATAAACACTCTCTCATTTTCTTTAATTTTATTTTCTTTTTGCTTTCATCCTAGATATGAATTTCAAATCCATGTTTGAATTCCATATCTATGGAAACTTCCATAGCTGGGGGATAAATTGTAGGCTTGTTTGATTAATGCTTGTGTGAGATTCATTAGCTTCATCCTTGTACTTATGTATATGATATTATTGTGATTGTTCTTGAATATTTGAATTTCATGAACAGTACACCATATTAAGCACACACTTTGGGCTATATTCATGTATGGTGCAAATATTGATGCCCCCTTAGGAAGGGAAACCTGGATGTTAGAATGGGTAAGGGAGTATGTTGCATCTGCCTGAGTAAGTTCTCGGGTAACCCAAGTATTGCTCTAACTTATTTGCCATCACATCAGTCTTAGCTGATTACATAAAGTAGTCTGAAAGGTTACGGGTAGAGATAATTCATAGTAGAAAGCTAGGGTTGTAAGAAGCCTTAGTATCATAGATAAGGTGTCAACGACCCTTTAGCCTAATTGATAGGACCATTGGGAAGTGGTGCATTTGTGGTGGAAGCCCATGATGTAATCGCATGGGGGAGAAATAGACCTACAACAATGTTTGGACCTTGTTGTACTCCTCTAATTACGATGGTAGTGTCGATGGAGGGTTATGAGTGCAGCAGACCTGATAGGTACGGAGAAGTGTATGCTATCGACCACACCACGTGTTGTGAACACTTTACTAGGTTTTTTAGTAAATCTTAAATGTGAATGAAATGAGGATCGAAGCATTAAATCATTTATGTTTCACAATGATTCCCCAAGTGCTTAGCTATTTAGATCAATTGTCTTTTTATTTTATGCTTTGTGAAAATCCTAACCCCCCCCCCTTGTTTGCATTTACTAGCTATTCCCTTCACTCGTACAGATTGAAAACCCATACGAGGCTGTGTTTTCAGTTGATACTTAGGCTCTAGAATCTATGTGGACAAACCCAGGGCTTACAGCTAACAACCTTATCGGTAGCGTAGCAGTGAGAATGGGTGCAGAACTATAAATCTTATCTTTGACATTTTTCCCAAAAGCCTCCACTCGGGTTAATTAGCTACAATTAACGACCCTGGGTGGAGACGGGTAACTTACAACCAATACATAGGAAACAAATATTATGTCACAATTGGGCAGTACAAAAATACACATATTATATTCATACATAGACGACACTATTTGCAATATGGAAATAGTAACTAATCAGCCTCAAAGCGACATTACACTCATAAAAAATTGACTTCGTAGAGACCGATGTAAAACTGACTTTGGATATTCATGGATATTAATGCTGAACTCAACAATACTTTCACCTATGCGATGTTGATTCTTACTCGGTATCATATCGTACCATGCGATTAACTTGGACCAACGTCACACATTCATATTGTTTTCATCCGAATCTAAGCCATTTTTCTCACCCTTTACAAACATGTCATCTTATTGGTAACAAAAACAACACACAGTATATAACATGTGACACAATGATTCACCATTCATGAAATTCTTTGATCTTTCATGAATGAATAAAAAAACATATCAAAGGTATAGATGGTAACAAAATTGCTAAAAGAGCATGTAAAAGATGGAAAAGTACCTTAATAAATTTGAACCTAAAAATGCTCCATCGTTGGATACTTGTTGATGGTAGAAGAAATCAATTTGAATGAGCCCTTTCATTGGTGTAATGGTGTGAATGAATAGGGTGGGTTTATGGGATATGTATTGGAGATGAAAATGAGTGTTTGTGCTGATAGTTATTGACTTTAAAAATAGGTTTGGGGTGGAATTTTATTTCAAATTTCCATCTTAAATTTTTGGTTCCCACTAGAAATTTTAGAATGATCGATATTTCAAGCTATTCGGTAGGTCTATCATTACATGCGACATGTGTTCGACACCGGATATGTATCCATAGTCTACTAATCAAAATTTGTCATAACAATCTCTGTTTAAAGGTTTCGGGCCCTTATGTCAATCCGTGTATCCCCAAATTGGAAAAACATTGTCGTCAAAATTTGAATAAAGTAATGTTATATCCAGTTTTTCATTTTAACATCTCATATCTACACCACTACGCATGCTTTAATCAATGAAATTGTGGGAGGTCGTCGCCATACCTCTAAACATTAATACTTTTAAGCCCTAATACTTCCTATCTACAATTAAGTAGATAGTGGAAAAGTCAGGGATGTCCACGAGAAGAGAAATCTTTTCAAGTTTTTAAACACATAGTGGAGAAAACATACTAAGCATATACATATATAGATACATTTAAAATCATGAAAATGGGGGGGGGGGTTAGGGGGGGGTTTGGTTGGTTTTTATCTTATGTTATCAAATTTAAAGACAACAATTAAAAAAGCAAGAGAACTATGCTAACATCCAATACAACTAAAGAGATGATAAAATGATAATTAATAGAGTCTTGGGAGCAATAGACTTCCACTTCCAAACTTCCTATAGCTCATTGATTCATTCACTCATTCAATTACATTTATTGTCTATGGGGAATGCTATCACTTGTCATTCGAATATCAAGATTTATTCCTCTTTAATAGTAGATTGCAAAGACAAACAACGACCATTTGCAAACCTCATTGATAATCACCCTAGACAAACAACATCATCGGGGTATTTCAACAATGGCATTTCACCCAAAGGACCATAGGTTTGATAACAACAACCCTTCTACCAAAGACATAGTCATTTAACCAAACAAAGCATTTACTAGGTTAAATCTAGAACAAAAAACATTCAAGGTTCAACCTTTCTTTGCATCTATGGGATAAATATGAGAAAAATCCACATTAACATACTCATCTAGCAAAAATTACCACACATTATGCACAAGAAGTTCTAAATCCATGCTTTTATATTTCATGTCAAATAAGCTAAGAAATTTGCAACTTTCCTAACACTCTAACACTTCAATCATACAAACATTTCATATACTCAAACAAACAATGGTACAAATGAGGAAAACACAACATCAATGGAATAATAAATTCTCTCCAATAAATGAGCAAATATAGAATCTTACTACATAAGTTTGGAAGCTTCAATCAATGCTCCCAAGAACTATATTTAGCTAAAAGAGTTCATACTACTTAATGATAACAAACCAAACATACTAAAAGAGAATTTAAAGATGAAAAATAGTGAAAACTAGGGTTAGAAGTAGTACCAAAGTGCAGAAAGAAGAAGATATGAATGAGAGGGAAGAGAGTGCTATTTATAGTACAAAAAGGATAAGGTTAGCTTTTGGCCACCCGCTGGTCGCGACTTACGACGGGGGCCAAAACTTATCATTGTCTTCTTTTCTTCTTCTTGTGGTAAAAACATATCTTCACAATATTCCTCTCATTTTTCAAGTCTTCAACTCCTTGAAGAAAGTCTTCAAAGTCTTTGAAAACTCTCAATATCTCAATACCTCACAAAAATTCTTAATATCACACATCCCAATGTTAAGCTCAAATGGGAAGTTTCCCACAACCCCCATTCCTAAATCTACCTAAACCCTATCAACCCACCAATTCATTGCTATGTTTAAAACCTTTCCAAGTCTCGAATTGACAATCCCAAATCCAATGGTACAAGGTGAAGCTAGAGACATGTATAAAGTTCAAAACATATGCTCCACTTTATACCAATATATCAACCTGAAAACAAAGTATATTAACGACCAAGAGTTTCATAACTTACTTCATCTTCCCCCGTAAAATTTCCCATTCCCAAGAGGTCCTCAAGATGTAAAACTACCCAATCCATCCATATGGCCACTGCAACCTTATGACTCCAATGCCGGAAAATGAGTGAACACATAACATTTCTCTTTTTCTCTCTTTCTCTCATTTTGCCTAGGAACCTTTCCGGTTTTCATCCTAGCCACACATCATGTTTCTTCGGCTCACATCACATTTTTCCACACATTTAGCCTCTCATTTTTGCCTAGGTCGCCCTTTGGGGTTTCCGACCTATCTGGGCCCCTAATGTTTACTAAGATGCCCTCTCAGGTTTTCAACTTAGCAGGATTCTTTTTATTTATGTTTCTTTTTCTTTTTTCCATGTCCTATATTTTTTCAAATTTTTCATGTTTCTCCAATCTAAAAAGTAGCAAATTACTTTCCAAATGTTAAGTCTAAGAAATTTATCAAAGCTAACATCATCCAAGTACATCAAAAGAATATCATCCCAAAACAAAAGGGAATATCCAAAAAAAATATCCAAAACAAAGTAAAAGAATCATCTAAAAGTAGCAGGTTTAACAAAAATATCCAACCCCAACTGTAAAATCAGTTGATACCCCTCCCCACACTTAGAAGACTACATTTACCTCAATGTAGACAAATAGGGCAAAAGCGTACAAAGCAAAGTATGGAAAGGGTAAGGATATGATGCTCACAAAGCACTTTTGTGAGGAAGAAGGTCAACCACTAAAATAGCGCTGCTGATAACTAGCTAGCCAATCCGTGATCCTCTGCCTCCTAGCTCTCTGCTTATCTGCTCCCAAACTGGGGCCTGAGACAACGCCTGCTTGGGATTGCATCTTATGGATGCAAGCCGATAGGTGATCAATCTCCTCATCCATGTCAACCAAGCTCTTAGAGACAAACACGTTGTGCTCCAGTATCATGCTATCTTGGTGGCAGAATCCATCCAGCATGGTCTGCATTATATGCTCATAGAAATCCAGTGGAGGGTGTGAGTAGTGATGTGGCACATAATGCTCCTACATAGACTCGGTCTCTGGTGGAGGCTACTGGGAGTGGTGCTTCTATCGCTCAGAGAAAGGCAGGTTGCTATCATCGTACTTAACAAGGGCGGACCAAGGTCGTAGAGCTCTCGCTGGAAGTTCTCTCTACACGAGGAAATGGGTGAGATCTCCATGTCCGCCAGGGGTGTATCAAACTCCAACTTCGTCTTGTTGGGCTGATGAAGTACCATGAATGTGACCTTCTTGGTGCCATATAACCAGTGGAATACCCCCATGGCCAAGGTGGTGCCGAGCATCTCGAATTGGATCAACCTCTATACAGTGATGAGGTTGGAAGTGCGCCTCCCTAAGCGCAGAAAGTCAACCGATGGAACTAATCCTAGGCACTTCTCCAAGAGTCCTATCATACCTCCAACCATAATCTTCTCCTTTAGCTCCCTGCCACCTCTACAATCCTCTTCATCCATAGCTCATCCCATAACATGTATCCCAGGCCCTCACTCATTAAGTGCTATAGGAAGTGAATGTCATTGTCTGGCACATTCGTTAGCTCCACCTAGTAAAGTACTGTGCCAGCCAGCACTCGATGCACAAAATGGAGTGTGGGGTAGATGATGACACTGCTCTTGTCATGGGAGTTCTTCGGCCTCATGTTGATGACACTCCATAATTGCATATCCTCCTCGATCGATCGTTCCTAGGCCTATGGGTCCAATCTCTCCCGTATCTCCGTAGTGTCCCATCTAAAAGCTAACCCAACCTGCGAAATGGTCATCTCTCAAGATATATCAACTAGGTGGAATGTGATGTACCTCTCACATGGTTGGTCATCCCTCATCCTACATGTCCTAACTATGGACTCGAACTCTTGTGTATATCACTGATAGGAGGGAGAATTCTTGCTTATGAAACCCCCAATCCCCCTTTTGGCGAGCAGGCATCAGACTGGCTGGGTGATCCCAAAAGCGCCTAACAAGGACACATCTACAAAACTTATCTCCTTGAGCTGATGGTTGGTCATCCTCCCATCTCTCCACATAGGACCCAATGATCCGGGTCAAATCCATGTACCTATCCGGAGGAGGAGGTACAGGGCTCGACCTCGGAGCTGGCGGCGGAGGTGGGGGTGGAGCGATAGTGCGTCCACCTTGTGGTGGAGCCCTATGTCTCTTGGTAGGGGCTATATCTAACAACCACAACAAGAAAGTTAAACATATAGGAATATACATATATGCAATATTACAAAATCATCCTCAACCCTTAAACTATTTTTTGCCAATCATCACAAACCAAATCAAATCCACACAAACTAGTTCAAGTCCTAATCACAATTGCATATATAATCCATGTTAAATCCAATATGCCCATATTCTCAAGTCAATGAAGTTCTCACATAGTTGAATATCTAATATGCTATATCTCATAATCACAGTAATGCCTCACTAGTTTTAGCCACCATTAGTACATTCATAATGTTAACATTCAAGTCTCATGGCTAAAATATCCAAAGAAAAACAACATTGCATTAAAATAACAACTATGTCTAATCAAGGGCCCAACATGCCTCATATCCAATATAAGCCACAATCCATTCTCAACCCAGAACAACACTAATAGCACAATGCATGCACAAAACGAATACGAGCAACTCAACACACTCAAAGTGACTATGATGTTACACCACATTCAACCAAGCCATAGGTACAATGTATTCACATAATCTCTCTCAAGAACAATATATTCATAAATATCAATGAAGTTCTAACAATCTAATTTCCTAAGGCATCACACATAATCCACACAATATCCAATAGATCCATTATACACTTAATCATAGTTGAAGTTCAATAAAGTGAAGAAATGTACCACTAAGATTCTTAAGAGGAAGAAAGAAGGAAGCCCACAACCAATTTGAATTCGAATTTCCCAAAATAACAAAACCCCCAAATTCTAGGGTTTGTGTTCTTCGAAATTTTATGGTGATTTGTGGGTGGAGATTGGAAAGATGTTTGATTAGGAAGTGGTGTAGAGCTTTGAGGGTGAAGTGGTGTGTGGCGGCGGTGAGTGGTAGTCGGAAGGAGGTGGTGCGGCTGGAATAACGGAGAGGATGAAAGGAAAATGGGGAAGAAAAATGGGGAGGTTTGATGATTTGAGTTGCTGCCCATTATTTTTAACTTCTATTCATGACAATCGTGACTTGATGGGTAGGTCAAATGGTGCCTTAGGTCAACATTTACTTCGCAACTCGTGACCACTCCGTCGCGACTCGCGATGGGTACATCGTGACTCGCGAAAAGAGGAACCTGAAAGCTCTATTTTCAATCAAAAGTCTCTTATTTGGTCGAGACTCAGGATGGTCCATCGAGACTTGTGATGGGACCATCATAAGTGGAGGCTGAGGTGGTCGCAACTCGCGACGAGCTACCCACCTTGTACTTAGAAATATTTTCTTATTTCACCACTTGTCCAAGTTTTTCCTTCTTGACTCCAAGCATTTCTCCCTTAAAAATGCCAATGCCCTAGTTTCAAATTGATACAAAATCATGGGAAAAAAACCATGCAAACCATAAATAAAAACAATGAAACCAATGACAAAATTCAAAACCAAGCAACATCAATGGAAAGTAACGAATGACAATCCGGATAATCAAAACCAAGTATTTTTACTATCGTCTGCACGACTCACTCCCTTTTCTTGGAGCTTATACACAAACCAGATGATCAAAACCAAGTGTTTTTACTATCATCAGCATGACTCACTCCCTTTTCTCAGAGCTTACTCACAAACCGAATCGAGGAGATCAACATCATATCCCTTCTTCGGCTTCAAACGTTGTCCATTGACTTTGAATGTACTGGACTTAGTTCGATCAAGGATCTCTAGCCCGCCATGTGGGAATACATTCACCACCTCAAAAGGACCAATCCATCAGGACCTAAACTTACCAGGAAATAGGCAAAGGTGGGATTGGAATAGGAGGACTTTTTAACCCACGTCAAATTCCTTCCAAATGATCATGTTGTTGTGCCACGCCTTGGTTTTCTCCTAATAGATTCCGGCTCATAGGACTCCCTCCGGATCTCATCTAGTTTATCCAATTGTAACTTCCTATGCAAGTCGGCCTCATCTACATCGAGATTGAATTCTTTAACCGCCCAGTAAACCTTATGTTGAATTTCCACCGGTAGGTGACATGGCTTACCAAACACTAACCGGTATGGTGACATACCGATTGGTGTTTTGTAAGTCGTCCTATATGCCCACAAAGGGCATCATTCAACCGAGAACTTCAATCCTTCCGGTTAGGGTTAACCATTTTTTGAAGGATAGACTTCATTTTCTGATTCAAAACTTTAGCTTGCCCATTGGTTTGCAAGGTGATAGGTGGTGGATGTATTGTGAGTGACACCATACTTTTTCAAGAGTGCCTCTATGGTCTAATTGCAAACAATGGGTGCCACAGTCACTAATCAAGGCTCGGGGTACCCCAAAACTAGAGAAGATGTTATCTTTCAGGAATTCTACAACCACTTTAGAATCATCAGTCCTAGTGGGTTTTACTTCAACCCACTTTGACACATAATCAACGACAAGAAGAATATATGTAAAGCCATAAGAACTAGGGAAAGGTCCCATAAAGTCAATACCCCAAACATCAAAGATTTCACAATATAGCATAGCTTTTTGGGGTATCTCATTTCTAGATAAGATATTTCCTACTCTCTGGCCCTTGTCACGAGCCTTACAAAATATGTATGCAAGCTTATTAAAATTGGGCCAATAAAAACCACTTTCCAAGACTTTCCTAGCGGTTCTTTTAGCTCCAAAATGACCGCCGCATGCATGAAAATGATAAAAAAGTGAGAATCAAATGCACTTCATTATCGTGGATGCATCTCTTAACAACTTGGTCTACACAATGTTTCCACAAAAAGGGATCATCCCACCCATAATATTTGGCATCGCTTTTTAGCTTATCTTTCTGTGACATAGAAAAGTGAGGAGGAAATTTACCAGAGACAAGAAAGTTCAAAATGTCGGCATACCATGGTTGGAGGTTCCGGATGGAAAATAATTGTTCATCAGGGAACTCCTCCCGTAGTTGCTCCTTCATTGATAGATTGACTAGACTATCTTGGCCTGGTGCCAACGGGCTCAAATGATCAAGAACGAGGTTCTCTGTGCCCTTCTTGTCTCGTACCTATAACTCAAATTAATTCAAAATTAAGATACACCTAATCAATCTTAACTTGGCCTATTTCTTCTTCATCAAGTGATGCAGTGCTGCATGGTCAGTGTACACAATAACTTTTGTACCAAGCATGTAAGATCGAAATTTTTTCAAAGAAAATACCACTACTAGCAACTCCTTTCTGTGGTAGACTAGTTTCTTTGGGCCTAATTGAGAGACATCAATGCATTTTAGATGGTGTGAGGTTCTCTCCCCACCCTTTGACCAAGTACCGCTCCAACGACGTAATCACTAGCATTGCACGTGATCTCTAAAGGCAATGACCAATCAGGGGGTTGTATGATAGGGGCCGAGACTAACCTTCTTTTCAATGTATCAAACTTTACAACCCTCATCCATTACAAATTCCACCACCTTTTGCAACTACTTGCATAAAGGAGATGCTATCTTTGAGAAGCCCTAATTGGACCGGCGGTAGAATCTTGCATGGCCAAGAAAAGAGTGCACTTTGCGCACATTAGTAGGGTAAGGCAAAGTTTGAATTGTGTCTATCTTTTCCTTGTCAATCTCAATACCTTTAGAGGATAAAACATTTCCTATGACAATTCCTTGCTCTACCATAAAATGACACTTCTCATAATTTAATTCAAGATTATTATTAATGCAACGTTTAAGAACTTGTGCCAAATTCGCTAAGCAGTTTTCAAAAGAATTACCACGAATGGTGAAATCATCCATGAATACCCCAAAAATATTTTCAATGAATTATGAGAAGATGATTACCATACACCTTCTGAAAGTTGTGGGGGTGTTACATAACCCGAAAAGCATACGCCGGTAGGCAAACGTACCAAAGGGGCACGTGAAGGTGGTCTTTTCTTGGTCTTCCGGGGTGATAGCCACTTGATAATAGCCCGAGTACCCATCCAAAAAGCAATATAAATGGTGGCTTTCTAACCTCTCAAGCATTTGATCAATAAATGGCAATGGGAAGTGATCTTTCCGGGTTTCCACATTTAACCCCCGGTAGTCAATGCAAACGTGCCACCCATTTTCAACTCGAGTTGGTACCATTTTACCCTTCTCTATTTTGACCACTGTTACCCCGATTTTCTTGGGTACCACTTGAGTTGGACTCACACACTTGCTATCCGAGATTGGAAAGATCATTCTCGCTTGGTGCAGCTTGAGAATTTTTACCTTTAGCACCTCCATCATAGGTGGGTTTAAACGACATTGGGTTTGTTGCACGGGTCTCGCATCTTCCTCTAACAAAATTCTATGCATGTAAGTGGATGGACTTATGCCTTTGATGTTGGCAATAGTCCATCCCATTTCTTCCTTATTCTCTTGTAGTACCACCATCAAATTTTCTTCTTGCTCTTTGGTGAGCTTGCATGAAATGATAATCGGAAACATCTCCCTTTCCCCAAGAAATGCATACTTGAGGTCACTTGGAAAAGTTTTAAGCTCAATCACCTGAGCATTCACAAGTGGTGGGAGGAATTCTGGTTCTTTGATTTCGTCAAGACTAGAGAGTCAGGACATTGCACCATTTCCTCAAGAAGGCGTAACTCCTCAATGATTTCCTTCAAGTTAGTACGCATGGATTATACAAGACATGCATTGTCAACATCATTTTCCAAAGCAACAAACAAAGAATCATCACCACTTAATTCAAAAACATCTTGCACAATATTGTTAACAAAATCAATAGCATGGCAAGAGTACTCTTCAAGAGGATACTTCATAGAGTCATTTATGTTGAACTCTACTTTACACCCATCAAATTCCATGGTGAGGGTACCATTATACACATCAACGATGGTTCTAGAAGTCTTCAAAAATGGCCTCCCCAACAAGATTGGGGTGGCATGTTTATCACGCTCCATGTCTAGGACATAAAAATCCACGGGGAATATTAAGGAATCCACCATAACCAATTCATCCTCTATGATAACCTTAGGGCATGCACAAGAGTGATCGGCTAGTGGATCACCACCCCGGTTTTGTGCAAAGTACCAAGATTGAGGCTTTCATACAAAGAGTAAGGAATCACATTTATTGATGCACCTAAGTCAAGAATTGGTTTTTTAAAATGTGTATTCCCTATCATGCAAGGGCTTGTTAACATGCCGGGATCGCTAAATTTAGGGGGTAACTCCCTTTGGCACAAAGTAGAGACATGTTCACTTTTCTCATTTTTGAGCTTGTTCTTCGTTCTTTGTTTCTTATTTACCACACATAATTCCTTCAAAAATATGTGCATAGCTAGGAATTTTTTCAATAGCATTCAAAAGATGGATATTTACCTCACACCTACAAAGTTAATAATTTTAAGCTCTAATGCTTCCTATCTACAATTAAGTAGATAGTGGCAAGTCGGGGTCGTCCACAAGAAGAGGGATCTTTTCAAGTGTTTAAACATATAGCGGAGAAAACATACTAGGCATATACATATATAGATACATATAAAAGCATGTAAATGGGGGGGAGTTGTTGGTTTTTTATCCTAAGTTATCAAATTGAAATACAACAATTAGCAAAGCAAGAGAACTATGCTAATCATGCAATACAACTAAAGAGATGATTAAAATTATAATTAACGGAGTCTTGGGAGCAATCGACTTCCACTTCCAAACATCCTATAGCTCATTGATTCATTCACCCATTCAATTAAATTTATTGTCTATGGGGAATGGTATCACTTCTCATTCAAAGATCAACATTTATTTCTCCATAATAGTGGTTTGCAAAGACAAACAACGACCATTTGCAAACTTCATTGATGATCACCATAGACAAACAACATCATAGGGGTATTTCATCAATGGCATTTCACCCAAAGGACCATAGGTTTGATAAAAACAAGCCTTCTACCAAAGACATAGTCATTTAACCAAACAAAGCATTTATTAGGTTAAACCTAAAACAAACAACATTCAAGGTTCAACCTTTTTTTGCATCTATGGGATAAATATGAGAACAATCCACATTAACATACTCATCTAGCAATAATTACCACACATTATACACAGAAGTTCTAAATCCATGCTTAAGGATTTCATGTCAAATAAGCTAAGAAATTTGCAGCTTTCCTAACACCCTAACACTTCAATCATACAAAAATTTCATATACTCAAACAACCCATGGTATAAATGAGGCAAAACACAACATCAATAGCATAATAAATGCTCTCCAATAAATGTTCATAAATGAGCAAATATAGAATCTTACTACATAAGTCTGGAAGATTCAATCAACTTACCCAAGAACTAGATTTAGCTACAAGAGTTCATACTAATTTATACTAATAAATACTAATATACCAAACATACTACAAGAGAATTTAAAGATGAAAAATGGTGAAAATGAGGGTTATAAATAGTACAAAAACGTAGAAAGAAGAAGATATGAATGAGAGCAAAGAGAGTTCTATTTATAGTACACAAAGGATTAGGTTAGGTTCTGGCCAACCATTGGTCGCGACTCGCGATGGGTGCCAGAACTTAACCTTGTCTTATTTTCTTCTTCTTGTGGTAAACATTTATCTTTACAATGATTCCTCTCACTTTTCAAGTATTCAACTCTTTGAAGAAAGTCTTCAAAAATGGTCTTTGACAGCCTTCGGTCTTCAAGTTTTCATGTCTTCGAAGAAAGTCTTCGAAGTCTTCGAAAAGTGATCGTCAATGTCCTCTGGTCTTCCAGCCTCCATACTCTTCCTTTGTCACGCAAAATCCACTTAGAAGAGGTAAAAGAGAGTAAAGTTGCTCTTACCCCTCCTAAAAGAATTTCAAGGTAAAACACAAGCTTGTGATAATAAAAGAGCACAAAAGTGACCCCTAAAAGTACTAAATTATGCATATAAAATGGACACATCAAACCTCCCCACACTTAAACCTTACTCACCCTCGAGTAAGAAAAGATCCAAGCATACGAAGAAAATGACATATACACATCCTAACTATTATTCCCCCAAATAAGTAACTCACAAAAACTCTCCATATCACACATCTCAATGTTAAGATCAAATGAGAAGTTTCCCATAACCCCCATTCCTAAATCTACCCAAACCATACCAACTCATCAATTCATTGCTATCTCTAAAACCTTTCCAAATCTTGAATTCACAATCCCAAATCCAATGGCACAAAGTGAAGCTAAAGACATGTATAAAGTTCAAAAACACATGTTCCACTTTATACCAATATATCAAAAATGAAGTATATTAACGATAAAGAGTTTCATAACTTACATCGTCTTCCCCCACTAAATTTCTCATTCCCAAGAGGTCCTCAAGATGTCAAGCTACCCAATCTATCCATATGGACACTGCAACCTTGTGACTCCAACGCTGGAAAATGAGTGAACACATAACATTTCTCTTTTTCTCTCTTTCTCTCATTTTGCCTAGTAGCCTTTTCCAGTTTTAATCATAGCCAAACATCATGTTTCTTCGGCTTATGTCACACATTTAGCCTCTCATTTTTTTCCTAGGCCTCCCTTTTGGGTTTTTGACCTATTCGGGCCCCCAATGTTGCCTAAGATGCCCTCTCGGGTTTTCAACTTAGCAGGATTCTTTTTATTTATATTTCTCTTTCTTTTTTTTCATTTTCTATATTTTTTTATAAAAAATTCATGTTTCTCCAATCCAAAAAGTAGAAAATTGCTTTCCAAATTTTAGGTCTAAGAAAATTATCAATGCTAACATCATCCAAGTACTTCAAAAGAAAAGCATCCCAAAACAAAAGGGAATATCAAGACCAAAACAAAGCAAAAGAATTATCCAAAAGTAGCAAATCTAACAAAAATATCCAACCCCTACTGTGAAATCAATAAATACCCCTCCCCACACTTAGAAGACTACATTGCCCTCAATGTAGACAAATAGGGCAAAAGCGTACAAAGAAAAGTATGGAAAGAGTAAGGATATGATTCTCACAAATCACTGCTTTGAGGAAGAAGGGCATGCACCAAAATAGCGTTATTGATAACGAGCCAGCCAATCCATGCTCCTCTACCCCTAGTTCTTTGCCTCTCTTCTCCCGGATCGAGGCCTGAGACACCGCCTACTAGAGATTGCATCTCATAGATGCGAGTTAATTGATGATCAATCTCCTCATCCATGTTGATATGCTTTGGGAGAAAAACACGTTGTGCTCCAGTATCATGCTATCTTACGGTGGAATCAATCATGTATGATCTACATCATACACTCATAGAAATCTAGTGGAGGGTAAGAGTCGTGATTTGGCACATAATCCTCCTGCATAGGCTCGGTCTCTAGTGGAGGCTGCGGGGAGTGCTGCTACTGTCGCTCAGAGAAAGGCAGGCTGCTATCATCGTACTGAACAGGGGCTGGGCCAAGGTCGTGGAGCTTGCACTAGAAGTTCTCTCTGTATGAGGATTCGAGTGAGATCGCCAAGTCCTCCAGGGGTGTATCAAACTCAATCGTCTTGTAGGGCTAAGAAAGTACCATGGATGTGACCTTCTTGGCGCCATATAACCAGTGGAATACCCTCGTGGCCCAGGTGGTGTTGAGCATCTTGAATCGGACCAACCTCTCTGTAGTGATAAGGTAGGAAGTGCGTCTCCCTAAATGCAGAAAGTCAGCCGATGGAACCAGTCCTAAGTACTCCGCTAAGAGGCCTATCATACCTCTAACCATAATCTTCCCCTTTGGCTTCCCTACCACCTCTACAATCCTCTTCAACCATTGGTTAGCCCATAACCTGTATCCCAGTCCCACACTCGTCAAGTGCCATAGGAAGTGAATGTCATTGTCTAGACCATTCATTGGCTCCACCGAGCAAAGTACTGTGCCAGCTAATGGTCAGTGCACATAACGGAGTGTGGGGTGGATGATGACACTGCTCTTGTCATGGGAGTTCTTTGGCCTCATGTTGATGACACTTCAAAATTGCATATCCTCCTCGATCAATTTTTCCTGGGCTTGCGGGTCCAATCTCGCCCGTATCTCTGCAGTGTCCCATCTAAAAGCTTCCTCACTCTTGAGATATATCATCTAGGTGGAATGTGATGTACCTCTTGCATGGTAAGTTATCCCACATGCTGCATATCCTGACCGTGGAGTGGAACTTCAGTGTATATCATTGTTAGGAGGGAGCATTCTTGCTCATGAAACTCTCAATCCCCGCTTTGGTGAGGAGGCATCTGACTGGCTAGGTGAGCCCAAGAGTGTCCAATGTGGGCACATCTACAAAACTTGTCCCCTTGAGCTGATAGCAGGCCAGCCTCCCATCTCTTTGCGTAGGACCCAGTGATCCAGGTCAAACCCATGTACCTATCCGGAAGAGGAGGTACAGGGCTCGACTCCAGAGCTAGCGGCAGAGGTAGAGGTGGAGCGGCGGTGCGTCCACCTCGTAGTGAAGCCCTAGGTCTATTGGTAGGGGCCATATCTAACAACAACAGCAAGCAAGTCAAACGTACAAGACTATACATATATGTAATATTACAAAATCATCCTCAACCTTTAAACTAGTTTTTTCCAATCATCACAAACCAAATCAAATCCATGATAACTAGTTCAAGCCCTAACCATAATTGCATATACAATCCATGTTAAATCCAATATGCCCATATTCTCAAGTCCATGAAGTTCTCACATAGTTGAATATCTAATATGCTGTATCTAATAATCACAGTCATGCCTAACTAGTTTTAGCTACCATTAGTACATTCATAACATCAACATTTAAGTCCCATGGATAAACTATCCTAAGAAAAACAACATTGCATTCAAATAACTGTTATGTCTAATCAAGAGCCCAACATGCCTCATAACTAGTATAAGCCACAATCCATTCTCAATCTAGAACAACACTAATAGCACAATGCAAGCACAAAACCAATACGAGCAACTCAACACACTTAAAATGACTATGATGTTATCCCACATTCAACCTAATGTATTCACATAAATCAACAAAGTTCCAAAAATCTAATTTCCTAAGGCATCACATATAATTCACACAATAGATAGATTATACAACATAATCATAATTCAAGCTCAATAAAGTGAATATATATACCACTTAGATGCTTAAGAGGAAGAAAGAAGGAAGCCCACGACCAATTTGAATTCGGATTGCCCAAAATTACAAAACACCCAAATTCTAGGGCTTGTGCTCATCAAAATTTTATGGTGATTTGTGGGTTGAGATTGGGAAGATGTTGGATTATGAGGTGGTGTAGAGCTTTGAGGGTGGAGTGGTGTGTGGCGGCGGTGAGTGGTGGTTGGAAGGAGGTGGTCTGGCTGGAATAGCGAACATGATCAAAGGAAAATGGGGAGGTTTGATGATTTGAGTTGCTGCCCATTATTTTTAACTGTTATTCATGATCATCGCGATGAGTTCATCATGACTCGTGATGAGTTCATCGTGAATTACAACGGGTAGATTAAAAGGCACCTTATGTCAACATTTACATTGCAACTCGCAACCAATCCATCGCAAATCGCGATGGTTTGTCACAACTCGTGATGAGACTGTCACGACTCGCAAAAAGTGGAGCCTGAGAGCTTTATTTTCAACCAAAATTCCAGATTTGGTCACGACTTGTGACCACTTTGCCGCGACTCATGATGGTCTATCGTGACTCGTAATGAGGCTATCGTGGCTCACGAAAAGTGGAGGCTGAGGTTCAAAATTTTCACCAAACATTTCTGAGCCCGTTGCGACTCATAACGATGTTGTCGTGACTCGCGACGGGCTACCCACCTGGTACTTAGCAAAAATTTCTTATTTCACCTCCTGTCCAAGTATTTCCTTCTTGACTCCAAGCATCTCTCCCTTCAAAATTCCAATGCCTTGGTTTCAAATTTCTACAAAATCATGGGAAAAAACCGTGAAAAGCACAAAAAGCAAAACAATGAAACCAATGACAAAATTCAAAACCAAGCAGCATCAACGAAAAGTCACGAATGAAAATCCAGATAATCAAAACCAAGTATTTTTACTATTGTTGGCACGACTCAATTCCTTTTCACGGAGCTTGCTCAAAAACTAGATCCAGGAAATCAACATCCTCTCCCTTCTCCGGCACAAAATTCTCGTGTTAATGCATCAAACGTTGTTCATTGACTTTGAATGTGTTGAGCTTAGCTCGATCAAGGATCTTTACCGTGCCATGCGGGAATACCTTCAACACCTCAAAAATATTGATCCATCGGGACCTCAACTTACTGAGAAATAGGCAAAGGCGGGATTGGAATAGGAGGACTTTTTAACCCACGTCAAATTCTTTCCTAATGACCATCCTGTCGTGCCACACCTTTGTCTTCCCCTTATAGATTTCAGTGTTCTCGTAGGACTCCTTCTGGATCTCATCCAGTTAATCCAATTGTAACTTCCTATGCAAGCCGGCCTCATCTACATCAAGATTGAATTCTATGACCGCCCAGTAAGCCTTATGTTGAATTTCCACTGACTGGTGACAGGGCTTACCAAACACTAACCGGTATGGTGACATACTAATTGGTGTTTTCTAAGTCACCATATATGCCCACAAAGCATCATTCAACTGAGAACATCAATCCTTCCAATTAGGGTTAACCATTTTTTGAAGGATGGACTTGATTTTCCGATTGAAAACTTTGGCTTGCCTATTAGTTTGCGGGTGATAGGCGGTGGATGTCTTGTGAGTGACATCATACTTCTTCAAGAGTGCCTCTATGGTCTGATTGCAAAAATGGGTGCCAAGGTCTCTAATCAAGGCTTGGGGTACCCCAAACCTAGAGAAAATGTTATCTTTCAGAAATTCTGCAACCACTTTAGAATCGTCAGTCCTAGTGGGTTTTTCTTCAACCCACTTTGACACAAAATCAACGGAAAAAAAAATATATGTAAAGCCATAAGAACTAGGGAAAGTACCCATAAATTCAATACCCCAAACATTAAATATTTCACAATATAGCATAGATTTTTGGGGTATCTCCTTTCTAGATTAGATATTTCCTACTCTCTTGTACTTATCACAAGCCTTACAAAATATTTATGCATGCTTATTAAAAGTGGGCCAATAAAAACCACTTTCAAAGACTTTCCTAGAGGTTCTTTGAGCTCTAAAATTACTGCTAAATGTGTGAGAATGACAAAAGGTGAGAATGACATGCACTTCATTATCGCGGATGCGTCTCTTAACAACTTGGTCTACACAATGTTTCCACAAAAAGGGATCATCCCACAGATAATATTTAGCATCACTTTTTAGCTTATCTTTCTGTGCCTTAGAAAAGTGAGGAGGAAATTTACCAGAGACAAGAAAGTTCACAATGTCAGCATACCATGGTTGGAAGTCCCGGATAGCGAACAATTGTTCATCACGGAACTACTCCCGTAGTTGCTCCTTCATTGATAGATTTACCTGACTATCTTGGCCTGGTGCCAACCGCCTCAGATGATCAGCCACAAGGTTCTCCGTGCCCTTCTTGTCTCGCACCTCTAACTCAAATTCAATCAGAAACAGGATCCACCTAATCAATCTTGGCTTGGCATCTTTCTTCCTCATCAAGTGACGAAGCGCTGCATGTTCAATATACACAATAACTTTTGTACCAAGCAAGTAAGATCAAAATTTTCCCAAAGAAAATACCACTGCTAGCAACTCCTTTTCTGTGGTGGACTAGTTTCTTTGGGCCTCATTGAGAGACATCGATGCATAGTAGATTGCATGAGGCACTCTCCTCACCCTTTGCCCAAGTACCAAACGCCGGCAAATGAGTGAACACATAACTTTTGTTTTCTCTCTTTCTCTCATTTTGCCTAGGAGCCCTTTCGGGTTTTCATCCTAGCCACACGTCATGTTTCCTTGGCTTATATCTCACCTTTTTCCACACATTTAGCCTCTCATTTTTTTCCTAGGTCGCCCTCTAGGGTTTTTGACCTATCTGGGCCCCCAATGTTGCCTAAGATGCTCTCTCAAGTTTTCAACATAGCGGGATTTTTTTATTTATAAATTATTTTTTCCATTTTCTATATTTTTTCAAAAACAATTCAAATTTTTCATGTTTCTCCAATCCAAGCAAAGTTCTTTCCAAATGTTAAGGCTAAGAAAAATATCAAAGCCAACATCATCTAAGTACATCAACAGAAAAGCATCCCAAAATAAAAGGGAAAAAATATCCAAAACAAAAGAATTATCCAAAAGTACCAAGTCTAAAAAAATATCTCCAACCCCAATCGTGAAATCAGTAGATACCCCTCCCACACACTTAAAACACTACATTTTTGTAGGGAGTGTTGTTGTTGTTGCTCAGAGAAGGGCAGGCTGATATCATCGCGCTGGACAGGGGCTGGACCAAGGTCATTGAGCTCGAGCTAGAAGTCTTCTCTGCATGAGGAGTCAGGAGAAATTGCCAAATTTACTAGAGGTGTATCAAACTCCAAATTCGTCTTGTTGGGCTGAGGAAGTGCCATGACTGTGACCTTCCTGGCGCCATATAACCAATGGAATACCCCTGTGGCCCGAGTGGCGCTGAGCATCTAGAATCTAACCAACCTCTTTGTAGTGATGAGGTAGGAAGTGTGCCTCCCTAAGAGTAGAAAGTCAACCGGTGGAACCAATCACAGGTACTCCGCCAATAGGCCTATCATACCTCTAATCATAATCTTCCCCTTTGGCTTCCCCGCCACCTCTACAATACTCTTAATGCTCAGGCCATAACCCGTATCCCAGTCCCTCACTCATCAAGTGCCATAGGAAGTAAATGTCGTTGTCTAGCACATTCGTCGGCTCCTCCAAACAAAATACTATGCCAGCCAACAGTCGGTGCACATAACAGAGTGCGGGGTGGATGATAACACTGCTCTTTTCATGGGAGTTCTTTGGTCTCATGTTGATGACACTCCGGAATTGCATGTCATCCTCAATGGATTGCATCCTGTTCCTCTGGGTCCAACCTCGCCTGTATCTCTGTAGTGTCCCATCCAAACGCCTCCTCAACCTGCGAGACGGTCATCTGTCGAGATATATCATCTAAGTGGAAAGTGATGTACCTCTCTCATGGTTGATCATCTCTTATACTGTATATCCTGAACGTAGACATGAACTCCAATGTATATCACCGGTAAGAGGGGGCACTCTTGCTCACAAAACCCTCCATCCCCCTTTGGTGAGGAGGCATCGGACTAGCTGGGTGAGCCTAAGAGCGTCAAATGTGGGCACGTCTAAAAAACTCATCTCCTTGAGCTAACGACTGGCTATGGATCCCATCTCTCTGCATAGGACCCGGTGATCCGAGTCAAACCCATGTACCTATCCAGAGGAGAGGTACATGGCTCGACTCAGGAGCTGGCGACGGAGGTGGAGGTGGAGCGACGGTGCGCCCATCTCGTGGAGGAGCCCTAGATCTCTTAGTATGGGCCATATCTAACAACCACAGCAAACAAGTCAAGCGCACCAGAATATGTATATATGCAATATTGCAAAATCTTACTCAACCTCAAACAATTTTTTGCCAATCATCACAAACCAAATCAAGTTCAAACCAACTAGTTCAAGTCCTAATCACAATTACATATACAATCTATGTTATATCCAACATGCCCATATTCTCAAGTTTATGAAGTTCTCACATAGTTGAAATCTAATATGTTATATCTCAAAATCACTGGCATGCCAAATAGCACTATGCAAGCGCAAAACCAATACGAGCAACTTAACACACTCGAAGTGACTATGATGCTATCCCACATCCAATAAAGCCGTAAACACAATATATTCACACAAACCCCATCAAATCAAATCGCAAGCACAATATATTCAAAAGAATCTACAATGTTCCAACTGTCAAAATTCCTAAGGCATCACACAAAATTCACACAATATCCCACAGAATATTTTATTAAACATAATCACATTTGAAGCTTAAGGGAGTAAATAATTGTGCCACTTTGATGCCTAGGATAAAAAAGGAACTAAGGCCACAAGAAATTTGAATCCTAATTGCCAAATATCACAAAACACAAAAATTCTAGGCTTTTGTGTTCTTCAACAAATCAGGATGATTTGTGGGTAGAGATTGAGAAGATGGATTGGGGGGCTGTTGAGTGGTGGTCGTAGAGTGGTTCTAGGGGTGGGCGTCGGTGAGTGGTGGTCAGAAGGCGGTAGAGCAGTGGAGGAGATGAAGGGGACGGCGGAGAAGATGAATGGAGTTTGATTGTTGCTGCCCATTTTTTTAAAGCATGTTCTGTACGCCCATCGCAACTCGCGACCGGTAGGTCAAAAGGTGCCTTAGGTCAACATTTACATTGGGACTCGCAACCACTCTGTCATGAGTCACGATGGTCCATCTTGACTCACGATGGGACCATCGTGACTCACAAAAAGTAGAGCCTGAAAACTCCATTTTTCATCAAAAGTCTCTGATTTGATCGTGACTCGAGACCACTTTGTCGCAACTCACAATGGGACCGTCGTGACTCACAAAAAGTGGAGCCTAAAAGTTCAATTTTCAACTAAAATTCATGATCTGGTCGCAACTCGCGACCACTTCGTCGTGACTCGCTATGGTCCATCACAACTCGTGACATTGCCATCGCAGCTCACAAAACGTAGAGGCTGAGGTTCAAAATTTCCACCAAAATTTTCTGAGCCAATCTTGACTCGCGACGTGGTGGTCGCGGCTCATGATGGGCTACCCACCTAGTGCTTAGAAAAATTTCTGATTTCACCTCTTCTCCAAGTTTTTCCTTCTTTACTCCAAAAACTTCTCCCTTCAAAATTCCAATGCCTTGGTTTCAATATGCTACAAATTCATGGAAAAAAAAATCATGTAAAACACAAAGAAAAACAATGAAACTAATGACAAAATTCAAAGCCAAGTAACATCAACACAAAGTCACGAATGACGATCCGGGTGATCAAAACCAAGTATTTTTAACGTCGTCGGCACGACTCAATCCCTTTTCTTGGAGCTTATTCACGAATTGGATCAAGGAGTTCAACATTCTCTCCCTTCTCTGGAATAAAATTCTTGTGGTAAGGCTTCAAACGTTGTCCATTGACTTTGAATGTATTGGACTTAGCTCGATCTAAGATCTCCACCACGCCATGCGGGAATACCTTTACCACCTCAAAAGGACCAATCCATTAGGACCTCAACTTACTGGGAAATAGGCGAAGGCGGAATTGGAATAGGAGGAATTTTTTACCCACATCAAATTCCTACCTAATGATCTTCTTGTCGTGTCACACCTTTGTCTTCTCCTTATAGATTTAGGTGTTCTCATAGGAATCACTTTGGATCTCATCTAGTTCCACCAATTGTAACTTCCTATGCAAACCGACCTTATCTATATCAAGATTAAATTCTTTGACCGCCCAGTAAGCTTTATGTTGAATTTCCACCGGTAGGTGATAGGGCTTACCAAATACTAACCGGTATGGTGACATACCGATTGGTGTCTTGTAAGCCGTCCTATATGCCAATAAGTCATAATTCAACCGAGGACTTCAATCCTTCCGATTAGGGTTAACCATTTTTTAAGGATGGACTTAATTTCCCGATTGGAAACTTTGGCTTGCCCATTGGTTTGTGGGTGATAGGTAGTGGATGTCTTATGAGTAATGTCATACTTCTTCAAGAGTGCCTCTATGGTCCAATTGCAAAAAAGGGTTCCACGACCACTAATCAAGGCCCGGGGTACCCCAATCTAGAAAAGATGTTATCTTTCAAGAACTCTGCAACCACTTTAGAATCATCAATCCTAGTGGATTTTGCTTCAACCCACTTCGACACATAATCAACGGCGAGAAGAATATATGGACAGCCATAAGAACTAGGGTAAGGTCCCATAAAGTCAATACCCCAAACATCAAAGATTTCACAATATAGCATAGCTTTTTGGAGAATCTCATTTCTAGATGAGATATTTCCTACTCTCAGGAACTTGTCACGAGCCTTAAAAAAATATTTATGCATGCTTATTAAAATTAGGCTAGTAAAAACCACTTTCCAAGACTTTCCTAGTGGTAATTTTAACTCCAAAATGACCGCCGCATGCATGAGAATGACGAAAAGTGAGAATCGAATGCACTTCATTATCGAGGATGCATCTCCTAACAACTTGGTTTACACAATGTTTCCAAAAAAAGGGATCATCCCACACATACTGTTTAGCATCGCTTTTTAGCTTATCTTTCTGTGCCTTAGAAAAGTGAGAAGGAAATTTGACAGAGATAAGAAAGTTCACAATGTAGACATACCATAGTTTGAGGACCCTGTTAGTGAATAGTTATTTATCGGGAACTCTTACCGTAGTTGCTCCTTCATTGATAGATTTACCTCACTATCTTGGCTTGGTTGCAACGGGCTCAGATGATCAGCCATGAGGTTCTCTATGCCCTTCTTTTCTCACACCTCTAACTCAAATTCACTCAAAAGAAGGATCCACCTGATCAATTTAGGCTTGGCATCTTTCTTTGTCATCAAGTGATGAAGCGCTGCATGGTCAGTGTACACAATAACTTTTGTACCAAGAAAGTAAGATCAAAATTTCTCGAAAGAAAATACCACTGTTAGAAACTCCTTTTCTTTGGTGGAGTTGTTTCTTTAGGCATCATTGAGAGACATGGATGCGTAGGAAATGGAGTGAGGCACTCTCTCTGCCCTTTGACTAAGTACCGCTCCAACGGTGTAATCACTAGCATCGCACATAACCTCAGATGGTAACAACCGATCCAGGGGTTGTATGATAGGAGCTGAGACTAACCTTCCTTTCAATGTATCGAAGGCCCCTTTACAACCCTCATCCATTACAAATTCCACCTCCTTTTGCAACAACTTGCATAAAGGAGATGCTATCTTCAAGAAGTCCTTGATGAACAGGTGGTAGAATCCTGCATGGCAAAGAAAAAAGCGCACTTCGTGCACATTAGTAGGATAAGGAAGAGTTTGAATTGTGTCTATCTTTGACTTGTCAACCTCAATAGCCTTAGAGGAGACAACATGTCCTAAGACAATGCCTTGCTCTACAATGAAATAACACTTCTTAGAATTTAACACAAGATTAGTATCAATGCAGCATTTAAGAACTTGTGCCAAATTTGTTAAACAGTTGTCAAAAGAATTACCATGAATGGTGAAATAATCCATGAATACCTTGATAAAAATTTCAACAAATTCTGAGAAAATGCTTACCATACACCTTTGGAAAGTTGCGGGGGCGTTACATAACCCGAAAGGCATACGCTGGAAGGAAAACTTACCAAAGGAGCACGTGAAAGTGGTCTTTTCTTGGTCTTCTAGAGTGATAGCTACTTCAAAATACCCTGAGTACCCATCCAAAAAGTAATAAAAAGGGTGTACCATTTCACCCCTTTTATTTTTTACCACCATCACCTCACTCTTCTTGGGTACCACTTGAGTTGAACTCACCCACATAGTATCCGAGATTGGATAGATCATGCCCGCTTGGAGCAACTTGAGAATTTCGGCATTAACCACCTCCATCACAGGCGCGTTTAAACGCCGTTGGGGTTGTCACATGGGTCTTGCATCTTCTTCCAACAAAATTCTATGCATGCAAGTGGATGGACTTGTGCCGTTGATTTTGGTAATAGTCCATCCCATTGCATCCTTATTCTCCCGTAGCACCGCCTTCAACTTTTCTTCTTTCACTTTAGTGAGCTTGCTTGAAATGATGATTGGAAGCATCTCCCCTTCCCCCAAGAAATACGTACTTGAGGTCACTTGGAAAAGGTTTAAGCTTAATCACCAGAGATTTCACAATTGACGGGAGGAATTACGGTTCTTTGGTTTCCTCTAAGACTAGGGGTCAGGACTTTGCACAACTTCCTCAAGAATTTTTAACTCCCCAATGCTTTCCTTCAAGTTAGTACTCATGGAATATACAAGACATGCATTTTCAACATCATTTTCCAAAGCAACTAACAAGGAATCATCACCACTTAATTCAAAAACATTTTACACAACATTGTCAACAAAATCAATAGCATGGCAAGAGTACTCTTCAAGAGGAGACTTCATAGAGTCATTTATGTTTAACTCTAATTTAATCCCATCAAATTCCACGGTGAGGGTACCATTATGCACATCAATAATGGTCATAGAGGTCTTCAAAAATGGCCTCCCCAACAAGATTGGGGCGGCATGTTTATCACGCTCCATGTCTAGGACATAAAAATCCGCGGGGAATATTAAGGAATCCACCCTAACCAACACATTCTCGATAATACCCTCAGGGTACGCACTAGAACGATCTGCTAGTTGGATCACCACCCCGGTTTTGTGCAAAGTACCAAGATTGAGGCTTTCATACAAAGAGTAAGGAATCACATTTATTGATGCACCTAAGTCAAGCATTGCTTCTTAAAAATGTGTAATCCCTATCATGTAAGGGATTGTTAACATGCTGGGATCGCTAAATTCAGGGGGTAAATCCCTTTGGCACAAAGTACAGACATGTTCACTTTTCCCATTTTTAAGCTTGTTCTTTGTTTTTTGCTTCCTATTTACCACACATAATTCCTTCAAAACTTTTGCATAGCTAGGAATTTGTTCAATAGCATTTAAAAGAAGGATATTTACCTCGCACCTATGAAAGACTTCGTAGATATCTTTGTTTGATTCCTTCATCCGTTTGTCCTTTAGAGGTAAAATGGTAAATAGAAAAAACTGTGGAATGTTTGGGCGGGTGACATGAAGTGCACCCTCCCGTACTACAATGTGGATCCTACTAGCCCAAGCCAATTAATGACAAGCTTGGGTGGACTGCATGCATATCCCTGTACTGAATGGGGAAAACTAGAGGGTGATGAAGGATGTATTGGATAGGGGTGCAAACGAATTCACTACCCCATTCAAAGAAAATGCTTCTACCTCATACATCCAAGACCTTCTATATCCACTGAGAAATGTTTCCAGTATAATTACGAGTCAAGATTGAGATGCCAATCTAAACCCATACATACCCACCAAAGAGGGTACTGGCTCTATTGACAAGATGTTGTCATCCTTTACGCAGTCAAGGCTAGTGATCTTGGGTCTTGTAGAACATGAGAAAGTGGTTGCCACCAGGTAGAGTTATCCTGTGCCTACAGGAAACCATAGTGTGGTGTCGATTTTCTCCATCTTAGTGCAGTCGAGAACAAAGGCCTCGGGTCCGTTTATCCTTTAGATCTTCAGGGAACGGTGGTTCTGGCACGTATGGGGGAATTTCCACCACTCTTTCCTTCTTGTGAGGGGATGAAGGTTCGGGATTGGAGGTTAATTTCTCAATGGTGATCTACTCTTCCTTCTCCTTTCCCTTCCTTGCTTGCTCCTTAGCCACCTCCTTATTCTCTTCCGCCACTTCTTTCTCAAGTATTTCAAGTGTTCTAGGTTTATCTTCAACAACTTCACCAACCGGGGGAGAGCTAACCTCTTTACCACTTCTCAAAGTGATAGTACTAGCATTTTGCTAGGATTGATCTTCGATTGGGAGGGAAGTATGCACTTTTCCCAGGCCTCCATCTAATTCACCACTTGAGCTATTTGGCTCACTTGAGTTTCCAAGTTCTTGATGCTCGCCTTGGCTTCATCTTGGAATTTTTTGGCTTTTTCCACACACATGCTCAACTGGTGAATGGCTTGCATAACCTCATCCTTTGTTAACCCAGAGCTCTCCCCTTGGTCTCGGGGCTTGTCTTGGAGCCTTTTATATTTTTGTTGAGGTGGCCTATACTGTTGTTAAGGAGGCCGATACGGTTGAGGGTTTTAGCTTCCTTGAGGGTTTCCTTACTGGAGGTCTGGGTTATCACAATTTTCCAAATTATGCAGCCAGTTTTGGTACCCTTGATAACCATGGTAGCCTTAGTGACCTTGGTAGCCTTTCCCACCTTGATATCCTTGATTTCCTTGGTAGCCTTGAGTTCCTTGATACCCCATGGCACTCACCTCCTCGACATAGTCCTCTTACAATGTAGGGAAAGTGTCTATAGTATGCGCCAAGTAACAAATTTCACACGATTTAACATGTGGTGCATTTCTGAGTTTCATCACCAACAATTTTACCATAGATGCAAGGGCTGGGACTTGGTCTTCGAGCTTCCCACTATTGGAAGAGTCACTTGCGGGCATTGGATTTCTCCTTCTCAAATCGGCCCTTGAGCTAAAGTTCCTTGATTCTTATTCTAGCTCCTCATACAATTGCATAGCCTCGTATGACATCTAGTTCCCAAGGGTGCCACCACAAGAACTTCTCACCAACCTTTAATCCTCGTCAAGATGACCATTGTAGAAGTAATAGACCAAGTCCCCCTCCCAATAACTGTGGTAAGGACAACTTGCGAGGAGCTTCTTGAACCTTTCCCAATATTCGAAGAGAGATTCTTCATGCCATTAGAGGATGTTACTTATGTCCTTCTTCAAGGCAGCGGATCTCGAGGCTGGGAAATATTTGGCTAGAAACTTCATTTTCATATCAAGCCAACTCATGATGCTCTTGGGCGGCAGGTAGCTGAGCTAATCTTTTGCAACATCCTTCAGTGTGAACAGGAATTCCTTCAACTTATAGAATTCTTCATCCACTCCATGGGGGACCATACCACCACACAAAAAGTGCAATTCCGTGAGGTGTTTGTTTCCATTCTCCCCTTGCCTACCAAAAACAATAGGTAGCATGTTTATGAACCCGGTCTTTAGCTCAAAGTGCCAGTTTGGTCCAACCAAGGGATACTCAATACACATTGGTTGTTGATCAAGGTTAGGGGCCATGATATCTCTTAACAATGCTTGCCCCAAAGGAATCTCCCTTCCTTGGAGGGGAGGAGCTCGCCCTTGGAGAGGAGGAGCTTGCCCTTGGAGAGGAGGATGTTGAGGTCCTCCTCCTGGATGCTCATCTTTGTGCTCATGTTGATGCTCTATAGAATTAGAATTATCCAAAAAATGGTCACTAGGAGGGGTGTTATTCACACTTTCCATAGAAAGCCTCCTAGCCCATCTCAAATTCAACTCTAACTCGAGGTCGTAGTGTAGGGGTTCTTGTGAAGAGGATCGCGTACGAACTATACACCAAGGACTTGAACAATACGTCTCCAAGCCAAGTGAAAATGGCAAGTCAACTAAGAAATCAAAATAAAAGCAAACTAATAAATATTTACAACTAGCACATAATTACACATAATATGCCTAAACAATTAAAAATAAACACCTCCTCCCTGGCAGTGGCGCCAAAATTTGGGAGGTCATCGATGTACCTCTCAAAGTTAATAATTTTAAGCCCTTATGCTTTCTATCCCCAATTAAGTAGATAATGGCAAGTCGGGGTCGTCCATGAAAAGAGAGTTCTTTTCAAGTGTTTAAACATATAGCGGAGAAAACTTACTAGGAATATACATATATAGATATAAATATATATAAGCATGTAAATGGGGGGGGGTTGGTTGATTTTTTTATCCTAAGTTATCAAATTGAAAGACAACAGTTAGCAAAGAAAGAGAACTATGATAATCATGCAATACAACTAAAGAGAGGATTAAAATGATAATTAACAGAGCCTTGGAGCAATCGACTTCCACTTCCTATATTCCTATAGCTCATTGATTCATTCACTCATTCAATTACATTTATTGTCTATGGGGAATTCTATCACTACTTATTCGAAGATCGACATTTGTTGCTCCTTAATAGTAGTTTGCAAAGATAAACAATGACCATTTGCAAACCTCATAACGATCACCCTAGACAAAAAAATCATAGGCCTATATCATCAATGGCATTTCGCCCAAAGGACCATAGGTTTGATAACAACAAGCCTTCTATGAAAGACATAGTCATTTAACCAAATAAAGCATTTATTAGGTTAAACCTAGAACAAACAACATTCAAGGTTCAACCTTTCTTTGTATCTATGGGATAAATATGAGAACAATTCACATTAACATACTCATCTAGCGAGAATTACCACACATTATACACAAGAAGTTCTAAATCCATGCTTTTTTTATTTCATGTCAAATGAGTTAAGAAATTTGCAACTTTCCTAACACCCTAACATTTCAATCATATAAATACTTCATTCTCAAACAGCCCATGGTATAAATGAGGAAAAACACAACATTAATGGCATAATAAATGCTCTCCAATAAATGTTCATAGATGAGAAAACATAGCATCTTACTACATAATTTTGGAAGCTTTAATCAATTGCTCCCAAGAACTAGATTTAGCTACAAGAGTTCATACTAATTAATGCTAGCAAACCAAACATCATACAAGAGAATTCAAAGGTGAGAAATGGTAAAAACTAGGGTTAGAAACAGTACCAAAATGTAGAAAGAAGAAGATGTGAATGAGAGGAAAGACGGTGCTATTTATAGTACAAAAAGGATAAGGTTAGGTTCTGGCCACCCATCGGTCGTGATTCACTACGTGTTCGTTGCGACTCGGGACGGGCGCCAGAACTTAACCTTGTCTTCTTTTCTTCTTCTTGTGGTAAACACTTATCTTCACTATGATTCCTCTCATTTTTCAAGTCTTCAACTCGTTGAAGAAAGTCTTCAAAAATGGTCTTCGACGGCCTCCGGTCTTCAAGTCTTCAGGTCTTTGAAGCAAGTCTTCAAAGTCTTAAAAAGGTGATCTTCAATGGCCTCCGGTCTTCAAGCCTCCATGTTCTTCCTTTGTCACGCAAAATCCACTTAGAAGTGGTAAAAGAGCGTAAAGTTGCTCTTACCCCTCCTAAGAGAATTTTATGGTAAAACACAAACTCTTGATAGTAAAAGAGTATAAAAGTGACCCCAAAACATGCTAAATTATGTACATAAAATGGACACATCAAGAAACAAACCCCAACAAGGTAAGGATTTAAGGTTGAAGTTTGATGTTGGTTTTTTGGGTTTCATATACTTCTTTTATTGCCCACTGCTTAGTTATTCGATCGTGGCATGTTAGCTATTTACTTTGTGATGTTTTTAGTTGAGATTATAGGTGTTTTAGGACCATTCTTGTTCTATTTGCATACTATTTTGTCTTAGTAGATTAGCCTGCAACTTTGCACATTCAAACACATGAATTTACGACTTCACATTTGGTCACATCGGTTTAGACGAAGTGTGTGCGACATGAATACAAACTCGGCTAACATACATTGACATCATTGAGTTCTTCACTATTGCACTTACTATTCTACATCCCATTAATTCTCATATAGCTCGCATGAAGAAGATAGCCATGAGGAAAAGTGAAAACACCACAGGAGCAGGTTCATCTAGCATGAAGAAGGTGAATACAACGGTCACCCCTCCATCGCCAACATGGGACAAAATACACTTTGTCAAGGAGGAGGCAGAGAAGCGTTTCAAAAATATCCAAGATTGAAGGATAAAAGAGGTATGAGTGATGAAGCCCAAGGATGTGGAATGACTACACCTCAATGTTTTCCTTGAACCCTTCAAAACATCTGGTTTGATATGCTTTGATAAACCGACGTATGATATGTAGGTCAAGGAGTTCTACGCCAATTTCAATAGGGAATTGAACACAATCTACAAGACAAGAGTGAATGGGATAGACGTGGAAATGAGGACAGAGTACATCAATCAGATGATTGGGTGCACAATTGGTAGGGAGGATCAGTCGAAGGTTGAGCCTCTACAGCTATACTGTCGGGACAATTAGCCTCGATAGGTTGACAAGAATAACCCATCCAGGGCCCTTGACCCCAACCAAATGGTAGAGAAGTACTTCAAAATTAAAGTGGGGAGTGGACTCGTCACAATAAAGTAGATCAAGCTTGGTGTTCTCAACCTTCAAGAGAGATTGATGTTCAATACAATTGTACAAGTACTTGTCCCGGTCGTACATCATATGCAATGCATGATCAACGGGGTCGTCATGTACTACCACCTTATAGAGAAGAAGGTAGTCAACCCCGGTACACCATCATCCAGGATAAGCATCAAGTAGTCCTCTCCATGAAGATTTGACACTCCCCTACAACAACATCATCACCTCCATTATAGAGAAGAATAAGGTTGCCATCAAATCGAAAGTGAAGATCCATCCAAACTACTACAATCCAAACTACTTTGGCTTGAAGCATTAGGTTTGGGAGGCGGGGACGTGGATTGATCACAATATCCCTAAAGGGGATATGGTTCTATGGATTTGTCTTCCACACTCGGGCCCGAGGCGACTCCATCGATATCCACAGCTATGAACGTTCACCCTACCATTATTCCTGCCCCCCAACGGGTAACAAAATTTTTATTTTTTAATTAGAATTATCATTAATTACAATTTTAACATTTTCATTTAATGTATCTAATTTCATATCCCATAGGACTTAAACAACAGTCCTGGGGCATCCTCCTGAAGGATATGGCCAAGACCAAGGCCATGGCGCACCGTATAGAACATGTCGTTCGTAATCTTACGGAAGATGTGGCGGTGCTGAAGTTTATGATTGTCAATGCAATCAATGAACCTGCATGGGATGAGGGGCCAGGGGTTGATGAGGATAGCAGGCCTTCAACAAAAGAGTCGAAGACTCTTTCTCAAGAAAATGGAAGCAGTTCATCGGCAAACAATGTTATCTCACCCGAGTCACCACCCCATCAATTGCCATGGATAATATGTTTTTTTGTCGTAAAAGATGAAGAATGTTTGTATGGATTTGATTAAGATTCTATGTCTTTTGTTTAATTTTGATTTTGCTAGGATGTTACATAGTACGTAAAATTATGTGTTTTGGATATGCGTACGTACATACCTAGCTTTAATCTTACATATGTAACTTGATGAAATTTGAGACTGGCTGTAGTAAACAAGGAATGGAACCATTAGATGTTCCATCCCAAGTTCTTGTTGTATTGGTTAAGTATCCTTAATTTATTAGGTATGATAGATACGTATGACCTTGCACTCAATTCGCACAGCATGATTTCACGTTAACCGGCATGTCACCAATTTAGATGTGACATTGCTTAAATTAATTTATTTTAATAGATTTAGGCACGGGTTTGGGCCGAGGGGCATGTGTAACTTTGCCTGGTGAAAAATTTGACATTGCTCCATACCTTGGGTAGAAGTCGGCGACATCAAATAATGGTGCAAAGTTAATCTTCTCATCAATGACTATTACTGCTAGGTCGTACCCTTATAGCCAATATTGCAATTATGTCATTAATAACTTTTATATTGATTTTCTAGACTATTTACTCCTGTTATTGTAGAACCGCGGAAATAAACATGTTATTTACCTTGTTTTTTACAAAACCGGGGTAAATAATAGTATTTACTTTGGAAAAACCCCGAGGTAAAAGAACTTCTCACCTCGGTTTTTTATCTTAGCCAAAAAATAGAGGTAAATAGGGTGAATTAATAGGTTCTGTTTCTTGTAATGGATGTTGCTCTGTTCATAGACAAATAAGTAACATGTATGGAAATCATTCATACAAATTAGGCTTTTCAAACACAGTTTGATGCTTTTCAAATCTTAAAATTGAAAGCTCATAATCATTTTCAAAAAGATCAGCAACGTTCCTTGTGAAACAGGTACGATCTATTCATCATTGACATTCGATCCAATTTGTTGTGTTTGACTTTGTTGTTTTATCGTCTGTATGATTGCTAATTGACTTTCGATCTAGAAATCAACTTCTTCAGTCATGATTCGAGTTTTTTAATCTGGAATTTTCAAAATTGATTTGATTCACTTGTCTAAGATGATTGGTGTTAAATTAATACCTAATTGTAGTTGTAGATTACTTGAATGATGCTTTGTTAATGTCGATCGATGTTTTTCTTCTTATTTGTCTCGATTGATTGTTGATGATGAACACCAGTTGAAGGATTTGGTGTTTGTGAAAGATTTTTATTAAGAAACTAATGTCCAATCAGCTGTGTTTGAAGAGTTTTGGGGGAAGATGTGTTTTTCATCACGCGTCTTCAATCAGGGAGGGATTTTTGGGATTAATTTGTGGTAATTGTAGTGAGGTCCCTCCCTTTTTGCGCACCTTACATAACATACCCCGAGCTAATTTTATTTGTATATATTCCCCAAATGTTGGTTTTCCATTTTCTTATTTTCCATTTAATACCTAGTCTCACCTTGAGACGGTCTCGCAGGAGACAGACACTTTAAAGACATGTTAAGTATAGAGACAGATTTTTCTCAATGTGATTCGGCTATGCCGTAACATTAAAAAAAATTCACTTGATCATGACAATTGGCGTACAGTATCTTGATTAGAGCAGTCAAGTCAGCAGATGGCCTGATTAAATGAGCCATTATGGAAAAAAATAAAATATCAATTAATTGACTCACATAAACCATGCAAAAAAGAACTAATGGTTCTCGCAGAAACTTGTACCTCTAGCTCTCTCGGGGGGCTATTGATTGGGGTGGAAACTAAAACTCTCCTTCAAGCTAAAGGCCCTGCTACCATTCTACATTTTGGCTTGAGGCTATATCACATTTTTTGTTGAGACATAGCCTAACATCCAAGAGGAAGATCTTTGAATCCGATTATACCTTTAAATAACCTCCATTCCAAGTACAATTGTATCATTAATATATGATAACTTCGTTATGGTAAAAAAAATATTCATATAAGGAATGTAAATATTTATCCTAACGCGATTGGAAGATCTCTCAAAGATCAGCCCCCTACAAATGCTGAGGTATTCCTTCATTCTATTCATTCATTTCTAAATACTTGAATTAAACGTTTTTTATATGACTTTAATTTCCATCAGAGTTTCTTCCCCCGACACCCCTGGGGAGTTTATTTTGCAAGATTGACGTATTGAACCACAGTTTGATTATTATGATTGCAGTTGGACACACATCATTGAGGAAGCATCATAATGAATAGTTGTCATGGTGTTTAGTAATTTAGTTTAGGAGGGTAAAGCATAAACTGTAGCAACTATATATAGCACACAAAGAGTTACCCATCAATTTCTTATGTTTCGGGAACAACGCTTCAAAGTGTTTTTTGAAATCCATAGATAAGAAGAAATAAGAACAGTAAAGAAATGGAAGATGTTGGATACACAGAGAAGATGAAGAGAAAAACTACTTTATGATAAAACAAGTAAACGTTTTTGGAGAAATTAAAGAGGCAGCTGCGTGTGTCTTTCAAAAAGAGAGAGCATTGAAGTATTAACCAGGGGAACACACACAACGCAATGATTATGAGATTAACCACAAATTTTATAAGGGTAACGAGAACCGGGGGAGGGAAAAGAAAGCGGGTCAGGATAGGGCAATGAAAACTGGGTCGGGGCAAGGCGACGAGAGCAACCCAGGGCAGGGCGACAAAAACTAGGCAGAAGGCAGGACGATAAAAGCTGGGCGGTGGGCTATGGAAGTAGAGATGGAGAACAAGAGCCGGCAGCCGAATGGGAAAGGAGAAATAGGCGGTGGGAGGTCATTGACGTACCTCTCAAAGTTATATTTTTAAGCACTAATACTTCTATCTACAATTAAGTAAATTATGGAAAGTCGGGGTCGTCCAAGAGAAGAGGGATCTTTCCAAGTTTTCAAACATATATAGGAGAAAACATACTAGATATATATATATATACACATATAAAAGCATGTAAATGGGGGAAGTTTGGTTGGTTTTGGTCCTAAGTTATGAAATTAAAGACAAGTTAACTAATCAAGCAAGTTAAATATGCAAAGCAAGAAACAACTAAAAAGTGATTAAACCAATAATTAACAAAGCCTTTGGCGCAATTGACTTCGACTTCCAAGCCTCTTATCCATCATCGAACATGCAACCTATTTACTACTTTCAGTACTTGTTGTAAAGACTAAACTTCTATCCTTCTTATATAGTAGTTTGCAAGAGTGAATTTGACATCGCTTGTCAAACCTCACCAAAGACTCCCTTAGTCAAAACACGACTAAAGTATCCCATTGAAGGCATTGAGCACGAAGAATCAACAAGCTTGGCAACACTTATAAACACTACATCGTGTCTAAGCTTTTAACCAATTCATACATTTACACAAGATTAGTCAAGAACGATCGGCATTCATAGACTTCTCTCATTTGCTACAAGCAACAAACATGACAAAGAGTTCAACATTATCATATTCATCTAGCAATTCTTAATCCATCAACAAAATCAAAAGCTTCAAATCATACTCTTATATTTCCTATCAAGAAACGGGGAAATCAACCCATTTTCCCAAACCCTAACAAGCATATCATACAAGTACTTCATATACTCAAGCTTTCAAGAACATTAATGACATTAAAAAACACATTCAATTCTCCATAAATGCATAATAGTAAGAGTATCAAATAGGCTACAAATTGTTCTTAAGAAATGGGCTTGAAAGCCTTGGCCAATTGCTCCCAGGAACTAGTTTGGCTAATACAAATCATATTAAACTTCATAGATGAATTCATACACAAACAAAGAGGAAGAAGATGAAAGAAAATGAAGAACTAGGGTCGGGGATGAGGAAATTCGGCCAAGAAGAAGAGGATGAGAAGTGGGTAGCAAAAAATTCCTTTTATAGTACAAGAGAGAGGAAAAGAAAAAAAAAACAAAAGTGTAGTAGGATCCTGCCCGGGCAAGAATGGGCTCGCCCATGCGGGCTGCCTATTTTCACCCTTGTGTCGATTCCTCTTTGCTTTGTCGCCTTGCCTTCAAATCCTAGATTCTTCTTGTCTTCAATCTTCAAAGCTAGTCTTCAAATATTCAAAGTCTTCAAAAGGTGATCTTTAATGGTCTCCGATCTTTAAGTCTCGATTTTCTTCCTTTGTCACACAAAATCCATATAGAAAAAGGTAAAAGAGCGTACAGTCACTCTTACCTCTCCTAAGAGAATTTCAAGGTAAAACACAAGCTCTTGATAACAAAAGAGCACAAAAGTGATCCCAAAAAGTACTAAAATATGAACATAAAATGGACACATCAAACGTCCCTGCACTCAAACCTTACTCGCCCTCGAGTAACAAAATATCCAAGCGCCCGAAGGAATTGATGTATCCACATCCTAACTACTATTCCCCCAAGTAAATACCTCACAAAACTCTCAATATCAAACATCCCAACTTTAAAATCAAACAAGAAGTTGCCCACAACCCTCATTCCTAAATCTACCCAAACCATATCAACCCATCAATTCATTGATATCCTTAAAACATCTTCAAATCCCAAATTGACAATCCCAAATACAATGGTACAAGGTGAAGCTAAAAGCATACATAAAGTTCAAACACATACTCCACTTTATACCAATTTATCATCCTAAAAATGAAGTATATCAACAATCAATAATTTCATAACTTACTTCATTTTTCCCGCTAAATTTCCCAAACCCAAAAGGTCTCAAGATGTCAAGCTACTTGATCCATCCATATGGCCACTGCAACCTTATTACTCTGACGACGGAAAATGAGTGAACACATAACATTTTTCCTTTTTTTCTCTCTTTCTCTCATTTTTTCTAGGAGCCCCTTCGGGTTTTCATCCTAGCCACACACATGTTTCTTTGGCTCATATCTCACATTTTTCCACACATTTAACCTCTCGAGTTTTCAACTCAGCAAGATTCTTTTTATTTTTGAGCTTTTTCATTTTCTATTTTTTTCAAAAAAATTATTAAGTTTTTTTCCGTGTTTTTCCAATCGAAAGTAGCTAATTATATACATGCCAACCATTAAATCCCCCTTCCCTCACTTAAATCATACATTTCCCTCAATCTAAAACACCTAAGGAAACAAGTTTCAAGTATAAAGGCAAAAGAAAAACTACTTACAACTATTGATGCGACGACTCCCCCAAATATTGTTGTCGGTATTGGACCTCCCAAGCATCCTCCTCCTCATGGCGTCTCCTTCAAGTTTCTTCATTGCTAGGGAATACCATGGATTCACCACCGGTCAAGTGGTGAATCTGCATTCAGACGTTTTCAATATCGTCTGCTATGGCGGTTCTCTGTCAGTTGGCACGAACATTATACTCCACTTGGGCTCAATGGAAGCATTTTGGTCCTATCAAAGGCCATGTACCTCATGAAGAAAATCTTGATAGGAATTTTGAGGTGAAGGTGTGTTGGTATGAATACCAACTGCATGTGGAGCGTCCGCGGAATTGTGGTTCAATTCCATCTCAAAAGCAGTTTTGTATGCAATGTCTAGCTCGATGCACAATACTTCCACTAGGGTGTCCTCTCCAGTTGATCAAGATCCATGAACTTAAATTTTCTCCCATATAACCAAATATATCCAAAATCATCAGTAATTGCTTGCATGTTCGATTCAGATAGCCTCTTGCATGAGAGAAAGTAAGAGTCCATTAGGCCTAGTCTCGGAAGATCCTCCAGTGCTTGGATGTTCAAATGTTTGACTAACATTGTAACCATACCACCCATGGAGAGTTCACCTCTTCAATCTAATTTGGTGGTTTTTGCACAACATTTTGTTACTCAAACATCTACCCAATTCAGGTGGCCGACTCCGGCTCTTGTCACTGACCAAAGAGACTTAATGTCTTTGATGGGGGCATGTGTTGGCTCACCATGGAAAAATAATGTTGAGGCCAATAGACAGTGAGTGTAACTCAAGACAGAAGTATAAAATCAAGGAGCTCCTATCTTTGCCCGTTCGGGCCCTCTTGGTTATGATTTGCCAAAATTTGGCATCATTATAAGCATGAGTGGTTTCACACCCACTATTTTAGTCATTGTCACACCTGAAAGCCATATTTAACTCGGTCTATCTCACTTCATGGTTCACTTCATTCAGTTGGAATGTGATATATGGAACACATTTGCCATCCTGATCCACCCGGCCTTGGTGTTTTTCTACGGTCGCTAAGAACTCTAGTGTGTACCTCTCGTATGTTGGAGAGTGTTTGGCCATGAAACGTCTCAACACCACCTTGGATAGAAGATTTTTGACCGGCTTTCTTAGCCCAAGCATATACATAGCTTCACCACAACAAAATTTTGTTTCTTGAATAGGCTGGCCAACAAGCAAATCCCACCTTTTAGAAAACTCATCCATAATGCACTTTAACCCCATATACTTCCCCATGAAATGCCTAAGGGGTGTGGAGGAACTCACACCATCATGCTTGAGTCACTTTTTCAGGGCCATGAGTTCTCACCACAATGCACCAAACACCACAAGAAAAAAGGTTCTAAAAGCAATCACCCACCATAACAAGCAATGCTTCACAATACCATTCACCACCACAAGAAATTCTTCACAAAAATACTCCTAGTGGTTAAGAACAAAATTCCACCAACTTCCAAGGACAAAATAGCTCCAAGAATCCAACAAGCAATTGAAAATATTAACACATCACCACAAACATTCCAACACTTCAAATCAACTAAGAAACAATAATCCAACCTCAAACCACCCACAAGATAAGCAAAAACTTATTCAAAAAATTCTACACCAATCACAATGGAAATTTGTAGGAGATGTAAATTTAACGTGATTGTGAAGAGGATGACAAGGGAGAACACATTTCCAAGTGATTCCAAGCAATTTGTTGCTTCCCAAGTGACCAATTCAACCCAAGAACAAAAATTCCAAAAAGTTCGGGATTTGAAGATTTAATGAGTTGAAGGAGGGATTTGATTATTGGAGAGGAGTGTAAGATAGTGGGTAAGTGTGTAATGTTGGTGGAAAGGGCGGATGTTGGCTAGAAATGGTAAAATTTGGAAGATAGAAATGAGTGTTGAGAGAGTTCTTGAAATGGAGAAGAGAGGATATGGAGAAGAAGGAAATGGCAAAGAGAAGAAACTAGCAAGAAGGGGAAAAATCATCGGTGAACAGTACCACTTTTTCGCAGGGGCGGCCATTTTCTCGCGCGCGGTGTGGCTTCCAACTTCCTTTTGGATTTTTCCCGCGCGATAGCTTTCTCACACGCGGCGTGGCTTTCAACCCTCCTGCTCTAATTTTGTTCGTGCATGTCGCGTAGGTGGGGACATACCCACCCGGGCGGGATAGCTCCCGGCTTCCTATGGCCAGCCCTTGCTCACTTTCTAAAATAATTTTTTTTCAAGGCCAATTTTTCTGTTTCAAAATTATCATTGATTCTTCAATGCTCGACCAATTTTGCTCCAAAATTATGGAAAACACAACCATGATAGAAATAAAATAAGTTAAACAATGAAAAATAACAATAAAAATCAAATTGAGACAACCTCGACGAAAAGTCATGAATGACGATCCGGATGATCAAAACCAAGTTGATTTAATGTCTTCAGCATGAATTACTCCCGTTCTTGGATCATACTCATAAAATGGATCAAGAAGCTCAACATCCTCTCCCTTTTTCGGGACAAAACTCTCGTGGTAAGGTTTCAAACGTTGTCCATTGACCTTGAAGGTATAGTAATTAGCTCGATCTAAGATTTCCACCACACCATGCGGGAATACCTTCACCTCCTCAAAAGGACTGATCCATCGAGATCTCAACTTACCAGGAAATAGGCGAAGGCGGGATTGAAATAGGAGGACCTTTTGACCCATGTCAAATTCCTTCCTAATGATCATCTTATCGTGCCACACCTTTTTCGTTTCCTTATAGATTTTGGCATTCTCATAGGACTCCCTCTGGATCTCATCTAGTTCGTCCAATTATAGCTTCCTATGCAAGCCGGCCTCATCCATATCAAGGTTGAATTCTTTGACTGCCAAGTAGGCCCTGTGTTGAATTTCCACCGGTAAGTGACGTGGCTTACCAAACACTAACTGATATGGAGACATACTGATCGGTGTCTTCTAAGTCGTCCTATATGCCCACAAGGCATCATTCAACCGAGAACTCCAATCCTTCCAGTTAGGATTAACCTTTTTTTAATGATGGACTTGATTTCTCGATTGGAAAAGTTGGCTTGCCCATTGGTTTGTGGTGATAGGCGATGGATGTCTTATGAGTGACGCAAAATTTCTTCAAGAGTGCATCTATGGTCCAGTTGCAATAGTGGGTGCCATGGTCACTAATCAAGGCTCAAGGTACCCCAAACCTAGAGAAGATGTTGTCTTTCAGGAATTCTACAACCACTTTAAAATCGTCATTCCTAGTGGGTTTTGCTCCAACCTACTTTGACACATAATTAACGGCAAGAAGAATATATGTAAAGCCAAAATAATTAGGGAAAGGTCCTATAAAGTCAATACCCCAAACATCAAAGATTTCACAATATAAAATAGGCCTTTGGAAAATTTCATTCCTAGAGGAGATATTTCCCACTCTATAGCATTCGTCACAAGATTTGTAAAAGGTAAATGCATGCTTATTCAATGTAGGCTAATAAAATCTACTTTCTAAAACTTTCCTAATGGTCATTTTTGCTCCAAAATGACCGCCACATGCATGAGAATTAAAAAAATCAAGAATTGAGTGTACTTCATTATCGGGGATACATCTCCTAACAACTTGATCCACACAATGTCTCCACAAAAAGGGATCATCCCACACATAATATTTAGCATCACTTATCCTTTTGGGCCTTAGAAAAATGAGGAGGGAATTTACCAGTGATAACGAAATTTACAATGTCGGCATACCACGGTTGGAGGTCCCTAACTATGAAAAAGTGTTCATCGAGGAACTCCTCCTGTAGTCGGTCCTTCACTGAGGAATTTACCTCAATGTCTTGGCATGGAGTCAACTGGCTCAAATGATTGGCCACAAGGTTCTCCGCGCCTTCTTGTCTTGCACCTCCAATTCAAATTCGCGCAAAGAAGGATCCACCTTATCAATCTTGGCTTGGCCTCTTTCTTTGTCATTAAATGACAAAACGCTGCATGGTCAATGTACACAATAACTTTGGTACCAAGAAATTAAGATCAAAATTTCTCCAAAGAAAATACCACCGCTAGCAACTCCTTTTATGTGGTGGAGTAGTTTCTTTGGGCCACGTTCAGAGACATGGATCCATAGTAGATGGCGTGAGGCACTCTCCCCACCCTTTGACCAAGCACCACTCCAATGGCGTAATTGCTAGCATTGCACATGATCTCAAACAGTAAAGACCAATCTAGGGGTTGTATGATTGGGGTCAAGACTAACATTTCCTTCAATGTATCAAAGGCCCTTTTACAACCCTCATTCATCACAAATTCCACCTCCTTTTGCAACAACTTGCAAAAAGTAGATGCTATCTTTGAAAAGTCCTTGATAAATCGGCCGTAAAATCCTGCATGGCCAAGAAAATAGAGCACTTGGCACACATAAGTAGGATAAGGCAAATTTTGAATCGTGTCTATATTTGACTTGTCAACCTTAATACCCTTAGAGGAGACATCATGGCCTAAGACAATGCCTTGCTCTACCATAAAATGACACTTCTCAAAATTTAACACAAGATTAGTATAAATGCAATGTTTAATAACTTGTGTTGAATTTGCTAAACAGTTGTCAAAAGAATTACCATGAATGATGAAATCATCCATGAATACCTCAAAAACATTTTCAACAAATTCTGAGAAAAAGCTTACGATACACCTTTGGAAAGTCGCAGGGGCATTACATAGCCCAAAAGGCATACGTTGGTAAGCAATGTACCAAAGGGGCATGTGAAGGTGGTATTTTCTTGGTCTTCAGGGGCAATGGCTACTTAAAAATACCCCGAGTACCCATCTAAAATAGTATTGAAGAGGTGTCTTGCTAACCTTTCGAGCATTTGATCAATTAATGGAAATGGGAAGTGATCCTTCTGGGTCTCCATATTTAGCCTTCGGTAATCAATGTAAAAGCGCCACCCATTTTGGAATCGAGTGGGCACCATTTCACCCATTTCATTCTCGACTACCATCACCTCACTCTTCTTGGATACCACTTAAGTTGGGCTCACCATCTTACTATCTCATATTGGATAAATCATACCCGCATAGAGCAACTTGAGGATCTCTGTCTTTACCACCTCCATCATAGGTGGGTTCAACTGGCATATGGGTTGTCGTACGGGTCTCACATCTTTCTCCAACAAAATTCTAGGCATGCAAGTGGATAGACTTATGTCTTTGATGTCAGAAATAGTCCATCCAATTACTTATTTATTCTCCCTTAAAACCACCATCAACTTTTCTTCTTGTTCTTGGGCGAGTTTGCTTGAAATAATAACCGGGAGTGTCTCCCTTTTCCCAAGAAATGCATACTTGAGGTCACTTGGAAAGGGCTTAACCTTTATCACCGGAGCCTTCACAATTGATGGAAGGGATTCTAGTTCCTTGGGTTCCTCTAAGGGTAGAGGAGGAGGCTTTGAAAGGCCTTGTTTTATCTCTTCAAGCAAGTTAAAGTCCTCAAAGCTTTCCTTCAAGTTAGTGCTCATAGAATAAACATTGTATGCATCATCACTATCACAATGCAAAGCAACTAACAGGGAATCATTACCACTTAACTCAAAAACATCTTGCACAACATCTTCAACGGCATCTCATGCATGGCAAGCATATTCTTCGCTAGGATACTTCATAGAGTCATTTATGTTAAACTCTACTTTTATTCCATCAAATTCTATGGTGAGGGTACCCTTATGCACATCAATCATTGTCCTAGAAGTTTTCAAAAATGGCCTCCCTAATAAAATTGGGGCGGCAAGTTTATCATGCTCCATGTCAAGGACATAAAAATCGCGGGGAAAACTAAGGAATCCACCTTAACCAACACGTCCTCGATAATACCCTTATGGTATACACTAGAACAATCACATTTATTATTCAAGGGATTGTGAACATGCCAGGATTGCTACACTTAGGGGGTAGCTCTTTTTTACACAAGGCGGAAACATGCTCATTTTTCCCATTTTTCAACTTATTCTTGGCTTTTTGTTTTCTATTCAAAACACATAATTCTTTAAGAAATTTAGCATATATAGGAATTTTTTCAATGGAATTCAAGAGTGGGATATTTACCTCACATCTACGAAAGAGTTCGTAGATGTCCTTGTTATCCTCCTTCATCCTCTAGTCTTTTAAAGCTTCTGGAAACAGTGGTTCCGGTACATATGGAGAAATCTCCACCATTTTTTCCTTTTTGTGAGGAGGGGATGAAGGTTCCGGAATGGAGGTTGACTTCTCAACAATGACCTCCTCTTCCTTCTCCTTCTCCTTCCTTGCTTTTTTCTAGGCTAAATTCTCGGCCTCTTCTTCAACCTCTTTCTCAAACATCTCAACCTTTCTACGCTCATTTTCAACAGTTTCATCACCTAGGGAATTACTAACCTCTCTACCACTTCTCAAAGTGATAGCACTAGCATTTGTTTGAGGGTTGATCTCCGGTTGGGATGGTAGTTTACCATGTTCCCGTGCCTCCATCCGATTCACCACTTGAGCTATTTAGCTCACTTGAGTTTCCAATTTCTTGATGCTCGCCTTGGCTTTATATTGGAATTTTTTCCTTTCTCTGGGTACATGCTCAACCGGTTAATGGCTTGCATCACCACATCTTTTGTTAACTCCGAGCTCTCCCCTTGATCTCAGGGCTTGTCTTGGAACCTTTGAAATTTTTGTTGAGGTTGCCTATATTGTTGTTAGGGAGGTCGATACAGTTGAGGATTTTAGCCTCCTTGAGGGTTTTTATATCGGAGGTTCGGGTTATCACAATTACCCGAATAGTACGGTCGGTTTTTGTAGCCGTGGCCACCTTGGTACCCTTGTTTTCTTTGATACCCTAGCACACCTTGGTAGTTTTGGTTACCTTGGTAGCCTTGTTTACCTTGATACCCCATGTCACTCACCTCCTCGACAAAATCATCTTGCAAAGTAGGGCAAGCATCTGTTGGATGCGCCGGGTAACAAATTTCACACAAATTAACATGTGGCACATTTTCAGGCTTGGTCATCAAGGATTTCACCATAGAAGCAAGGGCCGAGACTTGGTCCTCAAGCTTTACACTATTATAAGGGTCACTTATGGACATTGGATTTCTCCTTCACAAATTGGCCCTCGAGTTAAAGTTCCTTGACTCCTCCGCTATCTCCTCGTATAATTGCATAGCCTCCGATGAAGTCTTGTTCCCAAGGGTATCACCACAAGAACTCCTCACTAATCTATGGTCCTCATCAAGAAGACCATCGTAGAAATAGTAGACCAAATCTCCCTCCGAATAGTCGTGGTAAGGACAACTTGCGAGAAGCTTCTTGAACCTCTTCCAATAGTCAAAGATAGATTCTTCATGCCATTGGAGGATGTTGCTTATGTCCTTCTTCAAAATGGCGGACTTCGAGGCCGGGAAGTACTTGGCTAGAAATGTTTTCTTCATGTCAAGCTAACTTTTAATGCTCTTGGGTTGTAGATAGTGGAGCCAATCTCTTGCACCATCCCTCAATGTGAATGGGATTGCCTTTAACTTATAAAAGTCTTCATCTACTCCATGGGAGACCATACCACCACACAAAAAATGGAACTCGGTGAGGTGCTTGTTGCCATTCTCCCCTTGCTTACCAAGAAGGATAGGTAGCATGTTTATAATTTTGGTCTTTAGCTCGAAGTGCCCATTCATTCCAACCAAGGGATACTCAATGCACATCGGTTATTTATCAAGGTTGGGGCCATACTGTCTTTCAACAAGGCTTGCCCCAGAGGAATCTCCCTTCCTTGGAGAGGAGGAGCTCTCCCTTGGAGAGGAGGATGTTGAGGCCCTCCTCTCGAATGCTCATCTTTGTGATTGTGTTGATGCTCCATAGAAGTAGAAGTATTCACAAAATGGTAACTAGGATGGGTGTTATTCACACTTTCCAAAGAAAACCTCCTAGCCCATCTCAAATTCAACTCTAACTAGGGGTCATAGTGTAGGGGTTCTTGTGAAGAGGATCGTGTACGAACCATACACCAAGAACTCGAACAATACATCTCCAATCAAAGTGAAAATGGCAAATCAAAAAAGAAATCAAAACAAAAGAAAACTAACAAATATTTACAACTAGCACATAATCACACATAATATGGCCAAACACTTAAAAATAAATGCCTTTTTCCTGGCAGCGGTGCCAAACTTTTGGAGGTCATCGGTGTACCTCTCAAAGTTATATTTGTAAGCCCAAATGCTTCCTATCAACAATTAATAGATAATAGAAAGTCGGGGTCATCCACAAGAAGAGGGATATTTCCAAGTGTTTAAACATATATAGGAGAAAACATACTAGACATAAGCATATATATATATATAAACATATAAATGGGGGGGATGTAAGTTTGGTTGGTTTTGGTCCTAAGTTATGAAATTAAAGAAAAGTTACCTAACCAAGCAAGTTAAATATGCAAAGCATGCAACAACAACTAAAGGTGATTAAACCAACAATTAACGGAACCAAGCCTCTTATCCATCATTGAACATGCAACCTATTTACTACTTTCACTACTTTTTGTGAAGACTAAATTTATATCCTTCTTAGATAGTAGTTTGCAAGAGTGAATTCAACATCTCTTTTAAAACATCACTAATGACTACACTAGTCGAAACACGACTAAAATTATCCCATTGATGGCATTGAGCACGAAGAATCAACAAGTTTGGCAGCACTTATAAACACTACACCGTGTCTAAGCATTTAACCAATTCATTCATTTACACAAGATTAGTCAAGAACGACCGATAGTCATAGACTTCTCTCATTGGCTACAAGCAACAAACATGACAAAGAGTACAACATTATCATATTCATCTAGCAATTCTCAATCGATGAACACAATCAAAAGCTCTAAATCATACTCTTGGATTTCCTATCAAGAAAAGGGGAAATCAACCCATTTCCCCAAACCCTAACAAGCATACCATACAAGTACTTCATATACTCAAACTTTCAAGAACATTAATGACATTAACAAACACATGCAATGCTCCATAAATGCATAGTAGTAAGAGTATCAAATAGGCTACAAATTGTTCTTAAGACATGGGCTTGGAAGCCTTGGGGAATTGCTCCCAAGAACTATTTTAGCTAATAAAAATCATACTAACCTTCATAGATGAATCTATACACAAAAATAGAAGGAGAAGATGAAAGAAAATGAAGAACTAGGATTGGGATGTGAGGAAATTTGGCCAAGAAGAAGAGGATGAGAAGTGGGTGGCCAAAAATTCCCCTTATAGTACTAGAGAGAGGAAAAGAAAAACAAAAGAAAAAAGTGTAGTAGACTCCCGCCCAGGTGGGAATGGCCTCACCCGGGCGGGCCGCCCATTTTCACCCTTGTGTCGATTCCTCTTAGCTTTGTTGACTTGCCTTCAAATCCAAGATTCTTCTTGTCTTCAATCTTCAAAGTATTCAAAAGGTGATCTTGAATGGTCTCCGGTCTTCAAGTCTCATTGTTCTTCCTTTGTCGCAAAAAATTCACTTAGAAAAAGGTAAAAGAGCATAAATTTGCTCTTACCTCTCCTAAGGGAATTTCAAGGTAAAACACGAGCTCTTGATAACGAAAGAGCACAAAACTGATCCAAAAAAGTACTAAACTATGCACATAAAATGGACACATCAGGCGGCGGGTAGGAAAAGAGAGTGGGGAGAGAAATTCTGGAGAAGGAGATCGGGACGGCGGGATACGAAGGTAGAGCTGGAGCACGAGATGGGGACGGCGGGCTGAGAAAGGAGATCCAGAGAAGGAGATTGGAAAAAGGAAATGGAACAGAAAACCAGGGCGGTGGGGAGAAGGAAAATCTTTCGGAGAAGACACAGACGACCACCACGTGTGACTTTTGTCGGCAACCACCATCCTCCACCGCCGACGACCACTGTCATTTGCTGCCGGTGAATAATCCAGAGCAGCGGTGCTCATAAGTTAGGATCAAAAACATTTTTTTCTTTATTTTTAGTTAGGATCAAAATACATATAGTAATTAAATAGTACAAAATACAGGACGTGATTAAGTAAAATACAAGGCGTAATATAACGATTCGCATTTATAACGCGCAGATCTCAATACGTGTGGATCACGGGAAACTACCATGTAAAATAACGGAAAAATTGCGGGATATCGTGCAGTGATGTGGAATTCCATCAGGGGCGGGTATTTGTTACCAAAGAAGAGTACAAATTGGCTTGCAAACACCACGTGACAGTAGCCAATAGGAAGATCCTTTTTTGGAAGAACAATTTGAAGAGGTGTACTGCTGTTTGTTCTTCAAACATCGGTAAATGCAACTGGATGACATCAATTAACTTCAGGAAAAACACAAAGCACTATGAGTTAACTTCTCTAGTAAGATCTTATTCCTTCAGTGCTACATTCCTCCACTGGTGTGCGAGTTATAAATACCTTAGTATGAGGTATAAAGATGACTTCAAGATTATGCCAAACTTGAAGGTTTCGGAGCTTGTGAATAAAGTCCAGAAGGACCTGAGAATAAATATATCCAGGGATGTTGCATTTAAGTCGAGGAAGAGGGTCATTGGTGAGATATTTGGAGACTACAGAAAATAGTATACAATTATGAGGGACTACTGCAAAGATTTGTTGAGGGCAAACCCCAGTTCGACAGTTATGATGCAGACAGAAAAGGATGATTTTGGGAATGAAGTTTTTCGTAGAATTTACATATGCTTTGATGCACACAAGAAGGGTTTCATAAGTGGGTGCAGAACCCTGATAGGAGTCGATGGATGCCACCTGATTGGGCCTCACAAGGGGATATTGTTGGCGGATGTTGGTCTAGATGGGAATGATCAAATTTACCCCGTGGCTTATGCTGTGGTGGAGATAGAGAACAAAAGTACCTGGCAATAGTTCCTGACCCATTTGCAGAGAGATATTAACATAACGAATGAACCTCGTTGGACTCTACTTTCGGACAAGCAGAAGGTATGATTTTCTATCTGGGCATATAGGATTATGAAATTGATTATCTTTTGCTCGAGGCAGGAGGTTCGAACAATCGAGGCAGGAGGATCGGGGGTTCGAGGGCTCGAGGCAGGGGTTCAAGGGCTCGAGGAAGGAGGTTCGAAGGCTCGAGGAAGGAGGTTCAAGGACTCGAGGAAGGAGGTTCGAGTCCTCGAGGTAGTGGTTCGAGGACTCGAGGTAGGGGTTCAATGACTCGAGGCAGGAGGTTCCAACCTCGAGTCCTCCTGCCTCGAGGTTCCAACCTCGAGTCCTCGAACCTCCATCCTCAAGTTCTCGAACTACCTACCTCGAGTTATCAAACCTCCTACCTCGAGCCTCCAACCTCCTACCTCGAGCCTCCAACCTCTTGCATCGACCTCCAACCTCTTACCTCGAGTTCTCGAACTCCTGCCTCGAGCCCTCGAACCACCGCCTCGAGCCCTTGAACCCCTTCCTTGAGCCCTCGAACCATTGCCTCGAGCCCTCGAACCCCTTCCTCGAGTCCTTAAACCCCTGACATTATTATTGTATTGGTTTTTTGAAAAAGAACCTGATCTGTTGTCATGTCAAACCAGGGACTTGAAGCAGCAATGAAGGAGTTACTAGCAGATGCAGAACACAGACTCTGTACATGGCACATGTACAAAAATTTCAAGGGCTCATATTCAAGTATGGAGTTAAAGGAAATGATTTAGGCCGCTGCCAAGTGCACCCATCCAGCTCAGTTGATGAAACATCTGAAAAACATCAAGGCACGAGATCCAGGAGCGATGAAGTGGTTAGAAACAAGTGTGATATTCTGGTGAATAATATATGTGAGTGCTTCAACAAGGTGATACTACACGCGAGGGATAAGCCACTGATGCCTATGTTGGAAGCTGTTAGATTTTATTTCATGGACCGACTTGCTAAAAAATGGCTTCTATTGCAAGGATTGATGGAAGATTTGGGCCGAAGATAAGGAAGAAGTTGGAGGTTAACCGGTATGCCTCAAACCGTTGCTTTGCTACTCTATGAGGTGAATTGGAGTTTTAGGTGACTTGCATCTATGGGGGAAGTTATGCTATTAATTTGAAGTCAAGGTCATCCGGATGCAGAAAATGGGATCTGACAGGGATACCCTGCCCTCATGTTGTTGCTGCAATTAGTTTTATTAAGGAAGATGCAGCGGATTTCATGCATTCTTGCTACTCTATGCCAGTCTACTCATGTGCATATAGCCACATTATCCATCCCATAAATGGTCCAGAGTTATGGATCACGACAGATAATCATAGTTTGCTACCACCCTTAGACATTAAGTTGCCTGGAAGACCCTCGAAGTCAAGGAAAAAATCTCCCGGTGAAGAGAATTCGACTAAGCCAAAAGTCAGGAAATATGGTGAGGTTGATAAGCTATCTAAAGCTGGCAAGATGGGTCCATACAAGTGCTCGCTGGGTGCGCATATTGGCTATAATGCAAAAACATGTCCAGTCGCAGCTGCCACTGTTGAGAACCCAACAAACCCTCCAAATGAAGCTGAATCCACATCTTCAAATCCCCTAGAGAAGAAGGTAATTAGTTCAATTAAGCAAATTTTGTGTACAGGTTCAACATTTGTGGTATGATGTTAATATTTGCATATTTTCTGTTCATGGCAATATTCAGGAAAAATAGGTATACAAGTGCACCTTATGTCGGCAAGTTGGACATACCAAGATCAAATGCAATAGCCAATCATTATCGTGCTTTCAAGAAGTTGACTATTCTGAGATGTGTGGTAATGCTTGGCAATTTCCAGAGAATTACTAAATCGGCATACTACCTCCTGCTACACTTCATAGTAGATTAATTTTCACTTCGAATTGGTCTAGAACCTTACTGTTGTATTTTAGGTTAAGCAGTAGATTAGCCTTTTCATTACTGCTTAACCTTTTCATAAGGCTAACTCTTCATAGGTCTGGAACCAAGGTTTTGGGTTTGGTTAGGGAATTTGTCTAGAACTAGGTTACTTTATTGCCATTTTCTATTAAACTACGCTTCTTTTGTCGACGTTTGGAAGCTCAATGTATGAAACTGTTAGCACTTTTTCCATGAACATGTGGATGCTCAATATTTTTCATTATGTCTATGAAACTGTGCTCTTTGGTTTGTAATCATGATCAAACAAATGGAATGAATGAGCTTGACCATTGCAAACTTGAACTACATTGAAACATATGAACGAACGAACTAAATTGGAACATACTAAACATGCGACAAACTCTTCACCAATTCCTTCATGAAACTACTCTATTACAAATGAAGAACTGCATTCTAATCATCCATCATGACAAATCAGTAGCACAAGCAAACAGCCCAGGGGAAAATCTCTACAGCACTAAAATTGGTTCAATTAACACTAATCAGAATAATTGCAAGAAATATCGCAATAACAAAACTCACCAAATGAGAGTTCTTCATCTTCCTGCAAATCTGACACTCCGTTTCAAGCTCATCTTTCAGATCAGCAACTTCGCTGCCTAACCTAGCCATCCCTTCCTCCAACGCACGGTTCCTCGCCTGAATTCCTTCAATAAACTCATATGCGACCTCGCATTCCCAGCAACCCTCATCACACCATCTGAAAAAATTGCAACCACCGCGACCTAATGGACAACCAAAAAACTTCCTTCCATGATTCTCCGCCGTGTTAGCGGTGCAAATACGGCAACGACGGCCACACGTACATCTCAAGTATCCGGACACAAACAAAGTGGAGGAGACGGAGGAGACGCTACAACTCGACATCAAGAAAATCGGTGTGAATCGGAAATTTGGTGCTAGAAGTAGGAACACAGAGACAAGAGTTGAAGATTGAGGAGGATTTAGGATGATTTCGGAGGAGGCGATGATTTTGGGTGGATTGGACTGATCGAATTGAGGAAGATTTATGAGGAGGAGATGATTTGGGGGTAAATCTAATGAATCGGGTTTAAAAAATGAGTAAATGTGTTTAATTTGTGAAATTACCAAATTACCCCTGACCTTACCGAAAAAATGGCACGTAACCGGCATGTGCGCCTGAAAACCAGAAATCTTGCCAAAAACTGGGTTTGGGGACCAAAAATAATATTTTGAATTTGTAGGGTACCGTCTACGGGTTGTTTTGCAAATGAGGACCAAAAGATAGTAAAAGATACTTTGTAGGGGACCAAAAAAATAATTTAGTCTTAATTAATTAATATAATCAATTTTAAAGAGTCATCATATCATTATAAATTTAATATTAATGAAATGAAATTTATAAGACAAAAAGTTTTGGGAAAAACCATCTTTTCGTAGACTTATGAAAAGATGAGTTTAGTTAGAATAATAAAAAGGTAAAGGGTTTTAGTTGCAAATGTGGATAAATTATTTATAAATCTACCAAATAAAGTAATTATCCTAGTTTATTTTTAAACTGAACCAAATATTTTTATCAAAAAAATTTATTAAAACCTTTTTTTCAAGTATAATTTGGATAAATAATAAGGGGTGACCATTCATTTGTTAAGGTCAAACCTTTTAATTAGTGTTTATGTATAGAAATTCATATAAGGTTTGACCATTAACTGGTTAATTTAAATATTTCATTAGTGTTTATGTATAAAAAGTCATATAAAGGTTGATCGTTTATTGAAAATTTATACTATGGCCCAAAATTGTATTAAGCTATAATCCATTGTTTCAAAATACATGATTTTTGTCATTCTTGTATAAATATAGAAATATTTAATAGATTATTTTTTTGGTGAAATGTTGGAAAACGCTAGTACGTGTTTTAGAGTAACTTAGAGTTGGTTACATAGAAGTAAAAAAGGTAAGTCGGAAAAGATTACAAATATATTCTTGTGCGTGTTTATTGATAAATACTATGTTATGGACTTGAAAAATACAACTTGGGTGTATATGGTACCATCATGTTCGAGCGAAATTCAATTTGGATTTACGAGTGAAAGGTTTTTACTTTTTGCACTTAGGTCCCTCCAAGAAAGTTGAAATTGTCAAATCACACAATTGGCAACATCAATATTCAATTCAATAATATAATGTTGTGATTTTGCAATTTGGGCATGTATGAGTGAACGCAAGGGCCTCGAAAGTCAACATTGATTACTTCTACACAATCTTGAAAAATTATACTATAGCCCAAAATTGTGTTACCCTATAATCCATTGCTCCAAAATACATGATTTTTGTTATTCTTGCATAAATATAGAAATATTAAATAGTTGATTTTTTTGGTGAAATATTGGAAAGCGCTAGTACATGATCTAGAGTAACTTATGGTTGGTTACGTAGAAGTAAGAAGTGGATTAGCCACATGTCGAATGGAAAATACTTACCCGATTCTTTCAACTTGAAAATTTTGTCTTGATTTCTTCTAATTTGCACTCTAAACATTGGTCTTTCCACGGCGTATGAAAATACTGTATGTCAAGAGACGGACTCTTATGTATAAGTAGTAAATGAAATTTTATTCTATGATAAAATATAGTTTACTTATTTATATTCCACTACGATCATGTATTATTCAAATTCTACGTTTAAATCATTTCATTTTAAAATATAAACATAAAGTGACTGTTAAAAGCATAGATATAAAATCTTTTAAATATAAAAGAAATGGAGTTGTGTTAAAAAATTATATTTTCGTTTTGTTAAAAAATACATTACATTATTAATATATATATATATATATATTCAATTATTTTAAATCGTGCATTGCAAGAGTGTTATATGTTATCCATATACTTATAATTAAGTATCATGTCTGCAAGAGTGATGTGCAATGTTGGTCACAAAAAACAATCGTGAGCCAGATATGCGTGCGACTTCGGTCATTTTTGTCTGGGATAGGTACGTGCGACCTCGGTCACAACGTCGGTAAGCCAGACCTGCGTGCGACGTGGGTCGTGTGTGTTTGAGATAGGTATTTGCGACCTCGGTCACAACGTCGGTAAGACGGATGTCAGTCAGTCTTGTTTGGGATAAGTACGTGTGAATTCGGTCACAGCGCCGGCAAGCCAGACATGTGTGTGACATCTGTCATTCTTATCTGGAATGGGTACGTGCAACCTTAGTCACAACGTTGGTAAGCCAGACATTCGTGCTACCTCGATCATGTAGACTTTTTACCTCAGTTTAAGTGTAAAAACTGCGGTAAAAGTGTACTTTTTACCTTGATTTTTTTTAACTGGGGTAAAAAAAATTCTTTGAAAAAAATACAAACGACGTAAAAGAACTTTTTATCTCAATTATTTGATGTTAAGTAAAAAATTGAGGTAAAATGGGCAAAGTAATATGTGTTGTTTCTTGTAGTGAATTGAAAGAGTGGTAAATTTGGGGTTTAATGACTAATGCGATAAATTGAAAAAAATCAAGGTAAAATGGCAAAGTAATAGGTAATGTTTGAGGTTTAATGATTAATGAGATAAATTTGGCAGATTAAATAATTACGGATTAAAATTTATAAATGGAAGGCAAAGTCATCTACCAGGCAATTTAAAACGAAATTACTAGGAGCTTACTTTTGAGATTAAGGGAGGGAGTGCATAGAATCTCCAAACAAAAACGCTGCAAAAACAACTCACAAATTCTCATCACCTTCCATAGACGACGAAGGCCATGGCGAGCGGTGGTGCCGGCGGCAAAGTGTCCTTCAAAGTCACTCTTACCTCCGATCCCAAACTACCCTTTAAAGTGTAGGTTTAAATCCCTAAACCCCAATTGCTCTATCTTATTGTCTTCATCATTTTTTCCCCCAATTAACTTCGATTTCTTCAACGATTTCCCATCTGAATTAGTTTGTATTGACTCTTTGACAGATTTAGCGTTCCCGAGGCTGCTCCATTCACCGCAGTCCTCAAATTCGCTGCTGAAGAATTCAAAGTTCCTCCTCAAACAAGTGCCATCATAACTAATGGTATTATCAATTTTAATTTTAATTTTTGTCCTCGGAATTTATATTCTAATCTGATTTGTTTCTTTAATAGACTAAACTGGAGGTGTATTATAATAGTTTTTCTTAAAGGTTTTGTATCAAAATCGTTAACGGTGTTGAGTGTAATTCATGATAACTGAAGGAACACGGTTTCTGTGTGTCTGAGAACGTAGAGTAAAAACTAACAAAAAAGAATTCTAGGCTTTGAGCAATAGGGAGAATTTCTCATGATCTTTGCCGGAAAATTTATGATAGGAAACGAGAATAAGTTCTTTTTAAACTGTGGAATTTTAATTGCGTGTGGTCGGGTTTATTCAGGCATAGTTTTTGAGAATGAGCGTCTAAATTGTAATGGTATAGTGATAATATTCTAGGTAAGTGGTGTTTTGAGGAATTTTTAAGACCTAGTTCGTTAAGAATGACGAGATTATTGAAGAAAAACTATACTGAAAATTGTTGTATTCATGTATGTAAAGAATCACTATCTAGATAAAAAAGAAACTACTGGGAACAGAATAAAGTAGAACATGAGCAGAATGCATTTCATCTGAATTTTCCAACAGCATACCTATGAGTAGAATGCCTTACATTTTATACATTTGCAAAGGATGATGTTGTATATTCTTGTTTCTTATGACTACCCAAAAGCTTCAGAACTTATACCCGATAAGTTTGTCCCCCCTGATACTATATTTTTGGTTTTCAAATTAACTTATGTATTTCTCCAATTTATTTCTTCTATTAGTCCCATAATTGAGAAATTTATCAACTACAGACGCCGCACATATATTAAACCTTTGTTACTTTGCAGATGGTGTGGGTATCAATCCTCAACAAAGTGCAGGTACTTTATGCTCTACCTTTTGTTTTGTGTTCTCTTGTCTTGATACTCTCATTTTAGGCTTCTCTGGAGCTCATTCTATTGACTTATTTGATGGAAGCTGTCAATGTTCAATCATCATCTAATGCTACGGGGTGTATTATCTGTTTTCAATGTTAGAATCTAACTCTCTCCGCTTAATAAGACTCGACATTTAATCCATGATTCCGAAGAGTAGTGGGAGCATACTCTTTATGATTACCAAGTAATCAGTGCTTGCGCTGGTGGTTTTGTATCTTTGATGAAATTAGCATGTTTATGTTACACGCTACTTCCTGCCTTAACTTGTGTTACTAAGAAGTGAACATTCGGTTTGGTGTTGTCTGTTCAAAGGAGTTCTATCAGTGTCTGTATAGCATTCATTGAATAAGTTGTACAAAAGGTTGATAGGAGTACATGAAATTTGTGGTGAAGGTAAGGTCAGGTTAAGCAGAAACTTTTATGGAGAGATCTGATGCTGCTATAACATATCCATTGATAAATTGCTTAATGCTTGACTCGTACATACAGCCTAATTCTCTGGTGTACAGTTTGTCCTTATTTAATTGGTGCTTTTGGGGAAGTGGGAACAATTGGTATCAGAACTGTACTCGGGAAATATTTTTCATGAGCTATGTTTTTATCATTTTATGTTTGCACATGAGTATATTTATGATGTACAACTGGTAAAAGTTATGTCATTCAACCTTTCTAACAACTATATTTACTGGACTAGAGTTGGCTAGTTTGGACGGTTTTGAATGTAAAACTGGAAATAAGACTTTGCTCTCATTTGATAATGAAGAAAATCTTAGAAGTATTGGAAACTTCATATTGACCAGGAAAGCTGTTGGCTGACAATAATCCTAACCTGCTAGGAATTCTATCATATGATCACACCCTCTCCTTCTTAGAATTCACCAGGCTTCTCATAAAGTTCTGTCCCTGTAAATCTACACTTACTCATATTGACATGTAGAATATATCGAAACAAAAAGTCAATGATATATACTGTACAATTTCATCATTTAAGAGTTATACTGGAGTGAAATAGGAATTTTTATGTGGAACGGAGGGAGTAATGTGTATATGCCCTAACGAGTCAGTTATATTTGCATTGTGATCAATTTGAGTTTCCTATCTTAGTAGATTATTTATTATTCTTCTAGTGAGTTGGTTGGATCTAACTGTCTAATATTTTATTATCAGAGGCTACACTTAACCTCTAATATAATTTTTGCATTAATCTTAGTTTTAAGGAATCCATTTTCTTGTTTATTTTTTGTAGGCAACGTGTTTCTTAAACATGGCTCTGATCTGCGTCTGATTCCTCGTGATAGAGTTGGGGCCTACTCAACTGCGGCATACTAAATTCCAGATGGTCATTATATCCCATAAGTTACTGTACTCCAAAGGTTGTGAGACTTTTTTAACAAAAAGTAATACTTGCGTAAATTTCGTGTACTATGCTTTCTGATGTTCGGAGTTAATATACCCGAGGACCTGTCTATATGTTTACTGCATCTTGTTTTTATTACTCAAGATCTCCAGTAAGAAACAGAGGTGAGGTTTTAAAAATCATCTTAAAGCACAGTCGAGGGACTTCCTGGGCTAAGAAACACTCCCTCCCCATGGTTTCCTATTTGCTAAAATAAAATTACACTCCCTCTCTTTCTTCAAATTTCGGACAAACAAATTAAAACAGTGGAATAAGTAATGAAGTTCACTTGGTTTATTTATTCTTCATCCATTTTATGTTCTAAAGCTAGAAACTCAATCTTAAATTGGGACAGTCAAATTATAACGCTATAGCCACGTTTTAGTTGGAGAATTGAGTTATTATTCAACAACGTCAACGTTTACCTCATCGGGGTGAATCAATGTAATAATTCACCTGTCCGAGTAGCAAACAAACATGACTAAAATAGAATTATGTTTATTTTTTGAAAAATTATTCATTCCAAGATGTTGGGAAAAACGTCTAGTGGGGATTAAAATAAGTGGAATTGACATCCAACCTAATTAGCCTCTAGCAATAATCGATCTATTGCAAGGATATTCAAATTACATGTCAATCAGACTGATCGTCTGTGCTATTACAGATCAGAAATCCAATAAAAAAATGGTAACATTGTCGTCAGGGATATTAACTAGCTTCCCGCGAAAATCATGACCACTTGGCAGAGGAACGTATCACGCATCAATATCACTGTGCCAAACAAGGACGTTCTACAATTGTAACACCATTTGATCCAATCACGATCTATATTGTCCAAACTGTAAACACCTTATAAAATATATATCTGATGAAGCCAAATTGATGGAAATCCAAAAATAAAACCACAAATAAAATTGCGAACACAGAATCTGAACAAGCAGATCAAGAACAATACATCAACGTGAACAACTAAATCGAGTTATCATCATGAACACAACGATCTAATCGACCAGGTTTAAGAACAAAACTAATTTGTGTAGACAAATCTCACACTTATTTCATAACAAAAACATAAATTAAAATAAAATGTTGTTCCCCATCTCCCATAATAGGAAGATGGGGAAAAAAGATTGAAGAAGAAGAGTTGCGCCAAAGTCTAGAGAGTATAGATGCAGCTGTTAGAATTATGTTTTCTAGTTCCATTTCCATTTTCTTAAAAACCCGATAACCCATCTTTCGGCTAGTTTAGCCTCCATTCTCGAGAAAAGTGAATCTTAAAAGTCGGGAGAGTATTACAATTGAAATTATTATGTCTTATAATTTTTTCCCCTTTTATTAATTAAAATGGTGTGTTTATAACCTATCCAGTCCTAATCAATAAAAACTGAGCATGCAAAGTGGTATCTTCGCTTAAATAGAGTTGTTTGCTAAATCCATGAAGGCTGAAAAATGTCACATCGTCCACGATCCAACAAACTGTAGAAATAGTGGAAAGAACTACTTGTCACGACAATCTAAGAGAGCACATCGCATGAAACGAACCACAATCATACGATCGAAACTCTATAAATAAAGATAGAGAACACTAGACAATGTAAGTGACTTTTTACTCCAAAAATGCATGGGCAAGAACAATACTGACTTGAGCGCCAGAGTTTCCTCCCACATGCCACCCCACAACGTTTGCAAGTACTAAAAAAGGCTAAGACTCGCCTGAGCCTGATTTCAGGTACTATAATTACTCTGAAGGAATTTCCAAGCCTCAGTAACGCCGACTATGGGGATTGATTTATCTTTATGAGTTTTATTAGTCCATGAAAAGGCCAGAGCCCATGCTAGATCTACCACCTGCATAGCAGAAACAGAGAGGATACAGATCATGGCAATTCATGGTCGTCCACGAGAAGAGGGATCTTTCTAAGGGTGTAAACATATAAGATGGATAATATACTAGATATCGATGTGCATATACATATAAAAGCAAGTAAGGGGGGAGGGTGGGGGTCGATTTTCCTAAGTTATGAATTTAAAAGACAACAACTAGCAAAACAAGATAACAATGCTAGTCATGCAACAAACAACTAAAAAAACGGTAAAATCAACAATTGACAAAGCCTTAGGGGCAATTGATTCTCACTTCCAAACCTCTTATAGATCCTATATTCATTTCCTCATTCATTCACATGTAATGCCTGTGGGGAATGCTATCACTTCCATCTTGAAGATCAATATTCATTTCTTCTTAAGAGTAATTTGCAAACGCAAACAACGGCATTTTGCAAACCTCATTGATAATCACTTTAGACAAACAACGCCTAAAGGTATTTCATCAATGGCATTATACACGAAGAACCGTAGATTTGATAACAACAAGAATTCTACCAAATGCGTAGCCATTAAACCAAACAAAGCATTTATTAGGCTAAACCTAGAACAAGCCACATTCAAGATTCAACCTTTCATTGCTGCCCTATGAAAAATATGAGAACAATCTACATCGACATACTCATCTAGCAAGATTCACCTCACATTATACACAAGAATTTGTAATTCATGTTCTTGAAGTTTCATGTCAATGAGATAAGAAATTGTACACTTTCTTAACACCCTGACACTTCAACCATACAAACATTTTATATTCTTAAACAACCCATGGCATAAATGAAGTAAAACATCACATTAATGGCACAATAAATGCTTCCCAATAAATGTTCATAAATGAACAAAATAGAGAATGTCACTACATGAGTTTGGAAGCTTCAATCAATTTCTCCCAAGTGATTCACTTAGCTACTAGAATCCATACTAATTATCAACAAAAAACCAAACACAATTCAAGCTAAAACAAAGATGAAAAGGAGAGAAAACTAGGGTTTCTATAGTAGACAATCAGGGAAGAAGAAGTGAGGAAAGAGAAATGATAAGTGCTATTTATAGTACAAGAAAAGGACAAAAGAATTTTGGCCACCCGTCTTTCGTAACTCGCGACATGTTCTTCGAGAGTCGCGACAGATGCCCAGAAACAAAATCAATGTCTTCATTCTACCTCTTGTCTCCTAGCCTTCTCTCCACTTCATTTCTCTTAAATTCTTCAAGTCTTCAAAATATGGTTTTCATGGTCTTCAATGGTCTCTGGTCTTCAAGTCTTGATGTTATTGCCTCGTCACACAAAATCAACTTAGAAAAGACAAAAGAACATAAAAGTCACTCTTACTTCTCCTCAGAGAATTTCAAGGTCAAACAAGCTCTAGATGACAAAAGAGCGCAAAAGTGATCCCAAAGAGTCCAAAAATATGCACATAAAATGGACACATCAAACCTCCCCGCACTTGAACCTTACTCGTCCTCGAGTAAGAAAAGATTCAAGCACACAAAGGAATTCACGTATCCACATCCTAAACTAATATTCCCCAAAATCGATACTTCACAAAACTTTCAATATCACACATCTCAAAGTGAAACTCAAATAAGAATTCACACACAACCCCTATTCCCCCATTCCTATATCTACCCAACCGTATTAACATATCAATTCACTAATACACATAAAAATATCTCCAAATCCCAAATTGATAATCCCATATCCAATGGCATCAAGTTAAGTCAAAACTATATTAAATGTTCAAGCATATTCTTCACTTAATACCAATATATCAACTCTAAATGAAGCATACCAAGAATCAAGAATTTCATACCTTACTTCGTTCCCCCCTCCCGCTAAGTTACCCAATCCCAAGAAGTTTCATGATGTTAAGCTACCCGATCCATCCATATATCAACCGCAACCTTATAACTCCAACGCTGGCAAATGAGTAAAATTGTAGCACATCTTTTCTTTTTCTCTCTTTCTCTTATTTTGCATAGGTGCCCTTTCGGGTTTTCATCCTAGCCACATATCATGTTTCTTTGGCTCAATCTTACCTTTTACAACACTTTTAGCCTCTCATTTTTTCCTAGGCTGCCCTTTCGGGTTTTTGGCCTATTCGAGCCCCCAATGCTTCCTAAATTGTCCTCTCAGTTTTCAACTTCGCGGAGTTTCTTTTTATTTTTGTTCTTTTTCATTTTCTACCTTTTTTCTATTTTTTTTCATTTTTTCATGTTTGTCCAATCAAAAGTAGCAAAAAGCTTTCCACATGTCAAAGCTATTAAAAATATCTAAACACATCAAAGGAAAGCATCCCAAAATAAAGAAAATATCCCAAACATCCAAGCTACAATCATCCTCAGAATCACTGCTATGAGGATGATCCACCATCACCAAAGTAGCGTTGTCTGTACTGTGCCATCCACTCCTGATCCCTCTGACACCTGGTTGCTCCGGGATCAGGGCCCGAGGGACCACTGAAATGCACCTGCATATCCCAGACTCTAGATGCGAGCTGATCGATCTCATCATCCTGCTCCATCATTTCTTCATGACGAACAGGTCATACTTCGCCTTCTAACGAAAACCGTGCTCCACTTGCCCACAGAAACCATGTAATGTCTGTATCAGCTGGGAATAGAAATCTGGGAGCAGCGGAGGAAATTGACTGTGTACATGATCTTACTGCATCAGCTCGGCTCCCTTCTGAGGTGGTGGAGAATTTGGCACATCACGTGCCTAAGTGAACGGAAATACACCCTCATCTATCTGAACTGGAAGTGGAGGTAGGTTCTGAAGCTCTCGCTCAAAACCCTCCTTACACAAAGTATCTAGCGCTATTGCCAAATCCTTGACAGGCATGTTAAACTCCAGCTTGGTGCGCTAGGTTTTGGGAAACTTAAAAAAATGTGACATTTATTGCCCCATACACCTAGTGGTAGATGCCTCGGGAAGCTGTGGTATCGATCATGCTGAATTTCTTCATCCTCCCCACTATGATGAGGTATGAAGAATTTCTGCCCAAACACGGAAAACCATCTGGGACCACGTGGCCTAAGTACTCTGCTAGGAGGGTGATAATACCTCCCATGGAAATCTCTCCCTTCTCTTTCTTCGCCACCTCGATGACCCCTATCATCCATTGCTCACCCTACTTCTCGTAGCATGTCCCCTCACTCATCAATTGCCACATGAAATGAATGTTCGTATCGAGCACATTTGTCGGCTCTCTTGAACAAAATAATGTGCCCATCAAGAATCTGTGCACAAATCTAAGAGCGAGATGGATGATGATGTTGTTCTTGTCCTTGGAATTTATCACCCTTCTCGTGACGGTGGACCAAAATTTCATATCCTCCTCAATAATACGCTTTGGGGCCTACGGGCCCAATCTCGCTTGAATCTCCGTGGTGTCCCTCCCAAAAGTGACTTGAACCTATGATACTGTCATCTCCTAATAGATATCATCCAGGTGGAAACAGATGTATCTCTCGCATGGCTCATCATCTCTTGTGCCACACATCTTCATTGTGGAGCGGAACTCCAAAGTCTACCATTTATAGGTAGGGGCACTCTTGCTTCAATCCTCCTTTGGTGAGGAGGCAGTGGACTGGCTCCTTCAGCCTGAGGGTATCTAGTGTTGTCTCGTCAATGAAAATGGTTTCTTGCATCTTGTGAGCGGCTGGGATGACCCAACTCTCTGCATAGGCTCCGGTGATCTGGGTCAAACCCATGTAACGGTCAGAAGGATGTCCTGGGACTGGCTTTGGAGCCGGTGGGAGCGGTGGAGGTGGAACGGATGCGCTCGTACCACGAATGGCTCTAGGTTTCTTAGGAGGCATATCTATCAACACAGCAAACAATGTCAAATGCACAAGAACATAAATGGAGAAATTGATGTAGTCATCTCCGAGACATATTCTTGTGAAAGTATGTAACACATAGTGATTAACATCCAAACACCATTGTAGAATCTAGCAATCATAGTAAGAATGATGTAGTCGACACACTACAATCATTAAAAAGGCACTATAAGGATGCAAGAATGCCTATATGCCCATATATGTCAAATTCAAACCAATTGCATTGATAGAGAAATCATGCAATAATTATATCCTATTTCACCAATTTTAGCCATTCATTTCAGGTCACCCACAACCTTGAGATTATGACACATCCATCATTCTTTTAAGCAGTGCTCTAACACATGATAAGGCTAAAAACAAAATTCTTTGCCAAAAACCTTATCAATTCATACACTCACTATGTTCTTGGCCAAAACTATGTCAACATGAGCAATTCACATCAATTATGCATCAATGTTAAACTTTAGTCATAATCTCAAACAATCCAAACCTATAAACTAAATAAAGAACAACATCACCAATATCAAAAAAAATTTACAACTTCACCAAAATTAAAACCACACACGTATTACAATTCAAGGATGTAAACATGAGGAATTGTACCAATTACATGTGTAGGAGGACGAGAGAAGAAAGCTCACAACAATCTTAGCTTCAATGAAGAGAGAATTTGGAAATTCCCAAAACCTAGGGTTTTGGAATTCTTCACTGTTTGGGAGATTTGTAGATAAGTGTGGTGAGGAGATGGATTAGAAATGCATAAGGGTTGATTTATGGTTAAGGGGATGGTGATTGGTGACCGGAATGACAATAGAGAGATGGTTAGGGATGAGGGCATAGGAGGGAAAGGTTTGAGAAAGTGAGGAAGGTAAGCGGGTTATGCCCACTTAAAAGTGTATATGGACATGCACCGTGAGTCACAAAGGTCATGGTCATGACTCGCGACAGAGAAGTCAACCCTGAAATCGCGAGTCGCGATGGAAGTTTCCTGACTCGCAAAATGTAGGACGTGGTTGCTCAAATTTTAAGAATTTCTTTTGATTCCATTGTGAGGTGTGATAGAACTTTCACAATTTGTGAGGACCTAGCATGAAGAGTGACAGATCCTTTGTGACTGGAAAAATGTTGGGCCTGAAAGCTTGATTTTTCCATAATTCTTCTGATCTGGTCGTGAAGTGCGACGAAACCATCGCGACTCGTGAGATCTCATCGTGACGTGCGACACACATTTCACTACTCGCAAAATGTTGAGCCTGCAAGCTCACCATTTCACAAGTTTTTCTAATCTCATCGCGATATGCGACGAGAGCTTTGCGATTCGCAAAATGTGAGCCTTCTCAACACATAGAAATTTTTTTGAATTTACCAACTATCCAAGCTTTTCTTCCTTTCTCCATGCCTTCCTCCCTTCATCAATCTAATGTAATGCACCTCAATTTGCTACAAAATTATGGAAAAACACACCCGTGAAAATAACAAAACAAAATAATGAAATTAATGACAAAACTTAAATTGAAACAACATAAATGGAAAGTCACGAATGATGAACCGGATGATCAAAACCAAGTTTATTCAATGTCTTCGGCACAACATACTCTCTTTTTTGGAGTTTACTCACAAACCGGATCAAGAAGATCAACATCCTCTCCTTTTTCCGGCACAAAACTTTCATGATAAGGCTTCAAACATTGCCCATTGACCTTGAAGGTCTTGAACATGTTATGATCCATGATCTCTACTGCACCATGTGGGAATACCTTTACCAATTCAAAAGGGCCAGTCCACCGCGACCTTAGTTTACCTGGAAATAGGTAGAGGTGGGATTGAAATAAGAGAACTTTTTGTCCCATGACAAAGTCCTTCCTATTTATCATCTTTTCATGCTACGCGTTGGTCTTCTCCTTGTATATCTGTGCATTTTCATAGGATTCTCTTTGTATCTTCTCAAAATCTTGCAATTGCAATTTCCTATGTAAGCCAGCCTTATCTACATCAAGGTTGAAACTCTTGACCACCCAATAGGCTTTATGCTCTATTTCCACCGGTAAATGACATGGTTTTCTAAAGACTAAGTGATATGGTGGCATACCGATCGACATCTTGTAAGCCATCCTATATGCCCACAAGGCATCATTCAATCAAGAACTCCAATCCTTCCAGTTAGGATTAACCATTTTCTCGAGGATGGAATTGATTTCTCTATTGGAAAATTTGGCTTGACCGTTGGTTTGCGGGTTGTACGGGGTGAAGGTCTTGTGTATGACATCATACTTATTCAAGAGTGTCTCTATTTTCTGGTTGCAAAAATGGGTGCCATGGTCACTAATAAAGGCTTGAGGAATTTGAAATCTAGAGAAGATGTTATCTTTCAAGAAATATGCATCCACTTTTGAATCATCAGTTGTAGTGGGTTTTGCTTCAAACCCACTTTGACACATAATCAACTGCAAGAAAAATGTATGTAAAACCACAAGAGTTATGAAAAGGTCTCATAAAGTCAATGCCCCAAACATCAAATATTTCACAATACAACATAGCTTTTTGAGGCATCTCATTTCTAGAAGAAATATTTCCTACTCTTTGAAATTTGTCATAAGCTGCAAAATATGTAAGCATGTTTATTCAAGGTAGGCCAATAAAACCCACTATCTAGGACTTTCCTATCGGGTTTGTTTTCTCCAAAATGACCTCCACATGCATGAGAATGACAAAAATAAAGAATTGAATGCACTTAATTGTCGGGGATTCATCTCCTGACAACTTGAGTTACATAATGTTTCCACAAAAAGGGATCATCCCATACATAAAACTTAGCATCACTTCTTAGCTTATCTCTTTTAGCCTTAGAAAAATGGGGGAAAATTTACCGGACACAAGGAAGTTTACAACGTCGGTATACATCGGTTAGAGGCCCTAATTGCGAATAAATATTCATCGGAGAACTTCTCCCGTAGTTACTTCTTTATTGATGCATTTACCTTAACAACTTCTTGGCATGGAACCGATCGGCTCAAATGATCGGCTACAAGGTTCTCCATGCCCTTCCTCTCTCGCACCTCTAACTCAAACTCGCTCAAAAGCAAGATCCATCTAATCAATCTCGGCTTGGCCTCTTTCTTTGTCATCAAATGATGAAGTGCTGCATGGTCAATATACACAATAACTTTAGTACCAAGCAAATAAGATCAAAATTTTTCTAAAGAAAATACCACCGCTGGCAATTCTTTTTCCGTGGTGGAGTAGTTCCTTTAGGCCTTTTTGAGAGACATGGATGCATAGTAGATAGCGTGAGGCGCTCTCCCCACCCTTGGACCAAGCACTACTCTAATGGCGTAGTACTTGCATCGCACATGATCTCCAAGGGCATGGACCAATCCGAGGGTTGTATGATAGGAGCCGAAACTAGCCTCTCCTTCAATGTATTGAAGGCCTCTTTACAACCCTCGTGCACCACAAATTCCACATCCTTTTGCAACAACTTGCACAAATGAGATGCAATCTTTGAAAATCCTTCGATGAACTGGTGATAGAACCCTGCATGACCAAGAAAAGAGCGCACTTTGCGCACATTAGTAGGATAAGGCAAAGTTTGAATTGTGTCTATCTTTGCCTTGTCTACCTAAATACCCTTAGAGGAGACAACATGGCCTAAGACAATGCCTTGTTCCACAATAAAATGTCATTTCTTGAAATTTAACACAAGATTAGTATCAATGCAATGATTAGGAACTTGTGCTAAATTTGCTAAACAATTGTCAAAAGAATTACCATAAACTGTGAAATCATCAATGAACACTTCAAAAAAGTTTTCAAAAACATTCTAAGAAATTGCTTACCATACACCTTTGGAAAGTGTACATAGCCCAAAAGGTGTACACCGATAAGCAAACGTACCAAAGGGGCACGTGAAGGTTGTCTTCTCTTGGTTCTCCTAGACAATGACCACTTGAAAATAACCCCAGTACCCATCCAAAAAGAAATAGAATCGATGACTTTCTAGCCTCTTGAGCATTTGATCAATGAACGCCAATGGGAAGTGATCCTTCTGGGTTTCCGCATTTAGCCTTTGGTAGTCAATGCAAATGCGCCACCCATTTTGGACACGAGTGGGCACCATTATTTGTATTTATTAGTGGTTTATATGCTTTAAGTTGGTTTAGTATCATGTTGTGAGAGTGTAAATGATTGTGGATGTAAACATGGTTGTCTTTGTTTTGGTAGATAGTACATACATACATATATATACATACATACATATATACATATGTATACATACATACATATATACATATATATACATACATACATACATACATATATACATACATACATATATATACACATATATATACATACATATATATATACACATATATATACATACATATATACATACATATATACATACATATACATACATATGTATATACATATATATACATACATATATACATACATACATATATATACATACATACATATATATACATACATATATACATACATACATATATATACATATATACACATACATACATATATACATACATATATATACATACATACATATATATATACATATATATACATACATACATATATACATATATATACATACATACATATATACATATATATACATACATACAAATGGAAGATTCATTATCCTTAGTACAAAAAAATAAACCAAGTACTTCAAAACAAATAGGAGTTATTTCACAAGTAAATCCACAGGATTTAAGTATATCAAATGAATCCTCTTCTGAGATATCAGAAGAAGAATCAGAAGATCAATTTGAAAAAAACATTGATTCAATAGAACAAAAATTTCAAGAAAACCTAGAACCATTGTATGATAACCCTCAATTACAAATCAATAAGCTCAAATCCTCAAAATATCATAATAATTGGAGAAGACATAATACAAAACCTTATTATCCTAGACCAACTCCGCCAGATATTCAATATGAAGAAAGAAATCCTTCATTCAATAGTTATGATGGTTCATCCATATATCAATGGAATATACATGGATTATCATAATATCAAATATTAAATATATTACAAGAAATGGGCATGGCCAGAATGGCCTACAAAGCAAATTTAAACACTTCGAAACCAAACATAGTAATGTTATTATTAGTAATGGGATAACCCTCAATTACAACAATTTCAAGAAAACCTAGAACCATTGTATGATAACCCTCAATTACAAATCAATAATCTCAAATCCTCAAAATATCATAATAATTGGAGAAGACATAATAGAAAACCTTATTATCCTAGACCAACTCCGCCAGATATTCAATATGAAGAAAGAAATCCTTCATTCAATAGTTATGATGGTTCATCCATATATCAATGGAATATAGATGGATTATCAGAATATCAAATATTAAATATATTACAAGAAATGGGCATGGCCAGAATGGCCTACAAAGCAAATTTAAATACTTCGGAACAAAACATATATTTTAAAAAAAAACAAAGGTGACAACAAAAAGAGAAAATGAAGTCATTGGCTTAGTTGATGTATACATAAGGGAGCTATTGGCTCTTGAAGCAACATTAGTTTCCTCCAAAATGAAGTAAGGAATGAACCTAATAGTAGGAGGGTTACAAAAACTCTTAGTAAGTTGGGAAGAGTGTCGAACTTATTAGCAGATCAAAAAATCAAAATACAAGTCAGTCAGACACACCCCATCTACACTAAGAAGCCTATCCTCTACATGACGACTTTTGCAAAAGAAACCTGCCAGTGCACTGTATCCTCATAGAAAGCAAAATGCCCGCACCAGTGCACTCTATCCGTGAGTATTCACAGCAAGTGAGCCATCGCATTGATGTTGAAACTCCTGCAAGTAATAGCAATAATCAGTAGCATCCGATCAATTTACCAACCTTAATGAAGGTGTACCTATTTGATCTAACCTAATTAGACCCTAGATGTTATTGGACAGCACATTAAACCTATACATAGATAAACCATACTCAGCATGTATACATTCTTTAGCAAGGGCATCAGCCACTAAATTGGCTTGTCTCTGAGTATGCAGTAGCGGAATATCACCCAACAATTGTTTTGCACCATCTGCTAGTTGAAACAGAGTCCAAGGAGCATTGAGGGGATCATTAACAATTGTCAGAACAAAACATAGTAATGTTATTAGTAACAGGATTTACTGATCAATTAAAAGGTTGGTGGGATAATCATCTCACCTCAGAATATAAACAAAATATTATGAACCATGAAATTGAAGAAGCTCAGGGAGAAGAAGATGAAATAAATTTTGTAATGGTTCCAGATGGATCCGCATTTTTATTATATGCCATATCAATGTATTTTGTAGGAAACCCAGAAGAAGCACTAGAAAGTTCAAAAATATGTTTAACTAATTTAAGATGTCCAACATTAACTGATTTTAAGTGGTATAAAGATATATTTTTGACACAAGTTTTCAGAAGAACAGATTCAAACCCTCCATTTTGGAAAGAAAAATTTATTACAGGATTACCAAACTTATTTTCTCAAAGAATAATAACAAATTTACAAAAAAGATTAGGAACAGATAAGATAGACTATAATACACTAACTTTTGGCCAAATTTTTAATTTCATAAAGAAAGAAGCCCTAACTTTATGTCAAGATTTAAAAATTCAACATAAATATGGTTAAGAAAGAAAGGAGATGGATTCATTTTGCCAACAATTTGGTATAACAGGAATTAAACCCTCAATATCTCAGTACAAACATGTGAGGAATCCTAAATTTAGAAGGCATAAATATTATCATAAAAAGAATAATCATAATTATGAAGAAAATTATAAAAAGATAAATCCTAGACAGAAAAAATTCTATAAAAAACAAAATAGGTTTCAAAATATTCAATGTTTTAAATGTAAAAAATTTAGTCATACTGTGAATTAACGTAAAACAGAAAAGAAAATTAATGCTTTAGAAGACCAATAATTAAGAAATAAATTATTATCCATATTAATTGATAATTCAGAAACTGAACAATCAAATTATGAATCAAGTTCAGAATCTTCAAGTGGTTCTGAAGATATATGCCAGTGTAAAATTCCAACCATTAATATGTTAAATAGTACAAATAGTAAAAGAAAAGAGTTATTAGATATGATAGATAAAATAGGAGACTCTGAAGATTTTTTTATATAAATCCACCTGTGATGGTGGGGGGTTTGGCAGACCCCTACCCGTTTATTAATATGAAAAAAGAGTACAAAGAAAGAGGGGGATGTAATACCTTACCTCTGAGTGTGCATCGGATGATCTTAACAGGAATAATACAAAGGACTAAAGGACTAGAAGATCAGCGATGACAATTTGAAATGAAGTTACAATACTTGCAAACTACACTCTAGTCTATTCTGACGTTGGGAGTACCTGCTGCATCTAACCTTACCTGACCCGCCACTGGTGGGGGAAGATCTAGTGCTCCGAAAATGCTGTACACTTGCTTCCGGCATGCCAACTTGGCGAGGGAGTCCGCTGCACCATTCGCTTCTCTGAAGATGTGTGATAAAGTGTAGGTCATTCCGTGTAGTAGCAACCAGATTTCTCGTATCGTTGTAAGCAGTCTTCCCGGTATTTTGAATTAGCGTAGGATCATCCCTAGTAGAAGTTTCGAGTCTGTTTCTATGTCGACCTTGGTGATGCCTTGCTCTCGCACTAGCTGGATCCCGTGTAGTAAGGCAGTAGCTTCAGCCTGCAGAGCAGAGTCAGACAATATAGGTTTGGATAGAGCTACTAATACCTGGCCGTTGAGGTTTCTGAGAATGCAACCGATGCCCGCCGCACCATTGTTGAAAGCGCCGTCAGTATTTAGTCTGATACCACAGGGCTTTAACTATTTGGTGATCCGGACCTGTCTAGGCTTGAAAGATTTTTGGCATAGAAGAATAGGAATCGGGCCAAGAGACCATGTGAACTTCAGATCGAATGTCAGTATAGTGTCATTTAAGTGTAATAAAATGCGTCTAAAAAGAAACCCTAAGTCCGGCCTTATGCCCTCGTGGAAGTAAGTGCATCTGGCACACCACAGGTGCCAATTGACAATGCAAGGGAGAACTCTAATCAGATTTGAAAGATGAGGAGAATCGGAAGTAGACCAGTAGAAGTAGAAGCGATCCCATAGGAGTTGGAATGGATGGTTAGGTAAACTAAAAGTGGTGTTGAGCATTTTCCATATCAGGTTTACCTTGACACAAGAATTGAAGCAATGATGGATGGTTTCGGAGCTATTAAAGCAGAAACAGCATCTAGAGGGGAGGTTAAAATGAAAGCTTTCCAGTACATCCGGAAGAGCCAGTAGTCTATTGAGCAATCTCCAATTGAACAGACTGATTTTCCTTGGAAGTATCTTAGACCAGAGGTGTGAATAGGAAGGGATCTTTGGTTTCTTTACTCTGATAAGTTCATAAGCAGATTTGACTGTGAAGAGACCTGATTGAGTAGCTTTCCAAATAATGGAATCTTCGAAAAGGTGGGAGATTTGATGATCCAGGGTGAGGCTTTGGAAAATGTTTGTTGGGAGGCAGTCTCTGATCTGATCCGAGTATGAATCTCTGTTGTGCAGAAATTCAGCCACGGTTAGGTCTTGGTACGGATACTCTAGGGGGTTAATTAGGTGAGAAGAGAGAGGACCATTTGAGGACCAATTCGATTCCCAGAAGGACAACTCTCCAGAGCCAAGGATGATTTTTTAGTTCAGTAATGCTGTGTCATTGACCTCTTTGATTCTTCTCCAGGTTCTGGAGGTTTTTTGCGAGTCTTTCATTGTCCACATTACTTTTGCCCAAAGGGAGTTACCAGTTTGGAGTTTCCACCAAAGTTTCAAAGAGAAGGATTTGATCAGGGTGTGCAGATTCTTGAAATTTAAACCATTTTCTGAGGCTGGAAAGCAAAGCTTGGTGTAAGATCTCCAGGATCTATGTTTCTGGGTATGATCTGAGGAATGCTTCCAGAAAAATCTGGCTAGAATGTTATGGATTTGGTTTGTGATATGTGTGGTGGGCTTTAAAACCGTTATGAGGTGGATTTGCATTGATGTTAAGACATGGTTGATTAAGGTAGCTCTACCTGCTGGTGAGATAAGCTTATTGTGCCAGTGGCTGATTTTATTTTGGATTGAGAGGAGCATGCCATGAAAAAGAGAGTTTTTTACTCGGCCATTGAAAATAGGGCAGCCCAGGTATTTGAAAGGGGTGGAGCCTTCAAGCATGGAGGTATTTTTTTTGATAAATGATGTGATTCTGTTAGGGGTATGCTTGGAGATATAGAAGGTAGATTTTTCAAGATTGATCTTTTGGCCGGAAGCAAGCTCAAAGGATTTCAGGAAGGACATAATTGTAAGTAGGCCCTGTTTTGTGTAGTTCAGGAATATGGCTGTGTCATCTGCATAGGATAGGTGAGAGGAGTGTTTCATCTGCCTAGGAAGTTTGTAGGGCAGAATATTACCATATTGGTAAAGAAAATTGAGGTTATGGGAGAAGGCTTCAGCCATTAATATGAAAAGCAAGGGTGAAAGAGGATCCCCTTGTTTTAGACCTCTGGAAGCAGGAAAAAAGCCAACTGATTTGCCATTGATCAAAAGGGAGAAACAGGCAGCTTTAATATTAGACATGATCAGGTTAACTAAGGTAGTAGAGAAACCTTGTTTGATGAGCACCCTAGCCAAAAAGGGCCAGGATACCCTATCGAAGGCCTTCATCATATCTAGCTTGATAATCATGTTAGGTCCTTTAGACTTGGTATGTAGGAAATTTGTGTATTCCTGCATATGGAGCACATTGTCTGCAATGTCTCTACCTTTGATATAAGCTGATTGTTCAGGGCTGATTAAAGTGTTAAGAGAGGTTTTCAGTCTTGTGGAGATGATTTTTGAGAAAATTTTATTGGAGAAGTTGCATAGACTGATGGGTCTATAATCTGAGAAAGAAGAGCATACCTCTTTTTTGGGAATTAAAATGATTTGGGTAGCTGAGATGGCTTTAGGAATAGCAGTACCAGCAAAGAAATCTGTCACTACCATGAGAACATCTGATTTTATGATATCCCAGCAGTAATGATAGAAATGGCCAGAGAAGCCATCCGGGCCTGGGGCTGAGTTGCCTTTCATGGAGGAAACTATGCTGGTCAGTTCATCTATGTTGATATCTTTAAGTAGGGATGAGTTTATGTCATCAGTGACGACAGTAGGGATATTTTCCAGGATGCAAGATGTGTTGATTCCAGAAGGGTCCAAGGGTTCAGCTCTTAGGAGATTTGAGTAGAAGTAAATAGCTTCCTTCTCTATTTCCTCTATGTCACTAAGCCATTTTCCATCTCTGGCTTTGATGAGGGAGATAGATTGTCTTTTATGTTTGTTTTGGATGGAATGGTGGAAAAATTTGGTGTTTACATCTCCTTCTTTCATCCAATTAAGTCTTGATTTTTGTTTTAAGAAGGTTTCCTGGTTTGTTAAAGCAAGTTTTAGGTTTGCTTTTGCTTTATTAAGGGCTTGAATGTTACTGCTGGACTCAAGTTGCTGTAGATCATGTTCAGCTTTAAGGAGTTGTTCTTCACAGAGCTGAATCTTGTCAAACACATTACCAAAGGTTTCCTTGTTCCAGATTTTGAGAGAGTGTTTTAAATGTTTGAGTTTAAAAACTAGTCTTCTCATCCCTTTGAGATGGGTGTGGATTTTCCAGGCATCTTTCACAAGGTCTATAAAGGAGGGGTGGTTGGTCCAACATTCCTGGAATCTAAAAGGCTTGGGGGAAGACTTAGACTGTGCACTAGAGATAGTAAGGATTAGAGGGGTATGGTCTGAGCCTTCCCTGGCAAGTGTTTTGATTTTTCAGCTGGGGAAGTTTGCCCACCAACTATTGTTGGAAATACCTCTGTTTAAACGTTTCCATACTCTCCCTTTTGTTCTCATCCCGGTCCAAGTGTATAAACTTCCAGAGGTGGGGATCTCAGACAATTGTTGATCATTTAGGAAGGTGTTGAAGTTTCTTATACTGGCTTGGTATGGGATGGAATTTCCCAGATACTCCTCATTTTTAGCTATGACATTGAAGTCTCCAATCAGGCATAAAGGTTCCATGTTGAAGGTAGCTAAAGCTTGCCATAAAATATTTCGTTCAAGAATCATGTGTTTATCATAGATGAAACCGATTTGGCATTCAAATGGTAGAATAGTAGCTTTGATTTTCGCAATGATAAACTGGTCTTCCACTTTGATTATGTCAACTGTTATGTCTTCATCCCATAGAAGCCAGATTTTGGTGATTGGATTAGCATAGGAATGTTTGAAACCTAGCTTGGTTGAGGTAGGCTGGATTTGGGCTGGGCTAAGGATAGGTTCAATTAAGGCACAGACTTTAATCGAATTATGTCTTTTAATGTTTCTTAAATGAGTCAGAGATGGGTTGTTGCCAATTCCTCTAATATTCCAGACACAAATATTAATCATGGATAATCTTTGGAAAGAGACAATGAGGAACGGGTGAAAACCGTTTTCGAAGTGGAGGTGTAATCCTTTTTGGTGTATTTTCTTTGTTTGTTTTTAAAATCAGATTTAGGGGGGTTGAGAATGTTTGTTATTCGTAGATGGTCCTTGAGGAGGATATCTTTTAAGTGTTCGAAACTGAGGTTTTCCTGATTATGCAGGTGGGATTGTTGTTTGAGGGAGACCTCTGTGTTAATCCAATCTAAGGATTTATGGATGTGACTTTTGGCAAAGATGGGGTGAGAGTTTTCCTCCGAGGCCATTGAGGGGGAGATGGTGTGCTCACATGGGGATGAGGTGTTTTTGCCAGTCCTAGGTACTACTGGTGTAGGAACAGTTTTTTTGAGTTAGTGTCCGACACAGAAAGATGGCTGGGATCTTGCAAAGGGGAGTTGTTCGGGGATTGGGAGTTAGAGGGAGCTGCGGGAGACTGGTTTTTGGTGGAGTCCTGAGAGTGATTTTGTAGGGAGAGATTGGGTGTGATCTCTGGTGGACTTGGTGGAGAGGATAAGGAAAGTTTGTTTGGTGAATGAGGTTTAGAGTTATTGGAGGTGCTTAAGTTCTGAGTAAGAAAGGAGATTGGTTGAGTAGGAACAGATTCAGAAGCAGATGGGATTACAGCATTAGACACCACATTAGTAGTTAAAAGGGTAGTAGAGGGAACCTGGGGTCCCTGTTCAGGGATCCAATCTTTCGAACTTGAGTCTTTGGTCTTAAACTCAGTCTCTGCTTGTGGGGTGAAGTCCTGGGATCCATTTCCAAGGTTGGAGTGATTCGAGCTTATGACTTTGATCGGGGCCGAGGTACCTGCTTGAGAAGAGGGGACTTGGGGAAGCTTGTTAGCAGCATTGTCAGCTCTGTTCTTGAGGGTCAGCTGTGATTTAGGGATATAAACAGCAGTGGAAGATAAGCCATTCCTTTTACCTGTGGACCTGCCCTGTACATCATGGGGAATGGGCTTGTTACCTGGGATTTGTGAGTTCCCCTGTGGTTTCCAGGGAGTGAATTTGGAGGAGCTTTTATCAAACCTGCAGACAGTGTCAAGATGGCCTAATTTCAAGCAGTTAGCGCAATAGTGGGGGATGTTTTCATACTCTATGTATTGCCAGAATCCCACCTCCCTAAAACTAAGCCATATTCTATCTAATCTGGGTTTGGTTACATCCAATTCGACGCAGATCCTAGCCACATGAGGTCTTGTTATATTAAGGGATGCCCTATCCACCCTGACCGGAGAGCCAATAATACTACCAATAGACATTAGAACATCTTTGTCAAAAAACTGTTGGGGTAAGCCATATAGTGAGACCCAGATTGGGACAATGGGTGAGTCGGCATTTGGATTGAAATTCGGCTCCCATTTGGTAATTCTAATGGAGTAAGCCCCAAAATTCCAGGTTTTGTGAAGCCAACATCGGTAGTAATTATCGTGGAGCGAAAAGGAAATTAAAACCTGTTTGTTGTCAAGGAGGGTGATCTGGTTGTGCCCTTTGAAACTGGCGATGAGGAAGTCTTTCCAGTTGAGGCCGGCTTCGGGTGAATTTGCCGACCAGAGTCCATTTGAGCGGAGCTTCCAATTTGAGACATTCTTCCTCCGAGAAGTGGAGACCTGGCTCTCCCAAATGTTCGATTCTCGATTTGGGGACGAAGGAGGAGTAGTTGGTATCAATCGGGTCGGATTGGGGAAAACCCAGAGCTTCGCGTAACTCTTGACTCACTGCTTGGGCGTAAGAGAAAGGTTGGTTTAGGGGAGCTGGTGGTGGCTCCGCCATCACGGCGGTGCCGGAGATTGGGGAAGAGGAAAGCACAGATCTGGTTAGTCGCACACAATGAGCGTGGAATCGCACACAGTGAGAGAAAAGTTTAGTATTGGAAGAAAGTAAACCAAGAATAACAGAAGTTTTCAGTTTAAGTAAAACAATTAAAAAATATTCAGAATTAGAAAAAAAGGAACCAGCAATAAATCCAACAACTTCTCAAGATTTAAGAAAAGAAATTAATTTATTAAAATAAGAAATTAGTTATATCAAAAATGAATTAAATGCTTTAAAAGAAAAAGATTTTGAATTAGAATTAAAAATTGGAACATTAGAAAAACCTAGTAGTTCTTACATTCCAATATCAACTGAGACCCCATCTCATCAACAGTTTTTTAATGTTATTAATAAAATTAATATGGAAAAATGGTATTCATTAGTTACAAAAGGTGTTCAAAATTTTAGTACAACCATAGTAGCATTAATTGATAGTGGAGCAGATCAATCCTGTGTTAGATCAGGAATTATTCCAAGTAAATATTTAGAAAAAACCAATTAACAATTATCAGCTGCAAATGGTACTCTAATGATTATTAAAAAGAAATTATCCAATGGATTTATATGTAATAATGATTATTGTATTAAACATTCATTTTAAATATTAGAAAATGTATCTTATGATGCAGTATTAGGAAATCCATTTTTATATCAAATAACCCCTTTTAAAAAGACTCAAGAAGGAATTAGCACAAAAATATTAAGGGAAAAATTATTATTTTCTTTCATTAGTCCTCCCAGCCAAATAGAATTACATTTATTACAAACTAATTCTATGTATAAGAAAATATGTGTTTTGAATAGGAAAAAGAAAGACATTCTATTTTTAAAAGAAGAATTAAGTTATTCCAAAATAGAAGACCAATTACATAATCAAATAATAAAAGAAAAAATTAAAAAATTAGAACAAAATTTTAATAATCAAATATGCTCAAACCATCCCAATGCCTTTTGGGATAGGAAAAAACATATAATCTCATTACCTTATGAAAAAGAATTTAATGAGCAAAATATTCCCACCATGGCTAGGCCTATTCAAATGAATGCATAATTAATAGAATTATGTAAACAAGAAATTCACAGTCATTTAGAAAAAAAGATTAATAAGAAAGAGCAAATCTCCATGGAGTTGCTTAGCATTTTATGTAAATAAAAATGCAGAAAAGGAAAGAGGAGTTCCTAGATTAGTTATAATTTATAAGCCATTAAATAAAGTTTTAAAATGGATTAGATACCCTATTCCAAATAAGAGAGATTTGATTAATAGGTTGGTTAATGCAAAAATATTTTCAAAATTTGATTTAAAATCAGGATATTGGCAAATTCAAATAGATGAAAAAGATAAATATAAAATGGCATTTGTAGTTCCATTTGGCCAATATGAATGGAATGTCATGCCATTTGGATTAAAAAATGCACCATATGAATTCCAGAAAATAATGAATGACATATTTACTCCTTATTCATCATTTGTAATTGTATATATTGATGATATATTAGTTTATTTTAATACAGTTGATTTCAAACATTTGTATATTTTACTAAAAGTTATAAAAACAAATGGTTTGGTCATATCTAAATCTAAAATGAAACTATTCCAGACCAAAATTAGGTTCCTAGGGTTTGACATACATTTAGGACAAATTAAACCCATTCAAAGATCAATTGAATTTGCAGATAAATTTGCAGATGAAATTAAAGATAAAAATCAAGTACAAAGATTCTTAGGATGTGTCAATTATATTTCAGGCTTCTTTCCCAAAATTAAAATTATATGTAAAGATTTATATGAAAGATTAAAATCCAAACCCCCTTCATGGTCAGGAAAAACATACTAAATTAGCAAAAGAGATTAAAGTAAAGGCTAAATCATTACCATGTTTAGGTATTGCACATCCAGAAGCATTCATGATAGTAGAAAAAGATGCATCCAAAATAAGATATGGAGGCATATTAAAACAAAAGCATCTAGGAAAAATATCCATAGTAAGATATCATTCAGGATTCTGGACTAATGCACAAAAGCATTATTCAACAGTTAAACAAGAAGTGTTATCCATTGTTTTATGCATTTCAAAATTTCAAGATGATTTGTACAATAAAATATTTTTATTAAGAATTGATTGTAAATCAGCAAAAGACATTTTGCAAAAGGATGTTAAAAATTTAGTTTCGAAACAGATTTTTGCCCGATGGCAAGCCATACTTTCAGTCTTTAATTTTGATATTGAATTTATCAAAGGAAATGATAATTCCCTTCTAGATTTTTTGACTCGTGAATTCCTTACAGGTAATCATGAGTAAAAATTCAAGTTCTTCCAGTTCTTCACATTCAAGGTCAAGCAAGGATTATGCTATTCCAAAGCCTCTCACTCCGATCATTCCTTCCCAAGATTTTCCTCCACTAACTTATTCCACCATAGCTCAAACTCCTCATGCCAGATTAATTCCAGATAAGACTCCTCCTTTAACTTCTAATTTTACACCTTTAACCAGAGCTCATACTCCATTTCCCAGCACAAAATCCATTCCATCCAGCTCAAAACCTTCTTCAACATATTTTGATAAGCCTAACCTAGAACATATTTTAGTCACCCATTTTGACTCCGAGCCAGAAATTCCACAACTCAAAACTTTTGTTTCCAATATCTTCTTGCCAACATCTCCTTGGTTGGCTGATGACCTTCTTAAAACTCAACAATTCTATGAGCTGATCTTAGTAGACACTCAATCTATTGAGATCCAACATATTCATAACAAAAATGACCCCAGCAGAATAGACTATTCTAAAATTCATATCAAAAAAATTCTTAGCCCTAACCAATTTTCCAATATTCATTCGATTAATACTTTTTCAGTTAATTATTTCCCTACTGGATTTAATTATGCTGATTACATGATAGCCTGGTATCGAACTTTCTTTATCAGGTCTTTTGACCATTCATGGTTTATTAATTTTCACCAAAAAATCAATAATCATATTCCTGTATGGTTTATTGATTGGTGGTGCAAATTTGGACCATCCACAGATATCCTTCCAAAACCCATATTAGAAGGTTTTCAAACATTCCAAACTCTTAGCCATAAAACACTTAGCCAGTTCAAACCATATGAAAAAGACATCCTATTCCATGCCATTTTTCGAGTTCCTTGGATATTTTCTTGGAGCTTTCAGATTAAATCAGTCCATCCTACTAAACCTTTTTCTTTAGTCAGACAATATAGGATTAAATGGTGGGGAAGCTACAATTCAGACTTCTGCTCTCCAAAAGCAGTGACTCATTATTTTCAAACTGGTGAAAAACTTAGAATTTCATTTCAACTTGGAAACATTTCAATTCCAGTTACTCAACCAACACCTTCCCTTGGTTCAATCCCAACACCATTCCAGCAAATACCTTATCCAACACCAATTCAGTAAATAAGTCCATCACAACAGATTCCAGGTTCTCTAATTCCAACCATTGCACAAGATGAAAATCTCCAAAAAATTATAGAATTTTACAAACAACTGATAAGTCAGAAATAAGCCATTAAAAATGAAGAAGACAGTCAAATGTATGATCCATTTCAAGACAGTCAAGACCCGTTTAACCTCTGAGTGAGGTAAGCAATGACATATTTTGGCAACCCAGAGATTATTCCAGACAGAAGACAATGGAGGGCCCTAGAGGGACCCAAACTCCATAATGCCTATAATGGTGGATCCCAGCTTCCTCCAAATTCAATCAGCTAGACAAAAAATAGCGGTGGGCTCCACTTCCCACTCCAATGAAAAGAAGAAGCCCAGATTCAATGAAGAAAAGAAACGGTCCAGATTTATGGATCCAAATGCGGATTCCAAATTGTAATAGATTAGCATTCAGACCTATTTTATCATGATAAGATAACAATCCGAGTAGGTTTTTTTTTTTTGGAAACCATCCAGAGATGGGGGAATATGTATTAGGCCTTCCTAAGCCATGTAAAAAATAAAGGTGACAACAAAAATAGAAAATGAAGCCATTGGCTTAGTTGATGTATACATAAGGGAGCTATTGGCTCTTGAAGTAACATTAGTTCCAAAATGAAGTAAGGAATGAATCTAATAGTAGGAGGGTTACAAAAACTCTTAGTAAGTTGGGAAGAGTGTCGAACTTATTAGCAGATCGAAAAATCGAAATACAAGTCAGTCAGACACACCCCATCTACACTAAGAAGCCTATCCTCTACATGACGACTTTTGCAAAAGAAACCTGCCAGTGCACTGTATCCTCATAGAAAAGGAAAACGCCCGCACCAGTGCACTCTATCCGTGAGTATTCACAGCAAGTGAGCCATCGCATTGGTGTTGAAACTCCTGCAAGTAATAGCAATAATCAGTAGCATCCGATCAATTTACCAACCTTAACAAAGGTGTACCTATTTGATCTAACCTAATTAGACACTGGATGTTATTGGACAGCACATTAAACCTATACATAGATAAACCATACTCAGCATGTATACATTCTTTAGCAAGGGCACCAGCCACTAAATTGGCTTGTCTCTGAGTATGCATTAGCGGAATATCACCCAACAATTGTTTTGCATCATCTGCTAGTTGAAACAGAGTCCAAGGAGCATTGAGGGGATCATTAACATATGTAACCGCATTTATACAATCAGATTCCAAGCAGACAGGAGTATAAAACTCTTCAACTTTTCCAATTGCAAACTTGATTGCTTTCATTTCAGCCTCTAGTGGGGAGTTAGCAGCTGTAAAAATAGTATGAGCAGCAATAAAGCCACCCCTACTATCTCTTATGATCACTCCAATTCCACTCCTGTTAGTTTGCCTACACCATGCAGCATCAACATTAACTTTATAGCCCCTACATGGTTTAGACCAAGCTATTTTTAATATTTTTGGCTTTGGAGGCTGTTTGATTAGAGGGAGGAAAGAATGATCAGCAATTTCTTGGTCTACCTTAGATACTATAAATACTGGTTTAGCAGTAAACATATAGAAAATTTGATTCCTTATCTGAGTTAAAACTACTCCTGGTTGTGGAATGGCAGAATCATATAAAATTTTGTTCCTCATTTTCCACATGTTCCAGCATGTTATGACAGCAGCAGATCTGATGATTATTGTGTGTAAAGAGCTCAGACTAGTATAGGTCAAATAACAAGACAGTCTATCCCATATAGATGGGTAAGCATCGTGTTTAATCCCCATGAATGCATGAACTGACCTCCAAACTTGCACAGCAAATGAACAGGAATTGAAAAAGTAATCCAAAGAATCCTCATGTTTATTGCACATACAACACTTAGAAGGCATTGAAAATCTCAGTTTGCGCAAGACATTATCAAATGGAAGGTAAGAGTACATCATTTTCCACATGAATACTGAAAATTTTTTCTCAATTCTTGAACTCCAGACAGATTGAGTAGAAGATACTGTACCTCTCTGATTCCTGAGCAGTAGATAAGTAGATTTGAAAGTGAACTCACCCTTGATACCCGGTTTCCATATAAGTCTATCATTTCTGTGTGTTGATAGAGAAGCTTCCTACAACAGAATAATAGCATGAGGGGGTAGCAATGGGGAAATTTTTTGTAGCAAAACTGATTTGTTTGATATGAACTCTGCAACTGAGCATGATTCAGAGATATCAACAAGGTTTTGATCACATAGATCTTCAATGGGACCTATATCTAACCAGTTTGATGTCCAGAAATTGCATTCTCCTTTACCTACTATCACCCTTGAGTTTGATTCTGCCCAAACATTAATAGAGCTAATCCTCCTCCAGTTAGGAGAGGATCTAGAAGAGGGTGGCAGTGAAGCTACTAGATGTGTCCATAAGGCCTCACCCTTTTGATATTTCCACCATAGCTTTACTGAACATGTATTTATTATGGTGATTAATGATCTAAAACCTAGACCATTTTGGTTTATAGGATAGCAAAGTGCATCCCATCTCCTCCATGCTCTTTTAGGTTTCAGATCATTGGACCCCCAAAAAAATGTACTCAGTTTTTTTCTATGGTAGAGATGATCTCCTTGGTAGGTTTTAGAACTGACCATATATGTTGAGGGATAGAGTATATACAAGACTGTATCAGGGTGATTTCCCCCCCAGTAGATAGCCACCTATTTTTCCAACCCCCTATCTTACTATCTATCATCTCAATTACAGGTTGAAAATATATATTCCTTACTCTCCCTGTGAAAATAAGGACTCCCAAGTATGTGAATGGGAATCTCCCAATTTTCATCTCTAGTATCCTCCTTATGTTACTGACTTGTATGTACACTAGCATGTTTACCAATGAAAATGTCACTTTTACTATAGTTAATCTTCTGGCCAGTGACACTTTCAAATTTTGTTAGGAAAGCTTTAAATCTGAGCAAAGTCTGATTATTGGCTTTTAAAAAAACCACAGTATCATCAGCATAAGATAGATGTGAGATTTTGAGTGCATTACCTGGAAGGTCATAGTATGCCAATTTCCCATTCTGAAAAATGAAAGCTAGGCTCCTAGTAAAAGACTCAGAAAATATGTTAAAAAGAAAAGGGGAGAGGGGGTCCCCCTATTTAATCCCCCTAGTGGACTGGAAGTAACCAACAGGCTTCCCATTAATTAAAATTGAGAACCAAACCTGTGATAGGTTCTTCATAATGGTAAAGATGAATTTTGGAGAAAATCCAAACCTAGCCAGTACAGAATAAAGGAAAGACCATTTAACTCTATCAAAGGCTTTCTTAAGATCCAGTTTAACTATGCAGTTAGGGTCCCTTTGTTTTCTATTCAAAAACCTTACCATTTCTTGTAGGTAGATGACATTATCCAATATATCTCTACCATTTAGAAAAGATGTTTGTTGTGGTGAGATAATTTTTGGCATAATAGACTTAAGTCTTTCCATTAAGATTTTGGAAAAAAAATTTGTTAAGAACATTGGAAAGACTAATTGGTCTATAATCATCAAAAGAGACGTGGGTTTTCTTTTTTGGAATAATGGCAATCCAGGTGCTTCCAATACCCCTTGGGATATTATTAACAGTCAGGAAATCATTTACAGCAGCCAATAAATCATTAGCAATTATGTCCCAGGATTTAATGTAGAATTTAGCTGTGAATCCATCTGGACCCGGACTACTATTCTTCTTAAGACTCATAACAATATCCCTAAGTTCAGTCATAGAAACAGGATTCAAAAGTTTGTCATTGTCTTCCTGAGTGATCAACTTAGGAATTTGACTGAGGAAATGTGGCTTGAAGAAATTGCTGTCAGAGGATGTGTCATCTGTTAAAAGATCTTGAAAGTAGTTAATGGCATCATTCTGAATGTCCTCTATATTATCTAGCCACTGTCCAGTACTACCTTTAATTTTAGTGATCTTTAGTCTACTCATTCTTTCCTTAACCGAGTTATGGAAAAAACTAGTGTTATTGTCACCCTCCTTCAGCCATTTAACCTTAGCCTTGTGTTTCCAAAAACTATTCTGCTCAACTAGAGCCCTTACTAACCTAGCCTTGGCTTCCTTTAGTTTCACCATGTTTCCAACAGAAGCATCATGATCATAAATATGTTCTTGAGACTGTAGGGCAGCTTCAGCTTGTAAAACATTGTCAGTTATGTTGCCAAATTTTTCCTTATTCCAAATTTTAAGTTCTTTTTTCAATTTAATGAGTTTAAGGAAGAAACCTAGCATTCCTGATTTTTTATGAGGCAATTCCCAGTTTTGTTTAATAACTTCACTGAAATCTCTCCTCTTGTACCATGTATTTAAAAATCTAAATGGTCTAGGAGTAGATGGTATGTCACTACCAATAGTGAGTAGCATTGGGTTATGATCCGAGGAGATCCTATTCAGAATTTGAACATAAGAATTAGGAAAGGTAACTGACCACGAAGGGGAGCAGAGACCTCTATCCAATCTCTGTACAGTGGGGTTCCTTAACCTATTGTTGCTCCAGGTAAAAAAATTCCCAACAGTATTAATCTCTTCCAAAGCCATATTATTAATAAAATCATTAAAGTCCCTCATACTACCTAATTTAGGAGTAGAAGGACCTGTATATTCATTTATTGATGTTATGGCATTGAAATCCCCTATGAAAATAGAATCAGAGTGATTAATTGACCTAAGATCAGACCACATAGTTTTCCTGCCATTCCTATTCCTGAGACCATACACAAAGTAGGCATCCATATTTTTATTCAAAGTAAGACTGAACAGAGTAACAACAAAGAATTGCAAGTTATCCTATTTTACTGCTACATCTATGCTGGATTTCCAAAAAAGCCAAATTTGGCCACTATTAGCCTGCAAACAGTTATCAAAGTTCAACAGTTGTCTGTAAGAATCACATTGCACATTTTCATGTTTAGGCTCAATTAAGCAGAGAAGCTCAAAGTTGTGCCTAATTATCAAGTTATGAAGTCTTATCATAGATGTATCCATTCCCCTAAGATTCCAAACCAGAAACTTTATCTTAATAGTCAAGCTATTCATAAGGAAACATTGTTAGAGCTTTTTGATCTAGTCATGATAGTATTTAACTGTGTTAAATAGGTCTCATTCCTATGATTAGACACTTTGTCATTTTGTTTCCCTTTTTTCAACTTGTTTTGCCTAGAGTGTAACTCCGAAGAACTTACCTGGCTTACCTGAGTATCACCCTTTTCATCATCATTGTCAGAATAGGTAGAATCTGAGTTGTTCCTTGGAGTAGCTACATCCGTGGATATGTCTTCATCCTCCAAAGGTAGGAATCTATTTTGCCTATGTTTCTGTTGGGGGAAAATAAAATTTTTTGCAGCAGTAATAGGATTAAAAGGAGAAAAGGGCTTACCCTGCTTACCGGGAGTATCATCTTTAGCAAAACCTGTCTTAGTATAGAGGTGAGGTGGAGCAGATAAGGATTGTTTGGTCAGAAGCATAGGAGACTTCAAAAGAGAAGCTGAGATCACAACATTCTCCTCTTGTCTCATTATAGAGGAATCATTATTTGCGTCCATATTATTATTCTCCGAAACAGTATTCTGATTGAGGACCAAAAACTGATCCCCATCACATTCTTTACCAACTTCAGAGTCCAGAACGATGACATCAGACCGTTCAGTTACAAGATTGATATTGGTTAATTCCTTATTCAAAGTGTTATCCACCATATCCCCTTCATGATCAGCAATTGTGGCTGACTGAACATTTGTTACCGAGTCTACTTTCTGTTTTGGAACATATATAAGGTTTTGTGAAGACAGGGTTTTGAATTTTTCATAAGCCGAGACACCTGAACCTCCAGGCTTATTTAAATCATCATTCAATCTACTAACTCCAGCCTGATCAGGTTTATCAGAACCCCTATGTTGTGAGTGGGGAACTATCTTTCCTTCTCTTGGTTCAGTATGCATAGTGTTTCTTTTATCCAACTTAGAGGTCTTAGGTTTCCTAAGTTCTGGATGTAAGTAAATGCATAGATTATCCTCGTGTCCTATGGCTTTGTAGTAGTGACAGTACAGGGGGAGGTCCTCAAATTCTATAGGAAGTTTAGCAACATTGAACTCTATTCCATCTTCCTCTATGCCCACTCTAATGAATGATGGCTATTTTTTTAAGTCAATCTCAATGCACATTTTAATAGCAGAAGGTCTAGTCAAACCAGCAGTTGCAGAATCCATTTTAATGTAATTGCCAATCTGATTTCCCATGGATTCTAGCATAGCTATGTTGTAAAAGAAAACCAGAACATGATGTATGGTAACCCAGACGGGGACTATAGACGATTCTACCTCAGGGGAGAAATCAGTGGTCCATTTAAGCACTTTCATCGGAACATGATAAAAGATCCACTGACCTTTGATCCAGAGTCTCTAGTAATCCTCCCTGTCCTGGAAGTGAATGAGGACATGCCTACAATCGATCGAACCAATCTGGAATTTTCCTTTGAAACCAATGGAATTGAAAGCCTCGGTCAGTGCCGCCATCGTTGGTTTGCCTCTTGCAAACTTACCCACCAGGGCATTTTGGTAGTGCGAGGCGAGAGTTTCTGCCTCCTTTCTGGTTACCAGACAAGCAATTTCCCCTTTGTAATTGGTTTTAGGAATGATTTCGGGATTAGATGGAAGGGAAGTGTTTAACCGGGGGGGGGTCGATTTCCTAAAGCCTGTAGGAAGGTTTTGGCTGGCGCGCTTCCGCCGCAGCCTAGTGGAGTAGCCGCCATGTCAGTGGAGAAATTGGATCAGAAAGTGACCGTTATCAGTGGAACAGTGACAAAGAAAAGGGGAATGAACAGTAGTGTGTGTAATCGCACTATTAATCGCACACATTAGTTGGTTAATCGCACGCAACTGATGACTTAAACTAGTTAACAATCCGAGTAGGTGCGATTCTCACACACTCAAGGTGCGACCCAATTCTTTGATCTGTGTCTTCGTCCTCCTCCTCAAACTCCGGTGCCGCCGATATGGCGGAGCCACCGCCCATAATCTCATATGCCCAGGCCGTCAACCAAGAGCTGCGTGAAGCCCTCAATCTTCCCGCCCCAAATCTCCAAGACGTACACAATATTCCCTTCATCCCAAAACTGCCAATTGACCACCTGGGCGAACCGGGTCTCCACTTCACGGAGGAAGAATGCCACAAACTGGAGGCCCCGCTCAAATGGACCTTGATCGGGAAATTCTCGCGGAGTGCCCACAGATGGAGAAGTTCCGGAAAGATTTTCATACGGCCGGATTCAAGGGCCACAATAACATTACTTTGCTGGACAACAAACAGGTTCTGATATCCTTTTCTCGCCCTGATGACTATTATCATTGCTGGTTGCATAAAATTTGGAACTTCGGCAATTACTCTATTAGAATCACGAAATGAGTTCCTAACTTTAATCCTCACGCTGATTCCCCTATTATCCCGATTTGGATTTCCATATATGGTTTGCCACAACAGTGTTTCGACTACAATGTCCTTATGTCAATCGGTAATATCATCGGAACCCCAATTAGGGTAGATAGAGCATCCCTCAATAGAACTAGACCCCGTGTGGCAAGGATATGTGTTGAATTGAATGTAAAAAAACCCAGGATGGAACAAATTTGGCAAAGTTTCAGGGATATTGGTTTCTGGCAATACCTAGAGTATGAAGGGGTTCCTTTTTATTGCTCTAACTGCCTTAAACTCGGACACATAGATACAGCTTGCAGATCCAAAAAGAACCCGACCAGATTCATCCCCTGGAAACCCAAAGGCAATTCATCCAATGAAGGTAACAAATCCATTTCCATTGCTGAACAGGGAAGGCTTAAAGGTAAAGGAAATAATACCTCCTCCAATGCTATCTATGTCCTAAAGATACAGGATGTCCATAAGATTACAACTGACAACAAGTTTCAGAGTTTATCTCAGGATAAAGACACGCGGGGAGATTCACAGCGGGATAAAGACTCAAGTTCTGAAGAATCGATCCTTAGACAAGGATCACAGGTTCCTTCTATCATCCCTGATAATACAAATAATGCTTTACATTCTGGAAATGAAAATGTGTCTGAACATGCAAATGGGACTGTACCTATCGAAAATGCTAATGTGGCCTCTTCTCATGAAAATACAATTGAGTCTTTACATGCTGGATATGTTAATGTGGTCTCACACCAGGAAACTACAAATGTAGCTTTACACTCTAAAAATGTAAATGTGGCTCTACTACCTGAAAATGGACATCTGGCTCTAAATTATGTTCCTAAATCTACTGGCCTAAAACCTATGCCCCCCAAACTGAGCTCATGCATCACCTCCCCCCCACCCTGCCCCTTAGCCACCCAACTGATCCAACTAATCCAAGTAATGATCCTCCACAGGTTAAAGAACTAAGACCTCCACATCCAGAAGAACACATTACGAAACATAATGATCCTCAAACCCTTAATAACTCTGTTACAATCCTTGTTTATATAGAGAGAGACGATGTCATCCCACAGCCCCAACAATCCAGCATGAAATCCCATAAACCCATCGAATGGATAAACACAGAAACTTCCACCAAGCAGCAGAAGACACTCGAAGCACATGGGAATCTTACATTTGAAGAAATAAAGGCAAACCTAATTCTAGAACAGGTCAGACTATCCAAATTACTCAAACTGAACCAAACGGAGACCACAAATAAACAGAGGAAGTACACCAAAAAGGACTACTCCTCCACACCCAAAACGGTTTTCACCTGTTCCTCTTTGTCCCTCTCCAAAACACACCCATGATTAGTCTAAATATATGTGTATGGAATATTAGAGGAATAGGCCACAATCCCTCCAAAATTCGCCTTAAAAACATTAAAAGACACAACTTAATCAAACTCTATAGAACCTATGGTAAGGCCTGATCAAATTCAAAACATCGCCAGGGAGTTGGGCTTCAGTAAATCTTATGCCAACAAAAACAACAAAATCTGGTTAATGTGGGATGAGGAACTTACAGTTAATATATACAGAGTGGAAGAACAGGTGACCATAATCAAATCACCCAATCTTTCAACCGAATGCCAAATTGGTTTTATCTATGCTAAGCACACAATCCATTAAAGGAACAAACTGTGGCAAGCTTTAGCAACTTTTAAAAAAGAACCTTTATGCCTAATAGGTGACTTTAATGTTATCACCAAAACTGAGGAGTACCTTGGTAACTCAATTCCTAACCAAAACAGTATAATCAACTTCAATCACTTCCTAAACTCCCAAAATTTTTCAGAAATCCCAACCTCTGGAAGTCTTTTCACCTGGACCGGCATAAGAACTAGGGGGAGGGTATGGAAATGCCTCGATAGAGGAATTTCGAACAACTTATGGTGGTCTAACTTCCCCAATTCGAAAATCAAAACACTGGCTAGAGAAGGTTTGGATCACTCACCCCTGTTCCTATCTGTAGCAAATACAACCTCTACAACTACTCCAAAGCTTTTCAAATTCCAAGAGTGTTGGGTAAATCACCATACGTTCATGAAACTTGTGGAAGACACTTGGAACACACACACACCACACTACAAGGCATGAAAAGACTAATCTTTAAACTTAAAAACCTGAAACATGCCCTTAAAACTTGGAACAAAGACGTGTTCGGAAATGTTTTTGATGCGGTTCAGAACTGTGAAGAGCTGCTGTTAAATGCCGAAAGAGATGTACAACAGTTTGAATCTTCCACAACCGTACAAGCCCTAAATCAAGCTAAGGCAAAGATGAGACTAGCCCTAAACAATCAGGAAACATTCTTAAAACAGAAATCAAGACTGAAATGGTTGAAAGAAGGAGATGTTAACTCTAAATTCTTTCACCAGTCAATCTCCAACAAACATAAAAGACAAACAATCTCCCAAATTAAAACTAATGATGGAACCTGGCTAAAAAATATGGATGACATTGAAACAGAAGCAGTCAACTTCTTCTCCAACCTTCTAGCTGATGAACCAATGGATCCGTCTGGAGCTAATGCTTCCTGGATACTGGAGAATGTTCCAAAAATTGTTACAAATGAAATGAATTGTAACCTACTTAAAAAGGTCAGTATGGAGGAGCTCACTGGCATTGTTAATACTATGGACAGTCATTCAGCACCTGGACTTGATGGCTTTTCAGGTATCTTTTACCACAAATGCTGGGATATTATAAAAGATGATGTTCTAAGAGCAGTGGACGATTTCTTTGATGGCCAGGACATCCCCAAAGCCATTTCATCAACTAACTTAATTCTAATTCCCAAAAAAGATGTCTGCTCCTCTTTCAAAGAATATAGACCTATAAGCTTATGTAACTTCTCAAACAAAATTTTCTCAAAAATACTATCCACAAGAATCAAAACCTACCTGGACTCCATTATCAGCCCAGAACAATCTGCATTCATACCTGGAAGGGAAATAACTGATAACGTTCTCCTCATGCAAGAATTAACTAATCATTTACACTCAAAAAAAGAGGGGCACTAACATGATCATCAAACTAGACATGATGAAAGCTTTCGATCGAGTTTCATGGTCATTCCTAGCCAACACTCTCCTCAAACAAGGCTTCTCCATTGTCCTAGTTGACCTGATCATGAGTAACATCCGAGCTGCAAGCTTTTCCATACTGGTTAACGGCAAATCGGTTGGCTTTTTCCCTGCCTCTAGGGGCTTAAAACAAGGTGATCCCCTATCTCACTTCTTTTCATACTAATGGCAGAAGCTTTCTCCCAAAATCTTAACTTTCTATACCAGTATGGGAATATCCAGCCATACAATCTACCCCGAGGAATGACATTATCCTCACACCTCTCCTACGCTGATGACACAACAATCTTTCTAACATACACCAAACAAGGACTCCAAACAATAAAGAATTTCCTGAACTCCTACGAACTGGCTTCAGGTCAGAAAGTTAACTTTGAAAAATCAACTTTCTACTTATCAAAACATGCACCAAACAGAATCATCAATTTAATCCAAAGAGAAACAAACATGCTTGTAGGGTCAACCCCATTTAAATACCTGGGATGCCCTGTATTCACTGGAAGAGCCAAAAACTTCCACTTCCAATCAATGCTCCTCTCAGTCCAAACCAAAATCAACAAATGGCAAAATAAACTATTATCCCCAGCTAGAAGGGTAACTTTAATCAAACATGTTCTGGCTTCTATGTTAATCCACCTTCTAAAAGTTTTGAAGCCAACTACACACACCATCAACCAAATCCACAAAACCTTAGCCAAGTTTTTCTGGAATAATAACTCGGACAGAACACACAAAAACAGAATCTGGAAATCTTACACCAATCTTTGCTTTCCTATGGAGGAGAATGGCCTCAATTTCAGAAACTTGCACACCTTAACTGACTCTTTCTCACTTAAACTATGGTGGAAACTTCAGAAAGGAAATTCTCTATGGGCAAAAACCATGTGGACTATGAGTGATACCCACAAAACTTCCCGAACATGGAAGAGAATCAAAAAGGCCAACCTTATTGCCATTAGTAACACAAAAGTTATCATTGGATCCGGCTCTATCTCATTCTGGAACTCTAACTGGACATCCCTGGGACCCCTTACTGATCATTTACTAAATCCCTCAGATTACCCACATCCCAACATAACTGTTGCTGACTTCATACAACATAAAGGCCTTTTTTGGATCAAATCAGGAACTTCCTCCCAGACCACGTATGCCAAAAACTGGAACAGGAACAGAAATTATTTCCAAGTTATGAAGACACCATCATATGGAAACCTACTCAATCTGGTGTCTTCTCGGTCAAATCAGCATATGAGCTGATCAGGACTAAGAAAGCAAAGATTCCATCCTTCACCCATCTCTGGTCTAAACTGCTACCAAGAAAAATCAGTGTCTTCAACTGGAAACTTTTAAACCGGATGATAGCCTTACCCGATGTCCTTGAGGACTTCCAATTTCACCTCCCATCACGATGCTGTTTCTGCTTCAATAAATCAGAAACACTACACCATTGTTTCAACACTTGTACTAAAGTCACCCAAATCTGGAAGCTTGTAAACTCGGTGTTTAACATGCCACATAACTCCTTCCAACTCCTGTGGGACAGAGTCTATTTCTATTGGAATACACCTTTCACTAAACACCTCCTTCCAAAGCTGATCCGAACCATTCCTTGTGTTGTTAACTGGCACCTGTGGTGTGCCCGATGCACCTTCATTTTTGAGGGTACAAACCTGATGTCATGGCAATTTTAAAGCGAATTCTTCTTCACTTCAATGACATGATATTAGCTTTTAAACTGGATCTCAAATGGGCACTGTTTCCAACCCCCACACTGTATAGCCAGAAAACTTTTAAACACAGACCAATCAAAATCTTCAAACGGTCACTTCCCTCTGCTTATAAACTCAACACTGATGGATCCTTCCTTTCCAACGGAAGTAGTGGCATCGGCTGTATAATACGAGATAATGCAGGTCAAGTAACTGCTGCTCTATCCAAATCTGTCTCGGCTGAATCCATCTTGCAAGCGGAAGCCATTGCTCTTCTACACGGCATTCACCTGGTACGCGACAGATGCATCACCGATGTGGAGATTGAAGCTGACTCAAAAAATCTGATTGGAATGCTACAGTAACAACTCAAGATCCCTTGGAAACTACTGCCAACATTTAGGGAGATATGGAAACTTCTTACTGGAATAAACTATTCACTCAAGCATATCTTCAGAGAGGCAAATGGTCCAGCTGACTCACTAGCAAATCTGGCCAGTCGCAATCAGGTAAATAACATTTATGATTCTGCAGGTTTACCCTCAGTTGTAGCAGGACAAGTACAACTGGATGTGGAAGGGATTCCCCATTTTAGACTACTATAATTTGTCTTCCTTGTATCGCTGCTCGTTTCTATATATGATTGATCTTTTAGGCTAGCAACAGGTAATGTATAGATTTTAAAGATCATCAGATATTTCATGAGGTAAGGTTTTATGCCCCCCTCTTTGATTGTACCTTATTATTTAAATTAATAAACGGGTAGGGGTCTGCCTAACCTCCCACCATCACAGGTGGTTTTATTTTTTTAAAAAAAAGATTAGCATTCAGACTTCTCTATAAATAGGAAGTTTCAATTCATTTCAAAGCACGCTTGAATTATCGCCTTTCTTGTAAATCTTACAACCTCTCCACTCTAAACTCAACGTTCACACTTGAGTTCCCAGCCTTGTAAACCTTGTACAAGCCATCCATCCTTCACATCCATTGTACATCATACATTGTAAGCCCAGCCTACTACTTTTTCAATATCAAGTATTTTTCACTCAATAACTGTTTTGTATTTTTTCACTATTTTACTATTTTTTGTTACTGTTCACGAGTACTATTCACTCTTACCATTAACGGTTACTATTCACTAATTACTGTTTACTATTCACTACTATTCACTATTCACCATTTAAATAATTTTTACATTTAAATAATATTTGTAGTTGTTCTATTATTGAAATTATCCCTGGGTTATTTTAATATTTATAGTTGTTCTATTATTTATATATGTATATGTATGTATGTATATATATGTATGTATGTATGTATATATATGTATGTATGTATATATATGTATGTGTATATATATGTATATATATATTTTTTTAAGTCAAACACCCTTAGGTGATGGATATTATATAAAGGTTCCCCAAGCCTGTGTAAAAGAGTCATACATTATGGCAACTTAGTTACCCCAAGATGTATATTTAAAATCTACACTATCAGAATTTGTAGCTAGTATTGGCTAGTTGTAAAAAGGTAGTTGCGATTCCAAAAGGGAGAATCTCCACCCCATGTGTTAATTCTTCCCTTTGGCCAGGCAACACCTTTTATTACAATGAAAGTAGTTAACCAAAAAAGAAACAAGTAATCGTGCATGCTTGCATTGAGTTCAAAATCCAGGTATACAGAGATGTTGTACTGATGAATGAGATCCGTGAGCCATCCGAGTTGCAACTGAGGAGAGCAAGAGTTCATGCCAATTTCTTGTAATAGGACCTGAGGAGCAAAAACAGAGAAACAGTAGTCTCTATTCTAGTTGACAGCATGCATATTGTTTGTTTGATATGAATACTCTGGTATGTGTCCAAAGATGATAACATTGATAGCAGAAATTCAAGCACCAACTCTAATCACAGGAAGACCACTTCTGTCAAGGGTTAACAGTCCCTTAAGGAAAGGAGGGGCTGCCTGGATGTCTATATCGCCATGAAGGTTTTTTTCTAGTGCATATTTTGCTAAGAAATCAGCTGCACTATTTGCCTCCCTAGGGATGTGTTGAATTGGGTATTTTTGGTGTTTTGAGTTGAGGGAGCTGCAGATGGAAAAATTTCTCCAAGGTGAACTCTTGGGATTTTGAATACCCTGAACAGCTATTAAACAATCTGATTCCACCACACAAGTAGATAGATCCAGTTCTGAGCATATTTCATATCCACATTGAATGGAGAACAATTCAGCATGTAAAGGGGATGGAGAGTGGAAGGTTTTAGCTCTCATTATAACTACATTCCCAATCCAGTTTCTAACTATCACAGCCAAAGACGAAAAACCACCTCTATTCCATGTGGCACCAGTATTAATTTTATATCCTGATTGTGGCTTCTTCCAATTTACAGCAGTTAAAGATTTTTTCCTCTTTTGAAAAATTTGAGGGATAATATTTGCCTGAGTCCAGTACTTATGCTTATCTACACTGCCTATTAGGTGATGGACAGTGAAAATGTGATAAATCATGCCTTTAATCTCATTAAAGCAAGCAACATGGGAGAAAGATTCATTTTCGTAAATAATTTTGTTCCTTTTAATCCGAAGAAACCAAATTGTGACAAGAAGGGCAGCAGTGGTAATGTTAGACTGAATCTTGGATTCTGCCTTAAAAGAAAGATAATATTCAACTCTACCCTTCACGTTTGCAAAAATTGAATGTTGTAGATGTAAAAGGTCACTGACACAATCCCATACAGCAATAGAGGAGGGGCACGAATTGAAGAAATGATCCAAAGTATCAGTGTGGTTCAAACAGAGGGGACATTTAGAGACTAGAACGAAACCTAACCTACATAATATGTTATCAAAAGGAAGAATTCCATTCATGGCTCTCCACAAGAGAACATACATTTTCTTTGGGATGAAGGGGGACCAAACCTTATTGAAGTGCCTGATTTTTGCCTTTTTCTGCCTGAAAATGTTGTATGCAGACCGTATAGAAAACAATCCATCTGTGGTTGGAGTCCAAACAAGCTTATCCTCATGAGAATGTTCCAGCTTAGCATCCTGCAAAAGGGAATATAAATTGGTAGCCAAATATGGCTCCAGCTTTGGAAGGAGGGAAGCTTTGTTATTAATAAAAAACCTAAGTGAAATATCCGTAAAGGGGATATCCCTCTCATGAGGCCACTTATAAAAAAGAGCTCCTTCTCCTGTCCAATTAGAGTTCTAGAAAGAGCAATCACCAAAACCATAGAGTACTCTGGAATAGCTGTTTGCCTTAGTTGTGATATAGCATATTCTGGACCATGTATGTGATTTTTTATAGGAGATAGGAAGCGACCATAATAAAGAAGTCCATTGCGTAGTGTTTTGTTGCAGTTTCCACCACAGTTTACACGAAAAAGCATCAACAATAGCTTTTAAATCCCTAAAACCTATGCCATTTTCTTCTATAGGTAGACTCATATTTTTCCAAGACCTCCATTTTTTCCTATCAGTGTTGCCTGAAATCCCCAAAAAAAAACTGGATGCCATTTTCTCCATTTTTTTCAAAACAATCTTTGGTGGACTCAAGACAGCGAAGATATGCGTTAGAATTGAAATAAAACAGTGATTAATCAGTACAATCTTACCAGCAGTAGTGAGCCATCTATTCTTCCAGTTATTGATTGATTTATCCATTCTTTCCAGCAGAGGTTGATAGTGTACCTGTAGATTTCGCCCAGAAAAAATAGGGACTCCCAGATATTTGAATGGAAAAGAACCTTTTTCCATTCCCAGTAACCTCTTTACAGAGAGAACTGTTGATAATGGGGTTCTGTGGGATACAAAAAAAATAGATTTTGCAAAATTGACCTTTTGTCCTGTAGTTTGCTCGTATGCTAGCATAAAATGTTTAAACCTCTTCAAATTTGTAGGTTTAGTATTAAGAAAAACTGCTGTATCATCAGCATACATTAAGTGGGAAACATGTGTACAAGAAGGAGGGAGACCAAAATTTTGGAGGTATCCTATGTTGAAAATTTTCTTTAAACCTCTAGAAAAGGCTTCGGAGAGTAAATTATACAGGAAAGGTGAAAGAGGATCACCTTGTTTTATGCCTCTAGAGGATGCAAAGAAACCTGAGGTTACTCCATTGATTAAAACAGAAAAATGAGCAGTAGCTATGTTATGCATGATGATTTTAACAAAATTTCCATGAAATCCAAATGGAAGAAGTATAGAGTTCAGGAAAGACCAAGAGACTCTATCAAAAGCCTTTTGCATGTCAAGTTTAACTATCAAATTTTGAACCTTTGTTTTTCTAGATAAAATTCTGGTCATCTCCTGCATTTGGATAACATTATCAGTGATATCCCTACCCTTGATAAATGCACTCTGCTCAGGAGAAATTAAAATATGCATCAATGGTTTGATCCTTTCCATTAGCATTTTTGAGAATACTTTATTAACAAAATTGGATAGACTAATTGGTCTGAAATCAGAGAAGGAGGTTGGGATTGGTTTTTTTGGGGATTAGGGTGAGCCAGGTGCTTGAAATGGCTTTTGGGATGTTACCATTGGTTATGAAATCATTTGCTGCTTCAAGCAAGTCATCTTTAATGGTTTCCCAGAAGGTGGTATAGAATTCACCAGAGAAACCATCAGATCCAGGAGCACTAGATTTATTTAAATCGAAAACTGCATACTTGAGTTCCTGGATAGTGAAATGTTGAAGATGGAGATGGTTTTGCTGTTCAGTAATTACTTTTGGTATTTCCATTAGAAAATATTTTAAGTAAGTTCCTGTTTTTTGTGTGGTATCCTCATTAAGTAATTCCTTAAAAAATCGAACTCCTTCTTCTTTAATCAGTTGAGGTGCTGAAATCCAGTTCCCAAGTCCATCTTTGATTTTACTAATTCCTGACCTAGCTCTCCTTTCCCTAATGGTGTGGTGAAAAAAACTGGTATTTGCATCCCCATACTTAAGCCAATTTAACCTAGCCTTTTGCTTTAAGAAAATGTTTTTTTTCTTTCTGAGATCTAATAAGTAAGGCTTTTGACTTATTAAGTTCAGCTAAATCTGATTTATCTTGAGGTTGTTGAAAAATTATTTCCAGATCATTAACTTTGGCCTCAGCTTCTAGCAGATTTTTATTTACATTTCCAAAGGTGTTTTTGTTCCATTCTTTAATGTCAGTCTTTAGCCTCTTAAGTTTGTACACTAACATGTACATCCCTCTTAAAGGAGGTGATAAATTCCAGTTTTTAATCACTAAGTCCTGGAAATCATGTCTATTTGACCACATCTCTTGGTATCTAAAAGGCCTGGGCACTATTTCTTCAGAAGATTGAATAGACAGTAGTAAAGGAGAGTGATCAGATGTCATTCTATTTAGGACTTGAATTGAACTGTTAGGGAATAATTCCAGCCAATCTAGATTGCTTATGCCCCTGTCTAATCTTTGAAACATAAGGTCCTTGCATTTATTCCTGAACCTATTATTACACCATGTGAAAGAGTTCCCTACCGTAGAAATTTCATGCAAATCCAGGTTATTAATGAAATCATTAAATTGTTTCATACTTCTAATGGGTATTGATTTTCCCCCCTTATATTCAGTAACAGAGGCTACTGTATTAAAATCCCCAATGTATATGGAAGGTTCAAGGGGTGGTGTTCTTAAATCATTCCAGAGAGCTTCCCTCATTTGTCTATTAACACTAGCATATATAAAGAAACAGTTACAACTAACTGATGTTGAAATTTCTGGGATTCTGGCCTGCAAAAATTGATCTGATTCATTTAGACTGACTACACTGAAGGCTTGGTTCCATAAGATCCAGATTTTTGCATTTTGGGCAGGGAGGGCATATTTGAAACCTAGTTCATGCATCAAAGTATTTAAATTCTGTTTATCATGCCAGGGTTCTATCAGGCAAAGAATATTAATCTTATGAGACAACTTAAGGGCTTTTAATCTATCTGTTGATGTTCCATAGCCTCTAACATTCCAAACTAATATATTTCCTATGATGGTGTATTTAATCATTTAAAACCTGCTGGGATTGCTTTGTGTGAGGATCTAAGCTTCCTAAGTTTTGTAGTTGAGGCTTTACTATTGTTTCCTATTTTATCCTCACTTTTCTCCATATTATCTAGAGTATATTTCGTTTTGAGAGTACTAACCTTAGTCTGTGCGCTTTGGGCTACCTTTGTGTTCTGGTCTGTTGAGGAGGGAGCACCCTTTTTTTCCCCAGCCTGGGTAGCTTCAGGGATAACAGGTGATTTGGTTGCTGAGATGAAAACCTATTCTAAGTGACAAGCATCTTGCTTATTTTCAGGAGTGGATAAACCTTCTGTTGTGATTGAGTTCTTGTCATTTGTTGTTGGGGGCGCCGCTGCTTCTTGTGATTCCAGAGATTCATGGAAAATCTTGACAGCTTCACCCTCCTGATCTTCTTCGCTTAAAGCATCTAAAGTTTGGAAAGCATTTGATATTGTGACAGTGTTTTTTAGTGTTAAATCTTCCAGAGTGGGGGATATTTCAGCCTGTTTGTTCTTTTTTCTCCAGAAAGTAGCAGTGATTGGTTTAGAAATGTCATCCAAGGAGTAGAAAGAATCAGTTCTTTTCTTGTGGCTAACAGTAAAAGAGTTAAAATTATTTTCCTGATGGGAGCCTGAGGTATTTTTTTGTATTTGGAAATCAAGATCCTTTTGAGATACAGATAGAGCTGAGGATCCCTCAGCAGTTACTGTCACATTAGAGTGGAATTCTATCACTTTTTGGAGTTCTACTTGATTTGGGACTCTTCTTTCCTTTTTTCCATTTACTGTGGTTGTATCCATGTACCTTTTCCTCAGCTCAGGGTGAAGGAGGTACAATTATCCTGATTATGACCTATTATCCTACAATGAGTACAGTAAGTAGGAAGTTCCTCATATTCAATGGGGTAATTTGCTACTTTGTTTCCTATTCCTACCACAATAGTTGAGGGGAGCTGAGACAAAAGATCTACCTCTACACAAACTTTAATGGAAGATGGTCTAGTCAGAGCACTTGTTGCAGCATCCATTTTTAGATATCTACCTATCTGACTACTTATGCCAATGATTGCCGAGGTATTGTAAAAGTGAATAGGGAGTTTATGAATTGTTACCCAGGCTGGAACGATAGAGGATTCTGCTGTTGGGGAGAAGTTCGGAGACCATTTCTGGACTTTCATGACTGATCCTTGAATCATCCATGGTCCCTTCATCCAGCATCTCTGGTAGTCTTCGTTATCCTGAAACCTAATTAGCACATGACGATAATCAATAGAACCCAATTGAAATTTAGATTTGAAACCAATTGACTTGAAAGCTGTGTGAAGAAGCTCCATAGTTGGTTTTCCTCTGTTGAACTTCCCGACCAGGGCGTTCTGATAATGTGATGCCAACAGTTCACCTTCCTCCTGAGGAAGGATGAAAGCTATCTTGCCCTTGTATTCAGTGATGGGATGTAGGTTGGACGTATCGGGTAGGGATGTAAAGAGCGGGGGGGGGGGGGGGGGGGTTAGCGGTTAGAGCTTGGATAAAGCTTTTATTGTTGGCGAGGATTGTTTCTGCAGTAGGATTGGGCATTGGCAACGCCATGGACGGCGGCCAGATCAGTGAAAAGTGACCGTTATTGACAGAGAAAGTGAAGAAGAGAGGAAGGTGAATAGTAAATATGTGAATCGCACCAAATATCGCACACAGTGACCAGTAATTTCGCACTTCAATTCTTCAGTTATTTGCTAGATGTTGACTGGGTATATATATGTATATATATGTATGTATGTATGTATGTGTATATATATATGTATATATGTATATATATATATATATATGTATGTATGTATGTATATATATGTATATATGTATGTATGTATGTATATATATGTGTATATATATATCTCCCAAGAACAAGTTGATCGATACATATACATATACACATACACATGACACTTTTAGTATTGTGTAGCAAATTGATTGTGTTTATTTTTATTATGTTTGAACAATGAATATTTATGTAATTGTTTGTATTATTTTGTTTAGATACAATGGACCGAGAATTGATGCTTGCGTGGAGAAAAAAAGGTTAGCTATCCAAGTGTAGCTAGAGGGAGTGGTGAATATATTTCATTTATTAATTCATTTCTTGATTATGCCTTTGGTCGTGAGGAGAGGATACTTTGTCCATGCAAAATATGCTTGTGTCATGAACGGTTTGATGAACGTGGGATTGTTAGATTTCACTTGCTTAAGAACGAATTTGACGGAGGTTACATTGTATGGACATTTCATGGAGAGGTTGAGCATTAACATAAGGGTGGTGGGTTTGATAAGGTAGATGGAAACAATTGTATCGTTAATGCTATGTTCCATGACATTGTAAGAGGTTTTCAGAGGAAGCCTAAAATTTTGAGTGCTTTGCTCGACAAAAAAGAGAAGCCATTTTATCCGGGATGTAAGAGTAAGGATACCATAATCTTCTTTTTGACAGAGGTTTCGTTCTTGGAGTGATACAAGTGTGAATTCACTCCTAAAGCTTCTAAAAGATAAGTTTCCGAAAGGGAATGGAATACCAAAAAACTTTTACGAGGCTAAGAAAATATTGTGTCCACTCGGTTTAGAATACAAGAAAATACACGCATGTCCTAATGGTTGTGTGTTGTATAACGGTGATTTGCATGATGCGGTTGAATGTCCTGTGTGCAAACATTCAAGATATAAGGGTGTGAGGAATGAAGATGATGATGGGTGTTTGGCTAAGAAGAAGAAGAAGGTCCCATCAAAGTGAATGTGGTATCTTCCTTTAATTCCAAGGTTGAAGAGGCTATTTGCAAATTCAAAAGATGCAAAGAACTTGCGATGGCAAGGAGAGCGAGAAAAACCAAGTGACGAGAAGATAAGACATCCGACAGACGGTGAACAATGGAGAAATTTTGACAAGCGATATCCTTCATTTGGTTCTGAAGTTAGAAATTTATGCCTTGCATTGTGTACTGATGAGATGAATCCATTTGGTAATATGTCATCGAAGCATAGTTCTTGGCCCGTGATGTTGGTTATATATAATTTCTCCCCTTATTTGTCCATGAAAAGGAAATATGTTATGATGCCTCTGTTAATCTCAGGTCCTACACAACCTGGGAATGAGATTGATGTGTATTTGAGACCATTGATTAATGATTTGAAGTTAGAAATTTACATCTTGCATTGTATACTGATGAGATGAATCCATTTGGTAATATGTCATCGAAGCATAGTTCTTGGCCCGTGATGTTGGTTATATATAATTTCCCCCCTTATTTGTGCATGAAAAGGAAATATGTTATGATGCCTTTGTTAATCTCAGGTCCTAGAAAACCAGGGAATGAGATTGATGTGTATTTGAGACCATTGATTAGTGATTTGAATATATTGTGGGAAGAAAAAGGGGTGACGGTATTTGATACCCATATGAATGTGGAGTTTCAATTGTGTGCCATGCTTTTTTGAATGATCAATGATTTTCCAGCCTATGGAAATTTATCGGGGTATGTTGTGAAGGGGCACAAAGCATATCCTATTTATGAGGAGAAGACTGAATTCAAACAGCTAAGACATGGAAGAAAGATAGTGTATCTTGGCCATAGAAAATGGCTGCAAGGAAACCATATATACCGGGATGATGTGGTCAATTTTGTTGGGGGGAAAGAATGAAGGAAATCCCCTACACCACTAACTAGTGTGCAGATTCACAAGAAGGTTAAGAAATTGAGAGTGGTGTTGGGAAAGTATATAGGCAAGGACAAAATACATTGTGATGGTCTATGGAAGAAAAGGTCAATATTTTTTATCTACCATACTGGGAACATCTTCATGTTAAGAATTTCCTAGACATGATGCATATTGAGAAAAATGTTTGTGAAAGTTTGATAGGCACCCTCTTGAATATTCCCTGGAAGACGAAAGATAGTTTGAATGCCCGGTTAGACTTGGTAGATTTTGGAATTAGAAATGACCTCGCTCCAGAAGTGAAAGGTAAGAGGACTTACTTGCCCCCTGCACCTTGTACATTTTCAAAGGAGGAGAGAATCTCAGTTTGCAATAGTTTGAAATCAGTGAAGGTTCCAATTGGTTATTTGTCGAACGTTAGTCGGGTAGTTACAAATTATTGTCGGATGACTTGGTTTAAATCTCATGATTGTCATGTGCTATTCACGGGGTAATGGAGGCTGACGTAATGTACTCAATCACTAGACTTTGTTTATTTTTAGGTTCCATATGCCGGAAGTCTATTGACTGGGACCATTTGGATGCCCTACAAAAATAGGCCGTTGTAGTGCTATGCAAGTTGGAAATGTATTTCCCTCCACCTTTTTTTTGATATAATGGTTCACTTGGTTTTTCATTTAGTGCGGGAGATAAAGATATGTGGTCTAGTTAGTAAGCATTGGATGTATCCGTTTGAGTGTCACATGAAATTATTCAAGGGATACGTGAAATGTATGAGTCGGCTGGATGCTAGTGTTGTTTAGAGGTATGTTACCGAAGAAGTAATTGAATTTTTCTCTAGCTATTTGGAGGAACATAAAAATTTTGGGGTTTCCCAAAATCGACATGTTGGAAGGAAGGTGGGCAAACCGAGGTCAAGGGGAATGTTATTTACTCCATTCAATAGTGATCTGATGTCAGTTCATTTGTATGTCTAAAAGAACTGTAGGGAGACTGCTGCTTATGTGACCGAGCACCTTAATTCGATCATAGAGTTTCATCCCACGTGGCCCCCAAATAAAGTTTAGTTGGAGCACAATGACAGGTTTGGGAATTGGTTTTATGATCGATGCAATGTAGGTGATTATGACCCAAAAATTAGAGCATTTGCAATGAAGCCTAACTGCACGGTCTTGAGGTATTCCGGATATGACATGAACAGTTTCTCTTTTGCTACTAGGGACCAAGATTCAAAGAGCGCAACACAAAATAGCGGGGTATAAATTTAGTCGGAGACAATGTTGCAAGCAAGTAAGAAATAAAATAAACCTGTCCTAGCTGTGATGTCGTTTTATGGTGTTATTGATGAGATTTGGAAGCTCGACTTTGGAAAATTCAAGATTCCGGTTTTCAAGTGCCAATGGTTTGATAACACAACTGGAGTTCGAACTGATGACCCAATGTGATTTACCCTTGTTGACCAGAGTTGTGAAGCATATGAAAATGATCAGTTTATTATGGCCGAACAAGCAAGACTAGTTTTCTACGTTAATGATCCATGCAATGTAGGTTGGTCTGTTGTGTTACAAGGTAATATATACTGTTTCTGTGACGAAATTGATTTTGATGTTACAAGTGAAAGGTTGGAGTTCCCCTCTATTTCCCCCTACTTATTAACAATGGGATTGAGGCAGGAGCTACACAGAGGAAACATAGAGATGGCATTTGGATGGATGAAGATGGCCAAGAAATTAGAGATGCTCAATCCAAAAGGAGGAAGATGGTTGAAGACTAGCGGCTTACAAGCAATGAATTCTCTAAGAATTTTATGTATTTTTGTAGTATGTTGTGTTTTGTATGACTGTTAACTATTATAAAACTATGCTCTAATTGGTACTTATATGGAGCAGCTCTGCAAGCGGCAGTGTGCTGCCGCTCTTTTGGCGAAGCTTGGATAAAGTTAGCTTCATTTTTCTTTTTTGCGGCTATAAGCTATAGCACATTGCAGTTCTTTTTGGTTATGCTGGGAAAAAGTAATCCTAAAATTCCCTATACTTCCACTGAGAGCAGCTATGTGCAGTTTCTCGTTCAGTTCAACTAAGACAAAAACATGAATATGGTACAAGCCTAGAACTGTCACACTATCACAAGAACCCCCCTTTAGCACCGGTTTTTTTATGTTCTAGCACCGGTTTTTTTTAGCAAAAAAATTGGTGCCTAAGTAACCGATGCTAATTTAGCACCGGTTGGAAAAAAATGGGTGCTAAATCCAACCTTTTATAGCACCGGTTTTTAAACCGGTGCAAAAATGTACCGATATAGCACCGGTTTTTCTTGTCAGCACCGGTTTTTAAACCGGTGCTAATTTTAGCACCAGTTTTTTCATTAGCACAGGTCAAAAAATCGGTGCTAAATTAGCACCGGTTAAAACAGGTGCTAAAATATTTACGATGAATAAAAAAATCCCTTCCTCTGAAAATGGCAGCGAGCTGCAGCTTTCAGAGGAAGAGAAAAAGACCTAAAACTAACAATTTAATAGGACATAAATTTAATAATAAAATTAACTTCACGAAATTGATAAATAGAAATAAAACCAAAAAAAATTATGATACTGATGTGCCCATTTTATACAGTTATATTAGGACTTTTGGAATTAACTTTTGTACACTTTTGTGCTCTAAATGTGACATTTTGCCTTGAAATTATCTAAGGAGGGTTAAAAGTGACTTTTACGTTTTTATCACTTTTTAGAGAATTTTGTGTGAAAAGGTAATTTGTTTGAAGACTTTGAAGAATATCTATGAATATTTGAAGATTTGAAGACTTGGATTTGAGCTTTTTGAAGATATGAATAATTGAAGAAGTGAAGAGAAGAGAAGGATATGAGATATAAAAGAGAAAGAAGAAATAATGCTGGAATTTGTGTCCATCGCGAGACCGTCGCGACACGCAATGGTTCGTCGCGAGCTTGTCGCGAGCACGTCGCGACTCACAACGGACGAGTGGTCTAAATTTCTTCTTGATTTTTGTGCTATAAGTACTCCCCTTATCCTCTCCTCTTCAGAAGCTTTTGCCTAGTTCCTTCTTCTGCGTTTTTGGGTGTTAAAACCCTAGGTTTTCTCTTCTTTCTTTTCTTAGTTTTTGTAGATTAATTATGTCTTTTAGTTCTCTAGCTTAGTTTTATCTTGGGAGCAAAGGATTGAAGCTTCCATTTCTATGTAGTAAGAACCATTATATCTATCTATTTGGTGATTTTGCTATTGTGCATTTATTGAGCTTTGAATGTGAATTGTTAATTGCATTGATGTTGTTGGAATCTTGAGTATATGAATTGCTTGTATGATTACTTGTTAGGGTTGGAAGAAAGTAGCTAATTCTCCCCTCTTTTAATGTGGAATCCAAGAGCATGAGTTAGAGTTTCTTAAATGATGTTGGTGTGTTGATAATTGCTAGATGAATGTGATGATGTCGAACTCGTTGTCATGTTTGTTTTAGGTGGCGAATGAGAGAAGCCTATGAATGTCGATCGTTCTTGACTAATCTTGTGTAAATGCACGAACTGGTTAAATGCTTAGATACGGTGTAGTATTTATAAGTGTTGCCAAGCTTGTTGATTCTTCGTGCTAAATGCCATCAATGGGATACTCTTATTCCTAAGGGAGTCATTGGTGAGGTTTGACAAGAGATGTCTAATTCACTCTTGCAAACTACTATCCAAGAAGGATAGAAGATTTATCTTCACAACAAGTAGTTGAAGTAGTGAATAGATTGTTTCACTCGTTCTTGAAGCCTTTATTATTTAGCATTTATGTATTCTTGATGCTATGTTTCACTTCATTTATGCCATGGGTTGTTTGAGAATAGGAAGTGTTTTTATGATTGGAGTGTTCGGGTGTTAGGAAAGTGACGAATTCCTTAGCTCCTTTGCATGAAAGTCTATGAACATGAACTTAGAACTTCTTGTGCATGATGTGTTGTGATTCTTGCTAGATAAGTATGTTAATGTTAAGCCAAGTAATGAATGTGATAGAATGAGTGAATGGTTCAATGATCTACATTAGGTTTGGAAGTGGATATCAGTTGCCCCCAAGGCTTTATCTTTTGTAGTTTTAAAACCCTTTTTCTTCGTTTTGTTTGATGATAAGCATAGTTACTTAACCTTGCTAGTTATCTTGTCTTTTAACTTTCATAACTTAGGACCACCAAACAACCAAACCCCCATTTTTACTCGCTTTTATATGTGTACATATATCCACTCCTAGTCTAATATCAACCTTTTGTGCCTAAACGCTTAGGAAGATCCCTCTTCTTCGTAGACGACCCCGACTTGCCGCTATCTACTTAGTTGTAGATAGTAAGCATTTAGGGCTTATACTTATTAACTTTGAGAGGTACGGCGACGGCATCCAGGATACAAAACTAATAATCAATGAGACTAAACATTGCGGGGGAGACCTTGGAGAGGAATCAATCTCACCATGCCAGAAGCTTATTCAATAGATCACTGGAAACCATGCCAGAAGCTTATACCAGAAGATTATACCTGAATAAAGACGTTCATATCAGTATATCAACCTTCAGTACTTAACGAGGCTACATAACTCAATTTGATTCAGTCACACATCAACATTCGGTAAAGTAAAGCACAAAATAATCCACCAAGATAAACAAATATCTATCATATTCTTCCTATGCTGATTCATAACATTAATGAAATGAATGTAACAATCTTACTCACATAAATCATATGCTACAGAGCAAAAAACATTTAAAGTAAAATACAACATTAAAATGCCAAAGTGAAACATATCATCAAGCATCAATAGAAACTTCATTTGAGTTAGACTCAAAATATGTTTGCTTTTCCCTCAAAAGTCATCATTTAACTTGTAGCATTCATAACAAATGGGCTAACAACCATGCATTTCACATGATATGACAAAGTGCATACAGTTGAAGGTGCATAGTATGTAAGATATGTAAGATGGGCCAAGTCAATTCAACCTATGCTACATCAGTTCTCAAAGACTAGAAGATAGGTGCAATAGTGAATCAAATAATGCATAACAGATCTAGTAATAGAGTAAATTTACATCCATCAAAATTAAATCACAGAAATTAAACATGCAAACTTGTCGAACATCAGGGTTCTCATCATTATAGGCTTCCAACAGGAAAAGAAGATATACCTCAGGCTAATTTGAACACTAAATTGAACTAATCAGAACACATAAATTTTCAATACAAAATGCAGGCAGTAGGGTAAAATTGATGCAAGATGTTTCGTCAATTGATGCAAGTGTTACTCCCTCTATCCAAACTTAAGTTACACAATTTAACTTTTCACGTTTGATTTAAAACGTAAACACAGCAAAAGCAGCAAACACAGCAAAAAATTGAGAGAAGAGAACTTTTGATTATGTGCAGCAATGATTTTTTCAGAACATATACCTAGTTAAAGTCAACTTAGTTTCCGAGTTTTTATATATTGAAAGTCAAGAAAACATGGAAATGAACTTAAAAGTACCAGAACCATATAGGCGTGATTCCACTATCATCTAGAATGACAATATACCTATTCTTTGCATAAATGCCAAACAAAACAGAAGCCAATTTGCAGTAACAATTTGAAACCATCTATATAATAAATTCATCAATGGTCACAAAAAACAGTATTAAAATCAGAAGAGAACATACGTTAGGGGACCAAAAGATGAAAAGGGGCAAAATTCATGGGAAAAACAAAGAAACTCAAAACGGTTTCCAGCAAACATCATTTCAACATAGTGATACATCATCTTATAGAATTATGATTAAGGGGCAAATTTGGAGCATCATTTCATACATTAGTTATATCCAAGGCGAGAACCATATACATTATACATTATAATCAAACTACAAATGAAGAGTGAAAGTGCTAAACCTTCGGTACTGACTCTATAATCAAGTTAGTTTCCAGTCCCCCACTACAATGTTTCTGGTTCAACGTCCCCACATTCATCTTCTTCTTCCCCTGCAATTCAAGCATTTTTTCTCTATCAGACAAAACATCAAACACTTGGAGAGCAAGCATAAGAAAATCCTAGCACTCCCATTTTAGGATTTTACAGTCGACAACTACGTAACACCACAGGTAAATGAAAATAGCCTAGTATCTTGAACACCCCATAAATCACAAGAAAATGAGCAGAATTCAAAAATATAAAACCCTAGGAAAATCACCCCCCAAACCCAGATTTTACCCCTAAATCTTAAAGAGGGAAGAGAAACTAAATACATGAAATCAGAGAGCAAAAATGAGACAGGATCGAGGAAAAAATACTGAGTTCTTACCATTTATGGCGAAGCCCTATTTTACGGGCAGTCGGCACCGCCAAACCTTCGTTGCCAGCAATCGACCGACGACGTTCATCTCAGACGGGGGAATAACGATGATGGCGAAGAGACCTACAAGCAGTGGCAACGATCGACAGATATATTAGCGAACAGTGGGTCTGTGCATCGAAGGAAAAGTGACAAGGCTTTGAGCAGGAAGATAAGATGCCGCGAGATCGCCTCCCTCACCGGAACTGGTGCCGGTGCCATCTCCCCTTTCAGATGATGCGTGGTTGGTGGCTGATCGGTGGAGAAAAACCAGAGGAAGCGGAGGGACGGTGGGTTTGATCAAATGAAATAAGGGAAGGGAGAAGGAAGACTGAGTATATGAAAATAAGACTTGGGGTTTGGGCCAAAATTATGGGTTTCAGCCCATTAAAGTTTTCATTAACTAAAATCAAATAAAGTTTGACCATATTCAGTTAAAGTCAACTTAGTTATTAGTGTTTATATATTGAAAGTCATGTAAGGGTTGACCGTTGATTAGACAAAGTCAAACATTTTTATTAGTAAATATTATTATATACTAATTCAAATATAAGTTTGACCATTAAATTGTTAAAGTCAAATTTGTTATTAGTGTATATATATATTGAAATTCAAGTAAGAGTTGACCGTCGATTAGTTAAAGTCAACTTTGTTATTTGTATTTGTATGTAAAAAGTCAAGTAGGGGTTGACCGTGGATTAGTTAAAGACAACTTTGTTATTTGTATTTTTATGTAGAAAGACAAGTAAGGGTTGACCGTGGATTAGTTAAAGTGAACTTAGTTATTAGTGTTTATATATTGAAAGTCAAGTAAAGTTTGACCATTGATTAGACAAAGTCAACCTAGTTATTAGTGTTTATATATTGAAAGTCGAGTAAAGTTTGACCGTTGATTAGTATTTATATATAGAAAGTCAACTAAGGTTTGACTGTTGATTGGACAGTCAAACATTTTTATTAGTATTTATCATATACTAATTCAAATAAAGTTTGTCCGTTAATTAGTTAAAGTCAACTTTATTTTTAATGTTTATATATTGAAAGTCAAGTATAGGTTGACCGTTGATTAGTCAAAGTTGGCCTAGTTATTAGTGTTTATATATTGAAAGTAAAGTAAAGTTTCACAGTTAACTTGTTAAAGTTGTATTTATGTATACTAAATCAATTAAGGGTTGAACGTTAATTAGTTAATGTAATTTTTTTTAATTCTTATTGTATATATGAGGTCAATGAAGGTTGATCGTTGATTAATTTAACTTAACTTATTCATTAGTTAAAGTCAACAAAAGAAGCGAACAATTTTGAAAGTTAAAAAAAATAGCTTAGAGCTGCTGAGCAATTGCTCGCAGCTCATGAAATTTTTGGGAAGATTATTTGAAAATTTTAGCGAATTTTTGAATGCTTTGGCAGAAATAATGAAATTTAAAAAATTTCGAAAAATATTTAGAAGTTTTTGGCGATTTCTTTGGGGGGGGGGACTTTTTTGGCGGGAAAAATTTAAAATATTTTAGCACCGATTTAAACCGGTGCTATTTAAATTTGTTTTTGCAATTTCTTTGGTGGGAAATTTTTTTTGGCGATTTCCTTGGTGGGAAATTGTTTTTGGCGATTTCTTTGGCGGGAAAAATTTAAACCGGTGCTATTTTCTTCCAAAACCAGTGCTAAGTTTTCCAAAACCGGTGCTAAGTTTTCCAAAACCGGTGCTATTTTAAAATTTGGGCTATTTCTTTGGCGGGAAAATGAGTATAGAAAATTTTTAGCACCATTTTTGAAAAACTGATGCTATTTTTTAAAAAATCGGTGCTATTTTTTAAAATTTTATCACTGGTTTTTAAAATCGGTGCTTAATTTTACAAAAAACCTGTGCTAAGTTTTAATTTTTAGCACCGGTTTTTAAACTAGTGCTATGCTTTGCAAAAACCGGTGCTATTCCTTAATTTTTAGCACCGGTTTTAAAAACCGGTGCTATTTTGAATTTGTTGGCGGGAAGATAGAATTTTACAAATATTTAGCACCGGTTTTTAAAAACTGGTACTATTTTAATTTTTTTTGCTATTTCTTTGGCGGGAAATGAGTCTCGACAATTTTTAGCACTGGTTTTTAAAAACCGGTGCTAAGTTTTACAAAAAAACTGGTGCTAAGTTTTAATTTTTAGCACCTGTTTTAAAAGCCGGTGCTATTGTTTTGCAAAAACCGGTGCTATTATGTAATTTTTAGCACCGGTTTTAAAAACTGGTGCTATTTTTTACTAAAATCGGTGCTATTTTGAATTTTTTGGCAGGAAGATAGAATTTTACAAATATTTAGCACCGTTTTTTCAAAACCGGTGCTAATATTTTCAAAACTGGTGCTATTTAAAAAAATTTGGCTATTTCTTTGGCGGGAAAAATAAAAGTTTCATATTTTTAGCACCAGTTTTTAAAAAAGCAATGTTATAATGAAAAAATTGGGGTTAAATTAACACCGGTTTTTAAAACCGGTGTTAAAAATTAAACAACCGGTGCTATTAGATTTTTAGCACCTGTTTTAAAAATCGGTGCTAAAAAACCGATGCTAGAGGGGGGTTTATGTGGTAGTGTCAACTTCCAAAATCAGAGCAAATAGTTGCCCACAACTAATAGCATCAAAATTCCGCAGTAATAAACTACCAAGTCAAATACACTGAGAAGCAACATATGTTTTGGAAATCAACATCCCCATAAAATAGAGATCCATATTAACCAAGCAAAATAAACAAGTTGAGAAAATCAAGATGTGAGCTGAATGAAAGTAGTCAATCCCTGCGCGAGCTATCCTCCCCAATGTTGGAAGATGGCGAATCTATAGTAGGGATTTGAACCAATCACTTGATTCACTTGCCACACATGGCTGTCAGGATCTTCCCAACATGCTCAGTCCATCGCACCAAGCGATCCACCTTCACTTTCAATGCTGCCATGTCCCCATCCGAATTCTCCTTAGACAATTGACTTATTGTCAGCCTTGATGACATAGAAATTTTCTTCTTCTTCAAGAATATTTGAGGGTGGATGGGAAGCTTTGGCATCAATGTATAATTATCATCTTTAAATTTGCAACCAGCTTCCACGCACAAGGCAGTAATGAGGGAGGAGAAACCTATACAGTTGTGGGCATTGATACAATCCTCGATGCATGCCAGTATCGTACCCCCAACATCAATGTTCAATTTCTTCTTGATCTTGTACATCAGCAACATACGTGAACGATACACCTCACTATTCATTTTCACCGGCAGCAGGCAGGCAGCTATGAAACTGTACCACACATTCATCTCGTCACTCAAGTACTTCTTCTCAATGCTGGACCATTCTGGCTGCAGGTTCCAGATAACTTCAACACCATCATCATAGATTTCTCTTATGATCTTTTCCCAAGAAGATTTTTCAACAGCTTTTTTCGTGGCTTGGTACACACTTGCAGGCTTCGGTGTGATCTTGTAGAACTCGTTGATCACATTTGGAGCGAGCACAACGAAATGACCACGGAAGAAAACCTCTGATGTGTTCTTGTACTTCATTAGGGATAAGAACTCACATGCTAGCGTCTTGTTCGCATGATTCGGTTGTGCGATGAAGCTTTCCCACCCGTGCTGGTTGACAAAGTCCTTGTAAGGCTTTTCAAGTCTCAACCCTCTCTCCAGTATGAGGCCTCGGCTAATGAATTATATTTATACATTCATTGCCTCCGGACAGTCGACCACTGTCACTGGTATTGCAGAGTTCCCTTGCACCATTTGAGACCCATTGTCTCGCTTCTCAATATCGCCAACTCTGGCCTTTTCCTGGATTTCTGGCTGTTGGTCTTCCCCTTGGGTGCACTTTTTTTGGGGGCCATACCTGGTAAAATAAATGTTGTATGGTACGAAATGGGACATAAAAATGTTAACACAAGTAAAATTTGCATATAGATGTCAGCACATGAAAAATAAATGTCATCCCATGAAAAGAACAAAAACGTTTGCATCCAGATGCTAGCACATGAAAAAAAGATAGGAAAAATGGCATAAACTTCACACCTTTATTGTGATCACCCTTTACTACACCACAAAAATAATGAAACCATATCGAAACCCTAAAATTTTAGCTGAAAAATAAAACAATTAAGCCATATAAGAAGAGTCGTTATACGCAATCTCTGAAAATGTGTTAACTAGATACATGCTATAGCAAGATAGAACAAAATAATGGCTATGATAACATAACATAGGCATAGAATTGTATTCTCATAAGCAAACCAATATTCACATAGAACATAGGCATATAACTGTATCAAGAACAGAGGCATAGAAATGTATCTTGAACATAGGTGTCCACCATATCTAGAACATAGGTGTCCACCATATCTAGAACATAGCATAGAACTGTATTCACAAACAACATATGCATAGAATTGTATTCCCCAACACATAGAATCTTAAAAAATCTCCCGTATCTCTAAAACAAAATCAGAATTAGGTATTTTCATGAAATCAAACAATCAGCATACTAACAATGTAGACAATCCTTGAGAAACCCAAAACGAAAGGGTATGTGCTTACCTAGTTTGGATAAGAGTTTGTTGATGAAAGGTGTTTGGACGGCAGACGGAGCTTGGCAGACAGAGCTTGGCGGATGGAGCTTGGCGGACGGAGCTTGGCGGACGGAGCTTGGCAGAAGGTAGCTTGCTAGATGGTGGATGGATGGTGCATGGTAGACTGATGGAGGAAGAAAGGCGGAGGGAGCGTCAGATGGCGGGGCTTGGCGGAGGTGGAATGGAGCGGGGACGGCGGAAGGAGTGGGGACGAAGCTTGCCGGTGGAGGGAGCGGGAGACGGTGGAGGGAGCTTGGCGGAGGAACGGTGTTAGGGTATTGGGTGGAGTGACCAATTTTACGCACACATGGGCTTAATTCTACAAACAATAATACAAACAAATGGGTTGAAAACATATGGGCCAATGGGATGAATTGTAAAAAAAGAATGCTACAAACATAAAGAATATTAAACTATGTACCTTCTCACATACAAACGACTATAATAAATATTATTTCATTATTTAAAATTTGATTTTCCAAAAAATAAATTATGTATAATATATTTGTCAGTTAAGAAATTAATTTGCATATAAATGTTCTATATACACTAGTTAAGTATATATGATCGTGTTCTATACAACTAAGGGTTGGTCAAACCCTAGTCAGCATACACGTGCACCAACTTTACCATATCCATTACTTGATAACCCATACGATTGTCTACAAGTCGCCCATAGTCAGTTAGTGTTCCATGTACACTGGTTAATTGACTATAACATAATTGGCGATCCATATACACTAATTATCTGCAATCGTACAATACAAGGGTTGGTCAAACCCTAGTCATCATAATCATGCTCCTATTTTAACGCATCCATTACTTGGTAACACATACAGATGTCCACAAGTCGCCCATTGCTCCTTGAGGATTCCATATACACTGGTTAATCGACTTTAACTTAATTGGCGATCCATATACACTAGTTATCTACAATCGTACAATACAAGGGTTAGTCAAACCCTAGTTAACATAAACATGCTCCTATTTTAACGTATCCATTACTTGGTAACACATATAGGTGTCCACAAGTCGGCCATTGCTCCGTGAGCGTTCCATATACACAGGTTAATCGACTGTAACTCAATTGGCAATCCATATGCACTAGTTAACTACAATCGTACAATACAAGGGTTGGTCAAACCCTAGTCAACATAAACATGCTCCTATTTTAACGTATCCATTACTTGGTAACCCATTAAGTTAACGAAGACCGTCCCTTACTTACCGAGGCGACGCAAATACAGTCTTTCTCAAGTGGAACTAAGCGAGCCTCCATTAATTTCATTATATTATCACATATATGTTTGAATTGAGTCATACCAATTCCTGGTTAAACTCTAATTCTCTGGCCATTTTATATATACAAGTAATAGTATGAAACACTAAATACACAATTCTAGACAGGAGTGTCTGTAATAATTAAACAGTATCCAGACCTTCATTAATCTGTCTAGAAATATTAATTTTCAAAAAATACAATACTATTTATGCTTTTCCTATGCTTTGCATCATTCCAAATTTGGCACCTAACTCAATACGAAATAGTATAAAAATCTCCGCCATATGAGCAAGTTGGGCAACTAAAGAGCATGAAACTTTAACTCCCAAGTGGCCCAACAAAGAAGCAAGAATGGTTAAATTTAACTCCCAAGTGACCCAACAAAGCATCATTTAGGTTCCCTCCCAGATTTTCCCTCTTCCCTCCATAACTTTATCCCCAAATTTTTGCATCCCCCTCCCCAACCCACACGCCCTTCTACAGCCTTTTCCAAATTTTTTGCTCATCTTCACCAGTTCGTCAACCCCTAACAGAGCCATTGTCATGATTCTACTTCTCCTTCTCGTTGTTTACAATTTTGGTCACGATTCTACTTCACCATTGCTTACAATTTTGATCGAGTGAAGCTGGTGCAGAGCCAAGGGTGTGTACAAATAAGGTATGAGTTATTTATTTTTGCTAAAGTCTTCAAGAACTTGTTATATGGGTGGAAGTTTGCTTTTTTTCCAGGTTTAATGAATAGATATATATTGGTGGGTCTGTTAGTTTGTAAGTTTGTGATTTAATTTGTTGGGTTATTAGTGTAGCTAGTTGTTTATATAGATAGATGATTAGTTTGCTAAGAATTTTTTACTTTTTGCCTAATTTTATTTTTGCCCCCATTCGAATTTTTTGCAAATTATCTTGATAGGTCAATACGTTTGCGGTTGGTTGTTTGTCGATATCTATGTTTGGATGTGTTATGTTAAGATTTCACTTTTTTGTTTTACGCATACAAGCGAGTGAATGGCGAAGGCGAGGAAGAAATTGTTTAACTCCGGTACCAAAGCTGTAGAAGACAATTGTGTTACCCCTACAAAAGATAACAATTGTGATGTGAATAATGAGATGGTGGATGATGCATCCAAATTATGCTCGGGATCTGAAAACTAGGGGGAGGAAGAAGGAACTATAACAAAAGAAGACATGAGTGGGAACTTTGACAAGTTTGTGATTAAGGAGTATTGCAAGCATAGATGCACAGCCACATGCAAGTCCGTGTTGCTTCCAAAGCAAAAGAAGCCCCTTAAAATATTCTTCGATCATGACTTTGAACCCTTGGTTATGCGCAGCCGGTGGTCAATGTATGTTGGCTATGCCTTCCGACGAAGAATCCACTTCGGGACATGGCATAATTGGAAAGCTGTCCCAGACCATGTAAAGAAAGATGCATGGGAAGACATTCTCGTAAGTGTGTTCATTTCAAGTTCCTCCATTACAAGGGGGGCATTTCCTCCATTAACATTTGTTCATTTCAAGTTCATTACATTTTACGCTAACAACACATATCTTTGTCCGCTAGATTAGCTTAAATATACAAACCAAAATGACATTCAATGAGATGAATCAGTTCCGAAAGAAATGGACAATTTATGCAGGTGAAAAGTGGAGGAATTGGAAGGCTAAGGTGGCTCACAAGTACATCGTGCCAAAAAAAAACCAGGTTCTTATGCATGGACTAATTATCAATGGGTGGGAAAAAAAGCGTGGGAGCTATTTGTGAAACACAAATCAAACCCTGAATTCAAGGTTATTCCTTAAAAATTCTTAATTTCTAGTCATTACTTTGTGAGCATTTTACTAATCAATGAACATATAAGCATTAAGTGACACAACAAAAGCAAGTGCCTCACATAAGGACTACATCTATCACACGGGTAGTGGAGGGAATCGTAGGCTTGCTATAGAACTAGAGAGAGGAAAAGAAGGGCTAAAATTGATGAGCTTATGGATCAAGGAAAAAGTGTAGAAAAAGCGGACGCTTTAGTTCAAATTATGAATTTCAAACCAGACCGCTCAGAGGTGTTCATAGAAGCTAACTGGGACAAGAAATTATCGATCTACACAAACGACTCCGTTAAAAGAGCATCCCCCACTATTGTGAGCCAAATTAATAATTGATTCTTTCTCTATTAATATTCTCAGATGTAATGCATACTAATGGCTTGCATGTGTTTTATTTAGTAGTAAAACCTTTTGGATAAGAAGAAAAAGGGAGAGTTGGTTTTAAGATATTCTCGTTCAAACAGCAGGTAATAAGGATCATGGGGGTCATTGGAGAGGTTGCCCAACAATGGCCAAGGTGAACGAGGCCCTACCACATTTGCTGTGAGCCATTATGCATCTAGTCGATGTGGGAGCACAAACACAAAACTATTTGAAGAAATATCAAATTCAAAACAACTACCCACAGATGTCATCGAGCTCAACGAAAGATTTGTTGCCTTATTTGAGGCCCAAACAAATTGGCTGGCTGGACAATTGGGTAAACCTGCCCCTGCACTTGGATGCCCTCAATTTCCTTGCTACATCACCCAACCCCGCGAATAAAGAAAATCAGGTATTCCCACCTTCAGCATCTAGATGTAGTGACCCACAAGGAAATGTTGCGGATGACAAGGTATTTTGTACCATGAACATCGTCATTAGCTGCTTTCTTTCGGGTGTGGATTCTTAGTTTCTGGATTTTGAGTATATTTCATCAACTCAATGAGTGGGGTAATTTACAAACGTAATAGGCTATGCCTTAAATTGATTCATTTGTAAGTGGAACACATTTTTATCATTCCATCTACTTTAATGTTCTACAAAATTTTTTGTTCCCGTAAACATGTTCTTGTAAGTTTCTCACCTTCGTTGCTTGATTATTCACAATTACTATTAATATTTGGTACAATGACATTCATTGTTATATTCCATACTTGTGTTCATTATTGCATGTTGGAAATAATTAGACCTAATTAAACTATTATGTGTGATCCCCAATATTTTCTCATATTGAGATAAATCTATTTTCATCGATTGTAGGATTGCAACAAAATATCGACAGTTCAATTCCGAGCAAAATAGATACTTCCCTTCGAACTATACATGGAATGTCATAAACATTAATGTACGTATTATCCTGTAACGTCATATTTCCTCTATCAATTTTATGTCCATGATCATTTCAGCGAATTCTCTTTTATATTAGCACAAGATACAAAGTAGTACTTGGGAATGTGGATACCATTGCATCTTTATATGGAAAAAAATTTTAAGGACGTGCATGACATTGACATTATTCATGTACTTTTTCCTATATTGTTTTTTTGTATTTGTTAGTCTCTCACATATATATCCTTTTCTAACATGAAATTTAATAAAATGTTTCAGTAATTTGCAGAAGATTACACTCCTCTGGGAGCGATCAACTGCGGAGCATTGCTCTTAAATGGGTTTGTATTTTTGCGAAATGTACTCTGCCAAAATTTATAGCTCAATTGAATGCCATACATGGACTTGCCTCCATCATTGGATAGTAGTTATTAGTGTTATCTCTTATGAAAGGTTATTGTCCACCACTATTGATACTCGTCATCTCCATGATGAGGGGGGTTCCCGTATCTTACGTAGGGTTGTAACCAAAAATATATATCCTTTTCTAACATGCAATTTAATAAAATGTTTCAGTGATTTGCAGAAGATTACACTCCTCTGGGAGCGATCAACTGCGGAGCATTGCTCTTAAATGGGTTTGTATTTTTGCGAAATGTACTCTTCCAAAATTTATAGCTCAATTGAATGTCATACATGGACTTGCCTCCATCATTGGATAGTAGTTATTAGTGTTATCTCTTATGAAAGGTTATTGTCCACCACTATTGATACTCGTCATCTCCATGATGAGGGGGGTTCCCGTATCTTACGTAGGGTTGTAACCAAAATTTTGGCCACTAAGAACCACGTTTCATGCACTTCTTTCTCTAGTAAAAAATTATAGTTGATCAAATTCAATGCTTTTTTCTACCTACTTTTTGTCTATACGTGATGATTGTTGTATTTATTGGGAATTGTTGTTGGGAATTTGTGCTACTTTTACTATTGCACCGATTTAAGTAATCTACGCACAAATGAAAATTGGTGCCATCTATGAAAAAGAACGCACCGCTTTGGAAAACAAGCGTAAATATAAAACTGGCTGCGTGAAGATGGTCTGAAAGAGCGCCAGCGCGCAACAACTTTCAGTGACTAATCACAGCGGTTCTTATAAACCGGTGCTAAAACAAAATAAACCGGTTCAAATCAATCACACATTTAACACCAATTTACGCTAAAAAATAGCCGGTGGTAAAATCGGTGCTAAAATATCATACAATTAGCACTAGATTTAAAACCGGTGCTAAAAAATATCCGATTTTAAAACCTGTGCTAAAAATTAACCAGTGCTAACAATACACATTTAGCACCGGTTTTAAAATCGGTGCTAAATATAACCGGTGCTAATAATACACATTTAGCACCGGTTTTAAAACCGGTGCTAAAATATAACCGGTGCTAAAAATACACATTTAGCACCGGTTTCAAGACCGGTGCTAAAATATAACCAGTGCTAAAGATACACATTTAGCACCGATTTTAAAACCGGTGCTACTAGGACACAAATTTAACACCGGTTTTCATAGTATCGGTTACAAAACATTGGTGCTAATTCGGTACATATTGGCACCAATTTTGTTTTAAACCGGTGCTAGAAGTAGGAATTTAGCACCGAATTTTTCCAACTGGTGAAACCGTTTCATCGGTAACTTAGGCACCAATTTTTTCCCCCGAAAAAACCGGTGTGGGAAAAAAATAGGTGATAGAACAAAAAAAGAACCGGTGTTACAAGGGGGTCCCTGTGATAGTGTATATAACCCACATATTATAGGCTAAAACTACAATAAGATTTAGCAAACAGTATTATTTAGCTGAAGAAATTTATGTCATGTAAAATAAATTTACTATAATGCTTGTTAGTCAAATGTTTTTGGATATTAAAAATATTAAAATAAAAATATTGATATGTTAGGGTTACAACGAAGTACTTTTTATTTTTAAACATAAACTTGCAAAGTAATATATTATCTAGGATTTATTTTTTAAATGAATTATATGATTTTAAACTTAATATATATAGTAGAAATGGATTCGATCTCTTAAATACCCATATTTTATGTAATAAAAGTACAGTAATAAGATAATTACATATTATTCTTAAAACAACTGATAATTGACACATCATGTACAAATTTCCTTTAACTATTTAAAAATAGTGACCAACATTCTACAGAGTGTCACTGTGAAACCATTTGTAAGTACATCATATGAACGCTCAATTCGTAACTTTACACGTGTCATATTTAAAAATTGTTAAATACGTCCGCTTCCTTCATTTTTTCTTTTATTCTCGCTCGTAGGAGGTTCATAATTAAATAGAAAAAAGGAATTAGAGGACGCACTCGCTAGATACGACATCTTCATTCACATACGAAAAAGACTCAAAATAAAATAGTGGACGCATTCAACTATGTGGTAATATTTAGTTACCCACATAAAAAGAACGGTAGCGATGTGGTATTTCATGGAATAGACTGAGGGTGACTAAGAAACGAAAGTCGGAATAGATTAAGGGGGTTTTCATTACAGTAACCTAATATTTCCGTTGACATTTCAAAAAGGTTGTTGACCGACCAATCACACAAAAGACTAAGTGTTCAGACCACAATGAAAAAGATAGCTGAACTACATATACCTTACACAATATCCTCGACCATTGAATCTACCCCATCGTTTCTTTGCGATCAATTTCGTCGGTGTCAAATGCCCAATCCAGAGCATCCCATGCCTCTTGTGCTTCTTCCTCGAAAATCTCAATATGCTTACAATGGAAAGACATTATATAGTAGTTATTAGTCGTTGGGCACATGGAACACTATTACTAGTATTTCACTCCAAACCCATTAAAACATGTGATTACCCTTATTTTATTCACCTTGTCGATGAAATCTAGACGTGTCTGTTTCCAAGCCCAGTAAGCAGCCATCTGTAATTTGAGGTTAGAAATTAATTTTTCCGGTGACAAAAAAACACAAATAACATTCATCTTTAGGCTTGGATATGTTCCCCGTCACGTTTCAAAGAGGTTTTCCTCTTGGGCGGCCATGTCTCAAAAGAACCCATATAGCTTTCTTTCAAATCTCTCTTCAGCCATTCTGACAACTGCACCAAAACCATGTTTTTCTCAATTGATAATTATAAAAGGATTATATTAATTGTATAAAAAATGTAGGAGAATGTTGCAGTGGCTACCCTTCTTCATAGTTGGTGTTACACCATTGCAAGACATTGTAGATCTTTTTCTATGTGGCATGTGATCGAAAGCAAGTGATGATGGCTTACTGATGCAAGGGTTGGTGGAGCATGGAAAATATTTCTGAAAATAGGGGATGATATTTATAGATTAGTTTGTGACCTGATCGGTCTGCGCGTTATGTTCAGCATCTTGGGCGGACCAATGTAATAATAACATGTATTGTAACAGTTACCATATCTGAGAGTTTCTCTCTCCGAAACAAATGAATCTTGTTTTCCCAAGGTGGAAGATGCAGAGGGAGATCAAGCGTGAGGAGGTGGTGAATTAAGTTTAATTATTTCCTATCCTTTTGTCTTTCCAAAATATACACTACTTCTGCATGCACAAGGAACTTATAAGTTCTCCTACTTGGACTGTTATAATGTAAAAATGTTAAAATATAGATTGCGGTCTATAAAACTATTACCCCGTACAAGATAACACCTATGCATCTCACGATTTAACATTAGCTTATGTATGTACTAGACACCACTAAATCATTCCAATAAATTCCAATAAGTATTGGCCTACTTACTTTTTTAAAGTCAAAATTGGTCAACTTTGACCCTAAATATAATTCAATATATGTATACAAAAACTTGTATGAGATATTGTTAGATTCAACATCTATCTTATTAATATAGTTTTTATGTCGAAATGATTTATGCATGTAGAGATATTGATGGTAAACATGACAAAAAAAACCGTGAAAAAGTAAATAGGCCCATAATTGTTGGAATGAGTAAGTAGTTAATACCAATACTTTGCTAAGAAGGTAAACTTATTTATAAATCTGAAAAGGGCTTCTAAATTGGAAATAGTTGTACAAATTTTAGCTTGTACTATTCACATACTCATGCCATTCCATAGAAATTGTTAAATTTAACTTGGTGTCGGTAATTTGTGTTCATAGAAAATTATGGAAGGGTAATTCGGTAATGAAATAGTAGTTGACTAGTAGATTTAATCAATTGTATGAGGAAAGCGAAATCAAACGTAAAAGCATAATTTTGTACATTTTGATTAATAATTTGAAAAGTGTCAATTTGTGTTATACTATAAAAACAAAGTGTCATATTAGTACAAAATCAACACATGATGCCTAAAATAGCACTGTCAACCTCGAAAAAGTGACTAGAAGGTTATATTTGCCTTTCCGTTTAGTTGTTAGGGTTATATTCGCTCTAAAACTTATTACAGGGTTGTAGCTGCACTTTTTAAAATTATATAGGGTTAAATTTCTGCTTCAACTGTTTCCTAATTTGGACTCAGATTTCTGGTTTCATTTAGCCTATTCATTATAATTGGTACCACCTCCTACCACATCAGTATGCATAAATGCACGTCCTAATCGTGTAATAGATATTACGGTTTATATATGGAGTGTCAAGGAAGGGTAGTTCTAAGATTGGGTAAGGTCATATTTTTGTTTATTAGTGTTCATGTAAAACCATCCAAGTAAGGGTTGACACTTACGTATTACAAGTCAAAGATTTTCAATTGGGTTGAATTAATTGGGTAGTAATCTTATACCAATTGCATGATGCCTGAAAAAAATTGAGAATTGTGAATTATCACTTGTACTTTTCAGTAATTATAATTCAACCACTTCTTTTTGTATGCCCTTGTAAATACGGTATTTTCCAATATTTTTGCTTGTATTATATGTAATACTCTGTATGTAATTGGAATAAAATATTTGTAGCCTGAGATGAGTATTGTCCTCTTTTTAAAAAAATTTAAAATTGGATAAATGAGTGTTTACACCTGTCCTGCATGCGTGTTGCATGGGGTGGAAGTTGTGATTATAGAAGATTCGATTTTAACTGTTGACCTTCACTCCTCTTTCTTCTTCATCCTTTTGCATTCCACCTAGAGAGGATAAATTCATTTACTCACGTCACTTCGATCTTCATTCATGGCACATTAAACTGTCGGCTCAACTCCTAAACGACACATTAACTCCTTCCCAATAAAACCCTGGTCATTTTCCTATATATTAACCACCAAGCCCCATCACATCTTACAAACAAACTACTTCTCAATCTTCCAACCACCCCATTACGTTAACAGCTCCAACCCAGTATTTGTGAGAGTAATATGGATGGGGAATCAAACCATGTTAGTGATTTCAGTCTCTCTTCCGTTGAAAATATGATCAGAAAGAATGAATGATTCAACTCCCATTTTTTGTTTCCATTATTTTGCCCATGTGTGCAGTAATCATGCAGCATTATCTTACACAATTTTCATACTTCAGGGAAGGAGTTATCCGATGCAAAGTTTGAGAACAAGTATGATCTCATCCTCACTTACTTTAACATCTGGGTGACCAAGCTTCTACTCGAGCAAAAGTAACTAGGGTTTACCAATTTACCTTCTTCTGTAAATCGATTAATCAATCGTATTAACCGCAGTGTACAAACAATATTTTCAGATGACAGCATTCATGGCATGCATGAATTTCCGGAAGGACTTGGAGGATTTCTTCACCATAAAAAGGTATAACCGAGCATGTTTTTTTTTAATTTCATTTTAAATTGTTTTATACCCAAATGAAATCCGTAATTAGAGGTATTTTATGATTGAATACAAAATAGATGGAGTGGAAGGAACATAATAAGCGTGTTGAATGGATGCAGACTGAACTGGCAATGAAGCATGAGAGGCAGTGGAAGGAGATGGAATATAGCAAGAAGAATGACAATGAGAACCATGTTTAGGGACTAAGAAATCTTTATGTTTAATGTTCTTTTTTAGAAATGATTTATATTATTTGGATCAATCTCTTAATCTACTGCTACTATTCTCTTTAATTATGTCTTCATCTACTTCCATGTTATTTTATAATTTACTTATTTGTTGCGTGGATGAGTGACATCGCTATGGCAATCCGAAATGGGTGCTTTGCAAATTATGTTTTTTGTCTTTATCACACCATCTCATATTTTGGTAAATCCATTACAATATTGGATTAGGTCATAGGACATGATTGTAATAAGAATCAACCAAACATATGAAATTATTGTCATCTTATTTTACTAATTTTAATTAACAATAATCTATTGAAAGTTTAGTTCAACCAATTTAAAAATAGATTTTGATTAATTTTTTCACTTTATCCATCCCACTTTAAACTACCTAATTGCTTATTCACGGTTTTCAATGAGCATGTTTGACCGTATATATCTCTAGTTACTTATATTAATACTGCATATGTTGTTTAACAATATCTCACATGTTGTTTTTATTATACAAAGATTATTTAATATTTACAAAGTTTTACTTGTGTAAATTCAAGTGGTTTGAATTGATTATTTAATTGGCTATCTGTGAACTGATTTGAACTAAAAACGTACCTTGTTGAAACTACGTACAAACTGAATGCTAGCAGGTTTTACGGAAGAACAGAATATTGCGATCATGGTCATTTATGGAAGTTTTAATATTATGAAATATATTAGGTGGTGGAAGAAGCATATTAAGTTTATGGTAAATCCCCACAAATATGGAATTGGATTTATGAGATATGTGAGATATATTGAGATAATGAAAATTCCTTTATTTATGGGATTTGGATATGCTTCAGAAGCAGATAAGGAATATAAATATTATAGAGATAATCATGGAGAGTTCTGATATGCTCATGGATTATAAAGGGGACATCAAGACTGCATTATACTCACGAACTTAATTGTAAAAATCTGCACTCAGATTATCAATCTTTCCAAGAGTACAACGAAAGCCATCAAATATATGATCCCCTATATGTAACCTGTTGTTCAAAGTTCATAATTGTATACTTTAATTCCTCAGGAGGAGGAGATCCAGCATCGACGAACTTCGAGATTAGAGGGAGTTTGATCAAGGCAGATCGGTAGCAAGAGGAGCATTCAGATTCCACATGACATAATTAGATAGATAAGTATATTTGTATGGTTTACTTTGTACTGTATTTTTGTGATTACTGGATTAATTCTGAACTTGGCCATACCCCACAGATGTAGGTGAAATTTGTCGAACTGCGTAACCAAGTCTCGTGTCTCTAATTTTTTACTTTTCGTATATGTGTCTTAATAGGTTATGTTGGAACATAGTCATAATAATTAAAATAATTCGGTAAAACCAAACTTCATTTGGTATCATAGCTTGATCACTTATTTTTTCCTTGGTTGTGTCAAGGAAAGTGTGATCTTGTTTTACCTTGGCGACCAAAGAAGAAGCTTCGGTGTCTCGGCCACCTCTGCTGGAAGGCAACAACTACAATTACTGGAAGGCAAGCATGAGAGTCTTCATCAACTCACTGGATGAACTAGCATTGTACTTTGTTGAAACTGAGTGGAATCACCCTAATGAAGATGTTGAAACAAGATCTAAGGTGAAAGAAGGAGAGCCAAGTAAGTAGGAGCAGAAACTCAAGGACAAATCTTCTTGGTCTTCTGATGAATTCAAGGCCTCATTTTCAAATTCAAAAGCGTTGAATGCTGTCTTCATGGAAGTTGTTGAAAATAAGTTCTCTGGTGAATCAAAATAGCCTGGATGAATTCAATGCAGAGAATGTGAAGGATATGGTCATATTCAGACGGAATGTGCAAATACCCGGAAGAAACAGAGATATTTGTATGTCACTCATAGAGTGAAGATGAAGAAGATGACAAAGACAAAGAGGAACCTTACGAGCACTATGTGGCATTTGGAGCAAATATTCATGGTGGATCAGATGATGAATATTCCAACATGTCAGAGAAAGATGAAGTTGTATGTTCCAACATAGATTCCAATGATGTGTCTAGTGATGATGGTGGACCGGTTATAAGTGATGAAGAAATCTATAGTACATACGAGAAGATGTATGCCATGTGGCTTCAAGTTGTTGATACAAGCAAATTATTGAAGGAAGAGAAAAATCATCTAGCTAAGATAGAGAAAGAGTTGTGAGCGTTAGTTGTTGAACTCAGAAAAGAGAATGATGAGTTAAATTTTAAACTAATCTTAGCAACTAAGAGAGCCGAGATGTCTGAAGCAGCTAATACCAAGTTGAACACTGGAAAGGCAAAAATTGATGACATTCTGATCATGGGAAAGAGCTTTAGAGATCAACATGGAATTGGGTATGATAACCCACCCAGGATCATAATCATGCTCAAGTCAAATATTCAAGAGGTAAAGAGAAAGTTTGGCAAACCTCATCAAAGGAAACCCCCCATCTATAGCTACTGCACGTATTAAGGTCATGCAGAGAAACAATGCCAAAAATTGCTCTGGGACATCATGACAGGGCGATAACCCTCGGCTTTTTCGAACATAGATAAGGTCCAACGATAAAAAATTGTCAGAAAGGTATGGGTTGTTAAAAGCTCTAGTACTTTCCTTGTTACACATACGTCTCTTATATCACAATCTAGAGATTTGTGGTACTTTGACAGTAGTTGTTATCACCACATGACTGGCACTCTGGAATTTCTGACAAACATTAAACCACATGATGGTGGTTTTGTTACCTTTGGCGATGGAAAGAAGAGTAGAGTAGTTGGAAAAGGAGAACTGTAGATTGAACGATTTCCAGTATTCACTAGCATTTTGTTTGTTTAAGATTTGAAGGCAAATCAGCCGAGTATCAGCCAATTGTGTGATGACAATATTACCGTGGAATTTTAGAAAGATAAATGTATAGTGAAACATGGTGAAGCCAAAGTTCTCTCAGGCGTTCGATCATTAGATAATTGCTACTTGCTGGAGTAGGAAGTGAAGTGTATGAGTTCAAAACAAGAAAAAGGATTTCTATGGCATAGAAAGCTCGGTCACATCAACTACAAAACCTTGGTGAAAATTGCAAATGCAAAGGCAGTGCGAGATATGCTTACACAGAAAAATAAAAGTTGAATTACTTATGGACTATGCCAACAAGGTAAACAAATTCGATCTCTACACTCTTCAGTTCAACATATAACTACCTTAAGAAATCAGGAATTACTGCATATGGATTTGATGGGTCCAGTCAATACACCTAGTATGAGGGCAAGAAACATATCTTTATTTGTGTTGATTATTTCTCTAGTTTTACATGAGTAGATTTTATAAAATAAAAATAAGATACTGTGGATGTGTTTAGATGTCTTGTGATAAAATTACAGATAGAAAAAGGAAGTCCGGTTGGGAAAATTGCCATAATTCACAGTGATCATGGCATGGAATTTGAAAACTCTTTATTCAGTGACTTCTATGATGAACTTGGAATTCAACATGAATTATCTATACCAATCACACCTCAGCAGAATGGCGTTGTGGAAAGAAAGAGTAGGACCCTTCAGGAGATAGCTCGAGTCAGTTAGCCGAGAAAGAAATTCACAAAATATGGTGGCCAGAAGTCGTTAATACAACTTGTTATACAATTAACTGAATGTATCTATGTCCCTTCACCAGCAAAATATCCTACGAGATTTGGAAGGGAAGTAAGCCAAATGTCTCATACTTTCATGTGTTTGGAAGTAAGTGCATTCTCAGAGATAGAGAGCAATTGCCGAAATTCAACAATCGTAGTGATGATGGGATTTTTCATGGTTATTCTGTGAACAGCTGGGATTATCGTGTTTACAATTTTTGGAAAAATACTCTCACGTAATCCATAAATTTCATTGTGGATGTTTATGACAAACGACAAGTACCAGGTGATAGAGAAGATGAACCAGATAAAGACTATGTTCCAACACGACACAGTGAATCTGATGAGCCAACCAATGTTGGAACATCTGAGCAGGCTGACTATCCTGTTAAACCTGATGATATTGAGTATATTGGAACATCATCTCTCACTTACTCACTGCATGTTCCAACACAGGTGCAATAGTAATCAATCACAAGGAGTACTCGTTCAATCCCTCGATTTGATTACTGAAAATTAGCAGGATTACAATGTTATATCTCTCTCATTGAACCCAAGAACTACAAGGAAGCTTTACTTGATGAATACTGGATTGCGGAAATGCAAGAAGAACTTGGTCAGTTTGCATGAAATGATGTATGGTATCTGACTCCTCGCCCTAAAGGTGTGAATGTCATTATCACGTGGATCTTCAAGAACAAATTAGATGCTGATAGACAAATCACTCGAAACAAGGCCATACTCATTGCTCAAGAATATACTCAGGTTGAAGGAGTGTATTTTGATGAGACATTTGCATCAGTTGCCAAGTTAGAGTCGATTTAGATTTTACTTGCTATTGCTTGCTCTATGAATTTTACTCTATATCAAATGGATGTCAAAAGTGCTTTTCTAAATGGTGTGATAAATGATGAAGTGTATGTTAAACAACCTAATGATTTGAGGATCCTCATTACCCTCACCATGTGTTTCGACTTAAGAAGGCGTTGTATAGTCTGAAACAAGCACCTAGGGCATGGTATGAACGACTAACTAACTTTCTAATTCAGAAAGGTTATCGTTGAGAGGGAGTAGATCTCACATTATTTGTGCTAAAAAAGGCTTCAAAGATTTTGATTGCTCAAATCTATATTGATGATATTGTGTTTGTTTCCACTTCATCATCTTTGGTGCAGGATTTTGTTACTATGATGCAAGCCAAATTTGAGATGAGTATGGTTAGAGAACTCATATATTTTCTAGGGCTTCAAGTTAAGCAAGAAAAGAACGGTATGTTCATAAATCAGAGTATAGCCTAAACTTAGTGAAGAGATTCGGGCTAAGCAATTCTCAAGCTGTCCGAACACCTATGAGAGTTTCTGATAAACTGGTAAAAGACGAGAGAGGAGTTGGAGTTGATAAGAAATTTTATAGGGGCATGATTGGGAATCTATTGTATTTTATAGCTAGCAGACCAGATATATGTTTCAGCGTAGGAATATGTGCAAGATTTTAGGCTGACCCAAAGGAATTTCATTTAACTGCAGTTAAAAGAAATATTTGATATGTGAGTAGGACTTCTGAGTATGGTTTCTGGTATTCTAAGAATCAAGACTCTGATCTGATTGGGTACAGTGATTCTGATTGGGCTAGTAATACAGATGACCATAAAAGAACTACAGGTGGGTGCTTCTTTATTGGAATGAATCTAGTTTCCTGGTACAGTAAGAAACAAAATTCGATCTCTCTGTCTACTGCTGAAGCTGAATATCTTGATGTTGGAAGTTGTTGTGCACAACTATTATTGATGAAGAAAATGTTGAAAGATTATGGAATTCATCAAGGGCTTTTGAAGATCTTATGTGACAACACAAGTGCTATTGATATTTCTAAAAATCCATTCCAACACTCACGAACTAAGCATATTGACATAAGGCACCATTTTATTCGAGATCTTGTCAAAAGGAAGAAATCGTGTGTCTATGTTCCAACATTTAAGTAATTTGCAGACATCTTCACAAAGCCATTAGATACTGCCACATTTGAGCTTCTCAGACAACACTTAGGTGTTTGTCGGATTTGAGGTACATCTTTATATAGCTTTTATTTAGTTGTAAATATTTTTCTCGTTTGATTTGTGTGTACAGAAAATCAGGAAAACAAAAATTGAAAGTATGGAGAAGCTATGTTGGAAGTTCAAGTGCTATGACATTAGTTGACAAGAGGGAAAAGTGAAATCGTTACCTCCCTTGGAAAGAGAAAAAAGTGTGCATGGGTAAATAGGTGAAAAAGAGAGAGTTAATGTTTGGTTCAAATTTTTATTCCATCTCTCTATCTTCCCTCTATTTTTGGCCTCTACTCTCATATTCCTTGGAATTTTCAAATTTTAGCAATCTCGTGTGATATATTGTTGCTAGACTTTTTGGGATTTCATCTCAAAGAATTCGATTTGAGTTCAAACACTTTCTCTTCATAAGAAAATCTCTTGCCAAAAACTTTTCCAACTCAAGGAAATCACCATGGCCAAGAACAAGAATCAGTGCAATGCTCAACTTCCCGATAACCCTAATGGCGACAATGAGCAGAGGGATGAAACCACGGCCAAGGGCGAATCTCCCTACCAAAAGGTAACTAGTCCGGATTCTCCACCCTTTAGCTTGCATAGCATGGATTTTAATTCATTGGATGAGTTCTTTGAATGGGTGCAAGCAAATTGAATTTCCACAGACTTGTCTAAGTTTAGTAATCAGAAAGGGGAAGTTCTTGATGTGGATGTCAAGGAGTTGTTTACTAGGGACATAGGAGATCTTCATGATGTGAAGAATCATAATCCTAGGCTACTGAGAAGAAAATATTGTGTATACAATGGGAAGGATAAGTTCCATGTTTATTCATATGCTCCTGGTCCTAGTAGTGTTAGGATAAAGGAAATTGATGATGCTGAGGCCGAGGGATTTGAGGTAATTAAATTCATTGACAGAATGCCATTAGAATTTTATGATGCTGAGGCTGCCAAGAGGATTAGAAGGAGAGTGTTAGATATGTTCCAACACAGAGAGCAGAGTTAGAAGCTGTTGAAGACATGGAAGTTAATGATCCAGTTCTGTGGTTTTCAGATGCTGATATGGGTGGCCAAGATTAGGTGTTTGATGATTATAATAGAAGTGCTTATGATGACCTAGAGTATTTAGAAGGTGGACAGACTTGAGGATTTTGTTTGATTAAGGAACATTCTAAGTATGTTGGAACACAGGAAGAAGCGGGACCTGAAGCTGAAATTGCTGCAGAAAATTAGCAAGTCGGTGGAGAGGTCAACCAAACTGAGCATGTTCCAACACAGGAACCTAACCTGACCTACTATAGTGCTAAGGTCAAGATGGATTTTTTCATGCTAGGAGGACTAAGAAGAAGATGGCTGCTACTGGAAATTCTCCACCAGCCAAGAAATCCAAGAAGAAAACCTATACCTCACCAAAGAAGAAGAAGGCTCTACCATTCATTCCTTTAACTGATGCATTGTTTAAAATTTATTTTGATGAAGGTTGTGAGGAGATGGGAAAGATATTTTTTAAAAGAAAAATTATTACTGAGCGGCCTCTTGATTTAGAGGCATGTGAAACTAGTGGATTTTCTGATTTTTTGGAGCTGGTTGATTTCAAGAAAGCATCTACTATGTTTGAGGAGTACAACAAGCAGGTGGTGTGTGAAGTCTATAGTGATTTGATGGAATTAAACTTAAATGATGAATCTCTCGGGTACAATAGGGTGTATGTGAAAGACAAGATTGTTAATTTCTCTACAGAGAAAATTAACAGGATATTGGGGCTGAAAACTCCAGAGTTTGGAGGAGTGTTTTTTGAGGAGTTAGAGGTCACATATGACCGAAATTTTCCAGTCATATCTGGAGGGACTAACACTGAGTAGCCTGTTACTGGATACTCTCATGCATCTTATCTATCATCCAGGTTATTCTTCTTATACCATGTTGCTATTCACTACTGGATTCCTTCGACCAGCACTACAACTTTTACAAGGGAGATGGCAAAAATATTGTACTGTGTTGGAACACAGAACCCAGTAAATCTGGGATTGCTTATACTACAGAATTTTGTAAGACGGGCACTTGCTCCTAAATCTAAGCATACTCTTGTGTATCCTTGTCTTATTACTGAGTTGGTTAGAAGTGCAAAGGTGAAAGCAAAGGCTCAAGATGAGATAGTGGAGACTGAGTCACTCAAGCCTAACAAGAAGACGTTTGGGATGAGAAAAGTGCACGAAATTCCCTGGGATCCAAAAGCTTCTACTTCTGCAGGTGCAGAGATCAAGGCCAAGTTAATGGTTCTGAATGCAAGGTTGGTGGATGTAGCTATCTAGATGGCTGCTCTTGAAGTAGAAAAGGCAAATATTGATAAGGAGAAGGCTCGGTTGGAAGCACATGATGATACTCCTGAACAAGATTGAAGGTTCTTAACTGATTATGTTCCAACATAGGTCAGGTGCTCAGTTCAGGGGAGGGGGGGATTTTATTGATACTTTGGGATTTGTCTGTGTTTTGTTTGCCTTTGGCAGTTCATGGCCCGAGGGGAAGAATATTTTGGATATTATTTTGACTTGGTTTGAAAGTTCTATAATCTGAATTATTCTTTTGTTCTAGGTGTCTGGTTTTCTTGGTTTTTTTGTACTATCAGATTTAGTACTTATATATGTTCCAACATAAGTAGATTTCTGGAAGATTTATGTTGTGAGATTGGAAGTTTTTCTTTGGGCTCTTATTTCCAAAATGATTAGATTCACAAATGCCAAAGTGAGAGATTGTAAAGTCAAGTGGTTTGCATTGATTATTTAATTGGCTATTGTGAATTGATTTGAAAACAAATACGTTCTATGTTGGAACATACATACAAACCGTAGCCTAACATGTTTTACAGAACAACAGAATATTGTGATTATGGTTATTTAGGGAAGTCTAGATATTTTGCAATATATTAAGCAGTGGAAGAAGCATACTAGGTTTATCAAAAATCCCTACAAATATGGAATTGGATTTATGAGACATGTGGGATATATTGAGATAAGGAAAATTCCTTTATTTATGTGATTTGGATATGCTTCAGAAGCAGATAAGGAATAGGAATATTATGGAGATAATCATTGAGAGTTCTGATATGCTCATAGACTATAAAGGGGACATCACTGCTGCATTATACTTACGGACTTAATTGCAAAATTGTACGCACAGATACTTTCCGAGAATACTGTGAGAGCCAGCAAATATATGTTCCAACATACATAACCTATTGTTCAAAGTTCATAATCCTATACCTTAATTCCTCAGGAGTAGGAGATCCAGCGTCGACAAGTTTCGAGGTCAGAGGGAGTCTTATCAAGGCGGATCGGTAGCAAAGGGAGCTTTCAGAATCCACATGAAATAATTAGATAGATAAGTATATTTGTATGGTGTACTTTTTATTGTATCTTTCTGATTAGTGAATTCATTCTGAGCTGAGCCCCGCAAGTGTAGGTGAAATTTACTAAACTGCGTAACCAAGTCTCGTGTCTCTAAGTTTTCACTTTAAATATACATGGCTAAATAGATTATGTTGGGACATAGTAATAATAATTAAAATAATTTGGTAAAACCAAATTTTAACTTGCAAAATGCAATTAGGATATTTAAAGTGGGGTGGAGGGAGTAGATAATAAGATCCAATAAAAAGAAATTTAAGTCCAAAATACGGGAATGATTTTTTCTGTATCACCTAAACATTTTTTTACATTTGGAAATGGACTTCGTCACATGGAAACTTGACCTGATTTCAAAATGACATTAATATGGAAATTGGGGGTATAAATGAAATTTATCTTAAATAACATTAATGTATCGATTACCCATTACACCGAGACTAAGGCAATTCATCTTATTCTGATGGAGGTTTGGAATGACTACTCCACCACCACTAATTCCGTCCATTAAGCTATCGGAGGCTTTTAGACGGATACAGATAATTCACCCACTAACGCATAGTGGAAAGCACACACACAACCTTTAGTAGATGGGTACTTGAATAATGTTGTGTTATTAATAACTCAACCACCAGCAGAATGTATTAATGGCTCCATCATGATAGCATCACACAAATCTCAAAACAATGGAATGTGTAGGGGTGAGTTTTTTTTACCGTTCAAAGTATCTGTCTCTCCTATAAAAGCAGTGTTTGTAAAACCCATTTGTAGATCATAAGTAGCACTTCAAGTATGAGGCTAAACACGGGTCTTCCAAACAAATGCTTCATCAAGATAGTTGAAGAACATAAAACCATAAAACCAGCAGAGAAGAAGCTATAGCAGAAGGCAAAGAAGGTGCAGGAACCATCAAGAAGATTTTGTGCAAATGGCTGATGAAAAAAAAGGGCAGGTGTTGGCGAAGGAACTTCTCAACCAAAGGAAAAAAAAGAAGAGGATGAAAGGGGTTTGGTACAAGAAGTTATTCGAGAGACAGTTCTTTAAGCACAATGTTGTTCGAGCAGAAGGTGAAATGTAGATCCCATCGGGAGACATGGGACGGAAGGGGGGCTGATGTATTCTACTGTAGCAGTTACCATATTATGTTTTGCTTAAGTCAACTTCTATTTAAGTTTCGTTTTGTTTCATTTTCACCTGGTGCTGCCGTTCATCCTCGTGTTTTTGGTATTGTATGACGAACTTATATTTTTATTCAAAGTTCAGTGTTTTGTCTTTAAATTTATTTAAAACTAAGAAAATTTTACCAATCACGTTTAGTGTTAGAGCTCCCAGTAGAGGGTAGTGTTTTGGTTGTTGTGTGGAGAGTAATGTGGAGGTTTGTCGACGGTAGATGTGTGAATTCATCTCCCAATACTCGGCCAACCTTTGGGTCAAACAGTTCAACAATTGTAGTATATTATTGTTCATGTAGTAATTGACCAACCGAAGTCCTAGATTAGGTCATTACAAATAGGGTTATTCAAAATATCAAACCTGGTTCGGCAAGACCTATTTTTACCCAGGCCTTTTGGGATGGGTCCGGTCAATTTTCAATTTAGGTCAACTGTGTTGAGTCAAAATGGGTCGGTGCGGAATTTGATCCAAAATGACCCATTTTGACCCATTCGTAATTTTGTTCCATTTTTCATGGAAAAAAATCCATAATAAAATATTAAATTAATTTACTCCATATACAATTTGAACATTCTTGGTAAAAAATATATTCCGAAATCTATTAAATATATTCCGCCATTAGTATACTTTGTAAACAATTTGACCATTTTTGAGAAAAAATATATTCGACCATTAATTTACTTCACAAACAATTTAACATCTTTGAAAAATATTTATTTCTAAACCTATATATATATATATTAAAGAACATGTTTATTATTTTCATATGATTTTGGTCAATTAGGGTCAATTTGGGTTGACCCACTACCCAGACTGACCCGACCCAAAACTATGGGAATTTTTAACCGACCCGTCCCAACCCAGTTGACCTTAATTTTTTGATTAATTTGGGCCATGTTAGCTGCTCCGCCCCGACCCGCCACGATGTATGAACACCCCTAATAGCAAATAGTGATCTATCAATAATGCTTGAACTAATTAGTATAGTAAATGGTTTTGAACAAACAACACCAATATGTATAGAAAAGTGTGTTGCTAGCTTATGTTTCAGTTGAAAGCAATAACATAAGGTTTTCAAATGTGATAGTGGTAGTGTAACCCACTAAATGTCAACCCGTATACAATCATTGTGCCATTTAGTCCGGGATGAGGGGAGTAAGTTTCTAAATATGTACTGTACTTCTTATGCGCCCCCTGGTATACTATCTATATCCTATTTTTGTTACATTTATATCTAGTTTGAGATGCTGATAGTCTAACTTGATCGTTTCAGACTAGGGGAGCAGATATGTGCATGAATGAATGGGATGGCGGAAGTACAGTCCGAAGATATTTTCTGAATATACGGTAGAAGTACATACATTTGGTAAGGTCACAATAAATTTATAAACTAATATATATAATAAACTTTTTTTCCTTAAAAATCATCCAAAGATGGGGGAAATTATATTAGGCCTTCCCAAGCCGTGTAAAATAACAGAAATTGAAAACAGGAACAGAAAATGAAGCCATTGGTTTAGTTGGAATTTACATGAGGGAGCTAAAGCTAATGAAGCAACATTTGTTGCTTCCAAAATGTAGTAAAAAAACTAGCTAATTGTTGGAGGATTACGAAGACTGTTAGTAAATTTAGGAAGAATATCGAACTTATTAGTGAATCGAAAGATCGAGACACAGGTCAGTCAGACACATCCCAAAAGCACTAAGGAGCCTATCTTCTAGATAAAAGTATCGAAAGAGTCGCTAATTTCAACAAAGAAAAACTGCATCAAGCAAATCACTTCATCCTTAAGCCTTCATTGCCTTTAAAAACCGCATTCAATACACCTGCAAGTAACATTTTATCAGTAGCACCCATTCAATGTAAAAATCTTAAGGAAGGTGTACCTATCTGATCTAGTCTAAGTAGCCCCTGAATGTTATTAGATAACATATTAAAAGTAAACATGGATACACTAGTCTCAGCTTTGAGACATGTCTTAGCAAGAGCATCAGCTACCAGATTAGCTTTCCTCTGAATATGAACAAGAATAATATTTCCCAAGATTTGCTTTGTGTTATCAGCTAATTGAAACAGTGGCCAGGGGGCATATAATGGATCAAGAACTGACTTCACAGCATTCATACAGTCAGATTCAAGGCAAGCATAAGTAAAGAAACCAGCATATTTCTGTATGGCAAAATTTATTGCCTTCATTTCAACTTCCTGAGGGGAATTAGCAGCTATAAATTTAGTATAAGCAGCAATAAAGCCACCCCTGCTATCTCTTATGATCATACCAATTCCACACATATTCAATTGACCATTCCATGCAGCATCTACGTTAATTTTATAACCCCTACATGGTTTAGTCCAAGCAATTTTGAGGATTTTTGGCTTTGGAGGTAGTTTAATTAGAGGGAGAAAAGAGTGATCAGTAATGTCAATGTCTACTTTAGCTTTTATGAAAATAGGTTTAGCAGTGAACATATAAAAAATTTGTTCCTTGATGTGAGATAGACTAAACCTGTTAATGGGATGGCAGAATCATACAAAATTTTGTTCCTCATTTTCCACAAATGCCAACATGTAATAGCAGCAGCAGATCTAATAATTTCAGAGTGGAGAGCCCTCAGACCAGAATATGTCAAGTAGCAAGAAAGTCTATCCCATATAGATGGGTAAACCATTCCTGAAATTCCCATGAATGAGTGGACTACTTTCCAAATTTGAACAGCAAATGAACACGAATTAAAAAAATGATCCAATAAATCCTCATGATTATTACACATACAGCACTTAGAAGGCAGTGAGAATCTCAAATTGCGCAGGACATTGTCAAAGGGAAGAAAAGAATTCATCATTTTCCACATGAAGACAAAAATCTTTTTTTCAATTCTTGAACTCCAAATATATTGAGCAGAAAGGAAAGTACCTCTCTGATTTCTGAGCAGGAGATAAGTGGATTTAAAAGAGAATTCACCTTTGGGACCCGGTTTCCATATGAGTCTATCTTTCCTGTGTGAAAATAGATTTGCTTCCTGTAAAAGAGTGACAGCATGAGGGGATAGAAAAGGGGAAATTTCCTGAAGCATAAATGATTTGTTTGTAATGAAGTCTGAGACTGTACATGAGTACAAAATATTGACAAGGTTTGGATCACACAAATCCTCAACTGGATCAATATCTAACCAGTTTGAGGTCCGGAAATTACAATCTCCTCTTCCCACTATAACCCTGGAGTTAGTTTCTGCCCAAGTATTAATTTCACTGATTCTCTTCCAGTTTGGGGAGTTTCTGGAAGAGAAAGGCAGTGATGCAACTAGGTGAGTCCATAGTGCCTCAGTCTTTTGAAACTTCCACCACAACTTAACTGAGCATGCTTTTATGATGGTGGTTATTGATCTAAAACCTAGACCATTTTGGTTTATGGGATAGCAAAGTGCATCCCATTTCCTCCATGATCTTTTAGGTTTTTGATCAATATTCCCCCAAAAAAATTTACTGAGTTTTTTCTCTATGGCAGAAATGATCTCATTGCTAGGCTTTAGGACTGACCATATATGTTGAGGAATGGAGTAGATACACGACTGTATTAATGTGATTTTCCCCCCAGTAGAGAGCCACCTATTTTTCCAACCCCCAATCCTATTATCTATCTGCTCAATTATAGGTTGGAAATAGATTTTCCTGGCTATCCCTGTGAAAATGGGAACTCCCAGATATGTGAAGGGGAATCTACCAATTTTCATACCTAGAGCCCTTCTTATATTGCTGACTTTATGAACAGAGGCATGTTTTCCTATGTAGATGTCACTTTTACTGTAATTTATCTTTTGGCCAGTAACATCTTCAAATTTTGTGAGGAAGGCCTTAAATCTGATCAGTGTTTGATTATTTGCTGTTAAGAAGACCACAGTATCATCAGCATAAGATAAGTGTGAAATTTGTAGGGCATTACCTGGTAGATCATAATATGAGAGTTTACCATTCAGAAAAATGAAAGCTAAACTCCTGGTAAAGGACTCAGAGAAGATATTAAAAAGAAAAGGGTAGAGGGGATCTCCCTGTTTAATTCCCCTTGTAGACTGAAAATAACCTACAGGTTTACCATTTATAAGGATTGAGAACCAGGCCTGTGCTAAATTCTTCATAATGATGAAGATGAATTTTGCAGAAAAACCAAATCTAGCAAGAACAGAATAAAGGAATGACCACTTAACTCTATCAAAGGCTTTCTTAAGATCAAGTTTAACAATGCAGTTGGGATCCCTTTTTTTTCCTGTTCAAAAACCTGACCATTTCTTGCAGGTAGATGACATTATCCGATATGTCTCTTCCTTTAAGAAAAGTTGTTTGATGTGGGGAAATAATTTTTGGCATTATAGACTTAAGTCTTTCCATTAACACTTTGGAAAAGATTTTGTTAAGAACATTGGAGAGACTTATTGGTCTGTAATCATCAAATGAGATAGGGGTTTGTTTTTTCGGGATAATGGCAATCCAGGTGCTACCAATGCCCCTTGGAATATTACTTACAGCAAGAAAATCATTTACAGCAGACAGTAAATCCATAGCAATTATATCCCAAGAATTAATGTAGAATTTAGCTGTGAATCCATCAGGCCCCAGACTGCTATTCTTATTCAAACTTAGCACAATATCCCTAAGTTCAATCAGTGAGGCAGGTTGCAGGAGTCTCTCATTTTCTTCCTGAGTGATCAGTTTAGGAATTTGGCTAAGGAAGTGTGATTTGTAAAAATTGCTATCAGAGGGACTGTCTTCTGTTAAAAGATCTTGGTAATAGTGAATGGCATCATTTTCAATATCATGTATACTATCTATCCACTGGCCATTACTATTCCTAATTTTTGTAATCTTTAATCTGCACTTTCTCTCCTTGACCGAGTTATGGAAAAAACTAGTGTTATTGTCCCCCTCCTTTAGCCATTTAATCTTTGCCTTATGTTTCCAGAAACTTTTCTGCTCTACTAGAGACCTAACTAACTTAGCCTTAGCCTCTTTTAGCTTCAGCATATTTCCCTCAGAAGCATCTAGGTCATACTTCTGCTCCTGAGTGTGGAGAGCAGCTTCAGCTTTTATGACATTATCAGTTATGTTACCAAAAATTTCTTTATTCCAAATTTTGAGCTCTTTTTTCAGTCTTACCAGCTTGAGGAAAAAACCAAGCATTCCTGATTTGTGATGAGGCAGATCCTAGTTTTGTCTAATCACTTCACTGAATTCTTTCCTTTTATACCATGTATTTAAGAATCTAAATGGTCTAGGAGTAGAAAGGATATCACTGCCAATAGTGAGAAGCATAGGATTGTGGTCAGAAGATATTCGATTCAAAATGTGGACAGATGATGTAGGAAAATTGGAAGACCATGAAGAGGTACAAAGGCCTCTATCTAGTCTTTGAATAGTAGGGTTCCTTAGTCTGTTATTGCTCCAAGTGAACAGATTCCCAACTGTATTAATTTCTTACAAAGCCATAACATTAATAAAATCTTTAAAGTCCCTCATACTACCTAGTTTAGGAGTAGAAGGACCTTTATATTCATTTATTGATGTTATAGCATTAAAATCACCTATGAAAATAGAATCAGAGTGGTTTAATGACTTAAGATCAGACCAAAGGGAAGTCCCGCCATTTCTAGTTCTAAGTCCATACACAAAGAATGCATCCATACCTTTATTCAGAGTTAGACTATTCACATTAACAGCTAAAAATTGCAGATTATCACATTTCAAGGTTAGAGTTATGCTGGAGTTCCAGAAAAGCCAAATCTGGCCATTGCCAGCCTGCAAACAGTTATCAAAATGTAAACGATGTCTATAGGCATCACATTGCAAATTATCATGTTTTGGTTCAATCAAGCATAAAAGATCTAAGCTGTGCCTATTTATCAAATTATGAAGTCTTAGCATAGAAGTGTCCATTCCCCTAATGTTCCAAACCAGAAACTTAATCTTAAGTGTTGTGTTATTCATAAGGAAACATTGTTAGAGCTTTTTGATCTAGTCATGATAGTATTTAACTGTGTTAAATAGGTCTCATTCCTATGGTTAGAAACTGTGTCTGTTTGTTTCCCTTTTTTCGACTTGGATGATCCAGGGTGGGAACTAGATACCTGACTTACCTGGGTAACAACAGTATCATCACCAGTGTCAAAAGGAGCAGAAGTTGGGATGTCACTAGGAGGAGCCTCCTCATTGGATATATCCTCATTATCAAGTGGTAGGAACCTGTTTTGCCTATGCTTCTGCTGGGAGAAAATGAAATTTTTTGCAGCAACAATAGAGTTAAAAGGGGAGAAAGGCTTACCCCGTTTGCTAGGAATGTCATCCTTAGGAAAACCTACCTTTTTATTGAGATGAGGAGGGGCAGATAAGGATTGTTTGGTCAAGTATATAGGAGACCGAAGGAGAGAATCCAAGGCCACATCAGTTTTAGCTTGATTCACTTTAAGTAATTCAGTATTGGCATTATTACCCTCAACTTTTTCCTGGTTAGGGATCAAAACTTGATTCCTATCTACAACTTGTTTCTCAACATTAGAGTCAATAATCAGCAGGTCAGGTTGCTCAGTAACATGATTATCTTTGGTTTGATTATCAGCCCTCTCATGAGTAGAAACCATATCCTCATTTTGATCAACATTTGTTTCCCCAGCCTCATTATGATCAACATTTTTAGTCTGAACTACTTTCTGTTTTGGGATATATCTAAGATTCAGAGTAGACAGGATTTTCAGTTTATCAGAAACCGAAAAACTAGAACCCCCTGCCTTGTTAATTCTTTCATTTATTCGGCTGACTACACCCTGCTCATGATCATCATAAACCAATTGTTGATCCTTAGACTTTCCCGTATCACTATGGTTAGGGATAGGTTTATCCATCTTATATATCTTTGGCTCTTAAGTTCTGGATGTAAGTAAATGCACAGGTTATCATCATGTCCTATAACTTTACAGTGGTGGCAATAAAGGGGAAGATCCTCGAATTCTAAGTGAAGTTTAACCACATTGTATTCTATTCCATCCTCCTCAATGCCCACTCTAATGAATGCCGGCTATTTTTTTTAGTCAATTTCAACGCACATATTTACAGCAGATGGTCTAGTTAGGCCAGCAGTTGCAGAGTCCAATTTAATATAGTTACCTATCTGATTACCCATGGATTCTAGCATAGTGAGGTTATAGAAAAATACTGGAACATGATGGATAGTGACCCAAACAGGAACTATCGAGGATTCAACCTCGGGGGAGAAATCAGTAGTCCATTTAAGCACTTTCATGGGGGCATTATTGAAATTCCACTGACCTTTGATCCATAGTTGCTGGTAATCTTCCTTGTCCTGGAAGCGGATCAGTACGTGCCTGAAGTCGATGGAGCCCAGCTGAAATTTACCTTTGAAGCCCACAGAGTTGAAAGTGTCATTCAGAGCTGCCATGGATGGTTTCCCTCGTGCAAACTTACCCACCAAGGCATTTTGATAATGAGAAGCAAGGATTTCCGCCTCTTTCCTGGTTACCAGGCAAGATATTTCCCCCTTGTAGTTGGTTTTTGGGACAATTTCGGGATTAGAGGGGAGGGAAACGGATAGAGGTGGGGGTCGATTGCCCAAAGCTTGTAGAAAAGTTTTGGCCGGTGCAATTCCGCCGCGGCCTGGCGGAGGAGCCGCCATGATTGGATCAAAGAAGACGCAGAAAGGACCGTTAGCGGTAGGAACAGTGAAAGTAAAAAAGGAAAGAAGAAAAAGGATGAGAAATGGTATGTGTTTCGCACTTCGATCGCACACAGCTACAGTAATCGGCAATACAATCGATGAAAACTTGATCGCTTTGAATATACATAATAAACATAACCTGTAAGCATAACTTGAATTCTACTTAACATATATGATGAATGTTTTTTAAAAAAATTGTTGGATTTCGACATATGTAACCAGAGATGTTGACGGTCAAACATGATCCTTACATCCGTGATAAGGAAATCTATAATATATAAACTATAATAATAACAAAAACAACAAGTTTTTGGCCAAGTGACTTTCCCACAGCTTGCCATGTAAGCTTGCCATATCAGCTTTCTAATTTCATATTTATCTTCCTTTCTTAATTCATGTCATTTTCATTTATTAATTTATGAATCACTAATTTGGTCCGGCTAATGTACTTTCTAACAAATATTTATCTGTCATGCATGCATCATATTAATAAGATCCTTCTTAGGAAAACTTAACCTGGTAACTAAATTTAACCTATAAATCATTTTTAATACCATATCTAATTATCTAATAATTCAAACTGTTTGGCCAAATACTAGTTCAACAATAAAATAATAATTTACCCATATTATTATGTAATATTTTATCTTTTGTATAAGAATACTTTTTTTGAAAAATATGAATATGTAACTGCTCTATCCCAACTTTATTTTCACTCTTAGTATTTCAACATTATTCACTATGAAAGTTTGATAGCATATTTGAATAGATATGTAAACAATAATACTATCATATATGATATTGTTGAATCCGTTGTAATAAGTAGTTTTCCACTTTAATAGTTATCTTCCTTTCTTAATTCATTTCATGTTCATTTTTTAGTTCATATATCACTAATTTGGTTCGGCTAATCTACTTAATCGCAGATATTTATTTGTCATGCATGATATCATAAAAAATAAGATCCTTCTTAATCAAGCTTAAATTGGTAACCAAATCTAACCTATAAATCATGTATGTTACCGTATCTAATTATCTAATAATCTAGTAATTCAAACTATTCAATCAAATACTAATTCGTAGATGCGAGGTAAATATCCCACTCTTAAATGGTCAAAATCAAGTTCCTAGGTATGCTAAATATCTTAAGGAATTGTGTACCATCAATAGGAAACAAAAATTGAAAAATAAGAAAAAAAGTGAGAAGGAGAGAAACCCCCGAATGCTCACGTGCTTGAGATCACCATGGAAAAATAAGGTGAGTTGTTGGAGATGTTAAGGGAACATGAAGAAACCCTGAGCTATTTGAAGAATGTTTTGTGGGGGATGATGTGAATCCCGATTTTTTTTGACTCGGATCAAGGAAAAGGGACCGATCATCTCGGTTCATTTTTTGAGTAAGCTCCAAGAAGGGGAGTAAGTCGTGCCGACGACAAATATACTTAGTTTTGATCATCTGTATCATCCTTCATGACTTTCCATTAATGATTTTTGGTTTTTAGTTTTTATCGTTAGTTTCATTGTTTTGTTTTGTACTTTTCATGGTTTTTTCCATGATTTGTATCAATTTGAACCCAAAGCATTGGATGGATGAAGGGAGAAATACTTGGACTCAAGAAGGAAAATCTTGGGCAAGGAATGAGATGAAAAATGTTTTTAAGTACCAGGTAGGTTGCCCATCGTGAGTTGCGACCACCTCGCTGCGAGTCGCAACAGGCTCAGAATATTTTTCCAAATATTGAGCCCTTGGACTCCACTTTTCACGAGCCGTGATGGCCACATCATGAGTCATGACGGTTTGGTCGCGATCGCGACCAAATTAGAAGAATTTTGCATGGAAGTTAGCCCTCAGGCTCCACCTTTTACGCCTCGCGACAGTCCCATTGCGAGTCATAACGGACCATCGCAGGTTTCAACATATTGGCCACGAGTCGCTACGAGGGCTTTTACCAGAGGTGCCTGTTGGCCTACCCGTTGCAAGTCACGAAGGACTCATCACGAGTTGCGACGGGCGTACAGAATTGTCTAAATAAATAGGCAAAACCCATTTCTCCTCCACTTCCACTTCTACACATCAAAACCCCTTTTTCTTCCTTTCATCTCCTTCATTCTCTCCACCTAATTCCATCAATCCCAACCACCACACCATCGCAAATACATCACACATCCATAACCCAAGTTCCTTATCCTCTCAATCATCCAAAAACACCCCCAAATCAACCAAATTTGTGAAAATCCCGAAACCCTTGTTTTTGGGGATTTATCAAATTTGGGCGAATTAGGCTCAAATTAGTTGTGGGATTTATTGTTTCACCCTCATACACACACTAGTGATACGATTCCTCACTTTTGAACATTTGAATTATGAATTGTGTGTAGTGTAATTTTGGTTAAAATTGTGCATTTTGTGAATCATGATATATTGGGTATGTTATGATAAATCTTCACAATTTGGGCCTTGAATTGCAAATACCTTGTATACATTATCATGTTGGATACTTTGCAATGGTAAATGTGGGTGATGTTTTGTAGTTTAGCATTGACCGGGACTTGTGCATATTGTGCTTATAATTTGGTTGGATGTGGGATAGCATTATGATCATTTTGATTGTGTTGATTTTCTCATGTTGGTTTTGTGCTTGCATTGTGTTTATATTTCTGTTTTGGTTGAGAATTTGGTTGTGCCTTGTACTAGACATTAGTCATGTTGGCTTGATTAACCATAGTTGATATTTGGATGCAATGTTATTATGATCAGACTAGTTTGGCCAAGGCACTTGAATGTTAACATGTGAACATACTTATGGTAGCCACAATAGTTAGGCATGACTGTGATTATGGGATATAGCATGTTAGATGTTTAACTATGTGTTGACCTAATGAAATTTAGAATATGGGCATGTTGAGCTTGACATGGATTGTATTTGCAATTATGGTACAGACTTGAACTGGTTAGCTTCGATTTAATTTGGTTTGTGATGTTGACAAAACTAGTTTTAAGGTTGAGTATGATTTTGTGATATTTCATGTATGTATATTCCTGTGCGTTTAACTAGTTTGCAGTGGTTATTAGACATAACCCCTACCAAGAGACCTAGGGCTCCTCCACGAGGTGGGCACACTATCGCTTCACCTCCACCTCCGCCGCCAGCTCCGAAGTCGAGCCCTATACCTCCTCCTCCTGATAGGTGCATGGGATGAACTTGGATCACCAGGCCCTATGTGGAGAGGTGGGAAGCCATGGTCAGCCGCCAGCTCAAGGAGACGAGTTTTGTTAACATGCCCATATTGGACGCTCTTGGGCTCACCCTGCCAGTCTGATATCTCCTCACCAACAGGTAGGGTTTGAGGGTTTCATAGGTAAGAGTATCCCCTCCTACCGGTGATACACTTTGGAGTTCCTATCCATGGTCAGGATATGCAGCATGAGGGATGATCAACTTTGCGAGAGGTACATCAATTTCCACCTAAATGATATACCTTGAGAGATGACCGTCTTACAGGTTGAGAAAGCCTTTGTATGGTACACGGCTGAGATCTTGGCAAGGTTGGACCCACATGCCCAGGATCAATCGATTAAGAATGACATACAATTTTTGAGTATCATCAACATGAAGGCGAAGAATTCACACAATAAGAGAAGTGGCATCATCCATCCCGCACTCCGTTATATGCACATACTTTATTTCCGGTACAGTTCTGTGCTCGGCGGAGCCAACGAATGTGCCAGACAATGACATTCACTTCTTATGGCACTTAATGAGTGAGGGATTGGGATACGGGTTATGGTCCGAGCTTTGTATGAAGAGGGTCATAGAGGTGAGAGGTAGGCTAAAGGGGAAGATTATGGTTGGAGGTATTATCGGCCTATTGATGGAGTACCTAGGATTAGTCGCATCGGCTGATTTTCCGCACCTAGGGAGGCACACTTCCTACCTCATCACTGCAGAGAGGTTGGTGCAATTTGAGATCCTTAGCGCCAAATAGACCACATGGGTATTTCATTAGATATATGGCGCCAGGAAGGTCACATTCATGGCACTTACTCAGCCCAACAAGACGGAGTTAGAGTTTGATACACCCCTGTTCAGCGCGATGTTAGTAGTTTTCCTTTCACTAAGCAACATTAGTAGCACTCTCCATAGCCTCCAGTAGAGAACGAGCTTATGCAGGAGGATTATGTGCCACCTCACTACTCCTAGACTCCACCTGATTTCTATGAGCGTATGATGCAGACTATGCAGTATGGATTCCACCGACAGGGCAGCATGATACTGGAGAACAATGTGTTTGTCTCCTAGAGCATGATCGACATGGATGAGGAGATTGACCACCTATCGGCTTGTATCCATGAGATGTATTCCAAAGCAGGTGGTGTCTCAGACCCTGATCCTAGAGCAGAGCAGCGTAGAGCTAGGAAGCAGAGGACCACAGACTAGCTGGCTCATTATAAGCAGCATTATTTTGGTGGTGGCCCTTCTTCCTCACCATTGATTTGTGAGCATTATATTCTTACACTTCCCATACTTCGATGTGTATGATTTTTCCCTATTTTTCTACATTGAGGGCAGTGTAGCATTCTAAGTGTGGGAAGGGGTATTTACTGATCTCACTGCTGGGTTAACTTGCAAAATTTGGATATTTCTTTTGCTTTGTTTTGCATATTTTCCCCTTCTTGTTTTGGGGATGCTTTCCTTTTGATGTACTTGGATGAGATTAGCTTTGATATTTTTCTTAGCCTTAACATTTGGAAATCACTTCGCTATATTTTCGGAATGGAGAAACATGAAAAATTTAAAAAAGATAGAAAGGGAAAAAGAAAAAAAATAATGTAAACAAAAGAATCCCGCTAAGTTGAAAACCCAAGAGGGCATCTTAAGAAACATCGGGGGCTCGGATAGGTCGAAAACCTGAAAGGGCAACCTAGGTAAAAATGAGAGGATAAATGTTTGGAGAAAGGTGAGATGTAAGCCGAAGAAACATGATGTGTGGTTAGGATGAAAACCCGAAAGGGCTCCTAGGCAAAATGATGGAAAGAGAGAAAAAATGTTATGAGTTCACTCATTTGCTGGCGTTGAAGTCATAAGGTTGCGGTAGCGACATGGATGGATTGGGTAGCTTGACATCTTGAGGACCTCTTGGGATTGGGATTGGGAATGGGAAATTTAAATATCAACTTCTTATTTGCCATTGTTATATGTAGATAAACATATTAACAATCAACCATGTTTCTTGATTAGCGTGATGTTGACTGCAGTGCAAATAGAGTTGGGACGAAGGGAGTAGTATAATTTAAATAGTTTATAAAATTATAATTTATTTTTCTTTGAGAGCATGTCCTTACATGGTTTTTTAATTTCCTTTTAAAAGAGATATAATTTTATCAATTCAGTTAAATAATTATTCATTCATTATTGACTGGCATTTCTTATTTTTATTACTACAATTTTTACGACTTAAATATTTTATATAATAGTTACTAATTTTCTATGTAAAACACACATGTGTTGACAAGGGTCTTGCCAATTTTTTTTCATTCAATGCATTATAATATTAGTTATTAATTTATTATAAATTTTGCACCATGTGTAAATCTCATATACATATAACCATAAATTCATACTTATTTAAACTAGAAAATATATTATATTCTAAATTTTTTGTTTCGAATGCATGCATGAGCACAGGGTGTTATCTAGTAATAATTAAAATAGCAAGTTTTTGGCCAGGTGGCTTCCTCACACCTCGCCACATAAGCTTGCCATGTAAGCTTTCCATGTAAGCTTTCCATGTAAGCTTTCCACTTTCATATTTATCCTCCTTTCTTAATTCATGTCATGTCCATTTAATTAAAATCTCACTAATTTGTTCCAACTAATCTACTTTCTCACAAATATTTAAAAGTCATGCATGCATTATATATCAGAAATAATAAGATCCTACTTAAGAAAAATTAACTTGGTAAATAAATTCAACCAATAAATCATGTTTAATACCATATTTAATTATCTAATAATATAATAATTCAAACTGTTCAGCCAACTACAAATCCGACAAAAAAAACTAATTTACCCATATTATATGTAATATTTAGTCTTCTGTGTAAAAATTATTTATTTGAAAAATATGAATATGTATTCCTTCTATCCCAACTTTATTTGCACACTTGGTTTTTTGACATTTTTCACTTTGAAAGTTTGATACTCCCTTTGTACCAGCCATATCGACACACTTTTTGGTCAACTTTCTTAGGTCATATTTTACCACCAATAACTTTAGTTACATATACTAATGGTGTATTAAAATTTAATATTCAGAAAATACATTATGCAGAGAATCTAACGATATCTCAAATGAAGATTTTGGCGTCTATATACTAGTTAAAATTTATGGTCAAACGTGTCTTGAGAAAGTTGACCAAAAAGTATGCAGATATGGCTGGGATAGAGGGAATATCATATTTGAACAGATATGTAAACAATAATACTATCATATATGATATTGCTAAAATCGTTGTAATAAGTAGTTTCTAAATATCATTTTTTATTTTTCATTATTATACGTAGATAAATAAACATATTTCTTGATTAGCGTGATAATGATTGCAGTATAAATACAAGTTGGGATAAAATTATTAGCACATGTCCTTACATGTTTTTTGTATTTCCTTCTAAAAGAGATATAATTTAAAAGAATTATAACAGTCTCGATCATCCTAACATTAGCCTTATTAGGTACCAATAGTATAGTGCCATGTATAATTTAATTAAGATTTGATTGGTCCATTTAAAATTTCAATACTTACTTGAAATATCTAAACTTTATCCAATAAATGCATAAACCCTTGTTGGAAATCATTAATCAAGTGGCCCAATCAAAAATAATAATTAATGATGATGTTTCTTCAAATGATTGATGCCTGACAAGACTTTATATCAGGATGATCATGACAATTATTTTCCTCATAATTTTATAAATAAGTTAAATAATTTTTCGTTGATTATCGACAGTCATTTCTAATATTTATTACTTTAACTTTTATAGTGTATATATTTGTATACAATAGTATAACTTTCTATGTAAAAAATACATGTGTCGACAAGGATCGAGTCGATTATGTTTCATTCAATGCATTACAATATTCGTTAATGTACTAATTTATTAAAAATCCTACACCATGTGTATTTACATATAAATATAACCATAAATGAATATTATTTAAAAAACATATTATATTATATTTTAATTTTTCGTACAAAATTCATGCATCGGCACAGGGTGTTATCTTGTATGCCATTATTGCTACACATCTAGCTTAGAATTTAAATTTACCATTACTTGCACTGGGTTCCATCCCAATCTTCTTTGACACACCCCATCCTGTATTAGAACCACATTCTCCTGCTCTCTATGTTGTTGACCAGCATATTCCAAAACACTCTTGAATTGGTTCACATCTGACCCGGATACTATAAACTATAAATGGCAGACAACAATTTCACTAAAAGAGCCATAGATGTCAAGCTGAAATTGCAGGAATCCATACTAGCTGGTAAGTGATGTGTCCATTTTATGTGCATAACTTAGTACTTTTTAGGATTACTTTTGTGCTCTTTTATTTATCAAGAGCTTGTTTTTACCTTGAAATTCTCTTAGGAGAGGTAAGAGCGACTTTACGTTCTTTTACCTCTTCTAAGTGGATTTTGCGTGACAAAGACAGAACATGGAGGCTTGAAGAAAGGAGGCTGTTGAAAATCACCTTTTTAAGAGTTCGAAGACTTGCTTAAAAAATTTGAAGAATTGAAGACCCGGGGCCATTGATGATCATCTTTTGAAGACTTTGAAGACTTGCTTCAAATATATGAAGACTTGAAGAATGAGAGGGATTATTGTGAATATGAGTGCTTGCTAAAAGAAGAAGAAAAGAAGACAAGGGTAAGTTTAGGCGCTTATCGCGAGTCGCGATGCACGGGAGGTCAGAACCTAACCTTATCCTTTTTGTACTATAAATAGCATTCTCTTTCCTCTCATTCATAACTTCTTCTCCATCCGATTTTGGTACTATTATAACCCTAGTTTTCCACCATTTTCATCTTTGATTTCTCTTGTATTATGTTTGGTATGTTAGCATCAATTAGTATGAGGGAAATTTTTAGGAAAGGCGGCCTTTCGATAAGTTTATGGACGGTTCACAGGGGCACTTACCTTAAATGTTGTAATTGTTTTTATAAATTTTAAATATTGCATTTTAAAAGTTTAAAAAGTAATAATATGTATTTTAAGGTGAAAATATAAACATATATGATGCAAAAATATATTTTTAAAAATTATCAATTTTGTATGTAATTTAACAAATGCAGTATATAAGGTAAGAAATAAGTGGCATTCCCATAAGCTTATGGACAGACCGCCTGTCAGGAGACCTACTCTTAGTATGAACTCTGGTAGCTAAATCTAGTTCTTGGGAGCAATTTATTGAAGCTTCCAAACATATGTGGTGAGATTCTCTATTTTCTCATTTATGAACATTTATTGAAAATCATTTATTATGCCATTAATGTTGTGTTTTTCCTCATTTATACCATGGGTTTCTTGAGTATATGAAGTGTTTGTATGATTGAAGTGTTAAGGTGTTAGGAAAGTTGCAAATTTCTTAGCTCATTTGACATGAAATCCAATAGCATTGATTTAAAACTTCTTGTGTATAATGTGTGGTGATTCTTGCTAGATGAGTATGTTGGTATGGATTGTTCTCATATTTATCCCATAGATGCAAAGAAAGGTTGAACCTTAAATGTGGTTTGTTCTACGGTTAACCTAGTAAATGCTTTGTTTGATTAAATGACTATATCTCTGGTAGAAGGCTTGTTGTTATCAAACCTATGGTCCTTTGTGTGAAATTCCATTGATGAAATACCTCTATGGTGTTGTTTTCCTAGGGTGATCATCAATGAGGTTTGAAAATGGTCGTTGTTTGTCTTTGCAAACTACTATTAAGAAGGAATGAATGTTGATCTTCAAATGAGAAGTGATAACATTTCCCATAGACAATAAATGTAATTGAATGAATCTATGATCTTTAGGAAGTGTGGAACTGGAAGTCGATTGCCCCCAAGGCTACGTTAATTGTTATTTTAATCATATATTTAGTTTTTGATGCATGAATAACATGGTTCTCTTGCTTTGCTAGTTGTTGTGTTTCAATTTTATAACTTAGGACCAAAAACCAACCAACCCCCCCCCTTTTATAGGTATCTATATATGCTTATAACTACTATGTTTTCCCCTATACATGTTTAAACACTTGGAAAGATCTCTCTTCTCGTGGACAATCCCAACTTTCCATTAACTACTTAATTGTTGATAGGAAGCATTATGAGTTAAAAATATAACTTTTAGAGGTACAACGATGACCTCCCAAATTTTGGCGCCGCTGCCGGGGAAGAGGCGTTTATTTTTAAGTTTTTGGCCATATTATGTGTAATTATGTGCTAGTTGTAAATATTTATTATTTTTCTTTTGTTTTGATTTCTTAGTTGACTTTTCAGCTTCACTTAGCTTGGAGACTTACTTTTCAAGTTCTTGGTGTATGGTTTGTACGCAATCCTCTTCTCAAGAACCCCTACACTACGACTCCGAGTTAGATTTGAATTTGAGATGGGCTAGGAGGATTTCCTCGGAAAGTGAGAATAACACCCCTCATAGTGATCATTTTGTGGATACTTATACTTCTATGGAGCATCAAAACAAGCACGAAGATGAGCATCCAAGAGGAGGGCCCCAACATCCTCCTCTTCAAGGGAGAGCTCCTTCTCTCCATGGAATGGAATTTCCTTTCGGTTAAGCCTTGTTGAGGGACATTATGGCCCCCAACCTTGATCAACAACCAATGTGAATTAAGTATCCCTTGGTTGGACCAAATGGTCACTTTGAGCTAAAGACCGAGTTTATAAACATTCTACTTATCTTCCTTGGTAGGCAAGGGGAGAACTCTAACAAGCATCTCACTGAGTTCCACTTTTTATGTGGTGGTACAGTCCCCCATGGAGGGGATGAAGATTTTTACAAGTTAAAGGCAATCCCGTTCACATTGAGGGATGGTGCAAGAGATTGCCTCCACTACCTACCACCCAAGAGTATAAAAAGTTGGCTTGACATGAAGATGAAATTTCTAGCCAAGTACTTCCCGACCTCAAAGTCCGCCGCTTTGAAGAAGGACATAAGCAACATCCTCCAATGTCATGAAGAATCTCTGTTTGACTATTGGGAGAGATTCAAGAAACTTCTCGCAAGTTGTCCTTACCAGGGGTATTCAGAGGGAGATTTGGTCTACTACTTCTACAATGGTCTTCTTGTTGAGGACCAAAGATTAGTGAGGATTTCTTGTGGTTGTAGCCTTGGGAACAAGACTTCATCGGAGGCTATGCAATTATATGAGGAAGTAGCAGTGGAGTCAAGGAACTTTAGTTCAAGGACCGATTTGATAAGGATGAATCCAATGCCCGCAAGTGACCCTTCTAATAGTGGAAAGCTTGAGGACCAAGTCTCGACCCCTGCTTCTATGGTGAAAATATTGATGACCAAGCCCGAAAATGTGCCACACGTTAAATCATGGGAAATTATTTTATCGACGCATCCTATGGACACTTGTCCTACTTTGCAAGATGATTATATCGAGGATGTGAGTGTCATGGAGTATCAAGGTTGTAAAGGCTATCAAGGCACCCAAGGCTATCAAGGAAACCAAAACTATCAAGGTTATTAATGCTATCAAAAAGAATCAAGGGTACCAAAGCCGGCCGTACAATTTAGGTAATCGAGATAACCTGAATCTCTGGAATGGAAACCCACAAGGAGGTCAAAACTCTCTACCGTATCAGCCTCCTTAACAATAATTTCAAAGGCTCCAACACAAGCCCCAAGACTAAGGGAAGAGCTCGGGGTTAACAAAAGATGAGGTGATGCAAGCCATTCATCGGTTGAGTATGTACGCGGAAAAAGGAAAAAAATTCCAAGATGAATCCAAGGTGAGCATCAAGAAATTGGAAGCTCAAGTGAGCCAAATAGCTCAAGTGGTGAATCAGATGGAGGCCCAACAAAAGGGAAAAATTCCCTCCCAACCGGAAATCAACCCTCGACAAAATGTTAGTGTAATCTTATTGAGAAGTGGAAGGGAAGTGAAGGATCCCCAAGCAAGGGTTTTTGTTGAGCAGATGGTTGAAAAAGAAGAAGACCTTGAAAAGAAGGCCGAGGATTTGGCTAAAGAGAGCAAAGAAAAGGAAATTGAGGTGGAGACATTTGTGCTAAGACTGGGATCAAATCCCAAAACCTCATCCCCACCACACAAGAAGTCAAGAGGGGTGGAGATCCCTAGCTATGCACTGGAACCACTGTTTCTAGAGGCATTAAAGTATAGGAGGGCCAAGGAGGACACCAAAGACATCCACGAAGTATTTTGTAGATGTGTGGTAAATATCTCACTCTTAAAAGCTCTAAATCATGTTCCTAGGCATGCTAAATTTCTTAAGTAATTGTGTACCATCAAGGAAATAAAAATAAAAAATTATGAAAAAGAGTGTGAAGAGTAAATATGTCTCCACCATGTTTGATGATGAAATGACCCCTGAATGTGATGATCCGAGAATGTTTACAATCCCTTGTGAGATAGGAGGCAAAATTATTAACAAGGCTATGCTAGACTTAGGTGCTTCAATCAATGTGATTGCATATTCCTTGTATGAAAGTCTAAATATAGGCATTTTGCACAAAACCGGGGTTGTTATCCAACTAGTCGATAACTCTAGCACATAACCGAAAGGTATTGTGAAGGATGTGCAGGTAAAAGTGGATTCTTTGACATTCCCCGCAGACTTTTATGTTCCTCAAATGGGAGGTGACAATAGTGCTAAACCTATTCTTTAGGAACACCATTTCGAAAGACTTCAAGAACTATAATTGAATTGCATAAAGGAACATTGGCCATGGAATTTAACGGGCAGAAGGTAGAATTTGACAATAATAATTATAGTGATCATCCTAGTAGATACAATTCTTCCCAAGCTATTCATGTTAATTGAGCCCATAGATGGTAGTGCCTTAAATGTTGCCATAGATGATGTTTTTAGTGATGCTTTGACTTCAAATATTGTTAGTACTAACTTGAAGGGAAAAAATAATGGTAAATGCACTCTTTGGAAAGTAACATCCAAAACTTTTCGTGCCGGGTAAGCCAGTAAGGTTGTTTCACCTTCCTTTTCTTGAGAAGACTTCAGTGGAAGAGTGAAAACCATCACCAAAAGCTCTTAAATGTTCATCTCTTGGAGAAGAAGAGAACCCTCAAATGCTCATGTGCTTGAGATCACCATGGAACAAAAAGATGAGTTTTTGAGATGTTAAGGGAACATGAAGAAACCCAAAGCTATTTGAAGAAGGTTTTTGTTGGGGGTGATGTTAATCCCGATTGTTTTAACCCAGATCGAGGAAAAGGGACCGATCATCTCGGTTCATTTTGTGAGTAAGCTCTAAGAAGGGGAGTGAGTCGTACCGACGATGTTAAATATACTTGCTTTTGATCATTCGGATCGTCCTTCATGACTTTCCATTGATGTTGTTTGGTTTTGAGTTTTTGTCGTTTGTTTCATTGTTTTGCTTTGTGATTTTCATGGTTTTTTTTCCATGATTTTGTAGCAATTTGAACCCAAGGCATTGGATGGATGAAGGGAGAAATACTTGGAGTCAAGAAGGAAAAGCTTGGGGAAGGGATGAGATTGAATTTTTTTCTAAGTACCAGGTGGGTTACCCATCGCGAGTCGCGATGGGCTCATAAAAGTTTTCCAAATTTTGAGCCCTCGGGATCCATGTTTTACGAGCTGCAATGGCCTCATCGTGAGTCACAAAGGTTTGGTCGCGATTACTACCAACTCAGATGAATTTTGCTTGGAAGGGAGCCCTCGGGATTCACTTTTTGTGCCTCACAACATTCTCATTGCGAGTCGTGAGTCGCGACTTCCTGGTCGCAAGTCACGACGAGGGCTTTGACTGGAGCTGCCTGTTGACCTATCCACTGTGAGTTGCAATGAACCCATCGTGAGTCACAACGAGTGTATATAACTGTATTAATAAACAAGCAGCACCCATTTCTCCTCCATTCCCTCTTCTTCACATCAAAACCCCTTCTTCTTCCCTTCATCTCCTCCATCCTCTCCAAAACATTCCGTCAATCCTGATCACCACACCACCGAAAATCCATCACATATCCATAACCCATCTTCCCTACCCTCTCAATCCTCCAAAAACACCCACAAATCAACCAAATTTGTGAAAATCCCAAAACCCTTGTTTTAGGGGATTTCTCAAATTTAGGCAATTTAGGCTCAAATTAGTTGTGGGCTTTATTGTTCCATCCTCCTATGCACACTTGTGGTACGATTCCTCACTTTTGAACATTTGAATTGTGAATTGTGTGTATTGTAATTTTGGTGAGAATTGTGCATTTTGGGAATATCTTCACATTTTGTGCCTTGAATTGCAAATATCTTCTATAGATCATCATGTTGGATACTTTGCAATGGTAAATGTGGGTGATTTTTGTAGTTTAGCATTTACTGGGATAGCATTATGCTCATTTTGATTGTGTTGATTTGCTCATGTTGGTTTTGTGCTTGAATTGTGTTTATATTGTTTTTTTGGTTGAGAATTTGGTTGTGGCCTGTACTAGACATTAGGTATGTTGGCTTGATGAAACATAGTTGATATTTGGATGCAATGTTATTATTCTTAGGCTAGTTTGGCCATGGCACTTGAATGTTAACGTGTGAACATACTTATTGTAGACAAACTAGTTAGGCATGACTGTAATTATGAGATATAGCATGTTAGATGTTTAACTACGTGAGGACCTAATGCACATGAGAATATGGGCATGTTGAATATGACATGGATTGTATGTTCTATTGTGGTTTGGACTGGAACTAGTTGGCTTGGATTTGATTTGGTTTGTGAAGTTGGTGAAACTAGTTTAAGGTTGACTATGATTTTGTGATATTGCATGTATGTATATTACTGTGTGTTTGACTTGTTTGTTGTGGTTGTTAGTCACGACCCCTACTAAGAGACCTAGGGCTCCTCCATGAGGTGGGCGCACCGCCGCTCTACCTCCAACTCCAGCGCCGGCTTCGGAGTCGAGCCATATACCTCCTCCTCCTGATAGGTTCATAAGTTTGACCCAGATCTTCAAGCCCTATGCAAAGAGGTGGGAAGCATTGGTCAGCCTCCAGTTCAAGGAGACAATTTTTGTTGATGTTCCCACATTGGACGCTTTTGGGCTCACCTAGCTAGTGCGATGCCTCCTCACCAAAGTCGGGTTTGGAGGGTTTCATATGAAAGATTGCCCCCTTCTACCGCTGTTACACTTTGGAGTTCCTATCCACGGTCAGGATATGTAGCATTAGGATGATCAATTGTGCAAGAGGTACATCACTTTCCACCTAGATGATATACCTCGAGAGATAACCATCTCGCAGGTTGAGGAAGAATTTGGATGGTACATGGCTGAGATCTGGGTGAGACTGGACCCACAGGCCCAGGATCAATCAATTGAGGAGAACATAGAATTTTGAAGTATTATTAATATGAGGGCGGAGAACTCACACAACAAGAGCAATGTCAGCATCCATCTCCGCATTCCGTTATGTGCACAATCTTTTTTCTGGCACAGTGCTTTGCTCGACGGAACCAATGAATGTGTTGGACAATGACATTCACTTCTTATGGCTCTTGATGAGTGGGATAATGGGATAAGGGTCATGGGCTAAGCTATGGATGAAGAGGGTAGAGGTGGAAGGGAAGCCAACGTGGAAGATTATGGTTGGAGGCATGATCGGCCTCTTGCAGAGTACCTAGAATTGGTCCCACCGGCTGATTATATGTCCCTAGAGAGACAAACTTCCTACCTCATCACTGCATAGATGTTGGTGCGATTTGAGATGCTTAGCGCCACACGGACCATGGGGGTATTTCATTGGTTATATGGCGCCAGGAAGGTCACATTCATGGCACTTCCTCAGCCCAACAAGACAAAGTTGGAGTTTGATACACCCCTGGCGGACTTGGAAATTTCACCAGACTCCTCGTACAGAGAGGAATTTCAGTGTGAGCTTCATGACCTTGGTCCAGCCCCAGTTCATCATGATGATAGTAGCTTGCCTTTCACTGAGCGAAATGTCATTGATGAGATACCTATATGGTGTTGTTTGCCTAGGGTAATCATCAATGAGGTATGCAAATGATCGGTGTTTGTCTTTGCAAACTACTATTAAGAAAGAGTGAATGTTGATATTCGAATGAGAAGTGATAACATTTCCCATAGACAATAAATGTAATTGAGTGAGTAAATGAATCTATGGTCTATTGGAAGTGTGGAAGTGGAAGTCGATTGCCTCCCAAGGCTCTATTAATTGTTCTTTTAATAATCTATTTAGTTGATGTTGCATGATTAGCATAGTTCTCTTACTTTGATAGTTGTCTTTCAATTTTATAACTTAGGACCAAAAACCAACAAACCCCCCCCCCCCTTTTTTACATGCTTTTATATGTATCTATATATGCTTATATCTAGTATATTTTCTCCTATATATGTTTAAACACTTGGAAAGATCCATCTTCTCATGGACTACCCCAACTTTCCATTATCTACTTAATTATAGATATGCAACATTAGGGCTTAAAAAGATAACTTTGAGAGGTACAGTTGTGCCCTCCCAGTAAGCATGTTAGGTTACAGTATGGTAAAAACATTCATCTGCTTACTTCAATTTGAAGACTTTGGATGTCTCCAGCTTATAGAGCAGGTCGAGAGGTATAATGTGGCAGAGCTTCTGTGTTGAAAAATGAACAGTTATCTACTTGATGTGGCTCAGAAGTTAGAGATAGGAAACCAGGTAGTTTAGTTAACCATACATTTTACACAAATACTTTCCAAGCCTGTTGTAAAGTTTCTGTCAAGCTCACGTTCCCATGTTTTGATTTATGGTTCTTATAAACTTAGATACAATCATCTAGGATGTCTATTGCACTATCAATATAGGTCGGGGATGGGCTTGTGAGGAAGAAGGTAAACACTATTTTCCCATTCTTTATTGTTCATATTTTTGCCTATTCACAGTGGGCCTTTAACGGAGACTAAATACTTAGCCGAATGTGTTCTCTTATTTAATGGTTCAGTTGCAAATAGAGTTGTGTTGTATTACCCAATAATGCAATCTGTTGTTAGCACTGACCGAGTTCCTCGACGACCCAGACGAGTTCACTAGGAGGTACATCTCATCATTGGGAGGAGGCAAAGATAATCCTTCAGAAAAACTATAAAACTAGTGTAGTAGGATTCATGGAGTTTCTATTTTGGGGTTTCCTGACATTGTTCTCAAGATTATATCATTTTTTTTGGTTGTGATAAGGATAGATGTATATTTTAATTAGAACCGCCTTTTTGAAGTTATGTGGAGCTTAGTTCATAAACCAGTTTTGTTCACCATTCCAAGGTCTGACTAGGATGTGGTAATGGATACTTCACATTTTTAAATTTATAATCCTACCATTACGAACCTCTATGTTCCTTCACAAAATTTTCGTATTCGCAACTTGTTATTCTAATATTATTCAATGTTCAACTCTGAGGGGAAACTCTGAGGAGCAGCTAAAATTATGTTAACAAGGTTTCACCTGAAATAGCCAAAGTCAAACCACACCGGTGGAATTCTCATATTATGTGCTTTCAATCCGTTGCATACTAGCGGATGCAAAACAATAACACGTCGTACCTCTATCTTGTGTTGTAACTGAAATGGGCTGCAATGTTTGGATCCTAATCTACGCGAACAATATGCTTCAATGAGAAATACTTAAACATCTAATACAAGATGTCCCTGTGTAACTCGCTCAAGTTTTTGCCTTATGAATATAATGCTTTTTTTCCTATAACATCTACAAGAGTTATATTTGAATGGAATTGATTATAATCCAACGTTAGTAAGTTTTTCTCCTGATCTTGGCGATAATTATTATATTGGCGGCGACTTGCTAGGTAACAAGGATTACAGTAACAGGAGTACACGATTTAAAAAAAATTATAATATAGTAGTGTAGCATTTGTATTTGATATCTAGATACTTGCTACTGTGGAAGTTGAAGTTGAAGTGCTCACTAATTGGAAGTATTGGTACGTAGTAAAAAGCATTTACTTTCAAAATCAAATTAACAACCTCATAATGTTACCTATTGTGTTCCTGTTTGATCGAAATACATGCGAACGAAAAGAAGATGGGTCATTTGGTTTATTAGACAATTACATATTTATCTCATTGAAGCTCCATGTTCAATTGATGCATTATTTACATTGAAGGATCACCAGGGGATTCCTTCAGGATGACCAAGCTTCAGAGCTGTGAACTTTGTTGTTCAGGTTTATTTTTGTTTGTGTCCAGTTTGGTTTCTATTCATTATTTTTCGGTTGATGATTGGGTTTGGGTTTAGCTAGGACGATTCGGTCCAGATCATATCACAAATTGTAGTAAGAGATTTAAATCTCTTTCGAAGAATTGTTTGGTAGAGCTTTTAAAGCTGTTGTGCTTATAAGAAAAGCACTTTTTAGTGTCTGGTAAGGTGCTAAAAAGCAGTTTATTTTCAAAGAAAAATCTATTTTTGGGGGAAAAACAGAAGCTGCTCTCCCCCTACTTTGAATTCAAGTTAGCTTTGCTTATAAGAACAATTCTGCCAAACATATCCATAGTTTTATGGTTCACCTGACCACAGATTAACAAAAACTCGGGTTACATACAACATGGTTCGTTACTGAACCGGATTAGGATTGGGTTGGTGTGGACGGTAAGGTACGTGGGATTGTGTTTTGGGATTACTTGCGCCAGCAGTAATTTCTTGGAAAGGAAAAGAAATCACTGTAGTTGTTGGCTCGAGGAGATAGCTCGATGGAGCTGATTAGACAAGTCATATTGTCGGCGCATTCCCCAACCAATGGCTCAAGACTTCCAATGCCATCTAGGGTTTTCAGCCGGTAGTTCTTTCTGGGATGAAATCCAGAACCAGGACACCCTTCTTCCCGCTAATTTCTATCCCATTTTCCCTAATTAAGCTTTCCGAGTTAAAAATGGTTAATTCGATATTTTTTCATGGCAGAAATTCGATTGGCTCAGATCAAACTTAGAATGATTTCTATTTTAATTACAACAAATTAGACTAGCTCAACTATAATTTTCAATGATCATTGCATACGGATAAAATTAGAATTTATTGCAATACAAGACTATTTAACTATTAATTTCGTCAAAACTTCTCAAAAATGAGCCTAATATTGAATTGGAGAATAAGTTTATATAGTATTGTGTGGCACACTGTTTGATTCGTTATAACACCAAATATCAAAATATTATTGTTTCACAATTTTTAGTTATCCCTAATGGTAGACATGAACCCAAAAATATTTTTTAAATAACCTATCATAAGACATAAGGTAAAGCTTGAATTGGTCCGGAGGGTGTAATCATTAGGAAACTAACTATGGATTAAAAGCAGATAATACGAGTATTCCACCGGTAGGGTTTGACTTTGGTTGTTTCAAGTCAAACCCTATGAATAAAATTTTGGGCCAGAGAAAGTACTCAACTGGGAGGGCACTATTTAATGGAACATTTAGCAAAAAAAGAACCTAAAACCTTTAATGTGGAGATTTATTTCTAAATTGGACAAAATTTTAGATAAATCTAACAACATGTTTGGATTTATATTTCGTACATATCCATTAGTTTTGATTAAGTTCTGTGATTTGTAATGTCTAATGGAATTTATTTATGTTGATTCTTCTACCGCTAATTTTGGAAAGTAATATCATTTATCATGTCTTCCTTCCATATCAATTTCAATGGGTGGTTGAAATAATCATATTCAAACCCAAACTACTATTTGAGATCTTGTTCTGCAATAATCATAGCAGTTAACACGATATGATGATAATTTCATCTCGTGCGATTATTTTCATCAAGGAGACATCCACAGTGTTTTGTTTCATATGGACCACGAATGCTTATTTAGCGTATAAAATGAGCATCCTTCATACCTATTATTTTAATTGACAAGTTTCAATTATTTGTGACACTACCCTTGACACAACATCCCAAATGTTGTCACCAACTACGAACAAGCGATGCAAAATACCGGTGAAGTTCGAAGTTAATGCAAAATACTCCAATGTCACAGTGCAAATAAGGTTACATGGACGAGTGCCCGCACATGCTATAGTGCAACCAAATACTACTACAGTGCAAATTAGATAACTACTTCACTTTTCTACACAAAATATCTGTTCCAAAATAAAACATGCCACTTCTCATACCTTTAGGCCTCATTAACCTGATATCTTTCCATTTGGATTCGTACAGCTTGGAGGAGTTTCGCTTAAGCCACAACCATCTCAGCTGCCACGATGTTGTGACGTGCTTGACTAAACTGCCTCTCCAGCTACAGGTAAAATAAGTTCATTCAATGAGTAAGAAAAGACCAGCCTTTAAAAAATGGGAGGTGGAGAATGGGATTAATACCCTTTCGATGATTGTCGTCTCGTGCATGTTATTGATAGTCCTATAACACACTATGTAGCCGGTAACCTTTTCCACCCGAAAAGAGAAATGGTTATAACCCAAGCAAAAAAACCAGCATTAATATTCATAGAAAAAAAAAACCCGGACAACATTACATCGTTGTTTTGTAGAATTTCAATCGTAGATTTGTATTGGTGCATAACGTGCTCCTCGGACATGATATGGTGTAACAAATCAGTAATCCTTTCATCTGAAGCAGTGAGTAAACATACTTAGTACTATGATACATTGCATGGGTTATTCACACAAAGAAGAGAAAATAACCACGAAAATAAATTCTATCATTGGAACTGACCAAACAAAGCCTACCTTTTTGGTGGATTTTGTTGGACATGATGTATTGGGCTTCCAAATCCCACACTGACCGTGCCATTTGCAAAGTTAAGCTAATGTGAGTTTTTGGTTTGACAGAGTGTGTTTGAAGATTGTTAGGTGAAAGGAGGGCAAGCTCTTGAGTCTGTAGTGGGTTTGATTTGATAGTGGAACACGGAACAGTGTTTATAATGATGAAGTCGTGTTCCTCCCTTGTTGAAAGTATTTTGGTGCTTTCAAGATCGGTTAATTAATGGGCATGGGTTAGGAGAACTTAATTGGGAAGAACATCATCTATTCTGCTTCCCATGGTAATTAATGTAGAAATAATTTTGAAATATTAAATAATGTGTAGTACTAATTACACTTCAATGAAGAGGCTTGAAAATCTTAGGGTGCAGGTCTGCATTGAGACTGTGGATTACCTTTAATGAATATTTATTTTGCAATTAATTTTGTACAGTTCATGTGGCAAATGTGGGAAGTGTCCCTTGTATTAATTTTTTGACAGATGAAGTGGTAAAATGTGAGGGTGCCACTTGTCTACCGGACTTGCAAACTGACACTCAACCAGGAAGTTGCTCAACGAGTATATCTAAAAATATAACTGATAGAGTAACAATTTTGATAAGTGGCATCTCTGATGCTTGCATAAGTTTATAAAATAAAAAATTTCTAAAATGTTATTTTCCTAGTCTTCAATAAGCCCCTATACAAAGTTTTTTGTATTTAATTCAACACAACATCCCTTAATAGGTAACTTAATGCTGACTCAATTAAGGAATATCTATTCCTTGGTCATTATATCTCATGTGTATATGACTTCTTCTCAACTCTGAAAAAACTTGTCTGAAAGATATATGCTTCCATATATAACATTTTTGGTTTACTTTTATTTACATATATTTAAATTATTATTGTACATAAAAAAATTGAGTCAAAATTTTTAATTAAACATATATTTGCAAATATACTGATTTATTTTATATTTTATAATTTCAATCTTAAAATATAGAAGAAATGTCTGGGGTAGGGGAGGTTCCATGTGCTTACGTACTATCGCATTATTCTCTATAAAAGTTTGGTTGCATATTTGAATAGATATGTGAGAAATAATATTATGGTATGTGATATTGTTCAATTTGTCGTAACAAGTAGTTTCTAAAGTAACTTTTTATTTTCCATTATTATACGTAGCTAAATATATTTTGGTTGCCGTTACATTTTCCACTAATTACTGGATTAGTAGATTTATGCCTAGTTTTACTTTTAGAAGTGTTACACCCCAGATTACCTACTTCCCTTTACAATTAAACCAAGTTGAAACCCGGTTGGACCATTCAACCCAACGTCCTAACCAACAAGGGTCACATTGGATGATCATGTGTCATCGTTGAGTGTGCGAGTTTCTTTGGTCAAATCTTAAATCACAACTCATTACCCCCTTCATATTCCAAAACATCATCCACAGTAACTTCTCCACTAGCCCATCCAAGTTTCCTACATCTAGAAATGGCAGATCTCAATCTTCACAGGGAGGTCTTGGCAGCTGCAAAGGAATGGAGAGAAACACTAACTAAGGGTATATTCTAGTTGCATATTTTTTATTTGTGCTAACAATCATATGATAGAAAACCCCATTCATATCTTTCTTGGAACATAGATGTAATCTCCATCTTTATTTTTGTAGAAAAACGTAAGAGGCACGACGACGAGCATACCCGGTGGCTCACCATGAAGGAATATATGAACGATGTCGCAAAGTTTATGCCAGATAGGAACAAGGTTCATATTTAAATTTGAAATTGATGTCAAAATTATTTCCATACACTTACTACCTCCCTCCGCCTGACCATATATTGAGATCTCATTTTCATATGGACTTTCACAGAAAATGCAATGAGAATGGGATCAAATATGGGATAAAATGCAACAGAAATGCAATGAGAATGCGATCAAATATGGACCAATGGAATCATTATGTTGGCAATGAAATCTTAGGTCACAATTGTGGTCGAATATATCCAAAGGTAAACATCACAATGATTGCAATGAAAGTCGTGACCTAGGAACACTTTCGATCACTACTTATGAAGCAATGCCTTTAACTATCAAAAGTAAGAAGGGGAAACGCAAAGGACAAGCATTTAGTTTGATGAAGAGGAGGTGGTAGAGGGATTCATTTTCTTTACAAACTTCTGTGGATCCTCCAGAAAATTTGCACTCTTCTCCATCAAGATGCACTACAAATTCGTAATCTCAGCCTCATTGTGCAGCTATAAAATAAGGAATTATTAGTCATTGTAAAGCCAATACAATCTTCCTAATATTGAAATGGGGATATTGAAATAACCTGTAGTTTGTAATTCACCTTCTTAACCTCGTGCATCACTTCGATTTCATTACGGATCTGAAGGCACTTCTTGTATGCATCCTGCTATGGATACTAGAAAGACGCATCCAGTTAGTGGGTGAGGTAGTGGAGACAAATAGAAACTATAAACAACTATATATATTAGATAAATTTTCAGAATGAAAAACCATGTTCGCTTCCAGCAGAACACCCCTCACGATGTCCATATTATCAATCAACATCATATACTTCAGATTCTCCAAGGCAATGGTTCTCTCTTTCTCTGTAGGAAACGTAGCGTTGCCTATGACAACAAATACACATTTGAACTTTAATGAATGGACACTATGAACAAGAGATTAGTGTCTTACCCATCACTATTGAAAGCTCCACTTACTTCCTTACTTCCCTGATCTCTTGGATGAGGCTAAGAATGGCCATTTTGCTACGGTGATTGCCTCTAGAGTAGTCGAGGAGATGGGGATGGTTGGAGAGGATATTTTAGATAATGTTTTTGTTTTGGGTCAACCAGGATAATTTTTTGGTTTTGAGTACACCAAAGACCGGTACACACTTATCAATGCAACGATCATCCCAGTTTTACTTCATCCTTATCGGAAATTTACATAACCCTTGGTCCGGTTGAATCCGATTAAGTATTAGAACATCTCCCACATTTGTTCATGGTTAGATCTTGGAATGGTTTGATACAAAAACTTTGTAACCGGGACCCGTGCTCTAAAATATATACACCTTCTGCCCTAGTTCAAATTGTATAGAATCCTTTTTCAGACAAACTTGTAGAAGTTTGACCATATGTTTGGATTTGTGAACGACCAATAATATTATCGTATGAGATACCTTTTGATTCACCGTAATATGAAGTTAACCACTTGGCCTAGCTCTAGAGGCCAGGGCTTTCGGCATACCCAGGTGCAACAAGGGTTTAATCCCCTTCCCCATGCGTTGTATTGTTATGGGTGATGAAAAAATGTATATGAAGTTTAAAAATATCAAATTTTTGTTACCCATTGTTATACATAATTACATACATTTACAATCAAATGGATTTACATACCTAAGCTCCCTAACTCTCCTTCTATTTATAAGAGTTCGATCATAGATAAAAAGTCTTCCAATTCATGAATCTAACTCTTGGAACTCGCTATCAATGAACCATCCCTTTAATTGCCCACTCGTTAATAAAAAAACTATTCAACTCTCATTAATTCATCATTTTGGAATTTGCAGAGGCCCATGTGCCCACTCATGTTATTACTATGCTTGCCTACATGGCTAAACAAACTAAATATTGTACGAAACCAAACGTTAATTATCACTTTACTGAAAAAGACACGTACAATTGGTGAATTATATTTAGGTGAATGATATTTATACAGTATTGAGAACTCTTTTGTGTTCACAAAACACATGATGTACGAAATGGCGCAAATCAAGGTTATGAAACATCAGGATTGTATTAGCGACAGAACAACGTACTATCAAACTCAAGGAGGTGTTGAACTTAGCACAATGATACCATAACAAAATCGTGGAGGACATGATTAGCACGAATTGCATAAATAAGAAAACTTATATCTTTCAATACACCTGCTTAGACCAGTTCGGATTGAAGTACTACATCAAACATGAAACGGAGCAGAAGGATAATTAAGCTTAACATTTCAATTACATAGGACAAAACACAGTGATTTCAGAATATTGCCTAATTAAAGGACAAGTGACCTAAATACTTAATCATCTCCGGTTTTGCTTCCTACCGGTCGGAGAACATCTAATACAGAGTTCAACATCTTGAGGGGGTTCACCCGTTCCATCAAGATCATGCGGGTATGTTTCCTAGCCATCTCAAGCTGAGAAGTATAAACATTTGTTTAGCTGGATACAAGTATATGTTTAATTAAATGAATCTGAGATATGATAGACATAGCACAGGATGACGAGGAAGACCTTCTTGACAGCCATCTACATCCCCAATTTGTGACAACGCATAATGGACATGTTGTACTTATCAATCTAATCCACCACTCACAGAACTTGTGATAAGTTTCAATCAACGGCGAGCAAAAATTGACTATGGTGAAATTGAATATACTACCTTATTCTTTTTCAAGTGATCCTCTATCTTCACATCAAGCATCTCCAATGTTCTGTGCACATGTTGTCGAAGAGTTATTTTTTTTAGCCTTTTCTCCGCAATGGGAGACAAGTTCGACTAAGGGATTATTGTTCTAAGTGGAATAGAAATCAAATACCAGGACCTTGTTTGATTATTACGCAAAAACCCACCTTCAAGGATTCTAGCTTCTACGGTGATGACCAATTCAAGAAACTTAGTGGTGGATTTTAAAGACTCCATGACCAAAGGTACTAGCATGGGAGGCATTTTGAGATGGGGGTAGGGGAAAGGTTGGATAGTGTGTTTGGTTGTTCTCTAAAAATGTGAAGTGGGTTTATATAGAAACTAATAGTAATTTAATACTCCCTCTGTCCCAACTCCCAACTAGGGATGGTCATTGGTAGGGATGATCATGGGTCAAATCTGGGTCAGGTCCAATAAGACCCTGACCCGACCCTAAAATTAGGGTCCAAATGGGTATAACTATCTAAGTTTGGTTCCTCACTAAATAAAATCAACATCATTTGGCCCTGCCTATTCTACAGAAAATATTTTTTTGTCAAAGATGTCAAACTCTAACCACATATTTGAATAAGTATATGAACAATAATTTTTTCGTGTGAGATATGGTCAGACTCGTCGTAACATGTAGTTTCTAAATATCAATTTTTTGTATTTCATTATTTTCCGTAGCTACACATATTTACAGTTCTACATGTTTATAGGAGACCGTGAAAAGATTCTATGCAAAATAAGGTGGGACAGAGGTAGTATGTATTATCATCTTCAATACAAATAATTCGAATTCAATATAGACATGCATCAATTCTTTGCGGAAAATATTTACAATACACATTATATGTTTAGCTAAAAATAGAAATACAATAAATATAAGTATGAAACTAATTTTGACATTAGGATTTTGTTAGGTTAATCAACTCCCATAATAACATATTCATTAACAACGTTGCATTCATATAGATTTCATATAAGATTGGATCTCTTGACAAACGGTCTGTTCATAAGCTTACGGACAGACCACTTATTTTAAACATTATACACAACATTTGCTAAATTACATCCTCAATGTAGATATTTAAATAAAATTATTATTGAGATATTATTTTTATTTTGACATACAAATACATATTGTTACTTGTTTTTTACTTTAAAATACAATATCTTAATGTAATAAAAATATTATAACATTAAAGTAAAAAACATTGTGGTTTGTAACTGAAAAATGATCAGATTTTACATATGTGGTTGTAGTACCTTTTTTTTTTAAATAAAACCATCCGAGAGATGGGGGGAAGTATATTTGGCTCCCTAAACCGTTAGAGAAAGAAAAATATAGATGAGAAGGAACAAAATGACCTCGGAGAGAGGCATAGTACTATACAAAAAGGTCATCCTATTGATGATCCCGGAGCTGTATTTAGCTCTTGAAGCAACCTATTTGCTCCCAAAAGCGTTGTAGCCAACTATGGTAATGATAAAATTATACTAACTAATAAAACTCAAAGGGGGGTATGATACTATCCATATGTACCATCTAACCGAAAAACCACGAACATGTCGGCGAATCAAAATTTCGAGACGCCAGTTTGTCAATGACAGGTCAGCTAGATGGCATTAATTCAGAATGAGACCCCAAAGAAAACAGTGCTCCGAAAGATAGATTGGCCAAAATGAGTTGAGAAATTGTCCCTGTAGAAAGATTTGCCTCCATCCGGCCGCCTTCCATTTGTTGAGATAAGCTGCTTCAGTTGGGTGGTTGTATAGAGAAATCAGCAGCTGTTGTGTTAATCTTCACGCCAAGTTAGGATACCTGTAAACACAGAGAAGGAAGGACTCATTGTGTAGATTCTATTCAGAGATATCATGTGCAATTCTAAAAGAGGGGACACTCCTTTGATCCAAATAGATTAGGCCTTTAGTCTTGCCATCCAAATCATCAAAGTTGAAAATAGAGTTTACATTCTCAACTCTGGCCCTATTTGCCAACCAGTCTGCAGGCATGTTGCCTTGCCTAAAGACATGAGAAAGTTTTTTATTACCCAACAGGTTGTGTATCTCGTCAGATAACTCATATAGTATCCAAGGGGCACTGAAAGGATACATTACACAGGATATAGCATTCATACAATCAGTTTCCAGCTCAAACTCCGATATGTTTTTCTCATGCATCAGTTGAATGGCACTCTGTATTGCGATCAGCTCCGCATTCAGAGCTGAGCAAGCATTTATACTGAGAGCTTTTGCCAACAAACATGTACCATTTTCATTTCTAACAATCAGTCCAATACCACATTTTTTTTACTTTGAATCCCATGAGGCATCCGCATTTACTTTGATGAAATTATCAGGTGGTTTCCATATTACCTTTGTGATTTTTCTCACTCTTTTAGTTGTCAGGAAAGGCACTATGTTGGATGATGTCCATATTTTATCAAACTCACTGCCTAAAAGGAAGGGGTGAACAGTGGAGATATCATGCAGTGACTTCTTAATGTCCACTAAAATAGTACCATATCTCGGTTTGATTTCATCAAATAGCAGTTTATTACCGTCGTAGTACCGTCGTGCCATTAAATGGCTAAAGAAAAATATTTGAATTCAAATTACAATGTTATTTCTTATACATATTTAAATTATTTAAATTACATGATAATTAATATTTTTTAATGTCAAATATTTTTTAAGACAATAAACTTTTGGGTTAAGATTCTTAGTTTAAAGGGTGATGAGACAAGTTAAATGCAGAGTTGAATTTTATGGACAACAAAAATTCTATGATAAAATAGAATAAATTGTAAAGAAAATTATTTTGAATTTTGAGAAGGATGATTAGGTGAACTATAGAAAAAAAAATTTGAACACCAATTTCGAATGATTGTAACCTTTAAGACACTATTCTCTATCAAAGTTTGACCGGATATTTTAATAGATATATGAGATATAATATTATCGTACGTGATATTGTTGAATTCGTCATAATAAGTAGTTTCTAGAAAGTAACTTTTTATTTGCCTTTATTATATATAGCTAAACATATTAACAGTCAAACATGTTTTTCGAACAATGTGCAATAATTGTGTTATAATTTGGGCTGGGACGGGGGAGTACCATATTCCGACAGTATGGTAACAAGAAATTTAAATTTTTAAAAGTTTAAAAATCCATCCAAAGGATGATTCCTATAGTTAATGCTCCATTGATTTCCATTATTAAAGCTGCATTGGTTCTTACAATTTTCACTTTTTAGAAGAACAAAATGTAAAGTTACTTTAGTTTGGTTACAAATATTGATTAGATTTTTGAATAAGATGTAAAATTGTTGTGTAACTTTGTGTGAGCGACATGTGGCAAGAATGACATCTTCTAATATGCACTATAAGTTTTATTTGAAGTTTTGTCGATTAGAAGGATAAAATAGGGACGTCAAACAACTTTATAATACAACATTCATACCATCATATGTCAAACAACCTTATAAAATAGGGACGTATGTTCCATTTTTAACGGCTACATTTCACAACGGATGTATTCCATTTTTCCCCAACAGCTCTAAATTTTGTTTGTGTATAGATAGAGCCCAATATTCACTATAGTTTAACACACTTCATTCTAAATATCTATATCCCTCTTCCTCAAAATTTCTTGATCATGGGAGGAAAAAATCCTAGATCCGGAAAAAAAATCGATGTCCCGAAAATCAAACAAAACCAGATTGTCGAAAAACAATGTTCCAATTCCTAGTGAAACTCCGAATATGGAAATGGCACAAAATGATAGTTGCAAATTCCGAAATTTACGATCTAATTATTTTGATAGCTCATTTTTCCATTTTCCATTTCCACCGAATCCTTTGACTCCAATACATCTGAACATGCCAATGTTGTATGATCAATCCTCCATGTCATTTTATGGCTATCCTCGTTCTGTCCAACAAATTCCTACAAATCAACACTCCATGCCACCAGGTGGTTTTTCTCCGTTCATGCCAGATGGTAGTAATTTCTTTGTGGGGGGTGTTAACATGCGGGGAGTTTCTAGTTATCACATGAGTGGCGCAAGTAAAGGTTACAATTACAACAATCGTGTGTCAAATGATGAAGCGGAGGTGAATCTAAATCATGGTGAGTCGGAAGCGGAGTTGAGGGACGATGAAAGACCATCTGGAAAGAAAAAAGTAGCGATGAAATATATTTGGGATTTGGATGAAGATCATGCTCTAATTCATGCGTGGTTGGAAAACTACAAATGATGGAGAGACCAGTACATATCAGAAGGGATAGACTTACTGGGGGTAGAAACATTGAAAATTGGGGTAACTTAAGATCCTAAAAGGGTTCGAAGTATAAAGTCTTGTAAGCAGCTAGGTTCCATATCATTCGTGACCCAGTACATATGTGGGACATGCATTCAGTGAGTAACACTATTTTAGCATGTGTTATGTAACATAACATGATTATCGAGGATGATACCAGGGTGCATGGCCTCGAAAATGACCATACAGAGTCGGTGGCGTCATTACATGACGAACCACAGTGGAGCACAAATTAATATCGTCGAGCTGATTTTGCCTAGTATGTAATAAGACGATCTGCAATCCGCCATAGACCCAAGCACCATCAACTAATAGAGGATTTTTTCGAACATGCTTGGAACCACTTCTTATTGCATGAATGTAACAAAGTGTATTCCTCTTTAATAATATTTATGTTGCTTGTATTATCACATTTGAAGAATGTAATTAGTACTATCCTTTCATTAATTTAAAATAATTGTATTTGAAATTTCACTTTTCTTTTTATACATAACTTATTACTACTCTTAGAAATATATTTTAATATTATTCTGGAACAATGTAGTTATTGAGTGAAAATAATATCTTTCATTATTCATTTATTTATTTAAATTAATATAAATTTATAATATAATAATTATTGAGTGTATAATTAATTTATATTAGTACAAAATTTTTAATATTTTTTAGATATTTAAAATAGGTGTATTTCTTATTTTGATGAGTAAATTAAAAATATAAATAAATGAGATGGAAATAGGTGAAAAATAATGTGACCAGTAAAAGTTTATGTGGACAAGACTGGATGATTGTGAGATGTGAAACTGTTGAGTGGGGAGAGAGTGTAAAAGTCCAAACTTGGGACTTTAGCATTGCACATGCTCTAAGCCATCATTTTCATTGTCCTTGCTAAACAGGAGGAAAAGACTAAACCCTAAATAAAGGGCTACCGTGTAATACCTTGTATGATTATAAGGTTCTGCATACAATATATGGATTCGAAGATTGGTGTAAACTTTTATAGATAAGGTTGTCACCTGCGCATGTGTGCTAGATTTCAAGGAGGTAGTAACATCCCCAGTGTAGTTTTAGACATTGAGTTTGTGGTCAGTAATAGTTATATCATATAGTCTAGGCGCTTGTTCACACACATTTGTTATTCCGCCAAAATGAACAAATTCCACCAAAAACATTTAGCATAAGAGCATGAAAATTACCACCTAATTGTTTTGAAGCCATCATTTGGAGTTATAACATTTGTGGTCAAACGCACGGCTGAAATTCCAATTTGCTGAAATACAGATTTGCTGCAATCTTATCCATGTCTTCTAGCAAAAATAACAAGTTCATAAAGAGGAAAGCTGGCAATGAAGACAAATACTTTTTCACAGAGATTCACTGAACATATTGTAAACATTGTACGATAGTCTCTGTAACGAGTACTACGGATTCAAGGAGGAGGACATGGAGCTATTCAGAAGAATAATATCTACTGGGGGCGGTTGCAACCTGAATCAATTCCTTGTCAGTGACACCCCACTAGTCAAATTGACAGAGACATACAATGGTGAAGTCTTTGGTTGCAAGCTCGCTCCAGCCAGTTGCAGGCCCTAGAAGAAATTGTGTCTTGACACTCCATCGCCGGTGAAATCAAGCTTTGGGGATAAGGTCAGAACTGGGTCCGATTAGATTTTGTTAAGCCCGCTACATATGGGTGCCACATGCATGACTAGGTAACCTATTACCCTCCGATGAAGCAGTAACTAGGTGTTTGAATTGCCAAAGCTTGCTTAAAATAAACTACTATTGTAATTTTCAAGTCTTATATTTGCTATTGGTTTTACTAGTTTTCATTATTACTTCAAGTATATCTTTAGGTCATAACAAGGCTCGTACTCCCTTACTTGAGAAATTGTCTTAGCATATGATTTCGATTAAATGTTAGAATCTAGCCAAATTTATTATTCCGGCGTTGCCAAGAAGTTGGTCGAAAATGGCTTCTTTGCATCCACGTATGAATATTTATGTAAAGCCATGACCTCTCCTTAAACTCCCTCACCACGGCCTAACCACACGCTATGATTTTGAAATTAAACTTTGGAACCATTGTTAAATGGATTGGATCTTGAAAGATGGAGAGGATTAATACCGTTTTCTGGGTAATTGTCATAATAATTAATTACAGTGGGATAGGAGGTGTAATGCTTTGAAAGTGGAGAGAAGTACGGGGAGAGTTCAAGACTTCAATTTTTTAAGAAATGCAATTTCAATTTTAATGCATTCTAGTATGTGTATTGTATTAAATGTTAGTTCACTAAAATTCTATGATCTCTCTCTTAGTTCTGGGAATCCATATATTAGGGAATGTTAATTCACTACTGCACTTGCTATTCCATACTAGTATAAATGACCTAATCCTAGTAGTACCTGTCTGTATTGATTACAAATTATTACATTCGATTGAAACAAATATTTACTATAAAAAACTAGCTCAGGCTAATCTCAAATATCAATATAAAACATATTCAACACCTGTTATGAAGACGTATAATTGGAATTGAGCTTAAGTGGATGTGGTATTTTTGTCATTTCATTTGCGGGCAACAAAAAAATAACAGTCAATTCTGGTATACTGACAAGGGGTTACAAATGAAAATTTAATACTTCATTATCCGATGTTACAGAGTCGTAATGGTAATCCAAGAACTATCGAACCAATGTTGAACCATCTCTCATTTGCGACAGAGTTGATGTAAGATTCCCCATTCATTTTTTTGTCTACTCGCTTTTAATTTCATAATATTAATTTATGATTGATGATGGTAAAACGTTCATTTATTTAAAAATTTTCTTTGATTCATGATGAGATATAACTATGGTCCACTGAGCGGATTGAAAAATCCTTACTAAACTGCTAGAATAAAATAACCAAGAAGTAAGAAAGTTTTGCGGGCATTATGTTGGCATTGACCGTTTACGAAAGAGTGTTATTTTCGTTAAAGTCTAAATGTTATTTCGAAATTACAGAAAAATGTAAAGTAGTTTGTTTGTTTCTTTTTGAAAATTTGACTTTAAAAAATTAGACGTTACTTAAATTTCTTAAATAAAATTGTTTATATATTTATTTTATATTTTGTATTGATTAAAAGTGTTTATTATTGTGTAATAAAAAGTGATCGTTATTGTTTTATTAGATAAAATTTATGCAAAATGGATAATTTGTTCGATTGGAACCCAACAAATTTGGAGAATATGATTTTTTACTCTCCATTTTAAAGGAACATTTGGAGAATCTATTGGACATGCTTTAATACTACCACTTGTCCCATAACAAGCTGTACTTTTAATATTGGCAGTCATCAATTTGAAACTATGACCAAATATTTGAATGGAGATGATAATAAATAATATTAACATATGTGATTTTTTTGGGTTTATCTTACGGTAATAACCAGTACCTAAATAGTGACCATTTAATTGATGTTACCGTATGTGGTTAATAATTTTAACGGTCATACATGTTTAGTGAAATACATTAGAAAATATTCTATGCGGTTTATTCTGGGATAGAGGGAGTAATCAAATTGGAATCTGTGTTGAGCACGGGACTTATACAGTCTTATTGGAGGGATATTATCCCTAGTCGTAATTTCTTGCAATGTACATTGTTTTGGAACTATTGAGAGATGTACCGGTTGAACATACCAGTTCCTGGGAAACACCAAAATCCCATTATTTCCACAACGAACACTTTCTTCCATGGAGGCAATCTTTAATACAGGTCTTAGTTTTTTCGGCTATAAATAAAACAAGACCCACCCCACAAGTTACGCAACAATTTTTCATACAAAACATCTCCCACTACTCTAATATCATTACCCAGAATCTAAATCGGTTTCAAGCCATGAACAAGACTATGTAGCAACTATTCGAATAATCAAAGATTTGCAAAGAAAAAATAAGTGAAGGTGGTCATAATTGGCAATATTTAATTTCCGCTCATATTCATACCCGGGGCCATCCCTTGATTATCATTTTCAGAGTTCACCTCCAATGATCACTATTGAGTGTTTATGTTGTCACCCATATTACTTGAAAGGATGTATAGACATCACGATAAGAAGGCATCAAGAATGTTGGACATTGGAAATATAATGGTTGCTGGGTTTATTCATGTGCTCTGGATTTAGTACTTTCCGTTTATTGCATGGATAACTATTAATGACACCAACATTTTTTTGCATTGCAGAAGGAGGGGTACCATATGTGTCTCAAAAAGATCAGGAGAATCAAAGACCGAACAATCGTACAGAAGGTCGGATATCGGTCAATGTTTAAGATTTATTCAAACCTTAATGTCTAGAATGTTTATATACTTACTTGTTGATGTTTGATACCATTCAGCTGGAACGGCGTGTCGAAAGTTTGTAGAAGTTGATGGAAATGCTTGAGCTAACTCTATCAGAGGTGAAATATGTAGGAGGGTATCCCTCACAATATTGTCGGGATCGACAGTGAATCTAGTGATGAAGAACCGTGTCGATCCGCAATGCTTATGTAGGTTAATGTGCATGTTCTTCATAACATGGCATGCTCACTTGTTATAATCCATTGTAACTTTCAAAATTCTAAGGAACATTGTTGTTATGATTTAATGTCCTCACAATTTCAACTACATACCATCTGAGTGTACATCAAAATCGCCTTCCAGGGATCAGATTCAAACACACATATACAAGCATGTATAGAAATCTTTATGTTAACATGTTTTGTGTTCACGAGTGAATCTTTAGTGTAGCAAAAATGGTGTAATGCGCAAATAAAATGTTTTAAAGATTGATGTAGAAACGAGAGTAAATAATAGAATGATGTTGTGTAACATTTTCATTACCAAAAAACTTAATTGATCCACCAGTAAAACTACCTACAGCTAAGAGGTGGCCGCCTAACCATTGTTTTTTCTTTCAAAAAACAATCCCACCGTGTATACATGATTGTTCCCAAAATACCAATTACTACAGCAATGTCCATTCCATTTATATTATATACAACCACATATGAGTCAAGTAGCAAAGCCTTAAATCCAGTATATGAACAAAGGGAACTTGTCGGCTCAAGGTGTGAATGTTGGGAATCCATGTCCGGTCGACCTAGCCCTCAAGACGGACAATGGTCGCATCCGGATCGGTATGCAAAACCACTACGTTACCCAATAGAGCAAGGGTAGCTGATCATACTGCCCTAGACCTATCCACGTGGAGTGAAGCTCCTCCTTGTAGATCCACTTGGTTATTAGAATGGGCAATTTATTACCAACTATGAAAGCCGTTATTGCGGTTTCCTTGTGCTTTGCCAGCATCTCCCAACTCACAAGCCTGAATGGTATGAGATCACGGGCGTGGTCGCTTCAAACATAAGGTTGCCCTCCTCCTAGACTGGCATGTGGGTAACCTTGCAGTTCTACATATCCTGCAACAACGACGGGGGCAGGAATGATGGGGTCCACTTCAATGACCAGAACCACCACTTAGGGATGCTGCACGGGTACTGGTGGCGGAGAGGTTGTCACTGAGTTCTTCATGACGCGTTATCCCTTCCTTTTGTATGACCCATAGTTGCTTTTGGATGACCTTGTTTTGGTTGATGAAGTGGAGCTGCAACCAGAGCATGTTTTTTTGATGGGGGGAACATGTTTCCTTACGTAGTTTTCGCGGGGTATAGTTTTCCAGACTGTAAAGATCATGGGTGAACCTGGTGATATAAATTTTTGGATCTTGTGATAGGGTTCAGCCGTTTAGGGTTTGCTAGTGATGGATTATCTGTAATGTTGGGGACTTGGGACTGTCACCATGGGTTACTACCGACGAAGGTTTCTTATAAAGGATTGAAATTCTTGCCAATCTCGTTCTCTAATTAACGGCGCTTAGGAATAAATAATAAGTGATATAATAATAGTTTTGAATGGAAAATTTACACGAACTACCTTCTTCCAAGTGGAGACTATTAAATACAATTGCATACTCCCTCTAGCCTAGACTGAGCTCCACACAAACTTTTTCACGGTATTTTGGAAACATGAGCGACCGTTAATACGTTCAACTATGAAAAGTAACGGTAAATAAAAGTGAATATATAGAAACTACTTACTATGATGAATCCAACAATATCACATACGATATTATTATTGTTTAAAAACCTATTTAAATATGTGGTAAAAATTTGACAGTGTTGAGTATCAAATATTGAGTGTCCAGCTTAGTTTGGTGTGGAGGGAGTACAATATTATTCTCAATTTTACTCTTCTAGCTCATCCTAACAAACCACTCCAGTTTTTCTTTCACAACTGTAAAAAACAACTCTCTTTAATGTGTAAATTTTAGTTTAATTAAATTTTCTAAACAAGAAAAAAAATTGCATGTCAAAATTTAATACTCCGTAAAACTTATTTACAAAATCTATTTTTTAAAAATTAAGAATATTAAATGCTTCATTTTATCATTTTTGGATCTATTACATTATAATGTTTTCCATTTTTTTTAAAGAATTGTGGTTTGTACTCAAAAATGCTATTGTGGAAAGAAAATCATGAAAATGTAAGCATTTTGTGAAATTAGTGTGTTAGGAGGCGCCACAAGCTGAAAGACAGTGTGGTATCATAGTACTAAGAAACACCCATTTCACTCCACGACATTCAATACTTGCACTAGACTGGAAATATATGTAACTACAAACAATATCGATCGTGAAAAGAAACTAATTGATTGTTACGTCCTTTTTAGTTGAACATGTCTCATATGACAACATGGTTTTTGTAAATCAAATTGTTACGTGGACAAAATTAGTTAGTTCACAATGAACGATAAAAAATTGTTGTGCCCTAAGGCCCACTGGGATTACAGTAAAAGGTAATGGGGATTAAACATGTTACCGGTTGTAACCTAATCTTAAAATACTTGAAATTCAACTAGTACCAAAAGATAAATGATATTCAACTAGTATGTCAACTGAATCCTGTAACTCATACACAGTAATTTAATTTTACTTAACATAGTTAATATGTGAAACTATTGTGAATTATTTTATGCCTGATATTCAAAGCAAGATTTTCCAACAAACATTGATAGTTACACTAAAACTAATTCGACATTTATAACCTGAGTCCTGCTAACTTCTAATGTGGGGCATGCCATATGTTATGTAACCAAGTTTAATATTCCCTCCGCCCCATAATTATTGGCCCATATACATTTTCACAATCTTCAATGATCATGTTTAACTGTTAATATCTCTAGCTACTTATAATATTTTTGCATAAAAATTGGTATTTAGAAAAAATATGTTAAGATGAATATAACAATATATCAGATGATATTTTTTATTTTACTTATAGCAATTTATATTTAAGGTAAACGTTTACCAAGTTTGACTTTAAAATATTAAATACAGAGTATGCCAATAATCTTGGGACTGAAGAAGTATACTCTGGTACAAATTAGGATACAGTATAATGGCATTCTGGATGCCAACCCGTTGGATTAAATAATTTTCCATGAGGGTGAGGCTTCTCCATTTAGTTGTTCCAATTACCAAGAGAGGGACCATAAACCCTTGGCGAGCAAACCAGTGGCCCAAGGAAGTGGCAGCAGATTGCCACAGTGGACATCATGATGTCCCCCTATGGACCAAAATTTCTAGGGTCCAACCAGCCCATCCAATTGGATTTCCAGTCCAGTGTTCAACAATTTACCGCCAAAAACAGTTCCCATTACCAATGGATCGTATGGTAGAATGGAAGAAGGGGGTAAAACCCTACAATCATGTTTATAAAAAAACGCCGAGTTTTTTCTATGAACCCTAACTTCAGACTAACTAGGTTTCATTAGGATATTTGAAAATGTATCTCATGGATTTACAGTTAACCAGGTGCTGACTAGGGTATTAATTAACAATAGTAGTACATAATTAATACTAAATATTCTTTAACTAAAAAGTTGGTAAACAACATATTCATGTACAGTGTGAGAACGAGTCTCCATTGATGCCATCACCGGCATTGGGCTCGTTGCAATGGAAGGCTACTTTCGGCTCATGGAAAATTGGGTACATAAGGATGTGATAGTGCTCAGTGTCTGTCAATTGGGGTCATTGGGAAGGCAATTGGGAAGATTTGCTAAGCCTAATCTGTTTGGGATTCACGCAAAGCTTCCAAACAAGTTCATTTCAAATCCCCCCTATGCGGTTGGGCCGGGAATGGGAAACAATCACACTAACCCAACCAAAAATTGGTTAATCCAAATGATAAATACATTTACACTCAAATTTTAAGAAGAATTTTGAAAGAAGTAACTGAGTACTCTGATTCTTGACTACTCTATATGATTTTTGGTTGGATTGTGGATATTCAAACTCAGTCCCAACAGCAATCCAGAATACTAGAATACAATTAAAAAAGTTAAAACCTGTACTCTGAAGTACAAATTTACAAGTAAAATGTCTAATGATTTTGATTTACTTAAGTACAGGGTTAAGGGAACGTTTGGGTAGGATGACTACTTCAACAAAATACTAAGATAAACTAAAGGACTACTTTGGCTCGGATAATTTGGTTATTGGGGTTGTTAGAACTGGTTTCCATTTTGGTATGATGAGGAGAAAAACTTAATAACCCAAACCAATGAACATTAAAGCAAGAAAACCAAGTCGATGACTATCTGCATTGGTAGTTTTTTGGAATTGATAGAAAATATCGATCTCCTAGCCATTTGGCATTAAGGAATGTTTGAGCAACAATTTCTTAGCCATATGGCGTTAAGGAATGTTTGAGCTACAATTTTAACTCCACACATAAAGTAAAATATTTTGTGAAATATGTTAAAAAAACAAATGGATGTCAAATACGTACACTTGTTGCAAATCATTGATTTTTATTTAGAAACTACTAATGTCGTCAACATCAACATTTTCGACGTGACAACATATTCCTTTAAATTTGAAGTCAAAGTATACCTAGTTATTAGGGTAGAACAAAAAAAACAAAAAATTTCGACTACTTACGATACAGAAGGCACATTCAGCTTACTAATATTAGCAACACTATCTCAATTATGAACATAGTTGCAAAACATCCCCTGGTACTATGTCATTGTAATTAATAATTTCAATTTATCACTAAAAGTTGTGCCAAATTCTACTATTCAACTTCTACGAAGGTGCGGTTTTCACTAAATAGGGGATGTTAAAAAAAGCACGACCATAGTTGCCAACCCTCATTACTTTTCTAGCTAACGGGATGAGGACTAGCCATGTAACTATCATTATCACACCTTAAAATATACTCGTACATTGGAAGCAATCAATTCTTCACTTTCAAATAATAATGGGGACTATGAATTTAATATATGCTATACAAATTACTTATAAGATTCATTTCATTAATATTATCTCCTATAATGAACATATTTACAGTGGGCACACTTGTACGGAAGGTTTGATCAAAAGTCTTTATATGTTCATAGCGAATATCTTCCTTAGAATACACTAGCAATAACTATTACTCTAACTATTAGAAGTAATTCAAGAACCACAAACTACTAACATTTTTGTTTTAAACATAAACTTATTATAAGCAAGGTGTTTTACAATTTGTACAACTACTAACAATCAGTGGAGTACATAATTATCATTAACTAAATATTTTTAAAAACTCCACCCAAGTCATTGGCCCAGATTAATTTGAATCACCTTCCAGTGCACCAATTTCTCACACACTCACACACAGACACAACCCACCCACCCAGCCAAAAGAACCACAACCCACCAACAGCATCCACGCACGCGCCCAAACATCAGAAGTCATTAGGCTATGCCAATGGTGACTGTAGACAATGATCTCTCTTCAGGCAACAACGAAGAACAACCCACTGAAAAACATCATGTGTTGTCATCAAGTATAGTTCAGGAGGAGCAGGCACCTACGGATCTGAGAAAACTCAAACCATTCAAAGCAACTGGCCAGACGTACTGATAGGCGGTACTGATGTTGACTTTACGGTAACTTAATGAAGGTTACCTTCTACAGGTTCTAGCCAGCTAAATGAATGGAAGTGGGAGGAATGACAACAGGGTCAAAATATTTCTTCAAGGTCTGCTGGCCATTCCATGATGACAAGCAGTTAGCATAACTATTCCTGAATGTGAGTACCCAAACTTCTATGTATTATTTATATTGATATATATTCTGCATGCTCCAGTACCACAGTCCACACACGTGATTTAATTTTTTGAGGTTATAATTTTTTGGTCGCAGCTGATTGAGTGTGACACAGTAACAGTTTACATTATCTGAAAACCCCTTCCCTAATATTATAATTTTTCAAGAGGATGAACTGTGTGTGGCAACCCTTGCGTGGGACATACGTATTGTCATGGCTGATCACGTCGAGAAAAAGCATGTACATTGCTTAGCTAGTCAGTTCAAAGCTAGGTTTTCCAAGCTACATGAACATCAGTCGGCCGTACTCTGCAAACAAATGCATTGATGAGCTAATTTCCAACCTTGGTTACATTAAATGGTGGGTGGCGCTTCTCAAAGATGACCCTGGTAAACTCAACAAGTGCCTCACACAAGGGAGTCTCTAACGTCATCAAGAACCACCCAACCAAATGCAAGGCACAACTAAAGATGAATGTTTCAGTTCAAATCCACTCAACACAAGGTTATCATAATTTAATTTTCCTGTAAATCCAAAAAGTTCGTTCTCAAGCCGATTGTGCTTGCATTGCAATCTCTTAAGACCCACTTCACCTCAGGAAGGATAGAAGGTGGTTGATTATTGTATTGGAGACACCGAGAGGTACAATATCAAGTACGACTCTTATACTACCGTTAGATTAGAAACATGGCCCTCCTAATATTACAGATTCATGAATGATGATTGCTTTTGTTGAATTTCTCTTCGATGATAGGTCAAGTTTAACTGTTGTTAATAGATATGATATGAGAACGCTTGAGCCCAATGTGGTCCTGTCTCGTGCAATTTTTTCTGTATGGGTTCGACTATTGAATGATTGCTGGAGGAGAAAGGGGGAATGTATGCAATGTTGGACCTATTCGACATGGTAATTTTTGTGAAACCTTTCTACTAAAATACAATTTTTGTGCCCCTAATAACCATGCACTCTATTCATAGAAGACCAATTCAGTGTCAATGGAAACGTTATTGAACACCTAGGAAAGATGGATTAGGGTGTACAGAGTTGACGTGAGAGTGGCTAAAATTGTAGATGACGTGAGAGTTGACGTGAGAGTTGACATGATTCTTTCTTAATCTAACTGAAAAACCAGGTCTGCCATCATCAACTAATGAAAATGTTAATTGTTTCAGCATCAACAACTGTTCTTGCCATTCAGAGTAAGGAATCATTACGTTCTGTTGTTGGTCAACTTCAAAACAAACAAGTTGCAGTACTTTGATAATTCAGACCATGAGTACCGGGCATAATTGGAGACTAACGCAAAATTTTTAGTAAGTTTTTGAGCACGGATTCATAAACTAAAAAAATTGTATTCTTAAAGAAGAAGAAACCCCAAACCAGACCACCGTTAGCTGCAGAGGGATTTTCCCATCGTTGAGTAATAAACCTAGTGTCTAAGAATTCAATAGATATCTAGCTAGGTAGTTGAAGAGTAGGTTCTGAGGTTTAGTTGGAAACTTCTTCAGTTAAAACAGTCTGCTAGGTTAGGGAATAATGACCACACTTGAACGGAGATTAATCAATGGAGTAGTTCAATAGGTTTTGCGGTTTAGTTGGAAACATTTACAAGTACAACTGGAAAGTAGGGAATGGATGTTTAAGGTACTTAACTAATAATGCACTAATGAAAAAAGAAAGAGAAAAAAACATTATTCTAGGATGTCTGATGGCAACATATGCTCATTCAAGAAAATGGTTATTTTATATTGGGTTACTAATAGTGGCCAATTGGCTTGGATTGTACATTCCCTAAATGTGGTGTTAAGTGTGCCTTGAATTAGCTGTTGGAAACCTTTCATTAGTGTTGTTGTACAATGTCTAGGTGTAATTAAAGTATACGTAAGTATGTGTCTTATTGGATAACTGTTTGATAAAAAACATGCCAAGGAAAATAGATGCTGGTTAGATGCAGAGTTTAAAATACTATGGAGTGAATATAAGATTAGGATAAGGTGATATTTTTGCAAGGGACTTGTAGCATTTTAACGTGGCCTTTGTTGGGGTTAGGTACGAAAAACTAGGAGGCTGCATTTGGTCTGAAGGGGTTGAACGAAATTGAAGACAAATAGATAGGAGTAATTAATGTTGTGATGAGATTATTACTACTGTAGGACTCCATGAGTATGGATATGTATAGTCATTTTCGCTGTCAGTGAGATTTAGTGCGACAACTGTTGACATTATCAACCAGTGCCAACCTTTTCATTGTTTAGACACAAGGCGTATGGTGTACAAAATTTTATCACATTTTCCATTAAGAAATTTTCGAAAACCGTTTGAAGAAATTTTCCACAACTTAAATTGAATAAATGAAAGTACACCATGAAAAGACAAAGTCATACCACAACTTGTACAGAACTTGTTATAATTCACGATATTATTCCATTCAACTGAGCATACACAGGGTTCGTAGCGTCATCATTTTATTATTAACAAGATGACCCCCATCATGGTTTCAAATATGAAGGGATTGTACATCTATACCTTGCTACTACGACTAGGTAACAACCGGTCTGAATCCTACATAACCTACACAATCGAAACAATCAAACCTCTCTGGTATGCGTCAAAGTGTGATTCAGACTGCGGTTTGATAGTTATGCACCTGACGGAGACTTTCAACAAGCTAGTAGCAGGTTTGCGTATATTTGGGATGCACGAGGTAAGTGAAATTCAATGATATGAAGGTCTTTGTTCGAAAACATATTAGACTCATCCTCTAACATGAACACCATGCTTTTTCCAGCGGAATGCCAGACTAAGGATCAAGAAGAAATACACTTACAGTATAGTGAGAAGTGATCTAAACATCCACCGTCATTCTGTCCAGAGAGTTGCCTGCAGCAACGTCTACAGGAAGATTACTGCTTTGAAAGGCCATCCTTCCACCCAAAATGAATGAAAATCAGGCCAAAAGTGTGCATCAGATGGTGCCCTGAATTCATCTGTAATGAACATGCCATCTCAGCATTTAAGGTTTCACTTCCGTTTAGTTTTCCATGCTAGCCTCATGAAATAACTCATTCAATGTGCATAACAACTGTAAGCTCATTACATTTACATACATAAGGCTAGAGTATTGTTTGGAAAATGTAGACGGGGGAAATTTTGTTGCACCATGTCACAATACAGAATGGTAGCACTTGCAATCGAAGTGAACAGGGAGCCAACATGAAGGGAGAACAAGAGAGTAAAAGATCTCCAAACCCTAGAAAGATTGAAAAAGTGGGTTTCATATTTACAGGTACATTTCTATCAGGGATGCTGAGGGTGTTCTTGACTGATGTGGAGTGGTTCATCTAGCGTTATATAAACCATTTTGCAGTGGATGTTATTCATATGAAAATCTGCAGTGATACCAAAAGCTGCAACTATGAGTGGGCAAGGTTTTCTACGCGTAATGTATCTTTATACCGAACAATTTTCATGTATTGGACAATTAAATCAGGATAGAAATTACAAAATCTAACCTTCAGTTTGTTATTGTGGTTCGGGGGTACAAGGAACATACATAAATCTAGAGGGGTCAATTGGCCGGGATTGGGAAGAAATGAGATGAGAAACTAATAAATGTCTAAGTAATGGTGTCGGGTATTAAATACACATTAGCTTTTGGGATTGGGCGGGATGTGAATGATTCTGTTAATGGGAAATTTTGATCTCAATGGGTCCCATACTATGTTAACTCAATGTGAACCCAACAAAAACCCAATAAATACTCAAAATTACCCAATTAAATTCGTCTAATAGTTCGGTGTTATTAGACAGACTGTCACTTATTCACATGCTTAAATTATATTCTAATCTACAGTCAGACATGATACAATTCGTGTCCATTCATTTTATTTCTACAACATTTAGGACCATAAATGAGTCGAGCTAAACTCGAACAACCACGAATTTGAATTCAACTTGTTTAAAATACCTTGAGTTCCAACTTGACTCAAACTCGTGCGAACCTATAGTACATTGGCTCAAGCTCAAGTTTGAAAGAAATTAGTTTGACTCGAGTTCGATTTTGATTGAAATTAATTTGATTCGATCTCCATTTTGATTTTGCACTAGAGCCATGATTAAATAAAAATTTTCTTTTAATATACATTTTAATATTCTTTTAGTAATTATATATTAAATATATATTATGTTGACTCGATTAGTCGGAAAAGTTTAACGACCTGTGTTAATTGAATTCGAGCTCAAGCTCAAACTCGAATGCTATATGAGTTGATTCAAACGCGCTCAAATTCGGTAAAACTTGAATTTGATTTGAGCTTTAATAGAGATGCTTGTAAACAGTTGGGTTCATTTACATCCCTAGAGTGGCCAAGCTCAGGATCGTGAACAGTTCTGGTGTAAACAAAGCAAACTGTTTGTGAACAACACGATTAAATCTTGACTTGAATTCCAATTTGATAGAGCTCGTACACTATTCAAGCTCAGCCCGAATCCAGCTAATATTGTTCGTTAATCTCGTCTAGTTTACAGAGTCAACATATTGTATATATATATATATATATTATTTAATATAATTTAATTTAATTTAAATAATATAATTTATTTATCCATGGCTCAAGTTTGAGCTCGAACTAAATTAGTTCTACTCGAGCTCGAGGTGAATCATGATTTTACAGGTTCAATCGAATCAAACCGAGTTCAAAATATTTTAAACGAGTTGAACTCGGACAAACTCGTTTGCAGTCGTAGTTAGGAATCTAATGAAGTTTGGAAAATGTAACCATAAAAATAGTTAGAATAAAGTAAAAATTATTCACGCTTGAGTGGAGTCTAATTACACTAAATAATATCTTTATCAAAAGATGGGAATTAATCGCATATTAATTGGGTACCCATAATTACCCAATTTTAAATGGGTATATGGGAAGATTGGGATCTCAATCCCATTTCTCCTTGTGACCCAATACTATAATACTCATTTGATCATAATCCCAAAACTAGGAAAATAAGGGAAATTTCCCATCCCATTAGCTTTTATTTAATGGGTCCCAATAGTTATTGGGATCAATTTCCCCCTCTACATAAACCATTCAACAATCGCGCAGACAGCTAATTTAAATTTAAAGCATGCTCATAATATTGAAGACTATAAAATTTTTTGAATAGCGCATAAGACTAGAAAAACAAAAAGACCACCAGACACGAAAACCCAACACATTTTGGAGCATCCATTCGTATTCTATGATCCTCATCCTTTTCTTCACCCCTTTTAGTGTTGATAACCTTCTGTTCCAACCTCCGCCAGCCTTACCCTTGTCAAGTTTGCGTTCCCGGTCACATCTTGGAGCATCTTCCATGGTTTTGGATGACACATCCCTCAACTTCTCCATCAAGATCTGATTTGAGCTCCAAGATGATTAATAAATTTTCCCGGTGGGAATGGAGTTAATGTTGTTTACATTGTTCCCCAACTGCCCCAACCGGTTACTATTCCTATTACACCACTTGTTTGACCATTTAGAATCATTTTAACCAAAACTTCTCAGATTCTAATATCCCATAATTAGTAACAATTCTCCAGCATACTTTCTAGACGTGATCATCTCATTCATTTAGGTAAACTGAGCCTTACAACTACCGGTGAACATGCATCCCCTGACTAATGTGGAATTCACAGTCCTTCCCAATGTACCACATGTCAGTAACGAGACACTTCCGAGCTATTGTCAGCACACATCCCTTAACTCCATCTACAAATCACATTGTCAGGGTTCAAATACATTTTAACTATTGATATTGGAAATATGAAAAATACTACACATTACATTATCATCTCCAGGTTTAATTTGTCGACATTGACGACACGTTGACTTAGATTTAGTCATTGTGGTTTCCATATAAAAAAAATTGTTAAGGTAAAAAAATATTTCAACACGATATTAGGAAAATTAATAACAAAACAACAATGATTTAAATGCTACACAAAATATACAACAGATCCATGGTAATTAACTAGGGAAATGTGTCGACAGGGGCCATGGATTACAGCTCCACTTCTCCATTACAAATTGCAAAGTTAAATCTGGTATCCTACCACTCAATGACATTGGAGTTTGTATAAGAAAGGATAATGGGTGAGGCAAGGGATGGTGATGGTTCTAGGACCCAATGCATTCTCGTGGGGTCTAAACCCGCTATTTTTGGTTATTGGTCCAAATAATTTAGACCCATCAGGTCCCGCTCCATAAATGGATCTGGTACGGGTCTAAATTAAATTGGTCCCAAACCTGCCCGAGACCCATACCCAACTCATAGACCCATATTACCCAAACTTTATATATTATGTACACTTTTTTAGTTGTTTAGGAACTGACTCGAAACCGAGGGTTCGACTATGTGTCAAAGATTTTCAAACCCTATGTGGTCAGATCGTGGTGTAACAACATTTATTTAGGGTTGGATATGTGTCTCATTAGACCCACCCCATTCCTGCCCTATACCCGACCCATGATCATAACTAGGTGAGGTTTGTCATTTGTTAAGGGCAGATACACACAATAATAAAAAGGTCAAGCATCCATACTGCAACAATTGAGCCCAGGTAAAGCTAGTGAGCTGCATCTCGTCCGGCCCAATCAAATTGGTCCATGGAAATACCGATTCCATATTGATTTTTCTAGAACATTTTAAGACAACGTCTTCTACATTGTTTCTGCAATCTTCTACTATGTTCCTACATTCATAAAACCATGATTTCATAAGGGAAGACTGGCCAACAACATTCATAAAAGATAATGCTCACTGAACTTAGATATCAACTAAATTGTTCAAGACATTTCCTTATCTACCCCCCCCCCCCCTCCTTTGATCCATGTTATACACATTATGGAGCAATATTTATATGACCGCAAACGATTCTTCCCTGATACATCCAGAGTGTTTCACAACTCCCTTCAAAACGGAGGGTTCAGGCTTGGAGACCTTAAATCAACTATTGGACCAATGGTTCTGTAGGATGGGGTTACCGGACAAGCTATTTTCATCCCATCTATATCGTGATGCTCTGTTGCCTGTTGCCAATAGGAAACAATCAAAATCCATTGCAGTTTAAGTAGGAACATTATAACAAGTGATCACTTAGACTACATCTCTGACGTAATCCATGCTTTGTTTTGTGATCTCTGTCATTTCAATATTCACAAAAAATAACCCTTAGCTATGTTATGGTCGTGAATCTTAACTATCACACTCGAGGAATTGCCATGTTCTATGTCTGAACCGGTAGTAGTAGTAGTAGAAAAAAATAACAAACCAAATACAACAAATGTATATAAGAGATGGTAGCCTAATCGTGCTTATTCACCTCTACTAGGTATGGGATCATCTCAATCTCCTTACCATAACTTAACTAATTTGACATCAATAATTTGTGAAATCTAACCAGTGTTACACCAAGAGTGTCGGGACATCCCCAAGACTTTGCTCACCACATAAATAAGTATGACTTCAGTATTCTATATGGATCTGTTCCTTTGTAATGTACATCTATGATTATACATACTTAAGAGCTTATAGTGGGAAAGAAACTAATCCACATTAGAGAGTTAATCTTCAATAGAGCAACAATTGATGAAGGGAGAGTGCATAGTCCATCTCTGGTTCTCTACATATAATACCAGAAGCAACAAAGAGAACTATCAAACTGGCCTTTCTACGGTCAACCTTGTGCCAAAAAAACACAAATCAACCTACCATGAACCCTGCTCGACAAAGGTAGGCGACTTGTGAGAATACTTCCCAAACTAAGGAAGGAAAAACGATCACTTTAGAGACCATCAGTAACGACCTCATCACATTCTATTGCGAGAGTCATAAGATACAGTAAGCAAGCTATTAGAAGAGAGGATGCCATCAGGAAGCTTCGAATGGGGGAATAGGCTTCCAGACCCCTGACTCACTGGTGCCTCCTTATTTTGTCAATAAACAACAGTTGCAGTTTGTCACAACCAACAGGAGGCTAATTCCATCAGATTCTGCACCACTAACACAATTCCATATTCGTTTCCCTACATACCAACAATCATTCATCCAACAATTGGTACAAAAATCCCGACTAACCGCAATATACCATTATTTAATCCTATTCGACTTCCAAAAGAAAGGGAATAACAACGACTAATTAATGTTCAATGTAGAAAATTGAAAAAGGGGATGCTGGATCGGGGAAACCATGAAGATGGAGGATGGATGTAAAACTGATGCTCGGGAAATGTGTAGATGGGGAGAGAGGCAAAGGGTGAAAATTTGCCTCGTTAATAGCACCCCCAAGGGCGATCCCAAAATTTCTCAGCAGACAAGAGCATCCCTAGGCCCAGACTTTGTGTGTGCTAGCGACGAGTGAGAGTGTGACACGTGGGAGGGGGTGGACAATCCTGGGTTTTTTTAACAACGTCAATTAATCACTTTGCCTTCCATGGGTTTTCGTGTGAAAACAATCAAGCCACAGTTTTCTTAATTTTTCCTATTATTTCAATTTCGTTAATCATATTTTATTATATTATTAGTTTGTTTTAATTTAATTATTATGAGTAGCTAAATAGTTTATCCGCATGGATTTACGATTGTTAGTTTATAAATCGTGAGGCCTAATTGCTTTATAATTGATTCTTGCATATTCTTGACTGTTCTTGGTTGAATTTATTTCTAATATGTTTAAGTCTTGCCAACTTGAATGTTTTTAGAATATATCTATCTAATTTCTTCCAATACGTAATTGTTAGATGAGAGTAGTAAGTGGCACAATCTTGTGAAAAACATCTAAATAGCTAAAACTGTAATAGTAGGATAGGGAATAATTGAGTGTGCATTGTTATTTGCTTTTACTTTGGCCATTGCTTTATCGGGTTCTTTTATTTCTTAATACTATCAAAATGTATTCTGGTTTTAGCAAATACTTTTTGGAGGCATTTTGGTAAGGGAAACAGTTAGTTGATTATAATTGATTAACTAACGATAAAGTAAGAAAGAATTGGGGAGGTTAATTGTACCCACTTTCCTATGACCGATAGATGTGTAAGGATTGATTCATTATTGCGTCTTTCATCGATATTAACTAACATGAGTTATTCTTAGACTATATTATTCACATATATATTTGATTCTCATTTTTAGATTAATCATTGCATTTTTAGTGTTAGAAAAACTCTTGAATTTAAGGCGTGGTGGCATCACCAAAAAGGTTTTCGATATTAGTAGGAAGAATAATTATAAATTATTTCTTTTTCTCCTTGTGGGATTGACTCTGCTTACCACTATACTAATTAGTATTAATCTGAGTTTGTAGGTTATTTTGCGAGTAAAACGATGGCCACCAGTCTCCCTCTGAATAGCTGTTATAAGGAAAACTCAAGAGAAGCTTCTTGTACCACTCCCAATAGTAGTAAAATGACTCTTCGTGCAATTGGAGGATGTTGCTAATGTCCTTCTTAAAAGTGGTGGACTTTGAGGCTGGGAAGTACTTGGAAAGAAACGTTTCTTCATCTCACACCAAGTTTTAATGCTCCCGGGTGGTAGGTAGTGGAGCCCACCCCTTGCGGCATCCCTCAAAGAGAATGGGATTTCCTTCAATTTATAGAGATCTTCATCTACTCCTTCACGAATCATACCTTCACACACTATGTGGAAGTCGGAGAGATATTTGTAGGGATTTACCCCTTGCCTACCAAGGAATGAAGGTACAAAATGTATATCAACCTTGACTTAAGCTCCAAGTGCCCATTTGGTCAAGGTTACATGATATGTACATCAATAATAGAACATGGATATAGAAATAAAGCAGTGAAGCATTATCAGTTAGAAGGTCATGGTTCACATGATCTGTTTTTCTCATCAATTAAGATTGCTAAAGTCAAGGTTGAAGGTTCCTTGCCTAACTCGAGCTTCAGTCGGATATTCTATACATATAGGTTGTTGATCAAGGTTGGGAGCTATTGTCTCCCTCAAAGGGACTTGCCTCAAAGTAATTCCTCCTTGAAGAGGAGGGTGTTGAGGCCCTCCTCCCGGATGCTCATCTTCTTGCTCCATTGAAGTAGAAGGATCTGCAAAATGGTCACTAGGAGGGGTGTTATTCACAATTTCCAAAGACATCCTCCTAGCCTTTTTCAAATTCAACTCTAACTCGGGGCCATAGTCTCGGGGCTCTTATGAAGAGGATCGCGTACGAACCATACACCAAGAACTCAAACATTATGTATCTAAGCCAAGCGAAAAATGGAAAATCAACTAAGAACCAAAATAAAAACTAACACACACATATTCATAACTAGCACAGACTCACATATAATATGCCCAAACACTTAAAAATAAATGCCTCTTCTCCGGTAGCGGTGCAAAAATTTGGGAGGTCATCGATGTACCTCTCAAAGTTAATATTTATAAGCCCTAAATGCTTCCTATATACAACTAAGTAGATAACAGCAAGTCATGGTCTTCACGAGAAGAGAGATCTTCCTAAAAGTTTTAACATATAAGGTGGATAATATACTAGATATACATATATCATATAAAACCAAGTAAATAGGGGGTGTTGGTTTTTCGAAGTTGTGAATTTAAAAGACAACAACTAGCAAATAAATTTAACAATGCTAATCATGCAACAAACAACTAAAAAGATGGTAAAATCAACGATTGACAAAGGCATTGGGGCAGTTGATCCTCACTTCCAAACCCCTTATGGATCCTAGATTCATTCACTCATTCATTCACATTTAATGCCTATGGAGAAAGCTATCACTTCCATCTTGAATATCAACATTCATTTCTTCTTAAGAGTAGTTTTTAAATTCAAACAACAATATTTTGCAAACCTCACTGATGATCACTTTAGACAAACAATGCCTAAAGGTATTTCATCAATGGCATTATACACGAAAAACCATAGATTTGATAACAAGAAGCATTCTACCAAATGCATAGCGATTTAACCAAACAAAGCATTTATTACGCTAAACATAGAACAAATCACATTCAAGATTCAACCTTTCATTGCTACCCTATGACAAATATGAGAATAATCCACATTAAACTACTAATCTAGCAAGATTCACCTCACATTATACACAAGAAGTTCTGATTCCATGTTCTTGAATTTTCATGTCAATGATCTAAGAAATTTTACACTTTCCTAACACCCTAAAACTTCAACCAAGAAAAAATTTTATATTCTCAAACAACTCATGGCATAAATTAAGTAAAACATCACATTAATGACACAGCAAATGCTTCCCAGTAAATGTTCATAAATGAGCAAAGTAGAAAATTTCACTACATGGGTTTGGAATCAATAAATTGCTCCCAAGTGATTATCTTAGCTACCATAATCCATACTACTTATCAACAACAAACCAAACATAATTCAACTAAAACAAAGATGAAAAGTAGAGAAAACTAGGGTTTCTACAGTAGAAAATCGGGGAAGAAGAAGAAGTGAGGAAAGAAAGGATAAGTACTATTTATAGTACAAGAACAAGACAAAAGAATTCTAGCCATCCGTCTTTTGTGACTCGCGACGGATGCCCAGAAACTGCATCAACGTCTTCATTCTTCTTATAGCCTCCTAGACTTCTCTCCATTTCAGTTATCTTAAATTCTTCAAGTCCTAAAGTCTTCAAAAGATGGTCATCGTGGTCTTCAATGGCCTCAGGTCTTCAAGTCTCGATATTTTTACCTTATCACAAAAAATCCTCTTAGAAAGGGCAAAAGAACGTAAAAGTCGCTCTTACCTCTACTAAGAGAATTTCAAGGCAAAACACAAGCTCTAGATGAAAAAAGAGCACAAAAGTGATCCCAAAAAGTCCCAAAATATGCACATAAAATAGACACATCATATACCTAGGAACAATCACACTTTGATCAACTGGTCAGGAGTTACGTGAGATATTTTAGAAATAACAGCTAAAAACTCGCGTTACATGATATGTACATCAATAATAGAACATGGATATAGAAATAAAGCAGTGAAGCATTATCAGTTAGAAGGTCATGGTTCACATGATCTATTTTTCTCATCAATTAAGATTGCTAAACTTGCACGTCCAGTCCGTGCCACAACCTCGTACATGTACGACTAGGGGTGGGCGTCGATTCGATTTAATCCATTTTTTTATTTATTGGGTTTCCCCCCTTCAAAACTCAAACTGAAACCGATCCAAACCAAAAAACACCGAATTATCCTAATCAAATTCAAAATTCATTTTCAGTTTGAATTCGATTTCAAATCGAATAAACTAAATTCATGGGAAATTTTACAGGAAATTACTAAAAAAACATATAAAATAATTTAAAATTATATTAAAATATGTAATTTAATTTCTACATCATCAAACTCTAGTGTTGAAAATAAAAATCCAACAACTACAATACAAATTCAACCATAACAATTTTGTAGTTTGAAAAATATATTATTAATATATACAATTTTTTATTTTTTATTGCAATTCAATATTCAGGTCGGTTTTTGGATTGAGTTTCAATATCCAAAATCAAACCAAAAATCATATTTGTGAATAGGTTTACTCAGTTTGATTATCCAAAAATCACATTTTAAATTTGGTTCGGGTTATTCATATTTGGATTATTCAATTTTCGGTTTTTTTCCCAGCCCTAAGTACGACAACCTCAAAAACATTCCAGGTTACCAGCCTATAAACATAAGGAAGATAACTTGGGCAGATGTGATAAAAGTGATGCGACATTAGCATTGCCTTAACAACATTAATACTAAAGAATAAGGGGAATCATAACATACTCAACAAGTACTTTATTAAATAAAATCTTTGATCCATACAAAAACTAATGATTATAGAAAAATTCCTTGCTTAGTTACAAATTTTCCCTGGGAAGAATTACAAATGATTATCTGTGAACCTATTACATAAATATATATTAGCTACTCAAGTCCCTATATGTGATCGCTTGTAAGGCCATAATGGCCCCAATGGGAGAAGTTAATCCTTCAAGATTTCTCCCCAGGGATTGCAAACTCCGAAGGAACCAATACAAACCTTGAACATCACATAGATTATCAAGTGCGGTGTGAGCTTAGGCAAGAATGGTCACCCATTCTCCCACCGCACCACCTCATTTCCCAGTGTCCCCATGAAGGGCCGGCACTATCCTCCTCATATAGTTGAGTAGGCATACTAGCAAACTGTGGTTGCTTGCCCCAACAGTATATTTGCTCCACCCACAACCCAGTTTTAAAAAGTCATGAAGGATTCCCTCCTTTACGAGTCTGGCAGCTGAATAGTCCATCTTCAGCCTCTGGCTTATCCACTTTGATCATCCCTCTCATGTTGGTTTCCTTCAGTTCCCATGCCCAAGGGCCTCCCAGGTAAAGGTTTTACATCATCCTCCACGTTGATGTCCAGATCGGTAACCATACCTTCTGATACTGTCAAATATATAGCCATTAGATAATTTCAATTCTGAAAATGTTTTTTAAAAAATAGCTCTAGCACTAAAAAATTACAACATGCATAGATATTTTCAGGACCACTTTTAAGGGATGTAATCCATACTTGCACCACCATCAACTGGAGTAACATCTCCAACATACCCACACATAACCAGTGAGAACCCTAATCCATATTCTGAATAGTTTTGGCATTCCCAGCAAACCCATACATCCACAAAACATCAGAAGTCACTGCCACCGTAGGAAAAGTCCCTAATGATGAACATCTCTTTGAACACCTTCTTCTCACTCATACCATCAACACTTAGTTCATCAAAACCCTATCTAGTTGCTCGTACCACATACCTCTCACAAGGTGTAATAACTATATCATCATCAAATTTAACTTGTACAATATCCTTACCACCACCCAATAGCGATGCTCTGCCCACAACCAAATTGATATTTGACATAACCCCCTTCTGGAAAAACACTCTTCACTGAAACACATAAATAATACTCCCTCCGTCCCAGATAAATTGACACAATTTAACTTTTGGAAGTCAAACTAAGTCAACTTCGACATTAAATTCTATTGTTTTATATGTAAGACTATTATCATGTTATATGTTGTTGTATTAATCATAACATAAATTTTTATAGTATTATCTTTTTAGAATTATACCCAAAAATAAAGATATTATTAGTTGAAAATTGATTTGATTGGTTTCTAAATGTCAAATTGTACCAATTTATCTGGGACGGGAAGAGTACAACTTATCAGGGATGCACTAGCATTTAAATAAAAAAAATATTAAATCTTAATTGATAAATTTCCATTACACACTTCATCTTCCACTATGTTTCCCAATATGCGGATCCCACGGAAACTTCAATTGAAAGATACAATACAGGTGTTGCCAGCCTCACTTGTTCCTAGAACCTTTAAGTTTCAGGTTTGAGAAAATATCAGAGACATTTTGATGTGAATATTTTAGGAATTTTTGGGATCACTTTTGTGCTCTTATGTTATCAAGATCTTGTGTTTTATCTTGAAATTCTCTTAGGAGAGGTAAGAGCGACTTTACACTATTTTACCTTTTCTAAGTGAATTTTGTGTGACAAGGGAAGAACATGGAGATTTGAAGACCGGAGGCCATTGAAGATCACCTTTTGAAGACTTTGAAAACATGCATCAAAGATTTGATGACTTGAATAATGGGAGGAATTATTGTTGAGAAGAGTGCTTTCTACAAGAAGAAGAAAAGAAGACAAGGTTATGTTCCGGCGCCCGTCGCGAGTCGCAATGCACGGGTGGCCAGAACACAACCTTATCCCTTTGTACTACAAATAGAATTTTTCTTTCCTCTCTTTCATTCATCTTCACAAACCTGACTTTGGCACTATTAAAACCCTAGTTTTCCACCATTTTCATCTCTGATTTTGTTTTATGTTTGGTTTGTTAGCATCAACTAGTATGAACTCTAGTAGCTAAACTAATTCTTGGGAGCAACTGATTGAAGTTTCCAAACTTATGTGGTGAGATTCTCTATTTGCTCATTTATGAAAATTTATTGGAGAGCATTTATTATGCCATTAATGTTGTGGTATGCCTCATTTATACCATGGGTTGTTTGATTAAATGAAATGCTTGTATGATTGAAGTGTTAGGGTGTTTAAAAGTTGCAAATTTTGTAGCTCAATTGACATGAAATCCGCATTGATTTAGAACTTCTTGTGTATAATGTGTGGTGATTCTTGCTAGATAAGTATGTTAATGTGGACTGTTCTCATATTTATCCTGTAGATGCAAAGAAAGGTTGAACCTTGAATGTGGTTTGTTTTAGGGTTAGCCTAGTAAATGATTTATTTGGTTAAATGTCTATGTCTATGGTGGAAGACTTGTTGTTATCAAACCTATGGTCCTTCATGTGAAATGTCGTTGATGAAATATCTCTATGGTGTTGTTTTCCTAGGGTGATCATCAATGAGGTTAGAAAATGGTCGTTTTTTGTCTTTGCAAATTACTATTAAGAAGGAATGAATGTTGATCTTAGAACGAGAAGTGATTACATTTCCCTTAAACAATAAATGTAATTGAATGAGTTAATGAATCTATGATCTATAGGAAGGTTCGAAGTGGAAGTCGATTGCCCCCAAGGCTCCGTTAATTGTTGATTTAATCATCTATTTAGTTGTTTTTTGCATGATTAGCATAGTTCTCTTTCTTTGCTAGTTGTTGTCTTTCAATTCATAATTTAGAACCAAAACCAACCAACCCCCTCCCCACCATTTACATGCTTATATATATAGACTAAATTATTTTTTTGGTCCCCTACAAAGTATCTTTTACTATCTTTTGGTCCCCATTTGCATAACAACCCTTAGCCGGTACCCTACAAATTTAAAACATTGTTTTTGCTCCCCAAACCCAGTTTTCGGCCAGATTTCTGGTTTTCAGGCTCTCGTGCCATTTTTTCCGGTAAGCTCAGGGCTAATTTGTTAGTTTCAAATTTGGTGAAATTATTTTGTGAAATTACCAAATTACCTGGGGCACGCCTTCATCCATCCTAAAAGTAGAGCTATTATTGACAACAATAGCGCCATTTTCTACCGCCACGGGTCCAAACTTCTTGCTTATAGAACCACCAGCGCTGAAGAGGGCTCTGCTACAAGTGCTGAGTACACTGCAAAATGAGAGCAAAATGTATATGATCTGTCCTCTTCTTGCGATAAACGGTGTCGAACTTCAAAATCTGAGTGTGTGGGTTCCATTGATGGATTTGCTCCTGAGCTTGTATCCCTCTCTCAGGTGAGTTTTCGGCATCTTCAATACTATTGTAAAGCCTCAATCGCTGTTAAAAATGGTAAATTTCTACTTTCTGCAAGACGGAATCGGAGGACTACTTGTACAGAGTATATAATCTCGATGGATGCTGATAACATATCAAGGTCAAGTAGCATACCAACTGGTTTACAAACAGAAACTATAAAAGCGCAAAATCCCAGATGAGAAAAAGACCTGTAACAATGGCGGTGAGGCCAGTAGCATCGATCCCACGAGTAACTTCCTCAGCTTTAGCCTGTGAAGAGAACTCAGATGGCTATATCCACATCCTTGAGGCTATCTTCAGTCAATTCCTCAATGGTGTAAGTATTCTTTTCAAAGTCGATTTGTTTCCCAGTGGAGCGCTTGCTGGCGAGGAGTTTGAGAGATTGATAAGGGAAATTCCGGTCAAATAAAACGGAGAGGAGCTCCTGCCCGACTGCCCCTGTCACGCTGACAATCGCGAGGGATGGGGCGTTTCCAGTGAGGGCCATCCTGATAGGAGAAAATGAGACATGAGGCTTCTTTGGAAATGGGTTTTGGGTGGGGAAGCGGGTGCCGATGGCGATGGGGCAGTGGTGATGGAGGGAAATGGAGTAGGGATTCATAGTGCGTGAAATTACCAAATTACCAGGTGAAATTACCAAATTAGCCCTGAGCTTACCGAAAAAATGGTACGTGACCGGCATGTGAGCCTGAAAACCAGAAATCTGGCCAGAAACTGGGTTTGGGGACCAAAAACAATGTTTTAAATTTATAGCGTACCGTCTAAGGGTTGTTTTGCAAATGGGGACCAAAAGATAGTAAAAGACCAAAAAAATAATTTAGTCTATATATATATATAGTATGTTTTTTCCCTATATATGTTTAAACACTTGGAAAGATCCCTATTCACCTGGACGACCCCACCTTGACATTATCTACTTAATTGTAGATAGGAAGTATTAGGGCTTTAAAATATAACTTTGAGGGGTACGGTGATGACCTCCCAAATTTTGGCGTCGCTACTGGGGAAGAGGCATTTAATTTCAAGTGTTTGGGCATTATGTGTGATTATGTGCTATTTGTAAATATTTGTTAGTTTGCTTTTGTTTTGTTTTCTTTGTTGACTTAACATTTTTGCTTGGCTTAGAGACGTATTGTTCGAGTTCTTGGTGTATGGTTCATACGTGATCCTCTTCACAAGAACCCCAACACTACGACCCCGAGTTAGAGTTGAATTTGAGATGAGCTAGGAGGCTTTCTTTGGAAAGTGTGAATAACACCCCTCCTAGTGACCATTTCGTTGATACCTCTACTTCTATGGAGCATCAACATGAGCATGAATATAAGCATCTGGGAGGAGGGCCTTAACATCCTCCTCTCCAAGGAAGAGCCCATCACATCCAAGGAAGGGAGATTCCTTTGGGGTAAGCCTTGTTAAGGGACATTATGGCTCCCAACCTTGATCAACAACCAATGTGCATTGAGTATCCTTTGGTTGAACCGAAGGGGCACTTCAAGCTCAAGACCTGGTTTATAAACATGCTACCTATCTTTCTTGGTACGCAAGGGGAAAATGTCAACAAGCATCTCACTGAGTTCCATTTTTTGTGTGGTGGTACAGCTCCCCACGGAGTAGACAAAGACTTCTAAAAGTTGAAGGAATTCCCATTAACATTGAGGGATGGTGCAAGGTTTTGGCTCCACTACCTACCACCAAAGAGCATCAAAAGTTGGCTTGACATGAAGATGAAATTTCTAGTCAAGTACTTCCCAGCCTCGAAGTCTGCCACTTTGAAGAAGGACATAAGCAACATCTTCTAATGGCATGAAGAGTCTTTTTTCAACTTTTAGGAGAGGTTCAAGAAGCTTCTCGCGAGTTGCCTGTACCACAACTATTTGGAGGGAGACTTGGTCTACTATTTCTACAATGGTCTTCTCGATGAGGACCAAATACTAGTGAGGAGTTCTTGTGGTGGTAACCTTGGGAACAAAACTTCAATGGAGGCTATTCAACTATACGAGGAGCTAGCTGAGGTCAAGGAACTTTAGCTCAAGGGCCGATTTGAAAAGAAGAAATCAAATTCCCACAAGTGACCCTTCCAAGAGTGGAAAGCTTGAGGACCAAGTCTTGACCCTTACTTCTATGGTGAAATCCTTGATGACCAAGCCCAAAAATGTACCACATGTTAAATATTGTGAAATTTGTTTATCTGCACAGCCTACAAGCACTTTCCCTACTTTGCAAGATGATTATGTTGCGGAGGTGAGTGCCATGAGGCATCTAAGCAACCAAGGATACCAAGATATCAAGGGTACCAAAACCGGCCGTACAATTCAGGTAATCGTGATAACCCAAATCTTCGGTATGGAAACCCTCAAGGAGGTCAAAACCCTCAACCGTATCGCCCTCCTCAACAACAATATCGGTCACCTCAACAAAAATATCAAAGGCTTCAAGACAAGCCTCGAGACCAACGAGAGAGCTCGAGTTTGACAAAAGATGAGGTGATGCAAGCCATTCACCAGTTGAGCATGTGTATGGAGAAAGGTGAAAAATTCCAAGATGAAGCCAAGGCGAGCATCAAGAACTTGGAAACTCAAGTGAGCCAAATAGATCAAGTGGTGAAATGGATGGAGGCCCAAGAAAAGGGAAAACTTCCCTCCCAATCAGAGATCAATCCCCACCAAAGCTAGCACTATCACTTTTATAAGTGGTAAAGAGGTTAGCTCTCCCCTGGGTGATGAAATTAATGAAGAGGGGCCTAGAAGGGTTGATGTGTTTGAGAAAGAGGTTGAAGAAGATTCCGAGAATTTAGCCAAGGAGCAAGCAAGGAAGAGGAAGGAGAAGGAAGAGGAGATCATCGTTGAGAAATCAGCCTCCATTCTCGAACCTTTATCCCCTCCTCACAAGAAGGAAAGGGTGGTGGAAGTTCCTCCATCTATGCCATAACCACCATTCCTAGAAGCTTTGAAGGATAACAGAGGAAAGAGTCCAACAAGGACGTCTACGAAGTCTTTCATAGATGTGAGGTAAGTATCCCTCTCTTGAATGCTATTGAAAATATTCCTATCTATGCTAACTTTTTAATGGAATTATGTGTTGTATATAGGAAACAAAGAGCAAAGAATAAGCTTTAAAATGGGAAAAATGAACATGTATCCGCTTTGTGCCAAAGGGAGTTACCCCCTAAATGTAGCGATCCCAGCATGTTCACAATCCCTTGCATGATAGGGATACACATTTTGAAAAATCAATGCTTGACCTAGGTGGATAAATAATTATGATTCCTTAATCTTCGTATGAAAGCCTCAATCTTGGTACTTTGTACAAAACTGGGGTGATGATCTAACTTGTCGATTGTTCTAGTGCATACCCTAGTGGTATTGTTGAGAATGTGCTGGTTAGGGTGGATTCTTTAATATTCCTCGTGGATTTTTATGTCCTTGACATGGAACATGATAAACATGCAGCCACAATCTTTTTGGGAAGGCCATTTTTGAAAAATTCAAGGACCATCATTGATGTGCATAATTGTACTCTCATCATGGAATTTGATGGGAATAAAGTAGAGTTTAACATAAATGGCTCTATGAAGTATCCTCTTGAAGTTTATTATTGCCATGCTATTGATATTGTTGACGATGTTGTGCAAGATGTTTTTGAATTGAATGGTGATGATTCTTTGTTAATTTCTTTGGAAAATGGTGTTAATGATGCATGTCTTGCATATTCCATGAGCACTAACTTGAAGGAAAGCATTGAGGAGTTGAGAATTCTTGAGGAAGTGGTACCTAGTCCTACTCCTCTAGTTTTAGATGAACCTGAAGAACATGAATTCCATCCGTCACTAGTGAAAGTTCTGATGATAGAGCTTAAACCTTTTCCAAGTGACCTCAAGTACGCATATCTTGGGGAAGGGGAGACGCTCCCGGTTATCATTTCAAGCAAACTCACCCAAGAGCAAGAAGAAAATTGATGGTGGTGTTACGAGAGAATAAGTTATTGGATGGACTATTACCGACATCAAAGGCATAAGTCCATCCACTTGCATGCATCAAATTTTGTTGGAGGAAGATGCGAGATACGTGTGAAATCCTCAAGTTGCTCCAAGCGGGCATGATCTGTCCAATCTTGGATAGCAAGTGGGTGAGTACAACTCTAGTAGTACCCAAGAAGAGTGGAGTAATAGTGGTAAAAAATGATAAAGGCAAAATGGTGCCCACCCGAGTCCAAAATGGGTGGCTTGTTTGCATTGACTACCGGAGGCTAAATTTGGAGTCTTGGAAAGATCACTTTCAATTGTCATTCATTGATCAAATGCTTGAGAGGCTATCAATTCACCCATTTTATTGCTTTTTTTATGGATACTCGGGATACTTTCAAGTGGTCATTTCACTGGAAGATCAAGAAAAGACAACCTTCACATGTCCCTTTGGTATGTTAGCTTACCAGCATATGCGTTTTGGCCTTTGTAACACCCCCACTACTTTCCAAAGGTGTATGGAAAGTATTTTCTCAGACTTTTTTGAAAACTTTGTTGAGGTATTCATGGATGATTTCATCATTCATGGTATATCTTTTGACCACTGTTTAATAAATTTAGCACACGTTCTTAAACGTTGCATTGATACTAATCTTGTGTTAAATTCGGAGGAGTGTCATTTTATGGTAGAGCAAGACATTTTCTTAGGCCATGTTATCTCTTCTAAGGGTATTGAGGTTGACAAGGCAAAGATAGACACGATTCAAACTTTGCCTTATCCTTCCAATGTGCGTGAAGTGTACTATTTTCTTGGCCATGTAGGATTTTACCGTCGGTTTATCAAGGACTTTTCAATGATAGAATCTCCTTGGTGCAACTTGTTGCAAGAGGTAGAATTTATGATGGATAAGGGTTGTAAATGGGCCCTCAATACATTGAAAGAAAGGTTAGTCTCAGCCCCTATCATACAACCCCCAGATTGGTCTTTGCCTTTTAAGATCATGTGCGATGCTAGCGATTACGTTGTTGGAGCGATGCTTGGTCAAAGGGTGGGGAGAGCGCCTCACGTAATCTACTAAGAATCTGTGTCTCTCAATGGGGCCTAAAGAAACTACTCCATCACAGAAAAAGATTTGCTAGCGGTGGTATTTTCTTTGGATAATTTTTTATCTTACTTGCTTGGTACAAAAGGTATTTTGTACACTGACCATGCAGCGCTTCATCACTTGATGACAAAGAAAAAGGCCAAGCCAAGATTGATTAGGTGGATCATGTTTTTGAGTGAATTTGAGTTGGAGGTGCCAAACAATAAAGGCATGGAAAACCTTGTGGCCGATCATCTGAGCCGGATTCCTTCATGCCACAATAGTGAGGTATTTTTTTCAATGAAGGAGAAACTATGGGAGGAGTTTCCCAATGAATAACTGTTCGCAATCAGGAACCTCCAACCGTGGTATGCCAACATTGTGAACTTTCTTATCTCCGGTAAATTTCCTCTTCAATTTTCTAAGGCTCAGAAAGATAAGCTAATAAGCGATGTAAAATATTATGTGTGGGATGATCCTTTTTTGTGGAAACATTATGTAGATCAAGTTGTTAGGATATGCATACTCGATAAAGAAGTGCATCCAATTCTCACTCTTTGTTATTCTTATACATGTAGTGGTCATTTTGGAGCTAAAAAGGACTGCTAGGAAAGTCTTAGAAGGTTATTTTATTGGCCGAATTTTAATAAGCATGCATACATATTCTGTAAGGCTTATGAAAAGTGTCAGAGAGTGGGAAATATCTCGTCTAGAAATGAGATGCCCCAAAAAGCCATGATATATTGTGGAATCTTTGATGTTTGGGGTATTGACTTTATGGAAACTTTCCCTAATTCTTGTGGCTTTACATTTATTCTTCTTGCCATTAATTATGTGTCAAAGTGGGTTTAAGGAAAACCCACTAGGACTGACAATTCTAAAGTGGTTGCAGAATTCCTGAAAGAAAACATCTTCTCTAGGTTTGGGATTCCCTGAGCCTTGATTAGTGACCATGGAACCCATTTTTTTAACCGAACAATAGAGGCACATCTAAAGAAATATGAAATTACTCACAAGATATCCACCGCCTATCACCCTCAGACCAATGGCCAAGCTGAAGTTTCCAGCAGGGAAATCAAGTATGTCCTTGAGAAAATGGTTAACCCTAACTGAAAGGATTGGAGTTCTCAGTTGAATGATGCATTGTAGGTGTATAGGATGTCTTACAAGACACTGATCGATATGTCACCTTACCAGTTAGTGTTTGGTAATCCATGTCACTTACCGGTGGAAATTCAACACAAGGCTTATTGGGCGGTCAAAGAATTCAACTTTGATATAGATGAGGTTGGTTTGCATAGGAAGCTACAATTGCAAGAACTAGATGATATCCGAAGGGAGTCCTATGAGAATGACGAAATCTTTAAGGAGAGACAAAGGTGTGGCACAACAAGATGAACATTAGTAAGTAATTTAACGTGGGTCAAAGGGTCCTCCTATTTTATCCAGTCTTCGCCTATTTTCCGGTAAGTTGAGGTCTTGATAGATTGGTCCTTTTGAGGTGGTCAAGGTATTCCTACACGAAGCGATGGAAATCCTAGATCGAACTAAGTCCAATACATTCAAGGTCAATGGACAACGTTTGAAACCTTACCACGAGAGTTTTGTGCCGGAAAAGGGAGAGGATGTTGATCTCCTTGATCTGATTTGTGAGTAAGCTCCAAGAAGGGGAGTAAGTCGTGTTGACAACATTAAATAAACTTGGTTTTGATCATCCGGATCGTCATTCGTGACATTTCGTTGATTTTGTTTAGTTTTTAGTTTTTGTCATTAGTTTCATTCTTTTTCTTTGTTCTTTTCACGGTTTATTTTTCCATGATTTTGCAGCAATTTGAACCCCAAGGCATTGGATTGATGAAGGGAGAAATACTAGGAGTCGTGAAGGAAAAGCTTGGGCAGTGGATAATGTTGAGAATTTTTAAGTACTAGATAGGCAACCCATCGTGAGTCGTGACCACCCCATCACGAGTCGTGATGGGATCAAAAAAATGATCCAATTTTGGATCCCTCGGGCTCAAATTTTTTCAAGCCGCGATAGCCGTGTCGCCATGATTTGGTCATGTTCGTGACCAAATCATAAACATTTTGCAAAATTTGAACTTCACAGATCAACTTTTCACGACTCGCAACAGTCTCATTGCGAGTCGCGATGTCCCATCGCGTGCCACTATAGACCGGTCGCGAGTTGCAACCCTTGCTTTAACCAGAGATGATTGTTGACCTGCCCATCATGAGTTACAAATAGCAAGTCGCGAGTCACAACGAGCATGCAGGTTATTATAAGTTACGGGCATACACCATTTCTTCCCCAAAACCTCCTATTTTTCCCCATTACTGCCGCCCCAATTCCTTCTCTCCCACCTTCCTCCATTAAATCCAACCTCCAAAATCGTCCTTTAGGACAGAATCTACTCCATGTCCACACTCCATCAATCACATTCTATCTCCTTCCACCAAATCCACCCAATTTTGAAAAAATCCATAACCCTAGGTTTTAGAATTTTTTTCAAAATCTAGCTAATTAGTCTAGAATTGCTCGTGGGCTTCATTGTTTCATCCTCCTATACACACTATTGGTATTATTCCTCACTTTTGAATACTTGATTTGGGAATTGTGTGTAGTTTAATTTTGGTGAAAACTATGCATTTTGTGAGTGATGATATATTGTGTATGTTATGATAGTTCTTCACAATTTTTGCATTGAATGCAAATATCTTGTGTAGATCATTATGTTGGATATTTTGCAATGGTAAATGTGGGTGATGCTTTGTGGTTTAGTATGAAATGGGCCTTGTGCATATTGTGCTTATGATTTGGTTTGATGGACATCTTAGCTATAGAATGTGGATTAATACATAGTGGATTGAATTGATGATATTCATATGGAATTTTGGATGTGGGATAGCATTGTGCTTGTATTGATTGTGTTTATTTTCTCATGTTGGTGTTGTGCTTGCATTGTGCTTGTATTGATTGTGTTGATTTGCTCATGTTGGTGTTGTGCTTGCATTGTGTTTATATTGTTGCTTTGATTGAGAATTGGATTGTGGCTTGTACTGGAGATTTGGCATATTGGCTTGATTAAACATAGTGGATATTTGTATGCAGTGTTATCATGCTTAAGGTAGTTTAGCTATGGCACTTGAATGTTAACATTATAAACGTACTAATGGTAGTTAAATTAGTTAGGCATGATTGTGATAATAGGATTAGCATATTGGATGTTTACCTATGTGACAACCTAATGATCATGAAATTATGGGCATGCTGAATGTGACATGGGTTGTATATGCAATTGTGGTTAAGACTTGAACTAGTTACCTTGGACTTAATTTAGTTTGTGATGTTGGCTAAACTAGTTTGAGATTGAGTGTGATTTTGTGATATTGCATGTATGTATATTCTTGTGGGTTTGACTTGTTTGTTGTGATTGTTAGATATGGCCCCTACCAAGAGTCCAAGGGCTCCTCCACGAGGTGGGCGCACTGCCGCTCCATCTCCACCTCCGACGCCGGCTCCGGAGCCGAACCCTGTACCTCCCCCTTCTGATAGGTACATGGGTTTTACCCGGATTACCAGGCCCTATGAGTAGAGGTGGGATTCCTTGGCCACCCGCCAGTTGATGGAGACGATCTTTGTCGATGTGCCCACACTAGACTTTTTGGGCTAACCCAGCCAGTCTAGTGCCTCCTCGCCAAAGAAGGGTTGGAGGGTTTCATGAGCAACAGTGCCCCCTCCTACTGGTGACACACATTGGAGTTCCTGCCCACTGTCAGGATATGCAGCATGAGAAATAATCATCCATGCGAGAGGTACATCACTTTCCACTTAGATGATATACCACAAGAGATGACTATCTCGCAGGTTGAGGAAGCCTTTGGATGGGACACGGCTGAGATCCGGGCAATATTGGACCAACAGGCTCAGGACCGACTGATTGGGGATGATATGCATTTCTGGAGTGTCATCAACAGGAGGGCAAAGAACTCCAATGAAAAGAGTAGTGTCGTTATCCATCATGAACTCTGTTATGTGCACAGACTTCTAGCCGGCACAGTGCTTTGTTCGGTGGAGCCGACAAATATGCCAGACAACGACATTCATTTCTTATTATACTTGAAGAGTGAGGGGTTAGGATGTGGGTTATGGGTCTAGCTGTAGATGAAGAGGGTTGTGTAGGTGGCTGGAAAGCCAAAGGGGAAATTATTGTTAGAGGCGTGATTAGCCTCTTAGTGGAGCACCTAGAATTGGTCCCACCGGCTGATTTTCTGCGCTTAGGGAGGCGCACTTCCTACCTCATCACTACAGAGAGATTGGTGCAATTTGAGATGCTTAGCATCACACGGACTATAGGGGTGTTTCACTGGTTATATGGCGCCAGGAAGGTCATCTTCATGGAACTTCCTCAGCCCAACAAGACCAACTTGGAGTTTGATACTCCCTTGGCGGACCTGGAGATTCCACCTGATTCCTTATGTAGGGAGGAATTTTAGTGCAAGCTTAATGGCCGCAGTCCAGCCCCTGTTCAGAGCGACGATAGTAACTTGCCTTTCACTGAGCGACTGCATCAGCATTCTCCACAACCTTCACCAGAGACTGAGCCCATACAGGAGAATTATGTGCCACCTCACTACTCCCAGCCTCCACCTGACTTTTATGAGCATATAATGCAGACTACGAAGGATGGATTCCTCCTCCAAGACAATATGATATTAGTGCACAATGTTTTTGTCTCCCAGAGCTTGATAGATATGAATGAGGAGATTAACCATCTATCTGCCTGCATTCATGAGATGCAGTCCCAGTAAGGTGGTATCTCGGGCTCTGATCCTGGAGTGGAGAGGCATAGAGTGAGAAGGCATTGGAATACTGATTGGCTTACCCGCTATTTGTAGTGCTATTTTGGTGATAGTCATTCATCCTCACAGCAGTGATTATGAGCATTACATTCTTACCATTTCCATACTTCGCTTTGTACGCTTTTTCCCGATTTTGTCTATATTGAGGGAAATGTAGTTTTTAAAGTGTGGGGAGGGGTATTTAGAGATTTCATTGCTTGGTTTGGGGATGTTTTTTTTTTCCCAGACTTAATGCTTTTGGGATATTTTTCTCTTTGTTTTGGATATTTTCCCCCATTGTTTTGGGGATGCTTTCCTTTTGATGTACTTGGATGATGTTAGCTTTGATATTTTTCTTATCTTTAACATTTGGAAAGAATTTTGATACTTTTATATTGGAAAAAGATGACAAAATTTGAAATTTTTGAAATTTTTTTGAAAAATTAGAAAATGAAAAAAATAAATAGAATCCCACTAAGTTAAAAATCCGAGAGGGCAACTTAGGCAACATTGAGAGCTTGGATAGGTTGAAAACCCAAAAGGGTGACCTAAGCATAAATGAGAGGCTAAATGTGCAGAAAAAAGTGAGATGTGAGCCAAAGAAACATCATGTGTGGCTAGGATGAAACCCCGAAAGGGATCCTAGGCAAAATGAGAGAAAGAGAGAAAAAGGAAAAATGTTATGTGTTAGCTCATTTGCTGGCATTGGATTCATAAGGTTGTGTTGGCCATATGGATGGATCGGGTAGCTTGACATCTTGAAACCTCTTGGGATTGGGAAATTTAACGAAGAAAATAAAATAAGTTATGAAATTCTTGATTGTTGATATAATTTGTTTTTAGGATGATGTATTGGTATAAAGTTGAGTATGTGTTTCAACTTTATGCATGCTTTTAGCTTCACTTTGTACCATTGGATTTGGGATTGTCAATTCGGGATTTGGAGATGTTTTAGGGATATTAATGAATTGATAGGTTGATATGGTTTGGGTAGATTTAGGAATGGGGGTTGTGGGCAACTTCTCATTTGATCTTAATGTTGGGATGTGTACGTCAATTCCTTCGTGTGCATGGATCTTTTCTTACTTGGGGACGAGTAAGGTTTAAGTTTGGGGAGGTTTGATGTGTCCATTTTATGTACATAATTTATGACTTTTTGGGATCACTTTTGTGCTCTTTTGTAATCAAGAGCTTGTGTTTTACCTTGAAATTCTGTTAGGAGAGGTAAGGGCGAATTTTTGCTTTTTTACCTTTCCTAAGATGATTTTGTGTGATAAGGGAAGAACATGGAGACTTGAAGACCGGAGGCCATTGAAGATCATCTTTTCAAGACTTTGAAGACTTGCTTCAAAGATTTGAAGACTTGAAGAATGGGAGGAATTATTGTAAAGAAGAGTGCTTGCTACAAGAAGAAGAAAAGAAGATAAGGTTATGTTCTGGCTCCCGTCGCGAGTCGCGATGCATGGGTGGCCAGAACACAACCTTATCCCTTTGTACTATAAATATCATTTTTATTTCCTCTCTTTCATTCATCTTCACAAACCCAACTTTGGCACTATTCAAACCCTAGTTTTCCACCAATTTTCATCTTTGGTTTCTCTTGTTTTATGGTTGGTTTGTTAGCATTAATTAGTATTAACTCTAGTAGCTAAACTAATTCTTGGGAGAAATTGATTGAATCTTCTAAAATTATGTGGTGAGATTTTCTATTTGCTAATTTATGAACATTTATAGGAGATCATTTATTATGCCGTTAATGTTGTATTTTGCCTCATTTATACCATGAAATGCATGTATATGAAGTGTGAGGGTGTTAGGAAAGTTGCAAATTTCTTAGCTCATTTGACATGAAATCCAGAAGCATTGTGTAATTTGGTTTTAGCGAATTTTTATAATTATTACTAGTATGTTCCAACATATCCTATCTAACCAAGTATGCAATAAAGTAAAGCATTAAAGACACGAGACTTGGTTACGAAGTTCGGTGAAATCCACCTACATCTGCGGGGCCTGGCCCAGTTCAGAATGAATCCACTAATCATAAAGATACAGTACAAAGTACACCATACAAATTACTTATCTTTACTAATTAAACGTGTGAATTCTGCTAGCTCCCCTAGCTACTGATCCGCCTTGATCAGACTCCCTCTGACATCAAAACTCATTGACGCTGGATCTCCTCCTCCCGAGGAATTAAGGTATACGATATTGAACTTTATACTGCAGGTCACATATGTTGGAACATAGAATTCTGGCTCTTTGCAATTCTCTCGACAGATTGAAAATATGTGTGCAGATTTTCTTTGTTTAATTCCTGTATTGAATGCAGCCGTGGTGTCCCCTTTTAAAGCCATGAGCAGATCGGAACTCTCCATTATTATCTCCATATTATTCATATTCCTTATCTACCTTTTGAAGCATATCTAAATCCCATAAATAAATGGATTTTCCTTATCACAATATCTCCCATATATTGGATAATATCAACACCATATATGTATGGATTTTCCGTAAACCAACTATGCTTCTACACGCCTAATATAGAACAGAATATTCAGATTTCCATAAATCACAAATACCATAATATTCTATTTTCTTTCTCGCAAAATCTGGTCGGCGTATTTATGCTAATCCACATGTTCCAACATGGAAAGATTTTTGTTTCCAAATATGTTCCCAAAATTTCCAATTAAAATATTCAATGAATACCTCTTGACTTTACAATCTCCCCCTTTGCCGTTTTGTTGACCCAAAACTTTTTGGACATTAATATCACAACAAAAAAAACTTGTAATAAAACACATAGGTCTTCCCAACTCCACCTATGTTGGAACATATGAAAAATACTGAATCTGATAAAAAACTACCAACTGAATACCAAAATTCCATCAAAATACTGATCAAACCCGAATACCATAATTCCATCAAAATACTGATCAAACCCGAATACCATAATTCCATCAAATATAAATAATCAGATTACATCCAATCAGATTACAGCCAATATTACCCCCTTGGGGCCATAAATATGCCAAAGGAAAATAAACCAAAAAAATAAGCAGAAAGTTGGCTCCCCCAGAATGTAACACCAGATCTATGTTGGAACATAGAAAAAAAAATATCGTTCAGGAGCAAGCCTCCAGCTATGCTTTTTCCACCTTCAGTTTAGCCTTTTCTGGTTCGAGTGCTGCCATTTGGATTGCTATTGTCCCCAATCTTGCATTCAATACCTCCAATTTAGTCGTCTTCTCAGCAGTTGGAGAAGTGGAGCATGAAGGATTCCAAGGTAGATCATGGACATGGCTCATGCCAAATGTCTTCTTATTAGGCCGTAGGAATTCCATATCTATGATCACATCTTTCGCTTTCCCCTTCACCTTGGCACTCTTAGCCAACGCCAAAATCAAGCAGGGATACACAATCGCATGAGAAAGTGCGAATATAACCCTGAGATAATTTTTAGTGCAAATATGACCCTGACTACTTTACATAAGTGCAAATATAACCATAAAAACTATATTGCGATATTCACCGGCTATTTTTGGCTATTGGCTGACTAAAAATGACCAAAATGCCCCTTGGACCAAATCTTGGGTGGGTCGAGTTGGGTTGGGTGAATGGTGACCTGTGGATAATTTCCTATCATAAGATAACAAATTTTTCACATGTTGGGTTTAAATTTCAATAAATTGGGTAAACTGATAAATGACTCGATGGGTACAAATAAAGTGACCTATTAGGTTAAAACTAACTGACCCATTGGATAGAAGTCATTTAATTAGGTTATAAACGAATCGAATTGTTCACGAAAAACCTGCAAATGTGATATATTTTAAGGAGGAAAAGAAAATTATCACTAGTTCACAACTACACGATGTCAGTCAACTTATTTATCTTAGAAATAATCTGGTATAAGATTGTCTCATGGTGAGACCAAGAATTTAATTGTAAATGTGGTTTCTAATTAAATTTTTAAAAGTTTAGGGGTTGGATGTGAAATTTCACTATTTTACATTTAAATTCGTGTATAAATATCAATATAACATCATTATTCTCTCATGTTTTCTTAAATTTTCTCTCTCCTATCATTTTCTCTCTCTTATTCTCTCGATTCAACTGCTTCTCCTCCTCCTCATTTTTATTCTCTCTCCAACTCAAATCTCTTTTTTTTCTCTCTCCTCTTCATTTCTCTTCCATCTTCTTCAATTCAAGGTCATTTCTTCCATTCAACCGCTCATCATCTCCGGTTTTCTTCCTCTTTCAAGCGCACAGTGATTCGTTGCAATTTTTAGAGTTTTCCAGCAAATTTTCCAGCAATTTTTCGGTGGTTGAGCACAATAGAGTTTTGTTTTGTGTTTATCTTCGAAGGTAATGTTCTTGCTCAGAGTTTTATGCATATTTTGTTTTTTTTTTGAATTTTTTAGTTTATATTTTTCAATGTGTTAATATTTGGGGATTTCTCGGGTTTTTTTGTGTTTTGTGAGTTGTTCTTACGGATTTGTGCTAATATTTGTGTTGATGTTGCTGTTTGTTAGAAGTCTAAGGAGATTTGCATCACCGCTGCTGCAATCGAGAATAAAGAATCGTTTGTGGGTTTTCTAAAATTTTGGCTGTGATGTTTCAGTTACGATTGACGATGTTTCTCGTTTTCAGTGTGATGTTTTAGGTTTTAGGCTTTAAGTATTGTAATCAGTGTTGTTGTGATGTTTTAATTTCAGCATTTGATACTTGTGTTTTCATGCTTAAGTGTGCAATTGATGTTCATTTTTTGTTTGTGTGTGATATCTTAGGGTTTTGTTATGATTTGTGCTGATTTTTTGTTGTTATTGATGATGTTCCTTAGATATCTAAGAATGCTTTTTCCACTGTTGCTGCAATCGAGAAGGAAAAAGGATCTGTAAATTTTGTTATTTTTGCAGATGTGATGTTTTAAATAATGTTGTTGATGTTTCAGGTTTTATGTGTGATGTTTCATGTTTAGGGTCTGCTGGTGTGTAATACCAGTCAAGGTATAGAACAATCTATCGAGATGGCCTATACATAATCATTCAGTAGTGGACTAGCCTTAGCGGCGAAAACAGTTCAGTCAGAACTGCTCTAGGCGGCTCACTCAATCAGCTCTCTTCGTCTTACCTTCCTCTACTATGGATCCTCTAACTCAGGAAACATTGTCAGATTGGGAAGGACTTGATGTAGTGTTTTCAGTATTTGATGATTGTAGTGTTTTAAGTGTGCAATTGATGTTCAGTTTTTGTTGTTTTGATTGTGTGTGTGATATCTTAGGGTTTTGTTTCGATTTGTGCTAATATTTGTGTTGCTGCTATTGTTTGTTGGATGTCAAAGAAGATTTGCATCACTACTGCTGCAATCGAGAAAGAAGAATGATTTGTCTTAATTTTCAACAGTGATGTTTCAGGTACATGTAATGATGTTTCTCATTTTCAATGTAATGTTTCAGGTTTTAGGCTTTAAGTATTGTTATCATTGTTGGTGTGATGTTTTAATATTCAACGCTTGATGCTTGTGGTATTTTAATGCTTAAGTGTGCAATTGATGTTCAGTTTTGATTGTGTGTTTGATATCTTAGGGCTTTGATACAATTTGTGCAAATTTTTGTGTTGTTTTTCTTGTTTATTAGATGTCTAAGAACGCTTGGCCACTGTTGTTGTAATCGAGAAGGAAGTAGGATCTGTAATTTTTGTTATTTGTCAGATGTGATGTTTTACATACTATTGTTGATGTTTCTAGGTTTCTGTGTGATGTTTCATGCTTTAGGTTTTAAGTACTTTTATCTGTGTTGGTGTGATGTTTTAATTTCATTATTTGATGCATGTAGTGTTTTCATATTTAAGTATGCAACTAATGTTCAGTTTCGTTCTTTTGATATTTTAGTGTGTACTGATTGATGTTTTAAAATTTTGATATTGATGCATTAAATGCTGTATTTGATGTTTCACAATGTAGTTGTCAGTCATGTTATGTGTGCTATTGTGATGTTTATATTTTAGACATTGGATTTTTTATTACTGTATGTGATGTTTTATGTTTATTCAGATGAACACTTTCCAAGGTAGATCCTTACAATGTCATTGATGAGATAATTAAAACATGATATAAGGAATCATGCTTCTGAAGATGTTCCCTTGAACGAAGGACTGGAGCCAGCCTTTGATCTCGACGTTGGTGGAATAGAAGAGTTATCCTCTTCAAAACCATAAAGAGAGAAGACAAGTTTGTGAACAAGCGTGCAATGAAGGGAAATAAGTTGGAGGGGGGATAGAATTTGATTGCCTAGGATGTATTGTTTGAATGTTGTTTCAAAAGTAATGATTTATTTGTTAGAGATGGAGCACTAGATTGTCATTGATATTTTAGGTTTATTTGGATTTTTTTTATTTTTTATATTAGCAATGTTTTAGTGCATTTGAATCCTTTTGTAATGAATGATGTTTAACAAGCTATTTGAAATGCAATAACAGTAGAATGTATAAGTGCAGTGGAACATATGATTATCTTATTTAAATCAACATCTTCGTCGATACTTTTGCAAAACACCACACCAAAACAATTGTACCATCGCAGCATTACAGTGTAACATTACACACAAAAAATTGAACCAAGACAACATTACAGTGTAACATCACACAAAAATATTGAACCATCACAGCATTACAGTTGTGTGCAAAGGTTAGCCTTTGTGAAACAATTGTATCATTCTCCCAATCACTTTCTAAAAGGCGATACCCTCGCCCTCAGGGCCCCGGCCGCACAGACACCACAGCCATCACCAAGGAGGTAAATCCCAACAGACACCCAGGCCAGACCCTTGATCCACTACTGTACTCGTTGACCACAAGAGACCCCTCCATTTGGAGAAATCCCCACACTATCTAAGAATAGCTGGATGTTGTACTATAACATTGTTAAAGAGGCCATTGAAAGATCATGATACCCAGGTATGTGTTTTTCCTATAGTGTACTTGAAGGTGTGTACATAGTTTGACCATTGTTTCTACTTAATTAGCTACATTTCATAAACCATTTGACGAAATACTTTTACTGTTTTGCAGTGCAAGAGATTAATGTTTGAATATGCACCCTTGCTCATGGTTAATGCTGAGAAAATTCTGGAAAAAAATTATATATGTTTCATGCTTCACGCCTGCAATTCAACAATAGCAGCATCATCAGGCAGCTATTGAAAACTAATATTGAATATCCCTACGCGCTGCATCTTGAAAACTGAAACTGTTGGATCAACATCCTATTGGCCAAATTTGGATCAACTTTTTTCGTTAGAAATCCAGCTATGATATGATGTCGGAGCGCCGCCAAGGTCACCGGAAAATCACCGGAATCCCCTTCAAACTTTGCGACACCGATTCAACCTTCGCAAATCTCACCAATGAATCTGGTCCTTGAACCTCACTGGAATCAATCGTCGATTTAACCTTTACGATATCGGTGCATTCGATCTTAACGACACCATGCTAACCTCTTGAATCCGGTGCCTCGCGACTTCGAACTTGACACTGGAGAACCTTGTTGTTGCTCGCCTTGCATCGTTATTTCCGCCAAAGCTTCTCGATGCAATGGCGAGGCAACAGTGACTAGGGTTTCTAGAAAATTTCGAATGTCAAGGCGACGGAGAACTCGATGCGACTGTGTGGAGACGGCGGAGGAGATGCGACGGCGGAGGAGATGCGACGGTGGAGGAGGTGTGCCGACGCTAACCTCATATACGATTCTCAACCTCGTCAACGGTGAAGCGACAAGGAGTAGACGCGGCAGCGATGGTGGATCAGACAAGGCAGCGCCGGTGAAGCAACCAATGTTGATGAAGGAAAATGCGTCTTTTGGTAAATATCTTATGTTTGCAATTTAGTCCTCATACTTTTGCGCTTTACGTTTGTAACCCAGAGTCTAAAATATTTCATATTTTCCCCCCAAATTTGATTTGATTTTTTTCTAGTCCCTGGTCTCACCATAAGACGGTTTCACAGGAGACAGACTCTTTATCTTAAGAATTCATACTTACGTGTGAAATGTGATTTATTAAAGACATAAAGTTGAAAAATACCCATTCAAGAATGCACAAAATTAATTTTTTTAAAAAAAGAACCGACAAGTACAATTATTTTTAAGGGCGGGCCTAGGCAAAATGAAGTGTATTCAGGAAGAATTTTAATTTTCGGAAGCACTTCGGTCAAATATCGACTAGAATTTGATTTAACTAAACTCGAGCCAAGCTCTTATAGTATCGAGCTTGAGCTCACTAATATTGTTCATAAAGTTTGTTAAGCCAATATAATATATATTTAATATATTTTAATTATATGTAATATTTTATAATGTACATAAAAATAAAATATTTTTAATCATGGCTCGAGTTAGAGATCGAGAAAAATTAATTTCATTCAAATTCGCTTTTTGAGCCAAAACATTTCCTGCTCGATCGAACTCAAGCTTGAAACAAGCCGAGCTCTTATTGAGGTTTTTTCGAGCTTGGCTCGACTCATCACATTCCTAATCTATTCGAGTTGAACCAAATTAATTCCATTCAAACTCAAAGTCGAACCAAATTAATTTCATTCAAACTCGAGCTCTAACCAAAATTTTACAAGTTTGATCAAAATAGATCCGAGCTCGAAATTAAGATATTTTAAACCAGCCGAGCTCGAAATTAAGATATTTTAACAGCCAAGCTCAAATTAGATTTGACCAAACTCGAGTTGCGATCGAATAGTATTCGAATCTGAGCTCAACCAATACTATTCGTTAACTTAGTTGAGATTATTGAGACAACATAATATATATATGATAAATTTATTAAATATAATATATTATAATGTTATAGAAAATTTAAAAATATATAAGTTATATTTAATCATGGATCGAGTTCGACCTCAAACATGAGCTCGAATCAATTACATAATGACTTATTGAATAAGGGAGAAAATGTTGGATAATGACTTATTAAGTTAGTTACATAATAACTTGTTGAATTATGACTTGTTGGATAACCCATTGGGTTACATGAGTTATCACATGGGTTACCCATTGTGTTATCTATTTAATGGCCCAACCTATTTATGATCCAACCCATTATGACCAATTAATAAATGGATAATGATTAATTGAATAATGGGTTAATTGAATTTGGATAATGTGTTGATCCAAATCACCCATTGACGGGCCTAAGCCCGACCCACAAAATTTTTTATTTTTTTAATTGCTAACAGGTCCTTGGCATGTAAGCTTATGTTTGGAGACCCACTCTAAAAAAAAGAGTCCGTCTCTTGAAAGACGGTCTTTCCATAAGTCATGGAAAAACCAAAGTTTAAAGTGTAAATTAGAATAAATGAAGATAAAATTATCGGGTTGCGTGAATCGGGTTATAAACTGTATACTCCCCCCGTCCCATAATTATTGGCCTACTTTCCATTTTGGTCCGTCCCACAAATATTGGCCTAAGTTGAAAATTTCCTTATTTGGTCTGAATTTGACTTGTGTTGATACTATTATACGCTTAGTATTTTTTGTTTGGACTGAATTGTCCTCATTTAAATAAGAATTGTTGAACATGAATTGGATTTGTTTAGGCCCAAAAACAATTTACTTACTTTAATTAGTCCAACCCACAACCACTTAACACTAACCTAAACAAATCATAATTCAAAACGGTTTGAGGTCTGAATTCAAAATGCTTCCAGAACCCTCTCTGAAATAAATTCATCCTTATCTCCCCACCAGCCATCCTAACCAATAAACCACACTCACCGCCTAGATCCCCCAATCACTGCATTCACAGCTTTCAATTCTTCATTTAAAGTCCCAGGTCTGAAGCATTCACCTCATTTCTCACAATCTCTTCCTCTCTCTCTCTCTCTCTCTCTCTCTCTTTGTTTCATCATTTATTTGTTACAAACCCTAAATTCTCTCATTCAAAATGAGCCAAGATGATGAATTTTCTTCTCCCATCCCATCGTATGTTACACTCCATATGATAAATCCGAAATGGATTGTTGAGTGTTCCCCAGACGAGAACACTGAATCCCCCCTAGACCTTTTCGATTCACCGTATTATTCAACCGAAACTGATCCCGGAGACATGTATCTCAATTCGCAGCCTGTCGACAAGACTTACGAACTGTTCTTCATCGATACCCTACTTAGAAATCTTGAGATGGTGTCGGCGGAAAAGTTGAGCCGTGGTGCCGGGTCTTCTCGATGTGTGGCACGGAATCGATTGATCTGTGGCAGTGAAACGTCAGATCCGGTCCATTGTTGTGTTTACTCAGCTTTCGCCACCAGAGCTTCTCGGGGCGAGATGCTAGATTGGTCAACTCGCGGTGGTGGAATACCAGGTGCGGGACGTTCGCACTATTCCACAACTGATGCCGTCAGATCTGCTCAAGCCTTAGTGGCGCGTGATGGCGACGAGCCACCTCAGACCCACGGCGGCTCCATTTGCTTGGTGGCGCTGAGCAGGGACGAGCGGAGAATGGTATGTCCATAAGTTTTTCTTTTTCAAAATTACATGAATTGTACTTAACATTAAGTGTTTGATTTAGTTTTCCCATAAATTATGTTGTTTGTTGATATTGATAGTTATATGCACTTAGTCTTGTTGATGGAAGATTGCATAGGTAAGTTTGTGACAATGTTGCGAGAGGAAAAACTGGAACTTTACATGTTCTTGAAAAATCATTACGTTAATTAGGTTGTACTTGCTCACATTGTTTTGATCCAGATAAAGTATGGTCATGAAACTCATCGCTCACATTGTTTTGATCCAGAGAAAGTATGGTCATGAAACTGATGAGTATGCAAAGAATGTTAACTAATTAGGTGGTTGTAGGTTCTGAGACTTTAAGGTGGTGGGGAAACCGAATTGGTTGTTTGTGTACTCAGTATCACAGTCTCATGATGAGCTTTGGTTGTTTCAAATCACAAAACCTTATAGCTTCTTTGTTTCGAATCACACTGAAATAAACAAGTGCTAATTGTTTGTTTAACACCATTGAATTTGGCAGGCACGCTTCTTCCCTGGTAACTGGTACCTAGGCAGCCAAGGGGTAGTAGATCCACCAACAGCTGACCCGCTGCCACCAGCATGGAAGGATTTTGAACATTCATCAATATTCAATGCTATGCGTAACTGGGTTTCTAGTCTAAATAGACCCTCAAACAGAGGATAGGGAAACTTAAAGGTTAAGCTATAAACTCTAACTGTTCTAATCCAGTTCCTTTTTTAAAAAAAATTGAGATGCTGAAACTAATTTAATTATTTGTATTGCAGGTTAAGCAATCCGGGAAAAAGCGTATGACATTAATGTTGTTTAATTACTTTAATGTTGGTTAGTTGTTTATGTGCATATGGCATTAATGTGTGTTAAACTACTGGATTTATGACCCATTAGTCCACCTGAGTGACAACTATCATTATGTTCTATGGATAATTAGGTCTATAAAAATTTGTGTGGTCTAATTATCCTATATTGTGTGGGGTCTGGTCTGATTTATGTGGTTTAATTACTTTGATGTTGGTTGGTTGTTTATGTGCGTATGCCATTAATGTGTGTTGAACGGTTGGATTGATGACCCATTACTCTATCGGAGTGACAACTATCATTATGTTGATCACTATGGACAGTTAGGTAAAAAAAGTGTTTTGTGTTGTGTGCTAGGCCTAACCCAAAACCTGACTTAAACGTGCTGCTTACTGTGATGTTTTCATATGCTGCTTACTTTTTTTTGCAACCAAGTATTAACCCATGGGAGGGCAGATTTGAGCATGAAACTTACATTAAAAAAAATAACATAACAATGTCTTTCATTCATAAAATAATGGATATTGTTGCAGCGTAAACATGACATTGCGTACTTACATGTTTACCTGAAAAACCAAAAGCATGCAACAACTCCATCATTCAAAAACTTCCTTCACAACATTTCATATAGCTAACCATCATTGTGAATGTTTTCATGTTGCCAAATGTCTTGAACCAATTTTTGAATCATGCATGTCTTGTTGTGCATATTAAAAAACTGAATGCATTCTTTAACTAGATCCATATCCACCTCTAGGTCATTAGGCAACATTCCCATTCTTGCTAATGCATCCTTGCGAGTGTGGGGTAGGGATAATTTTTTGTTACCTTTATGCTTCATCACCTCGATGCATACAACTTGTAAAGACATCCAAATCTTGTTTACTGTCTCTGCCTTTAGCTCCTCATATGTCATCTTCACTGAATCTACCAATTCTTCCACTGTCTTGCATGCTTTCTCTTGCTGTAAAGATTGAATAGATCGAAAATGTTGAGATCTGGCGATTGTGGAGGTTGAAAATCCCATATAAACTGAAATCCATCGTGTTCGCAACACACTCAAACTCCAGATCCCCTATGTAGTATGTGTGGTGTTGCATTATCTTGTTGGAGATGGATTATTTTTTATCTATGGCTTGGCCACCTCTCTTTGATTGCTGGAATAACTTGCTTGATGAGACACTCCCTCATTTCTATGCGACTGACCTTCACTTTAGCTTTCATTTCCATAGTTCCCCTTAGCCTGTTTTTGCTTGTCCTTTGAGCTGGAACTATGTCAATTAGAGGAAAAATGCCTAACTTTCCATCAAATATGACATCTCCATTATCTGTTATGATTGGCCTAGCTATAGCACAAACAAACATTATTTTTGGGATCCAACTTTTGTGTTGAGTGGTTCTGAGTGGGTTATCTTCTTCCGGCAGTATAATGTAATTTGTGGACTCTTCCGAAAGATAGAACCATTTATCATCCAAATGAACAACATTATACATTGACTTAAATATTACCTTTGAGGAGTGTCTTTTGAATTTCAGCTTACTGCATGCGTAAAGAACACGATCTACCTTGTGTGATTCCCTTATAAGTGGCTTCATAACACTACTAGGGGTGAGCGTCGGGTCGGGTTATTCGGTTTTCGATTTAATCGGTTCGATTTATTCGGTTTTTTTAAAAAAAATGCCAAAACCGAAACCGACTCAAAAAACCAAATAAACCGAATAATCCAAACCGAATTTGAAATTCGGATTCGGTTAGAATTCGGTTTAAAACCGAATAAACCGAAGTAATTTCAACTTTTATTAAATTAAATTTAATTAAATTAATTCTGGACCGAATAAACCAAAAGCCCACAAACATACCAAAATTTCAACTTCAAATAAATGATTATAGCCCAAAAATTATGGACAAATCATTTATCATTAAAAGCCCATTTGGCATATGCATTGCATCTTATGCTTTGCTTTATGCTTTCATGAACATGATAAAATTTTAACTTTAATTTAACAAATTACGGCCCAATAATATAAAGCCAAGTTATTTGTTAATTATAGCCCAAAAGCATCAAATGCTTTGCCTTGGAGAAACGTTGGAGGATGGATGGTATTTATAGGTGAAACTTACCCTAAGTCTCCTACATATTTCCGATGTGGGACTACGCAATTCCAAACCATGTGTAGTACTTGGCTTTAATGCGGCTTCAGGCTTCAGGCTTCAGCTTCAGCCTTCATAAATCATTCCTATTGTATTGCCTAATGCCTTCACCTTTTCTTCCTTTTTTTTATTGAATTTATTATGAGTCTGTCTCTTGAAATACGGTCTTTCCATAAGTCATGGAAATATTATGGTTTAAAATATAAATTAGAAGAAATGAAGATAAAATTTATGGGTTGAATGAATCGGGTTGTAAACTTTATAACTACTACACGTTGCACAATAAAATTTTAATATTACAACTAAGACATTTTACTTTGTATTATTATAATTAAACTCTATCTTTCCATAAGCCTACGGAATAATGGAAACACGGTATTTTCCAAGATTTTTCCATTTATTATTACATTATTTAATTTGAGGAGTATTTTGTGACTGATGATTATTTAATACCGTTTGATCTCAAATACTTTTTATTATTATTACCCTGTTAATTTGACTTATGTTTTTACCTTTTTCATACATGATGAATGTGTTTATAATATATTTTGGCAAAGTCTTGGGAAAGACGGTATTTCTATAGGTTTATGGAAAGATGGGATTTAATTAGAATAATAAAAGGTAAAAGGTCTTAGTTGCAATATTAAAATTTTAGTATGCAATATATAGTAGTTATAAATTTATAACCCGGTTCATGCAACCCAGAAATTTTATCTTCATTTTTTCTAATTTAAAGTTTAAACCTTGGTCTTTCCATAACTTATGGAAAGACCGTTTTTCAAGAGACATACTCATATATTTTTATGATTTCTTTCTCTTCTATTTATATAAGTAATTTAAATACATTTAGAGGGTGATACAAAAATTCCACTATTAAATAAACACAACGTCTTGTTTTAGACTGACAAATCATTATACAATATTATTTTATAATTGATATAACTAATAAGCTGATTTGATATTTGTTTTTATCTATTGCAACAAATTTCTTATAACTTTTAAAATGTATGGTAATGTATAAATAATTATAATTTGACCCTAATAGTTATTAAAACGAGATTTTTCATTATTAGTCTAACATTTAGATGGTCTAATAGGAGACGTTCTCCTAAATTAACTATGATATTTATATATTACTGTCTTCATCTCTTCACCAAGTAATCTCACTGTCTTCATCTCTTCACCAAGTAATCTCTTATGAGTCCATTGTAGTTTGTTAATTTTTTAGAGCAGAGGAAAATGTCCATTGTTTGAGGAATGCTTTAGTGTAGTGAAAGTTTACTGTTGAGAATCAATTATTCGTGCACCTTATCATTGTGATTACTAAGAGCACTGTAGTTTAGATATGGATATTTATTGATTATAGTTAATGCTTTCCATTTACGTTCATGCCAATAAGAATTTATAAGAATATATATACTTGTTTTTAAATTTATAAGAAATTTAAACGAACTAATTTATTAAACTTTTTTTATAATGAATATGGATTGTAAAACACTTGAATATCAATCTATTGTCTATTTGATCCATTTCACATTTTCATGTTAAGATGTTTGGGGTAATTTTTTAAAATGTATAGATTAGTCCTCCCACTTATATTTACTTATAAATTTAGTTTTGTATTTTTAAATTTTATTTATTATTATATATTATTTATTTATTTATTTATTTACAATTCGGTATTCGGGTCGGTTTTCGGTTTGAGTTTCAATATCCAAAACCAAACCAAAAACCATATTCAAAATTCGGTTATCCAAAAACCGTATTTTAAATTCGGTTCGGGTTATTCGGATTCGGATAATTCAGTTTTTGGTTCGGTTTTCGGTTTTCGGTTTTTTTGCCCACCCCTAAGCACTACTATGTTTACGCAGTATTCCATCTTTTATGAGTCTGTGTATAGTGCTTTTACTCATTCACATTTTGTCGCTGCCCTTCTACACGTCTTCCCGTAGTTCCCGGTCCAATACTCGTTTTGTTTTGAGTTGACCGGGTTTCTTGCTTATTACATGTACATGTACCCCCCTCTGCCACTTGATGCTTCACAGTTGCCCAAATATGATGCACAGTCCGCACTCCGATGCTCCACCTCGTCGCTGCCTCCGTTGCCCGCCCATGCCCGATCCGACCTTGTCCTCCTTGTGCGAGGAGTAGAAACTGAGCCACATCGTTCCTCTCCTCATTGGTCAGATTTTTACTTCTCATGCTTAAAGAATTATGAAGCTTAATGATGGTTGCAGAGAGCTCACATATTTCTTTTTTTTAAAAAAAAAGAGAAGATGAAGGTTTCAGAAGAGCTGCTTTTGGATGAAGTTTCTCGTGAAAGAGAAGAAGAAAAGAAGGGTTTGTAGAATTGTGAAGTGTTTTCAAATGATCATGTGGTTTTTAATAATGCTTGATGTAGGTTTTGAATAGGCTTTTATGTTTAGAATAGGTACCGTAGAAATTATTTCCTGTATTTTGTAATTTCTTTTTTTGGATTTTGGCTCCAATTTTCAGAAAAGACTGGGAGATGTTAAAATTATGGAGGGAAAGATATTAAGTTTAATGAAATAAAGATGCAGATTTTGACTTGAGAATTGACTATAACGTGGCCAGTGGCGGAATAGGAATTTTTTCCAGGTGGGGCTGGAGCCTAGATGGACGGATGGTGGCGGAACAGCGTCCGGCGGCGTGGCGGCGCGACGCAGAGCTGCTCGGTCGGATGCTCCTCCACAGCTCCACTCTCCCGTTTCAATTGTTGAAGAAAGTCCCAAAATGGGTGTCTGACTTGGGTTTTGTATTGGGCCAATTTTTGGATTTTGGCCCAATAACAAAACCCTGTTTTTTTCTTATTCACTAATCAAAACGACGTCGTTTGACTTAAGCCAAAACGATGTTGTTTTGATGTTTTCTGGCCAAAAAAAAAGAGGAAAAGGTCCATCTTTCTTCCCCAGCGAACTTCACCGGAAAAATGCAATTTTCGCCGACAAAACGCGTACGCGCGCATTGAAGCTCCGGACCAGCTTCTCGCTACTACTACCATGGCGCCGGAATCTCAGGTAGGGCTAGAGCCCTACCACGCGCCATGGTAGTTCCTCCACTGAACGTGGCTGACGTCATCATTACTGATGATGACGTCACTTTTTAATTTACCCCTCAGCTTACGTGTGTCAGTATGTCCAGGTCAGATTTCTTAACATTTGTGTCAAAAGCACTTCGGCCAAAATCTCTAGGACGGAGGGAGTAAATACTACACGTTGCATAGTAAATTTCTAATATTACACATTTTACCTTTTATTATAGAAATGCGATCTTCACCACAAGTTCATCTCTTTAAAGACGGTCTTTCCATAAGTTATGGAAAGACCAAGGTTTAAAGTGTAAATTAGAAGGAATGAAGATAAAATTTTTGGGTTGCATGAACCGGGTTATAAATTTTATAACTACAATATGTTGCATATTAAAATTTTAATATTACAAGTAAGACCTCTTACCTTTTATAATTTTAATTATACCCATCTTTCCATAAGGCTATAGAAAGACCATCTTTCCATAAGGCTATGGAAAGACCGTCTTTCCCAAGACTCTGCCCTTCACCAAAACTTTGACCAAGAAAAAAAAAAAAACCAAAACTAAACTTTGAGAATTTAATCGAAAACTGTTTTGCTATAGAAGACGAAGAAGCATGTTACAGTATCGGGTATCGCCGTAATTAAAGAGAAGAGATGATGATATCGGGGAAGTTGCCGAGCAAGGAGGCCTTTGCAGTTCACTACCCAGCTTACCCCTCCTCTCTGTACCGAGCTGTGGACACTCTCGGCGGCGCTGAAGCCATAGCCAAGGTCTTGAATATGTAGTCAATTAATTTTATCCGTAGATATGCTACACATGTAGTGTGAATGAGATATGTGCATATTAGGCTATGGACTTGCCAAAGGTCTTATGTGATCCACCTATACTTACCTTGGGAAACAGGTTGAAGTTCCGGGTATTGAAATTTTACATACATTGATGCATATGCTTTTGCTTTCACCTCTCTGCTATTGCTATTGTACAGAGATTCGGTAGTCTGTTGTTGGATTCTCGTGTCATGGACTACTTCTAGCGTTTTAAGTTCCATTTTGAAAGCCATTCTCGTATTTCCTTACACACACATAATGTTGAGTGGGGCTTAACTTAGTTGATAAATTTGACTCAACATGTAATGGTGATCTTATCCTTACAAATTCAGATACGGAAGATACACTCATTCAGAACTCATATACCTTCTTTACATTCTTGCACATTTAGGGCTTTAATCAGATGTGAAAATTTTCTTCATACTTACTTGGTGGATGCTCCATTAGCATATACCTTTTTTCACACATTACGGGCTTTAATCAGATGTGAAAATTTATACACAGGTTCCCAAATTACCTCTTTTTTTTGAAACTCATACTCAGCCGTTAAGTGTTGTTAATAATTAATATCAGCACATACCCCTCAATTTCACTATGCACTCTGAGAAATGGCATGGCATTTTGTTTCATGAGACCTCATTTTGGCTCATTTATATGCAGATTCGTAGTGCTGATACGAACAAGTTGGAACTCCGTTTTAGGCCTGAAGATCCATATTCACACCCTGCTTTTGGAGAACTCCATGCTTGCAATCATTTCTTGCTAAAAATATCCAAAAAGACAGTTAGAAAAAACCTTGATGCTGAGCTTCCAAATGGGATTTTAAGCAGTTCTTCTGTAGACCCTGCTATTATCAAGCAAAAGGATACTTCTGATATAGCAGGAACTACTCTACCTATTAATGGAGCTGTGGATGAGAACATTACTTTGCCAAAGAAGATTGGATCCCAGGCTCCTAAGGAAGATGAAGAATGCCTTGATGCTGATCTTGTTGTTCATATACGTGAAGCTTATCACTTTGATGGTAAATGTAGCACACTCATTTCATTTACAAGCTCATAACTTTTTTTTATTCCTCTTCTCTACCTTCTATAACTCATTTCTGTGATTTTCCCTAAATCCTTTTTGATTTCATCTTTTTAAATGTGCTGGTGTTTCTTCAGGAATGGTAGACTACCAGCATGTAATTGCCGTTCATGCTAATGATGCCCAGCGAAAGAAGAGAAACTGGGCTGATTTTGGTCAGGATTACATTACTTTTTCAAAATTGAACATAATTGGGGGTGTTATCTTCTCTATCCTATATGATGTTCTTCTTATGTATGGATGTAGAGAATGACGGTCTTATTGATGTTGGTCAAGAAGATCTGATGATTTTAGTTCCACCCTTGTTTTCGCTGAAGGATAAGCCTGAAAAAGTTATGTAAGTGTCTTGTTTAGTGATCACGGGATTCTATTACTGTTAAGTACCATCATGTGTTTGATTATCATTTCAACATGGTCAATGAAAAAGCTTTTCCAAAAGATCGAAGCACTGCAGGACTGCAGGAGAGAAGCCTTATAACTCAGTAGTGGAGCCAGACCTGCAGTTAGCTAGTCTGTGATTCTGGCGATCAAGTTTTGGCATCAGCAGTTTAGTGTCTCAGTGAACAAATGCTGTGAAGCAATAGCATGTTAAGAAATTTAATGTTATTGCATTTTCCCCATTGTGTTGGGGTTCAATTACAACTGCTACTCCCCTTAGAGCACCTATCTTTGTTTTCCACTTAATTTCCATGGTTTATCTCTTTCCACGCTTCTTTCTCATAGCTTTGCAATAGTATAGCACAAAAGGTACCTTCTGAGATCTCTTTGAGGAGGCAGCCGATGTTTATTTCCTCACATCCTTGCATTCATTATTTTCAGCTTTTGGGGAACTATACATTTACTTTCCAGTCCATGCAGTGTGATTTGAAATTCTTAGCATGCCTTGAGGGTATTGGGCTGAAAGGATTCTGTTATTTAGTATAGATGTGAGACTGAAAAAATAAAAAATTTGTGTGGTAGAATTTAATTACTGTTATATGCAGGTTGAAACCATGTGCAAGTAATAGCCTGAAAAAGAAACCAGCAGGAGTAGTTCAGCACCACTGGGAGGTAGCTATTCTGTTGAAGGAATCTTCTATTAAATCCCATATATTTCTCACAGTTTATGTGGTGTACATGGTAAACTTCCAGAATTGATAGTTTTGAGAACATAAAGATAGGTGGTTAACTCCTTATAATTACCAAATATTTAGGCAAACAATTGATGATATATTTCTTCAGTATGTCTATTTATTGATGTTTTTTTTAATCAGGTGATCTCTATCATTAATTTTAAGTAAACATGCTCATATTTTCTGATTATAATGTTTTTTGTGTAAACCAACATGTGATAAAATTTGCCGAAGAGCTAAGAAACATGCCAACTGCAATGGATAGAGATGTTAGAGGACCCTCACATACTTGTCTTGTTCATAGAGGTTTCACTTAATTAATTCCTTGACTAATTTTTTTGCACACACAATATATGGTACAAACACATTGATAACAAGACCGTCCTTGCTTTCGACGTGTCCCCAAGCTAGGGCTTGCTTTTCAGTTTGAGTTGGCTGATGTTGGAGTACAAGTCAGGTGGTGTGGCTAGTCTTTATCTGAGGTTAATTTCAGTTTCACTAGCTGGTCAAGCTTATGTTTGTTGGAGCTAGTTCAGTTAATTTTATGCTTTGAATATAAGAGCTCACCTTAAAGGCAATTCTCCTTATTAGAGAAGATCAGCCTAAGGGCATTAGATTATGTAAATTGCTCTTCAGGTTTAGTCCCTTGCCTCCACTCATCCCTGAGAACTGTATCTTGCATTGCTTTAATTAAACAAAAAAAAAAAACCCATGTGCAAACAGGATTTTTTTCCGGCAACATAGTACTAGATTATCAAGGAATAAGGAATCCCCTACAAATCCAATAAGAAAGAAGAACCAGCTGTATAACTACATTAAAGTAAACTCCAAATCTACCAAAAACTTGTATTAATTTTCTTGACAAGGCCTTCACAATTGGTAGAGTGCAGTGACAGCCAGAGCTAACAGCTGTTTCCATTTTCTGCTTATCCTTTACTTTAAGTGCTTAGGATGGAGCTTAAAAGTTAAAATTCTTCACTTTGCTAGGCAGCTTCAGTTGCAGTAGCTGCAGTATTTCAACAGGGTAAACACATTGCTATAACAAGTGCTTCATTGTTGCCTTTCCAATTCCACTAAGGGAACAAGTACTGTGCCAAAGAGTAGAATCTATCCTGACTCATGAGTAGACAGTTAACTATACATGAAAACCCAAAGGGAGCATTGATGCTCTGGTAATTAAGGTGTGCACCAAACAACAAAAGAGAAATGTCCCTCCTGTACCCCTTTAAAATTATTGAAAGCTCTTCTGATGCTAAATTGCCTGTGTATAAAGGCAATCCGACACAATAGGCATGGTTTGTACCTTAAGCCTGTGTAAGCTTTCCATGTCCAACTATTTTTGGATAGAAGGCCATTAGTATCCCTCACTCATCTCTGAATTCTTCTATGAGTGCCTGCAGATTTCTGTCAATGGAGTTAATGTGGTAGCCCTAGTGGGTTATTGGATTATCTCCTGACCATGTTATCCTTCTGCTGCCTTGGAAGTTCACTAGAAATAGAGTCAATATGCCTTCATATTGTTACCATCTAAGTATATCCTCAGCAGTCATGGTATTTTTGCTAGCAACATATAGATATAGGACTCTCTATTTTCTCCCCTCGAGGAAGATATTTTGTTTCATGGACTTAACTATTTTCCTCCTAATTCTGGAAGAATATGAAACACAGAATCAGTGACAGCAATAGCAGTTTTTGTGGGAGAAACTCTCTTATTTTTAATTTGTGCTCTCCAACTCTAGTTGCCAGCTGACTGATTTTTTTAGCAAGCACATGGACTGTGAATCTTTATCCTCTCTTCTGGCTTGTTAGCTGCAAGGCTGGGTCTGTATTAGTATTTCGTTGGCCATTGCCTGAAAATAGAAGCATAGCTTTTATATTGACTCTTTTACCTTGGTTCATACCAAGTGCATGTTTGTTCTATGCTCTAATTAGGTTTTGCATGCTAGATGTAGGGCCTACTGGTAAAAAAGAAAAATAGGAAAGGAAAGGGTCTTCTTATTAAGCAAAATAAAATGATCTCCCCTGAGGTATTATCCAAAAAAATTCTTCCTACATATCTATCCGCTTTCAATGTTTGGTGTATGGAGCATTTTATTATTTTCCATGTAGCATTACTGGCTGCCTAACGCGTCAAGAGCTATCCTGACGTAATGATGATTTACAGTAGTTATTTCTTGCAGCTTTTCTGGGCATCTAAGATTAGTTTGGCACTCTGGTTTACCACTGACATCCATTTGTTTGATGCAGATGGCTATAGAGCCAAGTCTTGCACTTGATTTCAGCATAAAAAATATCCTTGCTGGCCCTCTATTTGACTTGATTTACGTACTGGCTACTGCAAGTCTGCAACTGGGATGATATGGTCATACATGTATTTCCTTCTGGTTCTGTCACATCATATTACTTTAGAGATCTTTTAATGATTCTTCCTCCTTTGTCTTTTTGAAAGCTATAATGGAGTTCTAATAGTAGGTAATTTGAAAGACATATTGCACGGTTATGCTATATTTGATCGTGGTTAATGATTGAGTGTAGTTTTGTTGGATTTGCTTGGCGCTTGTTCCATTTTTCCTTAACATTGACACAGATTCCAAAGAAAGTAGACTGGGAGAAATATGTTCCTGAAGATTCAGAACAGTGGTTGTGGCAGAAAACTGTGTGTGAGTTGTTTGAAGAACGACCTATATGGGTTAAGGATTCGTTGTCTGAATGCTTGCTTGATAAAGGTCTGGAATTCGGTGGGAACTTGTTAAGGAGGTACCCTACATTTTCTTATTGTATTGTCAATATGCTCTTTGCTTAAAGTTATTGGAATCAATAGCTCCTGTGATGTATATATTATTCTAAACCTTTTCTTGCCGGTGCAATTCGTCTTACAGGCTTCTCTTCAGGGCAGCATACTATTTCTCAAATGGTCCATTTCTTAGGTTCTGGATCAGGAAAGGATATGATCCTCGCCAAGATCCTGAGTCTAGGATGTGAGTTTCCCATGAAAAGTACATAGTTATATTTCATATTTTCCTTCTTCAGTGTGTCATCCCTTTAACCTAGCTGTTACAAACTAGCATATTTCTTCACCTAATTTAAGTGGAAATAGCTGTTACAAAATAGCTATAGTTATATTTCAAAATAGCCTTAAAGATATTATAATAGTATTTCACTGGGTGAAGAAATCAGCTAGTTGTTACAATGTAGCATATATCTTCACCCAGTTTATTGGGAGTACTATTATAATATCTTTTAGGCTATTTGGTTAACATGTTCTCCCATTAGTATCATACATTCTATTTTAGTTGAAGCTTTTTGATGCGCCATTTTGATGTCTTAAATGTTATCTTATTCCGTAAACATACTAAAATACATTTCAGCTGTGCTTAGATTAATTGAATGAAGGCCTATGCCAGGGGACAAGTTCTTCTTCGTTATCTGAAACTATGAAAATATTTGTCACAAGGTGTTCCTTATATTCGGATTTGTGCATGTCTCTTTTCTATATTAGGTCACACTTGATCAATTAATTTGGCGAAGTTTTTACATGTAATTTTAAATCTTTGTTTCTTTCTATTAGCTTCTCTTCAGTTGGTTGCTTCTAAATTTCCCGACAACTGCATCTAAGCTAGGATAGTCGCCTTGAAGGAGATCTTCTGGCCTTTCGAAACCTTTTTTTAGCATGTAGCAATACTAGTTATACTACTATCCAGATTCCGGTGCAGGAGATACATAATCCTTTTTTGTCCTTTAGTTTATGTCACTATGGAATGCTACAGCGGTTGATTCCTATTTAAGATGGTATGAATAGAACTGGTTCCATTTTTGCATTCTTTTATTTTTGTTGAATGAAATAGAGTTTCCTTTCTCTTTATTGGCTAATTTCGAAATCCATTCTGAATTCTTTATTATATTAAAAGGAATTCCTGTCACTTTTGCTTTTTACATGGTTGAACACCATCTTCATTGACTTGTTACAGATACCAAAGAACTGATTTCCGTGTACCACCATCATTGCGAGGCTATGGTGATGTAAATGCTGTGCCAGGGTTAGCGTTTTTTACTTTGTAGAACTTACGATATTAAAGTGTATAAATTCTCGTTTCGGTTGTTCTGATTAAGTTGGTTATTTTTGTGAGGAGGAGTCCAGAATTTCATTCTTCTTGGTTTGCCAATTTTCTGTTGTCTCTAGTTGGAAGTTGACTTAAGATTGTTCACCTAAAGAAACAACTAATTGTTCTTTCTTTTGATCTGTAGTTAGTTGTAGAATGTTTTTTCAGGTTTCTGTCTCTATGAATTCCTTCCTGACCTATCTGCACAATATTGGGTGGTTTGAACTTTTTTTTGAAGGTTTGGGTGGTTTGAACTTTTGAATTGCCTAAATGCTAGCACAATTATTGCCCACCCCCACCCCCCCTATTTAGTTAATGAGTCCAAATATTACTGTCCATTTTTAAGTAAATGATTCAGCTTTCATGATAAGTATTTTCAATTCTATTTTCTCTGTCTTGGAAAACAAAGATGGAATATGGTAATCTTGTCACAAGTCCCATTTTACCTGGGCCTAACTGTATCATTGGCAATTGTGACACTGTTCCTTTATTATTGGAAATCTGTGTGCTTCATAAGTTGACACTATTTCTGGAAGTGGTATACTTTTAATGATTGTAGCATTATGATGTAATGAGTAAGTTTAATGCTGCAAAACAAGGTTTGATTTTTGAGCAAGTTAATAACTTGATTCACATTTATCAGAACTGTAGTGAAATACTCAAGTAGCTCAGTGGATCTTTAGCCTCCCGAAACATAAGGATTCAAACCATTAACTAGAATCTTGAGGTTGAAACTATTGTTTTAATTCTGTGTTTTTCCTGAATGATTTTGTGGTCAGAAGAAAGAGTCAGACCATTATTAGCAAATAGTTTCTACCTTCTAAATGAACTTTTATAATCTAGTGAAGTAAAAGCATGAGTCTTCTTAGGCAATATAACCCATGTATGTTTGGAGAGCTTTAAATTTCAATTTCATTTTGTATAAATTATGCGCATGTATAGCAAGCTTAAATATAGTCTTTTAACATTTATAACTGATCTAGTTTATTCCAATTAGAGCAAATGTTTGAAGTTGGTCCTAAGTCCTAACAACCCAAAACCATTGCACATGATTCCTTAAAGGGCAGATGGTCAAAGAAAACTAAGCTAGAAGATATGTTACCCATGAACCCTATAATGGTTTTGTGTGAACTTCTGTCCTATATGTTTTTGACCATTTTATCGTTAAAGAAATCACGTGCAACGTACATGCTTGGGGACTAGTTGGATTAGTTATAGAAGCCAGGAAAGTAATAGAAATATAGGGGAATAAACCGAATCTCAGATTGAAGATGGGTTCATGGTTGTAATTTAATTCTTTATTTTTTAGTATGCATTGCCATCTCTGGCATTTTTTCTTGTTTCCTTACAATTCCTTGCTTTACTACGTTTTGTCATGTAATAAAACAGAATTGTTTCATTAGCGGATTAGCTCTCCAAGAAAGGATGATTAATCAAGATGTTTGATAGCTTACTTTAACTTTGCTGTTTTCATCTAGATCTGTACATAAATCTTGTCCCATTTCGTTGATTCTCCAACATTTCTTCTGTATAGATTGAAGCACAGATGGGAGGACATATGTGCATTTCGATCTTTTCCCATTAAATGCCAAACATCATTTCAGCTGCTTGAACTTGCCGATGACTACATCCAACAAGAAATACGAAAACCTCCAACTCTGGTGGAATGCAACGTATGTTGTGGTCTTTCTCTTGTCATAGTTTCTGAGTGTCTTATGTTTTGATAGTACACTGGAGTGTTCTTCTTGTATGCTATGCTAAATGGTACTATCCAATACCTCTTTCAAATTTTACTTGTTTCTAAATGATACTAAAATGAATCGTGAGTTCGAATTACCAAGATGTGAACAAGTGAACGAATAATTGCAAAGATGTTTTAGTAAAACTTTTGATTGGGATTGGAGTGCCAGTATTTGCATCCCAGCATAATAAACATAATTTGGATTTAGCCTTCATTGCATGTATGATTCAATAAATGATTTGGAAGTGCATCTTTACTTTTACTTTCCTGAGGATTCTGAGTGTCATTTGTGAAGAACACTTCCGTGAAATCTGACTTATGTTTACATATGTCAATTTTTGTTCAGTTGATAACTCTATTTTCACTGGCTTCATTCACCATGCAGTGTGCCACAGGATGGTTCCCATCCCACGTTCTTGATAGCTTGAGATTGTGCGTTGCTGTCAGGTTTCTGTCCATTTATCCCAAGACTGGTGCCAAGCCGTTTTTGAAAGATGTATCTGCTCGCTTTGAAAGGTCAAAATTATCACATATCATTCCGAAGAACTTGAAAGTGACTGAAGAAGTGGAACAAGTCAATAGAGGTTGAAAAAGCTTCTATAATAGCATTTTATTCTCTTAATCTCTCTCCGCCCTTTCCATCAACTCTAATTTTGAAACTTGTTTGTATGGAAGCTTTATACTCTTGTTTGATGCAATCTTGTCTTTCTTCACCTTTGCATGGGACCCCCTTTAACAAATGGAAGCTACTGAGTATGTTTTGTCTGAACTGTGATTAAAAGTATATTTTCTTTCGTAGAAGTGCCAGAAGAAAAGGAGATGGACTTCAATGACGATGAAGATGAGGAAGAAGACGAGGAAGATGAGGAGGATGACAACATCGAAGAGGATCTCGATGTAGACCAGGTAAGTTGGTTCGTTTGTATTATATCTTCTGAATATTTTGAACTCTACAAGTCCTTACGTTTGCTTTTTTCCAAGTGTTTTACATAATTCCTTTTCTACTGGCAACACCTTATTATCACAGATTGGACTTGAAGGTGGGAACTTTTCTCCTGAAGCACATTCCTGTATCCTTGAGAGATTTATTTTATCTTGCTTTGTCAAACTTTCAATTCCCTTGCCTCTCAGAACCAAAACTTGCCATCATAATCTGATTATTTGCTGAAGAATAAACACCAATGGTGTCCTATACTTTTTTCAGATACAGACCAAGAAAACATGTCAAGAAATTATTTGCAGGAGCTGTTTGACAGTTTTCCGTTTGATGCATCTAGAGAAAATGGCGTACTCGATGCCAATAACAGTGATGGAGAATATCAGATATATGAGCAATATAGTGACGGAAACTGCTCTGATGATGAGGAATTATAACTTGCAAGCATTGTTTCCTCCGACTCAAAGGTGACTTAACTATCCATCTCTTTTTAGTTTACGCTAGGTGTTACAGCTGTTCCACAGAACTGGATTGTAGCATCTATCAGTCATGCTATAAGTAATTGAAGATCCAGCTTATTGATTCATATAAAGATTGTCATATTTCTGACATTCCCAATACATAGCAGCACAAATTTCTTCCTGCATAACATTTTCTAGAAAAATGATCTGCTTCCCAGCATATACATGCTCTTTCTTTTACCTTTCTAAAGAGAGATTATCTGCTTCCCAGCATACACATGCTCTTTCTTTTACCTTTCTAAAGAGGGATTATTAAGCTAGTTTTTCTAATCACTAATTTGTTTCAGTGCTGCAGATAATGAAGTTGGCTGTGATAGAGCAGAAGCCAGATTACTATATAGCTGAAAGAAAAAGATCATTGTGGAGGGATTGCAGAACGATAGGGTCCTCACTCTAGCCTTTTGTTTTGCCTTAGTTTTTTCTAGCGATTTTGATGTATTCCAAGGAGGTCAGTGGGTATGGAAAGGGAACATCTTATCGTCCCTCATTTATTGTCGGTTGAGGTGGCTAATAGTTTTAGGAACCTTAAGAGAAGCTAGCTTTTGACTGGACTATCTGTGCATGAGAGAGTAAAATAGGGTGGTTTTGGTGAGAGATTGTGTGCGCACAACTATATACACTATGTTAGGTGTTTCATAAGCTGTTTGCAGATTTAGGCTCGGTGTGATCCGTTATTGTTTGGGTGGTACATCGGCTAGACATCTTAACATGTTTATATCTATAGTATACCGTGTCAAATAACTATTATAGAAAGACTTATGAAATCGAGTGTTTAACCGCAAGGCATGTGTCTTTATTCATAAGTTAAACTATCGACACAATTGTATTGAATTGAATTGAACTTGATACTGAATATTTTTGGAGTAGATTTTTGTTGAGTACAAATTTTGTATGGGCTGCTCGATCCTTACCTCGTTACTAGGCCTGCTCTAAATCCAACAAAATAGACAGACTTAAGGTTAGACAGGTCGGTGTTGGATCGTACCTGATTTGATGTTCAAGTCAGATTGGAGAGCCATGTAGAGAGTTGGTGGTGTGTATGATCATACCATTTTTGCACATTCATACCCTCAATGTATGGGTTGGTGGTTGATGTGACTTGATCAGTCATGCCATGTCTAGTTCCTTAGTTGTTGGGTCCCAACTTGCCTCCACTTGGGGTCGTTAGTTGTAGCTAACCCGAGCGAAGGCGTTGGAAGCCAAACAAACCAACAGGTTTAATGAGAGGATCAAATTCAAATTTATATTCTGCTCCCAAACTCACTACTAAGCTACCCACGGGGTAGTTAGTGGCAAGATTGGGTTTGTCCACTGAAATGTTAGGTGTCTGATAGTCAACTAAACACAATCACATACGGGTTGTCAATCCGCCTATGTGTTAGGAATAGTTAAATATTGCAAAGTATGTTTTTGAGGGTTTTTCAATTAACAACTAAAAACATAAAAGATAACACGAGATTAAACTATATAGACAAGCACTTGGGGGTATTTGCGTAACATGATTGATAAAAGACTTCTACCCTCGATTCATTCATATATGAACTTATAAACCTATCTTATTCCTATGTCACACAGTGTGGAGATAGCTAGGTATTTCCCCCTGTCTGTCACTCGTGGTACTTAACATGATGCCGTATTTCGCCGTCTTCGTAAATTAGGGATGCACTCTAGTCTCGTAACGTCGCATACCATCCCCATCCACTCACTCACAATGCTAATGCGCCTCAGCTTAGAGGAATACAAAACCTGCTTAAAAGGGCAATGCCTCGCGTAGGTCGCAACCGTTAGATATGAAAGTGAGGGCATTACATCTCAGACACTCCACTATGGATCTCAATCCCAAGGCCTAGAGAGGCAAATGAAAAGACACATTGTGATAACTCTAGAATCGACACAACTCTAGTTGCTACAAACAATCACGCTAAACTATCAGGGTAAGCCAATGAATTCTCCTCATCGGGATTTTTCGAATCGACTGCCCAACATGTGATTTCTCATTCAACTAGCCAATTAGAATCAAGGTTTAAAAAATAGAAGAATATTCTCTCAAGGGAAATGAATGCACTCATCTTCCCGGTTGATAATGTGTAAATCCGTATGGGCCTAAATATCCATGCGGCCGACCCTAAGTCCATAGCTTTACCCTTTTGGAAAGCCTTTTGGGCTTCCCCAATGTGAGTGTACTTGCTCCACAAGCAAACAAAACAGTTGCCCTACTTGCCTACCTATATAAAGGCCAAAGGTAACCCTACACAACTCAACTATTCATTCCTAATTACACTTGGGTAGTCTGTTGCTAACTTGGATGTCGGAGCCTCTTCCCCTCGGAAACCTCCGGGGGCTTTTTCTTTGCAGATTCCGATCACCCATGCTGGAGCAGCAGGGACGGTAAATTGGGGCGCAACAAGTGGCACGCCTGGTGGGACCGTCAGTTAGATCTGTGATCAAATACTTGCTGTTCATGTCCACATCTACAGCAAGCGCTTTCTGTAGGAGTGAACAGTTAAAGGGCAAAGCTTTAGACGTCGACGAAGAAGTGCAATCCCCGTACTGAAAATGAGAGGACGTAGATCCAATATGCCTCCGGATCTCACTCTCTCTAGCACCGGCATTGGGCCTTCAGAAGCTTGCCAGGAACAGGTCCCAGAAGGGAGGGGCCCGGAAGCTCTTCGCGAAGAAGCTGATGCACCCCCACAGACCATGGAGGTCAGCGTCGAACCCTGGGTAGGTGGAGCTGAAGCTCCTACCTCATAAAGCCAAGCGCGTCGACAAAGGGTGAACAAATTGCAATTACAGAGGGTACATGTGATTCACAAACAAAGATGACGAGAGGGGCTGTTCAAGCATCAAAGAGTACGTGCAAGGCGGGCCCCCTATCACAACAAGACCTAGCGTCGTGGGATTAGGCACTCAGACTTCCTGGCTATCAGGTGGAGCCTCCTATGCTCTACTATAGGGTGATACAACAGCAGATGGGGCCCCAACCTTCGATGCCCCTGGTGTTGCAGCCAAGATTCTAGTCGTACACCCCCCTGGAGTGTATCAAGCCGACGTAGGTTCCCTTTCACAGCCCCAACCAACACTCCCAAGCATGCCACAAATGATAGCATACTCTGCGCCGATCTCTATGCCTATCTCGGTGCCCTCAGCGCCGAGATAGACTGTCCCACATTCGATGGTAGGGCAGATGGGAGTTTTCCCAAGTTTTAAAAATCAAATATACTCAGGACTCCGTTCGGAGGTTCCCCCTTACGAACCTTACCAACCAGGGTTATATTATTGCTCAGCAAGGGGGAGGGTCTCATTCAGGGTACATGGCTTTGAATCATCTCCTCCCTACGCCCCTAAACTTCGACGCCCCAGTTTTGCCCAGCCCATACGGAGATCCGCAGATAGGTAGGGGACCGAGCGGCTCTTTGACAAGAGAACTCAACAGGCTGATTGGGCCTTTGGGCCAGATCACAACATCCCCTTTCAGTTCCACAATAGTGACCACCTGATGGCCTAGCAAAATGAAACCACCCAAAGAGCTCCCCACATGCAGCGGAGATTCGGACCCTCGCGAGTTCATAAAGACATTTTTTAGTCTAACGACCTTGATGGACTTCAATAAACACCTGATATGCAAGTTGGTCAGAAGTTACCTTCGAGGGAAAGCCCAAGAATGGTTCAACAAGCTGGGTAGAGGGATGTTACACTCATATAGAGATTTTGGAAAGGCCCTTCCGAGCCAGTTTATCCAAAAGAAAAGGTTCACAAAAACCTTAATATAGCTGTACCAAAATAAGCAGAGGACAAGCGATTCGACAGATGCCAAGCGATTTGACAGAGGCGTTCTACCATCGATATATGGATGAAAGTCTTAGCGTAATCAATCAGACCGAGGAAGGGGTAATTCTTGGATATATGAAATGGGATGTCAAACCTCGATATGTACAAAAAACTGGTCTCGAAGAAATCGGAGACCCTACAACAATTGTAAGAAATTGTAGAGTAGTATTCAGAAATTGAAGAGGCCACGAAGAGAAAATGGGAGGGAGATAGATGGCTTGAAAAGGGACCTAAACACTCTAAGCCTAGGTCAAAAAGGCACGACCACCCAAAAAAAGGGTTCAAAAGCTTTATTCCCTTAACCAAGTCCTCGAGGGAGATACACTCCATCCATAAAGGGATGTTTTGAAGCCCCCTCCCTGAAAAAACTATCATGGGAAGAAGACTCCCCCAAATTTTGTGATCACCATAAAGAATGGGGCCATGACACAAATAAGTGTACCTATTTGTGACAAGAAGTGGAAAGATGTGCAAGGGAGGGTTTACTCCCTAACTATGTTGAGGGTCCAAAAGAAGAATCCTCTTCGAGGGGAGCGAAATGCCATTTGAAAGGAAAAAAGAGAGCCAATCGAAATGGCAGAGAATACCAGGAAAATGACAGAGACCAAGCCAACAAACAAGCAGGGGTCCGAGTGATGTGTCCATTTTAGATGCATTTTGTGCTCTTTTATTATCGAGAGCTTGTGTTTTACCTTGAAATTCACTTAGGAGAGGCAAAAGCAACTTTGTACTCTTTTACCTCTTCTAAGTGGATTTTGTGTGACAAGGGAAGAACACGGAAGCAACGAAGACCGGAAGACATTGAAGACTATACTTTCGAAGACTTTTGGATACTCACTTCGAAGACATGAAGACCGGAGGCCGTTGAAGACCATTTTTGGAGCCGTTGAAGACTTGAAGATTGAGAGGGATGGCTATGAAGAAGACAAAGAAACAATGCAAAACTCTGGCTCCCGTCGCGACCCCGTCGCGACACCATCGCGAGTCGCGACCTACACCGTCGCGAGTCGCGACGAACTCGTCGCGAGTCGCTACCAACGGGCGGCTAGAAACCAACTTTATCTTCTTTGCACTATAAATACTACTCTCTTTCCTCCTCTTCTCCAGCTTTTCAGCCCATTTTTCTCTCTGGTTTTTGGGCAAAACCTAGGTTTTTCTCTTCTTTCTTTTCTTTGTTTTTCTTAGTTTAATTATGTCTTTTGTTGTTCTAGAGTAGTTCTTGTACTTGGGAGCTATGGATTGACGCTTCCACTTCTATGTATTGAGAATCATTTTATCTATCTATTTGGTGTTTTTGCTATTGTGCATTTATTGTGCTTTGAATGTTAATTGTTGATTTCATTGATGTTGTTGAGAGCTTGATGATATGAAATGCTTGTATGAATTGCTAGCTAGGGTTTGGGGGATTTGGGTTAATTTCCCCCTGTTCTTGTTAGGAATGTATGAGTGTGAATTAGAGCTTTTGATTGTGTTAGTGTGTTGACAATGTGCTAGACGAATGTGATTGATGTTGAACTCTTCGTCATATTCGTTTGTGTAGCAAACGAGAGAGTCATATGCTCGTGGATGAATGTGCGTTGCACGTTCATCCAATCTCGTGTAATTGCATGAATTGGTTTAATGCTTAGTCACGGTGTAGTGGTCATAGGCATTGCCAAGCTTGTTGGTCCTTCGTGCTAAATGCCACCAATGACACCTTGAGTCGTGGTCGCGACTCGGGAGTCATTGGTGAGGTTTGACGAGAGATGTCGAACTCACTCTCGCAAACTACGAACTAAGAAGGATAGGAGTTTAGTCTCCACGACAAGTAGTTGAAGTATTGAATAGATGATTTAAATTCATTCTTGAAGCATTTGTTATTTGGCGTTTATGTATTCCTGACGGTGTGTTTCACTGCATGTGTGCCATGAGTTGTTTGAGCATAGGGAGTGCTTGTGTGGTTGAATTGTTTAGGTGTAGGAACGTGACGAATTCCGTAGCGCCTTTGCATGAAGATCTATGAGCATGAACTTAGAACTCCTTGTGATGTGTGTGTTGTGGTACTTGCTAGATGGGTGCGTGAGTGTTGGGTCCTGAATGCTATATGATGGAATGTGTGAATGATTCGATGAACTACATTAGATGTGGAAGTGGATATCCGTTGCCCCCAAGGCATTTTATCTTTGTAGTTTAAAACCCCTTTTCTTTAGTTTCGTTTGATGATTAGCATAGTCACTTGACCTTGCTAGTTATCTTGTCTTTTTATCTTTGTTAACTTAGGAAACCAACCAACCAACCCCCCTTTTACTTGCTTTTATGTGTGTGTAAATATAGTTACTCCTAGCCTAGTATCAACCATTTGTGTGCTTAGACGCTTAGGAAGATCCCTCTTCTCTTTGGACGACCCCGATTTGCCACTATCTACCTAGTTGTAGAAAGTAAGCATTTAGGGCTTATAAATTATCTTTTGCACGGCGGGCGCGACGATCGCCCGCCCGTCAAAATGGCGCCGTTGCCGGGGAAGAGGCGTTTATTCTTAAGTATTTAGGTGTATTTGGTTGTGTATTAGCTAGTTGTTTTTATTTTCCACTACTTGGTGGTTGTTTTTGTTCGGAGTAGGTATTGCTTGAGTTCTTGGTAATTTATTTTATCGAGAATCCTTGCACTATGATTCCGAACTTTTGAAATTTTTTTTTTTAATGGAGCGTCTCACCTTGAGGGAACTCATGATGAGAAGAGAGGCTCAACAAGCAAGGTTTTGTAGGATGTGTCATTTCGACCATCCTACCGAATCTTGCCCTTTGTTGTGGGAACTGCACGATGACCGAGAAAGAACCCTTGGTTTCTAAAACCATGGGTACTATGAAGAGTGCTATCAAGAGGTAGGAGATATTGGTTTTCAAGGGCAAGAAGCTCATGAATGCTATCCATACCACAACTCTTACAATCCGGAATGGAGTGGTAGTCCGGATTTGTGGTATGAGAATGAGCCGGAAAATCAATATTACGAGCAACCTAGTTGGCCATCACCACCCTATACCATACCCCAAAACCAAGCCCAACAAGGAAGTTCAAGTTTGACACGTGAGGATATCTTAAATAGGATAGCAAACTTGAACTCCTTTACTAGTGAGGAGCCGGATACCCAGCTCTCCTCTAGTGTTGAGGCCATTGAGGGGCATGTGAGGAACATATTAGAGGTATTGGCCCGCATGGAAGCTCGTGATTCCGAAAACACACCATTCCAACTTGAACTCGATGATTCGGTGAGTGAGGTCACCAATAAAAATGATTTTGAGTTTGAAAGGGATGAGGAGTTGGTTGTAGAGGATAGAAAAACGGAGGAAGAGGTGATAGTGCTACATCCATTAGCATTGTCACCCCTTCTCCCACCTAGTAAACCAACTCTAATATTTTCGGAAGTTTTGAGGGAAACGAGAGAGGAGCCAAAAGACTATCCCAAGCTCCCTAACCACTTAATTCCCTTTGAACCATCTCCACCTCCACAAGACTTTCCTCTTCAAAGTTTTGTGCCCCCACCTCTCTTATTTTGGATGCTCATGGTGAGGAGCTTCAAGCCTTCACCATACGGATAACATTAGGGTCGTGCCGACGACCTTAAAAATACGGAGCTTCGTCGTGCCGATGACGTTAAATAAATTCGGCATTTATTTTAGTTTTTGTTTCTTAGTTTATGTTTCTTAGTTTGTTTTTGTTGTTGTTTTGTTTTGTTCTTTTTATGGCTTGTTTTTCTGTGATTTTGTAGCAAAGTGAAGTGCATTGCAATGAAGGAGATGAAGGAACGAGATCAATGAACGAGGGAAGAAAGCTTGGACAGTTGGTAAGCAAAAGAAAAATTTTAAGCCTGGGATACCCTGCCGTCGCGAGTCGCGATGGGCTTCGTCGCGAGTCGCGACGAACAGGGGAGAAAAATCATTCCCAGCACCAACTTTCCGCGAGTCGCGATGACTTTGCGAGGCTCGTCGCGAGTCGCGACACACTTCATCGCGAGTCGCGACGAGCTCAGAAGATTTTGAGCTCCCGGACTCACCTTTCCGCGAGTCGCGATGACTTTGCGAGGCTCGTCGCGAGTCGCGACACACTTCGTCGCGAGTCGCAACGAGCTCAGAAAATTTTGAGCTCTCGGACTCACCTTTCCGCGAGTCGCGATGACTTCGCGAGGCTCGTCGCGAGTCGCGACACACTTTGTCGCGAGTCGCGACGAGCTCAGAAAATTTTGAGCTCTCGGACTCAACTTTCCGCAAGTCGCGATGACTTCGCGAGGCTCGTCGCGAGTCGCGACGAACCTCGTCGCGAGTCGCGACGTGCTCAGTAACTGTTGAAAATTTTTTTGAGCCCGGATTTCAAATTTCCAAGCTTCCAAGTTTCCAAATGATTTTAAACATTGCATGATCTTACCTTCTTCTCCACCCAACACTCCCAAGAACCACCACATACCCACTCATTCCTTCACATCCTACATATGTTGACATATGAACATTCTTGCATCTTTATAGTACATTTGTTGATTGTAGTATGCCGACTACATCATTGTAATCGTAAGTGCATATCCTATAATGATGCTTGTATACATGTCAATATATGTTGGATATTTTTTCATGATTATTCTTATAGTGTTGGTTGGGTGTGATTTGGTTGTTCTTTGAAAATACTATGGTTATTAACTCTTGATGCTAAACCTAGTATTACATATCCTAATGTACTTGTGAGTTTAATGTGTTCTTCGTGGGGTAGTCTTGATCAAACGGCGCCATGGAGACAATGCTTTTCTCGAGGGGTGAGTTCTTCTACGGCATCTTTGCTCACCCTTCCGGTTCCGAAACCTATCTCGGGACCATCCAAGTACTTGGATATCGCCATATCACCGGCGAATTTGTGGAGAAATGGGTGTCACTCTAACTCCCTTACCTTGATTTTTATTGTTCTTGCCTTACGTGTTTACATTGAGGGCAATGTAATGTTTCAAGTGTGGGGAGGGGTTAGAGGACTCATATGCATGCTTGATTGTTTTGGAATGCTTTTTGCTACTTTTCATTGGAAAAACATGAAAAAAAATAGAAAAACAAAAAGAAAAAAAAATAGAAAAAGAAAAATAAAAAAAAAGAAAAAGAAAACCCGCTAAGTTGAAAACCCGAGAGGGCAACTTAGGCAACATTGGGGGCCCGGATAGGTCGAAAACCCTTAAAGGGCGGCCTAGGCAAAAATGAGAGGCTAAAATGTGCGGAAAAAGGTGAGATGTGAGCTAAAGAAACATGATGTGTGGCTAGGATGAAAACTCGAAAGAGCTCCTAGGCAAAATGAGAGAAATTGAGAGAAATTGAAGAATGATATGATTTCACTCACTTGCCGGCGTTGGAGTCATAAGGTGGCGGTTGTCACATGGATGGATCGGGTAGCTCAATATCTATAGACCTCTTGGGATTGGGTAGCTTAGTGGGTTAGGAAACGAAGTGTGGTTATGAAATTCCTTATCTCTTTCTACTTCGTTTTTGGTTGATATATTGGCATTAGGTGAAGCATGTGTTTAAAACTTCCTCTATGGTTTTAGCTTCATTTTGTGTCATTGGATTATGGGAATATCAATTCTGGGCTGTGAAATATTTTTATGGGTAGTGAATTGATAAGTGGTAGGTTTGGTTAGATCTAGGATTGGGGATGTGTGTGTGAAAAAATTCTCATGTGAGCTTTTATTTTGGGATTTTTGATATTGAGAGTTTTTGTGAGGCTTTGATTGGGGGATTAGTTTAGGTTTTGGATATATCATTTACTCCGTGTGCTTGGTTCTTTTCTTACTCGAGGGCGAGTAAGGTCTAAGTGTGGGGATATTTGATGTGTCCATTTTGTGTGGTTATTTTAGGGGTTTTAGGATGTGGATATGCCATTTCCTCCGTATGCTTGAATCTTTTCTTACTCGAGGGCGAGTAAGGTTTAAGTGTGGGGATGTTTGATGTGTCCATTTTAGATGCATTATTTAGTAGTATTTAGGATCACTTTTGTGCTCTTTTATTATCGAGAGCTTGTGTTTTACCTTGAAATTCACTTAGGAGAGGCAAAAGCAACTTTGTACTCTTTTACCTCTTCTAAGTGGATTTTGTGTGACAAGGGAAGAACACGGAAGCAACGAAGACCGGAAGACATTGAAGACTATACTTTCAAAGACTTTTGGATACTCACTTCGAAGACATGAAGACCGGAGGCCGTTGAAGACCATTTTTGGAGCCGTTGAAGACTTGAAGATTGAGAGGGATGGCTATGAAAAAGACAAAGAAACAATGCAAAACTCTGGCTCCCGTCGCGACCCCGTCGCGACACCATCGCGAGTCACGACCTACACCGTCGCGAGTCGCGACGAACTCGTCGCGAGTCGCGACCAACGGGCGGCCAGAAACTAACTTTATCTTCTTTGCACTATAAATACTACTCTCTTTCCTCCTCTTCTCCAGCTTTTCAGCCCGTTTTTCTCTCTGGTTTTTGGGCAAAACCTAGGTTTTTCTCTTCTTTCTTTTCTTTGTTTTTCTTAGTTTAATTATGTCTTTTGTTGTTCTAGAGTAGTTCTTGTACTTGGGAGCTATGGATTGAAGCTTCCACTTCTATGTATTGAGAATCATTTTATCTATCTATTTGGTGTTTTTGCTATTGTGCATTTATTGTGCTTTGAATGTTAATTGTTGATTTCATTGATGTTGTTGAGAGCTTGATGATATGAAATGCTTGTATGAATTGCTAGCTAGGGTTTGGGGGATTTGGGTTAATTTCCCCCCTGTTCTTGTTAGGAATGTATGAGTGTGAATTAGAGCTTTTGATTGTGTTAGTGTGTTGACAATGTGCTAGACGAATGTGATTGATGTTGAACTCTTCGTCATGTTCGTTTGTGTAGCAAACGAGAGAGTCATATGCTCGTGGATGAATGTGCGTTGCACGTTCATCCAATCTCGTGTAATTGCATGAATTGGTTTAATGCTTAGTCACGGTGTAGTGGTTATAGGCATTGCCAAGCTTGTTGGTCCTTCGTGCTAAATGCCACCAATGACACCTTGAGTCGTGGTCGCGACTCGGGAGTCATTGGTGAGGTTTGACGAGAGATGTCGAACTCACTCTCGTAAACTACGAACTAAGAAGGATAGGAGTTTAGTCTCCACGACAAGTAGTTGAAGTATTGAATAGATGATTTAAATTCATTCTTGAAGCATTTGTTATTTGGCGTTTATGTATTCCTGACGGTGTGTTTCACTGCATGTGTGCCATGAGTTGTTTGAGCATAGGGAGTGCTTGTGTGGTTGAATTGTTTAGGTGTAGGAACGTGACGAATTCCGTAGCGCCTTTGCATGAAGATCTATGAGCATGAACTTAGAACTCCTTGTGATGTGTGTGTTGTGGTACTTGCTAGATGGGTGCGTGAGTGTTGGGTCCTGAATGCTATATGATGGAATGTGTGAATGATTCGATGAACTACATTAGATGTGGAAGTGGATATCCGTTGCCCCTAAGGCATTTTATCTTTGTAGTTTAAAACCCCTTTTCTTTAGTTTCGTTTGATGATTAGCATAGTCACTTGACCTTGCTAGTTATCTTGTCTTTTTATCTTTGTTAACTTAGGAAACCAACCAACCAACCCCCCCTTTTACTTGCTTTTATGTGTGTGTAAATATAGTTACTCCTAGCCTAGTATCAACCATTTGTGTGCTTAGACGCTTAGGAAGATCCCTCTTCTCTTTGGACGACCCCGATTTGCCACTATCTACCTAGTTGTAGAAAGTAAGCATTTAGGGCTTATAAATTATCTTTTGCACGGCGGGCACGACGATCGCCCGCCCGTCACCGAGCCAAAGCCGAGGCTCAGTCGGACAGAAACCTGAGGGACGAGGCAAATTGGGTGATCAACTTCATCAACGGGGTTGTAGCCGATCAAGATTCGAACACAATCATCAAAGCCCAGTCCTGATATGTTCCCCCCCACCAAGAACCTTGTCAAAAACATTTCTGACCCGAAGAAGAAATTTCCTTCTCGAAGGCTGACCCCGGTGGGAAGCCAAACCCCTCACATGGATCCGTTAGTGATCCATGCAGCAATAGGAGATTGTTATGTCAAGAGGGTGTTCGTAGATGATAGCAGTGGGGTTGAAGTAATGTTCGCCAACTGTTTCGACCAGTTAGGGGTCAAATGTGAAATCCTAAGGAGAACAAACTCTCCCTTGTCCGGCTTCACCAGGAAAATGGTGCTACCCCCTAGGGGTGGTTACCCTTCCGGTTAAAGTAGCTGAGGAGGACAAGGAAATCACAATCGATTGTAGCTTCGCAGTAGTTGATACTGTGTCCCCATACAATGTGATCCTCAGAAGGCCTTGGATGTGCCGGGCGCGAGTGGTATGGTTCCCCTATCATTTGACTATGAAGTTCCCCATGAAAAAGGGGGATAGCAGTTATTAAAGGGGATAAACTGGCATCCAGAAGCTGTTTGGCTCTAGCCCTCAAAGAGGCTAGAAATGAGGACAAGGTAGCTTCAATTAAGAGAGAGATTAAGCCTACGCACACAGAGCCAATGACCGTTCAAGAAAAATGAACGGTGCCCGTAGAAAAAATCATTCCACCCGCAACAAAGCAGCAACTGAAGGACCTCTTAGAAATTATTGTCGATGTGTTCTCATGGAACACCTTCGACCTCACAGGGGTATTTCAGTAATTGATGGTCCACATGCTGAATGTGGACCCCTCCTAAAATCAATCAAATAGAAGCGTAGATCTTTCACTCCCAAAAGGGCCAAGGCCATAAATGAAGAAGTCCAAAAATTGTTGAAAGATGAATTTATTGAAGAAGTATTCTACCCCAAATGGATAGAGAATCCTGTGATGGTCCCCAAGCACGATGGTACTTGGAGGATGTGTATCAATTTCATGGATCTCAATAAGTGTTTCCCCAAGGAAAGCTGTCCCCTTCCTTCCATTGAGGTACTGGTCGAAGCTATAACAGGATATGATGTCCTAGCTTTTTTTTATGCCCATAAGGGCTATCACCAAATACTCATGGTAGAAGAGGAGAAGCAAAAAACGTCGTTCATAACTGATAGGGGAACATTCTGCTACAAGAAAATGCCATTCGGGTTGAAGAACGTAGGGGCCACCTATCAAAGGTTGGTCGATAAGCTCTCTAAAAATAAAATTAGCAAAAACATTGATATATATATGTTGATGATATGGTGGTTAAAAGTAAGGGCTCAGACCAATTTCTTCTAGACCTGAAGAGACCTTCCAAAACCTCTGAGAAGCTATTTTGATGCCAAATCCTGCTAAGTACGTCATCGGAGTCGAAGCAGGTAAATTCCTAGGATTTATGGTTTCAGAGAGGGGGATCGATTTCAATCTCGAGAAATTTGAAGCAATGGTTAGAATGAAGCCCCCCAAAATAGTCAAAGACGTCCAGAGGCTTACAGGATCATTGGCGGCACTCTGTCAATTCCTCTCGAAGGGGGCTAAAAAACACCCTCCATTCTTTGATGTGCTTCAAAAAGCAAACAAATTCGAATGGATGAATGACTGTGACAAAGCCTTCCAGGAGCTGAAAGAGCACTAACAAAGTTTTCCCACCCTCATGAAACCAGAAAAGGGGGAAGATTTGTATTTGTACATCTCTGTAACCCCCCTCTGACGATAAGCGCTGTAAAAGAGAAGGAAAAATCCCAATATTCTTCGTAAGCAGGACACTGCATGGCCCAGAGACCCGCTACATTGCCCTCAAGAAACTGATCTTGGCCCTTATTCACACTGCAAGACGCCTCTGGCATACTTCCAAAGCCACAGGATAATCCTGCTCACCAGCCATCCAATCATGCAGGTGATTCTAAAGCCAGAGGCCTTGGGAAGAATGCTAAAATGAGCAATCAATCTAGGTGAACACGATATCCAGTTCTGCCCAAGAACAACTATCAAAGGTCAAGCATTAGCAGACTTCATTGTCGAAACCACCAAACGATAGAAATTAAAGAGAACAATGAACCAGATGAGACATGGCAGTTTTACGTTGATGTGTCCTCTCACTCCAGAGGTAGTGAGTGGAGTTCTACTCATGAGCCTTGATCAGAAAGATTACCCCTATGCCTTACACTTTAACTTCAAGGCCATAGATAATGAAGCAGAATATGAAGCACTAATCAAAGGCCTTTGAATTGCCAAAGATTTGGGTGTTCGAAAACTTAACATCTTTAGTGACTACCAAATTGTGGTCTTTCAAGTTAAGGGGGAATATGAGGCTAGGGAAAGAAGTTTGCAACGCTACCTAGAAGTGGTAAAATCCCTCCTTGAACACTTCCACAATTATAATCTCATCCAAGTCCCTCGAGAAAAGAATCACAAGGCTGATGCCCTAAGAAAATTGGCCTCGTCAGATCTGGACTTGCAATCCCAGGGGCATCTAATGGTGGAGACGTTGAATAAGCATAGCTTCGAGTAGGAAACAACAGTAATGCTTGTCGAGGAGCAAAAGTATTGGATGATGCCTATCATGAGCTATCTTCGAGTTGGGACTCTCCTGGAGGACCCCATCAAAGCAAGAAAGTTTAGGCTAAAGGCGCCTAGATACGTGATTCATGAAGACATCTTGTACCGCCAAAGCCATCTCCAACCACTCCTCAAATGCGTAATCCCCACAAAGCTAATTACTTGATTCGTGAAACCCATGAAGGGGCTTGTGGAAGCAACCAGAGAGCTTGATCAATAGCGAAGAAACTTCTCCTAGCCGGATATTATTGGCCAAAGATGTTCAAAGAGGTAAACAAACACATCCAGGCTTGCCACCAATGCCAAAGGCATGCACCAATCACCCACGTCCCCTAAGAAGAAATAATGAATATTAACTATTTCTGGCCATTTGACAAATGGGGGATCGACTTGGTGGGGCCTTTTTTGGAAGCCCCTGGCCACTTTTGATACCTGATCGTGGACATAGACAACTTTACAAAGTGGATCAAGGCCGAAGCCCTAACTGGCATAAAGGGAAAACCGGTGATAGGGCTCTGCTGGAAGAACATCATATGCAGATTTGAAATCCCTCGAATGATCATAAGAAACAATAGCGCTCATTTTTTAAATGACCAATTAAGAAGGTGGTGCAAGGAGTACATAATCCGCCAAAGGGTCACCGGTGTTTACCACTCCCAAGCCAATGGGCAGGTAGAGGTCACCAATCGAACCATTGTCAATGGCATTTGATTGAGGCTCGTAGGAAAAGGCGGGAACTTGATTAGTGAGTTACCCAGTGTACTTTGGTCGTTCCAAACAATGGAATCTCCTGCTATGGGAGAAACCCCGTATGGCCTGGTTTACGGTTCCGAGGTGGTCTTTCCAGTAGAGATAAGACTGCCTACCTGTCGAAGGTTTTCTTTAAGCAACAGATGACAAGAAGACAATCATGAGCAGTGCTGCTTGGACCTGACCTCCTCAAAGAGAACAGAGAGAAGGCAAACCTCCAAAAAGCCAGGGTCAAAGAAAGGGTTATGCGGTATCACGACCAGAGAGTTCGAAAAGTCCAGTTTTCCAAAGTAGACCTCGTGATGAGAAGGAATGAGAAAAGTTGTAGAGAACCAGAGAGAAAACTATCAGCAAACTAGGAAGAACCATATCAAGTTGTTGAAGCCGGCCCGGGAGGCAGTTTTGAGTTAGAAACCCTTCAAGGTGAAGTGATTGCACGCAGATGGAACGTTTCCAACTTTAGGAGGCATTATCCCCCAAAATCCCAATAGGCTTGGGAAGGTTGAAAAATGGCCTGTTTAGAGATACCTTTGGGTCAGAGAAGACCCTCCTTTCGATATCATTGTAAACTGAGATGACTCCTTTGCCTTTGGCATTTTTGTATCAGAACGTGTTACTTTCAAACACGTTCTTGGTTTCCACTCTCCTAAAATCTGAGTAACTCCTACTTGAAGGGCAACAAAGCCCCATCAAACGGGCAACAAGCGTCCAAGGCACATGCCTTGTAAATATTCAATAGGCCAACAAAGGCCAGTCAAATGCACAACATGCACTCAAGGCGCAGACCTTGTAAAATGTTCGAAGGGCCAACAAAGCCCCGTCAACGCACAACAAGAACCCAAGGCACATACCTTGTAAAATATTCGATAGGCCAACAAAGCCCCATCAAACGGGGAACAAGCTCCCAAAGCACAAACCTTGTAAAATGTTCAAAGTGTCAACAAAGCACCATTGAAAGCAAAAAGTGCCCAAGTCACCAACCTTATAAAATATTCGAAGGACCAACAAAGCCCCATCGAACGTCCAAGACACAGACCTTGTAAAATATTCGAAGGGCTAACAAAGCCCTGTCCGATCGTGCAATCCACACAAGGCTCAGACCTCGTAAGTTGCTTAAAAAAGTCAGCACAGTTTGATCGAGGAATAGTGGAAAGCAAAAAAAGTTTTTGGGTTAATGACCCTACCTAAAAAAGGAAAAAAATGTTCTGACAATGGCAAAAAGAAGAAAGTATTATTTTACAATATTAGGCCAGCACGACTTACAAGTACACAGAAATAACTTAAAACTATTTTACAAAGTAGGAAAACTTCCAAGGGACCTACACTACTTGTCCCCGGATGGAAAATACAGGAACCTTAAGACCTAGCATTGGGGTCTTCTAACTAAGGGATCTTGGTCGACTTTGACCAGCAGTGCTACCTCTCCTACTGGACGAAGAACTTTTTCCTCGGCCAGCGCTGAAGGGACTTTGAGTTATGTTAGTTCCTCGAGTCAAAGCCATGGAAGGAGAGGCATCACCAAATCCTGAAGCCTCGCTTCTCGTAGGGGTAGTACGGGAACTTGAAGCTCCCACTTTAACTTTCTGGATCTTGTCTAGCCACCTCCTAGCCTCCTCATATGATTTTCAATACTTGGGTTTTGAGTGATATATTTTTTCTCTATGATATAGATAGTGTCTCAAAGAAAGCCTTCAAAATCTTCAATCAGTGGAGCTTCAACTGTTCTGAGTTGAAGCCTGTATGCTTGAAGGCTGCTGGCTATTGCCTCGTATGTTCACAGTTCGGAAAGCTCTTCATCAACCTTCTCTTTGTCCCTAAAAATGACAGCAATGATGTCCTTATATTCCTTAATGGTTCGCTCCAACGCAGGAACCAGGTCTTGCTGATATGTCATGACTTCTTCTTTCCACTGCTTGAGTTTTTCGGTAGCAGTTGTTAGGGTCTCTCGAGCCACCTCTACGTTCTCTCGGGCCACCTGAGCCACACGACGGTAACTTTCGATGGACTCATTTGGTTGAGAAGTTGATGCTCCCGCAGTGGCATTATAGGCTTTTTCAGTCGAAAAACATTCATGCATCGAGGTAAAACCGGCCTTAGTAGTTATCTCTTCAAGAAATTCATTATGACGGGCTTCGAGAGATAAAAAATCCTCCTAAAATTTCATCCTTCGCAGCACGTAAGGAATCCCGTTCCTCCTTCGAACGACTTAACGCTTCAAGGAGTACCTGCTGCCTTTTGTGAAGACCGCTACGCCATAAGCCCAATTCCTCGTACGCAGCTCGAAGCTTCTCTTTAACCTGGAAAGACTTGTACTAAAACTAGGATTCCTCCGATTGATGCTCCCAAGCCCATTTCTCGATCTGGTGATACCACTCCTTCATGATTTGAAAGAAGAAATCGAAGGAAGTACCCCTTTGTAGATGGGAGGAGTGGGGGGGGGGGGAGGGGTTCCAAGTCTAAAGTCTACGAAAGAAAAAAAGGAGAAATAGATAAGTACGAGAAAATTAAAGTCTTCATTAATAAAAGGAAAAGAAGTACATCAGGAGCCCCAAAGGGAAAAATTTCCATACAGTTTTTCCTACGCTAGATGTCTCCTGTGAAAAACTCGAAGGGGTAGGCCTGCGTTAAGACCTCGGAGCGATAATGAGATCTGGCTCTTTCCACTCAGTGTCTTCGTCCACCTCCAGGTTTCGGATCTCCTCCATTGAGAAATACTTCCTGGAAGCCTTCAAATGGTCGAGCAAGAGGAGTTTAATCCCTCCATCTTGGATAGACTTCCACCAGAGATGGCTTAGCTATTTGGGCTCTGAATTATTCTTATAAACGTCCAGCATAGTAGCATACTCAGCTGGAAGATCCTTGGAAACAAAATGAGACAAATTATTTCGGGTAACCCCAACCAAAATCGTGGAGAGGGAGGAGAAAAAATCCTGAAACCCCCGGGTCTTCACTACCATGTTGGTATAGTCCTAAAAAGCAGAAGCTTGTTGTTCGAGAGAGAAAAGGCCAGACAGTTTGGAAAATTCTGCATGGGCATTTGAGAGTTTTAGCTCGAGCTCTTTCAACAAACTATCCTTCTCGGCGGCCTGTTTCTCAAGCTCCTCTTTGTGAACAAGAGCCCACTTCTCCAGCTTCACCCGATGGGCAAGGGCAACGATAGCACGCTCATCCTCGTAGTCGGAGGCCACCTTCTCTAGGTCTTCCTTGTAATGGGAAGCAGCCTCACACAACTCCTCATCAAGCTCTTTAGACTTAGAAATAGCATGTTCAGCCTCCTGAACCTTGGCAAAATAGGCCTGGACAATAGAGCCCAAGGCAACTGAGAAAGGTTCCTCTGAGACAAGGGTCAAAGAGTGACCCTCCCTACTCGGAGGGAGAAAGTTGCTCCTCCCTGAGGGGTGGCCAGTCTCCAAGATGGTGTTCCTGGATGGACCAGGTTCAGCTGGGTGGTTGAAAGGATAGAGGGCCGTATCAATTCTTGGCCTTTGAGGGGAAGGCTGTGGCGTTGAGGCACCATCATGGCCCCGTTTTCTCCTAGCAGTTTCATCCTTGAGCTCTGACTGAACCTCAGATTAAGCTTCCGATCGGACGGAGCTGGAAGTAAGGTGGCAATCAGGGGCCTCCGGAGAGGCCTCCACAAACACTGTCTTGGCCTTCATCTCATTATCAAAGCCAAGAGTAGTAGCAAAATCCACTAAATAAAGGAAAAAAGGGGGAATAGCACAACTTAGCCAGTATACAGAAAGTAAAGAAGGACTAGATAAAAGCAAAGACAGCTACAACATAAACTAAGGGTGTCGCAAAAACATTCAGAGGGGGAGGAAGAAATACCAATGGGTGACTTCCCAAAATTTCTTGCCCGGGAGGGCTCCAATTCTGCTCTCACGGGCTTCGAAGCATGCCCAAAAGTTTTCAAGCTATAAGCCTTTTTTTTGTTTTCTTGGCTTTTTTGAAGGCTCTTCCTCATCAATTGAAGATGCCTTCCTATTTGCCTTTCCCTTCTTGGGTTGAGCACCCCCATATCCTTCCCTCTTGTCCTTCGAACTACTCTTTTTCTTCCCCTTGCTAGAAGAAGCTTCACCGCCTCCGCTGGAGGAAGGGGTTCTATCAAAACTAGCTTTTAGCGATAGATCCAGTCATATGCCTCCTCTGGCCAGACGAAGTTGAAATTCCTCAAAATATCGAGAGGGCACTCTACAACCGATCTATATCAGCTATCACATCCTCTGGAACAACATAGACGGAAGGATTTTTGAACTTGGGCTTCAGATTCCAAGTGGGTACATAGTGCTCCTCAACCTCCTTCTCAAAGGTGTAAATGGGGGACATATGCCACCCTTTCCAGTTAGAAGAATTTTTAACATGATTGTTTGAGAATATGCTGCATAGGGTTACGATCTCTCCAAGTTTTGTATCTTGAAACCCATTTGATTGCACCACAACCCTACTCCTGGAGATATATTATAGAGATCAAAAGACCTCGTAGCTGGGTTAGATACCTAAGCTGTTACATTGAGTTAAGAAGGCTATGGCATGGAGGATGATGTTCGAATGCACTTGGGCAAAGCTTATCAGGTGCTGCGTGAGAAGATGAGAGAGGATAGGGGGGGGGGGGCAAGGGTAAACATAGGCCAAACCAAAGATAGCGGTCATAGACTGCACACCAATTGAGCCTTGTATCCCTCAGATTTTCATTTTCTCAATGCACTTCTAACCGTAAATCATTCGGGAGCCGGACCCACAAAAGTAGCATTTTCAACAGCTCAACAACTTTTGGATCCACGAGGTGCAGAGGACTTTCGAGGACGGGAGTTAGAATCTTTTCAAAGAAATAGGAACGACCATCCTTGTCCTCCTAAACTTTGGCCCAACTCAGAACCTGGGACCTCGAAGAGATCCAATTCTAATGATAACCCTGAGGCGGTGCCGAGCAGCTGGTAGAACTTCCCCCAGCCTCCGAATCTGTCAGAAGGAAACCAACCGCTGATGAAGGAACGGTACTGGAGTCTTGAAGGCGAGAATTCTCTATGCTACCAAAGATAGAAATGGTCGGGAAATAGGCCGGAATGGAGTTTTCCCTGACAACGGTGTTTGCAACATTATAAAATTAAAGTGAGAGGTTAAGGGAAAGGGAACTTACTGGTAGAGTGGCCAGAAAAAGAACTTGAGCTTTGCTGAGAAAGAGTGCCGGAAAACCACGCTGACAGAAAAGAGGGTTTCTGAGATTTGGTAGCAATTTAGGAAAGATAGTGACGTGAGAACAATGGAGAGCCCTGATATATATAAGACATTAAAATGTAATTATTACCTTGGGCCACCACATAAAAAGTAACTGTGTGAATAAACAAGCCGCGTGGGGGGAGCCATACCCAAGGCATTTATGGTGAAACTGACGTGCGCGTGGAAAGCCAGCAGGGGCTTCACGCACCCCAGAAGTAGAGAGTCAACACCACACTCGTGACTCCTCCACTTCCTTCCTTGAATTTGAATTGTGGAAATTGAGGAAATCCCACGTGACCTTCCTAATTCTCGCAATGAGTTCAAACCCTACAGGTTCTGACGTAGATTAAGAGCCCGAAGGCTGAACCCCCCATTTGTCTTATAATTGGATTCAAGCTCTAGGGACGGTAGCACATATTAGAACCCTGGAAGCCCCGGAGCCTCTATGATTAAACATGCGAATTTGAGCTCCGGGAATGCTAGCACAAATTAGAACCCTGGAAGCCTGGAGCCTCTATGCTTAGACACGCGGATTCGAGCTCCGGGGATGCTAGCATAGATTAGAACCCTAGAAACCCGGAGCCTCCATGCTTAAACACACAGATTCAAGCTCCATGGACACTAGCACAGACTGGATCTTGGAGAGCCTAAAGTTGTTTGCGCTTAAATGTGCAAGTGAGCACCCTCCAAACTCTACCGCAAACTAGATGCTCAAAAGATGAACGCACTGTACCAAGGATGTGGATTCCTTGGATTTTGGCACAATTTAGAAGGTGGGAATTTGAACCCTATACCATCAGAAACTCATATTCGGACGTATCAAACTTCTAACACAATTTTGAAGGTCGACATTCAAATCTATCTTGGGCTCCAGGAATTTGAGTGACCATGGGCTCTAACACAGAATTAGAGACCTAAAGGCCTTACCCCCTTAGGGTGAAAAGATAAGGTTTGCATGATCTCGGGCACTAGCGCAGATTAGAAGCCCTAGATTTGGAGGTATCTTATCTTTTCCTAGGTACTATAGAATTCAAAGTTCAATGTCTCCTAACTCAAATTCAAAGACATAAAATTGAACTTCGTGTTTCCATCCTCGGGGCTCGAAGGTCCGTGGGTCTCTAACACAAATTAGAAGATCTAATGACCGAATCCCTCGGGAAGTACTATCAGGGGCATGATGGCCTCTGGGGAGATAAAAAGAGGTAGGATTTAGGCCCTTGGACTCTAACACAGACTAGAAATCCAAGCATCAAACCCCTGACACATTGAAGTCTCAACCTGCGACGTACTTTCACATGCATCATCAGGGGCACTATCATCGTACCCCTGGAAGTGTTAAAGGATTTTAGAGGGTAAACCCTCACTCAGATGTTAGTTCAAAACACTGCCGTCAATAGGGAGTTGTGAAGAAACTGTGGGCTTAAGTACGGATTCGAGCCCACGATTCCGGGATGAATTCAAAGGCTGAACCCTTGGCTTTCCAGGGGCTTCTTGATAATGTGTAAATCCGTATGAGCCTAAATACCCATGCGGCCGACCCTAAGTCCATATATTTACCCTTTGGGTAAAGCTTTTTGGGTTGGTTCAAGGCGAGAGTACTTGCTCCACAAGCTAAAACAATAGTTGCCCTACTTGCCTACACAACTCAACTATTCATTCCTAATAACACTTGGGTAGACTGTTTGCTAACTTGGCCGTCGAAGCCTCTTCCCCCCGAAAAACTCTAGGGGCTTTATCTTTACAGATTCTGATCATCCACGGCAGAGCAGTGATGGTGGTAAATTAGGGCGCATCATTGGTGTTCTTAACCTACTTCACAATTCTAACACTCCCAAGATAGCAATGAAGTCTAGCATGATTTTACACTACCATACATTTTTGGATGCATCATAATAATGGTATAGCATAAATCTAACAGTATTGGAAAACACAAGTTCAAGAACCAATATTCATAAGGCATAAAGATAGAAGAATCTACAAATCTCAAAAAGCCAAAATCAATTCATGAATACAAATACAACCCCAAGATTAATTAATTACTCCCTAAGTATTGGACCCAAGTATTTTATTGGATTCAATGCCTTTGGCAAACCAAAAATAAAGAGATGAAAATAAAATATTCTATAGAGAAGGAAGAGTTCCCTTCTCTCTCTACCCTACTCTTGAAGCTAAAATGAGCATAAACTTAAACTCTAGTAGACATAGGTCCATATATATAGTAATAGAGAACAGTGCCTTAAAATAGGTCCAAATTATGGTAAAAAACCCTAGCAGCTGCAACGGACACAACCAGTGGAAACAGGCACGGTCTGGGTCGGCTAGGGAAGGATCATGCTGGCGCAGCATGCTGCGTCTGGCATGGGCCACTTCTTTGTGCTGGTGCGGGCCAGCGTGTCCAGCATGGGCCGTGACCTTTGTGCTAGTGTAGGGCACTCAGTGTGGCATGGGCCACCGTCTGGACCTCCATTTTGATCTTCTGATTTGTACGTCCCATTTTATTTGGCACGGGCCATCAGCTAGAGGCTCATTTTGATCAGTAATTTGGCATGAGCCAAGTCATCCATCACACTCCATGGGCTGGTATTCACATTTTGGACTTGAAATGGTGTGGACCATGTGAAACGACCTGGTCGATTCCTATACTTAGCCGATTTGGAGTGAAACAGACAAAAAAGGATGCGGGCGACTGGAACAGGCACTGTCCGTGTTGGAGGCTGTGGCACTGACCCCCTCATGCCGAAGGCTGTAGAACTATCTGTGCTATGTACCCCTGGCACGGGCCATGCTAGCTGGAGTGCATGCTAGCATGGCCAAGGTCTGTGCTGGCGTGTCTGGTCACGTGCTGGCCGGTCGACTAACCGGGTGGTTCAGCCGGTTGATGCATTCCTATGTTTTTGACCTTTTTGAACTTCAAATCTGCCTTTATTGGCTAAATTCCATCTACTACCATACTTTAAAACCACGGCCTTCATATCTACCACCATTCTTACCGTTCTTGCGAACGGCCTTCTACACAATGATGTCGAAGTATCCACGAGCAACCTACTAATAAGATCATGAATGAAGATGTAGGTGCTCATGAACACAACGTGTCCATTAGCTTCAATTAAGTCTAAAAAAATTGGGATTTAGACAAAAAAACCAACAATGGTCGTCAAATCCTTTGTCATGTAAACCTAACTAAAACTACCAATCCAACAAGTAAACACATGCCAATTATTGTGTCGAATGCATTGGTTAATGGGAGGACGTCGCCGTACCTCTCAAAGTTACTATTTATAAGCCCTAAATGCTTACTATCTACAACTAAGTAGATAGCGGCAAGTCGGGATCGTCCATGAAAAAGGGGGATCTTCCTAAGCGTTTAAGCACAAATGGTTGTTATTAGGCTAGTACTAGACATATGTACACACACATAAAAGCGAGTAAATGGGGGGGGGGGGTTTAGTTGGTTGGTTGTCCTAAGTTATAAAAGTAAAAAGACACGATAACTAGCAAGGTTAAGTGACTATGCTAATCATCAAACAAAACTAATGAAAAGGGGTTTTAAAACTACAAAGATAAAGCCTTGGGGGCAATGGATATCCACTTCCAAACCTAATGTAGATCATTGAACCATTCACTCATCCTATCGCATTCGTTACTTGGCTTAACATTAACATACCTCTCTAGCAAGAATCACAACACATTATGCACAAGAAGTTCTAAGTTCACATTCATAGATTTTCATGCAAATGAGCCACGGAATTCGTCACGTTCCTAACACCTAACCAATTCAATCATACAAACACTCCCTATTCTCAAACAACTCATGGCATAAATGAAGGGAAACACACCATCAAGAATACACAAATGCTAAATAACAAATGCTTCAAGGATGAATAAAACCATCTATTCACTACTTCAACTACTTGTTGTGAAGACTCAACTTCTATCCTTCTTAGGTATTAGTTTGCAAGAGTGAATTCGACATCTCTTGTCAAACCTCACCAATGACTCCCGTTGTCGAGACCACGACTCAAGGTATCCCATTGATGGCATTTAGCATGAAGGATCAACAAGCTCGGCAACACTTATGACCACTACACTGTGACTAAGCATTTAACCGATTCATGCATTTACACGGGATTAGTCAAGAGCGACCACTCATAGACCTCTCTCGTTTGCTACCCAACACAAACATGACGAAGAGTTCGACATCATTACATTCATCTAGCAATTATCAACACACCAACACAATCAAAAGCTCTAAATCATACTCATACATTCCTAACAAGAACAGGGGGGAAATTAGCCCAAATCCCCCAAACCCTAGCAAGCAATTAATACAAGTATTTCATATGCTCAAGCTTTCAACAACATTAATGAATCAACAAACACATTAAAAGCACAATAAATGCACAATAGAAAAAACACCAAATAGATAGATATAAATGGTCCTTACTACATAGAAATGGAAGCTTCAATCCCTTGCTCCCAAGATAGAACTAAGCTATAGAACTACAAGACATAATTAAACTACAAAAACTAAGAAAAGAAAGAGAAGAAAACCAAGGGTTTTCAAGCCCTAAAACCAGAGAAAAATGGGCTGGGCAAAAGCTGAAGAAGAGGAGGAAAGAGAGTGGTATTTATAGTGCAAAGAAGATAAAGTGGATTTCTGGCCGCCCGTTGGTCGCGAGTCGCGACGAAACTCGTCGCGACGGGTGCCAGAATTTTGCATGTTGTCTTCTTCTTCTTCATAGTCATCCCTCTCAATCTTCAAGTCTTCAACGGCTCCAAAAATGGTCTTCAACGGCCTCCGGTCTTCATGTCTTCAAAGTGAGTATTCAAAAGTCTTCGAAAGTGTAGTCTTCAATGTCCTCCGATCTTCGTTGCTTCCGTGTTCTTCCCTCATCACACAAAGTCCACTTAGAAGAGGTAAAAGAGCATAAAGTTGCTCTTACCTCTCCTAAGAGAATTTCAAGGTAAAACACAAGCTCTCGATAATAAAAGAGCACAAAAGTGATCCTAAATACTACTAAATAATGCATATAAAATGGACACATCAGTTAACACATGCAATACGGTGCACATCAATCCCTCACTCTTAAACATTTACTTGTTATTGAGTAAACAAAAACAAGAAAAAGTCTAAGCGAAGTGTAGCATGCAAAGATAAGTTAGCCAATGCTTTGAACTTATTCCCAAGCTACCCTAGTTCTCCCAAAGAAATAAGAATCTCACAAATCTCACACCCCCCAAAGATGCTAAAGTAACCTAACCACTCAAAATATAGTGAAGAAAAAGGCAAGCTAAAATGACGAGTGTTGAGCTAGCTTACTCCCCAAATAGTTCTTCAAAAACAGTCCAAGAGTCGTTGCCAAAAAAAAACAAGGAAATCCAAAAGATCCTCGACTTAGTTGTAACTAAGGATAACTCTAGATTCTCAACTTAGCTACAACCAAGGATAATGGCAAAGAATCGTCAACTTAGTTTCCGTGTTCTTACAACTTTTCTCAATTTGCTAAGGAGCCCTTTCGGGTTTTCATCCTAACTTTCACACATGTTGAGCTCAAATTCTTACCTTTTTCCACACGGCCTCTCATTTTTTCTTAGTTTTTTCAACCTAGCAGGACCTAACCTCTCATTTTTACCTAAGCATTTCAACCTATTTGGGCTTTTCCCGTTGTGGCCTAAGCTGCCCTTTCGGGTTTCCAACTAAGCTGGGTGTATATATATATATATATATATTTCATTTTTTAAAAATTTTCAATTTTTTTTGGTGTAGCACAAAATGCCCCAAAGGTGGGATTCATACTACATGAAGATAAGAAAAACAAGAAATTACACCACCAAAAAATTTCCAAAACACATCCCAAAAACAAACTACCAAGATTACCAATCAAATCACACCACCAAATTTGCATCCAAAACATCCCCAAAATAAATCAACACCAAAAACACAAAAACACAAAGGAATCTCAAGATGAAAAATTCCTAAGTGCCCAACTACTCCTTCCCCCACACTTAAACCATGCATTGTCCCAAATGCATCATGAAAAATGAAACTCATAAGTGGAGTTGGGGAAAATAGTGGCACTCATTCTTGAGGCCCCAAAGGGGCTTCCTCAAGTGCCTTATTTTTTCTTTTGTTTTTTTTTCACGCCCGAATTTGTGCTGATGGTAGTCTCATAATCCTGCATCCAAAAATATGAAAACCAAGTGTAATTCCATTCTAACTTGAAAAACTATCAAAATGTTACAAGAAAAAAAATCTCCAAAACCTACTAATAAAAAATATTCACAAAATGTTTCTTTATTGTCGTCTTCATGACTTATTTGCTCTAGATTTAGTCATCACAAGTTTTTCTCACCAACGAGGGGATTTCCCTCCTTATTCACTCTTAAGGTTCCCCACTCAAAGTAGGGTTTCAACCTTTGCCCATTCACCAACATTTTTGTACCTATCCTTCTCATTTTTAACTTCTATTGCTCCTTGATCATACACCTTTGTCACCTTTTACGACCCTTTCCACTTTGATCGTAATTTGCCTGAAAAGAGATGTAGCCTGGCTTGGTAAATGAGAACTCTTTGTCCCACAAAGAAACCCTTCTTCACTATATTCTCGTCATGTCGGACTTTCATTCTTTACTTATAGATCAAAGAGGTATCATAGGAGCTGCACCTCATTTCTTCAAGTTCTTGAAATTGCAACTTCCTATGCTTCTCGGCTTCACTTTAGTCCAAGTTTAGGCATTTAATGGCCTAGTGTGTCTTGAACTCAAGCTCAACCAGAAGGTGGAACCTCTTTCCAAAAAGGATCCAAAAAGGTGACATGCTAATTGGAGTCTTTTATGCGGTTCGGTAGGCCCAAAGATCATCATCCAACCAAGTACTCCAATCCTTTCCTGATGTATTCACCATCTTTCAAGAATGGATCTGATCTCTCAATTAGGTATCTCCGCTTAGCCATTTGTTTGAGGGTGGTAAGAAGTGGATGTCCTATGGGTCACTCTGTATTTTTCAAGCAAGGTTCCCACGAATTTGTTACAAATGTGAGTTCCCCTGTCACTAATTACAATTCTAGGCACACCAAAATGTGAGAGATGTTAGATTTAAGGAAACTCACTACTGTTTCCGTGTAATTTTTCCTTGACAACACAAATTTTTAGGAATCTTTCAACATATTGGGCCAATAAAGGCCCCAAAATGCCCCCAACATGGGAGGAATGACACAATCTAAGAACATGTCCTACCTCGTCATTTGGGATACATCTCCTAATCTCTTGGTCGGAGCAATATTTCCACAAGTAAGGAACATCCCAAAAAATGATCTATCACCTCACTCACCAATCTATCCTTTTTTGACTGATCAAAAGATGGGGAAACTCTCATGTGGTTAGACAGTTCACTATATCAGCATACCAAGGTTGGCTCTGATATGCACCATATTTCATGCGATAAAAATTTCACTCGCCATAATAATTGGCTTGTTTTACTTGTTGGATCACTAGTTTTAGTTAGGTTTACACGACAAAGGGTTTAGACGACTATGTTTGGTTTTCTTATCTAAATCCCAAGTTGTATAGACTTAATTGTAGCTGATTGACACGTTGTGTTAACAAGAGCCTGGATCTTCATTCATAATCTCATTAGTGGGTTGCTCATGGATACTTCAACATCTCTGTATAGAAATCCATTCATAAGAGCGGTAGAAAATATTTGAAGGCCATCACAACAATGGTAGTATATATGAAACCCACAAAATTTAAGTGTGGTATTAGATGGAATTGAGCCAAGAAAGGCAGGATTGAAGTTCATAAAAGTTAAAAATAGAGCAAGGTGACAATCGGTTGAACCTGCCGACCGACCGGTATGTGCCTAGATGCACCGGCACGACCATAGATGCACCGACATGGATCTCAGCCATCCAAGCCCAGAATAAGCTAGCACGACCTATGCCATGGCCCTTGAAACGAGGGTGCTTCTGTGCCATAGCACATGGAATGGACCGTGCCACAGCCTATGACATGAAGGAGGGGTCCGTGCCATAACGCATATCACACTGTGCCAGTCTCAGCGGCCAATGCTCCTTTTGCTTTGTTTCACTCTAAATTGGCTAAACATAGGAACGAACCATGCCGTTTAGCCCACAGGGTGCGACGATGACACAACCAGCATAAAAATACTGATTAGAAAGAGTTTCCAGCTGTGGGCCAACTCCAAACGACATGGGCCATGCAAATCAGAAGATCAAAATGTAGATCGAGCCGGTGGCCCATGCTAGATCGAATGGCATGTGCCAGTACAAGGATCTCAGTCAGTGCCACACGTAGTAACCCATACGGACCAGTGGCTCATGCCAAGCCGCGTAGGCCACGCTAGCACTAGGCCACTCTAGGTGGCATAGACCGTGCTGGTTTACATTGACTGTGTCTGTTGTGGCTGCTAGGATTTTTGACCCATTTTTGGGCCTATGTTGAGGCCTAATTCCCTACTAATATATATATGGACCTATGTCTACTAGGGTTTAAGTTAATGCTTATTTTAGACTTTAAGAGTAGGGTAGAGAGAGAAATAAGCTCTTCTTTCTCTCTAGAATCTTTCTTTTCTTCTCTTTATTTTATTTTTCCCAAAGGCATTGAATCCAATGAAAAATTTAGGTTCAATGCTTAGGGAGTAGTTTAGTAGCTTGGGGTTAATATTTTTATTCATAAATTGATTTATGTTTTGTGAGATTCCTTAGATCTACCCATTTATACGTGTTTATGATTTTATGTTGGCTTGGTCCTGAATTGTTATGAATTGCATGAATTATACACTCTATTAGCACACACTCTAGTTTACATTCATGTTGGTGCATATATTGATACCCCCCAGGGAAGAGAAACCTGGATGTGATACGGGTAGTGGGCCTGGGTCCACGTGGGTGTGTACATGTAGGTCTTTTCCAAGTTTTACCATTACAATGATAGCACACCAGTCTTAGCTGGCGAGTTGGTCCGAAGAGTTATGGGTAGAAATAGCATTTAGTAGGAAAACTAGGGTTTAGCGACCGTAGTGCCATCGATAAGGTGCCTATCTTCCTTTGCTGCTTTAGGCCAAGGAATGGAGAATTTGTGGTGTAGTACCCGAGACGTAATTGCACGAGGGATGAAAAGATCTGCGTAATGGCAAGGGCATTATTGCACTCCCCTAATTACAGAGGCGGTGCTGATGGAAGATTTCAAGATCACCCTACGTGACGGTATGGGGAAGTGCTAACCATTAACCACACCACGTGTTATGAACACTAGAATAGGCTTTCATATCTTGCATGTGATGGAATCGAGGATCGAAACATTTAATCAATCATGTTATGAAAATATTTCCCATGTGTCTATCTATATAGTTTTCTCTTGTGTTATTTCTTATGCTTGCAGTTGTTAATTGAAAATATCCATAACCCCCATTTTGTACTATTAGCTATTCCGTGCACACAGACAGATTGACAACCCGTTCATTGTTATGTTTAGTTGGCTATTAGACCCTAGCATCTCTGTGGGCAAACCCGGTCTTTCCACTAACTACCCCATTGGTACTTAGTAGTAAGTTTAGGAGTAGAATATAAATTTTTATCTTTGACTCTGTTGAACACCCTTTTCTTGGGTTAGCTACTAACAACCCAAGTGGAGGTGGGTCAAAATTTTGGCACCATTTTTGGGGATGCTAGTTTAAAAGTTTAATTGTCAACTTGCACAATACGTTAGTTGAGTAGCTAGTTTTGTTCTTTTGTTTGTTTTCCAGAATAAGTATTTCTTGTGTTCTTGGTGAAAACTGAGGACCTTTTCTCTACGATTCCAAACTTTGTGTGTTTTCTTTATGTTTGTTTTTTATTAAAAAAATAATTTGGGAAGATACCACTCAACGGATGAAACTTTGTAGGGTATGTCATTATAACCACCCTATTGAGTGTTGCTCATGGTTGAGTGATTATGGAAATGAAATGGAGCTTGCTATGTTGCAAGATCAAAGGGAGCGAGAATGGTTCACATACCATAACTCACCCAAATTGATCTTAGCCCCCAAATCTGCATGTGAAGAATACTTGGGGCCTTAATCAATTTTGGAAAAACTAATTAATTTCTTCAAAACCAAGTATTTATTTGCATTAGGGATTGTGAGGTTCATATTTCTTATATTGTTGAAATGATAGGTGGGGAGGTGAGGGAGTGGATTGGTACGGTGAATCAGTTAATAAGAATGTGTAAGCTCACAAATGAGGAAGCTCCACAACCAATATATGCTTGGATGGTTGGAGGAATAAGAAACCATTTGAGGTGTTCGATGATCATGAGGTTAGTTTTGTTTCTTTGGATACTATTGATTCTATGCATGAGTGTAAAGCATTGTTGATATAATTATGTGTTCGAGACATGAATTTGAACATAGATTGATAGATCAAATTGTTGATCATCATGCCCCTCTGTTTAATATGGTTGATGATATTGTGAAAGAAATTTTCAATGTGAATATGAAGGTAGCTTTAGAGAATGACTCTTTGAATGATATATGCTTTGATTCTCTATATGCTAATTTAGTGGGAAGTGTGGAGGAGGTTGATCCTTAAGCCGAGAACTGTGTGGAAGCCTTACCCAAGAACCTAGATAAGCTAGTATCACAGAAGCCAAACCTTACATAGAGGAAACACCTGTAGCTGAACTCAGACCTTTGCCTGAGAACTTGAAGTTTTTATTTTTAGGTGAGAGTGAAACACTACCTGTGACTATCTCGAATAAGCTATCTAGTGATTAAGAGAGTAGGTTGCTCGAAGTCCTTAGGAAATTAAAGGGAGCAATAGGGTGGACCTTAGCGGACATTAAAGGTATAAGCCCTTCCACTTGCATGCATCATATACTATTGGAAGAGGGTACAAAACCTGTACGCCAACCTCAAAGGTGGTTGAACTTGCCAATGATGGAAGTAGTTAAAGGATATGTCCTTAAACTACTTAAGGCGGAGGTGATATACCCTATATCCGATAGTATATGAGTAAGTCCCACACAAGTGGTTCCAAAGAAGAGTGGAGTAATCGTAGTGGAAAACAAGGACAAGGATATAGTCCCTACTTGTATTCAAAATGGGTGGCAAGTTTTTATTGATTATCGCTGCTTAAATGCAGTTTCTACCGGCGTTTCATTAAGGATTTCTCTAAATTCCTCACCTTTGTGCAAGTTGTTGCCAAAAGATGTTGAATTCAAATTAGATGAAGAGGGTAGGAAATTCTTTGATACATTGAAAAACATGCTTGTGACTACCTCTATCATCCAACCCCCAGACTGGTCCCTTCCATTTGAGATTATGTGTGATGCTAGTAATTAAGCTATAGGAGCAGTTCTAGGTCAGAGGGTAGGAAGAGTACCACATATCATATACTATGTGAAAGTAATCCTTAAAGATGCTCAATAAGATTAATCCACCACGGAGAAGGAGTTACTGGCCATAGTCTTTGCCTTAGAGAAGTTTATATAGTATCTATGAGGAACCAAGGTCATAGTATACACAGATCATGCGGCACTTTGCCATTTGATGACCAAGATAGAAGATAAACCTTAGAATCCTTAGGTGGATATTGCTTCTAAGTGAATTTGACCTTGGGGTACAAGATAAAAAAGACACTGAAAACGTAGTAGCAAATCACCTGAGTAGACTACCAACCCTCGAGGGCCTAGGACCACCAAATTAGAGGTAAAATTAGAACCCATTCGGGAAGAGTTTCCCGATGAACAATTGTTCGCGGTAAAAATGACCCAACCTTGGTATGCCGATATAGTGAATTATCTGACCACATGAGAGTTTTCCCCATCTTTTGATCAATCAAGAAAGGATAGGTTGGTGAATAAGGCTAGATATTATTTTTTGGATGATTCATACATGTGGAAACATTGTGCATTTGATGAAGAGGTAGGTCATGTCCTTATTGTCATTCTTCCCATGTTGGGGGGACACTTTGGATACAGAAGACCGCTAGGAAAGTAGCAGATTGTGGCCTTTATTGGCCCAAGTGAAAGATGCCCAGAATTTTGTGTTGTCATGTGATCAATGCCAAAAGATAGGGAACATCGCATTCAAGAATGAGATGCCCCAAGTCCTTTAAATACCAATTGAAATCTTTGATATTTGGTGTACGGACTTCATGGGGACTTTCCAGGAGTCCAGTGGAAATTACTATATCCTAGTGGTGGTGGACTATATGTCCAAATGGGTTGATGCCAAAGTGAAAAATGACATGAAAACAATAGTGAGTTTCATTAAAATTAACATCTTCTCATGTTTCGGCGTGCCTCGAACTATAATTAGCTATAGGGGAACTCATAGTTGTAAAAACTTCATGGGAACCTTGCTTGAGAAATACAGAGTGACCCATAGAACCTCCACTGCATACCAACCACAAACGAATAGCCAAGCGGAGATATCCAATCGGGAGATAAAAGCCATCCTTGAAAAGATGGTGACTACGTCTAGAAAGGCTTGGAGTTCCCGGTTAGATGATACACTTTGGGCCTACTGTACCGCATACAAGACTCCAGTTGGCATGTCACCCATGTCACCATTCCAGATCCTTTTTGGAAAAGGTGCCACCTCCTGGTTGAATTTGAGTTCAAGACACATTGGGCCATTAAACGCCTTAACATGGACATAGGAGAAGCCATGAAGCGTAGGAATTTGCAATTTCAAGAACTCGATGAAATAGGTGCAACTCCTATGACACCGCTTTAATTTAAAAGGAAAGAATGAAAGCCCAACACGATGAGTGTATAGTGAAGAAGGACTTCTTCGTGGGACAAAGAGTCCTTGTTTACCAATCCAAGCTTCATCTTTTTCCAGGTAAACTACGATCAAAGTGGGAAGGGCTGTATGAGGTAACAAAGGTGTATTATTAAGGAGCGATAGAAGTTAAAAATGAAAAGGATGGCACAAAATTTTTGGTGAATGGGAAAAGGTTAAAACCCTAATTTGAGTGGGTAGCCTTGGAAGTGAACAAGGAGGGAAATCCCCTCCTTGGTGAGAAAAATTTGTGATGACTTGATATAGAGCAAATAAGCCATGAAGACAACAATAAAGAAAATTTTTGTGAATATCTTTGATTAGTAGGTTTTGGAGATTTTTTTTTTTTAGAATTTTGATAGTTTTTTTGGGTTGGACATAATTACGCTTGGTTATTCATGTTTTTGGATGCAGAATTACGAGGCTACCTTTAGCATGAATTCGAGCATGAAGAAAAAGCTAGCGATTGAGGGAAGGCCCTTTGGGGCCAAAAGAGTAAGTGCCACTATTTTCCCAATTCCACTTATGAGCTCCAATTTTTATGATGCTTTGGGGACAATGCATGATTTAAGCATGTGGGAGGGAGTAGTTGGACACTTAGGAGTTTCATCTTGAGATTCCTTTGCGTTTTTGTGTTTTTGGTGTTGATTTGTTTTGGGAATGTCTTGGATGCAAATTTGGTGGTGTGACTTGTTTGGTAGCATTTGTAGTTTGTGTTTGGGTAGTTGTTTTGGAAAGTCTTTGGTGGTGTAATATTTTTTTTATTATCTTCATGTAGTATGAAGCCCAACTTTGGGTCATTTTGTGCTACACCAAAAAATTTGAAAAAAATGAAATAAATATATACCTGGCTAAGTTGGAAACCCGAAATGGCAACTTAGGAAACTATGGGAAAAGTCCGGATAGGTCGAAAGGCCTAGGTAAAAAATGAGATACTAGGCTCAGCTAGGTTTATGAACCTAGGAAAAAATGGAGGCTGTGTGAAAAAAAGGTGAGAATGTAAGATGAACATGTGTGAAAGCTACGATGAAAATCCAAAAGGGCTCCTAGGAAAAATGAGAGAAATTTAGAGAAAATGGAAACTAAGTTGACAATTCTTTGGAATTATCCTTGGTTATAGATAAGTTGAGAATCTAGAGTTATCCCTAGTTACAATCAAGTCGAGGACCTCTTGGATTTCCTTGGTGGTTTTTGACAACGGCCCTTGGATTGCTTACCTTTTTCTTCACTATATTTTGGGTGGTTAGGTTACTTTAGCATCTTTGGTGAGTGTGAGTGTTGAGATATTTTTACTTCTTTGGGGGAACTAGGGTAGCTTGGGAATAAGTTGAATGCATTGGCTAACTTATCTTTGAATGCTATACACTTCGCTTAGAATTTTTCTTGTTTTTGTTTACTCGAGGATGAGTAAAGGTTTTAGTGTGTGGGGATTGATGTCTACCATATTGCATGCATTAACCAATGCATTCAACACAATAACTGGCATGTTTTACTAGTTGGTTTGCTAGTTTTAGTTAGGTTTACATGACAAAGGGTTTAGACGACCATGTTTGGTTTTCTTGTTTAAATCCCAAGTTTTGTAGACATAATTGAAGCTAATGGATACGTTGTGTTCATGAGAGCCTACGATCTTATTAGTGGGTTTCTTGTGGATACTTCGACATCTTTGTATAGAAGGCCATTCGCAAGAGCGGTAGAAGATATTTGAAGGCCATTCGCAAGAATGGTAGTTGATATGAAGGCCATAGACTATAAGTGTGGTAGTAGATATAATTGAGCCAAGATAGGTGGGATTGAAGTTCATAAAGGTAAAAAACAAAGGAATGGGACAACTGGGTGAACCAGCCGATCGGCCGACTGATCGTTACGTGGCCAGATGCATCAGCACGACCTCAGATGCGCCGGCACGGATCTCAGCGGTGCCAAGCCTAGAATTAGCAGCACGACCTATGCCAAGGCCCTTGGCTTCCATGCCACATCGCATGGTATAGGCCGTGCCACAACCCACAACACCTGTGGGGGGGGGGGGGGGTCTTTGTCACAATGCAAAACACAGACCATGCCCGTCTCAGTGGCCAGTGCACTTTTTGCTCCGTTTCACACCAAATCGGCTAAGTATGGGAATAGTCCACACTTTTTCACACTCTCTGTGCCGTTTCAAGTCCAAAATGTGAAGACGAGCTTATAGGGTGCGATGTATGGCACGACTCGAGCCAAAAATACTGATCAGAACGAGCTTGTAGCTGACAGCCCACACCAAACGACACAGAGCGTGAAAATTATAAGATCAAAATGGAGGTCTAGATGGTGGCCCGTTCTAGACTGAGCGGCCTATGACAACACGAAGATCTCATTTCTTGCCCAACACAGTGACCCGCGCTAAGACAGACTAGCGGCCAGTGCCAAGCCGTGCAGGCTGCTCCAGCACAAGGCTACCCTAGCCGTCACGGACCGTGCTAGTTTACACTTGTCGTGTCCATTGCGGCTGCTAGGGGTTTTACCTCATTCCGGGCCTATTTTGAGGGCTAATTCCTTACTACTATATATATTCCCTATGTCCACTAGCTCATTTTAGACTTCAAGAGTAGGGTAGAGAGAGACATTAGATATTCCTTCTCTCTAGAATTTTTTCCTTTCATCTCTTTATTTTTCTTTTGCCCAAAGGCATTGAATCCAATAACATACTCGGGTTTAATGCTTATGGAGTAGTTTAATAGATTGGGGATAATATTTTTATTCATGAATTGATTTATGTTTTGTGAGATTCCTTAGATCTACCTATTTCTATATGTTTATGATAATATGTTGGCTTGTTCTTGAATTGTTATGAATGGCATGAATGATACACTCCATCAGCATACACTCTAGTCTACATTCATGTTGGTGCACATATTGATACCCCCAGGGCAAGAGAAACCTGGATGTGATATGGGTGGCAGGATCCTGGTCCACGTGGGTGTGTGTGCGTAGGTCTTTTCCGAGTTTTACCATTACGATGATGACACACCAGTCTTAGCTGTTGAGTTGGTTTGAAGGGTTACGGGTAGAGATAGCATTTAGTAGAAAAACTAGGGTTTAGCGACCCTAGTGCCATCAATAAAGTGCCTATCTTCCTTTGCTTATTCATGGTTTAGTGCCCGGGATTTAATCGTACGGGAGAGAAATAGATCTACACAATGGTAAGGGTGTTGTTGCACTCCCCTAATTACGCAGGCAGTGCCAATGGAAGATTGCAAGAGCACTCTACGTGACAGGTATGTGGAAGTGCTGACCATCGACCACACTATGTGTTATGAACACTAGATTGGGCTTTGATATCTTTCATGTGATGGAATCGAGGATCAAAATATTTAATCAATTATGTTTCACAAGCATTCCCCAAGTGTCTGTCTATATAGTTTTCTCTTGTGTTATTTCTTATGCATGTAGTTGTTAATCTGAAACCCCCAAAATCCCCATTTTGCAATATTAGCTATTCCTAGCACACAGACATATTGGCAACCCCTATGTGGTTGTGTTTAGTTGGATATTTTACCCTAGCATCTCCGTAGACAATATCGGTCTTGCCACTAACTACCCCATAGGTAGCTTAGTAGCAAGTTTCAGAGTAGAGCATAGATTTTTTTCTTTGACTCTTTTGAACTCCCTCTGCTTGGGTTAGCTACTAATGACCCCGAGTGGAGGTGGGTCAGGATCGTTGTCACCCCAAACAATTGTTCATCGTGAAACTCTTCCCGAATAGGTTACAACTTTGTCGTCACCCTGGTGGGTTATGGGTTCTTGAGTGTTGGTAGCCTACTTAGGTGTCTTCCATTACATTTTCTACGCCTTTCTTATCTTTTACCTCAAGGTCAAATTTACTTATAAGCAACATCCACCTCAGTAGCCTTGGTTTTGCTTGTTTCTTGGTCATAAAGTGGCGAAGCGCCACATGATCTGTGTATACAATAACCTTGGTTTCTAATAGGTATCATCTAAACTTCTCTAAGGCAAAACTTCTACAGCCAGTAACTCCTTCTATGTGGTGGAGTAGTTGCGTTGAGCTTCGTTATAAGTTACCCACACATAATATATGACGCATGGCACGCTTCCTACCCTCTTACCTAGAACTGCTCCTATAGCTTAATCACTCGCATCACACATAATCTTATATAGAATAGACTAGTGTGGGGGTTGGATAATACAGGTAGTCACAAGCATATTTTTCAATGTATCAAAGGCTTTCCTACCCTCTTCACCTACTTTGAACTCAACATTCTCTTGAAACAACTTTCATAAAGGTGAGGAAATCTTAGAGAAATCCTTAATGAAATGCTGGTAGAAACCAGCGTGCCCTAAGAATGACTTAACATCCCTAACATTAGTGGGGTAGGGTAAGGGTTTGATGGTGTCTACTTTAGCCTTATCAACCTCTAAGCCTTGAGCCAACACCACATGACCTAGAACAATTCCCCTTTCTACCATAAAGTGGCATTTTTTCAGAGTTTAAAAAAAGGTTAGTATCGATGCACCTCTTTAGTACAAGTGATAGATGGTGTAAGCAAGAATCGAAGTAATCCCCATGAATGGTTAAGTCATCCATAAATAATTCAAATAACTTTTCCATAAACCTTGAGAAGATGCTAACCATGCATCGCTGAAAGGTGCCAGGGGCATTGTAGAGACCGAAAGGCATGTGCATGTAGGCAATAGTGCCAAAGGGGCATGTAAATGTTGTCTTCTCTTCATCCTCATGATTGATAACTATTTGGAAATATCTAGAATAGCCACCGAGGAATAAATAATGGGAGGGACCGGCTAATAGCTCAAGCATTTGGTCGATAAAAGGTAAGGGAAAATGGTCCTTGCGAGTTACCGCATTTAAGCGGCGATAATCAATACAAACTCGCTACCCGTTTTGAATATGAGTGGGAACCATATCCCCATCCTTATTTTCTACTATGGTCACTCCAATTTTCTTTGGAACCACTTGTGTGGGACTTACCCATTTACTATCGGAGATAGGGTATACCATCCCGCATTAAGTATCAAGGACTTCTCCTTTAACTATTTCCATCATTGGTGAGTTTAACCACCTTTAAGGTTTGCGTATAGGTTTTTCACCCTCATCCAAGAGTATACGATGCATACAAGTTGATGGGCTTATACCTTTAATGTCTACTAATGTCTAGCCTATTGCTCCCTTAAATTTCCTATGAACCTCGAGCAACCTACCCTCTTGGTCACTATATATCTTGCTAGAGGTAATCACAAGTAGTGTTTCACTCTCACCTAAAAACACATATTTTAACTTCTCAGGCACATTTTTGAATTCAACTATAGGTGGTTTCTCTATTGAGGGTTTGGTCTCTGGTAGCATTAGCTCATCTAGGTTCTTTGGCAAGGCTTTCATACAGTTCTTGGCTTAAGGATCAACGCCCTCCACACTTCCTACTATGTTCTCATTTGATGAACATAAGCATACATCATTCAAAGAGTCATTCTCGAAAGCTACCTTCTTATTCACATTGAAAATATCTTGCACTACATCATTAACCATATCAAACAAAGGGGAATGCTGATTAATAGTTTGATCCATCGATCTATTCTCAAATTCATGCCTTGGGACACATAATTATTTCAACGAGGCTTTGCACTCATGCATAGAGTCAATAGTATGCAAAGAAATAGAACTAACCTCACAATCATCAAAGATCTCCAACGGCCTCCTATTCCTCAAACCATCCAAGAATAAAAGTGGTGGAGCTTCCTCATTCGTGAGCCTGTGCCTTTTTATTAATCGATTCACCGCACCAATCAATTCACTCGCCTTGCCACCTATCATTTCAACACTAGAAGATATCTGAACCCCGTAATCCCTGATGCAACTAAATACTTGGGTTTGAAGAAATTCACTAGTTTTTCCAAAATTAGTTAAGGCTCTAAGTATATCTTCGCATGCGGATTTTGGGGCTAAAACCAGTTCGGGTGAGTTATGGTGTGTGCACCACTCTCGTTCTTTTTGATCTTGCAACACAACAAGTTTAATTTCTCTCCCATAATCACTCAACCATGGGCAACACTCCGTAGGATGATTAAAATGACACACCATAAAAAGTTTCATCCATTGAGCACTTTCTCCCCACATTTATTTTCAATTAAAAACACAAACAGAGAATACACACAAAGTTTAGAATCGTAATGCAAGGGTCCCCGGTTCACACCAAGAACTTGAGCAATACCTATTCCAAAAACACAATATATAGAAAGGACAAAACTAGCTACTTAACTAACGTGTTATGTAAATTAACAATTAAACTTTTAGACTAGCATCCCCGACAATGGTGCCAAAATTTGACCAGCCTTCACTTGGGGTTGCTAGTTATAGCTAACCTGAGCGAAGACATTGGAAGTCAAACAAACCAGCAGGTTGAATGAGAAATGGTCAATGACCCACCTCCACCCGGGGTTTGATTATAGCTAATTAGCCTGAGCAGAGGTTAAGTAGGGTCAAAGATAGAGATTTATATTCTGTACCCGTCTTCACTACTATGTTGTTGATAGGGTAGTTAGCGGTAAGCCCCGGGTATGTCCACAGAGATGCTAGGGCCTAAGTATCATTTAAAACACAACCTCGTACGTGTCGTCAATCTGTACGAGTGATAGGAATAACTAGTAAAGAAAACAAGGGGGGAGGGGGGGGGTTGGTTTTTCAATTTAACACTACTAAACATAAAAGTAAAAACAACAATTAATCTATAAAGCTAAGCACTTGGGGAATCATTGTGAGAAACAAATGGTTTAATGCTTTGATCCTCAATTCATTCACATGTAAGATTTACAAAACAACCTAATAGAGTGTTTATAACACGTGGTATGGCCGATGGAATACACTTCCCCGTACCTGTCATGTCGGGTGTGCTTGCAACCCTCAATTGACACTGCCATCGTAATTATGTGAGTACAACAAGGTCTGACCATTGTTGTATATTTGTTTCTCCCTCGTGCAATTATATGCTGGGCTTTTACTATGAATGCACTACTTCCCAATCACTTATCAATTAGGTCAAGGGGTTGTTGGCACCTTATCTATGGCACCAGGGCCTCTTACAACCCTAGCTTGCTACTGTTTTACTATCTATACCCGTAACCTTTTGGACTACTTTACGTAATTAGCTAAACCTAGTGCAATGGAAAGTAAGTCAGAGCAATACTCGAGTTTCCCGAGCACACACCCACGCAGACGCAATGTATTCCCTTACCCATACAAACATCTAGATTTCCCTTTCCAAGGGGGCATCAATATTTTCACCATACATGAATATAACCCAAAGTGTGTGCTTATATGTGGTGTACTATTCATGCAATTCAAACATTCAAGAACAAGTCATAATAATATCATGAACACAATTCATATGATGAATCTATTGAATCTCACATAAGCATAAATCAAACATGTCTACAATTTATCCCCAAGCTGTGGAAACTACTCCATAGATATGGGATTCAAATATGGATTTGAATTCCACATCTAGGATCAAAACAAAAAAAAGAAAGAAAGAAAAGAAAATGAGAGAGTGTTTCTCTGTCTAGAATTGCTCTCCTAATACAAGATGAAGTCTAAAAAATGATCTAATCTCCTTAACCTAGTAGACTAAGGCCCTATTTATAGTAGTAGGGGATTGGGCCTAAAAATAGGCTCAAAATAGGCCAAAAATGAGTAAACTCTAGTTCAGCCGCTGCCTGGCGCGGACCGTCATAGATAGTGCAGCCCGTGGCACGTACTTTTGTGCAGGCTACATGATCTGGTGTGGTGTGTGCTTCTTCATCTGGAACTGGCCGCGTCGCATCATCGGGCGTGGACCGTGAACTTTAACGCTGGCCTTCATCAGCGTGCTTAGATTGATTCATAGCGCAAAAATATGCTTGGCACGATCCAGGCCTCATGCCAAGTCTTAGGCACGAAACAAGGTCTGGTGCCAAAAATTTTGGCAGAAATCAACCCTCGTGCTAAACTCCTTGGCATGAGGCATCTCCTCGCCCAAACTCTCCTGGCACAGACCAATCTCTTGGCGCGGACCGTGTCAGGTTTTGGCACGAGATCACCACAATTTTGACCTAATCCTTAGTTTTTCCTCTTTTATCACAAAACTATGTCGCCCATCAAATTTAATTCCATCCAAACACAATCACAAGTATCGAACTCAAATTTTCAAATCAAACAAGAGTTTCATCTCAAAAATCCTAATTGTAAACAAGAACATGTAAAACCTATCTAATCACTACATAAAACATGAAAGCAAAATCAAACACCGTATAATTATTATTGTCCTCATGAATTATTTCTTTTTCATGCAAATCTAGTTAGAAACACTTACCTGCGGGTCTCCAGAATTGCCATCGGTGACTCCACCCATGCTGACATTGTTGTTGAGAGGTCTCCACAATGAGCTATCATTACCTTCAGACCTCTTATCCATCATATGAAATGAATCTACATGTCTTGCAAGTATTAAGTCCGTGAATGTCACTTTGGGGTTAGGGAGAGGTCGAGGAGGTTTTAAACTCTCTACACTCTCCCTTTCCCACTGCAAGTTAGTTAGCATGCAAAAAACAATTTAGCATATACATACTATCGATAACATCATGCAATTCATCGGACTCATCAACAACATTATAAACACGGGACTCATCCAAATATTCATGCTCATTGGTAACACAAGAGGTTTCACCACATAAGGTCACACCTTTACACATAAGAGAAGAATTTGATGAATCGTGCTTAGATTTATAGATATCAAACTCCACTTTATCCATGTCATCTTCTAGAGTCAAGGTTATCAAGTGGACATTAATTTTAAGCCTAGAAGTTTTAAGAAAAGGTCTCACCAAAAGTATTGGGGGTGCACTTCCGCCGTGCGCCACGTCTAGTTTCCCTAAAATCACCTATTTGTAGGCGTTCATATAGACTAAACAGGATCACATTGATGGATGCACCTAAATCTATCATGGTAGTTTCAACAAGTTTACCACCTAAAGAGATAGGGATAGAGAAAATTTTGGGGTCGTCGCATTTCTTAGGAAAACTTTTATGGTTCAAAATGGCGACAACCCCCATTTTTAAATGTCTTAACCTACTAATTGGCCTACTTCTTTTCTTTGTACGTGCAACTTTAAGAAATTTAGCATATGATGACACATTTTCAATTAATTCCAAGATAAGGATGGTTACCTCGACCTCTTCGAAGACTTTTCGAATGTTCGCATCATTGGTCACCATCTTTGGCTTTCCCCTCAAAGAATTTGGATGCTCGGGTGGTGAACGCTCCTTAGAAGGTGCCTCATTGACTACAATCTCCTCATCTTTGAAGTGTGCCTTAACAGCCTCCAATACCCTATTATCCTCTTGCATCACCTTCTTCTCGGATTCACAAACTTCCTTCCCACTTCTCAACTTGAGTGCACTCACATTCCTTGGATTGATCTCTAATTGGGAAGGGAGGTGCCAAACTTCTTTGCTTCAATTTGAATCATCGAAGAGGCAAGTTTCCTGACTTGAACTTCAAGGTTTTTGATACTTGAAAATGCTCTATTACAAAGGTTTTCAATCTCATGCCTTGTCCTCTCTGCGAATACTTCATGTTTTCCCTCCAATTGACCGATGGCTTCTAAGATCTCCTCTCGATCCGATTTGTAGACCGAGGCATGATTGTTGGAAGGGCCTTCACCTCGAGGGTATGGTTAAGGTTGAGCTTATCCACCCTAGTAATTTTAAGGTTGGTTATCCTCCCTCCATCGGAAATTTGGATGATCTCAATGCCTTGGGTTGAACGAGTTAGCATATAGATCTGGCCTTGCATCTCCTTGGTTCCCACGGAACCCTTGTGGTTGATCCCTAGAAATTGTGGCCTCTCTCAATTGTTGTACTCAATGAAATTTACCTCTTGTAAATTTTCTATGACTTCAAGACACGTCTTGGAGTTGTGGTACAGGTTGCAAACTCTGCACACTTTGATTTGATGCACTTTTCCTCGCAAGAGCTTGGACTTTGTCCTCCAACTTAGGCGATTGTGTGACCTTTGTAACAAATTGTCGCATACCATTAGCCATTTCTTCAAAGAGGTCCATTGTATCCTTAGGGCTTTTGGTTGCTATCGAACCATTCCAAGCGGCGTTCACCATTCACATATCTTCATCGCATAACCCCTCGAAGAAGTAATACACTAGGTCCCCTTCCTTGAAGGGATGTTAGTGAAAACTTGCTAACAATCAATTGAAGGGCTCTTAATTATCATACATGCTCTCAGTAGCTCCTTGGGGTAATGTTCGACAGTTTCTCTTCAACCTGGCCAACTTGGATGCTGGAAAATACTTCTCTAAGATCCTTTGCTTCATGCCATCCAAGAACCAATGCATCCCGGTGGTAATTAGTAGAGCCAGTCTTTAGCTCCGTCTTGAAGGGAAAATGGGAAAGCTCTCAGATTGTAGTCATTTTCAGAAACTCCCGATGGCTTCATATTCATACATAAAGTGAAACTCCGACATATGCTTGTTCGGGTTCTCCCCCGCCAATCCGTGGAATATCGGTAGGCAATGGATCATGCCACTTTTCACCTCACAAGTAACATTGATGAGTAATGGTGGGATGGTAATGCATAGTGGTTCCCGTAAGGTACGATTGTTTTCCACTATTCTTTCTGGTCATTCTACCAACAGTGCTTGCTTCGGTTGAAAATCTGCCATAGTTCTTCGTCTCCTTCTCCTCCGACCACCTGTGTTCTCAGTCGAGTAGTGTAAGACGCCTAGATTAGTGGTATGGGTGTGTACCATAAATTAGGGCTAACAATACCCTTCCGAATACAACACTAGCAAATGGATCAAGAGGTAACAAGATAACAATAACAACAACTCAACAACCAAATTATCAAAACAAAACAAAATAAATGCAATTGCTAACTACTTTACTAACACGCTATGCTAATTGACACTTAGACTAAATAGCATACCTGGCAGTGGCGCCAAAATTTGACCCGTTCTCACTACTATGCTACCAATAGGGTAGTTAGCGGCAAGCCCTGGGTATGTCCACAGAGATGCTAGGGCCTAAGTATCAATGAAAATACAACCTTGTACGGGTCATCAATCTGTACAAGTGATAGGAATAGCTAGTAAAGAAAACCAAGGGGGGGGAGGGGTTGGTTTTTCAATTTAACACTACTAAAAATAAAAGTAAAAAGACTGATTAATCTATAAAGCTAAGCACTTGGGGAATCATTGTGAAACATGAATGATTCAATGCTTCGATCCTTCATTCATTCACTTGTATACTTTACAAAACAACCTAATAGAGTGTTCATAACATGTGGTGTGGCCGATGATATACACTTCCCCGTACTAGTCACGTTGGGTGTGCTCGCAACCCTCAATCGACATTGCCATTATAATTACAGGAGTACCACATGGTCCGATCATTGTTGTAGATCCTTTTCTCCCCCGTGCAATTATGTCCCGGGCTTCCACCACGAATGCACTACTTCCCAATCACCTATCAATTAGGTTAAGGGGTTGTTGACACATTATCTATGAAACTAGGGCCTCTTACAACCTTAGCTTGCTAATGTTTTACTATCTCTACCCGTAAACTCTCAGACTACTTTACGTAATCAACTAAGACTGGTGTGATGGCAAGTAAGTCAGAGTAATACTTGGGTCTCCCATGCACACACCCACGTAGACGCAATGTACTCCCTTTCCCGTACAAACATCCAGGTTTCCCTTCCCAAGGGGGCATCGATATTTGCACCATACATAAATATAGCCCAAAGTGTGTGCTTATATGTGGTGTACTATTCATGCAATTCAAACATTCAAGATGAGTCATAGTAATATCATGAACACAAATACTAGGATGAATTTAATGAATCTCACGTAAGCATAAATCAAACACGTCTACAATTTATCCCCAAGCTATGGAAACTAATCCATAGATATGGAATTCAAATCTGGATTTTAATTCCACATCTAGGATCAAAGCAAAAAGAAAAGAAAGAAAAGAAAACGAGAGAGTGTTTCTCTCTCTAGAGTTGCTCTCCTTATACAAGATGAAGTCTAAAAAATGATCTAACATCATTAACTGATGTGCTTTATTTTGCATGCGTTAACCATTGCATTTGGCATAGTTTTTAGCTTTTTTGTTTTGGCAGATTGCTAGTACTAGTTAAGTTTACGTGACAACGGGTTTAGACGGCCAATTTTGGTTTTCTAGTCTAAATCCCCTACTACTAAATCCCTTTTTTTTTTGCATTTCCTAGCTATTCCATTCACTCATATTGATTAACAACCCGTACGAGGTTGGGTTTTTAGTTGGTACTTAGGCCTTCGCATCTCTGTGTACATACCCAGGGCTTACCGCTAACTACCATATCGGTAGCGTAGTAGTGAGAATGGGTGCATAATACAAATGTTATCTTTGACCATAATCAGTCTCTGCTAGGGTTAATTAGCTACAATAAATGACCCCGGGTGGAGGCGGGTTAAATTTTGGCGCCGCTGCCGGGGATGCTATTAAGTCTAATTGTCAACTAGCATAGCGTGTTAGTAGAGTTGTTAGTAATTGCATTTATTTTTTGTTTTGTTTTGATAATTTGGTCGTTGAGCTATTGTTATAGTTATCTTTTTACCTTTTAATATGCCTTGAAGGCTAATTCTTCTTGGATCGTTCTTAGACTTTAGTACAACTCATCGGACCACGATTCATCGTTTCTTTGTTGGCCGCTTTGAACTCTAATGCTGGCTATCTTTGGATCCAATATCCTTCTACCACACCTTGATGTTTGTGGCCTTTGTCTACTACCATTCTAGAGGTGAGTGGCCTTCTATCTCTTCTACCGTCCTTGCGAACAACCTTCAATATCGTCTACCGCCCTTATTTATGACCTTCACGTAGAATGTAACAAAAAAGTACCAAAAGGGGACCTACTAAAGATGATCACAAGGAAGATCTAGGAGCTCGTGGATACAAAATGTCCATTAGTACTAATTAAGTCTACAAAATGTGGGATTTAGACAAGAAAACCAAACATTTCCATCTAAACCCTTTGTCACATAAACTCAACTAATACTAGCAATTCACCAACTAAAACAAGCTAAAAACTATGCCGAATGCAATGGTGAATGCATGTAAAATGAAACACATCAGTAAAAATGAAACACGTAACCATATATATCCTATGCAGCCACCACCTTGCAAAAATTGGCAACCCCGCAAACACAATATACCCATATTTTTTCCTCAACTTTGCTGGCCGCGGCTCTAGCAAATCACCTACAGATTAGCTCTGTATATACCACACTAACCCTCAAGACAGAGTTGACTGCGGTTTCGTATATGCCTGAAAAATTACCAGTCTCGCGACACGAGCAAAAACTCACCGCATGCACTGTCTATCCTACACTAATAAAAAATAATCAATGCAGGGATAACATGAATACTGCAACTTCACATACTTCTTGAAAATCACCAACCTCGTGACATAAGGTGAAATTCATCTCCTTCCCTGCCTATCCAAAACCACACATACAGAGGAAATGAGGGTACTACAGTTTCACACACGTTTGGAAAATAACTAGTCATGCAAAAAAAGCCAAACCTTGCTGCTACCTCTGTCAAACCAAAATCTATCACACATAGGCAATGGGGATACTACGGCTTCGCGTACACCTGCAAAATACCAGCTACATGATATAAGCAGAAACTCAATCCATCCACTGTGTATCACCAACAATTCACACCCAAAACAAATGAGGTTACCGCTGTTTCGCATATGCCTTGATAAAACAAGTCACGCAACACAAACATACTACCATACCACTACCCACTTTTAACCACATAAACCATACCCATAACAAAAGAACAAAACCACCAAACCCAATAAACCCCCAAACCTGAAAAATTATCAATCACAACCAGTAACATTTCAAACACAGCCTTGGCATAAACACCCTTACCATAATATGACCAGCCTAATAGCCAAAGTCCAAAGAATAAATACACACTTATCTTTAAAAAAATTTAGGAAATACACGCCATTAGGAACCTTTACCCATTGATAATTAGTCTACTAAACCTTAGCTAAGAAAGGATTCAAAACCTATTTGAAGATTCTTAACCACATAGGAAGCAAGCAAAGCCTCGATGAAATATTGTCCATTTACCTCACATGTACTCAATTTCTAGCTTCCATCACATATGTACATACACCATATATAGAGTTACACCAAAAACCCCCAAACGCCATACACATCCGGATCTGACAAGGCTTAAATGGATAATAAGCCGGTAGTCTGATCGACGTAGCCATATTTTCATTAGGTGAAAATAGTATGCATAAAACTCTAGACCTCACTTTAAGCCAAAGATCAACCACCTTAGGAAACATGCACGAATCCCCAATCTCCCTCGGTAGCACTACCACTAGTACGTAATACCCTAGTACACGAGCCCTTAGACCCGTAGCTAAGTCACAAGCAGATGTATCCCCAGAACATCCATAACCTGAAAATCTATAACCACCCTATCAACCCCTTAAAGAAGCCCATACATCAAAGTCACATGATACAAAGCCTGAAAAACAAATACCATGCTTGGACTCTGTTAAAGAGGACCCCCTATACATGTAGAACAAAAACATACTTATTAAATTATAATTGAAAAATTATCTTTCAGGTCACATAGGGTACACTAACTTATCTAGCCTACAATAGGTCTAGTCAACCCCTCTCAGCCACTAGAATTGCTAGGCAAATTATCCCCCTCTTCAACCATAATCACACTAAATTCATTCTCCAAAACAAGTTGAATGTAACTTGGAAAGGCATAACCACCACCATATAATGCTCTAAGCTCAGCATAAAAAATGGATTTGGCATCATCCTTCTCCTCACAGAGGGCGCACAACTTGGCCAGCTTCATTCCCAAACCACTAGCATGTTAAGCAGCACAAGGGACAACATCAAAATTCTATTCGATCAAAATCTTATTAGACCAATAAGTAACTAAATAAAAAAAGAAGTAGTTTGGAAATGACACGCCTCCTCAGAAGACTCAAGAATGCCCCCGGTATTCGCAATCACAAGAGCATTCCCTAGCCTTGTCCCCTTGGAAGGACCATCACCATGTCTTTCATCCCTACTAGCTTTGCGTATAGTAGGAGTAGCTTTCCCCAGACCAGCCCCACCCAAGAAATCATTCTTGGGTGAGGGAAATGCCTCTGGAAAACTGCCTCTGCGATAACTATTAGATAAACCCGGACCTTGGTCATGGGGAAACAACTCCACCAAACCGCAAAAACTCATAGCTGCAAACACATAGATATGTATCATATAAGTTACATGATCAAAGATAATAAAATGTATTGTTTAAATGAGTTTCATCCCTCTCCGTTCCTTAGGACTCTCTACCTTCACTAGTGCTAGGAACTTTGAGCTCACACACAAATAAACAAGAATGTTCATTGATCATCATGACCACATCACCGAGAGTAAGAATGTTATCACATCATGCCCTTGCCATATTAGATCACGTTAAAGAGTTGACAAATATGCATGAATATCAGTATTCCCCTTCAGAGGTACTGGAAACTAAAACTGTTAATTATCTTTAAGTAGCTACTAAATGCACTAAAACTAATTACACTCTCATAGCCCCTATTATATTTTCAAGTTACCCCTAAATTCCCATACCATTAACAAATGTAAAAAAAGTAAACAAATTTACTACTTCCCCACATATCTTTCCCAAGGAGCTGACCTTCACTTCAGCGTCAGCTTTTTACCGCAACTTCACAAAGCGTTCCATATTCACTTTATTATTTTAGCTCATAATTACACTTTCCATGTTCCAATAAAAGCTATGCTAACCAATATGACATCAAATGCATATATTTCCTAAGGCATAAAACATATTTTTTGTTAGCTTTTGTGTGGTAGATTGCTAAATTTAAGTGAGTTTACATTACATGGAGTTTAGATGACCGTTTGTGTTTTTCATATCTAAATCCCTCATCTTGAACCAACTTTAGATTTAAAGGATTCTATGTCCCTACGAACATCTAGATCCGTTTTTGTTATATTTTACTTGTAGATTGCTCGTAGACACTTCTGACTGTTTAGAAGGTCATTCACAAGAATGATAGTAGATTCTAGAAGGCCATTCGTAAGGATTGTAGTACACTGAAGGCCATAAGCTTAAAACGTGGTAGTAGATGGACGTGCCAAAGAAATGGAGTTATGTTTGGAAGAAAAGAAGATAGGCACGACCCATGTACATTTCCACGGCTTGTACCATGCCAATTGATGATGAGTCTAACTCTAGGCACACGATGTGGGTCCCTCACTATATGAGATATCACTTCATATCGCCAACAACATTGCTCGTATTATAAATGATAACTTCATTTGCAACGTCACTGCACTTCCTCTCCCATCGGCTGCTATCCTCCTACGGTTAACGTCACATTCTTTATGATGCCGACATTAACAATAATTATGTTGCAGCTGGGGTCTCCTATCATTGGCCTTCTGGCATGAAGCGACGTTAGATGCAATTCCTGCAGACATTGATCCAAAATTGAGGTAAAAGGTACTATTTACCTCGGCTTTGAACCGAGGTAAAAATGTTCCTTTTTTAATTTGGCTGTATTTACCTCAATTTTTTATGAACTAAAAATTGAGGTAAAAGGTCCCGTAGAACCGAGGTAAAAGGTACCGTTTCTTATAGTTCATTAACATATCTTTTTTTTAGCTCTTTTATGGTATATTGCTAGATTTAGATGAGTTTAAACTACAAGGGGTTTAGATGGCCATTGCTGCTTTTCTTATCTAAATACCTCATTTTGTAGCTTACTATAGAGCTAATGGATTCTATGTCCCTAAGAGTGTCTAGACTGGCATTGCGAGCTTTATTTGTAGATTGCTCGTAGGCACTTCAGACTGTGTAGAAGGTCATTTGCAGGAATGGTGGGAGGCCATCGCTGTGCCTCTCAAAGATAGTATTTATAAGCCCAAATTATGGCTATATACTAAATAGTAGCTAGTGGTAAGATGGGGTCATCCACGAGGAAAAAAGGGGTTTTATCAAGTGTTAAGCGTAGTTAAAAAGCACACAAAGATGTCACTCTACGCGTGTGCTAACAAAGTTAGGGGATTTTGATTTTGAAAATACTATGACTACTTCGAAAAACTAAATTAACAACTAAGTAGAAAGAGCGATATAAATACGGTCACTAATAGCACAAATGACTTAAATAAGATTATAGCGAGTCTTGGGCACAATTGATTTCATTTCTAGTCATCATTTCATCATAGATTAATCATCCTATTTTTATGCAGTAACCACATATTGTGGAGAACTTATCAACACCTTTCGAGTGTTGATATTTCTCACCTCTCCTCGATTATAGTTAGAGTGGATGATCGGCACCACACGTTGACCCTTATCCTCAGGTCACCCTAGACAATCAGTGTCATAGACTTCCCCGAGGATAGAAATACACACAGAGATCCAAAATGACTACCATAATTCCAAAAAAATAAGAAACACATAGATAGCACAAAGCATATTTACTAATAACGACCACCAGGATCGACCTTCATGCTAATCGTTATTAGTGGGATATAATAATAATTAGGTAAACCCATATAAATTCAACCTAACTCTAAGTAACTCCATCAATCAACGATCATAATTAGTTGTCACTTATAATTATAACCTAGCATTGACAAACAATAATCACTTTGACAAAAGTCAAAGTCTGTTGGGTTTGACAAAAAACCTAGCACATAATCAACCCACAATCATCAACTATTTGATCATCCTAGTCTAAATTATGCATCAATCACACAAGAAAGCACCAAATATACTTGATAATCAAAGCATAAAATAGGAGAAATTGAATCTCACAAATTCACACTAGAAATGCTTACCAATTGTTCCCAAGAGTATATTTAGCCTAGATTATGAAAACCCATAATAAAATAGCAAGAATCCATGGAAGAAATGAAAAAACTAAGAAACTATGAGTGAAAACTAGGGTTTTTATGTCTTAGGATCGGGTAGGAATGAATGGGGAAGAAGGCGATAAGGTTTGGAGCATTTATAGTACAATATGTGGTCAAAGGAGTCAAAACCTGTTACAGGTGCGTGGGCGCGCATTGATCATACTGGCCACGCACCTTCAAGAGGCATGGTACAAGAGCTAGGCGTGAAGGCTGGGAGCAAGGGTTTCTGAGGAAGCGCGGTCAACTGCAGCTGGGCTTGAGGCTGGGATGTGAGAATGCATGTACGAGGTCCTTCGTGCTGGATGCGCAGTAATGAACTAGAGCCTACTTCTACAGCATGCCTCCCTACATGGTGGCACGCGGTTAACCGCGCAGGGTACATGGTTTCTGTGCAGGCTTAGGTGTTCGCACGCGGCCGCATGCTGCCTTACGGTGGCTGCGCGATACTATCCATAATTCTTACTCGAAAGTTTGTTTTTCCCCGCTCAGGCACGTGGCTAAATGCGCATGCCATACACCCGGTTTTTTTCACCTGGCTGACCGGTCTTTGTGCCGGTCTTTGTGTTAGTCGGCTGGCCTTCGTTCTTCAAAATCCGGACTTTCTTATACCATATCTGAGCCATGGCCTTCAATCAACTACAATTCTAGCGAATGGTCTTCACTAATATCAATCCAAAGTGGTTACGATCCATCTACAAGTTAAGCTTACAGAAAGGAATCTAGACGCTCGTAAAGACCGAAAATCCATTAGACTATAAACAAGTAACAAAATGAAGGCTTTAAATATGAAAACAAAAAATGGTTATCTAAACCCCTTATGATGTAAGCCTACCTAAATCTTGCAATCTTCTAACAAATAGATTACAAAATGGATGTTAAATGCTTTGAAATATACATGCATTTGACGTCCTATCAAACCTCTCCGCTCTTAAACCTTTACTCGTCCTCGAGTAAACAAGAAGAAGCAAAGATCTAGGCGTAAGCTAGCATGTAAAAATTTTCCCCAAGACACCCAACATCATATTACTAGACTACCCTAAACACCAAGACATAAGAATGCCTCAAACTCTCACATTCCAAAGTTTAAGATAATCTAAACAACCATCTAACTAATCAAAGGTGAGGTATATAATGCATGTGCAAATTAAGCTTACTCTAACAAAGGAGCCACAAAATAGACAAATCAAGAAAAGCATAAAATTTTCAGTTTCTCTCAATTTCTCTTAATTTCTCTTCTTTTTTTCAGGAGCCCTCTTGGGTTTCATCCTAGCTTCACACATTTGTTTTTCAAAGCTCACCCTCACCTTTTTCCGCACCATTTGGCCTCTCATTTTTACATAGGTTGCCCTTTTGGATTTTCAACTTATCTGGGCTCCCCAATCTTGCCTAAGTTGCTCTCTCAGGTTTTCAACTTAGCAGGGTGTTTTTTTTATTCTCCATATTTTTTCTTTCAATTTTCTTTTCATTAGAAATTCTCTTAAAAGAGCTACTTGCTACAACAAAACTAACTACTAATCACACATATCATCTTATTCACCCTCCCCACAGTTAAATGTTGCATTGTCCTCAATGCCAATAAACATTCTAGAGCATATGCCAAGGATGGAAAATGAAGGAATATTCATGATGGGTAACAAACACCAAAACACACTTAGTAGCACAACTGTAAGATCTAATGGAAAACAACCACAACCACAATATACTCTCCCCACAACCTCTATCATAAAGGTCCAATAACAACCACTGTCATGCACAATAAATCGAATGGTGCATTGAAATCGCAATGGAGGAGAGATACCTCTTTGGTTTCAAATTGTGTGTTTCAAGCGGGTCACGGGTAAACAGGTTCGGTGTGTATTTAGTGGTGGTATGGGGGAATTTTGACACTTTAGAGATGGGGGAGCGTGTGAGCATTGCGGACCTTGCACTTCTATACAGTTCGTGAGTTGAACTTCTCCTAGCCCCAGTTACTCGCCCATTTTTCTCGCTCCTTTTTCTTCAAAACCAAATGCTCCCTGAAAAAAAAATCATGCAAACCAAGCATAATAGTGTTCCAAAAAAATAAATAAAATAAAAAGAAGAAAAGTTAATCATGAATTCCAATTAAACAGCAAATCTTCACAGTTCCTAACTAAAATGAGATCACAATTACATCGATGGAATGTCACAAATGGCTATCCAGATGATCAACACCAAATTTATTTAACATTTTTGGCACGACATACTCCCCTTTCTTTTCAAGCTTCATGCAAAACACTCATCGGGTCTCCGGAATCACCATCCATGATTCCGCTCATTCTTGTCTCCACGTGTATTGGTCTCCAACATTGGCTCTCATTAAAACTCAACTTCGGAGCTAAGTAGACTTGTGGGCCTTGTACCTTTTCAGGTTGTTTTAGGGACTCCTTGGAGTGAAGGGGGTTTAAATGATGTTTCTTCAACCCTTTCTTCACTCGCGGCAAGTTAGTACTAGAGACCTTCGCATATGCAACATTGACCTTGTTCAAAGTAATAGAAACTTGCTTGGATTCCTTACTCTTTCCATTATCAACTTTAACTAAGTCAATCATGTGGAAATGTTCAAGTTTATTATGAGGCTCATGCAAACTTTCAAGTATAGTGACACCATGCAAGACATTTTATCCTCGGGAAGCTCTTTATCCTTGTAAATCTCATAATCTACCTTTTCTCCATCAAAATCTAAGGTCAATGAACAACAATGAACATCGATCTTAGTTCTTGCCATTCCCAAAAAATGGTCTCCCTAACAAGATAGGGGGCACTCTCATCATGTGACATATCAAGAACATAAAAATCAGCGGGGGAAAACTAGTTTATCCACTTTAATCAACACATCTCGCACTAGTACTTTTGGAATAGCTTGGGAATGGTCAGTTACTTGTATGATCACCCTAGTTTCATGCAAAGTCCCTAAGTTAAGAGTCTTGTATAGAGAGTAAGGAATTACATTAATAGAGTCTTCTAGGTCTATCACTGCCTTTTCAAAAAATAATTTCACCTATGACACAAGGGATAGTGAACATGCCGGGATCATTGCATTTGGGAGGTAGCTTCTTTTGAAAAAAAGCCGACAGTTGTCCACCAATTTTAATTTTCTGAACATTCTTCAATGGTTTAGTTCTTTTAGGTGTGCGTAACTCTTTAAGGAATTTAGCAAACCTTTGCAGTTTATTGATAGCATAAAAAGAGGAATGTTTACCTCTCATTTGCAGAAGACCTCAAAAAGGGCTTTGTTCTCATCGATGTAATTCTTGTCTTGTAAAGTTGCCGGAAAAGGTGGCGGTGGAAGGACTTTTTCAATTGCCCTCTCCTTTGGTGGTTGAGTGCTCATCTCCTCAACCTCTTGACCTTTCACCACAAGCTCCACTTCAACTTCATCTCTATCCTTAACAACTCGGTTGGGATCTTGGTTTCTTTCCCACTCCTTAAGGTGATTGAGCTTACATTTTTCCTTGGGTTTAATTCCAGTTGTGAGGGAAGTTTTCCAAAAATCCATAACCACCTATCAGGCCACAGAGAATGCAATTTGGCTAAATTGAGTTTCCAAGTTCTTAAATCTAGCCGAGGTGCAATCCTCTAAATTTGTGACCATGATGGTTATGGTATGCATAAGCTTCTCATGCTCCAACCTTGATCTCCCCTCTCGGGGGTTAGATGATCCCTCATCCATTTGTGGTTCCCAATTTTACCCTTGGTTTCCTTGGTAATTGACTTGGGCCCCTTGATGATTTGGTTGAAACCACCTTGATTACCTTGAAAACCACCTTGAGAATTTGATTGACTGGCTAGCTCATCTCTCCACCAAAAGTTTGGATGGTCTCTCCACCCGGGATTGTATGTTTGGGAGTATGGATCATACTTCTTCTCATGGGATTGTCCCCTTTGGAGACCTTGTTCACCTTGGTATCACCAATTTCCTTGGAAACCTTAACCTTGACCTCCTTGGTAGCCCACTGCTTTTACTTCTTCATACCATTTATCTTAGAGTTGAGGGTATATATCGATGTGGTGATCCAATGAAAGCCCCCCACAAACTTTGGCTTGATGTATCCTACCATTCATCAGCTTCTTTATCATGAAAGCTAAAGCTTAAACTTGATCCTCAAGCTTTGGGTTTTCCGGATGTAAAGATTCTTGCACCCTTGCTCTTTCTCTCACCCCGATATGTCTCGTTCTACTAGCCATCTCATCAAATAATGCCATGGAATCTTTCAGGCTCTTGCTGGCAATTGACCCATTACAAGCAGCATTGATCATCCTCATATCTTCAACGGATAAACCATTGAAGAAATAGTACACAAGATCTCCTTCATTGTATGGGTGGTGGGGACAACTCGCTAGCAATCTTTTGAACCTCTCCCAATATTCGTATAATGATTCACCCAAATATGGAGAGGTGTTTCTCAACTCCTACTTTAGCCCCGCTGACTTGATTCCCAAAAAGAGCTTATCCAAGAATTTTCCCTTTCATCTCCGTCCATGATGTTATGCTTCCCGGGGGAAGTTAGTATAACTAATCTTTGGCCGCATCCTTCAAAGAGAAAGGGAACGCCCTTAGGTTGAAATTTTCCTCTGAAATTCCGGATGGCTTCATGTTCATGCTCACATATTGGAACTCGAACAAATGCTTGTTTGCATCCTCCTCACTCATGGTTAGAACCAACGACCCATGCTAAAGGAGTTGGCCCATGCTAAGAAGAATCTGCACGAAGCTAAGATTTGTGCCAAAATATTTGGCATGTGGTTATGGCACAGATTGAACCAAAGGTCATGGGCAGTGTGAACCATCTCTATCCAACGCACTAACTCCTACTCTAGAAGGTTTGCGTATTTGAGGAGTCTATTTGAGAAAGATTCTACCACAAAAGAGAAACCTGACCAGGGTTTTGACCTATTTTGGGCCTATCTTTAGGCCCAATCCTCTACTACAATATATAGGAGTCGAAGTCTTCTAAAAAAACCTAAGTAGGCATAATGTAAATTTTCTCTCTCTCTAGTTAGAGAGAAGGAAGAGGAGAACTCTCTCTAGAGTTCTTCTCCTCTCTTCCTTCTCTTTTATTTTATTTTATTTTCTTAGATGTAGATAGAGTTTAGATAATTTTTCACTCATTAGAGAGAAACTTTAGAGAGAGAAAAACTCTTTTATTTTATTTTTGCTTTCATCCTAGATGTGGAATTCAAATCCATATTTGAATTCCATATCTATGGAGTAGTTTCAATAGCTTGGGGATAAATTGTAAACTTGTTTGATTAATGCTTAAGTGAGATTCATTAGATTCATCCTAGTATCTATGTTTATGATATTATTGTGATTGTTCTTGAATGTTTGAATTGCATGAATAGTACACCATATTAAGCACACACTTTGGGATGATTCATGTATGGTGAAAATATTGATGCCCCCTTTGGAAGGGAAACCTAGATGTTAGAATGGGTAGGGAGTACGTTACGTCTGCGTAAGTGTGTGCACGTGAGACCTGAGTATTTCTCTGACTAATTTTCCATCAAAACAGTCTTAGCAAATTACATAAAGTAGTCTAAAAAGTTACAGATAGAGATAATGCATAGTAGCAAGATAGGGTTGTAAGAAGCCTTAGTATCATAGATAAGGTGCCAACGACCCTTTGGCCAAATTGATGGGACCATTGGGAAGTAGGAAATTCATGGTGGAAACCTGGGACGTAATTGAACGTGGGAGAAACATACCTACAACAATGGCCAGACCTTGTTGTACTCCCTTAATTATGATGGCGGCATCGATGAAGGGTTGCGAGCACACCCTACGTGAAAAGTACGGAGAAGTGTATGCCATCAACTACACCACGTGTTGTGAACACGCTACTAGGTTGTTTAGTAAATGTTACATGTGAATGAATTGAGGATTGAAGCATTATAATCATTCATGTCTCACAATGATTCCCCAAGTGCTTATCTTTATAGATTAAGTGTTTTTTTTATTTTATGCTTTGTAGTTGTTAATCTGAAAATCCACCCCCCATTTTTGTTTGCATTTACTAGCTATTCCTTTCACTTATATGGATTAATGACCCATACGAGGTTGGGATTTTAGTTGATACTTAGGCCCTTGCATCTCTGTGGACATACCCAGGGCTTACCCTAACTACCCTATCGGTAGCGTAGTAGTGAGAACAAGTGCATAATACAAATATTATCTTTGACCTTACTCTGCCTCTGCTCGTGTTAATTAGCTACAATTAACGACCCCGGGTGGAGGCGGGTTAAATTTTGGCCCCGCTGCCGGGGATGCTATTCAGTCTAATTGTCAATTAGCATAGCGTGTTAGTAGAGTAGTTAGTAATTGCATTTATTTTTGTTTTGTTTTGATAATTTGGTCGTTGAGCTATTGTCATAGTTATCTTTTTACCTTTTAATCAGCCTGGAAGGGTAATTCTTCTTGGATCGTTCTTAGACTTTAGCACAACTCATCGGACAAGATTCACCGTTTCTTTGTTGGCCGCTTTGAAATCCAATGCCGGCTATCTTTGGCTCCAATCTCCTTCTACCATGCCTTGATGTTTGTGGCCTTCGTCTACTACCATTCTAGAGGGGAATGGCCTTCTATCTCTTCTACCATCCTTGCGAACGACCTTTAATATCTTCTACCACCCTTATTTATGACCTTCACATAGAATGTAACAAAAAATACCCAAAGGGAACCTACTAAAGATGATCACAAGGAACATCTAGGAGCCCGTGGATACAAAATTTCCATTAGTACTAATTAAGTCTACAAAATGTGGGATTTAGACAAGAAAACCAAACATGGCCATCTAAACCCTTTGTCACGTAAACTCAACTAATACTAGCAATTCACCAACTAAAACAAGCTAAAAACTATGCCGAATGGAACGGTTAATGCATGCAAAATGAAACACATCAGTCAAAATGAAACACATACCCATATATAGCCTATGCAGCCACCACCTCGCAAAAATTAGCAACCCCGCAAACACAATATACCCATATTTTTTCCTCAACTTTGCTGGCCGCGGCTCTAGCAAATCACCTGCAGATCAACTCTGCATATACCACACTAACCCTCAAGACAAAGTTGATTGCAGTTTCACATAGGCCTAAAAAATCACTAGTCTCAAGACACAAGAAAAACTCACTGCGTGCACTGTCTATCCTACACTGATAAAAAATAATCAATATAGGGACACCGTGAATACTACAATTTCACATACTTCTTGAAAATCACCAACCTCGTGACATAAGGTGAAATTCATCTCATTCCCCGCCTATCCAAAACCACACATACAGAGGAAACAAGGGTACTACAGTTTCACAGACGTTTGGAAAAATAACTAGTAATGCAAAAAAAAGCAGAACCTTGCTGCTACCTCTGTTAAACCAAAATCTATCACACATAGGAAATGAGGATACTACGGCTTCGCGTACGCTTGGAAAATACCAGCAATGTGACATAAGCAGAAACTCAACCCATCCCCTGTGTATCACCAACAATTCACACACAAAACCAATGAGGTTACCGCTGTTTCGCATATGCCTTGATAAACACAAGTTACGCAACACAAACAGACTACCATAACACTACCCACTTTTAACCATATAAACCATACCCATAACAAAATAACAAAACCACCAAACCCAATAAACCCCCAAACCTGAAAAATTATCAATCACAACTAGTAACATTTCAAACACAGCCTTGGCACAACACCCTTACCATAGTATGACCAACCTAATAGCCAAAGTCCAAAGAATAAATACACACTTATCTTTAAGAAAATTTAGGAAATACATGCCATTAGGAAACCTTTACCCATTGATTATTAGTCTACTAAACCTTAGCTAAGAAAGGATTCAAAACTCAATTGGAGATTCTTAAGCACATAGAAAGCAAGCAAAGCCTCGATGAAATATTGTCCATTTACCTTACATGTACTCAATTTCTAGCTTCCATCACATATATACATCCACCATATATAGAGTTACACCAAAAACCCCCACACGCCATACAGATTCGGATCCAACAAGGCTTAGATGGATAATAAGTCGGTAGTATGATCGACGTAGCCATATATTCATTAGGTGAAAATAATATGCATAAAACTCTAGACCTCACTTTAAGCCAAAGATCGACTACATTATTAAACATGCATGAATCCCCAATCTCCCTATGTAGCACTGCCACTAGTACATAACGCCCTAGTCCACGAGCCCTTAGACCCGTAGCTAAGTCACAAGCAGATGTATCACCAGAACATCCATAACCTGAAAAGCTATAACCACCTTGTCAACCCCTTAAGAAAGCCCATACATCAAAGATACATGATACAAAGCCTGAAAAACAAATACCATGCATGGACTCTGTTAAAGAGAACCCCCCATACCTGTAGAACAAAAACATACTTATTAAATTATAATTAAAGAATTATCTTTCAGTTCACATAGGGTACGCTAACTTATTTAGCCTACAAGAGGACTAGTCAACCCCTCTCAGCCACTAGAATTGTTAGGAAAATCATCCCCCTCTTCAACCATAATCACACTAAATTCATTTTCCGAAACAAGTTGAATGTGACTTGGAGAAGCATAACCACCATCGTATAATGCTCTAAGCTCATTATGAAAATGGATTTGGCATCATCCTTCTCCTCACAGAGGGCGCACAACTTGGCCAGCTTCATTCCCAAATCACTAGCATGTTAAGCGGCACAAGGGACAACATCACAATTCTATTCGATCACAATCTTATTAGACCAATAAGTAACGAAATAAAAAAAAGAAATATTTTGGAAATGACACACCTCCTCAGAAGACTCAAGAATGCCCCCAGTATTCACAATCACAAGAGCATTCCCTAGCCTTATCACCTTGAAAGGACCATCGTCATGTCGTTCATCCCTACTAGCTTTGCGTATAGTAGGAGTAGCTTTCCTCGGACTAGCCCCACCCAAGAAATCATTCTTGGGTGAGGGAAAGACATCTAGACTTTTAGATGAACCCGGACCTTGGTCATGGGTCAGCAACTCTACGAAACCGCAAAAACTCACAGCTGCAAACACATAGATATGTATCATATAAGTCACATGATCAAAGATAATAAAATGTATTGTTTAAATGAGTTTCATCCCTCTCCGTTCCTTAGGCCTCTCTACCTTCATTGCATGGGTAACCAACCCCTTCATAGGGCCTGGCTTTCTCCCCCACTTTAATTCCTTGTCCAGTAACATGTCATCCTTCCACAATGACACTAAACTATTGCCATAACACTTCACATACAAAAGCTTATCCTCCCAGTTCCCATAGTCATCTAGAATCCCCTGCACGATATCAATGGCATTGCATGTTCAAACGACACCCAACACACAGTGGAATCTACCTTACAAAGATGATAATATGTGCAAAATAGTTGCACGCTAAATTATTGAATAACCTCGTGGAACACTCGCTCAAAGCCAACTAGTATGGCTACCCCGTGAGAATAGAACTTAGCAAGGGTAACCAATAAGCCCCCAATACGCTCAAGAAATAGTTTGGCTAAAGAAGGGATAGTCCATACTGTAACCTGCACTCCTAAACACTAAACATCCAACGGCGGCCTCATCAGAACTTCACCAGCGCTAGGAACTTTGAGCTCACACACAAATAAACAAGAATGTTCATTGATCATCATGACCACATCACCTAGAGTAATAATTCTATCACATCATGCCCTTGCCATATTAGATCAAGTTAAAGAGTTGACAAATATGCGTGAATATCAGTATTCCCCTTCAGAGGTACTGGGAAACTAAAACTGTTAATTATCTTTAAGTAGCTACTAAATGAACTAACACTAATTACACTCTCGTAGCCCCTACTATATTTTCAAGTTACCCCTAAATTCCCATGCCATTAACAAAGGCAAAAAAAGTACACAGATTTACTACTTCCTTACATATTTTTCCCAAGGAGTTGACCTTCACTTCACCGTCAGCTTTTTACTGCAACTCCACAAAGCATTCCATATTCACTTTATTATTTTAGCTCATAATTACACTTTCCATGTTCCAATAAAAACTATACTAACCAATACGACATCAAATGCATGTATTTCCAAAGGCATAAAACATCTCTTTTGTTAACTTTTGTGTGGTAGATTGCTAAATTTAAGTGAGTTTACATTACAAGGGGTTTAGATAACCATTTGTGGTTTTCATATCTAAATCCCTCATTTTGAAATTACTTTAGATTTAATGGATTCTGTATCCCTATGAGCATTTAGATCCATTTTTGTGATATTTTATTTGTAGATTGCTCGTAGACACTTCAGACTGTTTAGAAGGTCATTCACGAGAATAATAGTAGATTCTAGAAGGCCATTCGTAAGGATGGTTGTATACCGAAGGCCATAAGCTAAAAACTTGGTAGTAGATGGATGCACCAAAGAAAAGAAGTCAAGTCCGGAAGAAATGAAGATAAGCACGACCCGTGTACATTTGCACGGCCCGTGCCATGCCAATAGATGATGAGGCTGAGTACAGGCACACGACGTGGGTACCTCACTATGTGGGATATCACTTCATATCGCCAACAACATTCCTCATATTATAAATGATGACTTCATTTGCAACGTCACTGCACTTCCTCTCCCATCAGTTGCTATCCTCCTAAAGTTAACGTCGCATTCTTTATAATACCAACGTTGACAATAACGATGTTGCAGCTGGGGTCTCCTGCCATTGGCCTTCTGGCATGAAGCGGCGTTAGTTGCAATTCCTGCCAACGTTGATCCAAAATTGAGGTCAAAGGTACTATTTACCTCAACTTATATCCGAGGTAAAAATGTTCTTTTTTACTTTGGCTGTATTTACCTCAATTTTTTATAAACTAAAAACCGAGGTAAAAGGACCCGTAAGACCGAGGTAAAAAGTCCTATTTCTTGTAGTTCATTTAGCATATCTTTTGTTAGCTTTTTTATAGTAGATTGCTAGATTTAGATGAGTTTGAATTACAAGGGGTTTGAATGGCCGTTGCTACTTTTCTTATCTAAATACCTCATTTTTAGCTTACTATAGAGCTAATGGATTCTATGTCCCTACAAGTGTCTAGACTGGTATTGCGAGCTTTATTTGTAAATTGCACATAGGCACTTTAGACTGTGTAGAAGGCCATTTTCTGGAATAGTGGGAGGTCATTGCCGTGCCTCTCCAAGATAGTATTTCTAAGCCCAAATTACAGCTAAATACTAAATAGTAGCTAGTGGTAAGACGAGGTCGTCCACGAGGAAAAGGGGGTTTTATCAAGTGTTAAGCGTAGCTAAAAAGCACACATAGATGTCAATCTACGTGTGTGCTAAAAAAGTTGGGGGGATTTTGATTTTGAAAATGCTACGACTACTTTGAAAAACTAAATTAACAACTAAGTAGAAAGAGCAATATAAATACGGTCACTAATAGCACAAATAACTTAAATAAGATTATAGCGAGTCTTGGGCACAATTGGTTTCATTTCTAGTAATCATATCATCATAGATTAATCATCCTATTTTTATGTAGTAACCACATATTGTGGAGAACTTATCAACACCTTTCGAGTGTTGATATTTCTCGCCCCTCCTCGGTTATAGTTAGAGTGGGTGATCGGCGCCACACGATGACCCTTATCCTCAGGTTACCATAGACAACCGGTGTCATAGACTTCTCCGAGGATAGAAATACACATGGAGATCCAGCATGACTACCATAATGTCCTAAAAATAAGAAACACATAGATAGCACAAACATATTTACTAATGATGACTACGAGGATCGGCCTTCTTGCTAATCGTTATTAGTGGGATACATTAATAATTAGGTAAACCCATCTAAATTTAACCTAAATCTAAGTAACTTCATCAATCAACAATCATAATTAGTTGTCACTCATAATTATAACCTAGCATTGACAAACAATAATCACCTTGACAAAAATCAAAGTCTTATGGGTTTGACCTAAAACCTAGCACATAATAAACCCACAATCATCAACTTGTTGATCATCCTAGTCTAAATCATGCATCAATCACACAAGAAAGCACCAAATACACTTGATAATCAAAGCATAAAATAAGACAAATAGAATCTCACAAATTCACACTAGAAATGCTTACCAATTGTTCCCAAGAGTATATTTAGCCTAGATTATGAAAACCCATAACAAAATAGCAAGAATCCATGGAAGAAATGAAAAAACTAAGAAACTATGAGTGAAAACTAGGGTTTTTATATCTAGGATCAGGTAGGAATGAATGGGGAAGAAGGCGATAAGGTTTGGAGTATTTATAGTACAAAATGTGGTCAAAGGAGTCAAAACCTATTACAGGTATATGGGCACGCATTGGGCACGCTAGCCATGCACTGTCACGAGGCATGGTACGAGGGCTATGTGTGATGGCTGGGCATGGGGGTTGCTGATGACGGGCAGTTAACTGTGGCTGGGCACAAGGTTGGGATGTGGGAGCACAGGTGCGCGGTCCTTCGCGATGGATGCGTGGTCACAAACTAGAGGCTACTTCCATAGCTTGCCTCCCTGCACGGTGGCACGCGGTTAACCGCATGGGGCACTCAGTCTCTGTCCAAGCTTAGGTCTTCGCTGCCTTACGGTGGCTTCGCAATGCTATCCAGGAGTCTTGCTCCATGGTTTGTTTTCCCCTGCACTGGCACGTGGCTAAAGGCGCTGGCCGTACGCCTGGTCTTCTTCACCCGGCCGACCGGTCTTTGTGTCGGTCGGCTGGCCTTCGTTCTTCAAAATTTGGACTTTCTTATACCATATCTGGGCCATGGCCTTCAATCATTTACCATTATAGTGAATGGTCTTCACCAATATAATTCCAAAGTGCTTACGGGCCATCTACAAATTAAGCTTACAGAAAGGAATCTAGACGCTCGTAAAGACCGAAAATCCATTAGACTATAAATAGGTAAAAAAATGAAGGATTTAGATATGAAAACCAAAAATGGTTATCTAAACCCCTTATGATGTAAGCCTACTTAAATCTTGCAATCTTCTAACAAAAACATTACAAAATGGATGTAAATGCTTTGAAATATACATGCATTTGACGTCCTATCAAACCTCCCCGCTCTTAAACCTTTACTCATCCTCGAGTAAACAAGATGAAGCAAAGATCTAGGCATAAGCTAGCATGCAAAATATTTCCCCAAGACACCCAACATCATATTCCTAGACTACCGTAAACACCAAGACATAAGAATGTCTCACACTCTCACATCCCAAAGTTTAAGATAAACTAAACAACCATCTAACCAATCAAAGGTGAGGTATACAATGCATGTGCAAATTAAGCTTATTCTAACAAAGGAGCTATAAAATAGACAAATTAAGAAAAGCATAAAATTTTTCAATTTCACTCAATTTCACTTCCTTTTTCCTAGGAGCCCTCTCGGGTTTCATCCTAGCTTCACACATTTGTTTTTCAAAGCTCACCCTCACCTTTTCGGCACCATTTGGCATCCTCTTTTTGCATAGATTGCCCATCCGGCCCCCCAATCTTGCCTAAGTTTCCCTCTCGGGTTTTCAACTTAGCGGAGTGTTTTTTATTCTCTATATTTTTTTCTTTCAATTTTTGTTTCATTAGAAATGCTCTCAAAAGAGCTACTTGCTACAACAAAACTAACTACTAATCACACGTATCATCTTATTCACCCTCCCCACAGTTAAATGTTGCATTGCCCTCAATGGCAACAAAAATTCTAGAGCATATGCCAAGGATGGAAAATGAAGTAATATTCATGATGAGTAACAAACACCAAAACATGTTTAGTAGCACAACTGTAAGATCTAATGGGAAAAATACCACAATCACAATATGCTCTCCCCACAACCTCCATCATAAAGGTCCAATAACAACCACTGTCATGCACAATAAATCGAATGGTGCATTGAAATCGCAATGGAGGAGAGATACCTCTTTGGTTTCAAATTATGTGTTTCAAGCAGGTCACGGGTAAATAGGTTCGGTGTGTATTTAGTGGTGGTATGGGGGAATTTTACACTTTAGATATGGGGGAGCGTGTGAGCATTGCGGACCTTGAACTTTTATACGGTTCGTGAGTTGAACTTCTCCTAGCCCCGGTTGCTCGCCCATTTTTCTCGCTCATTTTTCTTCAAAACCAAATGCTCCCTGCAAAAAAATCATGCAAACCAAGCATAATAGTGTTCCAAAAAAATAAATAAAATAAAAATAAGAGAAGTTAATCATGAATTCCAATTAAACAGCAAACCTTCACAGTTCCTAACTAAAAGGAGATGACAATTACATCGATGGAATGTCACAAATGACTATCCAGATGATCAAAACCAAATTTATTTAATGTTGTCAGCATGACATACCCCCCTTTCTTTTCAAGCTTCATGCAAAACACTACTCGGGTCTCCAAAATCACCATCTGTGATTCCGCTCATTCTTGTCTCCACGTGTATTGGTCTCCAACATTGCCTTTCATTAAACCTCACATTCGAAGCTAAGTAGACTTGTGGGCCTTGTCCCTTTTTAGGTTGTTTTGGGGAGTCCTTGGACTGAAGGGGGTTTAATGATGTTTCTTCAACCCTTTCTACACTCGCTGCAAGTTAGTACTAGAGACATTCGCATATGCAACATTGACCTTGTTCAAAGTAATAGAAACTTGCTTAGATGCCTTACTCATTCCATTATCAACTTTAACTAAGTCAATCATGTGTAAATGTTCAAGTTTATTATGAGGCTCATGCAAACTTTCAAGTATAGTGACACCATGGCAAGACATTTTATCCTTGGGAAGCTCTTTATCCTTGTAAATCTCATAACCTACTTTTTCTCCATCAAAATCTAAGGTCAATGAACCACAATGCACATCGATCTTAGTCGTTGCCATATCCAAAAATGGTCTCTCTAATAAGATAGGGGGCACTCTCATCATGTGACATATCAAGAAAAAAAAATCGGCGGGGAAAACTAGTTTATCCACATTAATCAACACATCTCGCACTAGTCCTTTCAGAATAGCTTGGGAATGGTCAGCTAGTTGTATGATCACCCTAGTTTCATGCAAATTTCCTAAGTTAAGAGTCTTGTATAGAGGCTCCTAGGTCTATCGTTGCCTTTTCAAAAAAAATTGTCACCTATGACACAAGGGATAGTGAACATGCTGGGATCATTGCATTTAGGAGGTAGCTTCTTTTGAAAAAGAGCCGACACTTGTCCACCAATTTTAATTTTGTGAACATTTTTCAATGGTTTAGTTATTTTAGGTGTGCATAATTCTTTAAGGAATTTAACAAACCTGTGCAATTGATTGATAGCATTAAAAATGGGAATGTTTACCTCACATTTGCAGAAGACCTCAAAAAGGGCTTTGTTCTCATCGATGTAATTCTGGTCCTGCAAAGTTTCCGAAAAAGGTGGTGGTGGAAGGATTTTTTCAACTGCCCTCTTCTTTGGTGGTTGAGTGCTCATCTCCTCAACCTCTTGACCCTTCACCGAAATCTCCTCTTCAACTTCTTCTCTATCCTTAACAACTCTGTTGGGCTACTTGATTTCTTTCCCACTCCTCAAGGTGATTGAGCTCACATTTTTCCTTGGTTTCAATTCCAGTTGTGAGGGAAGTTTTCCAAAAATCCCTAGCCTCATATTGGGCCACGGAGGATGCAATTTGGCTTAATTGAGTTTCTAAGCTCTTAAATCTAGCCGAGGTGCAATCCTCCAAATTTGTGACCATGATGGTTATGGCATGCATAAGTCCCTCATGCTTCGACCTTGATCTCCCCTCTTGGAGGTTAGATGATCCCTCTTCCATTGGGTAGCCTTGTTGTGGTTCCCAATTATACCCTTGGTTTCCTTGGTAATTGGCTTGTGCCCCTTGATGATTTGGTTGAAACCACCTTGATTACCTTGAAAACCACCTTGAGAACTTGATTTAACGGCTAGCTCATCTCTCCACCAAAAGTTTAGATTGTCTCTCAAACCGGGATTGTATGTTTGGGAGTATGGATCATACTTCTTCTCATGGGATTGTCCTCTTTGTAGACCTTGTTCGCATTGGTATCCCCAATTTCCTTGGAAACCTTGACCTTGACCACCTTGGTAGCCCATTTCTTTTACTTATTCATACCCTTTATCTTAGAGTTGAGGGCATACATCAATGTGGTGATCCAATGAACCCCCCCCCCCCCCCACAAAGTTTGGCTTGATGTATCCTACCCTTCATTAGCTCCTTCATCATGAAAGCTAAAGCTTAAACTTGATCTTAATCCTCAAGCTTGGGGTTTTCTGGATGTAGAGCTCCTTTCACCCTTGATCTTTCTCTCACCTCGAATTGTCTCATTCTATTAGCTATCTCATCAAACAATGCCATGGTATCTTTTGGGCTTTTGCTAGCAATTGACCCATTACAAGCAACATTGATCATCCTCATGTCTTTAATGGATAAACCATTGAAGAAATAGTACACAAGATGTCATTGTTTGTATGGGTGGTGAGGACAACTCGCTAGCAACCTCTTGAACCTCTCCTAATATTCATATAATGATTCACCCAAATATGGAGAGATGTTGCTTAACTCCTTCTTTAGCCCCCCGACTTGATTTTCGGAAAGAGTTTATTCAAGAATTTTCCCTTTCATCTCCTTCCATGATGTCATGCTTCCCGGGGGAAGTTAGTATAACCAATCTTTGGCCGTATCCTTCAAAGATAAAGAGAACGCCCTTAGGTTTAAATTTTCCTCCAAAATTTCGGATGGCTTCATGTTCATGCTCACATAGTGGAACTCAAACAAATGCTTGTTTGTGTCCTCCTCGCTCATCCAATAGAAAGTTGGTAGATAGTGGTAAATCCCAAGCCTAAACTCACAAGTGGCATTTTCCGGAAGGGGAGGAAATGTGATGAAAATGGGTTGGATTTCTAGGTCGAGGGCAATGAGCTCTTTCAAGGTTCTATTATCACCCGCCGTAGTTGGAGTGACTACTTTAGATGATGATTGGGTGGCTTGGTTAGCAAAACGGTCTACTCTCCTTGGTCTCTGAATTGTTCCTAAGAGATCGCGATTGTAGTGCAAAGTTCTTGTCTACTGGTACGAGTATCTACATAAACCAAGAACCTAAGCAATACAACCTTATCCCAAGTAACAATCACAAAGCAAGCAAAACACTAACAACAAATAAATTAAGAAAACACACAAAAACTATACTAACACTTTAATAAAATATGCCTTTTCCCCGGCAGTGTCGCCAAAATTGGGGAGGCCATTGCCGCGACTCTCAAAGATAGTACTTATAAGCCCAAATTACAGCTAACTACTAAATAGTAGCTAGTTGTAAGACGGGGTCGTCCACGTGGTAAAAGGGGGTTTTATCAAGTGTTAAGCGTAGTTAAAAAGGACACAAAAATGTCACTCTACGTGTGTGGTAACAAAGTTGGGGGAGGGGATTTTGATTTTGAAAACACTACGACTACTTTGAACAACTAAACTAACAACTAAGTAGAAAGAGCGATATAAATGTGGACACTAATAGCACAAATAACTTAAATAAGATTATAGCGAGTGTCGGGCGCAATTGGTTTACATTTCTAGTCATCCTTTGATCATAGATTAATCATCCTATTTTTATGCCTTAATCACATATTATGGAGAACTTATCAACACCTTTAGAGTGTTGATATTTCTCACCTCTCCTCGGTTATAGTTAGAGTGGGCGATCAGCGCCACACAATGGCCCTTTTCCTCGGGTCACACTAGATGATCGGTGTCATAGACTTCCCTATGGATAGCAATGTACACGGAGATCCAACATGACTACCATAATGTTCTACAAGTGAGAAACACAGATAGCACAAGCATATTTACTAATAACGACTACGAGGATCGGTCTTCATGCTAATCGTTATTAGTGGGCTACATTGATAATTAGGCAAACCCATCTAAATTCAACTTAAATCTAAGCAACTCCATTAATAAACAATCATAATTAGTTGTCACTCCTAATTATAATCTAGCATTGACCAAAGATAATCACTTTGATAAAAAGTTAAATTCTTCTGGGTTTGACCAAAAACCTAGCATATAATCAAACCAAAATCCTCAACTAGTTGATCAACCTAGTCTAAGTCATGCATCAATCACATAAGAAAGCACCAAATATACTTGATAATAAAAGCATAAAATTGGACAAATAGAATCTCCCAAATTCATACTAGAACTGCTTATCAATTGCTCCCAAGAGTATATTTAGCCTAGATTATGAAAACCTATAACAAAATAGAAAAAATCCATGGAAGAGATGAAAGAACTAAGAAAATATGAGTGAAAACTAGGGTTTTAATGTCTAGGATGGGGTAGGAATGAATGGGGGAAGAAGGGGATAAGGTTAGGAGTATTTATAGTACAAAATGTGGTCAGAAGGCATGCGGGTGCGCTGGCCACGTGTGGTCACGAGGCGTGGTGCGAGACCTAGGTGCAAAAGCTGGGCGCGAGTTTCGCCGGGGACGTGTGGTTAACCATGGCTGTGGCACGAGGCTGAGATGCGAGCGTGTGAGCATGCGGTCTTTCGCGCTGGATGCACAGTCATGAACTGGAGGCTGCTTCCATGCCTTGCCTCTATGCGCACTGGCACGCGGTTAACTGCACGGGGGGCGTGGTCTCTGGACTGGCTCATGTCTTTGGGAGCGGCTGAGTGCTAGCCTGTAATACGATCGAGCAGCCTTGCTCCACAATTTTTTTCCACCACGTGGGCACGTGGCTAAGGGCATTAGCCGCATTGCCGATCTTCTTTACCCTGCCGATCGGCCGGCAAGTCTTTGCAACGGTTAGTTGGCTGGCCCTCGTTCATCAAAATCCGGACTTTTTTCTACCACATTTGGGTCGTGGCCTTCAATTATCTATCGTTCTAGCAAATGGCCTTCACCAATATCAATCCAAAGTGCTTACGAGCAATCTATAAGTTAATCTTAGAAAAAGGAATCTAGACGCTCGTAAGAACTAAAAATCCATTAGACTATAAATATGTTACAAAATGAAGGAGTTAGATATGAAAACCAAAAACGGTTATCTAAACCCCTTATGATGTAAGCCTACCTTAATCTCGCAATCTTCTAACAAAAAAATAACAAAAGGGAAGTTAGATGCTTTGCAATATACATGCATTTGACGTCCTAGCATATAGTAGTAGATAGTAGAAGGTTATTCGCAATAATGGTAGTACACAAAAGACCACGAGCTAAGCGTGTGGAAGTTGATGGATACACCAAAGAAAATCAGTCAAGTCCAGAAGAAATGACGACTGGCACAACCCGTGCCAAACCAAGTGCTGAGAAGACTAAGTCCCAGCGTGGCCCGCGAGCTTTTGCACTGCCGCACACTCAAAAGAAAAGGATGAAGACTCCAGATGGTGGCCCACGTGCTTTTGCACGAGTCAGGCGCTCAGATGACAAGGATTAACCTTCAAATCCGTGGGCCGCACGCTCAGTTTGCCGTGAGAAGGACCTCCAATCCGCATCCCGCGTTGTTTTGCATGACTTTTGTATAGCTCTTGCCGACATGGCTGCTAGGATAGGTTTATATGTCTTACATGTGATAGAATTAAGGATTAAAATCACTCATCTGTCATGTTACCCAAATATCCCCAAGGTTAGTTTAATATTGTTTAATCTCTCTTGTTTGCATAATCATTAGTTGTTAGATAACCCCCTACTTATATGTATGTAGCAGTAGCTATTCCTGACACAGAATTGGAGTGATGCTCAATTGTGGGTGGTGTATAATTAACTATCGAATTCCAGTATCTCTTTGGATGACTTCGGACTTGCCATGAGCTACTCTATAGTAGTTAGTAGTGAGCACGGGAGAAACTTTATAAATTCTATCTTTGTAAAGCGCCCGCGGGTAATTTTGTGAAACAAAATGACCCTACGGATGCTGATCAATATCCATACCCACCCCACCATCATCAAAACTACTTACATACCTGCCCCATTGTGGGTGGATGCGGGGCAGACTTCCACTAAAATCTGCTCCACTACCATCCCTATGAAACCAAATATGTCACATCTAAACTTATTTTAAAAGTTGAATGAAAATATCTTGAAATACGTGTTGGTTAAATTTTCTATTACCTATAAAAATGTGACCTTTTTTTTAGGAAAACGTGATTTAAAAGGCCATTGTTAGAATATGATACAAACCAATGGAATAAAAGAAAAAAATAGTTGAGTGTTAAAATGACCCTAATTTTAGGTTAAAAGTGTCAATGTAACCCTAAAAAAAGAAGAGAATACCAAAACAACTCCAACATTTTAATGTATGTGCTAATCTAACCCTGGACGCTATTGACTTTGATTGTCAACCAGAATTTTGGCCGAAAATAAAGGAAATGATAACCCCACGTGTCGTTGCCTCACTCGTCGCTCGCACATACGAAGCCAAGGCCAAGGCCTACTCTTATCTGCTGAGAAATTTTTGAATAGTCCCTGGGGGTGTTATTCGCGCATTAAATTTTCACCCTTTGTCTCTCTCATCAGCTACACATTTCCCGAGCATCAGTTCTTCATCCCTCCTCCATTTTCATGGTTTCCCCAATCCAGAATCCCTTTTTTCAATTTTCTACATTTAACGTTAATTAGTCGGTGTCAATCCCTTTCTTTTGGGAGTCGAACACGATTAAATGGTGCTATTTTACGGTTGGTAGGGATTGTTGTACCAATTTATGGTTGAATAATTGTTGGTATGCAGGGAAACAACTATGGAATTGTGTTGGTGGTCTGGGCTCCGACGCCCATTGGTTGTGATGAACTACATTACTACTGTTTATTGATGAAATAAGAAGGCACTAGTGAGTTAGGGGTCAGGAGGCCTGTGCCCCTATTTGAAGCTCCCTGATGGCATCACCTTTTCTTAAGGATTGCTTCATGTCACCTCCACGTACCATTAAATGTGTCTGGTGACTCTCGCAGCAGAATGTACTAAGGTCATTACTGATGGTCTCTAAAGTGATCATTTTTCCTTAGTGTGGGAAGTATTGTCACAAGGCGCCTACCTTTGTCGAGCAGGGTTTATGGTAGGTTGAATTGTGTTTGTTTGGCACAATGTTAACAACATAAAGGCCGGTGTGATGGTTCCCGCTGTTGCTTCTGGTATGGTATGTGGAGAACTGGAGATGGACTATGGACTCCCCCTTCGTCGATTGTTGCTCTATACAAGATAAACCCTCTAATGTGGATTAGTTTCTTACCTACTATAAGCTCTTATGTTTGTAGAATCATATATGTAGATAATAGAAAAAGGGATCCTTATAGAATACTAAAGTCAGACTCATTTTAGAGGTGAACAAAGTGTTAGGGATTTCCCGACACTGTTAGATTAAAAAAATTGCGATGTCAGATTAGTTTATGAAGTTATGATAAGGAGATCGAGATGATCCCATTTCCTAGTAGAGGTTAATGACCACCATTAGGCTACCATCTCTTACATACTTTTACTAATTTTTGTTTGTCGTTTTGTTTTCTAATACTACTACTACCATTTCAAACATGGATCATGGAAATTCCTCTAGTGTGATTGCCAAGATTCGAATTCATGACAAGAAGACAACTAAGGGTTATTTTTTATGAATATTGAAATGGCAGAGATCACAGAATAAAGCATGGATTATGTAGACGGAGATGTAGCCTAAGTGATCACTTGTTATAGTGTGCCTACTTGAACTGCATGGGCTTTTGATTATTGCATGTTTGCAACTGGTATTGGGTGATAAGTACCATTTTTATTTGTAAACAAGAAATGGAGCTTCACGGTACTTTTTTTAAAACACCCTAAGGCGGGGGATATTTATTAGGCTCCCCAAACCTATGAAGCACCAAAAGGTGTACAATAATTTTATGAATATTACATCGGTAAGGCAACCTCGTTGCCTTCAAAAGAATGGTCTAATGGTAGTCATGGACTAGTGGATGAGATGTTAAAGAAAATTGTTTGCTAGGTCGAGGTCTATAAGGGTAGAGTCTTCATGGATTGAGTGCTCGAAAGCTTAGAGCTTCGAAAGTTCGAAAGCTCAATCGGGGGGTTGAGTGTAGGATCAAGTGGTCGAGGTCGCCTAGGCTCCATGTGTTCGAGAGTTCCTATTTCGTGATGGCTCCATGTTTCGAGGGCTCCATGTCTTGAGAGGTCCATGCCTCGAGAGGTCCATACCTCGAGGGCTCGTTTCGAGGTCTCCATACATGACTCCAAAGCTTGAGGACTTCAAAGCTTGAGAAATCCATGTCTCGAGGGCTCCATGTCTCGAAGGCTCCATGTTTCAAGGGCTCCATGTTTCAAGGGCTCCATGTCTCGAGGGCTCCATGTATCGAAGGCACCATGTCTCGAGGGCTCCATGTCTCGAGGGCTCCATGTATCGAGTGCTTCAGGGTTCGAGAACTCCAAGGCTCCAGGGCTCCAAAGGTCGAGGACTCCAAGGCTCGTGGGCTTCAAGTTTCGAGAACACCGTATCTCGAGGCAATGGCTCAAGGACTCTTAAGCTCACAGACCCCAAAGTCTGAGGGCTCTTATGCTCGTGGACTCCAAAGCTCGAGGGCTCCATGTCTCGAGGGCTCCATGTCTTGAGGGCTCCATGTCTCGAGGGCTCCAGGGTACGAGGACTCCATGTCTCAAGGCTCGAGTGCCCCTGGACACCATGTCTCGATGGTTCCTTGGCTCGAGGCTCCAAAGGTTCGATGACTCCAAGGCTTGATGACTCTAGGCTCGAGGGCTCCATGACTGCAGGCTCAAGTGCTCAATTGCACACTTGAAATGTATTGCCGTCATTTGTCATACTAATTTGAAGAGGGGATTTTTATATGTATAACCGGCCGAGGATAAAATTGTGTAGCAGAATAGAACTTGTAATGAACACGAAAATTTTCAGCAGTATCTATCCTATAATAAGAAGTTCATAAGTCCAGCCAGAAAAGCATGTAACCGATTATTACATCTTATACAGCATGCTCTTGAGACTCATTTCAAATCCAAGGAATTCCACATCTATCCAGATGAAGGAGTCCCTTAAGAAAAGGAGGTGCTAAATTCAGTTCTAAATCACCATCAAAGTTATTTTCTAAAGCAAATTTTGCCAGGAAATCAGCTGCAATATTAGACTCTCTAGGAGTATGCCCGATTGGGTGGATATGATGTTTCAAATTTAGAGATTGGCAAATGGAATAATTCCTCCATGGTGAGGTGTTTGGATTTTGAATACCCTGTACTGCAATTAAACAATCAGATTCAACCTCACATCTATTTAAAACCATCTCTGAACATAGTTCATATCCACATTGGATAGCTATCAATTCTGCATGTAACGGTGATGGGGAGTGAAAATATTTTGCCCTCATTTTAACCACCTTCCCCTCACAATTCCTAACTATCACTGCTAGAGCTGAAAAACCCCCCCTGATCCATGTTGCATCTGTATTAATCTTGTATCCAGTTAGGGGTTTCTGCCATGTCACAACATTAAAAGTTTTCCTTTTCTTTTGTGTAATGTGAGGAATAATGTTAGCATGTATCCAATATTTATACTTGTCTAAGTTACCTATCAAATGATTCACTGAGAAAATTTGATATATCATGTCTTTTATTTCATGCATACAAGCATCATTGGAGAAGGAGACGTTGTCAAACAGGATATTATTCCTTTTAATCCAAAGAGTCCAGATTGTTACAAGAAGGGCATCGATGGTGATATTAGACTGAATTTTAGATTCTGCATTAAAAGAAAGGTGAAATTCAACTCTGCTCTTCAAATTTGGGAAATAGTTTTGCTGAATCTTTAAAAAATCATTTACACAGTTCCAGACAGAAATGGATGTGGGGCAAGAGTTGAAAAAATGATCTAAAGAGTCACTGTAAGTCTGGCACAGGGGACGTTTGGATGCTAAATGGAACCCTATCTTTCTTAAAATGTTGTCAAAAGGAAGTAAACCATTCAGAGCTCTCCATAAAAGCACAGACATCTTTTTAGGAATAAAAGGTAACCATACCTTTTGAAAATGGAGGATCTTCAGCTTTCTCTGTCTGAAAATTTTGTATGCTGATTTGATGGAGAAGATTCCATTTGTGGCTGGCATCCAGATGAGTCTATCTTCATGAGTATATTCCACTTTAGCTTCCTGCAAAATTGAGTACAAATTGGTCGCCAAAAATGGCTCCAGTTGTGGGAGGATTGATGCTTTGTTGTTAATAAATAACCTTAGTGAGATGTCCGCAAAGGGGATATCTCTATCTTGAGGCCATTTATAATACAAAGCTCCCTCACCCATCCAGTTAGTGTTCCAGAAGGACCAATCACTGATACCATGTATTATTCTGGAGTTGCTATTTGCTTTTTCAGTAATTTTATAGATTCTAGACCATGTATGAGATCTTTTGTAAGACTTCGGGAGTGACCATAATAGAGAGGTCCATTGCATGGAATTGAGTTGTAGTTTCCACCACAGTTTACATGAAAAAGCATCTACAATGGCCTTTAAATCTCTAAAACCTATTCCATTTTCTTCTACAGGTACACTCATGTTTTTCCAGGATCTCCATTTTTTTTTCAACATTATCAGAATATCCCCAGAACAAGCTAGAAGCCATTTTCTCCATTGTTTTCAAAACTATTTTTGGTGGACTCAAAACTGAAAAGGTATGAGTTGGGATAGAGAGAAGACAGTGATAAATTAGAACAATTTTACCTGCGGTGGAGAGCCATCTGTTCTTCCAATTAGGGATTGATTTATCCATTCTTTCCAATAATGGCTGGTAGTGTACCTGCAAATTTCTACCAAAAAATATAGGCACTCCCAGGTATTTGAATGGGAAAACTCCTTTTTCCATTCCCAGGATCCTTTTTACAGAGTTAACTGTAGAAGAATTTGTCCTATGAGATACAAATAATTCTGATTTTGAGAAATTGACCTTTTGGCCTGTGGTTTGTTCATATGCTTTAAGAAACTTTTTGAACCTCTTCATGTTTCTAGGGTTGGTATTCAAAAATACTTCCGTGTCATCAGCATACATTAAATGTGAAACTGGAACACAGCTCTTAGGTAGACTAAAATTCTGAAGGTACCCTGTGCTAAAAAGTTTCTTTAACCCTCTAGAAAAGGCTTCCGAGAGCAAATTGTAAAGGAAAGGAGAAAGAGGATCTCCCTGTTTTATACCCCTAGAGGATGCGAAGAAACCTGAAGTAACTCCATTGATTAAAATCGAAAAATTTGCAGCAGATATGTTATGCATAATGAGTTTAACAAATTTCCCGTGAAAGCCAAAGTGAAGAAGAATGGAATTCAGGAATAACCATGAGACTCTATCAAAAACCTTTTGCATATCTAGTTTCACTATTAAATTAGGGACTTTAGATTTTCTAGACAGAAGCTTGGTCATTTCTTGCATTTGAAGTATATTGTCTGTGATTTCCCTACCTTTAATGAAAGCACTTTGCTCAGGAGAGATTAGGATATGCATAAGCGGTTTAATCCTTTCCATAAGCATTTTTTAAAAGACTTTATTGACAAAATTTGACGGACTGATCGGTTTGAAGTCTGAGAAAGAGACTGGAATTGGTTTTTTGGGGATTAAAGTGAGCCAGGTGCTTGTGATGGCCTTAGGGATAAGGCCACCACTTATAAAATCATTTGCTGCTTCCAAAAAATCTTCTTTAATAGTTTCCCAGAAGGATGTGAAAAAATGCCCAGAGAAACCATCAGATCCCGGAGCACTTGATTTATTAGATCAAAGACAGCAAATTTCAGTTCCTGGATATTGAAAGGTTCTAGTAGGAGTTGGTTTTGCTGCTCAGTAACCAGAGAAGGAATTTCAGCTAAAAAATATTTCAGGTAAGTTCCTGTTTTTTGAGGGGCGTCCTCATTAAGGAGTCCCTTAAAAAAACTAACTCCTTCATCTTTAATCAGCTATGGGTCAGAAATCCAATTACCATTTCCGTCTTTGATTTTACTGACTTTTGATTTAGCTCTCCTTTCCCTGATGGTATGATGAAAATAGCTGGTGTTTGCATCTCCTTGTTTTAGCCAATTTAGCCTTGCCTTCTGTTTTAAGAAGATGTTTTTTTTTCTTTTTGGGATCTAAGAAGTAAAGCTTTGGACTTGTTAAGTTCAGCTAAATCAGACTCTGCTTTGGACTTTTGAAATTTTATTTCTAGCTCACTGACCTCTGCTTCAGCTTTAACCAGGTTTTGATTGACATTTCCAAAAGTGTTTATGTTCCATGCTTTAATGTCAATCTTAAGTCTCTTAAGCTTATGCACTAATCTGCACATACCAGTAGCGGAAGATGGTAAATTCCAGTTTTTTTCCACTAGATTTTGAAAGTCTTGTCTATTAGACCACATTTCTTGGAAACTAAAAGGCCTAGGTGCCATTTCTTCAGCAGATTGAATGGACATCATTAATGGAGAGTGATCAGAAGTCAGTCTATTAAGAACCTGAATTGAGCTGTTTGGAAATAGTTCCAACCAGTCCAAGTTGCATAGGCCCCTATCTAATCCCTGGAACAGAAGGTATTTACATTTGTTCTTGAATCTATTATTAGACCATGTAAAGGAATTACCAACAGTGGGGATGTCATGCAAGTCCAGTTTATTAATGAAGGTATTGAAATCTTTCATGCTTCTTGTGGGTGGGGATTTCCTTCCTTTATACTCTGATGCTGAGACCACAGTATTAAAGTCTCCAATGTAAATAGAAGGTTCGGGAGGGGGATTTTCTAAATCATTCCAAAGAGCTTCCCTCAATTGTCTATTTACACTGGCATATATAAAATAACAATTCCAACTGGAAGATGAGTGAATATCTGTGATTCTTGCCTGCACAAATTGATCTGACTCTTTTAAACTGATAAGATTAAAAGCATGGTCCATAAGATCCATATTTTAGCATTTTCTGCAAGGTAAGCATTTTTGAAGCCTAGATCATGCATCAGAGTGAATATTTTATTTTTTTCATGCCAAGGCTCTATCAAACAAAGAATAGCAATCTTGTGAGACAGCAAAAGTGATTTTATTCTATCCAAAGATGTTCCGTAGCCTCTAACATTCCAAACTAGCATGTTTCCTATTATGTTGTATTTAATCATTTAAAACATGAAGTGGTTGCTTTCTGTGAAGATCTAAGGTTTCTTGATTTAACAGCAAAGGCTTTACTATTAATTGATTGCTTTTCCTGATTCTTATCAATTTTATCCGATGGTAAGATAGGTATTGGTTTGTGTGTGCTAACCTGTGCCCGTGAGCTATGATATTCCTTTGTGCTCTGATCAGTTAAAGCTTGAGCTCCCTTCTTTACCTCTATAAGCACTGGCTGAGATTGCAGCATCGGTTCTTGTGTCAGCCCAGCACCTATGATGCTTGATGGATTGTTGCCAGCCTCTGGGGTGACAGGTGTATTTGTTGCCCAGGAAATGGGGGGCTCTGTGTGTCTAACATGTGGGCTGATTTCTTCAATGGGGTGAATTTGTGTTGTGTTTGTTGTTATATGGAGTACTACTCCTTCTTGAGATTCCAGTGTTTCATGGAATATTTCTACTGCTTCCTCCTCTTCATCACCCTCATTTAAAGCTTCTAAGGTCTGAAAGGCATTTGAAATCCTAACAGTATTTTCTGTTCTTTGGAGGTCCTGGCTGGGTGTTAACTCACTCTGGTGTTTTTTCTTTCTCCAAAAGGTGGTGGTGATTGGCTTAGAGATGTCATCCAGTGAATTAAAGGAAACAATTCTTTTCTTATGTATACCAGGGAAGTTTTGTACAATACTATTTTTCAGTTGAAGTTCTGTCTTGCTTTGTTGTAACTGACACCCTACATCCTTTTGATTGGCAGTTAGACCTGAGGATTCTGCAACTTCTAATTCCAGTGTAGGCTGGGATTCTAAGGCATTAAAAGGTTCCACCTGATCTGTGGCTTTGTTTACCTTTTTTCCATTTATTGTGGGATTCTACTTCTTCCTCAGTTCTGGGTGCAGGAAACTACAAGTAGCTTGACTATGACCAAATATCCTACACTGAGTACAATACGAAGGCAGTTCATTATATTCAATCGGGTACTCAGCTACCTTGCTACCTATTCCAACCACAATGGTTGATGGCAACTGAGACAGAAGGTCAATCTCAACACACACTTTGATTGCAGATGGCCTAGTCAGTGCACTAGTTGCATCATCCATTTTAAGGAATCTACAAATTTGATTACTCATACCTATAATAGCAGATGTATTATAGAAATGAATAGGGAGTTTATGGATTGTTACCCAAGCTGGAACAACAGATGATTCTGATACGGGGGAGAAGTCCGGAGACCATTTCTGGACTTTCATTAACGAGCCTTGAATCATCCACTGTCCCTTCATCCAGCATCTCTGATAATCCTCACTCTCTTGAAATCTGATAAGCATATGGCAGTAATCCATTGATCCCAACTGGAACTTTGATTTGAACTTATAGACTTGAAAGCGGAGTGAAGAGTTTCCATTGATGGCTTTCCTCTGTTGAACTTTCCGACCCACGCATTCTGATAGTGCGACGCCAATATCTTGCCTTCCTCCGGTGGGAGGATAAAAGTAAATTTTCCCTTATATTCAGTGATAGGGTGAAGATTAGGTGTGTCGGGTAAAGAAGTGAATAGTGGAGAGGGTTTAGCATTCAGAGCTTGGAGGAAGCTTTTGCAATTGGTGGAGGGGTTTTCTGTTAAGGGTTTTGGCGGTGGCATCGCCATGGCCGGTGGCCAATTCCACCTTTTGTGACCGTTATCAGGCAGATAAGGGGAGAGATAGGAGAAAGAAAGAAAACTAAAAGTTTCTCACACAATGTCGCACCTTTTTCGCACGCATAAACAGTAAACAATAGTCTAGCTTCACGGTACAAATGAGATGAAAATGGCTTGTCCAATGACCCCAGCTTGTAGAACCACTGGACCACTAGTTGATTCATAGATCTCCGAGCCTGAACCATTTGTTTTGAAGTGAGTTATGAAACACTCTAGATGTATCAAGGAAGAACCGTTTGCAGACATGGAATGTTGCTCCATAATGTGTATAACATGGATCCAATGTGGGGAGGTGGAGATGGAAATGTGTTGAACAATTTAGTTGATATCCAAGTTTGGTGCACAATACAAACCGATGTAGTCCCTATGGCAAAAAAGAGAAGTAGGTGTTTATCTTGAGAGTTAAGACCCAATGAAAACATGTTGGTTGTCACCAGAACAGCCGGACCCCTAGCTGTTGCTGGACTTATTATTCTACCAAAACCTGAATAGGATCTTGGATTTGAAACCATATGGTAGAGGAACATGGAACCAAGAATTGTTTATGTGTGTCATTACAGCTAGGCATGTAGTGAACCCTTCGGACATGTAAACATTAGCTTGTATGAATGTTGTTGGTCGGTCTTCCCTTATGAAATCATGGTTTTATGAACGCAACAACGTAGTAGAAGATTTAGGAAACAATGCAGAAGGCATTATCTTGAAATGTTTCCAGAAAAATCAATCTGCATTCAGTATTTCCATGGACCAATCTGATTGGGCCGGATGGGATGTAGCCCGCTAGCTGGAGTTGGGCTCAATTGCTACTGTATGAAGGCTGGACCTTTTTATTATTGTGTGTATTTCCCCCTAACAAATGACAAACCTCACATACGTATGATCATGGGTCAAGTACATGGCAGGATTAATGAGACCCAGATCCGACCCTAAATAAATGTTGTTAGACCACGACCCGGACAGATAGGGTTTGAAAATCTTGGACACATAACCAAACCCTTGGTTCCAAGTCTGGTCCTAAACAATGAATAATACAACTATCTCATACATTTTTTCTTCACTATATAAAACATGTATTATCAAAGAATCCATGTTCGTTACAGACAATGATTAATTCTTGAAGTGAAAAAAATATACAAAAGACGATATTTGTTTAATTAAAAAAATTAAAAAGAAAGAGCGAGGGTAATTCTTTAAAAATTATACTCCCTCTGTCCCACTATAAATTTCTTAATTGCTTTTTCACGGTCTTTAATAAGCATGTTTGACCGTAAATATCTCTAGTCACCTATAATAGTGTTGCATAAAAAATTGATGTTTAGAAAATAGATGTTAAGATGAATCTAACAAGATCTCAAATGATATTTTTTTATATATAGATTAATATATATTTACAGTCAAAGTTTGTAAAGTTTGAACACCCAAAAGTAATTAAACAATTTATACCAGGACGGAGGGAGTACATAATATATAAAGTTTGGGTAATATAGATCTACAAGTTGGGTATGGGTCTCGGTCGGGTCTGGGACCTAATTATTTTAGAACCAGACATATCTTCTAAAATCCAGATCCATACATAGATCATGACCAGATGGGCCTAAATTGTTTGAACCCATAACCAAACCAGTGGTTCTGGACCCCGCGTGTCTGCGTTGGGTCCAAGAACCATCATCAAACCTTACCTCACCCATTATCCTTTCTTGTACAAACTCTAAAGTCATTGAGTAATAGGATACCAGATTTAACTTCACACTTTGTAATGGAGAATTGGAGCAGTTCTCCACGAGCCATACCATTGCATTTCCCTAGTTGATTACCATGGATCTGCCGCATATTTTGTGTAGCATCTGAATTATTTTGTTTTTTTATTAATTTTCCAAATATAGTGTTGAAATAATTTTTGTATCCTAACAATTTTTTTGATAAGGAAACTACAATAACTAAATCTAAGTCAACGTGCCGGCTATGTCGACAAATTAAACTGTGCGGATGATAACGTAATGTGTAGTATTTTTCATATTTCCAATATAAATATTTAAAATGTATTTGAACCCTGGCAATGTGTTTCATAAGGAAATGGCTCTACATTGAATACGATGAAGGAACCTTTGCTAATTAAGGAGTGCTAATCAGAATTTTTTGGTAATACTGTGTTTGTGTATTGATAATAATTGAAGTATGTATACAAAAGGGACGATTCATAGCAACTAAAACTATATATATTTATATGATATTGTGATCAGACTAGATATACATAATTGATACCAACTATTCATGCTAAATATTAGGTAAGTGAGCTGGTACTAGCAGTAGCTTCAGAAGATTCTCGTTTAACACCGGCGTGAAGACTAGAAGTTGGAGTCAGGTGAGATATATATAACGTGGCCAACATGGAAAAAATACGTTGAATAGGACCCGCACCATGCGGATCTGTAAATATATTAGGAAATTGGCCATAAGATCGTAAGTAGCCAGTGGAGATAAGGCCAGAGATAATCTTTTCACAGACGAAGTGGCAATCAAGTTCAATAGCTTTTGTATTGTTATGAAAAACCATGTTTCTTGCAATGTGAAGGGCCACTTGGTTGTCGCAGTTGGCGGGATCCAGGTTGGCTGTGATAGATGTAATTAACAGTTGTTTATAAGATGAACAATGACCAGTGCATGAATCATGCATAGGAATGGGGAATTTCCCTTGTGCAATGTCTATGGAGTTAAGGGGTGCGTGCTGACAATAGCTCGTAAGTGTCTTCTTACCAATCGGTGGTTCATTAGGAATGACTGTCAATTCCAAATTAATCACGAGATGCATGTTCACATGTAGCTGTAAGACTTGGTGTACCCAAATGAATGAGATGAACATGGATCGCTATAAGAATCGGTTTACCTAAATGAATGAGATGAACAAGTCAAGAATGTTTGCTAGAGAATTGATACTGGTTATGGGATATTAGAATCTGAAACATTTTGGTCAAAAGGATTATGAATGGTTAAACAAGTGGTCTAATGGGAATATTAACAAGTTAGGGCAGTGGTGAGAACACCAACATAAATAGCATTCACTCCATTCCCACCGACCAACTTTCTTTGTCATCTTGGAACTCAAATCTAATCTTGATGGAGAAGTTGAGCAATGTGTCATCCAAAACCATGGATGATGCTCCAAGACGTGACTAGAGACACAAACTTGATAAGCGTAAGGCTGACAGAAGTGGGGATAGAAGGTTATCAACACCAAAAGGGGTGAAAAAAATTATGAACGCTAAAGAATACAAATCGATGTTCACAGAATAGTACGTTCGGTGGACTAGCCATGGTGGACATAATTCATCTAGAGGATAGGATTTGGGATAGGATTCCCGGGAGGTGGGGTTGCTTCAAGCTATTGACCATGTAGGAATTCAGGAAGGGCCCCATCTGAATGGGAAGCTTGGTGCGCAGGAGGCAGAACTGTCCAACCTCGAATGATTCAAAATACCACTGGTAACCACTTCATGTTTTAATATACCTTTACTTGTAATCCATTAGGGAGGAGGATGTTCTAGTATTAATTGGGCCAGCTATGGCACTCTTGTTTTGATGTATGTGTTGGGTTTTCATGTTTGTTACTCTTGTTGTTTTTCTAGTCTTATGCATAATTCAGAATTTTTTCTAGTCTTCAATATTAATTGAGCATGCTTTCAATTAAAATTGGTTGTCTGAACCATTGTTGAATGTTTTATGTAATGTTCCTTGTACTCCTGAACCCCAATAGCAAAATGAAGGTTAGATTTTGCAATTGGTCTCCTGATTAACTGTCCATTACATGTAAATTGTTCTGGATGAAGATAGATTATCCGGCGAAGACTTTGGCCACTCATAGTTGCAACTTTTGGTATCATGGCATATAAATAATATTCACCTAATAATAGTTTATATAACGCTAGATGAACCGCTCCACATTAGTTAAGAACACCATCACCAACCCTGATAGAAACATACTCGTAAATACAAAACCCACCTTTTCAATCTTTCTAGGGTTTAGGGATCATTTACTTTCTTTGTCTCCCTTCACATGGGTTCTCCGTTCACTTCGGTTGTACATTCTACCATTTTTTATTGTGATGTGATGCAACACTATTGCCCCCATCAACGTTTTCTATACGTGGTTCTGGCCTTATGCACATAGAATGAGTTTTTTTGTAAAACTAGTAAGGCAAACCGAACGAAAGTGAAACCTTAAATGCTGAGACGACATCTTCATTGCAGAAGAATTAAGGGCACCATTTGGATTCACACTTTTAGCCTGATTTGCACTCATTTTGGGTGGAAGGATGGCCTTTCAAAGTAATAATCTTCATGTGGACATTGCTGCGGGCCGCTCTCGGGACAGAATGTTGGTAGATGTTCAGTTTTCTTTTCACTATACTGTAAGTCTATTTAATCCTGGTCCTTAGCCTAGTATTCCGATGGAAAAAGCATGGTGTTCATGTTAGAAGATGAGTCTATTATGCTGTCAAACAAAGACATTCATATCATTGAATTTTACTTACCTCGTGCATCTTGAATTTACAAAAACCAGCAACCACCCCATTGAAATTCTCCATCAGGTACATAACTATCAAACTGCAGTCTAAATCACACTTCAATGGATACTTAAGAGGTTTGATTATTTCGAATATGTAATTTATGTAGGACACATACCGCTTGTCACCCAGTTCTAGCAGAAGGGTATAGATGTACGATCCCTGCAAATTTGAAACCATGTCGAAGGTCATCTTTTTTATAGTAAAATGATGAAGCTAGGAACCCTGCGTATGTTCACTTGAATGGAATAATATCATGCATTCTAACAAGTTTCGTTCAAGTTGTGGTATGACTATGTCTTTTCACAGCCTACTTGTATTTATTCATTTGAAGTTGTGGTACGAAAGTTTCAGAAATTGTTCTAATGGAAAATGTGATGAAATTCTGTACACCATATGCCTTGTCTCTCAACAATGAAAAGGTTGGCGGACTGGTTGAACATGTCAATAGTTGTCGCACTAAATCTCAGTGCCAATAGCAATGACTATGTATATTTATACTCACTGAGTCCTAAAGTAGTAATGATCTCATCATAACTATGATCAATTGGGAGGCCATCGCCGTACCTCTCAAAGTTAATATTTATAAGCCCTAATGCTTCCTATCTACAAATAAGGAAATAATGGCAAGTCCGAGTTATCCACGAAGAAGAGTGATCATTTCAAGTGTTTAAATATATAGAGTGAAAAACATACTAGGCATAGACATATATAGATACATGTAAAAACATGTAAAAGGGGCGGGGTTGGTTGGGTTTTGACTGTAAGATATATAAAAGAAAGTAAATGGGGGGGTGTTTGCTTGTTTTTGGTCCTAAGTTATGAAATTAAAAGATAAGCTAACTAGAAAAGTCAAGTAACTATGCTAATCGTGCAACAAACTAAGAAAAAGGGGTAAAAACTATGAAAGACAAAGCCTTGGGGGAAATTAAGCCCACTTCCAAACCTCATGTAGATCATAGAACCATTCACTCATTCTATCACATTTGTTACCTATGGGGAATGTTATCACTTCCCAATTGAAGATCAATAGTCATTCCTTCTTAATAGTAATTTTCAAATGAAAACAACGACATTTTGTAAACCTCATTGATAATCGCTTTAGGCAAACACACCATAAAGGCATTTCATCAACGACATTATACACGAAGGACCATAGATTTGATAACAACAAGCCTTCTACCAAAAATATAGTAATTTAACCAAACATAGAATTCATTAGGCTAAACCTAGAACAAACCACATTCAAGATTCAACCTTTCACTGCAACTATAGGATAAATATGAGAACAATCCACATTAACATGCTTATCTAGCAAGAATCACAACACATTATGCACAAGAAATTCCGAGTCCATGTTCTTGGATTTTCATGCCAAAGAGCTAAGAAGTTTCCAACTTTCCTAACACGCTAACACTTCAATCATACAAACACTATTCTCAAACAACCCATAGCATAAATTAAGTAGAACATAACATTAAGAACATATGAATTCTAAATAACAAAAGCTTAAAGAACTAGTGAAACAATCTATTCATTACTTTAACTACTTGTTGTGAAGATAAATCTTCTATCCTTCTTTGATAGTAGTTCGCAAGAGTAAATTCAACATCTCTTGTCAAACCTTACGAATGACTCCGTTATTCGAAAAATGGCTAAAAGTATCCCATTAATGGCATTGAACACGAAGAATCAACAAGCTTGGTATCACTTATAAACAATACACCTTGTCTAAGCATTGAACCCATTCATGCATTTACACAAGATTAGTCAAGACCGTTCAACGTTCATACACCACTTCTATTGGCTACAATAAACAAACATGACAAAGAGTTCAACACCATCACTTTCATATAGCAATTTTCAACACACCAACACCATTAGAAGATAGCTACTTTTTCCCAACCTTAACAAGCAATCATACAAGCAATTCATATACTCAAACTTCCAAAAACATTAGTGCCATTAACAATCCACATTTAAAGCTCAATAAATACACAATAGAGAAAGCAATAGACAGATAGAAATGATTCTCAAGAAATTAGCAAGGAAGTCTTAATCAATTTCTCCCAAGTACAAAACTAAGAAAGATAATGAAAACCTAAACATAGAAAAAAAATCTACAAAAGAAGAAGAAGAAAAGAGGAACAAAGGGTAAAAAACTAGAGTTTTGGGAGCCCTAAGTCAGGCTTGGAGAATGTGGAAGAAAGGGGGGTATTTATAGCCCAAGTGAGTAAAAAAGAAGTTAAATGGTGTAGCAAGTATATCAGGCATGCGTCAGCCTCGCTGGCCACTCGCGGGCATGACACGCTGGTGCGAGGCATCTATGTCGGTGGCGTGGGACTCCTAGGTACTGGCGCGCATAGCCATGCACATTCAGGCACTGGGCATGCATTTCTGATATAAAAGGTTGCGCCACGGTTTTTTGCACCCGGCCGATCGGCCTACCAGTCGACTGGCCGATCTTTGCATCATTTTATGTGAACCGTTGCTCTGATTTTGGAGTTCTTGTAGTCAATTTTATAGTGCTCAAGAAGAAAAATCCAATGGTGCCACCCTTGTAGGATTATTCTTCTTGGATCTTTTTAAGAACTTTGTCCAAACTTCCGGTTGACAATTTATCCGCTTCTTTGCCTTCCTTCTTCGACCCTTCTATCTTCTATCATGTTTTTGCTCATGGCCTTCACTAAACCACTCTGAAGTGCTCATGAGAAATATAAAAATTAAACTCACAAAATGGAATCTAGATGCTCGTAGGACCAAAAATCCATTAGACTAAACATAGGTTACAAATTGAAGGATTTAGATATGAAAACCAAAAATGGTCATCTAAACCCCTTAGAATGTAAACTTACCCAATTCTAGCAATCTTACAACAAAAAGATGACATAAGAGATGGTAAATGCTTCAGAAAATACATGCATTTGACATCTCATCAAATATTCCCACACTTAAACCTCGTCCTCGAGTAAACAAGAACAAGCAAAGATCAAAGCATAAACTAGCATGCAAAAGTTTTCCCAAAACATCCAACATCATATTCCTAGACTACCCTAACCCCCGAGACATTAGAATATCTCACACTCTGATATCCCAAAGCCTAATATAATCTAAACAACCAACAAACCATAACAAAAGTGAGGTATACATATAATTCCAAGCTAACTTACTCTACCAAAAATGCCACCCAATAGAAAAATCAAGAGAAGCATAATGTTTTTCAATTTCTCTCATTTTCTCTCATTTTGCCTAGGAGCCCTCTCAGGTTTTCATCCTAGTTTCACACATTTTTCTTTTTCAATGCTACCCCTCACTTTTTTCCACACCATTTGGCCTCATTTTTTCATAGGTCGTTCTTTCGGATTTTCAACCTCTCCAGGCCTCCCAATTTTTCCTATGTTACCCTCTCTAGTTTTCAACTTAGCGGAAATTTTTTTCAATATTTTTCATTTTTTTTTCGAACAAAACACCTCAAAGTGGAGAATATGCACACTACAATACAATACAATGAGACATATTTCTCTTTACCTCCCAACACTTGAAACACACATTGTCCTCAATGTGAAAATGACAAGATAAAGAAATAAGGTATAAAGAATAAATATTCACAACTAGGACCTTGAAGGTCCTTTCCGGTGATGGCAATGCTCACTTCTCAATGAATGTTCTCTAACTCCGCCCAATATGCAACTTTGATCCATCCACTACGAAGCCACAACTATGAAAATCCCGATGAACACTCACAAAAGACAACAACTAGTAGTACTCATAGATGGTGGTTTTTGGTGGTGGATTGTGGTGGTATTCTTGTGGTTTTGGGTAAGGGTTTGAGGGCATGGTTGAGGATTTTTTTTCAAGAAAAGAAAAAACATTAACCTAACTTAAAAGCTCGGGTTGCCTCCCGAGAAGCTTTGTATTTTTAAGGTCATCGGTACGACCCTAATGTTATCCATATGGTGAAGGTTTGAACCCATTCACCATGAGCATCCAAAAATAGAGAGGTGGGGGTACAAAACTTTCGAGAGGATAGTTTTGTGGAGGTGGAGATGGTTTAAGATGAGTTGGGTGGTTAAGAGGCTTCGAATGGTCTTTGGGCTCCTCTCTTATCTCCCTCAAAACTTCCAAAAATGTTGGAGTTGGTTCACTAGCTAGGGTTGGGGTGATGATGATGTAAAGAATAATGAATGTAGCACAATCACCTCTTCATCCACTTTATTGTCTTCCGTAACCAACTCCTCATCCCCTTTGAACTCGGGCTCATTTCTCAAGGTGACCTCACTCACCGAATCTTTGAGTTTGACTTGGGATGGTGCATTTTCATAATCACAAGCTTCCATTCGGGCCACTGCTTCCAATATATTTCTCACATGCCCCTAAATAGCCTCAACACTAGAAGAGATCCGGGTGTTCGGTTCCTCACTAGTATTGGCCAAGTTGTTCAAGTTTGCTATTGCATTCATGACTTCCTCACGTGTCAACCTTGAAATTTTTGGTGGGCTTGGTTTGGGGCATGATATAAGATGGTGAAGGCCAACTATTTTGCTCATATTGTTGGTTTTCCGGCTCATTCTCATACCACCAATCCGGATTACCACTCCACTCTAAATTGTAAGAATCGTGGTATGGATACTGTTCTTGGGCTTGTTGCCCTTGAAAACCAACATCTCCTTCCTCTTGGTAGTACTCTTTATAATACCCTTAGTTTTGGAAACCAAGGGTTCTTTCCCCCTCATAGTTCTCCTATCTCAACATATAGCAAGAATCGGTAGGATGGTCGGAATGACACATTTTAAAAAACCTTGCTCGTTGAGCCTCTCTTCTCATCACGAGTTCCCTCAAGGTGAGACACTCCATTTTAAAAAAAAATTTCAAAGGTCCGGAATCATATTGCAAGGATTCTTGATAAAAATTCACCAAGAACTCAAGAAATACCTACTCCAAACAAAAAAAAACCCACCAAGAATTGAAAAATAAAAAAACTAGCTAACATGAAACCAAATATGCCCAAACACTTAAAAATAAATGCCTCTTCCCCGGCAGCGGCGCCAAAATTTGGGAGGTCATCGTCGTACTTCTCAAAGTTAATATTTATAAGCCCTAATGCTTCCTATTTAAAATTAAGTAGATAATCCACAAAGAAGAGGGATCTTTTCAAGTGTTTAAACATATAGAGCAGAAAATATACCAGGCATAGACATATATAGATACATATAAAATCATTTAAAAGGTGGGGGAGGGGTTGGTTGGTTTTTGGCCCTAAGATATATAAAAGCAAGTAAATGGGGAGGGGGGAGAGGGAGATTTGGTTGGTTTTGGTCCTAAGTTATGAAATTAATAGACAAGCAAACTAGCAAAGTCAAGTAACAATTGTAATCATGCAACAAACTAAGAAAAAGGGGTAAAAACAATGAATGACAAAGGCTTGGGGGCAATCGATATCCACTTCCAAACCTCATGTAGATAATTGAACCATTCACTCATTCTACACATTTGTTACTTATGGGGAATGTTATCACTTCCCAATTGAAGATCAACATTCATTCCTTCATAATAGTAATTTGCAAATGCAAACAATAACATTTTGCAAACCTCATTAATAATTACTTTAGGCAAACCACACCATAAAGGTATTTCATCAATGACATTATACATGAAGGACCATATATTTGATAACAGTAAGCCTTCTACCAAAGACATAGCCATTCAACCAAACATAGTATTCATTAGGCTAAACCTAGAACAAACCACATTCAAGAATCAACCTTTCATTGCAACTATAGGATATATATGAGAACAATCCACATTAACATACTTATCTATCAAGAATAATAACACACTATGCACGAGAAATTCTAAGTCCATGTTCTTGGATTTTTATGCCAAAGAGCTAAGAAGTTTGCAACTTTCCTAACACCCTAAAACTTAAATCATACAAACAATTCCTATTCTCAAACAACCCATGGCATAAATGAAGTAAAACATAAAATTAAGAACACACGAATGCTAAATAAAAAAACTTTAAGAACGAGTGAAACAACCTATTCATTACTTTAACTACTTGTTGTGAAGTTAAATTTTCTATCCTTCTTAGATAGTAGTTTGCAAGAGTGAATTTGATATCTCTTGTCAAACCTCACTAATGACTCCTTTAGTCAATAAACGGCTAAAAGTATCCCATTAATGGCATTGAACACGAAGAATCAACAAGCTTGGTAACACTTATAAACACTACACCGTGTCTACGCATTTAACCAATTCATGCATTTACACAAGATTAGTCAAGAACGTTCAACGTTCATACACCTCTCCTATTTTCCACAATAAACAAACATGACAAAGAGTTCAACATCATCACTTTCATCTAGAAATTATTAACACGCCAACACCATTAGAAGCTCTAACTAATGCTCTAGGATTCCATCAAAAGAGGGGAAACTTAGCTACTTTTTCCCAACCTTAACAAGCAATCATACAAGAAATTCATATACTCAAACTTCCAAAAACATTAATTCCATTAACAATCCACATTCAAAGCTCAATAAATGCACAATAGAGAAAGCTATAGATAGATAGAAATGATTATCAAGACATTAGCAAGGAAGTCTCAATAAATTTCTCCCAAGTACAAAACTAAGCTAGATAATCAAAACCCATAACATAGAAAAAAAATATACAAAGAAAGAAGAAGAAAAGAGGAAGAAAGGGTGAAAAACTAGGATTTTGGGAGCCCCAAGTCGGACTTGGAGAATGGGGAAGAAAGGGGGGCTACTTATAGCTCAAGTGGGTAGACAATAAGTCAAATGGTGCAGAAAATTGTGCTAGGCAAGCATCAGGCGTGCTGGCCACGCGCGGGAACGAGATGCTGGTGTTAAGCAGCTATGTTTGTGATGCAGGACTCCTGGTGAAAGCAATGTTGGTGGCACTGGACACTGGGCACTGGCGCGGGACTCCTGGGCACTAGTGCAGATGGATGCCTACTGTCAGACAGTAGCCGCGTGTTTCTGATCTAAGGGACTGTGCCACAGGTTATTACTATTGAGCGGGCGCGCGGTTAAGGGCGCAGCCCACTCGCCATAATTTCTTCACCCGGCTGGTAGGCTGGCCGGTCTTTGCATCATTTCGGGTGAATATTTGATCTAATTTTAGAGTTCTTGTAGTTGATTTTATAGTACTCGAGAATAAAAATACAAGGGTTCCACCCTTTTAGGCCGATTCTTCTCAGATCAGTTTAAGAACTTTATCCAAAATTCCGGGAGACAATTCATCCGCTTCTTTCCCTTCCTTCTTCGACCCTTCTATCCTTCTACCACATTTTGGCTCATGGCCTTCATTAAATCACTCCAAAGTTCTCACAAAAATTCTATAAATTAAGCTCACAAAATGGAATTTAGATGCTCGTAAAGACCAAAAATTTATTAGACTAAACATAGGTTACAAAATGAAGATTTAGAAATGAAACAAAAAATGGTTATCTAAACCCCTTACAATGTTAACCTACCTAAATATAAATATATTAAAACAAAAGAATGACAAAAGAGATCATAAATTCTTTGGAAAATACATGCATTTGACGTCTCATCATCAATCCCATTAATTTGTCCTCAATTTCGTTCAACCCTTAGACCAAATGCAGCCTCCTAGTTTCCATACCTAACACCAACAAAGGCCACGCTCAAATGCTAAAAATCCCTTACAAAGCCTATTTCTGTATAAAAGATCACCTTATCCTAATCTTATATTCACTCAGTAGTCTATTACCATACATCTAACCGGCATCTATTTTGCTGGGCAAGTTTTTTATCACACATTTATCCAATAAGACACATACTTACGTATCCTTGAATTACTCCTAGACATTTTATAACCACAACTATGATAGGTTTCCTACAACTAATTTAAGGCCCACTTAACCCCACATTTAGGGAATGTACAATCTAAGCCAATTGGACACCATTAGTAACCCAATGTAGAATAACTATTTTCTTGAACGACCATATAATACCATCAAACATCCTAGAATAATTATTTTTCTCTTCAGTTTTTCATTAGTGCACTGTTAGTTAAATGCCTAAAATTTCCATTTCCTACTTTCCACCTTTACTCATAAATGTTTCCAACTAAACCTCAAAACCTATTATACTAATCCATTGATTAATCTCCGTTCAATTGTGGTCATTTTCCCCTAACCTAGCAGGCTATTTTAACAGAAGAAGTTTCCAACTAAACCTCAGAACCTACTCTTCAACTCCCTAGCTAGATATCTGTTGAATTCTTAGATACCATGTTTATTTTTCCACAATGGGCAAATCCCTCTGCAGCTAACTATGGTCCGGGTTGGGTTTTTTTCTCTGCTCATTAAGTATACAAATTTTTTAGTTTATGAAGGCATGTTCATAAACGTACTAAAACTTTTACGTTGGTCTCCAATTCTGCCTGGTACTCATGGTCCAAATTGTCGACGTACTGCAACTTATGTGTTTTGAAGTTGACCAACAACAGAATGTAATGATTCCTTACTGTGAATGGCAAGAACAACTATTGATGTAGAAACAGTTAACATTGTTATTAGTTGACGATGGAAGACCTGGTTGTTCAGTTAGATTAAGAAAGTAGTCAAGTTAATCAGGCTTACAATTTTATCAACTCTCATGTCGACTCTATATAATCTATCTTTTTCAGTTGATCAGTAATTTGTCCATTGTCACCGAATTGGTCTCCTATGAATGGAGTGCATGGTGATTAGGGGCACGGAAATTTTATTGTAATAGGAAGGTTTCAAAGAAATTATCATGTCGAACAAGTCCAGCGCAGTGTACATTCCCCTCTTCTCCTCCAGTAATCATTCAATAGCCAAGCCTATGCAGACAAAATTCCAGGAGACATGACCACATCGGGCTCTAGTGTCCTCATATCATATCTATTAAACTACAATTAGACTGAACCATCATCGAACAAAAATTTCCTGTAAGGTATGTAACAATAGAAATAAACATTCATGAATCTGTGATATCAGGAGGGCCATGTTTCTAATCTAATGGTAGAATAAGAATCGTACCCAATATTGTACCTTCCGGCATCTCCAATACAATAATAATCCACCTCTATTTCTTCCCTAGGTGGAGCAAGTGTTAAGAGGTTGCAATCCAAGCACAATCGGCTTGAGAATGCGCCTTTTGGATTTACAGGATAATTAAGTTTTGGTGATAACCTTGTGTAGAGTGGACTCGAACTGAAACATTCATCTTCAGCAGTGCCCTGCTTTTAGTTAGGCGGTTCTTGATAACGTTGGAGACTCCATTGTGCAGGGAACTTGTTGAAGTTTCCAGGGTCATCTTTGAGAAGCTTCACCTGCCGTTTAACATAACTTAGGTTGTGAATGAGCTCATCGATGTAGTTGTTTGCAAATTACGGCTAACTGATGTTCATGTAGCTTAGACACCCTTGCTTTGAACTTACTAGCCAAACCATGTACATGCTTTTCTTGACGTGATCGGCCATGAAAACATGTATGTACCGTGCGAGGGTTTCCACATGCAATTCATCGTCATGAAAAATTATAACATTGGGGACGGGGGTTTCGGACAATGGAAACCATTATTGTGTCACACTCAATCAGGTATGACCAATAATTTCTAACCTCAACAAATTAAATCATGTGTGTGGACTGTGGTACTGGAGTATACAGAATTCATATAAATACAACTAATAAATATGAATACATAGAAGGAAGGGTACTCATATCCAGGAATAGTTATGCTAACTGCTTGTCATCATGGAATGGTCAGTGAACCTTGAACGAAATGTGATTACCATGTTTTTGTTCCTTCCGCTTCCGTTCATTCAGCTGGCTAACCCTTGTAGATGGTAACCTTCCTCTAATTTCTGTGAAGTCGACATTATTACTGTCCATCAGTGCGTTCGACCACTTGCTTTGAATGGTTTGAGTTTTCTCCAATCCCATTGGTGCCGGCTCCTCCGGATCCATACTTGACGACGACGCATGATGTTATTTATTGGGTTGTTTTTCATCGATTCTTGAAGAGCGATCATCATCCACAATAATCGTTGTCGTAGTATAATGACTACTGATATTTGGGCGTGTGTGTGGATGTTTCTGGTGGGTGGTGGTTCTTTCGGTTGGGTGGGTTGGTTGTGTCTGTGTGTGAGTGTGTGAGAAATTGGTGTAATGAAATGTGATTCAAATTAATCTGGGCCAATGACTTGAATGAAGTTTTTAAAAATTTTCTATTAATGATAATTATGTATTCCACCGATTGTAAGTAGTTGTACAAATAGTAAACGACCTCGCTCATAACACGTTTATGTTGAAAAACAAAATGCTACTCCATTTGTGGTTCTTGCATTACTCCTAATAGTTAGAGTAATATTTGTTAGTATATTCTAGTTGAATGTAGTTGCTACAAACATATACTGACTTTTGATCAAACATTTTTTACAAGTGGGCCCCATCATAAATATGATCATTACAGGAGACGATATTAGTGAAATGAATACGATAAGTAATTTTTACAGTAGATATTAAATTTCGTAGTCCCCATTATTATTCGTAAGTGAAAATTGAATGCTTCAAATGTACGAGTATATTTTAAGGTGTGGTTATGATAGTTACGTGGCTAATCCTCGTCCTGTTAGCTGGTAAAGTAATAAGGGTTGAGCAACTATGGTCGTGCATTTTATAACATCCCCTATTCAGTGTAAACCTTCCCCTTCATATAAATTGAATTGTTGAATTTGGCTCAAATTTTAGTGATAATTTGAAATACCGGTTACGATGACATAGTACTAGGGGATGTTTTACAACTGTGTTCATAATTGACATATTGTTGCTAATATTAGCAAGCTTAATATTCCTTCCGTATTGTAAGTAGCCAAAACTTTATGTTTTTTAGTACTGCCCTAATAACTGGAAACACTTTACTTCAAATTTAAAGGGATATGTTGTTATATTGGAAATGTTGATGTGACGACATTATCAATTTCTAAATATATATATATTTTATTTTTGCAACAAGTGTACGCATTCGATTGGCATTTTTTTAAAAACAAATTTCACAGAACATTTTACTATGTGTGCCATGTTAAAATTGTTGCTCAAACATTCTTCACCGCCATATAGCTTGGAGATAGATATTTTCATCCATTCCAAAAAACTGCCAATGCAGACGGTAGTCGACTCGGTTTTCTTACTTTAATGTTGTGAGGTTTAGGTTATTCTGTTTGTCTTCTCGTCAACTCAAAACTGAAACCAATTGTAACAATCCCAATAACCAATTTATCCGAGCCAAAGCAATCATTTAGTTTATGTTAGTATTTGGTTTAAGTAGTCATCCAAGCCAAACATTCCCTTAGTCCTGTACTCAAATAAGTCATAATCATTAGACATTTTACTTGTAAATTAATAAATTATGCAAAATGATTAAAATTTATGTAATCTTTTGTAATTTCATTTCTAGATCACCTAACCCAACTGATTAATGTAAAAATCCAAACCCACAATAAAATTGGCCGTTGTAATTTTACATAATTATGCAATTAGTACTCCAGAGTACATGTTTTAACTTTTTAATTGTATTCTAGTATTCCGGGTTGCTTTCAGGGCTGAGTTTGAATATCCACGATCCAACCAAAATTCGTACATAGTACTCAATAATTAGAGTACTTACTTTTTTCAAAAATCCATTTTTAAATTTGAGTACTAGTGTATTTATCATTTGGATTAATCGATTTTTGGTTGGGTTAGTGTGATTGTTTCCCATTCCCGGTTGGACCGCATAGGGAGGATTTGGAATGAACTAGGTTCTTTCTTTTGGAAGCCTTGCATGGATCCCAAACTGATTAGGCTTAGAAAATCTTCCTAAATCTTTCCACTTGCCTTTCCAATGACCCCGATTGACAGCCACTGACCACTATCACATCCTTATGTACCTAATTTTCTTTGCCATCGAAAGTAACCTTCCATTGCAACGAGCCCAATGCCGGTGATGGCATAGATGGAGACTCGTTCTCACACTATACATGAATGTGTTGTTTACCTAATTTTTGGTTAAGAATATTTACTAATAAATATGTACTAATATCGTTAATTCATAGCGTAGTCAGTACATGGCTAACTCAAAATCCATGAGTTGCATTATAAATTATCCTAATGACACCTAGTTAGTCTGAATTTAGGGTTCATAGTAAAAATTTAGTGTATTTTATATTCATGATTCTAGGGTTTCACCCTCTTCCTCCATTCTACCTTACGATCCATTGGTAATGTGAACTAATTTTGGCGGTAAATTGTTGAACAATGGATTAGAACTCCGATTGGATGGGCTGGTTGAACCCTAGAAATTTTGGTTCATAGGTGACCATCATGATGCCCGGTGTTGCAGTCTACTGTCACTTCCTCGGGCCGCTGGTTTGCTCGCCAGAGGTTTAGATTTAGGGTCCCTCACTTGGTATTTGGAACAATTTAATGGAGGAGCCTCACCCACGTGGAAAATGATTTAATCCAACGGTTTGACATCAATAATACCATTATACTGTACCCTAATCTCTACCTAAGTATACTAAACTTGGTAACTTGACATATGGTATGCTCCACATTAGAAGTTAGTAGGTAATAAATGACAAATTAGTTTTAGTGTAATTATTAAATTTTGTTGGAAAATACAACTTCGAATATCTAGTGTAAAATAATTCACAAAAGTTTCAGATATTGACAATATTATGTAAAATTAAATTACTGGCTATGAGTTACAGGATTCAGTTGACATACTGGTTGAATATCATTTATCTTTTTGGTACTTGTTGAATTTAAAGTATCTTAAGATTAGGTTACAACATTAACATGTCTAATTCTGCATTACCTTTTACTGTAATCCCAGTGCGCTTTAAGGCACAACAGCCTTCTACTATTCATTGTGAACAAACTAAATTTACCCCGTAACAATTACATTTCCACGTAGCCGAGCATTCATAAACGTTTTGAATTTCCTGAACATAATTTAATTATTTTTACAAAAACTATATTGTCATGTGAGACATGTTCAACTAAAAATGACGAAATAATCAACTAGTTTCTTTTCACTATCGATATTGTTTGTAGTTATGTATATTTACAGTCTAGTGCATGTATTGAATGTCGTGGAGTGAATTGGGTGTTTCTTAGTACTAATAAGATACCACACTATCTTTCATCCGGTGGGGCCTCCCAACACACTAATTTCACAAATTGGTTATGTTTTCATGATTTCTTTTCTACATTATCATTTGTGAGTGTAAATCAATATTATTTTTAAAAAAATGGAAAAAAATGGAATGTGATAGATTCAAAATCGATAAAATGAAATAATTAATATTGTTTATATTTAAAAAAAGATATTTTGTAAATATGTTTTATTAAATATTGTCATTCAGTTTTTTCTTGTTCGGAAATTTTAATTAAACTAAATTTTACATATCAAATAGAATGGTTTGTATGGTTATGGAAGAAGAACTTGAGTGGTTTGTTAGGATGAGGTAGAATAGTAAAATTGAGAATAATATTGTACTCCCTCTGTCCCAGACTAAGATGCACACTCAGTATTTGATAGTAAAAAATGTCAAACTTTGATCACATATTTAAATAGGCATATAAACAATAATATTGTCGCATGTGATATTGTTGGATTCAATATAGTAAGTAGTTTCTAAATATACACTTTTTATTTGCCGTTACTTTTCATAGTTAAACATATTAACGGTCGCTCATGTTTCTAGAATACCGTGAAAAGTTTCTGTGAAGATTAGTCTGGGCCAGGGGGAGTATGTAATTGCACTGGATAGTCTACTCTTGTAAGGAGGTAGTTCGTGTACAATTTTTGTAAACCTATTATGATATTACTTGTTAATTGATACTAAGCGCCATTAATTAGGTGAAGAGATAGGCGGGAATTTCAATCCCCTATAAGAAACCTTCATTGATAACACCAATGTCGCCACTCCCAAGTCTCCAACATTGCAGAAAATCCATCACCAGCAAACCCTAAATGGCTAACCCTACCACAAGATCAGAAAATGTATATCACCAGGTCCACCTATGATCTTTACATTCTGGATAACTATACCCCGCAAAAACTAAGTAAGGAAACTTGTTCCCCCCATGCTCTGGTTGTAGCTCCACTTCATCAACCACAACGAGGTTGTCCAAAAGCACCAATGGGTCATATAAAAGGAATGGAAAACACGTGACGAAGAACTCAAGCATAACCTCTCTGCCATCAGTATCTGTCTCCAAGTGGTGGTACCGGTCATTGAAGTGAACCCTATCATCCCTGCCCACATCGTTGTTGCAAGAGATGCACAACCGCAAGGTCACCCACAGGTCGGCCCAGGAGGGGGGCTACCTTATGTTTGAAGTGACCACGTTCGTGATCTCATACAATTCGGGAGATGCTGGAAAAGTACAAGGAGCCCGCAATGATAGCTTCATGGATGGTATCTAATCGCCCATTCCAACAGCCAAGCGGATCTACGAGGAGAAGCTTCACTCCATGTGGATAAGTCTAGGGTAGTATGACCTGCTACCCCTTGCTCCATCGGGTAACTTACTGGTTTCGCATTGCAAGCATTTTATTTGAGCATTGCTCTATTTTTGCAACACTAAAGATTTACTTGTGGACACAAAACATGTTAACATAAAGATTTACTATCCATGCATGTATAGGTGTGTTTGAATCTGAGCCCTTGAAGACGATTTAGATGTACACTTAGAACGTAAGTATTTAAAATCGTGCGGACATTAAAACATAACAACAATGTTCTTTAAAATTTCTAAAGTTACAATAGATTATAATAGGTGAACATGCCAAATTATGATGAACATGCATATTGACTCCCATAAGCATTACAGATCAACACGATTCTTCATCACTTGATTCATTGTCAGTCCCGTGAATATTATGAGGGCCAATACCCCCTGCATACTTCACCTCTGATAGAGTTAGCTCGAGCATTACCATCAGCTTCTACAAACTCACAACACGCTGTTCCAGCTGAATTGCATCGAATATTAGCCAAGTAGTTGTATAAAAATTTTAGACAATAAGGTTAAAATAAATCTTATACAATGATCGATGTCCAACCTTTTGTACGATTTTTCATTCTTTGATTCTCCTGATCTTTTTGAGACATCGATGGTACCCCTCATTCTGCAATGCAAAAAAATGTTGGTGTGATTAATAGTTCAGCCGTGCAATAAATGGAAAGTACGAAAATCTAAAGTACATGAATAAACACAGCAACCATTTCATTTCCAATGTCGAACATCCTTGATGCATTCTTATGCTACCGGAGCACCGTCAATTTAACTGGCGACAATATAAACACTCAACAATGGTCATTGGAGGTGAACTCGGAAAGTCATAATCAAGGGATGGGCTCGGGAATGAATATGAACGAAAAAGAAATATTGCCGATTATGACCATACCGTCATTCTGTTGTTCTTCGCAACTCTTTGCTTCATCGAATCATTTCTCCAAATTCTTATCCATAGCTTGAAACCAATTTAGATTCTAGGTAATGATATTAGAGTAGTGGGAGAGGTTTCGTGTGAAAAATTGTTGTGTAGCTTGTGGCCCGGGTGTGGTTGTATTTATAGCCAAAAAAGTAAGATCTCTATTAAAGATTCCCACCTTGGAAGAAAGTGTTGGCTGTGGAAACGAAGCAATTTCTGGGTTTCCTGGGAACTAGTATGTTCAACCGGTACATCTCCAAATAGTTCAAAAATCATGTACATTGCCAGAAATTACGACTCAGGATAATTTCCTTTCAATAAGACTACATAATTCCCAGGCCCATCACAGATTCCAATATGATTACTCCCTGTGTTCTAGACTAAACTGCCTAGAATATTTTCTAACATTTTTCACTAAACATGCTTGACCGTTAAATTGATTAACCACCTATAGTAAGATTAATTAAATAGTCAATGTTTAGGTACTGGTTATTGCTGTAAGATAAATCCCAAAAAATCACACATGTTGATATTATTGTTTATTATCCCCTTTCAAATATGTGGTCAAAGTTTCACATTGATAACTGTCACATATTAAAAGTGCAGCTTGCTATGGGGCAAAGGTAGTATTAGAGCATGTCCAACATATTCTCCACAAGTTTCTCTAAAATGGAGAGTGGAAACTCATATTCTCCATTACTTTTTGGGTGAAGTCCAACAAATTCTCCATTTTGCATAACTTTTTAATTTATTGAAACAATAATGATCGCTTTTTATTACACAATAATAAACACTTTTAATCAATAAAAAATATAATATAAATATATAAACATTTTTATTTTAAGAAATCTAAAAAGCATCTAATTTTTTACGTCAAATTTTCTAAAAGCAACAAACAAACTATATTTTAAAGAAATTTGAAAATAACACTTAGATTTTAACGAAAATAACTCTCTTTTGTAAACGGTCAATGTCAGCATAATGCCCACAAAAATTTCTTACTTCCTTGCTTATTTTAGTCTAAGGGTTTAGTAAGGATTTTTCACTTTGCTCACTGGACCATAATCACATGTCATCATGAATCAAAGAAAACTTGTAAATAAATGAATGGTTTACCATCATCAATCATACATTATAATTATGAAATTAAAAGCTAGTAGAAAAAAATTGAATAGGGAATCTTACATCAACTCTATTGCAAATGAGAGGTGGTTCAATATTGGTTCGATAGTTTCTGGATTTTGTATGTATACGGTATAGAAGGTTTTAAACATAAGGAAGGAAAATATATATTAATTTGCAAGCCTTACTTGAGGTTGAAATGGCCATTATGGCTCTACAACTTAGGACAGTGGAGCATTAAATTTCCTTTTGTAACCTCTGGTCACTATACCAACGTTGACTACTAATTTTGGTTGTTGCCTGCAATTGAAATGACAAAAATACCACTGCCACTTCAGCTCAATTCCAATTATGCATCTTCATAACAGGCAATGAATATGTTTTTTTATAGATTTTTGAGCTCAGCCTGAGCTGGTTTATATTTTAAATGTTTGTTTCAATTGAATGTAACGATTTGTAATCAATACAATCAGGTACTACTGGGATTAGTTAATTTATAGGAGTATGGAAAAGCAAGTGCAGTAGGGTATTAACATTCCCTAATATATTGATTTTCGGGAGGGATGACATTCAGTTCCCCGTACTAGCAGAGAGAGCATAAGATTTGACTATTAACATTTAATACAATACACATAGAATGCATTAAAAATTCAATCATATTTTATAAAAAAAATTGAAGTCTTGAACTCTCCACATACTTCTCTCCACTTTCAAAGCATGACAACTCCTATCCTACTGTAAATTATTATGTAAATTACCCAGAAAATGTTATTAATCCTCTCCATCTTCCAAGATCCAATCCTTCTAACAACAGTTCCAAAGTTTCATTTCAAAACTATAGAATGTGGTTAGGCGGAGGTGAGGGAGTTTAAGGAGAGGTCATGGCTTTACATAAACATTCATACGTGGAGAAAAAGGATCCATTTCCGGCCAACTTCTTGGCAATGCCAGAATAATAAATTTGGTCAAATTCTTACATTTTATCGACCTCATGTGCTAAGAGAATTTTTCAACTAAGATAGTACGAGCCTTGTCATGGCCTGAACATATATTTGAAATGCTCATGAAAACTAGCAAAATAGCTTGCATAAATTAGACTTGAAAATTACAGTGGTAGTTCATTTTCAGCAACCATTTGCAATTCAAATACCTAGTTACTACTTCGTCGAAGGGTAATAGGTTACCCAATCATGCAGGTCCATTACAGTAAGCTTAACCTAATCTAATCAGACCAGGTGTGACCTTATACCTGAAGCTTGATTTCATCGGTAATGGAGTGTTCATACTAGTTTCTTCCGGAGCCTGCAACTGGCTGGAGCAAGTTTGCAACTGAAGACTTCATCATTGTACGTCTTTGCCAATTTGAATAGTGGGGGGTCACAGACAGGAGTTAATTCACTTGTAACTGCCCCTGGTAGATTTTATTCTTCTAAATAGCTCAACGACCTCATCATTGAATTCTTAGTACTCGTTACAGAACCTTCGTACATTGTCTACACCGCGTTCGATGAAATATCTGCAAAAAAACACTTGTCTTCATTGCCAGATTTCCTCTTCTTGGACTTGTTGTTTTAGCTGGAAAACATGGATAAGATTGCAACAAATCTTTATTTCAGCAAATTGGAATTTCAGCCCTGCATTTGACCACAATGTTTCTGGCATAGTTTTAGACATTGAGTTAGTGGTTATATATAATATATTCTAGGCTGCTTCTCATACTCATGTCCATTATCCCACCAAAAAGAACAAATTCTGCCAATATATTTTAGCAAAAGAGGTGGAAAATGACCGTCTAAATGTTTTGATGCCATCATTCAGAGTCTTAAGGTAGTAGTACCTCAATGAAATGTAGCACACGTGCGTTGGTGACAACCTTGTTGATAAAAGTTTACGCCGATATCTGAATCCATACAGTATATGCAGAACCTTATAAGCATACACAATACTACAAGTTAGCCCTTTATTTAGAGGTTAGACCTTTCCTCCTGTTTATTTAGGATAAGGATAGTAATGGCTTAGTATTTGTGTAGAAATGTATTATGTTTTCACAGCAACTCCAATTTTTTACTCATTACCTCAACAACAGTTTATACATCTGTAGAAAATTTATTTGTATTTCAGTTATGATTTTTATATGTATTGCTTTTCAAGTATGTTATTATAATATCATATTTGACTACTTAAATATATGTAATTCAAGCTGTGAACTTATACCATCAAACAATACATCAAACAACAACACATCAATAATAACTCATTTTCATCTATTGAGAATAACATTTAATGTTACTAATTCATTTTGTTAGTATCATAGGATGTTAATCCCATGTTTGATAAATTCGATACTATTTTGATTCCATCATAATAGGACGAACAATGTTGGAACTTCTACTTTTGGAAATGTAATTTCGCCACACTATTCTTTGATGAACCATTTTTATGAGCCACAATCACTTCGCATCCGGTACATTAGTGTAAACAACTATGCTTACATTTCATTTTCCACCTACACCCTCGCATTGCCACTAAACACACATCACAGTGTGTAGAGAACATATGCCACAATGGAAAAAATATTGGTTGTTGTGGAACTTTCAACATCTAAATATTATTACATATTGGATGACGAATGCAAACCATAATCAAGGATTTCCATACTTAAGCTTATGTTTCTTTGTCTATATTCCATGCACTTAATATGATAGGCATTTGTTATGAATCCTACTACTGGGATGTAATAATAATCAATCAAATACTCACGAGTTGTCGATATGTAGGTATGCAGATGAATATTTTAAAATTGGGGGTAAAATTCCAATTTCTAGAAACAAGATCTGGGGATGTAAAAGACTTTTGCACATACCTTGTTCAATTCATCAAATGGTTCGACCGCTATTGAAATCATTACATTAGTAATACTCCCTCTTTCCCAGCTGCAATTCCACAAGCACTATTCATTTAGTCAAAATTATTAAATTTGAAAAGTAATATAATTGAGTCATGTACAAAATATAATACCAAATTGTAGAATCTCGTCTGAATCCTCCTAATACTCCCCGCGTCTTAGCTTAAACTGCACACTTCACTTTATGTTAATATTCAGTGTCTAATTTTGACCACATATTTGAATAGATACATGAAAAGTAATATCACCATATTTTATTTGGTCGGGTCATCGTAACACGTAGTTTCTCAAAAGTAACTATTTGTTTGTTGTTATCATACATACTTAAACATACTAGCAGTTAGACAAGTTCCACGATGAGCGTGAAAAAGATTCTATGCAATTTGACGTGCGCGCTTAGGCAGTATGTAATTTCATAAAACAAACTTATTATTATCTATAAATTCATTCTAATATAGACATTAACACTCAAAAATAATTTGGGAAAACCTGCAAAAGTCAACATGTGCAAATTATTTGGGCGAACTTGAAAGGGTCAACATGTATTTCCATAATTCTTGACACGAGTTAGGCACACAAAATTCCACGTCAACTTTAAAAAACTATTTAAAAATATAATATTTCAAAAGTTAATCTCTTCAATTTACCATGCAACCTCATCAATTACATACCAAATTTCAATATCTTCAATACCCTCAATTAATCCTTTCCCAAACTTTTATTAAAAAACATAATTTTAATAATAGCCAATTGAAAGTCAATTTGAATCCATTACGTCTACCTACTATACTTGTGTGTCACTGATATTTTGACATCGGTATTATGTGCTTTGGGATTCTTTTTTTTTACTGTAATAAGGTGATATATGATGCAGTAACTTCCATAATTGCATTGGTTCAAGTCGGTTCTTGAAATGCTTATTACAGACATTCCATTTACTTCCTGGTACCGCTTCACCAAAGTTACAATCATTTTAAATTATTTTTCAACAATTTTTTCTTTGGTTCATTGAATCATCCTCCTCGAAATTCAAAAATTTCCTTTGTCATTTATTATATTGTACCATGAAATTTTTTATGTTCGTTAAATTCAACTATGCATTTAACCTGTCTCATCACCCTTTATAACTAAGAGTCTTAACCCAATCATTTATTGTCACAAACAATATTTTACATTAAACTATAATAATTATCATGTAATTTAAATACGTATAAAAATAATATCATAATATTAATTAAAATTTTAACATTAACCGTTTAATGGCACGATGATATTATAATCATATCTGTAAAACTCTGATAATTTTTCATGTTATATGAAGTGAAAGTCTCAGTAAATGCGGCATTTCCTTAATTTTATGGACAATCTACAGTGACTTTTACTTTAAATGTTATAATATTTTTATTACATTCATATATTGTATTTTTAAAGTAAAAAAAAGTAATAATATGTATTTGTATGTGAAAATAAAAAAAATCTAAATAATAATTTTTTTTTTGAAATTCTACATTTAGTATGTAATTTAACAAATGCAGTTTATAATGTAAAAAATAAGTTACCTGTCCATAAGCTTATTCCCTGAATCACATCTTCTGAGAGGCAAACACTCCAGCAGATTCACTAGCTAAACTGGCAACTCATAATCAGGTAAATAACTTTTATGATCATGCAGATTTATCCTCTTTGGTTGCTGGACAAGTACGGCTTGACGCGGAAGGAACTCCCCATGTTAGACTAGGGTAATAGGTTAACTATGTACTGCGGTTTTAGCCGCTTCTGCTTATTGGTATCTAATTGATCTTTTAGGATAGCTACAGGTTTTGTTATAGACATCAAAGATCATTAGATATCTTCCGAGGTAAGGTTTTATGTCCCCCTCTCTGAGTGTACCTATTTCTTCTTATTTAATAAACAGGTAGGGGTCCGCCTAACCCCCCACCATCACAGGTGGTTTTACTTAAAAAAATAAAAATAAACAGACCGTCTGTCCGGAGAAACATTCTTATACCAAATCTATATGAATTCAATGGTGTTAATGAACATGTTATTATGGGTGTTTGGGTCCGGGTCTGAAATATAAATACCCAGACCCAACCGGTAGACCTATATTAACCTAACAATATTTTAATGTCAAAATCAGTTTCATACTTTTATTGTATTTCTATTTTTAATTAAACAGATAATGTATATTATATACATATTGTGAAGAATTAATGCATGTCCATATTTAATTTGATTTATTTGTACTGAAGATGATAATACATATTTTATTTAGTCAAGAACAAAATTAGAAAGTTATACCCATTTGGACCCTTTTTAAGGGTCGGGTCAGGGTCTTATTGGACCCGACCCAGATTCGATCCATGATCATCCCTACCAATCATCATCCCTAGTTGGGAGTTGGGATAGAGGGAGTATTAAATTACTATTAATTTCTATATAAACCCATTCCACATTTTCAGAGAACAACCTAACACACTACAGATTAAGGCCAACCTTTCCCTTACCCCCAATCTCCAAATGCCTCCACTGCTAGTCCCTTTGGTCATGGAATCTTTAAAATCCACCACCAAGTTTTTTGAATTGGCCAGCACCGTAGAATCTCAAATCCTTGAAGGTGAGTTTTTACGTTATAATCAAACAGGGTCCTGGTATTGATTTATATTCCCATTTGAACAATAATCCCTTGGTCGAACTTGTCTCCCATTGTAGAGAACAAGCTACACAAATAACGCTTCGATATCGCATATGGAGAAACATTTTAGAAGCTTGATGTGACGATAGAGGTTCACCTGAAAAAGAATGAGGTAGTATCTTCAATTTCACCATAGTTTTTAATTTTTGCTCGCCTTTGATTGAAACTAATCACAAGTTCTATGAGTGGTGGATTAGATTTATAAGTACAAATGTCCATTCTTCTTCGTCACAAACTGGGAATGGCCGTCAATAAGGTCTACCTCGTCACCTGTACTATGTGTATTATGTCTTAGATTCAGTTAATTGAACATATACTTGTATCCAGCTAATCAAATGTTATACTTCTCAGTTGGACCTGGCCAAGAAAAATACCTGCATGATCTTGATGCACTGCATGATCTTGATGCACAGGGTGGAAACCCTAAAGGTGTTGAACTTTGCATTGGATGTTCTCCGATCGGTAGGAAGCAACGCCGGAGATGATTAAGGATGTAGGCCACTTTCCCTTTAATTGGGAAAGATTCTGAAATCATTGTGTTTTGTATCGTGTGGTCATGGAAATGTTAAGCATAACTATCCTTCAACCCTATTTTATGTTTGATGAAGTAGTTGAATCCGAACTGGTCTAAGCTAGTGTATTGACAGATATATGTTTGCTTGTTTACGCAATTCATGGTTATCATGTCCACAATTTTTATGGTTGTTATTGTGCTACATTAAAAATGTTCCATGAGTTTGATAGTACCTTGTTCAGTCGTTAATTAAATCCTGATGTTTCATAACAATAATTGGCGACGTTTCGTGTATCATGTGTTTTGTGAGGACAAAAGATTTCTCAATCGTGTTTAAATATGATTCACCAACTGAACGTGTCTTTTTCATTAAAGTGACAATTAATGTTTGGTGTCATACATTATTTAGTTTGTTTAGGGATATAGGCAAAGATAGTAATAACATTAGTGGGCACATGGGTCTCTGTAAATTCCAAAATGATTAATCAATGAGAGTTGAATATTTTTTTATTCATGAGTGGGTAACTCAAGGAACAGTTCATTAGTCATGAATTCCAAGAGTTAGATTCATGAATTGGAAGACTTTTTGTTTGTACTCGAACTCTTATAAATAGAGGGAGAGTCATGGAGCTTAGGTAAGGTTTCTTCTGACATCTGTTTTGGTATGAGAAATCTTCACTCTGGATTAGGTGTGAGTTTGGTAAACTTCTGCTTTGGTCTTCAGATCACCCTACTGTATCTGTTAGATGTTGGAACAATGTAGTATCTTCAGTATCTGTAAACTCGGTTGGGTAGTCTTGGTTGACATCCTGACATCTGTAATCAGTGTGGCCTATTTGGGTAGTAAGATTAATCTGTTTTTGTTCATTGAGGTGGCCAAGATGGTTGGTGAACCACGTTAAATCTGTGTTTTTTTTTTCTTTCTTTCTTTTTCTGTCATATTGAGTTGTGCAAGGAGATTCATTTTCCCAACAGTTATACAATGGTGTCATGTGGTAGGAAGGATTATTCTATGAATGGGGGTTTTTTTTTGAATGAAAGTTTTGTATATAGATCAAATCAAACCAAAAGATTTTTTAGGCTATCACTCCTAGCCTTTTACAAACAAAAATCCCTATTAAAACTTGATATTTAAAATCAAACAAACAACCAGCTCTATATTCTATCTAGGCTCATATTCAAAATTTTCTTTCCATCTCTTGTTGCTCCTCCATTTGCATTCAGCTTCAACTTGGGCAGCCAAGGTCTCCATCTTCAAATCTTCTTAGCAAAAGATCCTCTTGTTCCTTTCATTCCATATTCTATACAAGGCACTAGTAAGCCTCATCAACATCAAGTCTTGCCTTCTTCTTACCATCATCAACAAACATCTTTTACTTGCCTCATGTTGCTCATATCCCTCAACTTTAAAATTTTCATCAACCCCCTAGTGTATGTACAACCCGAAAACAAATGGGTTGCTGTCTCATCCACCTCATCACATAAATTACAACTTTGTTGTGTCTCCAAAATCCCAAATTTTTGCAATCTATCAACCATGGGCAGCCCTCCCTTCAATAGGATCCATAGGAAAATTCTATGCTTAAGTAAAATATTTTTGTCCCAAATTACCTTTGCATAAAAGTCCCTTTTGCTTCCTCCCTTCATTTCATCATACACCATCCTTGTCTTCAACTTGCCTTCCTTGTCCAAACAACTCCCAAGGGTTTTACCTGTATGTAGGTTGCGTAAATTTCATTGATTCCAGATAAGGGGACAGTCGTGGCTAGAAAGTGAGAAAGATGAATCAATGAATAGTACATTGGAAAGATGTTTTCAAAACAATTGGAGATAAGCATAGTTGTAGAACCTACCTAGAACCTTGATCGAGTATTTGTTTTGGAACCAATTGGGGTGCTCCCTTCGTCCCTGTTCAAATTACACAGAATATTTTTCATGGTTTACAATAAACAAATTTGACTGTAAATATATGTAATTACGTATAATAACGACACATAAAAAGTTGATATTTTAAAACACCATATTCCGGTGAATCTAAAGGTATCTCATATGATAATTTTATTGGTCGTTTACTTATCCAAACATATGGTCAAACTTCAATAAGTTTGACTGAAAAAAAATCTGTACAATTTGAGCTTGGATAGAGAAAGTATAGATTTTAGAGTATAGGTCCAGGTTAAAAAAATTATGTAGCAAACCATTCCAAGATCGAACCATGAACCAACGTGGGAGATGTTCTAATATAACTGATTCAACCGGACCAATGGTTACGTAAATTACTGATAGGGATGAAGTAAAACCAGGTTGATTGTTGCATTTATAAGTGTGTAACATCCTCTGGTGTACTCATATACCCTAGTTGCGATGCTCCTGGTTGACCCAAAAAAACATTATCTAAAATGTCCTCTCCAACCACCCCATTTCTTCGACTACTCTAGAGGCAATCATCGTAGCAAAATGGTTGATGATAGCCTCATCAAGAAGATCAGTGAAGTAAGAAAGCAAATGGAGATTTCAATAGTGGTGGGCAAGACTCAAATATCTTGTTTATAGTTTCCATTCATTGAAGTTCAAATGTGTATTTGTTTTCATGGGCAACGCTATGTTACATACAAAGAAAGAGAGGAACATCGCCTCAAAGAGTCTAAAGTATATTATTTTGATTGATAATCTGGATATCATGGGGGGTGTTCTGTTGGAAGCGAAAAAGGTTTTTCATTCTGAAGTGTTATCTTATCTGTATAGTTGTTTACAGTTTCTGTTTGTCTCCACTACCTTACCCCCTGAATGCATGTGTCATTCCTGTATCCACAAGAGGATGCATACAAGAATTGCCTTCAAATGTGTAATGAAATTGAAGTAGTGCACGAGATTAAGAAGGTGAATTACAAACACGGGTTATTTCAATACCCCCCTTAAATATTAGGAAGATTACATTGGCTTTACATTGACAAGTAATTCCTTATTTTATAGTTGTGCAATGAGGCTGAGATTGCGAATTTGCAGTCCATCTTGATGGAGAAGTGTGTGGATTTCCTGGAGGATACACAAAAGTTTGTAAAGAAATCAATCCCTCTACCACTTCCTCTTCGTCAAAGTAGATACTTGTCCTTTGCATTTCCCCTTCTTGCTTTTGATAGTCCTTACATTGCTTGATGGGTAGCGATCGCAATTGTTCTTAGGTCACCACTGTCTTATATCATGTAACTGGTAACATTTGTTATGGATTTAGGGCTTAGTTTGTGATGTTTACCTTTGGATGTATTCAGCCACAATTATAACTTAAGCTTCAATTGCGATCATAACAATTCCGTTTCCCCATATTTGATGTTGTAAATGTTCATTACTAAAATATGTAATTCCAAGTTTTTACACATCCATGACAAATACAGATAAAGTACCCTGAGTTGCTTATCCCAAAAATTCTAAAGTAACTAGCCGTCGTATTCATTTTGGGTAGGGTTTAATATGTGTATGTGGAAAAACAAATGAAGGAGAGACAAAAGCATTGTTCTAAATCTGCAACCAACAACACCAACTACGAAATGTATTGTATATTCATTCCAACAAATCCATATCAAAAGGTAATGGGGGTTTGGTGTGTCCTTAGAAAAATGTTGGAATCAGAGATCAAGATCAAACGCTAAATTACATTCACAGTTATACAGCGGGTGGGGATTTGTATTTCTTCATAAATAAATCTGGGTCTTTCACATACTCAACCCCTTTTTCCATCATGAACAACTGGTGTTTTGCTGATCCCACCTCATTCCGCAACTCCAACATGCAGATGTTCATGTCAATAATATCCGTTATATGTAATCAGGGGAAAAACTAGTTCCAAGTTTATAATAGAAATTCATTTAGAACTGAGAGTGGACCACACCTTTTTCATGATGAATACCTTTATAAGCTCATCACGGACCTCGTTGTATTTTCTGTGAAAGTCCATCTGAAAATGGGATCTCAATAATGTGGTCGGGGGAGGAGAGAGGAAGTAAATGTATGGAAATAATTTTGACATCCATTTCAAATTTAAATATAAACCTTGTTCCTATCCAGCATAAACTTTGTGACATCTTTCATATGTTCCTTCTCGGTGACCCTCCGGGCATGTTGTCATTGTGCTTTTTACATTTTCTGCAACAATAAAGATGGAGATTACATCTATGTCTCAAGAAAGGTATGGATATGGCTTTCTATCACATGATTGTTAATACAAATTGAAATTATACAACCGTAATATACCTTTAGTTAGTGTTGCTCTCCATTTCTTTACAGCAGCCAAGGCCTCCTTGTGAAGATTGAGATCCGCCATTTCTAGATGCAGGCAACTTAGATGGGGTAGTAGAGGAGTTTCTGTGAATGTTGTTTGGGAAGATGAAGGGGGTAATGATTTGTGAGTTAAGATTTGACCAAAGAAACTTGCACACTCAACGATGACATGCATCCATCCAATGTGGCCCTTATCGGTTAGGATGTCGGGTTGAATGGTCAAATTAGGTTTCAACTTGGTTTATTTGTTAAGGAATAAGGTAATCTCAAGAGCAACGCTTCTTAAACTAAGACTAGGCATAAATCTACATATCCAGTAATTAGTGGAAAATGTAATTAAATATCGTACTCCCTTTGCCCCATTTCAATCTGCGCAATATGACCTTCAATGGTTGAATAAAAAAATGTATGTTTCCTGAATAATTTTTATTGAGGATAATTAAAACTTGAGAAAAAAATATTATTACGAAAATATATGTTATGACAAATCTAATAAGGTATCACTCAATAGTATTTATAATAATATACTAATTCAAGTGTATTGTCTAAGTTAAGAAGTTTCGACTGAATGAATTATTAAATTACAACTTGAATTGGGACAGAGGGAGTAGTAACATATTTGCAACCGTATAATTTGCTAATACTGTAACCAAGTATCGTGCTAAAAACTTAAAGAAAGTTAGATTTTAAGGTACCGTTTCGTATTTCTTTACAGAATATTTAATCACACTGACTTTAATAGCCTTAATATTCATGCAGGATAACCCACCTTACCAAAGGCGAACCCGAAGGTGGAGTTACATATGAACTTTATAAAAACGATTAGGTTTAATCAAAATAGTCTTTACAATTAGGGTCAAATTTCTTCATTTTCATAATCAGTGCTTGGTTAAAACGAAACAAACTATATAATATAGCAACCGTCGTTAAAATTTCTCTAATTCGTAGTATCATGTCCAAATTGATGATTGGATGACCTTTGGCAATGTGCATGTAATTGTTATGTTGTTTTGCTATCCAAACTATATAGGTAATAGCATCAACTGTATTTTAGATAAGGCCTTGTCGAGTTCAGCTAAAATGGAGCTGATTTGAGTGGAGCTGAACCTATAGGGGATGAGAGGAAAAGAACACAGTCGGGAAAAGTTAAGTTGAGTTGATTGGAGATAATTTTAGTATAGAAGACAAGAGATTATGTTCAAAGTAGCTGAGTTGAGTTGGTGGGAACTGAAATAACCTGAATTGATTGTGGGATAACCTAAGCTTCGTATGGGAATTTCAAAAAGAGGTAATCCCAGAAACGAGAAGTGAATGCGGTTAAATGTTTTTATAAGTTCTATTGGCACAGTTTTCAATTTGTCCGGGTTGGTTATGTTTAGAATCTATATGTATTTAAAATGTGTCTCCTAACATCCATCCTTTTTGTAATCATATGGGCGGGTGACTTAATTTTTTATTTCATAAGAAATATCTTCTAATTGTTTAATTACATACATACTAATTTATAAATTTTTTACTGAACTTTCGATATTATATGTTATGAAAATGTCAAGTTGGAGAAGTTTTCTTTCAAAAAAAATGGTTGAAAAAGTACTGCACATTGTTATGCGTTTTAAGTTCTAACATTCATTATTTAAATTCAATATAAAATTATAGGTAAGCAACTGTGGACAGTCCGTAAGCATATGGAAACCCCCTCTTTCCCGAGCAATTCTTTTGCATTTATACTACTACTAGATAATACCAGTGCCAAAGCACGGATTTATGATTGAAATTATAAAATAAAAAATAATATAAATTGCTAAATTTTACTATATTTATAGGAGAGTACTTGATGAGTGTCTAAAATAAATTCATATATTCATATATATATAATAAATTAAATATATTTAAATAAAATTAAACTAAAAATGACAGATATGGAAGCTTAAATCTTCCAGACAAGTTTATTCGGAGTTAAGAAGTTATACATACATGAGATATAATGAACAAGGAATGTTGTGTTGAGGCAGCGTTAAGTTACCTATAAAGGGATGTTGTATTGAATTGAATAACAAAAACATTGTATAAGGGCTTATTGAATACTATGAGAATAACATTTTAATTTTTTTTATAAACTTATGAAGCAAGGTTCGGAGATGCCACTTGTCAAAAATGTTTCTCTATCAGCTATATTTATAGGTACATATGCAACTTCCTGGTTGAGTGTCAGTTTGCAAGTTCGGTAGACAAGTTGCACCCTCGCATTTTACCACGTCATCTGTCAAAAAATTAATACAAGTGGCACACCCCACATTTACCTCATGAAATGTAAAAAATTAATTGCAAAATAAATACTCTTTAAATGTAATTAACAATTTCAATGCAGATCTACACCCCAAGATTTTCAACCCTCTTCATTGAGGTGTAATTAGTACTACACAGTGTTTAATATTTCTGAATTAAATCTACATTAATTACCGTGGGAAGCAGAATAGATGAAGTTCTTCTTTCCAATAAAGTTCTCCTAACCCCTGCCAAATAATTAACCCATCTAGAAAGAACGAAAAGACTGTCAACACGGGACGAACACGCCTTCATCATTACGAAGACTGTTCCGTGCTCCACAATCAAATCAAACCCACTAAAGACTCAAGAGCTCTCTCATTCCACCTGACAATCTTCGAACACACTCCGTCAAACAAAAAACCCATCTTAACTTAACTCTGCAAATGCAAGGTAAGTGTGGGATTCGAAAGCTGAGCCTGTCATGTCCGACGAAATCCGCCGAAAAGGTAGCCTTTGTTTGGTCATTACCAATGATACTATTCATCTGCATGGTTTTTTTATCATCTTTGTGTGAATAAATCATGCAATGTATCGTAATACTATGTATGTTTAATCAATGCTTCAGATGAGAGGATTAGTGATCTGTTCCACCATATCATATCGGAGGAGCGCATTATGCACCAATACTAATCTGTGATTGAAGCGCTACAAAATAGCGATGTAATGTTGTCCAAATTCTTGACTTCCTCTTAAAGTTAACCCTGGATTTTTTTGCTCAGGTTATAACCATTTCTCCTTGCGGGTGGAATAGGTTACATGTTACATAGTGTGTTGTAGGACTATCAATAACATGTGTGAGACGACAATCATCGAGAGGGTATTCATCCGATTATCCACCCCCTTTTTTAAGGGCTGGTCTTTTCTTACTCATTGAATGAACTTATTTTACCCGTAGCTAGAGAGGCGTCTGAGTCAAGCACGTGACAACGTCGTGGATACTGAGATGGTTGTGGCTCAAGCCAAGCTCCTCAGAGCTGTGCACATGCAAATGGAAAGAGATCGGGTCAATGAGACGTGAGGGTATGAGATGTTGCTTTTTTTTATTATTTTGGAACAGTTATTTTGCGTAGCAAAGTGCACTAGCTATGAAATTTGCACTTTAGTAGTACTTGGTTGCACTGTAGCACGTGCCGGCCCTCGTCTGTAAAACAATAGGTATGTAGGACGATCATTTTACATGCTAAATGATAATTCATAGTCCGTATGTAGCAATACACTCTGGATATCTCCGTGATGAAAATAATTCATGAGATGAAATGAGCGTCATATCGTACTAACTATGTGATGGTTTCAGAACAAGATCTCAAATAGTAGTTTAGGTTTGAATATGAGTGTTAAAACCCCCAAAATGGTAAGATATAAATATGTCGTGATAACCCATGAAAATGATATTGAAGGATGACAACATAAATGATATTATTTTCCAATATTGCTGGTAGAAGAAACAACATAAATAAGTTCCATTAGACATTAAAAATCGGAGAACTGAATCAAAACTAATGGATATATACGAAATATAAATCCGAACATGTAGTCAGATTTATCTAAAGTTTCATCCATTTTAGAAATTAAATCTCCACAACATACCGTGTTTAACTTGTTGTGTCTCAGTTAATTGGAAGATGGTCTTTCCATAAGCCGTAGAAAGACCAAGATTTATACTTCATATTATAATAAATGTAGATAACATTATGAGGTTGCATTAATCATGTCATATTACTTGTAAATATTGCACGTTGCATAATACATTTTTAATATTACAACTAAAAATTTTTTTGTTATATTAATTTAATTAAACATTGGCTTTCCATAAGCATAGGGCAAGACGGACATTCCAATACTTAGCAATAATGTTATACATCTATCAATGCTAACGGTAATATAATATATTAAAATGTACTGTTAAATAATTTTTAATAAAATTTTCCTAATTTCTTTTGCTATACATGTACGGAGTACGTTAATTTTTTGGTAAAGTTTTCAGGTATTTTTTTGCAAAATGTACCATTAAATAATGCCCTCCAAGTTGACTACTACCTCTGGTCCAAAATTTTATTCATAAGGTTTGACTTGAAAAAACCAAAGTCAAACCCTATTGGTGGAATACTCATATTATCTGCTTTCAATCCATTGGTAGTTTATTAACGATTTTTCCTCCGGCCCAATTCAAACTTCACCTTTTAACTTTTAACAGCTGACTTGAAAAATATTTGTTGGTTCCTGATCAAATGTGAGGGAGTGACTGAGAGTCTAAATTCACTTAACCTTCTATCTCTTTCGATAAACCTCCACAACAAAAGATTTTGGTTACCAATTAAGCTCTATAAATTTTGGATAGAGAATCCTCTACTCCATTTGCTTCTCGAAGATGTAATCGATGTTATATTTGACTTGAGTGAGCCGCTGCCAAATGAGCCTTAAATATTACACTTCCATGGAATATTGTACTATTTCTTCACCATTCTAACAAGAATTTCTGAGTCACTTTCAGTCTCCAACCATTGGATTTGAAGCAAGATAGCTAATTGTAATTCGTGCAAGAGTGCTGAAATTTCTGTGTGCAAGCTTGAACCTACGTTCAAAATCTTTGTTGAAGCCACAATTACTTCACCAGTATGATCTCTGATGATGCATGCTGCACCCAGGGGCGAAGCCAGGATTTCAAAATCGGGGTGCACTTTCAAATATTAAAAAAAATTTACAATCAAAATAAATAATTAGATCTTAATCAAGTTATTTTACAATCAAAATCATAATACTCAATGTCTAAAAAGTTCAATACGACACACTAAATAGTCACTCGTCGAGGTTTCATACTTTGAAACCGACTTACAATCGTACTTGGACTAACATCCAAGGCCAAATCTTTCTCCAAATAAGTAACCAAACTATCATTCAACAATTGTTCTCCCATGCTATTACGCAGTTTATTCTTGATGAAAGTCATTCCTGAAAAAACTCTTTCCACACTTGTTGTTGCCACTGGTAGAATCAGAACCAACTTTAAAAGCAAATATACTCTAGAATGAGTCTCATGCTTTCTTGTCTCAACAAGTTTGACAGAAAGCTCATTTAGAGTCTTCAATGCCCAAAATCTTTCATCATGTCGCATATCATCAACGAAAGTATCAAGTGAATGTTTTAAAACCATCAAATCAACACTTGAAAACTCATTAGGATAAAACCCAGCAAGTTGGACAAGTTTCGATGTATCAAATGATGAGAACCGATTAGTAGGATTAAAACATGACATACAGATAAGTAAATCCTTACTTTGCTTGGTAAATCGGTCTTCAAGTTCTGATAATTGTCGATCAAGCACACTGTTAAAAACATCGACTTGAAAATGATGAAGATTTGTAATTCTTGGCCCTTTACCACGAAACATCCTTCTCCCCGGAATGACATACATATCCTCCATGTTTAGCATCTCAATGCCATGCTTAGCCACAAATAAAGTGACTTGGTCGAAGTGATCATTCCATCCATCATCTCTCATTCTTTGCAAACTTCTCTTAGTTACATCAACCAAACTCATTGCATTCACAATATCTTGATCCCTCTTTTGCAAGGCCAAATTCAACTCATTTGTAATCCCAAAGATAGATCTCATCAAGTGTGCCACAAAAACAAAATCAAATGTCATCAACATGTGAGTGATTCCACATGCTTTATGCTTCTCACTTTTTTCCTTAGCTTCATCTGCTATAGCATCAAGAGACTCGAGAAGTGGGCGAAACAAATCAAGAACATTCAAAATAATTTTAGAGTGAGAACCCCAACGAGTATCACCAGCCCTAGCCAAGCTCTTCTCCTGATTTAAACCGCTACCTGATTCAATGTCACCAATAGATAAAGCATCAACAACTCTCTCTTTCTGCTTCTCCCGAAGAAATGCTTTTCTCTTTGGTGAACCACCCACAAAACTAATCAAAAGGGGAAGCACCTCACAAAATAACCAACTAGCATCATCATTATCTTTAGCAACGCTGACAAGTGTTAATTGAAGCTGATGAGCAAAACAATGAACATAATATGCAGACGGGGACTCATTTCTAATCAATCTTTGAAGACCATTCAATGACCCTTGCATATTACTAGCTCCATCATAACCTTGACCTCGAACTTTAGAAAGAGGTAAAGAATGATCCATAAGCAAAGATTTAATTGCTTCCATTAGGGTCAAAGAAATAGTATTCACAACATGTATAACACCAAGAAAACGTTCTGTAACTTCACCATCTTTACTAATGTATCTCAAACAAAGAGCCATTTGTTCTTTATCAACTATATCAGCAGACTCATCAGCAAGAATGGCAAAGAAATCATCTCCAATTTCATCAATAATCAATTGAGTAGTCTCTATAGCATGTGCTTGTAAGATATCCTTTTGAATATCAGAAGATGTCAATTGACAATTACCAGGAGCATTTTCTAGGACTACTGAGGCAACTTCAGGTCTACCCTTTGAATGAAATTTTAGAAGTTGTATGAAATTACCTCTATTCAATGAATCTAAACTTTCATCATGTCCACGAGCGGGCAACCCTTGAACAGAAAGCCATTTCATGCATTCAATGGAAGCTTCCAACCTTATTCTGTACTGCCTTTTAGTTTCATCGGAATGATTAGCCAAAGTAGAAGGGAGAGAACCTTTTTGATTTTTAAAAGCTTCAAGTTCTGTCATAGCAACATTGTGATGACTGTTAAGTGCACCAACATGTCTCTCAAGAGAATCCGGTTTGCCCCAACTCCTGAAACCACCACTAACAAAAACATCAGATCCATCGTCATCATTCTTGAACAAATAACAAGCAAAGCAAAAAGCAGCATCTTTTTCAACACTATACTCAAGCCAAGCTTTGTGAGTTACAAACCATCTCGGGTTGAATCTGCAGTTTTTCTTTCCACTTTGTGTAAGAGGAAATTTATGACCTACAGGTTGACAAAGAGGTCTATTCACATAAGCCCTCCTAACTAGTTTTTTATCATCGGGATGGAATGTACTCATCAATTTTCTTTTTCCCGGATCTTGAGGGAGATTCAACAAATCAATATCAGTTACTCTTCCCTCCTCTCTCAACCTTGATGTACCCTCCCCTTCTTGATTTTGAGGAATGTCCGAAACCCTTGTTTCTTCGGGTGGAGAATCATTCAATTGAGGAGAAGAATGCAATACTTCTTGAGATGATGGAGTTTGTTGAAGATTTGGGCTAGAACTACCTTCGTCCCCTTCTTTAGGAACTTTTGAGAAAAAACTTAAAATACCACCACTTTGTTTCCTTTTCATCCTGGATAAAATAATTAAGTTAAGCAAAATAACAATTTAAAACCCAAAATTAAAAGATTCAAAACTCCAACAAGATTAAACTCAATGGAAACACAAGCACATAAACCCCAAAATTTTGTTCTAGTGAGATGTGTTCATCTTCAATACAAAACTACAAATCCATCGGAGTCCGATTCTCACAATTCTAGGAACAAAATATACCCCATGTTCCTTAATTAAATGTCCTTCATATTGAGAAGTGAGAACCATTGAATCAAATATTATATTTACCACAACACACATACACACAAAAATGTCAAAAATACAATCAAAATCTTACAATTAATTGATCAAGACGTTGGGAACTTTCAATTAGATACCTTTCAAATTGGAAATCATTGAATCAAATACCACAATAACCACACATAAAATTTTCAAAAATACAAACAAACCTCACAATCAAAAACGTTGGGAACTTGCAATTTGGGAAAGTAGGGAAAAATAGAGAAAGGAACCTTGATAGGCTTGATTAATAACGCCGAGCAGAAGAGGGATGAGCCGATGAGCAGCCGAGGCCGAGCAGGGAGCAGTGGCGGCTGACCGAACAGAAAAGGGAGGAGATGGGCATGGGCGGCCGAGCAGGGAGCCGGAGATGCCGAGCAGAATAGCAGGGAGATGGGCCGTGGGCGGCCGAGCAGATTGAGCAGCCGAGGCAGAAGATGGAGGTCTGGCCCTGGCCGTCCGTCTGGGAGGAGAATCAGGAAATGGGTGCGCTGAATAAATTTCTCAGAGTCAGGGGTGCACAATTAAAATTAAATCATTTTTGCCCCATTAAAAAAAATTTTAAAAAAAAAAATCTGGGGTGCACGTGCACCCCAGGTTCCAGTGCTCGCTTCGCCACTGGCTGCACCCGAGCTACCATTTTCAAGATAAGAACCATCAAAATTAAGCTTAAAATGAGATGGTAAGTTCCATTTGATGGTTCTGATTGGTTTCTTAATTGGTTCTCTCAGACATAACCACATTGGATAAATAGTAGACAAACCTCATTTCAAATTCAATCTAAAATCAAGTAGGGTGTCATTTATCTGATTAAAGATCGTTCTAATTATCAAACTTGTGCTTGGTTTAGTCCCCACAAAATTAAATGTGCATCTAGCACACCATAAGAACTAAGTAACTACAATTTAATAACTCGAATAAGATTGGAAAATGCAGCATCATTAATTAAGGGGTTTCATTATAAGTAGAATTTGTCAAGCAGAAACATAAATTTATTAAATCCAGTCTAAAAAACTTTGTCAATAGTGTCTCATATTTGTTTAACCTGTATGCACTACTTAAAGCTATGACGCATTGATTCAGATTTATTAAAATAGAAACATCTAAAAGGTCGGTTAAACTGATAGTCCTCTAGAACATCTAGAAGAGAAATTGACCCGTTAATGAATTTCCAGTTCATGTAACTTATTTTTCTTGGAATTAAATTAGACCATAAGTGTTTAAATGATGGAGTTTTCCTTTTTCTTAGTCTAATTAGCTCGTTAGAAGATTTTAAGGTAAACTTTCTATTTTGTGTTAGAACATGCCTCCCCCCGGGGTCTTTATCGCAGCTAATTAACCCAAGCAAAGACTGGGGGTCAGAAAATAAGAATTTGTATTTTGCACCCTGCTCTCATTGCTATGCTACCTAGAGGGTAGTTAGTGGCAATGCTTGGGTTTGTCAATGGAGATGCTAGGTCTAATGTACCAATCAAAACACAACCTCGTATGGGTTGCCAATATGTACGAGTGAAAGGAATAGATAGTAAAGCAAACATGCAGGGGTGGGGGGTTAGTTTTGTAAACTAACAACTACTAAGCATGAAAGTCAAAATGCAAAGTACAATATTAAACTAAGAACTTAAGGAATCATTGAGCAACTTGGTCAATATAATGCTTCTATCCTCGATTCACTCTCATGGATATTTAGGCAAACCTAATAAAGTGTCCATAATACGCTGTGTGACCAATGTCATACACTTCCTCGTCCCTATCGCAGCGGGTGCTCTCGCAACCCTCCATCGACACCGCTATCGAAATTAGGGGAGTTCATCAAGGTCTGACCATTGTTGTAGGTCTATTTCTCCCCCGTGCGATTACGTCCTGGGCTTCCACCACGAATGCACTATAGGCCCAAGGGTCTTTGGCACCTTATCTATGATCTAAGGTATCTCACAACCCTAGTTTGCTACTATTCATTTTCTCTACCCAAAACCTCTCAGATAACATCATAAGACTGGTGTGATGAAAATTAAGTCAGAGCATTCTCAAATCCCCTATGCACACATCCACGTTGATGTGTTCTCCCTTACCCATTATAACAACCAGGTTTTTCTTTTCCCAAGGGAGCATCGATATTTGCACCATACATGAATATAGCCCAAAGTGTGTGCTTATATGTGATGTATTGTTCATGCATTTAAAATAATCAAGCACAATCATAGTAATGTCATGAACACAAAATTAGGAAGAACGAAAGAATCTCAAAAAGCATATAGATTTAGACCAAGCTACTACAATTTATCCCCAAGCTATAAAACCTATTCCATAGACATGGATTTCAAATAAAGATTTGAATTCCACATCTTAGGATCAAAGTAAAATAAAGAAAAGAAAAAGAGAGAGTTCTCTCCTAACTACAAAGATGAACTACAAAGGAAAATGTCTCCCAGCTACTCTTAGATATGAAGTTTGAGATTTGAAAACCTAGTAGACAAAGGTTCTATTTATAGTAATAGGAGATTGGGCCCAAAAATAAGGCCAAAATAGGGTAACCCCTAGCTCAGCCGCTGCTCGGTGCAGCCCGTGGAGTGTCCTTGATGTGGCCCACGAGAGCTGGCACGTGCCATGTCCATTCATGTGGCATGGGGCACCGGATCTAGTGCGTGGCGTGAATCTTCAAGAGGTGCGGGGTGTGAGGCTTTGCGCAGGCCACGTTTACCCCCTGTGTGGCCTGCGTCCTCTAGTGTGGGGTGCCATTAGGGTTCTGAATATGAAGGTTCTGATCCGAGCTTGTGGCCGTTGGTACGGGCCGTGGTCAGGAAGGGTGCTCGCTCATAAACTTTGGCACAGGCCATGTGATTTCCCACACCCCACTGGCTAGTCTTGGCATATTGAGCTTGGAATGGTGCGGAACACCAAGAACGGGGCATCCCGCACCTATACTTCACCGCATAGAGGGGTCTTCTCTTTGTGCTTGCGGCCCATGGCATCTGGTGCAGGTCGCGCTTTAGCCTCGTACTGGTCTTATTGGCTTTGGTTCAAGAATTTTGGCATTCCCGAATCCCTTAAGGTTTTTGAGAATGCTTCTAATATCCCTTAGAAAATAATTGTTTCACCCTACTGTCCGATAGATTCATAATTTTAAATCCCATCCCTATCTTAAACATTCTTCCTTCTCAAGAAACACTAATTCTCACACACACTAGGTAAAACCCGAAAAATGAAGCTCTCTTCCAAAACTAGCAATTTTTTCTTCTTTTGAGTGAGTCTTAAAAGTCATAGCTTCACTAATGTATCCATTTTATGTGCATAATTTAGTACTTTTGTGCTCTTTTATTATCAAGAGTGTGTATTACCATGAATTTCTCTTAGGAGAAGTAAGAGCGACTTTACGCTCTTTTACCTCTTCTAAGTGGATTTTGTGTGGAAAAGGAAGAACATGGAGGATTGAAGACCGGAGGCCATTGAAGATCACATTTCGAAGACTTTGAAGACTTGCTTCAAAGATTTGAAGACTTGAAGACCGGAGGCTGTTGAAGATAATATTTTGAAGACTTTGAAGACTCTCTTCAAAGATTTGAAGACTTAAAAATGAGAGAGATTATTGTGATGATGAGTGCTTGCCACAAGAAGAAGAAAAGAAGACAAGGTTAAGTTCTGACGCCCGTTGCGAGTCACAATGAACCTGCAGCAAGTCACGACGCACGGGTGGCCAGAACCTAACCTTATCCTTTTTGAACTATAAATAACATTCTCTTTCCTCTCATTCATAACTTCTTCTTGTTGTGTTTTTGTTACTATTCTAACCCTAGTTTTTCACCATTTTCATCTTTGATTTCTTTTGAATAATGTTTGGTTTGTTAGCATTAATTAGTATGAACTCTTGTAGCTAAATTTAGTTCTTGGGAGCAATTGATTGATGCTTCCAAACTTATGTAGCAAGATTCTATATTTTCTCATTTTAAACATTTATTGGAGAGCATTTATTATGCCAATAATGTTGTGTTTTGCCTCATTTGTACCATGGGTTGTTTGAGTATATGAAATGTTGGTATGATTGAAGTGTTAAGTTGTTAGGAAAGTTACAAATTTCTTAGCTCATTTGACATGAAATCCAAAAACATGGATTTAGAACTTGTTGTGTATAATGTGTGGTGATTCTTGCTAGATGAGTATGTTAATGTGGATTGTTCTCATGTTTAACCCATAGATGCAAAGAAAGGTTGAACCTTGAATGTGGTTTGTTCTAGGTTTAACCTAATAAATGCTTTGTTTGGTTAAATGACTATGTCTTTGGTAGAAGGCTTGTTGTTGTCAAACCTATGGTCTTTTGGGTGAAATTCCATTGATGAAATACCTCTATGGTGTTGTTTTCCTAGGGTGATAATCAATGAGGTTTGCAAATGGTCGTCGCTTGTCTTTGGAAACTAATATTAAGAAGGAATGAATGTTGATCTTTGAATGAGAAGTGATAGCATTCCCAATAGACAATAAATGTAATTGAATGAGTGAATGAATCAATGAGCTATAGGAAGTTTGGAAGTGGAAGTCGATTTCCCCTAAGGCTCCGTTAATTGTTGTTTTAATCATCTATTTAGTGGTTGTTGCATGATTAGCATAGTTCTCTTGCTTTTCTAACTTTTGTCGTTCAATTTGATAATTTAGGACCAAAAACCAACCAACCCCCCCAAACCATTTTACATGTTTTTATATGTATCTATATATGCTTATATCTAGTATGTTTTCTCCTATATATGTTTAAACACTTGGAAAGATCCCTCTTCTCGTGGACGACCCCAACTTGCCATTATCTACTTAATTGTTTATAGGAAGCACTAGGGCTTAAAAATATAACTTTGAGAGGTACAACGGCAACCTCCCATTCGCATTTTGGGGGAACCATTGGATGCTTTGTCTGTATGTGCTCTATTTGACATTGCGATGGTGTTGTTGAAAGCATAATTCTTGAATGAGTGTGTGTTTTTGAGAAATTTGTTTTGAATGGAATTACGCTTGGGTTTCATGTTTTTGGATGCAGGATTTTTCAATTTCATTGGAAATGGATTCATGGAGTACCACTATTCTCCCTACCTCACGAATGTTTTGACATGATCTTTGTGCATTGAATACTTTCCATGGGAAAAGTGTGGGGAGGGAGTAGTGAGCCCTTAGGGAGTTTTCATTCTTGGAATTCCTCGATGCTTTTCATGATTTGCTTTGGTAGTTGTTTTTCTTGTTAGTTTATGATATTGGTTTTTGTTTGTTGAAGGATGATTTTGGATGGACATTTAGTTGTATGACATGCTCTGCTAGGGATTTCTAGTTTGCATAGGGTAGGAATTTTTAGGAAATTGGTGGTGTATTTTTATTTTTGACTATCTTTTGTAGTAAAAAGATTGGAAAACTTGAAAAAAATGAAAACAAAATAAAAAAACCTAGACAAGTCAAAAACCTAAAAGGGCGACTTGGGTAACATGAGGAAAAGCCGGATCGGTCGAAAGGCCTAGATAAAAATGAGAGGCTAGGCTCGGCTAGGCTTATGAGCCTAGGAAAAAATGAGAGACCGTGTGGAAAAAGGTGAGAAGTGAGTACCCTTTGTGTGTTAAAGTTAGGATGAAAACCCGAAAGGGCTCCTAGGCTAAATGAGAGAAATTGAGAGAAAATAAAAAAACTAGGTTGAATGCATGCTTCCGCGGTGGATTTTGGGGAGTCTGATTTGCTTCATTATCCATGCATTAACCGATGCACTTGACATACTTTGTAGTTACTTTTACTTGGTGGATTGCTAGTATTAGTTGAGTTTACGTGACAAGGGGTTTAGACGGGCAAGTTTATTTTCTTATCTAAATCCCGCATTTTCTAGACTTAATTGGTACTAATGCACATATTGTATCCACATGCTCCTTGGTCTTCCTTGTGATCATCTTTAGTAGGTCACCCATTGGCACTTTTTGTTTACATTCTATGTGAAGGCCGTTCGTAAGGGCGGTAGAAGATATTGAAGGTTTTTCGCAAGGACGGTAGTAGAGACGAAGACCATTCACATTCGAATGGTAGTAGAGGAAGGCCACGATTATCAATGCCTAGTAGAAGGAGATTGAAGCCAAAGATAGGAGGCAACGGAGTTTATAGCAGTCAATGAAGAAAAGGGGTCATATTCTGATGAGTTGTGCTTCAGTCCGAGAACGATCCAAAAAGAATCAGCATTCAAGGATGGTTTGGTTGGATTTTTCTTCAGGAGTACTATAAAATTGACTATTAAAACTTTCAAATCAAACTAACGATTCTCCTGTAGCAAAGGAAACAAGTTCACCCGGCCGAAGCATCGATGTGTCAGCGCGAGCCGTGCATGGTTAGGCACCAACGGCCTGCGCAAAAAGAGACACCTCGCACCAAGGAGACCAGTGCAAGGTATTGGCACGGCCCATGCCAGACACGACAGGCCACTAAGGATGAATTAAAGATCCCTTTGTGCAGCTAAGTATGGGCACGGGACGTCCCATTCTAGGTGTCAAACACCATTCCAAGTCCATTATGCCGAGACTAGCATGCGGGATGTGGAAAATTACACTGCCCACGCCAATTTTTTAAGCAAAGAACTTAGCATGACCACGGCCTATGCCAACAACCACGGGTGCTGATCAAGACTTCAAGATTACCAGTTTGACGGAGCCCCACAGGAGACGACGTAGTTCGTGCAGTGCCAGACATGATCCCCACCAACCCTTGCACCCTACGCCACTATAAAGATCCACGCCACACTCAAGAACAAGTTCCCTACCCCCATGAAGCAATGTGACCCATACCAGGCCTTGCACCCCGCACCGGGCGGGGGCTGAGCTAGGGTTTACCTTATTTTGGCCTATTTTTGGCTTATTTTTAGGCCCAATCTCCTACTACTACAGATAGAACCTTAGTCTACTAGATTTTCATATCTTACATACCTATATCTTATTTAGAAGAGTAGTTTGGAGATTCTCTCCCAAGGAAAATTTATCTTTTCATCTTTTATTTTTCTTTGATCCTAAGATTTGGAATTCAAATTATTTGAATTCTATGTCAAGAGAGTAATTTCCATAGCTTGCGGATAATTGCAGTGACTTTGTTTTGTCTATATTCCTTTTGAGATTCTCTAGTTCATCCTAATTTTGTGTTCATAATATTATTGTGATTTACTTTTGAGTTTGAATACATGAATATCACACCACCTATAAGCACAAAATTTGGGTTGTGTTCATGCTAGGTGCAAATATCGATGCCCCCTTGGGAAAAGAAACTTGGATATTTTTATGGGTAGAGGATAATGTGTCTGTGTAGGTGTGTGCATGAGAGATTGGAGGTCACTCTGATCCACTTACCATTGCACCAGTCTTAGCTGACTTTGTAAAGTTGTCTGAGAGGTTCCGGTTAGAGATATCTTAATAATAGCAAGCTAGGGTTATAAGAAACCCTAGTATCATAGATAATGTGCCTACGACCCTTGGGCCTAATTGATAGGACCCAAGGGAAGTAGTTGCATTCTTGATGGAAGCCCGAGACGTAATCGCACATGGAAGAATTTGACTTAACACAACGGTTGGGCCTTTTTGTACTTCCTTAATTACGATAGCGGTGTCGGTGAAGGGTTGGGAGAGCACCTGCCGTGATAGGGATGGGGAAGTGTATGCCATCGGCCACACCACGTATTATTGACACTATTAGGTTTTTTAGATCTTCATATGAAAGAATCGAGGATAGAAGCATTAGATTGACTAATTCACTCAATGATTTCTTCAAGTGATAGCTTAATATTGTATTTGTGTTTTTACTTTCATGTTTATTAGTTTTTAGTTTGCAAATTCTAACCCCCCCCCCATACTTGCATGTTTTCTTTACTAGTTTTTTCTTTCACTTGTACGGATTGATGACTCGTATGAGGCTGTGTTTTGAGTTGGTACATTAGACCTAGGATCTTGTGGACAAACCTAGGGCTTACATCTAACTACCTTATAAGTAGCATAGCAGTGGGAACATGTGCAGAACTATAAATTCTATCTTTCGGGTTTAACGACTACAGGGGGAGGCAGGTTATGTAGGTCTCACCATGTATGCTTTGGCTAACTTCTCTATGTTTTACCCTGTGCCCGATCTTCCTAAGTTAGCTAAAATCCTTTGTGTGATCGCATGACCTAAATGTTGTGTTAGCAGACCAACCATACCTCCCATAAATAATTTTTCCTCTCTTCATGTTCCCCATTGCTAAACATTCCTGCACAAATGACCCACCAAGTTTGGGTAAAAGTTACCCTCGGGTGCCATTTCCCAAAGGCAATGAACATCCAAACTTGAGCATTGCATCGGTTCACCATGGTAGAAAACACCTATAGCCAACAGTCGGTGAGCATAATGGTATTCCGGGTAAACCAGGGTGGTACTCTTGCAAAGGTTCTTCCGGTCAGTGCCCGTTAGTTTCACCCAAAAGCTTCCAAGAGAGAAAGGTAACCCTTTTTTGGTGGGCTTTCTGGATCTCCTTACCGTACCTCCACCCAAAAGCACACGCTACCTCCCGATGGGTTATCTTGTACTCCTTATCTCCAGGTTGAACTTGATCACCTTGTGTCCATCATCATCTACGACTGCCCATAGAGTAGCTAGGAACTCTAGGGTCCACCTAATGTACGTCTTGGAGTGTTTCTCAAGAAACACCTCTAGACCTACTCGGCCTAATAAGTAAATGACCGACTCGAGTAAGCCTAGAGCCACAAGGTATCCTTGCAAGCGAATCCCATCTCAAGAATACTCCTCTTTGGCTCTCTCAAGTTCCTCCATCTCTGGATTGAAGTTCTGGAAATGTTGGATAAAACCATAAACTCCTCGGTCACAAGCATGGGGTTTTGAATAATAGAAGTAATTAGCTCGGGGTTTGTACCTTTCGCCGACTTCTTCCTCTTCTTACACTGAATTGAGTTGACCTTCTCTGTGTAATTATTTTTAGGTGGCATCCTTAAAAAATGAAGACAAGAGTAGTAATATGATCATAAACAAGGCATGGCCTACAATTCAATAAGACAACATTCTCCCAAATAACCCAACCATTCATAACATAATAATCTAAGCATGTGGGCTATTCAAACAATAACATTCCTCATCAAACAACTAGCTCATGTAAGTTTTCACCAACCCATCTATAAGATCATGCAATCAAGATTCATCCTCTCCTAAATCACCCAACAATGAAGAACATATCTTTCAAGCATAATAGCACATCAATTCTTCCAACTCTTTCTTCAACACAAGATCATGCATTGAAACTCAAACACATATCTTATAAACATGCACTCATTCAAGAACCATGCTTTTAGTAACACAACCACAATGTCAAATAAAGCATATAAAAACAAACAGTTCAACGGGTTACTCAAAATTTGAAGCTAGGATTTGTGAAGAAAGCTTCAATTTTTCGAGTTTCATCAAGAGTGTGTAAGAGGGAGTGTTTCTTGAGAAGGAAGAATGTGTCAAATGATAGAATTAGGTGGAGAAATGTACTATGGGATTTGAATTTCAGCCTATTTGACTAGGGCGAGAGGTACATTTAGGATAAGAATGAAAATTTAAAATTCTCAATTTAGGGGACAATAGTACAAATCAATTAACTCCAAGGGGTATTGGAAGTATTTTAAAAAATCCTAAGGAATTAGAAAATTCTAAAATTCTTTAACCAAAAAATGTATTTTTGAGTTTGAGAGTCATAATTTTCAAAAACTTGCATTGTTGGACACAGAAAAATCGCAAAATTGGTTTTATGCGCAAAATATGCCTGACACAAACCATAAGCGCCAAACATCTAGACACGAATTAGAGCCTCACTCCAAATTTTGGGCATGAGATAGAGCCTCACGCCAATCTTCTCAACAGGATGCTTAGCCCCGCATCAACCTTCTTGGCACGAAGAATAGCCTCGCGCCGAGCACCTCAGCACGAGGCATCCACCAAAAGTTTCTCTAATCCTTGGTTTTTTTCCTCTTTTTGGAAAAACATATGTCACCTTTCAAATATATCTCAATTCAAACATAACCACAAGTATTGAGCTCAAAATTTCAAACCCAAAAAGAGTTTCATCTCGAAAATCTGCATAGCAAAAAAAGAATCACACAAACCCTATATATTCTTTAATCAAACCACAAAAGTAAAAGAAACAACATATATTTATTGTCGTCCTCACGACTTATTTTCTTCTTCATGCACTCTAGTTAGAAATACCCACCTGTGGGTCTCCGAAATCACCATCGGTGACTCCACCCAGTGAAGAGGTCTCCACAACATGCCATCCTTACCTTTAGACCTCTTGTCCGCCATAAGAAATGAATCCCCATGTCTTGTTATCAGCTATAATTGAGTCTGTGAATGTCCCTTTGGGGTTTGAGAGAGGTCGAGGAGGTTTTAAACTCTCGACCATCCCCCTTTCCCACTGAAAATTGGTTAGCATAGAAAAATAATCTAGTGCAGACATATTATCCATCACATTATGCAATTAATCGGAATTATCATCATTATCATCAACATGGAATTCATTCAAATATTCATGCTCATTGGTTACTAAAGATGATTCACCATGCTCATCACATAGGGTTACACCTTTGAACATCAAAGAAGACTTTGTCGAATCTTGCCTAGCTTCGTAGATATCAAATTCCACTTTATCCATGTCATCTTCTAGAGTTAAGGTTCCCAAGTGGACATAAAAGTAATGGAGGTGCACTTCCACCGTACGCCACGTCTAGGAAATACATGTCCGCCGGGAAAACCAATTTTCTAACTCGCACCATCACATCCCTTACTAGTCCAGGAGGATTAGCTTGAGAATGATCAGCAAGTTGGACAATTACTCTAGTATCCCTAAGCTCGCCTATTTCTAGGCATTCATATAGACTAAATGGAATAACATTAATGGATACACCTAGATCTATAATGGCATGTTCCAAGGTTTACCATCTAAAGAGATGGGAATAGAAAGCATCCCGGGGTCATTGCATTTCTTAGGTAAGTTCTTATGATTCAAAATGGTGACTCCCCCGATTTTCAAATTTCCTAATCTCTTAGTTGGCCTACGTGTTTTCTTTGTGCATGCAACTTTAACAAATTTAGCATATGCAGCCACATTCCCAATCAGTTCCAAGATTGGGATGGTTACCTCAACTTTTTCAAAGACTTTTCGAATGTTTGCATCATCGGCCACCACCTTTGGCCGTCCCTTCATTGCATTTGGAAATGGAGGTGGAATAGTGACTTTTGCCTCAGGTGGTGGAAGTTCCTTCGAGGGTGCTTCCTTGGCCACAATCTCCTCCTCTTCGAAGTGTGCTTTGGTAACCTCCACCATCTTGTTATCTTCTTGCATTATTTTCTTCTCTGTTTCGCGAACTTCCTTCCCACTTCTCAATTTAAGTGCACTCACATTCCTCAGATGAATCTCCTGTTGGGAAGGTAGTTTTCCGAACTCCTTGGCTTCAAGTTGGTTTATCAAGGTGGCAAGTTTCCAAACATGAACTTCAAGGTTTTTGATACATCGGAAAGCTCCATTTCCAATGTCCTCAATCTCTCACCTTGTACTCACCGAGAAGACTTCATGTTTCTTCCCCAATTAATCAATGGCTTCCAAAATATCATCCCGTTCCAAATTGTAGAGTGAAGCATGATTGTTAGAGGGGTCTTACCTCTAGGATATGGTTGAGATGGAGCTTTTCCAACCCAGTATCCTTGAGGTTGGTTGTCCTCCCTCCATTGGAAATTAGGATGAATTTGAATAGGGGTCCAGCCTTGCATATCTTTGGTTTCTCCGGAACCCTTGTGGTTGATCCCTAGCAAACTGTGGTCTTTCCCGGTTGTTGTAGTCAATTTCCTTCACCTCTTGTAAATCATCTATGACTTTGGGGCATGCTTAGTAGTTGTTGTTAAGGTTGCAAACTCCATACACTTGGACTTGATGCACTTTTCCTCGGAAAAGATCCTTCATCATGAAAGAAAGAGCTTGGACTTGCTCCTCCAACTTAGGTGAGTGTGTGGGGTTATCAAAGACCTTCACCCTTGACCTAGTACTAAATTTCCACATATCATTTTCCATTTCTTCAAAGAGGGCCATTGCATTCTTAGGGCTCTTGTTCGCTATCAAAAAATTGCAAGGGACATTCACCATCCACATATCTTTATCACATAACCCCTCAAAGAAGTAATACACCAAATTCCTCTCATTGAATGGGTGGTAGGGGCAACAAACTAGTAGTATCTTGAAGTGTTCCTAATAATCATACATACTCTCGGTAGCACCTTGGGTGATGTTTAACATCGCTTCATCAAACCATCCAACTTGGACACGTAAAAATACTTATCTAAAAACCTCCACTTCACGTCCATTGGAGAGCTAATGCATCCCAGTGGCAAGTAGTAGAGCCAACCCTTGGCACTACTTTGATGGGAAAATGGAAAGGCTCTTAGGTTGTAGTCATCTTCAAACACTCCTGGGGGCTTCATGTTCATGAACACAAAATGGAACTCCAAAAGATGTTTGTTCGGATCCTCTCCCTCCAATCCATGAAAGGTAGTAAGAAAATGGATAATGCCGCTTTTTAGCTCACAGCTCACATTGGCGGGTAATGGCGGGAAGGTGATACATAGAGGCTGAGTCTCCAGGTTGGGTGCCATGAGATCCCGTACGGTGCGATTGTCTTCCGCCATTGATAGCATATCTTTTACTACTACTTTTGGCTTTAGTTGAATTTGTTCCCTAGTTCTTTGCCTCTTTCTCATCCGACCACCTGTGTTCTGAGTCGGGTAGTGTAAGACGCCTGGATTAGTGGTACGTAGGGATAACAATACCCTTAAAAAAACACTTGCAAACAGATAAAAAGGTTTAAAAAATAACTATCAACAACTCCAAAAAAGAATTAACAAATTAAACAAACAAAATAAAATATAAACTAAGTACTTCTACTAACACGTTATTCCTTAATTGATACCTGGACTGTTAGCATCCCTGGAAGCGATGCCAAAATTCAGACCTGCCTCCTCTGGGGTTCATTAATCATAGCTAATTAACCCAGGCAGAGGCTGGGGTTCAAAAGATAAGATTATCTATTCTGCACCATGTTCTCACTGCTACGTTACCCAGAACTTAGTTAGCGGCAAGCCCTAGTTTGTCGACAGAGATGCTAGGTCTAATGTACCAATCAAAACACAACCTCGTATGGGTCATCAATCCATATGAGTGAAAGGAATAGCTAGGAAAACAAACATGCTGGGGGGGTTGGTTTTGCACACTAACAACTACTAAGAATGAAAGTGAAAAAAGTAAAGTACAATATTAAGCTAAGCACTTGGGGAATCATTGAGCAACTTGGTCAATCTAATGCTTCTATCCTATATTCATTCACATGGATATTTAGGTAAACTTAATAGAGTGTCCATAATACATGGTATGGCCAATGGCATACACTTCCCCATCCCTATTAGAGCGGGTGCTCTCACAACCCTCAATTGACACCGCCATCATAATTAGGGGAGTACAACAAGGTCTTACAATTTTTGGAGGTCTATTTATCCCCCGTGCAATTAATTCCCGGGGAGTACAACAAGGTCTGATCGTCGTTGGAACCTTATCTGTGATCTAAGGTATCTCACAACCCTAGATTGCTACTATAATCTATCTCCACCTAGAACCTCTTGAAAAACTTTACAAAGTCACCTGAGACTGGTGCGATGGAAAGTAAGTCAGAGCATTCTCAAATCTCTCGTGCACACTCCCACGGAGATGTGTTCTCCCTTACCCATTCTAACAACCAGGTTTCTCTTCCCAAGGGGGCATCAATATTTGCACCATACATGAATATAGCCCAAAGTGTGTGCTTATATGTGGTTTATTATTGATACATTTAAAATAATCAAGCACATTTATAATAATATCATGAACACTAAATTAGGAAGAACTCAAGAATCTCAAAAAGCATACAGGTTTAGACCAAGTCTCAGACATGAAAATTTACTCCCTAGACATGGAATTCAAATAAATATTTGAATTCCACATCTTAGGATCAAAGAAAAGAAAAGAAAAGAAAAAAAAAGAGAGAGTTCTCTCCTGACTACAAAGAAGAACTACTAAGGAAAATGTTTCCAAGCTACTCTTGGATATGAATTATGAGATATGAAAACCAAGTAGACAAAGGTTCTATTTATAGTAGTAGGAGATTATCAGCCACCGCCCGGAGTGGGGCGTCACTGATTGTATGGCCCGTGGAGTGTCCTTAGCGTGTGCCGCGTGGCCAAGCATGGGCCATGTATATTTATATTGCACAGGGCACCAGATCTAGTGCATGGCTTAGATCTTCAAGAGGTGCGGGCGCGAAGCTTTGAGCAGCCACATCTACCCCCTGGCCTGGGCTACGTTATTTAATGTGGGGGCTCCATCAGGGTGCTGAAAATGAAGGTTGTAATCTGTGCCTGTGGCTGTTAGCATATGCCGTGGTTAGGAAGGGTGCTTGCTTATAAACATTGGTGTGGGCCATGTGATTTCCCACACCCTGCCAGCTGATCTTGGCATATTAAGCTTGGAACTGCGTGTGATGCCAAGAACGAGGCATCTCGCACCCATACTTCACTGCTTTGAGGGGTCTTCACTTGGCATCTGGTGCGGGTCGCGCTTTAACGTCGTGTTGGTTATCTGAGTGCGGGAAAACTCCTTTGGCGCAGGGTGTTGGTGCCAACCAATGAGCGGCGCATACCGACCTATTTATGCCTCGGCCGGCTAAACTAGTTTCCTTTGCTACGGGTGAACTGTTAGTCCTATTTGAGAGTTTTAGTAGTCAATTTTGTAGTGCTCAAGAATATGAATCCAATAGATCCATATTTGAAGGCTTATTCTTCTAGGACCATTCTCATACTTAAGCATAACTCATTGGACCACAATTCTCAGTTTATTCGTTTGCCACTTTGAAATCTCTTGCCGCCTATCCTTAGATTCAATCTCCTTCTACCATGCATTGATGTTCGTGTCCTTCATTAATTACAATTCTAGTGTGAATGGCCTTTGTCTCTACTACCGTCCTTGCGAACATCCTTCAAAATCTTCTACCGCCCTTACGAATGGCCTTCACATAGAATGTACACAAAAAGTACCCATGGGTAACCTACTAAAGAGGATCACAAGGAAGATTAAGGAGCCCATGTATACAAGATGTCCATTAGTACGAATTAAGTCTACAAAACGCGGGATTTAGACAAGAAAGCCAAACATGGCCGACTAAATCCCTTGCCACGTAAACTCAAATGATACTAGCAACCCACCAAATAAAACTAGCTTAAAAGTATGCCAAATGCAACGGTTAACACATGCATAATGAAGTAGATCATGTTAATTTCCTAGTCAGTTTATCCTCATAATCTAAAAATAATGTAGGGCGAATGATTTGGAAGACCCCTAAACTCTTTCCATCGTTCAACTTTGGACCCTTTTTTCCCAACACTTTTGGCCCCTTAACTAACAAAATTGCTGAGTCCCGACCCTTCTGTTTGGTCAATCCATTAAAGGTAAAGTCAATACCATTAGTTTTCAAATTCTTAACAAAATGGAGGGTAAAAATATATTTGACATTAAATTTAATTACAACCCAGCCCTTACTCTTCTTTTCTTCTTCAAGCCCTTACCACCACCCCACCCCTTCCTTCCCGTCGGATCTCAAACCAAAATCTCCTGCCGACGACAGTGTGAACCGCCACCGCCGCCATGAACTTTGATGTCTTCCTCATCGATTTGTTTCCTCATCGAAAGGGAAATGAAATTGCAAAAAAAAACATTGCCCTTTCTTTCCCTCCCACTGCCACTTCCAAAACCGTGGTTTCAAAGCCTGCGCCACCACTCCAAAGTCGACAGTAGGGGCGGTGGTTGCACCTCCTAGAGCTGACCATTGCCCGGATATTCCAGCTGACTACAGAGAAAGAACGACATATAGACCATCGGTTCCGGCCTCAATGAAGTCACACCGGCTCCGACAGTGACCCCAAGCCCACCACCACAGTCAACCCAGGGGGAGGTGGCCGCCGAGGTCGAGCTCAACATTGAGATAGAGGTGGAACCCTGAGGTATGATTTTGGGGAGAAGGTTTTGGATTTCACGTGGACAAATCTAGGGATATCAGTGGTTGGAGAGGAGTTGGATGTGATGGATTTAAGGAGAGGGTGAGATGGTGGGTATAATAGGGTGGCAGATTCAGGAGCTGGAAGGAGTAAGGGGAATGGGAATGGAGAAAGAAAAAGAAAAAGGGGAAAGGGAATAAAAAAGGGAATAAAGGGAAAGAAGAAATATGGAAAGAAACTGGAAAAGGGAGAAATGCCTGTTTTTCCCTTAAAATTGATGTTTTGATCAAATTTAACGCTTTGACTAAATGAAAGGGCCACAAATTAGTAGTTTTATTAGTTGAGGGGCCAAAAGTATTATAAAAAACTGAGAGGTGGGGGCCAAAGGTGAACAATAAAAAGGTTCATGGGCCTATCCGGTCTTTCCTCAAAACATTAATGTTGTGATTTGGCAAATGAGTACTGGTTTGATTCCATAGAAAGACTTGTTTGGGATGAAATCTTAAATTGAAATATCTTAGCATGGTAGGTATGATTTACTTAGTGTTTTATCTATTAAAGGACAAACATAAGTCTAGCTAGCCAGCCGGAATGAAATTAAACCTTTGCCTATTTGAATTTGAGTGTTATCCCGAGCAATCTGTTGGATTTGTTTATTATTTGCCATGATTTTTAAAAAAAAAATTGGGTGTCAATCATTGACCACATTGTTTGAGATGGGAGATATTTTTCTGTTGAACCATAAATTTGATTGAGAAGTTTTTAGTTAATATGTTTAGATTTTTGAATCATAATCCATTTTCCTCCGGATATGAAAGTTTGGAGTATGATCTCCATGTTTTTTTCTTTTGTGTATTTTTGAGTTAGAATCTAATTTTTTTAAAAAAAAATTGGCTAGGGTTTTATGGATTTGGTTTATAATTTACTTTGTTGGTTTCAGTTATGTTATTATATGAATGGGAATTGTAACGATTACGTGTTTTATTATACTGATTTACAAGCTGGAGATAGTAATTTATCTTATCAGGAATTAAGTTTTGATTTGATTGAGACATTTGTAGGAAATATGAGTTTTTTTGTCACAATTCCCAGCATTCATAGCAGTCATGGCTAGATTTTCTGGGATTTCACTTGGCATAATTCACAAAAAGTAAACAAAAATGTGGAAAATGTTTTTGGCTTGCTCTCGTTGGGCAGATGTGTATTGGAGCACTGCAAGAAACAGAACCTTTTACCTTAATTTTGCAGGACTTTTTTCCTTGTTTTTAGTCAAAAAAAACTGAGGTAAATACAACCGAAGTAAAAATTATATTTTGTTTACCTCTGTTCAAAACCTAGGTAAAAATTATATTTTATCTCGGTTTTCAACCGACGTCGGTAGGTTTTTCCAGTGACGTCGGTCAAAGAAAGAAGGCCGACCACATGAGACCATAACTGCGACATCGTTAGGATCAACATCCTTCCACTTGTATGCGTTGTCGTCCAATGCAAGAATGTAGTCAATGGGAGATGAAATGTAGCGATGTCATTCCAACTGATGTTGGTCCAAATAAGAGTGATATCGCACGTTGTGGGGAACACACGTTGTGTGTCCTGCTGATATGAAACGCTGACGAAAATGACGTCATTTTGATTGACCGGCGTCGCCTACGAAAAACAACGTCGGTTAATATGATGTCGGTCATGTGTCATTTGGGCACCAGTTTGCGCGATGTCGCTGACCAATCGGTTAGACTTCATTTTTTGTACAATATTATAATATTTAATATTTGATGACACAACTAAGCATTCGTCGATAGCCATGACATATTATTTTAAATGCGATAAATCGTGAAATGTTAAAACATCATACCACATTCAATTGTTGTTTAATTAATGTAGGAAAGAATGACATGTTCAAACCAACAAAACTATAACATATGATACAAATATTTTTTTTAAAAAATTAAACCATCCGTAGACGGGGGAAAATATATTAGGCCTTCCCAAGCCATGAAATAGACAGAAATGAAAGGACAGTGAGAGAAGCCGTAGCTAAGTTGTGATATACAATGGTGAGTAATAGGCTCGTGAAGCAACACTTGTTGCTTCCAAAAGATGAAAATAGACCGGCAAATCGTTAGAGGGTTACAAAAGCTCTTAATCTATAGCAGAGATGATGAAACTTATTAGTGAATCTAGTTAAAGAAACACAAGGCAGTCCGCATCACCCCACATAGATTAGTAGCATATCCTCTACTGACCGGGAATGTGGTGAGAGTACCAAACTATTTGCAGCTGTGGCAGCCATCAAAGAGTGAGGTCTATATACAAATAGCTGCTCCAAAATGTGAAACTATACAGAGGGAGGAATCCCAATGAGAATTATCGGCCAAGTGATGAGGGGCAAGCTTTATGGAGAACCGAAACCTGCCAATAATGTCCTGAATCTGCATTGTAAGCTTTGAAGTGCTGCATGATCACACCCCTGATGTAAACTCCATACATCGTGCCTAATGTCAGCCATCAGAATATTCAGTTTCTATCCATCGACCTGCAATATTAATTACAATCAGTAGCATCCATTCAGCTAACTATCCGTATAGAAGGTGTACCCAATTGATCTAATCTAATCAGTCCCTGTACAGCATTTGTTAGACTCTGAAACCTAAGAAAAGAGGAAGTTGTCCGATTTCTTAAGCAATCTTTAGCTAAAGTGTCTGCTACCAAATTTGCTTGTCTATGAACATGCATTAGATTGATTCCTCCCAAAAGTTGATGAATCTCATCTGCTAGTTGAAACAATTTCCATGGCGCTTTAGAAGGATCAACCACATATTTTACAGCATTAAGGCAATCAGATTCCAAACAATAAGAAAGGTTTGGTTCTATACCAGATTGTAAAGCAAACCTAATTGCAATCATTTCTGCCTCCAAAGAAGAATAAGCAGGAGAAACAATGGTATGAGCAGCAATAAAACCACCCCTGCCATCTCTGACAATCAAACCTATTCCACTCATGTTAGTTTGGCAACACCAAGCAGCATCAGCATTAAGTTTATACCCAGTGCATGGTTTTGTCCAAGCAATTTTATAGATTTCTTGTTTCGGAGGTTGTTTGATCAGTGGTAGAAAAGAATGATGAGCAATGCCCATATCCATCCTAGAGGCAACGAAGATCGGCTTTGCAGTGAACATATAAAAAATTTGGGTCCTTATGTGAGTTAGGACTAAACTAATTGCTGGATTGATAGAATCGCGCAAACATTTATTCCTAACTTTCCACAAATTCCAGCATGTTATTAAATCAGAGGATTGAATCATTATAGTTTGTAATGAACTTATTCCATTATAAGTAAGATAGAAAGAGAGTCTATCCCATATAGATGGAAAAGCCCTGTCCATAATTCCCATAAAAGAATGAATCTATTTCCAAACTTGCACAGCAAATGTACATGAGTTGAAAAAGTGGTCAAGAGAATCTTCATGCTTATGACACATATAACATCTAGAAGGCATTGAAATTCTCAAATTATGCAGAACATTATCGAATGGTAGAAAAGAGTTCATCAGTTTCCACATGAAGACAGAGATCTTTTTTTTCAATTCTAGAACTCCATAGATATTTAAAAGAAGCAACATTACCTCTTTGATTCCTGAGCAAAAAGTAAGTTGCTTTGAATGAGAACTCACCCTTGATTCCTGGTTTCCATATAAGTCTGTCTTTTCTGTGAGTTGATAGCTTGGCTTCCTGTAAAAGAGAAATGGCATAAGTAGGAAGTACTGGATAGATTCTAGAAATCATGAGTGATCTATTGGTAATGAATTCAGAAACATTACAGGTAGCAGGAATATCAACATTCATTTGGTCACACAGATCCTGTAAAGGCCCTATATCTAACCAATTAGCAGTCCAGAAATTACAATCCCCTGTTCCTATTATGACTCTAGATTGGGATTCTGCCCAAGCATTGATGAAACAAATCCTCTTCCAGTTTGATGAAGATCTGGAAGATGGTGGCAGAGATGCAACAAAGTGTGTCCATAGAGCTTCAGCCTTTTGATATTTCCACCAAAGCTTAACAGAACATGTATTAATAATGGTGGTTATTGATCTAAAACCTAGACCATTTTGGATGGTAGGATAGCATAGTGCATCCCACTTCCTCCATGCTCTTTTAGGAATTAGATCATTAAACCCCCAAAAGAAATTGCTCAGATTTTTTTCTATGGCTGATATGACCTGCTTACTTGGTTTAAGGACTGACCATATATGCTGGGGAACCAAGTATATACATGATTGTATAAGTGTAATCTTTCCTCCAGCCGAGAGCCACCTATTTTTCCAACTACCTAACCTACTCTCTATTTGTTCAAGTAATGGTTGGAAATATATCTTCTTTGCTCTCCCAGTAAAAATGGGAACTCCTAAGTATGTGAAAGGAAACCTTCCAATTTTCATGCCTAGAGTTCTCCTAATTCTGTTAACTCTGTTCACAGTTGCATGTTTCCCTATGTACAGGTCACTTTTATTGTAATTAATCTGTTGACCTGTAACCTCCTCAAATGTAGCAAGAAAGGCCTTAAATCTGATCAAAGAATTGTTACTGGCTTTAAGAAATACCACAGTATCATCAGCATAAGATAAGTGTGAGATTTGGATTGCATTACCTGGCACACCATAGTATGACAAGCTACCATTCTGAAAAATGAAGGACAGACTTCTAGTGAAAGCCTCTGAAAAGATATTAAAAAGAAATGGTGATAGGGGATCACCCTGTTTAATACCCCTTGTAGATTGGAAGAAACCTACTGGCTTACCATTTATTAGAATAGAAAACCAAGCCTGAGACAAGTTCTTCATAACAAGAAAGATGAATCTAGCATGAAATCCAAATCTAGCAAGCACAGAATAAAGAAAAGACCACCTTACTCTATCAAAATCTTTCTTAAGATCCAATTTAACAATGCAATTAGGTTCTCTCTGCTTTTTGTTTAAAAATCTCACCATTTCCTGAAGGTAGATAACATTATCTGTAATATCTCTACCTTTGAGGAAAGCTGTTTGGTGATTTGAGATGATTTTTGGCATTAAAGGCTTTAGTCTTTCCATTAATATCTTAGAGAAAATTTTGTTAATTACATTGGAGAGACTAATTGGTCTGTAATCCTCAAAGGTAGTTGGTGTACATTGTTTTGGTATGATTGTTATCCAAGTACTACCAATCCCTCTTGGGATATTATTGACAGTTAGAAAATCTTGTACAGCAGATAGTAAGTCATTAGCAATGATATCCCAAGATTTAATATAGAATTTTGCTGTAAATCCATCCAGACCAGGGCTACTACTCTTATTAAGTCCCAAAACAATATTCTTAAGTTCAGAAATCGAAACATGTTGCAGTATTCTATCATTATCCTCCTGAGTGATCACTTTTGGAATCTGACTTAGAAAGTGAGGCTTGAATAAATTACTGTCAGGGGAATTCTCCTCAGTTAGAAGATCCTGGAAGTAGTGAATGGATTCATTCTCAATATCTTGTGCATTATCTAGCCACTGACCATTACCACTTTTAATTTTTGTGATCTTTAACCTACATTTTCTTTCCTTAACCGATTTATGAAAGAAACTGGTGTTATTATCCCCCTCCTTTAGCCATTTCACTTTTTCTTTGTGCTTCCAGAAACTTTTCTGTTCTACTAATGACCTAACCAGCTTAGCCTTTGCCTCTTTAAGTTTTACCAGGTTCTCAATTGTTGAATTCGAGTCATAAATTTCTTCTTTTTCTTTCAGGATGGATTCAGATTTTAGAACATTGTCGTTTATGTTTCCAAACACTTCTTTATTCCATATTTTCAATTTTTTTCAGCCTCAGAAGTTTTAGAAAGAAGCCTATCATTCCTGATTGCTGAATCTGAACATCCCAACTTTGCTTAACTACATCACTAAAACCTTCCCTTTTATACCAGGTATTAAGAAATCTAAATGGCCGAGGGGTAGATGTAATATCACTACCTATAGTGAGTAGCATAGGGTTATGATCCGAGGAGATTCTATTCAAAATGTGAACAGAGGAGTTAGGGAAAGTAGCCGACCAAGAAGCTGTACATAGACCTCTATCCAACCTCTGAACAGTGGGATTCCTTAACCTATTATTACTCCAGGTAAATAGATTACCCACAGTATTAATTTCTTCCAAAGCCATACTATTTATAAACTCATTAAAATCCTTCATACTACCAAGTTTCGGATTAGAAGGACCTCTATATTCATTTATCGATGTAATAGCATTGAAATCCCCAATAAAAATATATTCTGAGTGAGATATTGTCCTAAGATCCGACCAGAGAGCTTTCCTACCAATTCTAGTCCTGAGACCATATACAAATACAGCATCCATGCTTTTGTTCAGATTAATACTATTCAGTGTAACAGCTAAAAATTGCAGATTTAACTGAAATTGATATGCTAGTATTCCTGAATAGCCAAATCTGGCCATTATTAGCATGCATACATTTGTCAAAATGTAATAACTGTCTATACATATCACATTGCATATTGTCATGTTTAGGCTCAATTAGACAGATTAGCTCAAACTTGTGTCTGCTTATCAAATTATTGAGCCTTAGCATGGAAGTATCCATTCCCCTAAGGTTCCAAACTAGTAGCTTAATCTGAACTGTTGTGCTATTCATAGGGAAACATTGTTAGAGCTTTTTGATCTAGTCATGATTGTATTTAACTGGGTTAAATAGGTCTCATTACTCTGTGTAGACACTTTATGTTCCTGGTTTCCCATTTTTGTTTTTCCTGACCTAGGTTGAAGGGGTACAGGAGTTACCTGGCTTACCTGAGTAGTATCAGTTTGAGCATCATTGACAACCAATGAGGAGTTTGTTTTATCACCCGGACTAGCATCATGATCAGATATGTCTTCATCCTCGAGTGGCAGGAATCTATTCTGCCTGTCTATGTGTTGAGAGAGAATGAAACTTTTAGCAGCAAGAATAGGGTTAAATGGTGAGAAAAGATTACCCCGTTTGCTAGGAATATCATCCTTAGCAAAACCTTTCTTAGTGATTAAATTCGGTGGAGCAGATAGGGACATCTTGTACAGTTTTGCAGAAGACTGAGGACTGATGATTGTGACCTCGGGATTTTCCTCCTGAATCTCCCTTGGATGTCCATTAATGTTATCCTTCTGCTGGGCTTCAGTGGACTGATTTAGTATCAAGGATTGAACTTCCACTAGATTTTCATTCCTGTCATCTGGTTCTAGACTCAATTCGACAGACTGATCAGGCAATTCATGTATCTCATGGGTCCTATCTACCCCCAGTTTAGGAGAAACAGAACTCTCCAAATGACCACCCTCCACAACTGATACTGCCTTCTGCTTGGGGATATATTTAAATTTCTGAGCATACAGAGTCTTAAGTTTTTCATTTGCAGAGACTCCCGAACCCCCAGCCTTATTGTGCTCATCATAGATTGTACTTATTCCATCATATATCAGATTTTCTTGACCACTCTGTTGGTTCTTGTTTTGAGTTATTATCTTTTGTTCACTTATGACCTTATTAACAGGTTTTGATTTATCCACCCTATTATTCCTTGGTTTCTTGAGTTCCGGATGTAGATAAATACAGAGATTATCATCATGCCCTATGGATTTACAGTGGTGACAGTAGAGTGGGAGTTCCTCAAATTCAATTGGGAGTTTGACTACATTGTACTCTATTCCATCCTCTTCAATTCCCACCCTGATACAGGATGGTTGTTTCTTTTTTAGATCAATTTCAATACAAATCTTAACTGCAGAGGGTCTAGATAGAGCAGCAGTAGCTGCATCCATTTTGATATAATTACCTATTTGATTCCCCATTGATTCTATCATAGCAATGTTGTAAAAGAAGACAGGGACACAGGGGATTGTAACCCAAACTGGTACTATTGAGGATTCAATTTCAGGATTAAAATCAGTATTCCATTTAATAACTTTCATTGGTACTTGGTTAAAAACCCACTGACCTTTAATCCATAGCCTCTGATAATCTTCCTTATCTTGAAATCGGATAAGGATGTGTCTGAAATCGATTGAACCCAATTGAAACTTACCTTTGAATCCCACTGAATTGAAAGCATCATTGAGTACAGTCATTGATGGCTTGCCTCTTGCAAATTTCCCGACTAGGGCATTGTTGTAATGGGCAGCGAGAGTTTTCGCCTCTTTCTGAGTTACCAGACAAGCAATTTCACCCTTATATAGTGTTTTGGGTACTATTTCATGATTTGAAGGAAGGGAGGTATTGAGGGGTGGTGGCCGATTACCTAGTGCTTGCAGAAAGGTTTTGGCCGCCGTGCTACCACCGTGGCCAGGCGGAGGAGCCGCCATAGTAGGAGTAGGAGACTCAGATATATGACCGTTAAAGAGCAAAACAGTAGAAAGAAGAGAAGAAGGAGATGGTATGAAACGACAATATGAAGGGCATTTTGGTGAGTGCGTATTTCGCACCAAATTCGCACCTAGGAACAGTGCAGATCCAAGTCAATTGTGAAAGATTACAAAAAATGGCGATGGTGAAAAATTGACTACATGTTACAACATATTGAAATACATAAGTTTAATTTGAAATTGACTATTGAATTTTATTGAACCACCATTTTCTACGTTGCACGCCATTAAGACTGTCAGGACGACGAGTAAAATTACAAGTCATTCCATCTCTATGTTGAAAGTCCATCGATAACTCTCCTTGGTCCTATTAATACCAATACATAGGAAACAAAATTTATGTTAGAATTGGGCAGTCCTCAAATGAAATACACATAATATAGTAAAACGTAGATGACACTAAACCCGAGATGGAAAAAGTAATAGAACTGGTTTAAAGTGACGTTGCATGAGCGAAATGCCGACATTGCAAAGACCAACACATCAGCAACATTGGACATTCATAGACATGTCAATCCCGAGTTCTATGCGACGTCGGTGGGAGGTCGTTATCGTACCTCTCAAAGTTAATATTTATAAGCCCTAATGCTTCCTAAAGGGGGGGGGGAGGTTGGTTGGTTTTTTGTCCTAAGTTATAAAATTAAAAGACAAGTTAACTAACGAGCAAGGTAAACATGCAAAGCATGCAATATGATTAAACCAATAATTAACGGAACCTTGGACGTAATTGACTATCACTTCCAAGCCTCTTATCTATCATTGAACATGAAACCTATTTATTACTTTCACTGCTTGTTGTGAAGACTAATCTTCTATCCTTCTTAGATAGTAGTTTACTAGAGTGAATTCCACATCTCTTGTCAAACCTCACCAATGACTCCCTTAGTCAAAACATGACTAAAAGTATCCCATTGATGATGTTGATCACGAAAAATCAACAAGCTTGGCAACACTTATAAACACTACACCGTGTCTAAGCATTTAATCAATCTATGCATTTACACAAGATTAGTCAAGAACGTTCAATGTTAATAGACTTCTCTCATTTGCTACAAGGAACAAACATGGCAAAGAGTTCAACATTATCATATTTGCCTAGCAATTATCAACCAATAAGCATAATCAAAAGATTTTAATCATGCTCTTGGATTTCCTATCAAGAAAAAGGGGAAATCAACCCACTTTCCCAAACCCTAACAAGCATATCATACAAGTACTTCATAAACTAAAGCTTTCAAAAAAACATTAATGACATTAACAAACACATTCAATGCTCCATAAATGCACAATAGTAAAGGTATTAAATAGGCTATGATGTGTTCTTAAGACATCGGCTTGGAAGCCTTGGTAAATTGATCCCAAGAACTAATTTAGCTAATACAAATCATACTAACCTTCATAGATGAATTTATATATAATCAAAGAGGATGAAAGAAAATGGAGAACTAGGGTTCTTTGATGAGGAAGTTCGGCCAAAGGGAGAAGATGAGAAATGTGTGGTCAAACATTACTTTTATTGTACAAGAGAGAGGATAAGAAAACAAAAAAAGTAAAAGTGCCACAGGATTCCACCCGGGCGGGAATGGCTCACCCGGGTGGTCTGCTCATTTTCACCCTTGTGTCGATTCCACTTTGCTTTGATGCCTTGCCTTCAAATCCTCGATTCTTCTTGTCTTCAATCTTCAAAGTTAGTCTTCAAATCTTTAAAAAGGTGATCTTCAATGGCATTCAGTCTTCAAGTCTTGATGTTCTTTCCTTGTCACACAAAATCCACTTAGAAAAGGTAAAAGAACGTAAAAGACACTCTTACCTCTTCTGAGAGAATTTCAAGGTAAAACACAAGCTTTAGATGACAAAAGAGCACAAATGTAATTCCAAAAAGTCCCAAAATATGCACACAAAATGGACACATCAAACCTTCCTGCACTTAAACCTTACTCATCCTCGAGTAAGAAAAGATTCAAGCACACGAAAGAATTCACGTATCCACATCCTAACTAATATTCCCCCAAATAAATACCTCACAAAACTCTCAATATCATACATCCCAAAAGTTAAGATCAAATGAAAATTCCCCCACAATCCCCATTTCTAAAAAAACACAAACCATATCAACCTTTCAATTCACTAATAAGTCTCAAAAAATCTTCAAATCACAAACTGACAATCCCAAAACCAATGGAACAAAGTGAAGTCAAAAGCATGCATGAAGTTTAAACACGTACTTCACTTTATATCAATATATCATCCCAAAAATGAAGTATATCAACAATTAAGAACTTCATACATTACTTCATTTTCCACGCTAAATTATCCAACCTCAAGAAGTCCCATGATGTTAGGATACCCAATCCATCTATGTATCAATTGCAACCCTATGACTCCAATGCCGGCAAATGAGTAAAATTGTAGCACATTTTTTTGTCTCCTTCTCTCTTTTTACCCAGGCTGCCCTTTAAGGTTATCGGCCTATCTAATCCCCCAATGTTGCCTAAATTTCCCTCTCGGGCTTTCAACTTAGCGGGTTTCTTTTTATATATTTTTAAAAAAATTCATTTTCTATTTTTTTTCAAAATTTTCAAAATTTTTCGTGTTTTTCCAATCATGAGTAGCTAATTATATACATGTCAATCATGAAACCCCCCTCCCCACACTTAAAATCATAATTGGCCTCAATGTAAAAAACCTAAGGCAACAATTTTCAAGTATATGGTCGAAGAAAAAATGACATACAAACTCTTGATATGACGATTCTCCCAAGCTCTAAGAACAGACTAGCTCCAAGAACAAACTAGCTCCAAGAGTCCAACGAACAATTGACAACATAGAACATCACCACAAAAATTGCCACACACAAAATCAACTAAGCACAAACACCCATGATTGTGAAAGGGGTGACTAGGAAGAACACCTTTCCAAGTGAGTCCAAGCAATTCATTGCTTCCCAAGTGACCAATTAACCCAAGAACAAAAATCCCAAAAAGTTAGGGTTCTTGGATAAGTTTTGGATTTGAAGATTTAATGGGTTGTAGGATGGATTTGATGAGTGGAAATGAATGTAGAAAGATGGGTGAGTGTGGAATGTTGGTGGAAAGGATTGAATGTTGGCTAGGAATTGTGAAATTTAGAAGATGGAGATGGGTTATTTGGGGGAGTTCTTGAAATGGAGAAGAGAGGAGATGGAGAAGAAAGAAATGGAAAAAAGGAAACATTAGGGAGAGTAATCAAAAATTATTTAAAAAAAGTGCCCGCGCGACAGGGGCTTGGCCGCCCGGGTAGGAATGCTCCCAGCATCTCACGGTTAGCCCTGCTATTCTTTCTTAATTTTTTTTTGATTTTTTTTCAATTCCCTTCTTTCCATGGTTATTTTTCATGCTCTAAAATTATCGCTGATTCTCCAAAGCTCGGCCTATTTTGCTACAAAATCATGGGAAATCACAACCGCCATAGAAAAAAATAAAGTAATGAAAAATAACAATAAATATCAAATTGAAATGACATTGATGGAATATCACCAAAGATTATCTGGATGATCAAAAACAAGTATATTTAGCATCGTTGGCACAACTTACTCCCTTCCTTGGAGCTTACTCAAAAAACAAGCCAAAGTGTTTGGTCTCCTTTCCCCGATCCGGGTCAAAACATGTGGGATCCACATCATCTCCAAACAAGACTTGGTGCACCATGGCTAGGGTCTCCTTTTGTTCCCTTAGCATTCCCAATAACTCACCTTTTTCTTTCACGGTGATCTCAATCAAGTGAGCATTTGGGGGTTTCTCTCCTTCTCTAAGGGATGAACATTTAAGAACTTTTGGTAGTGGTTTGCACTCTACCACGAAGTATTCTCAAGAGAAGGTGGGAAACTCACCCCCATTGGCTTACCTGTGGACACATGAAAGGTGCCGAATGTTTCTTTCCCAAGAGAGCATTAACCATTGTTGCTTTCCTTCAAGTTAATACTAACAAAATTTGCAATCAAAGCATCACTCAAAGCAAAATCTATGGCAACATTTAAGGAACTACCATTATTGGGCTCAAATATATCTTGCTCTATATCATAAACAACACTAATTGTTTGGCAAGAATCATATTTACTCATATGCTCAATAGAATTGTTAGTGTCAAATTCTATCTTTCGCCCATTAAATTACATGGTTAAACTTCCACTATGCCCATCAATTATTGTCCTTAAAGTCTTTAAAAATGGCCTACCTAAGATAATAGGTTTAACACTATTACCATTTTCCATTTCAATAACATAAAAATTGACGGGGAATGTTACGGAGCCCACTTTCACCAACACATCCTTCACAATAACTTTTGGATATGTACTATAGTGGTTGGCTAGTTGGATAACAACCCCGGTTTTGTGCAAAGTGCCTAGATCTACACTTTCATACAAGGAATATGAGATCACATTAATGGAACTATCTAAGTCTAGCATGGCCTTGTTAATACATTTTCATCCTTTCTTACAAGGGATCGTAAACATTCCCGGATCATCATATTTAGGAGGCATTTCATCATCAAACACGGCGGAGTCATATTCACTCTTTACACTCTTTTTGTTACTCTTCAATTGTTGTTTCCTATTAATGGTACACAATTCCTTAAGAAATATAGCATACCTAGGAACTTAATTTATAACATTTAAGAGTGGAATGTTTACCTCACATCTACGAAAGACTTTGTAGATTTCCTTGTTGTCCTCCTTTGTCCTCCTATCCTTTAATGCCTCCGAAAATGGTGGATCATGCACAAAGATAGAGAGCTCCGCCCCTCTTTCGAGGTTTCGAGATTTGATCCCAGTCTTGCCACAAATATCTCCACCTAAATTTCTTCTCCTTTGCTCTCTTTGGCCAACTCCTCGGCCTTCTTCTCAAAATCCTCCTCTTTCTCAATCACCCGCTCAACAACAACCTTGCCTTGAGGCTCCTTCACTTCCTTCCCACTCCTCAATGAAATTACACTCACATTTTTTCAAGGTTTAATCTCTGGTTGGGAAAGGATTTTTCCCTATTCTCGGGCCTTCATCCGGTTGAGAACTTGAGCTATTTGGGTCATTTAATTTTCCAATTTCTTGATGCTCACCTTGGCTTCATCTTGTAATTTTTTTCCTTTCTCTGCGCACATGCTCAACCTATGAATGGCATGCATCGCCTCATCCTTTGACAAGCCCGAGCTCTCCCCTTGACCTTGGGGCTTGTCTTGAAGCCTTTGGTATTGTTGTTGAGGAGCCCTTCTCCGGGGCATTCTTCTTAGGTGGCATCCTAACAAAATGAGGACAAGAGTGGTGATATGATCATAAACAAGGCATGGCCTATAATTCAATAAGACAACATTCTCCCAAATAACCCAACCATTCATAGCATGATAATCTAAGCAAGTGGGCTATTCAAACAAGAACATTCCTCATCAAACTAGTAACTCATGCAAGTTTTCACCAACCCGTCTATAAATCATGCAATCACAATTCATCGTCTCCTAAATCATCCAACAGTGAAGAACATATCTTTCAAGCATAATAGCACATTAATTCTCCCAACTCTTTCTTCAACACAAGATCATGCATTTAAACTCAAACACATATCTTAAAAACACACTCTAATTCAAGAATCATGTTTTTAATAACACCACCACAATGTCAAATAAAGCATATAAAAATAGAGATTTCAATGGGTTACCCAAAATTTGAAGCGAGGATTAGTAAGACTCACAAAAGAAGAAGCAAAAATTTCTAATTCTTGGAAGAAAGCTTCATTTTTTTGAGTTTCACCAAGAGTGTGTGATAGGGAGTGCTTCTTGAGAAGGAAGAATGTGTCAAATTATAGAATTATGTGGAGAAATGTACTATGGGATTGGAATTTCAGACTATGTGACTAGGGTGAGTGGTACAATTAGGATAAGAATGAAATTTTAAAATGCTCAATTTAAGGGGACAGTAGTACAAATCAATTAATTCCAAGGGATATTGGAAGTATTTTCAAAAATCCTAAGGAATTAGGGAATTCCAAAATTCTTGAACCAAAAATGCATTTTTGAGTTTGAGAATAAGAATTTTCGAAAACTTGCATTGTTGGAACAAAGAAAAATTGTAAAATTGGTTTTATGCACAAAATGCCTGGCACGAACCATAGACACCAAACATCTAGGCACAAATTAGAGCCTCGTGCCAAACATCTCAACACGAAGCTTAGCCCCGTGCCAACCTTCTTGGCACGAAGCATAGCCTTGCGCCGAGCACCTCAGCACGAGGCATCCACCAAAAATTTCCCTAATCCTTGGTTTTTTCCCTCTTTTTTTGAAAAACTATGTCACCTTCCAAATATATCTCAATTCAAACATAACCACAAGTCTTAACTCAAAATTTCAAACCCAAAAAGAGTTTCATCTCAAAAATCCACATAGAAAAACAAAATTCACGCAAACACTATCTATTCAATAATCAAAACACGGATGTAAAAGAAACACCATATATTTATTGTCATCCTCACGACTTATTTTCTTCTTCATGCATTCTAGTTAGAAATACCCACCCATGGGTCTTCGGAATTGCCATCGGCAATTCCACCCATGATGAAATCGTTGTGGAGAGGTCTCAACAATGAGCCATCCTTACCTTCAGACCTCTTGTCCGTCATAGGAAATAAATCCCCATGTCTTGCTATTAGCTATCATTGAGTCTGTGCATGTCCCTTTGGGGGTTTTAAGGAGGTCAAGGAGGTTTTAAAATCTAGACCATCCCCCTTTCTTGCTTCAAATTGGTTAGCATAGAAAAACAATCTAGTGTAGACATATTATCTATCACATCATGCAATTCATCAAAATATTCATCATTATCATCAACAAAGAATTCAGTAAAACATTCATACTCATTGGTTACCTAAGAAGATTCTCCATGCTCATCACATAGGGTTACACCTTCGTATAGCAAAGAAGACTTTTTCAAATGATGCCTAGATTTGTAGATATCAAATTCCTCTTTATCCATGTCATCTTTTAGAGTTAAGTTTCCCAAGAGGACATCAATTTTATACCTAGACGTTTTAAGAAAATGTCTTCCCAAAAGTATTGGGGAAGCACTTCCGTCATGCGCCATGTCTAGGACATAAAAGTCCGTGGAAAAAACCAATTTGCCAACTTGCATCATCAAACTATCTGCAAGTTTGACAATTACTCTAGTATCCCTAAGCTCACCTATTTCTAGGTGTTCAGATAGAAACGGGATAACATTAATGAATGCACCTAAATGTATCATGGCATGTTCAACATTTTTACCATCTAAAGATATAGGAATAGAAAACATCCCAGGGTCATCGCATTTCTCAGGTAAGTTTTTATGATTCAAAATGGCGACTCCCCCCATTTTCAAATTTCCTAACCTCTTAGTTGGCCTACACTATTCCGACTTGTAGAATGAAGCATGATTGTTGGAGGGGCCATACCTCTAAGATATGGTTGAGGTGGAGCTTATCCACTGTGGTATCCTTAAGGTTGGTTGTTCTCCCTCCATTGGAAATTAGGATGATCTCGATGCCTTGGGTGAATGAATTTGCATAGGGGTCCGGCCTTGCATCTTCTTTGTTCACTTGGAACCCTTGTGGTTGACCCCTAGCAAATTGTGGTCTTTCCTGGTTGTTGTAGTCAATTGCCTTCACCTCTTTTAAATCATCTATCACTTTGGGGCATGCTTCGGAGTTGTGGTTAAGTTTGCAAACTCCACACACTTGGACTGGATGCACTTTTCCTTGCAAACATTCCTTCATCATGGAAGCAAGAGCTTAGACTTGCACCTCCAACTTAGGTGAGTGTGAAAGTTCATCAAAGACCTTTACCCTTGACCTAGTACCAAATTTCTGCATACCATTTGCATTTTCTTCAAAGAGGGCTATTGCATCCTTAGGGCTTTGTTCGCTATCGAACCATAGCAAGTGGCATTCATAATCCTCATATCTTTATCACATAACCCCTCAAAGAAGTAATACGCCAAATCCCCTTTCTTGAATTGGTGGTAGGGGAAACAAGCTAGTAGTCTCTTGAAGCGTTCCCAGTAATCATACATACTCTTGGTAGCACCTTGGGTGATGTTCAACAATTGCCTCTTTAACTCAGATGACTTGGATGCCTAAAAATATTTCTCTAAAAACCTCCACTTCATGTCTATCGAAGAGCCAGTGCATCTCGGTGGAAAGCAAAAGAGCCAATCCTTGGCACTACTTTGAAGGGAAATGGAAAGGCTCTTAGGTTTTAGTTAACTTCAGACACTTCCAGGGGCTTCATCTTCATGAACACCAAATGGAACTCTGAAAGTTGTTTGTTCGGATCCTCCCCTACAAATCCATGGAATGTAGGAATACAATGGATTATGCCACTGTTTAGCTCACAACACACATTGGTGGGTAATGGTGGGAATGTGATGCATAGCTGCTGATTATCCAAGTTGGTTGCTATGAGCTCCTGTAGGGTGCGATTGTCTTCCACCATTGATAGTAAATCTTCTAATACTACTTTTGGCCTCGGTTGAATTTGTACATTAGTTCTTTTCCTCCTTCTCATCTGACCACCTGTGTTCTGATTCAGGTAGTGTAAGATGCCTAGATTAGTGGTACAGATGTGTACCATAAACTAGGGCCAACAATACCCTTTCAAATGCAACACTTGCAAACAGATCAAACGGTAAAAAATAACTATAACAACAACTCCAAACAAGATGAACAAAATAAAACAACAAAATAAAAGCTAAACTAAGTACTTGTACTAACATGTTATGCCTTAATTGATACCTAGACTGATAGCATCTCCGGAAGCGATGCCAAAATTCTGACTTGCCTCCTCTCGGGGTAGTTAATCATAGCTAATTAACCCAGGTGGAGGCTAGGGGTCAGAAGATAAGAATTTGTATTCTGCACCATGTTCTCACTACAACGCTACTCAGAAGGTAGTTAGCGGCAAGCCCTAATTTGACCACAGAGATGCTAGGTCTAATGTACCAATCAAAACAGAACCTCGTACGGGTCATCCATCCATACGAGTGAAAGGAATAGCTAGTAAAGTAAACATGCAGGAGGGGGGTTTGGTTTTGTACACTAACAACTATTAAGCATGAAAGTAAAAAAAAACAAAGTACAATATTAAACTAAGCACTTGGGGAATCCTTGAGCAAATTGGTCAGTCTAATACTTCAATCCTGGATTCAATCACATGGATATTTAGGCAAATCTAATATAGTGTCCAAAATACATGGTGTGGCCGATAGCATACACTTCCATGTCCCTCTCACGGTGGGTGCTCTTGCAACCCTCCATCGACACCGCCATCGTAATAAGGGAAGTACAACAAGGTTTGATCGTTATTGTAGGTCTGTTTCTTCCCCATGCAATTATGTCACGGGCTTCCACCATGAATGCACTACTTCTCTGGGCTCCTATCAATTAGGCCCAAGGGTCATTGGAACCTTATCTATGATCTAAGGTATCTCACAACCCTAGATTGCTACTATTATCTATCTCAACCTGGAACCTCTCAGACAACTTTACAAAGAAATCTAAGACTGGTGTGATGGAAAGTAAGTCAGAGCATTCTCAAATCCCTCGTGCACACTCCCACGTGGACACGTTCTCCCTTACCCATTCTAACAACCAGCTTTCTCTTCCCAAGGGGGTATCGATATTTTCACCATACATGAATATAGCTCAAGTGTTTGCTTATATGTGGTTTAATATTCATGTATTTCAAATAATCAAGCATAATCAAAATCATATCATGAACACAAAATTAGGAAGAATTAAAGAATCTCAAAAAGCATATAGATTCAGACAAAGCTACTAAAATATATCCCCAAGCTATAAAAACTACTCCCTAGACATCGAATTCAAATAAATATATAATTCTACATCTTAAGATCAAAGCAAAGTAAAGAAAAGAGGAGAGAGTTCTTTCCTAACTTCAATGATGAACTACTAAGGAAAAAGTCTCCAAGCTACTCTTGGAAATGAAGTATGGGATATGAAAACCTAGTAGACAAATGTTGTATTTATAGTAGTAGGAGATTGGGCCTAAAAATAGGCCCAAAATAGGGTAAACCCTAGCTCAGTTGCCGCCCAGCGCAGGGCGTCACAGATAGTGTTACCCGTAGATTCTTCTTGGCACAGGCCGCGCCCATTCGTGTTGCATAGGGCGCCTGATCGTATATGTGGAATGGATCTTCAAAATGAGTGGGGTTCGAGTATTTGTGTGGGCTGCATCTACCCCCTGGTACTGGTTGCACCATTCAGTGTGGGGTGCCATCAGGGTGCTGAAAAGAAAGGTTCTGATCCACGCCAGTGGCTGTTGGCTCGGGCACTGGTTGGGAAGGTTGTTCAATCATAAATTTTGTGTTGGAAATGTGATTTCCAACACCTAGATGGCTGGTCTAGGCATGTTAAACATGGAATGATACGGGATGCCAAGAACGGGGCATCCCGCGCCTATACTTAGCCGCATTGAGGGGTCTTCACTTTGTGCTGGCGGCCTGTGACATCTGGTGTGGTAGTGATTTAACCTTGTGCTGCTCTTCTTGGTGCGGGGAAACTTCTTTGGCTCATGCTATTGGTGCCAAACAATGAACAGCCCGCACCGACCTGTTTATGCCTCGGCTGGCTGAACTAGTTTCCTTCGCTACGGGTGAACCGTTTATCCGATTTGAGAGTTTTAGTAGTTGATTTTATAGTGCTTGAGAAGAAGAATACAATAAAACCATATTTGAAGGCTAATTATTCTGGTATCGTTGTCATACTTAAGCACAACACATCGGACCACGATTCCCCATTTCTTCGTTTGCCGCTTTGAACTCTATTACTGCCTATCTTTGGCTTCAATATCCTTCTATCATGTATTTATGCTTGTAGCCTTCATCCACTACAATTCTAGTGTGAATGTCCTTTGTCTCTACTACCATCCTTGTGAATGGCCTTCAATATCTTCTACCACCCTTTCAAATGGCCTTCACATAGAATACATAAAAACTACCCATAGGCGACCTACTAAAGATGATCACAAGGAAGATCAAGGAGCATGTCGATACAAGATGTCCATTAGTACCAATTAAGTCTACAAAATGCGGGATTTAGAGAAGAAAACCATATAGTGGCCGTCTAAACTCCTTGTCACGTAAACTCTACTAATACTAGCAACCCACCAAATAAAACTAAGTAAAATATATGCCCAATGCAACGGTTAACGCACGCATAATGAAGCAGATCATGTTAATTTCCTAGTCAGTTTATTCTCATAATCTGGGAATAATATAGGGTGAATGATTTGGGAGGCCCCTGAACTCTTTCCATTGTTCAGCTTTGGCCCCTATTTTTTCCCAACACTTTTCGCCCCTCAAACAAATTTGTTGAGTCCTGGCCCTTATGTTTGGTCAATCCGTTAAAGGTAAAGTCAATACCATTATTTTATGAATTCTTAACAAAATGGAAGGTAAAAAAGAATTTTCACATTTAATTTAATTACAACCCAGCCCTCACTCTTCTTTTCTTCTTCAAGACCCGACCACCTCCCCGCTCCATCATTCCCATTGGATCTCAAACCTCACTCTCCTACTAACGATGGTACGAACCACCACCACCGCCACCATGAAATTTGATGGTTTCCCTATCGAAAGGGAAATCAAATTGCAAAAAAGCAGTGCCCTTTGTTTCCCTTCTATTGCCACTTCCAACACCGTGGTTTCAAAGCCTGCACCAAAAATCCAAATTTGATGGTAGGGGTGAGCCTTCCAAAGCTGACCACTGCCCAGATATTCTAGCTAACTAAAGAGAAAGAATGATGGATGGACCATCGATTCCAGCCTCAAGAACGATGGGTAGACCAAAGAGCTGGGCCTTAATGAACTCACACCGGTTCCGACAATGACCCCAAGCTCACCACTACAGGCAACCCAAGGGGAGGTGTCCATCAAATTCGAGCTCAACAATGAGATGGGGGTGGAAACCTAAGGTATGATTTTGGTGACAAGACGCGGGTGAATCTAGGGATGTCGGAGGTGGGAGAGGAGCTGGATGTGATGGATTGAAGAAGAGGGTGAGATTGTGGGTGTGGTGGGGCGGCAGACTCAGCAGCGTGAATGGGTACGGGGAATGGGAAGGGAAAAAGAAAAAGAAAAAGGGGAAAGGGAATAGAAAAGGAATAAAGGGAAAGAAAAAATATGGAAAGAAACAGGAAAAGGGAGAAATGACTTTTTTTCCCTTATACTGACGTTTTGACTAAATTTAACGCTTTGAATGAATGAAAGGGAAAAACATTAGTATTTTTATTAGTTTAGGGGCCAAAAAGTGTTGTAAAAAATTGGGGGGTGGGGGGAAAAGGTTAACAATGAAAGAGTTCAGAGGCCTCTCAAATCGTTCCTCAAAACATTAATGATGTGATCATGCAAATGAGTACTCGTTTGGTTCTATAGAAAGACTTGTTTGAGATGAAATCTAAAACAAAACTATCTGGGCATGGTAGGTATGTTGTACTTAGTGTTTTATCTCTTAAAGGACCAACATAAGTCTAGCAAGCCAGCTAGAATGAAATTAAACCTTTGTCTATTTGAATTTGAGTGTTATCCAGAGCAATCCATTGGATTTCTTTATTCTTTGCCATGTTTTTAATTTTTTTTGGGTGTCAATCATTGACCACATTGTTTGAGACCAGAGAGATTTTCCTGTTGAACCTTTCACCATAATTTGATTGAGAAGTTTTTAGTTAATATGTTTTGATTTTTGAATTCTAATCCATTTTCCTCAGGATAACAAAGTTTGGAGTATGATCTCCTTGTTTTTTCTTTTTATGTATTTTGAGTTAGAATCTAAATTCAAGAAAAATATTTCTAGGGTTTTATGGATTTGGTTTATAATTTACTTTGTTGGTTTCATTTATGTTACTATATGAACGGCCATTGTAGCCGGAGTGAGGTGAATTTGATTCTTAAGGAGTTCTCAAGAGAAAGTAATCACTTTCGGATAAGCACGAATTGCCTAAAATTTTCTTCTCCTCCACCGTAAGAAAATTATAGCCGCTGCATTTTTGGAAGGCCACTGGCAAACACCACCTCTGGCAGCCTCCCCACCACAATCCCACCCTCCTCTAAAACCTTACCCCCCCCCCTTTTATCTAACCTCCCTAAAGGCGCAAACCAACAGAGACAAAGGTTGAGCATGTTTTTGCAGATTCTGGCAAAGATATGGGGTCAATTGCTCCAGATCTACTAAGTCAGAGGGCAGTGGCCCGTGTTTTTTAAGCCATCACCCTGGCGAAGGATCAACGTTCTCAGTCCGGAGAAAGGTCGATGGCATCTTGAGTTTTTTGGCGGTCTTGGTGGGTCCGACAAACTCGGGTCATAAACCAGGCCAACTTGGGAAGGACTCAGAGCAACTCAGTCAACTCAGGTAACTCAGACTTGACTCAGGGTGAACCAACTCGGATTTGACTCGGGTGGAAATTCTAGATCTATACTCAGAGAAACATTTGTAAGCTTTTTTCAATCTGAACTCGGCCAAACTGGGATGATTAGAGCTCGACTCGAGTTAAATCGGCTCAACTTGGCTGTGAACATCAAGCTCCCAATGGAGAACGAGGGCTTCCTTAATTTTTTTAAATGCGCGAAGGCGTCATGTCCACCAATGAATCTTCTAGATGATAGCCGAAAAGAGGATATGGAATGTTAAATATCTGGTCAATATTAGTTTCCAGCGAGGTTACTAGTTTAAGAAACTCATCCAGCAAGATATTGACAATCAGAGGGGTAATTATCTTTATTTATTTTATTTTTTTCTATGCCATTTTTTTATTTTTGGGGTGGGAGGCTTTTATTCGGTATTGTTGCTTTCAGTTCTTTTAGTCTTTTTTCTGCTTTCTTTCTTTTTCAGATTATAAATGGGTGCTTTCAAAATGGTTTTTTGACTTTTAGTGTCAGGAAGGAATTAACTCTGTCTGTCATTTTCTCCGTTTCCGGTAAATTTGATTGACTTCATACCTGTGTCCAAAGTTTCAAAGATGGTGAGGAGAAATCCAAGTCAAAGTTGTTCGAAAACAATGTTTTGGCGATACCTCTTTTCTAGGGACTTATCAGATATCTAGATTTGATCCATTAGAATATCATTTATTTGGTATTGATTTTGTAGTCAAGTTAGAGCTAATTCTCCGCATTATAAATGTTCCTATGCATGTAAAGGTATTTTGGTCAATTAAAATGACCATTTTTAGTCTCCTAGTAGAGGAAAGAACCTGAATGGGTTAAATGGAGATGAGCTGGATCATTAGTTTGGGATCTTCATTTTTTTCTTCATTTTGGTTGACTTGATATTTGATCAGAAGTGTGGATGGAATATTTTCTGTGTGTTTCTCTTAATGATTGGTTTTCTCTAGTGGCTTGGGCCGGTACTATTAGACATCCACACAGTGTAACATATGCTCTTGTGCCCTTCTTATTGCCACATAAGCCTTTGGTTACAATTATAGTATCGACTAGTTCCTTTGTGCATTTCTCTCTTATAGCCAGTGTAGCCTTAGACTTAGATTTGAACTGTAATATCTATTTAGCGCTCCAGTGTAAATGATTTTATCTCATCACAATATTTGATTGTTATTGCACTTTGTGCGAAATGGATCTTAATAGAAAAGAGATGAGAACCCTATAAACTCAAAAACTATGGAAATCATTTTTTGGCTCGCTCTCGTTAGGAAGATGTGTATGACCAGTGCAAGAAAAAAGACCTTTTACCTCGGTTCTACAGGACTTTTTACCTCGATTTTCACTCCAAAAATACTGAGGGAAATACAGCCGGGGTAAAAAGTACATTTTTTTTCTGTTCAGAACTGAGGTAAAAATGATATTTTCCCTCGGTTTTCAACCGATGTCGATAGGTTTTGCCAGCAACGTCGGTCAAAGAAAGAAGGCCGACCACAGGAGACCATAACTACGACATCGTTAGGATCGACATCATTTTACTTGTATGCGTTGTTGTCCAGTGCAAGAAGGCAGTCAATGGGAAATGAAATGTAGCGATGCCATTCCAATCGATGTTGGTCCAAATAAGAGTGATATCGTACATTGTGGGGAACACACATTGTGTGTCCTGCTGACATGGAACGCTGATGAAAATGATGTCATTTTGATTGACCGGCATTGCCTACGAAAGACAATGCCGGTTAATACAACGTTGGTCATGTGTTGTTTGGGCACAAGTTTGTGGGACATCGTCGACCAATTGGTTAGACTTTATTTTTCATACAATATTATAATATTTAATATTTGATGACACAACCAAGCATTCGTCGATAGCCTTGACATATTATTTTAAATGCGATAAATTGTGAAATGGTTAAACATCGTACCACATTCAATTGTTATTCAATTAATTTGAGAGAGAATGACATGTTCAAACTAACAAAACTATAATATATGATACAAATACATGTTACAACATATTGAAATGCATAAGTTTAATTTGAAATTGACTAATGAATTGTATTGAACCACCATTTTCTATGTTGCACGCCATTAAGACTGTCAGGACGATGAGTGAAATGACAAGTCATTCCACCTACATGTTGAAAGTCTATCGATGACTCTCCTTGGTCCTATTAATACCAATACATAGGAAACAAAATTTATGTTAAAATATGGCAGTTCTCAAATGAAATACACATAATGTAGTAAAACGTAGATGACATTAAACCCGAGATGGATAAAGTAATAGAATTGGTTTAAAGTGAAGCCGAATGAGTGAAATTCCGGTGTTGTAAAGACCGACACATCAACAACATTGGACATTCATAGACATGTCAGCAATCCCGATTTCTATGCAACGTCGGTCTTCATTCGGTACCATTTCCCATGAGCCGATGGAATGTGATCGAGGTTGCCCATTCAAACTATGTTCAGAAAAGTCTAAGCATATTTCTTCATAATCAAAACAAACATAGTACTATCTTGGAAAGAGAAACACAAAAAATATATAACATGTAACTCAAGCATCATATCTCATATCACTGAACATAGTTCATCATACCTCATAATATGTAAGAATCTTTGATTAATTATTGATGAAAAAAAATATAGTAGAATGATCACATAATTTCTAATTGAACATGGAATAAATGGAAAACTACCTCAATTAATTTGACGTCGGAGAGGCACCATCCTTGGACACTTGTTGATATTTGAGAGAGGAAACTTGATTAAATCTTTAAATGTTGTAAAGTTGTGAATGGAATGGATGGTGTGGAGTTTGGGTTGTAGGATTGGAGTTAGAGATGGAAAATGGGTCTTTGTGCTGAGATTTATTGGCTTAAAAGAGGGTGGGGAGAAATTTTAGGTTCAAATTTTTGGCTGAAGTTTTCCGTTCCCGCTTGAAATTTCAGATTGAGCGACATCAACCTACCATCGGTTTTAGTTTCATCATAAGCGATACAAATGCAACATCGCACGTAATTTCATTTATGGGGGTAAAATACTCCATTTCAAGAATGCGGCTTGTCTATCCCCCCTTCATGTCGAAAGTTGAACTATATTGTTGTCAAAATTTGAATAAAAATAATGTTATCTCTATTTTTCATTTCGTTATCTTCCACTTTCTTGTAGGGACCCAATTGTTAAAATTATAAATATCACCGATTGTCCCAACCTCGATTCCGATCTTCCCGAAAATAAACTGTCACTCCCTAGTCAAATTTATAATAATTGAGAGGAATAAAGAAACTACTCTTATTCCACATAGACTTCCACAAGTTATTCACGAATGACTCTTGTATTCTTATAAATAATCATCTAAAATTACTCTAGCAATGTACTTGCGCTTTTTAAATTTTGATGGACGGAATTTTATTAGCTTTTAGTTTCATAAAAAATGTAGAATATTAAATTTCATGTGATTCTATGTGGTGAAAATTATCATTCTCATAACGCTCATAGTAAGGGTATTAATGGAATACTAACAAAAATGATGGACGATTACCCCTGTTCACGAATGGGACACTTACAATTCCCAATCAAACTTATGAACACCAATGGTAATAAAAACACTTGCATGATCCCACAGAGAGTTGCACGAACTCTTCACGAATGACCCTTGTATACTTATAATTGATCATCTACAATTTACTCTAGACAATGTACTTGAGATTTTTAAAATTTGATGGACAAAAATTTTTTAGCTTTTAATTTCATAAAAAATGTAGAATATTTAATTTCATTTGATTCTCTGTGGTGGAAATTATCGTTCTCATAACGCTTACAGCAAGAGTATTAATGGAATGCTATGAAAATGACAAACGATTACCCCTGTTCACGGATGGGACCGGTGCAAACCCCAATCTAACTTATGAATACCGTTAGTGATAAAGAAGCTGGCATGATCCCACAGAGACTTGCACGAGTTCTTCACAAATGACCCTTGTAAACTTATAATTAATCATCTACAATTTACTCAGACAATACACTTATGCTTTGTAAAATTTGATGGACGGAATTTTTTTAGCTTTTACTTTCATAAAAAATGTTAAATGTTAAATTTCATATGATTCTATGTGGTGGAAATTATCATTCTCATAACACTTATAATAAGGGTATTAATGGATACTAACAAAAATGATGGAAAATAACCTCGGTTCGCACACAGAATCCATGCAATCCCCAGTCAAACTTATGAAAATGCGATTTAGAATATTGGGTAGCTCTAATTTTGCATTTTGTCCTCCTCCGCCATTTTTGAGAGACCTGGGTGTAAAAACAAAGTTCACCAGCTATGATAAAATGTATTTCGATCGAACCGGATGTCAATAAAGTTCATGAATACTTATAAATTTAAATTAGTAGTATCTAATATAAAATTACCAGTTATTAGGGTCATTTTTTTGTCTAGGTCAAATGTGGGCCTAGTTAATATGCTAGTGGGCTGAAACGGAAAGGCCCAATTCCAGAAAAGCCAACGTTGGTCCTATATCGGTCACATGTCGCAGAAATAGAATTGCATGTGTCGTTGCACATGCATTGGCTGACCACATGGTCATTCCCATGCTAATGGGCTGAAATGGTGATGTACACATTTAGATTAGCCGACGTCGCTCTCAGGTTGGTCATTTGTTGGTAACTCTGACTTTTATGCAATGTCACAAAGCCCTAGGTGGAAGCCACAACTCCTCTTAATGAATATATAAATTGAGCCCACCGCTCATAAATCACTTGAAACTTTCACCTTTCCCTCAAATTTCAACAGTGCCTCCTGCCAATCCTCTCAAAGGTATAGTTTTCACATGTGGTTACATCACTTTTATTTTTTTATTGATTAGTGAAATTGTTATGTATATGGATTAGGGTGTGAATGTGTTAATTTTTTTAAGTTTTGAAGTTTCTATGCATTGGGGTGCTAGAATATTGTTTTGGGGTGGTAGTATTTGGTTTTTATGTCCTCTAGCTATGGAGTGGTTCAATTGTTTGGTTTAGAACCAATATTTTTGTCGGTTTTCTGCTGTTGTTACTGTAATAGATCTGTTCGAATACAATGTTGCTAGCTTGTTGATCTTCCATCTATTTTTCCGATACTTATGCGACGCTGCAGGTTACCTTTTCTGTAGTTGACCAAGTCAATGTGACGTCGGGCCATACTCGGTTAACCAATCGGTTATACCGAAGGTTGAGCTACATCACGTTGACTAGGTCAACTAAATAGATTCTTTGGGTTATGTAACCATATTCTGTCTATTATAGCATTTAATACTCGTGACATTATGAATTACAGCAATCATGGCTAACAATGTTGGTTCCATCCGTGACCCGATTTAGGTGAGCACTGTTTGATTATGTTGTAAATATTCCTTCTATTGTATTACCAATATTCTAATTGAATTTTTAATAATTTCATTGACCAATATAGATCTGTACTGATTCAGAGAATAACAATCTGCATCGCATATTCAATGACATATATCAGCATTTTATACATAATTTGACCCAGATGAACTTCAGGTCAATTCTAATTTTTTTAAGTCCTCCTTGTTTCATACAACTTGAATTTTTTGTTGAATTTTTCTATAGATTAATTTCATATGTACTAACAAAAGTTTTTTGTTTATCATTCAATACGCCCCTAGCCAGATGATTGAGCTCTTACTGCCGTAAAAGTTGAATGCTGTGATCTGGTGCAAAGGGAAGGAGTATCACATGCACTAATCCGGGAGCAGGAGGCTCAAGACCATGACCCCGAAGGGGTTTGGCCAGTTTCTTTCCACAGAGGAACTCGAGTTTGGGGACACCCTCTACTTCGAGCTCCTAAATAATGTTGGGCCCGTAGTCTTCCATGTTTTCATCCTTCCCCGCGAACATTAGATGTTTAGCTTAGACTTCGTATGGCTATTTATTTTATACAAATTAATTTGTACTTGGAAGAATATATATTTGGACAGATTTTATATCTGAAATATTTATTGCTATTTCAATGTTTTTGAATGTTTAAAGTTGAACATAACATAATTGGCTGGTGGGTTAAAATTGTTAGGCCTATATACACATGCGACGTTGGTCAATGATCGGAATATTTTAAGATTAACCAACTTACGTGCGACGTTGCACTATGTGAGGTGGACTTCACAATGTTTCCAAACTGACGTTGTTTTAGAACAGGTATAAATATGAGAACCCTAACAAAGAGTTCTAGTTTCTCTTCACAAGTTTTCTGCAAATTCCAAAGGTCTTCCCCCTCCATTCTCTTCTCTCTTGGAAAAAGATATAGTTTTTCTAATCTTCTAACACCTAATGCTAGTAATTCCTACTCTACATTGTCTGATCTGTGGTCTGTCAATGTGTTATGTTTTCTCAGTGTTCTAGTTTTTACTCACTTTTTTTAGAGTAAAATTTCCTTGAAATTAGACATAGGTACTATGTTTTGGTATGTCTCCATAGGATTTTTGTATAATTTTTATGTTGTTAAACCTTTGTTTTTCAAGGTTCATATGATTCTTCCCGTTGCTTCCTCTGATATGTGTGACGTCGGTAAGATGTTTGTTACAATTCGGTTCATGCTATTAGCGTGCGAGGTCACACAATTTTAGTTTTTGTAGCATATCCTTGAGTATAATATGCTGCACATATATCGGTCTTTCCTTCGGTTTAACCGATATGTTACCAATATCGCATTCTGACATTTTGGTTTACTGATACATTTGCATATGAGACGTCATTCTTGCATCCTTATATCATTTACTATGACCCATGTCCTTGCAACATCGCTGGTACTGGTCATCCAGGCCACTGGTTTGGACCGAGATGTACCTCTGATGCACAGCCGACGTTGCACATTGCAATTCATAGGTTGTTTCCCTCTTCAAATTTTCATTTATGATTCAGGACTAATGGCAGGCAAAGTATCTTCAGTTTTATCCTTTTTCCATGTCTTTTAACATTTCACGAGATATATTTACGAATACATCTTCACACTTTACCAAAATAATTTGTTTTCATGCAGTTCTCTACAAACGGAGCAATCCTAAGCCTCTTGTGTTCGACATTAAACATCATACAATGGCTTCTGAAACCCCACGTTTCCACTGTACTTTGAAGCAGTAGAACTTTGGGAAAAACCCAACTTTGGTAAGGAATGTTAAATTAATATTAATTTTAAATAGTTTCATATATATATATATATATATGTATATTTCTAATCAATATTTTTTATTCTTATTTAGTACATCCCGTGTGAGATTGAACCACTACTGCTGACTGAGAAGACCCCCGTAATGCTGAGGTGCTACGGGACAAAGTACTAGATGAACTACTTTGGGGGTGGGAAGATCAAGGCTCTTTCCCCAAAGGGTTTTGGCGAGTCCTTTTAGAAACATCCTATTCAAGAAACGTCCGATTGGAATTAAGACAATTCTTATTTGAATTTACGTCCTAATTGTGAGAATGTCTTCACGACTACTGTTTTTCTACTTATTTAACTATCTTATTTGAACATCATATAATTGATTGTACGTGTATATATGTGTGATTTATCTGTGCACAATTTTATAAATCATTTTATAATCCTATGATTAAAAACATTGAACAAATTAAGGGGGGTACTAGTCGTGTAATAATTTTCATTTTACGTTCCCCCGAATCAATAATTGGGCACGACATCCTTTTTTTTATATTCTTTTCTATCATTGTCAAATTCTTTACTTTAACTTTCTATTACATGTATGCGATATCGCTAAGTAATTCACAATACGTATTGGTAGAATCGACGTGTGAATCGAAATTGGTCGAGCTTCTATCGCAATATATGCAACGTCGTACGCTATTCGGTAACATCATTTACTTCGTTATTTAACCTTTTATTTTGGTTCATATAATAACCGAGGTAAAAAAACCAATTATTTACCTCATTTTTTTAATAACCAAGGTAAATCAAGTCTTTTACTTCGAAAAAAAACCTAGGTAAAAGAACTTTTTACCTTGGTTATTTGGGGTTAACAAATATATTGAGGTAAAAGGGGAAAAATAAAAGATAAATTTTCTTGTAGTGGAGGGAGCTGATCTATCATCCTTGAAGTCTATTTTTGGCTATAGAAAATCTTTTTTTTTATGGTTGGATTGGAAAGCCTTTTTCTCTGGGAACCATTCCAAATAAAGCAAAATTCTACCAAGAATTATTTTTAAAAACCCAAGATCGTCCACCCCCCATGTATCGATCTCTCATTCGTTGCTCGCACACAACCCACTCTGGCCCTCCTTTTTGTGTGAGTTCACGCTCTGAATTCGGGAAGTGGGGGACAAAGTTCCAAAGCTTTATGAGGAAACTTGTTCTAAAATTAAGGATTTTGATATAAAAACCAAAACAAATGGATGAATTAGGCTAAACCTGGATGAAATAGGCGGAAGACTGTTTATTTGGGTCACCGTAAATTCTTGTCGGTGAAGCATAAGTTGTGGGATAACTTTGAAGCATAGTGTAACTTTGATGAACAACAACTTGTTGTACCATAAACGAATGGTGAGGCTCCATAAATTGATGTCAGATTTAGAGACACAGACAGAGATGCCCAATCGGTTAAGGAAGGACTTCTTGGCTGGCATTGGAAGAGTCTATTTAAGGAGAGTACCCATGGTTCCTAAAAATGAAGAAGGTTGAAGGCATATTTGGGACGAGGAGGATCCTAAGGTGGTGAAGGATCCAATAGACAGAAAGGGACGTGGACGAGGCCAATTGAAAAGGAATAAGTCATATTTAAATCAGGCACCATGTTCCCCCCGTGGGAGGGATTCCAAAGTAGGGGAAGGGGGAGATGTACTGCTTATCTGAGTGCCATGGGCAGTAGTGCACATCAAAGTTCAGGAATACACAAAACAAATCAGGTAAATATATATATGATTGGGATAAGAATGTGATTGGATGAAGGTGCCAACAATATCTATGTTGGTTAATTCCCCTTCAGAGGGACACTAATTAAGATTGCTTCAATTGGATGTGTTTTGGTGATTTTTTTGGGGAATTAGCTTGGAGACGACGACCCTTCTAGAGCCCTGGCAGCATATGCTAGTTCTTCCAACATCCAACATGATGAGACGTCAAATGCATATATTTTCCAAGGCATTTAACATCTATTTTGTCATATTTTTATTGTAAGATTTCTAGATTTAGATAGGCTTGCATGATCAGGGGTTTAGATAACAATTTTTGGTTTTTATATCAAAATCCTTGATTTTGTAACCTATGTTTAGTCTAATGGATTTTTGGTACTTACGAGCATCTAGATTCTATTTTGTGAGCTTCATTTGTAGATGCCTCGTGAGCCCTTTGGAGTATTTTAGTGAAGGCCACATGCCAAAATACGGTAGAAGATAGATGGGTCAAAGAAGAAAGGCAAAGAAATGGATGAATTGTCACCCGGAAGTTTGGACAAAGTTCTTAAAATTATCCGAAAAGAATCAGCCTACAAAAGTGAAGTCAATAGATTTATCTTCTTGAGCATTATAAAATCGTCTACAAGAACTCCAAAACTAGATCAACAGTTCACCTGTGGAAAGCAAAACAAGAAGCCGCAAATTGTAGCTTGCCCACGCGGATATCCATCCGCCGGAGATGATGGATCTGAATATTGGGCTGAAGCCTCCACCGCTCGGGCGAGGCCATTTACACCTAAGCGATGCCATTTTTCCCTGGCCACGCATACTGCATTTTGACCTTTGTTTTTACCAACTTGGGCTATAAATAGCCCCTTTTCTTCCCATTTGCCTAAGCCCGACTTGGGGGGCTAGACTTAATTGGTACTAATGAACATCTTGTATCCACAGGCACCTAGATCTTCCTTGTGATCATCCTTAGTAGGTCGAACGTGGGTATGTTTCGTTACATTCTATGTGAAGGCCGTTCACAAGGGTGGTAGAAGATATTGAAGGTCATTTCCAAGGACAGTAGTAGAGATCAAAGGCCATTCACACTATAATGGTAGTAGACAAGGCCACATATATTGAATCATGGTAGAAAAAGATTGGAGCCAAGGATATGCGGCATTGGCGTTCAAGGTAGCCAATGATAAAATGAGGAATCATGGTTCGAGAGAATTTCCAACTTCTGGGAATGTTCCAAGAAGAATCAGCCTTCAAAGTTGGTTCCATTGGATTTGTCTCCTCGAGAACCATGAAATTGACTATGAGAAATCTCAAAATGGACTCACGGTTCACCCATAGTGAAGGAAAGAAGTTCAGCTAGCCGAAGTACAAATGGGTCGGTGCGGACCGTTCATTGATTGCACCAACGGTCTGCACCGAATGACCATGCTAAGAGGTTTGCATGAACCGTGGCAAACAAGATGGGCCGTGTGCTCAGCTTCCAAGTTTCACTCAAAATTAGCGAAATATAGGCGTGGACAGTCTCATTTTCGATGGCACGCACCGTTCCAAGTGCAAAATGTCAAGACAAGCCGATGAGATGTGAAGAATCAAGTGGCCTGTGCTAAGTTACTTAGAAAATCAAGGTTTCTGATGATGATTCGTGCAAAACGTCAAATCCAGCGAATCAGAAGTGCAAAAATGATTACTCTGATGGTGGCCCATGCCAAATGACGCGGACCGCACGGACACGACCTGTAGGGAGTGACATGAACTATGCTAGAGCAGACAACCCACACTATGGAGCAAGCTCGGACCGTTTCAGATCTGATGGCCCACGCCAACACGGACATAGTACACAGCGCGGACTGCGCCATCTGCGACGGTCCGAGCCAGGCGGCGGCGGAACTAGGGTTTACACAATTTTGGCCTATTTTAGGTCCAACCCCTACTACTATAAATATAAGCCTTTGCCTACTCGGGTTAGAGAGTTGGATCATATTTTCATTTTACTCTTGTAATTAGGAGAGCATTCTAGAGCGAGAAACATTATCTCTCCTTTCTTTTTCTTTCCTTTTGTTTTTCTTTCGCCCTATAATGTGGAATTCAAATCTTCATTTGAATTCCATGTCTATGGAGTGGATTAGTAGCTTGGGTTTATTTGTATTCATGCTTTGAACTTGAATTTTTGAGATTTAGATTTTCTTATCTTATCGTTTCTTGAATATTTGTGCTTAAACTTGTGGTTTCTAAGAATTACTATTTATGCTATGTTATTATGATGATGCACTCATGCATGTATGGTAGTTTAAAATTGTGCTAGACTTCATTGCGATCTTGGAAAGTGTTGAAATTGTGGAGTAGCTATAGAAAACCAGGGAGATGAGTGCATTCATGTTCTTTGAGAGAAAATCCTTATATGTGTTATACCATGATTCTCATTGGCTAGCTGTGTGAGAAATCAACATGTTGGGCGGTCGATTCGGAAAATCCGGATGGGGGAAAGCTCCTGGCTTAACTTGGTAGATTAGCATGTTGTTTGTAGCTACTAGAATTGTGCCAACTCTAGAGTCATCACAAGGTATCTTCTCCTTTGCCTCTCTAGGCCTAGGGATTGAGATCTACAGTGGAGTGTCTGGGATGTAATGCATTTAACTACATATCCAACAGTTGCGAGCTACACGAGGCATGAGCCTTTTAGGCTGGCTACGGATTCCTCTAAGCGAGGACGCGTTAGCCTTGGGGAGTGAAGTGATTAGGGAATGGTCAGTGGAATCGGTTGATTAGAGCGCATTCCATAAAATTACGGAGACGGTGAGATATGGGCATTGTGGTAAGTACCACTTGTGACATTCAGGGGGGAAATACATGGCTATCTCCACACTGTGTGACATGAGCATAAGATAAGTTTATAAGTTTAAATGTGCATGACTTGAGGATAGAAGTCATTAAATTTAAAAATTGGTGTTAAATTTTTTTTAAATGATGTAACATTAACACCAATTTTTTAAAAAAACCGGTGCCAAAACTAGTGTTGGTAAAAATAGCAATGGTGTTCAAAAACCGGTGCTAAATTTTTTTAAAAGTTCAATCTTTGAGCCAAAAATTTTCAAAACATATTGCAAAAAAATTTTAAAAAAATTTGCAATAAGTTTCAAAAAATTTGCCAAAGGTTTCAAAAATATATTGCCAGAAATTTCATGGGCTGAGAGCAACTGCGCAGCCGGTCTAAGCTAAATTCTTTTTTCCTTAACTTTCAAAATCGTTCACTTCTTTTGTTGACTTTAACTAATAACTAAGTTTACTTAAATTTATCAATGATCAACCTTTATTGACAAGAACATATTTGTAACATAGTATTTATCAACAATCATGCACAAGAACATGTTTGTAAATCTTTTCTAATTTCCCTTTCTTACTTCCAAGTAACTAACTCGAAGTTACTCTAGAACATGTACTAGCACTTTCCAACATTGCACCAGGAAATTCTTCTATTTAATATTTTTATATTTAGGCAAGAATAACAAAAATCATGTATTTTGGAGAAGTGAATTTAGGGTAACACAATTTTGGGTCATAGTGTAAATTTTTAAGACTTTGTAGAAGAAATCAATGTTGACTTTTGAGGCCCTTTCGTTCACCCATATATGCCCAAATTGCAAAGTCGCAATCGTATACTATTGAATTTCATTTTGGTGTCGTCAATCTCATGACTCGACAACTCCAACTTTCTTGGAATAACCTAAGTGCAAAATGTAAAAACTTTACTCATAATTCCAAATTGAAATCCGCTCGAACGTGATGCTACTCTATACACCCTCATTTTATTTTTCAATCTCTTAATGGAATATTTATTAATAATGAGGCGCAATAACATATTCGTAATCCTTTTCGATTTCCCTTTCTTACTTCAAAGTAATCAACTCTAAATTACTCTAGAATATGAACTAGCGATTTCCAACATTTTCCCAAAAAATCATTTATTTTTATTTCTATATTAATGCAAAAATAACAAAAATCGTGTATTTTGGAGAAAATGATAATGTCGTAATGAAATTTTGGGCCATACCTTAATTTTCTATAAGTTATGGAAAGAATAATGTTTAAACTGCAAATTAAAATAAATTAATATATAAACACTAATAACTAGGTTGGCTTTTACTAGTTAACGGTCAAACCTTACTTGATTTTCTATACATAAATACTAATAGTTAAGTTGACTCTAATAACTCTACAATCAACTCTTACTTGACGTTTTATATATAAACACCAATAACAAACTTTATTTTAATCAATAATTCGTCAACTCTTTCTTGACTTTCTATATGTAAACACTTATCAACTCTCATTTACTTCATTTGTGTGTGCTAATAAAATGTATTAAAAAAACAAAAAATATATATTCAAAATGCCCATTTAACTAGGTTGACTTTCACAAATCAATTATCAACACTTACTTGAATCCACTAATAACTAGGTTGACGTTCACTAATAAACGGTCAACCCTTACTTGACTTTCTATATATAAATACTACTAACTAAATTTACTTTAACTAATCAATGGCAAACCTTATTAGAAATTCTATATATTAAAACTAATAACTAGGTTGACTTTCACTAATCAATAATCTACTCTTACTTGACCCTGTATATTTAAACATAAATAACAAAATTGACATAAAAACATTTTTAAAATTTTGAAAAGAATTAATATTCAAAATATAAGAAAAGAAAACTATAATATGATGAATAATGGTTAATTTTTAAATAAATAGCTAAATATGCTTGTTGTGTGTTGTGTTGCATTAATCTGAACCAATGATTTCTTTCGATAATTGAATATCAATCGTTAAATCTCATTGCTATATAAACAAATCTAACCCTAATCTATGGCCCATATTGCTTCGTCTTTAATTTCCACTGGGTCACACTATCACCTCTCTTCCCAAATTCACCACCACCGTCTCATTCCAATTTCACCGCCACCTGGATGGTGGACGCTGTGAGGATGGTGTTTGTTGTCACCTCTGATCGGTGGTTGGAGCTAACGTCGTTGAACATCAGAGAGATGGCGTCACACAGCGTTGCAGACATGAAGTCGGTCCCGATGGAGGATAAGGATGGCGAAGATTCTAATCGGAGAACAACCTCGACGTTTGGGGCGGATGAGATGGTAAAGAGGAGAAAGACGGCGGATTCCGGTAGTGGGGGTCCATGAAACTAGCGGAGGCGATTGGGGATTTTGCGACAGTGTACGGGAGGGTGGGGGAGGCAAAACAGAGGCAAATGGTGGGGCTGGAGGCAAATGGTGGAGCCGATTAGAGATTTAGAGAACGATAGTGTTTATGCATCACACTAGGACAGATGTACGTCTCCCTCTCGGTCGACTTCTCCAGTCCCCAGTCCCAACATTCTCAACTCAATGCCACCTTGGACGACCGCCTAGCTGAACTTGCTCAACTCCGATAGGAGAATCGCCAGTTCCGCTTATCATCAGTAAGTTCCCCACATCGTTATTCGCCACTTGTCACCTTGCACCTTGTTTTCTTACTCCTTTTTTTAAAATTAGATTGGTAAGGATTGGGAGAATGAGTGTCTGTCAACAGACACGCTGGAGCTTTGAAAATCCAAAAGGCAGTTGATGGGCATACTGGAGCAGAAAGACATGGAGATCTGTGAGAAGAATTCAACCATCAAGAGCTATCTAGATAAGGTTGTAAAATGCCCTTTTACGAATGCAGTGCCATTTCATGTTATCCCCAATCTTATAGCTCATCACATTTTGCCACTTTCATATGACCTACAAATGCAATGCCATTTCATTTATAATACTTTCTTCCTCAATCCTTCCTTAGATATGGGTTGGGGGTTTAGGATGCCCCTTCTTTGATGCCTTGACAACCGGCACTCAAGAAAATGTGCTGACTTGTTTTTGCTACTAACTACTATTGAAACAAATATACAAGAAAGAAAAAGTAGCAAATATATACTGTAGTTGATGTGATTGATGCTTTTGGAGGCGGGGACCTTAAGATTTATTGGCTCATAGATGTTGATTCTTTGTGCTACACATTGTGAAGACTTTACAAGAATTGCTTTACAAATAATTTTTCCTTTCTATATGCTAGAGTGAGAAGAGATTGAATGACAACTTTTGCACTTTGAAGTGGAACAAAGATAGAACAACAGAGTTGGAATCAAAATTGGCCTCCTTAGAGCAGGTGATTATTAGTTGTGCTTATGTTATATTTTGCTTGTTTTCAAATGTTTGTGAAGAAGTTAATCACGGCTAAGGATGCAGCTGCCTCTGGAAAACAGTTCTGTTCGGAAATATCAATGGCAAGTAAACTAGAATATGAAAAATGTGTGCAGTGTTTTGATTTATTCATGTCTAAGCTAAGACCAATTCTGAGCACATCTGTGGGTTGGAGCCCCCCTCTTGTTCGCGACCCTAATGTTATGGGTCTTGAATGAAGATTATAATCTGGGTTTCAAAAAGCGCAAAGTGCAGCGAAGCGCTCTTGGTAAACTTTACCGAAACGCTGAGCGCAAGCGCTCGCTTTTCAGAAAAAAACGCTCTCAAATCATGTACTAGGATTATTTCAATAAAGACACAACATAGAACTTAGAATAATAACATATCATAAAAGACAAATAAAACATTCAACACAATACCAAATTCAAAGTTTTAAGGGTGGTAAGAAGTACTAAACGACTAAGATCGAAAGATTCTTAAAGTTATTATGAAATCATTGGCTCTAATCTCTAGTTATCGGAAAAATCATCATCATCTTCACCAAAAGTATTCCTATGAACCTCATCTTCATCCCTAAACTCCATGTCATCTTTCATATCATTTCCCATATCTCCCTCGATCTCTTCCTCATCCTCATCAACAATGTCAATTCTTCGAGGCATTGAACTAGAAGAGGGCTTAAGAAGACTCTTCCCTTTGCCCTTTCTCATGGTTCTAGCTCTTGTAACATAGCTAGGCTCACCTGCCCCCGAGGCTTTAGAAACAACATCCCATGTCAAACCATGACCATGATCGCGAACAGAGCCACTTTCGTGAAGATGAGATTCTGACCGATCCTTTCTTTTTTTGTTGTTTAATTTCCTAAGTTAAACTAACCCTAATACTATTCTAATTCAGTCCAAACTCTTTTCAGCCCAAACCCCTTTCATTTAAAAAAGAGAACAAAAACAAAAAAGTCCAGTTCAGTAAAAAGACAGAAAGCACGCTTTTTTCAGCGCTTCAACAAAAGCGCTAAAAAGTGTGCGCTTCCAGTTTATATCAGCACTTCTCGATATAAAGTGCTTCAGGTAGCGCCTAGCACTTTTTAGCGCTTTAAGAGCACTTTTTAAAACCCAGATTGTAATCATGTTCATGATTTAGATCATTTTTAAAACCTCACACTATTGCCAAAGCGGCACATGCTTTCTTGTCATAGTTACACTATTATGGAATTTTCATGATGTGATTGATGCTCGGCTAACTTTTGTATACTGTGATTGTTAAAGTTGACCAAGCTTGTAGAGTTATACAAGGAGAGTTCTGAGGAATGGTCCAAAAGGCTGGAGAGCTTGAAGGAGTCATCATTCGCCATCTGGTGAGATGACTTGGGTTCTTTTATTTTTTGTTCTTGCAAGAGTTTCAAAAGTTTTTCCGCGTTGCAAATGGAGTATAATAATGTTCTTGTTTTTGCATGCTCCATTTCTGTAGGTTACTCAGGCATAACTAGAAGCCTTAAGTAGAACTTGTTAGTGATGGAGAAAATGAACCATGTTGATAGATTTGTGAGGAAAAAATATATGGGGTTCACGTTGACCTTTTCTTGGAAACATGTAGTCTGGGAATTTTCTTTGCCTTATGATGCAAAATGGACTGGAATTGTAGAGTTTGAATTCCATATGGTCTTTCTCATTGTTTGATATTAGTATAATCTACTTATATTTGATAAAACACTTCAGCTTTTCAGTTTTCCCTTTTTACTTAAATAAATGAGGACAAGAAGGAGCTCATTGAATAACATGAACTTTCTTCTCAGAAGCTGCAGTTTATTGATCAACATAAAGATGTGCTGGATGAAGCAAAATTTGACTATGAAAAGCTTCCAATAGATAAGTAATGATTTCTCATACATGTGTTTCCTGTGGTTGAGTTCTAAGGCTGACTTGCCTCTTATGTTTTCTTTATTGGTCATAAGGATATTGGATAGTCTATATGAACATTTTGTGTATATTTTCTTGCCTATCAAAAGCTGTTTCAGAATCACTATGTACATTTTTCAGAATCATAAACTTATGTTTCTTGCCTACATTTTTCTCTTTTATGTACATAATATTGAATTTCTACATATGATTAAGGCGATTGAGAAGATCAAGGCAGCAAAAAACAAGTTTGCACAAGGGAGGTATGACATCAGTCTTCAGTGAAAAATGGTGGCATCGGAGAAAGATGTCGAGCCCTATAAAAGTTTGTAGCAGAGTTTATGTAGATTTAGTGGAATCTAATTTGCTTGTGGCATATATTTTGGAGTTAGAACATAATTTTTTGTTAATTAATATAATTTGAAATATTTCTTTCACTATTATTATGATTTTTAAATTAATGCTCTACTAAGTTATTAATGGTTGGCTTGTTTCTCTTCCTCCGAAAAAGCAGTTGTGTGCGGCTTCTTACAGAGGTTTTCCTTCCTCTGAAAGTAGCTGTGCGTAATTGCTTACAGAGGAAGGACAATTTTTTTAATCCCCTTAAAAGTTTTAGCACCGGTTTTTTAAAATTGGTGCCAAATATAACCAGTGCTAGTAGGTCAAAAAATTAACACCAATTTTTAAAAATTGGTGCTAAAGGGGCACCAATTAACATCGATTTTTAAAATCAGTGTTAAAAAATAGTGCTAAATTAACATCGGTTTTTTAAAAATTGGTGATACCGTTTTACCCCCACTTAGGCAGCAATTTTTTAGACCCCAAAAAATTGGTGCTAGAATAAAAAAAATCAGTGCTAGAGGGGGGTTCTTGTGATAGTGTACCCTCAACTGCCTGTTTATATAGTTTATTTGTTTTTTGCCTTTTTGTTTAGTAGTTAGTTGAAAAACCAAACCCCCTTGCTTAATTTACTAGTTATTCCTATCACTCGTACGAATTAACAAGAATCTAAGCATTTTGTTTTGAAGCGGACGACGAATTCTTGCGCGGTCCAAGGAAATCAAAGGTCCGCTTCCGCCTGGATGGATGAGCAAGAAGTTTCAAGCTTGAAGGCAAGTTTTGACTCGAGGCCAAGGACGGGGTCGAACCTGTCTGCTTGCTCGATCGTGTGTACCTGCTTTCTCGCTTTACGTTAGCGGACCTGCAGGTCGGGCCGGGGCTCCGCGCTCTTTCTTTCTGTGTGGGACGATACCGGGGAGAGAGGGGTCAGGCGGAAAACGGGAGGAAAGGGAGCCCGGACGGTGGAAGAGCCTGGTGGTCGGCGTAACAATAATGACATTTGTCGCGTTTTAACGTTCAATTGGTGCTGATAACTTCCTCGGGGGTGGGCTTTGTAGGAGTTGGGCGAGATGCAACACTGGCCACCCACGACCTTGGCTTTTTAGAGAATCCTGCACGAGTAAGAAATCGATGTATTTCCACGGGTCTCCCCGCCCTCCAGAAGAAGCGGGGGCCGCGGGGGGAGGGACTTGAAGAAGCGAGCCCCTAATCAGAGAAAGCCGCCACGAGATCTTATCCTCCTCCTTCGGGCAGAAGCGCGCCCCCGGAGAATGGCCGAATATAGGAGATTACAATGACCCAAATTTCTGCTTTGTTATTCCCATAATCCGGTAACTACAGGCTAAATTAACATCGATTTTTTAAAAATCGGTGATACCGTTTTACCCCCACTTAGGCAGCAATTTTTTAGACCCCAAAAAATTGGTGCTAGAATAAAAAAAACCAGTGCTAGAGGGGGGTTCTTGTGATAGTGTACCCTCAACTGCCTGTTTATATAGTTTATTTGTTTTTTGCTTTTTTGTTTAGTAGTTAGTTGAAAAACCAAACCCCCTTGCTTAATTTACTAGTTATTCCTATCACTCGTACGAATTAACAACACGTACGAGGTTGTGTTTAATTGATTCTTAGGCTCTTGCATTTCTGTGGACATACCCAGAGCTTACCACTAATTACCCTTTCGGTAGCATAGTAGTGAGTTGGGTGCAGAACTATAAATATTAAATTTAAACCCCTTTGACTCGGGTTAATTAGCTACAATTAATGACCTTGAGCGGAGGCGGGTCACACGGGTGTTGCCAGATGCCAACCCTCATACTGTTTGTGGCTGCTAGGGTTTTTGGCCTATTTTGGGCCTATTTTAGGCCAAATTCCCTACTATATATGAACCTTTGTCTACTAGGTTTTATGTCGAGTTTCAGATTTTAGATTTCTAAAGTAGGGTAAAGAGAGAAAGGAGCTCCTCATTCTCTCTAGAATTTCTTCTTTTCATCTTTTCATTTTTTCTTTGCCTAAAGGCATTGAATCCAATGAAATATTTAAGTTCAATGCTTAGGGAGTAGTTTAATAGCTTGGGGATTATATTTGTATTCATGATTGGATTTATGTTTTGTGAGATTCCTTAGATCTACCTATTTCTATGTGTTTGTGATATTATGTCTGTTTGTTCTTGAATTGTTATGAATTGCATGAATGATACACTCCATAAGCACACCCTCTAGTCTGCATTCAGTTGGTGCATATATTGATACACCCCGGGGAAGAGAAACCTAGATGTGATATGGATAGCGGGGTCCGGGTCCACGTGGGTGTGTGCACGTAGGTCTTTTCCGAGTATTACCCTTACGGTAGTAGCACACTAGTCTTAGCTGGTGAGTTGGTCCGAAGGGCTATGGGTAAAGATAGCATTTAGTAGAAAAACTAGGTTTTAGCGACCCTGGTGCCATCGATAAGGTGTATATTCTCCTTTGCTTTCTTAGGCCTAGGGATAGATCATTCGTGGTGTAGTGCCTGAGACGTAATCATACAGGGGAGAAAAAAAATCTGCACAACGGCAAGGCCGTTGTTGCACTCCCCTAATTATGAAGGTGGTGTCAATAGAAGATTTCAAGAGCACCCTACGGGACATGTATGGGGAAGTGTTGACCATCGACCACACCACGTGTTATGAACACTCAAATAGGCTTTGATATCTTGTATGTGATGGAATCGATAATCGAGACACTTAATCAAACATGTTACGCAAATATTCCCCAAGTGCTTGCATATATAGTTTTCTCTTGTGTTATTTCTTATGTTCGTAGTTGTTAATAGAAAAACACAAAAAACCCCATTTTGCAATACTTAGCTATTCCTAGCACACAGACAGATTGATGACCCGTACGTGGTTGTGCGTAGTTTGCTATTAGACATCTAGCATATCTGTGGACAAACCCGGTCTTGCCACTAACTACCCCATAAGCAGCTTAGTAGAAAGTTTGGAAGCAAAATAAAATTTTAAATTTTATCTCTCATCCTATTTGGAATGCCTTCGCTTGAGTTAATTAGCTACAGTTGACGATCCCGAGTGGAGGTGGGTCAATAAGGAGATTGATCATCTCTCAACCCAAATTTATCAAATGCAGGCATACATGGGCAGCACCCCTGATCCTGAAGCAGAGAGTCGTAGGGAGTGGCGTAGGAGGAACGCAGATTGGCTAGCTTAGTATCAGCATCGCTGTAGCGGAGGTCCCCGTGGTGGTGTTGGTCATTCATTCTCTTGATTGTGAGTCATTTTCACTTCCCACTTTCATTTTTATCACTTTTTGCCTTTTACATTTACATTGAGGGCAATGTAATGTTTTAAGTGTGGGTGACTTACATGCATGTATCTTTGATGTTTTTTTATACTTTTGATTTGAAAAAACATGAAAAAATTGAAAATTGAAAATTGAAAAATAGAAAATGAAAAAAAAATATCAATTGAAAATCCGAGATAAAAAACCCAAAAGCGTGGCCTAGATAAACGCAAGGGGCTAAATGTGGGTTAGATGTGAGCCAAAGAAACATGATATGTAACTCGAATGAAAACCCAAAAGGGCTTCTAGGCAAAATGAAAGAAAGAGAGAAAAAGAATGAAAAAGACAAATTTGTTACAAATCTACTCATTTGTCGGCATTGGAGTCCTAAGGTTGCGGTGGACAGCCTAACATCATAGGATTTTTTGGGATTGGGTGACTTAGTAGGAAAACGAAGTAGGGTTATAAAATCTTGATTCTTTGTGTACTTTGTTTTGGTTGATATATTGGTATGAAGTGAAGTATGTGATTGAACCTTTGATATGGGTTTGACTTTATTTTGTGCCATTGAACTTTGGGACTATCAATTCGAGATTTGGATAGATTTTATGGGTATTAGTGAATTGATATGTAGTAGGTTTGGGTAGATTTAAGGATTGGGGTTGTGTGTGAAAATTTCTCTTTTGATCCTTAGTTTTGGGATTTATGATAATGAGAATTTTTGTGAGGTATGGGAATATTTGTGTTAGAAGGTGAATATGTGAATCTCTTTGTGTTCTTGAACTTACTCGAGGATGAGTAAGGTTCAAGTGTGGGGATGTTTGATGTGTTCATTTTATGCAATTATTTTTGGGACATTTTGGACTTTCTTTTGTATACTTTTGAGCTCTAGATCTTGTATTTTCCCTTGAAATTCTCTTAGGAGAGTTTAGAGCCACTTTTTCCCTCTTATTACTTTTTTAGGGAATTTTGTGTGACAATGCAATTGTATGTAGATTTGAAAACTTTGAAGACGAGCTTTTGGGATTTGAAGCCATAAGGAAGTGAAGATAAAAGAGCTGAAGTGAAGATGGTGAACACTTAGACAAGAAAAAAGAAGAAGAAATGAAGATGCAACATTTGGTGTATGTCGCAGGTCGTGATGCCTATGTAGCGGGTCGCGACAGATAGCTGTCATAACTTACTTTTTGCTTTTCCTTGTACAATAAATAGCAAATCATATCCTCTAATTTGTAACTTCTTCTTCCCCAACTTTCCCCTCTTTAAAACCCTAGTTTCACTTTATTTTTCATCTTATTTCATCTTGGATTATGTTTAGTTTTCTTTTGATTATTAGTATGGATTGTAGTAGCTAAGTTATCACTTGGGAGCAATTGATTGAGTCTTCCAAACTCATGTAGTGAGAATCTCTATTTCACTATTTCTTGAACATTTATTACTTAGCCTTTATTGTGCCATTAATGTTGGTGTTTACTTCATTTATGTTATGGGTTGTTTGATAATATGAAGTGTTTGTATGATTAAACGATAGGGTGTAAGGATAGTGTACAATTTCTTCTCACTTTTCGCATGAAAATCCAAGAACATGGAATTATAACTTCTTGTTGGTTAAATGATGTTAATCTTGTTAGTTGAGTATGTTAATGTGGTTTGTTGTCATATTTATCCTAAGGTAGTACTAAAAGGTTGAATCTTGAATGTTGATTGTTCTAGGTTAAACCTAAATGGCAAGGCATTTGGTAGAATGCTTGTAGTTATTATCAAAGATATGGTTCTTTGTGTATGATGTCATTGATGAAATACCTTTTAGGTGTTGTTTATATAAAGTGATCATTAATGAGGTTTGCAAATAGTCGTTGATCGCTTTTGTGAATTACTCTTAAGAAGAAAGGAATGTTTATCTTCGAAATGGAAGTGATAGCATTCACCATAGGTAATTAATGTGATTAAATTAGTGATTGGTTATATGATCTATAAAAGGTTTGGAAGTGGGAATCAATTGCCCCAATCTATAAGAAAATCCCTCTTATTTGTGGACGGCCCCGATTTACCACTATCTACTTAGTTGTATTTAGGAAACACTCTGGGGCTATAAATTGTATATTTGAGAGGTACGATGACGACCTCCCGTATGCTGATGTAATAGGAGCAATGAGGGTTTAGAATGAATTGACCAAATATCAGGCACAAATTTGAGCCCAGATAAGAACATAGTCAAATTAGAAACTATAAGTTGTGACGGACGAAAATAAAAGTAGGAGTCTTTGGTTGGAACAAGGGAAGTAATAGACAATCCTAAAGTAACACTTATTCGACTATTAGTACTATATATAAATCAAGCTCCAACATTATACTCTCTCTGTCCCAACTCTATTTTCAGAGAGAAAGATAGAGTAAAAATTTTGGACATGTAAAATAACAATAATACCCTTCTTAATTTGTCGTTACTCCTTCATCTACCACCCACCCAAAACCACCCCGCCTCCAATGAAACTTCCGCCACCACTACAACTTCTGCCACAACATCTACACAAAACTACTAATACCATCAGCCTCCTACACAAAATTAAAGCAGCCAACAACAACAACAACAACAACAATAAAACCCTCAATCAAATTGGAATTGAAGGTTTTGATATCCAAATTCATAAACTAATTTTAAATTATACTTGCATATAATTAAAACCCTCATAAATTAAAACCTTTAGAAATTTGAATCAAAATTCAACCCCAATATATAACTCAAAAAATACCCAACGGGAGGAGGAAATGGCGGAGATACAACGTCACGAGATGAATAAGATAAAGAACATGAATTGGGGAAGATGAAGAAGATGAATTGGGGATGACTAGGAGGAGCAACTGCTAGAGTGGCAACACTGGAAGGGTGGAATGGCGGAGATCCCAAATCGGGGCTAGTGAAATTGGCGATAAGCCGATATTAGTTACCAATTAAAGGATTGAAGGGAACAGAGGGTTTTGTTTTCAATTTAGGAACATAGGTCACATATTTTTATTTTTGGGGAGGGAGTGTAAATATTTAGAAATTTAGGGGTGATGAAGTCTTTTGTTGTGCTTAATGTTTCCTACAGTGAAAAAAGTGCAAGTTCAATTGGGACATCTATAAAAGGAAATAGTGCAAATAGAGTTGGGACAGAATGAGTGCTTCATTTGGGTTATGGCGGATTTTGATGTTTGAGGTGTTTCCTACATGGCAAAATACACCCCCAATTTTAGAAATTTTTCATACTTACTTGCAAAGTCGAAGACAATTCAAAATCTGCAACATGAGAAAGATGTCGATCAATAAGATCACTTTTACAGGTGATCTTCTTTGAAGGTCACCTCCCATAATCTGATAAAAAATGTGGAAACATAAAAACGTTGAACGAACCATGAAAAAATTAGTCTAAAAATTAACCTAGTTCCTAAACTTGGGTGTCAAGGTAAAAGAGTTGGTGTGCTCATGTGTTATGGCGTCATTGGTAGGATATACATAAGATCGGATTCAATATAACCATTTATTTCTATATCTAGTTATCTTATTTCACGTTATTTTTTATTTTATTGTAATAAAATTAATTATAATAAACTATAGTTTTCATTCTCTATAAATAGAGACTAAGTTTGTCACAATTCAATCACTAGTAGAGAACAGAGATCTCAATGGTGGTTAATACGACCTAAGGATGTCAATTTTAACACGTTGTCCCCGGCACCGTCATTGATCTTAATTGCAAACTGCACAGCAGTTTATAACCACCATGCTATAGTGAATACCACGACGTTATTACCGCCGTAGTTCTCACTATTTACGTTATCCAGTTGTCTGATTCCCAAAATCTCATCGTTTCAAAATTAATTTGGCAGGCTGGGTAGGGTAATCGGTTTTTTTGGTGTTGTTCTGAAAGTAGCAGTTGCGAAGTCTGTACTTATTTCAGTCTTGCTTTTTTAACGTTTTATTGTTGATCTGATGTTAGTTGATTTTGGTTCTTCAATCAAAATTTGTAGTCATTTTATAAATTTACGAAATACAAGCTCTCCATAGCAACGTGGCTATAAGCACACATTTGTTTCAAAACTAAAAGCATTTGCATAACACCTTGTATATTACAACCAAATAAAATGAAGAACAGTATCTATAGGAACCGCTAATGAACAAGAGCTCAAAATGAAACTCTTAGCATTGAAACTAAATATCATGACTATTGCACATGAACAATAGCAAAATGGTGTAGAAGTTATTGTAAGGGTCACTGCGAGATAGTTATCATCCAACCTATTGTTCACCGTTTTTATCATTTTCCCTATACTTCAAAGCGGGATTGGAGCGACCAACAGGTGCCACTATCACCTTGTACTCTAGGTTTCAAAGCATACCTATTGTAGACAACAAACAAAGGGATTATTAAAGTAAGTCAACATCAGCAAGTCACAAATAGATGAGTGTTTAACATCTGCCTAAAAGAAACTTTTCCTCACATTCCATTTTTTATTCTCATAATCTCGTTGTGCCCAATGACAACTTGATTTTGATCCATCTTGTATTCAATAGTTGGTATATTCTTTGTAATGCATCCTCAAATGGAATGAATTCTACCTACAGAAACCCAAGCAAATGCATTTCATATTTTTAACAACGGACATGAGCAAGAATGACAGTCTAAAGTTTCTCGCAAAATCCAATTTTTTAGATAAGTTATAATAATGAACTGCTATGGCAAAGTAGATTAGCAAAAATAGAAGCTTATTAACATAGGTAGCTACATTCAATTAAAAGTGTTAAAAAAACGTACCACAAAGAACCGCTTCTTTTGATCCAAAACGTAAAGAGTTCATAAATTTCCTTGGAAATTATTTTAATGTCCTCCCGCCGTGATGGATCCATGTAATCATATTAGTGATTCATTGAGGAGAAGGACAATTGTAACGGGGAAGTTGATTGAGTGAGAGGGTTAGGTTTTGGGGCGTAATGGGAGGTTACTAGATCTGGAAATCACTCTATAAGATTACACGATTGTCCTCCATCATGCATCAATCAGCGATTCAAAGTACATCACTAGTTACAATATCAGAAGTGTGTACGGTATGTAGATGATGTACTAGAAGTAATTACTCAATAAAAAAACAGTTGTGATTCATATATCCAAACTGATCTCAACCTACTATAATGATTTGTGGGGCCATATTTTCTCAATTATTTTTCAAATATTTCCAGTCACTTTTTCATTGGATTACGGTTCGACGGCTCAAATCATGCTACCTAGGATTTGACATAATGTGTGGGCCACTTCCAACGCTGGCGGTTGTTTCTAGACAGGGGGTGGTGACATGATTATTCATTTTATGTTGAAAATATATCCGGCGATCCAAGTTACAAAATTGGAAACATATTGGAGTCTAGAATGTTAGATATTGTCATACTTTCAAAATGCAGTGTGTTATTAATGAATTATTTCCCAAGCACTATATAATATATTGTTTGTTTTCTGTCTGTCAACCGCGTCATTTTGACTAACCTGAACCCAAGTTGTCTAATAATAACATATTAATATTATAATATATTATTGATTTTAATTCTTCACTATATAATCAATCATAACTTGTTAAAATATATAACTTCTAAAGATATATTTAAAACCATATATATCTCATTACTAAATCTATATATATCACTAAAGAAATCCAAAGATTCATATAATCTGAAATAATAAAATGTTAGAATTTTTTTATACAATGAGTAATTTTGATAGAAATGTGTATATATTATTTATTTATATGATAATATCTCTTATGTTAGACGGTCTAACTATAAATGAGGACATTTTATGATTAGTGAGACAAATTAGGTCATTTGATATTTACTCTTATTTATTGCTGTGAGATACATATAATTATGATAACCTTTTAAAATGAATCCCAACATATAAATAATTGCTTTTTAAATAATTTTAATGAAATATTAAAAGGAATTATCAATTTTTATTTTACTCAATATTTAACAATCTCTAACTAAATTAATTGTTTTACTTCATAACTCATATATTTTTCAACTAAACTTTAAATTTTTATTTTTTTTTGTCGTGCAAATCTTGAAATTATATGCCAGCAAAAACTAACACAGAATTGGCTACGGATATTATCCTAGTTTAATGATAACAATGTTTTAGAATATATTGATGTACTACAGGTCAGGCAAATAGCCGAAACATAAAAGTAACAATCACTGATTGCACAGAACCAGTTGACTAGTTCACTTGCGAATTTCCTGCCTTTTCTGTTCTTTGGCCGCTTTCTCCTCTTCACGTTTTTTCGCTGCATCTGCTCTTTGCTGCCTTATGAGGGGCTAAGCGCTCCAAATCTTTCTTTGATTGGTCTGTTTTGCCTTGTTCCTGGAGCTTCATGTACCTTTCATGGGACTTCTGTTTCTCTATTTCTTCTCTTTCACGGCGCGAAAGTTCAGTTGTTTTTTCAAGATCAACATCTCTAGCTTTCAGGTTCTTTGGCTTAACCAAATTAGGGTTCTCAATTGCAATTAAACCCTCAGCTCCTTTCTTCTTCTCAGTTTCATCCCCAGATTCCTTCTCAGACTCTTCTTCTGACAGCACTTCTTCTTCTTCAACTTCAGCTTCAGCTTCTTCCCTTCTGAAGGTGCGCGGACGAGTAGAGGTTCCAGCCAGCATCTACTCGGGAGTGGAAAACTGGCGGCGACCGGTGGGCTTGCCCTTGAACTTTCCCCTTCCCATCTCGCTAGTGTGCGACTGCGTGTGGAAAAAATGAGTGCGAACACAAAACCCCTGGAGAATTTTCCAGGTAGAATTGGGAACTATTCCCTGCTTGCAAATAAAGCGCAGATTATAGTGGGTTCAATGACTAAACTTTAAAAAGTTTAATTGAAATTATTTATTTTTAATTTAAATGTAAGATACAAAATGTACATAAAACTTAATTTTAATATTTTAATCAATAATATCTTGCAACGCGTGATGGCACTCCACTAGTATAATAAAAAAATATTGAATTCGTTGGTGCCTCAGAATCGAAATATTCCTCGTACATGACTAAAAAAGAAAGAATATTATACTTTCAATATCAACATATTCACCTAAAACAGTTGACCCTCAAACATATCACCCTTTTTGCATCTAAATTTAATAATTAAAACAACCATATTATTATATACAAACTGAAATTTACATAGTTGTTTCCAAAAGGCCTACATTATTACAATTTTACAAACAGTTTGCTAGTTGGGAAGATCATCATAATCACAAAATGAAGTGATTTCTCTTTCGCATTAATAGATAGGGCAATCTGTGTTATCCCAACCCATTGTTCTGATATGGTGATTTGCAACAGTACAAAAGGTTGGACGACATTGCTTCATGAGAAATTTAATTTAAAACCAAATGCTCCTTACAGTTTTGACCAACCTTTGTTGACAATCAGTGATCTTCAGGGGATCCATTCTCGAATTATTCAATTGCATCATACTAAACCATCCTGAACGCATATGTTTACCGTGTAGAAATATTTTAAAAACCTGCAATGCGTAATAAGCTCCTAGATGTCCTAAATTATTATATTTTTTTAGCGATTGAAAACCTTTGGTTGGACTTTCCTCAAGAAAATCCCCCTTAAACGGATAAAAATGCAAGAATAAGCTCCCAAAAGGTATCCATGCACTAACTCTAACACATACAAATTCGCCGCTCCCTTCCTGTACAATGCTTCCACATTTTCGCCCTCTTTCCATTTCCTAATGAAGTGCTCTATCAATGTATAAAAAATGTGAACCTTTTGTTATTTCTGATTATGTGCTTCTTTGGATTTTCTTCATTAATTATATATATTTATTTATTTATTACAACGTGATATTTATGATTTTAAACATATTTTTTAGAAGTTATATATTTTAAAATGATGGATCATATAGTAAAGAAATACAATCAGTAACATATAATAATATTGGTATGTTATTTTTAAACAACTCAAATTTAGGTTAGTTAAAATGACTTCAATATCTCTGGTTAACAGTACCAAAACACCAACACACCAAACCACCAACACAAAATGCAATGCAAAGAATTTCTATTATATTGTGTTTGAGATAGTAAAAAATAAATAGAATGAAGTGGAGTGGTGTGGTGTGAGCCATTAAAGTTACATACCTAGGGATGTCAGTGGGGCGAGTTTTGGTGGAGGTAATGTTTTGTTAGGTTGATTGCTAGTTTTAGTTAGGTTTACACAACAAAAGGTTTAGATGAACATTGTTGATTTTCTTATCTAAATCCAGAGTTTTGTAGACTTAATTGGAAATAATTGATACATTATATTCATGGGCACCTAGATCTTTCTTTGTGATTTTACTAGTAGGTTGCTCGTGAATATTTTGTCGTCATTTTGTAGAATACCACTCGCAAGGGTGGTAGTAGATATTAGAAGGTCGTCCACGAGGGCGGTAGTAGACAAGAAGGCCACAAACTTAAGCATGGTAGTAGATGGAAAGAAGCCAAAAAACAGTGGAGCCAAAGTCAAAGGTCTCAAGACAAAGATCGGCCGCATCAGCCAACAAGGTCCGTGCCAGCCAACACATCTGTGCCAGGAGGCACCAGCACAAGGCACCCGGTGGTGCACGGTCTGTGCCAGCTAGCCTTGGCATGAGGCCTCCGTCCCGCACGGCCCGTGCTAGAGGCCCTTGGCACGAGGCCTCTTCTAGCACGGCATGTGCTAGCCTCTCTTGGCATAAGTCGTCGGCCTCCGCACGACCGTGTTGCTCACCTTTCCAAAAATTATCTAAGTATAGATGCGTGCCATTTCTCATAATATGGCATGTGTCGTTTCAACTCAAGATTTAAAGACCAGCCGACAAGGTGTGACGTTCTACATAGTCGCACCATCATTTTGCTCAGAAACCTACTCCCAGACAATGCCCCACAAAGTTCAATACGGCCCATGCCGTTCAAATGGCCGAGACACCACTCTCATGTGATTGCCCGCGCCAAACGCTGTAGGCATGCACAATTAGAAGTCCAAAAATTGTGCCCAGCCAATAGCCCGTGTCAGTCGGCATGGTCCGTGCCAAGGGTGGCCAGCACGGCCATGCAACCAACACGGCCCATGCCAGAGCCACTCGACATGGACGTGCCAAGCTACACGACCTGTGCCAGCAGTGTCTAGCACAGCCGTGACACATGAGGCATCCAGTCCCGCTTGCGGCTACTAGGGTTTTTTTTGCCTATGTTGAGTCTTTTTCAAGGCTCATTTCCCTACTACTATAAATATAAGCATATGTCTAATAGGTTTTAAGTTTGGCTAAGTTTGGAACATTGTTCTACACTCTTGGAGAGCATTCTAGAGAGAGAAAGGGAATACATATCTCTCTAATTTCTTTTCTTCTTGATTTTGCCCAAGGGCGTTGAATCTAATGAAATAATTGGGTTCAATTCTCAGGGAGTAGTTAATTTACTTGGGGTTAGTGTTTGTATTCATGAATTGATGATGGATTTTTGAGATTTGTAGATACTCATAGCTTTATGTCCTATGAATAATTGTGCTTGATTTATGCTTTCCATTCTTGTGAGATTTATACTATGACATTGTTATCATGCATCCATACATTCATGGTAATGTAATTTGATGATAGGCTTCATTGCTATCATGGGAGTGTTAGATTATGGAGTAGGTTCAAGAACATCGGGGAGATGAGTGCATTCATGTTACCTCGAGAGTATATCATCCGATTGTTAAACCCTAATTTTAATTGGCTAGTTGTGTGAGGAATCGCGTGTTGGGGATGTTAGACTAAACCCTATCGAGGGAAAACCCTTGGATTACCCCGATAGATGAGCATGATTGTTTGCAGTAACTAAAGTTGTGACAACTCTAGAGTCTTCACAAGATATAAATTCCTTTGCCTCGCTAAGCCTAGGGATTGGAATCCATAGTGAAGTGTCCGGGATGTATTGTCACTTTCATATCTAACGGTTGCAACCTAACGCAAGGTTTTGTTCCTTTAAGCGAGGGCATATTAGCATTGGAAGTAAGATGACGGGGATGAACTGTGGTGTCCTTAGACTAGAGTGCATCCCTAATTATAGAGACGGTGAGAGATGCATGTATTGGTGGCAAGTACATTTGTGTGACAAACGAATGGAAATGTCTGGCTATCTCCCCTCTATGTTACATATGCATAAGATAGGTTTTATGTATTTGTATGTGAATGAATCAAGGATAAAATTCAATCATCGATCATCTTACGCAAATGCTTCCCCAGTGCCAGTTTATATAATTTACTCTCTTGTGATCTCGCATGTTTGTAGTTATTAGTTAAGAAACCCCAAAAACCTATTTTTTAATACTTAGTTAATCCTAACACAAAGACGGATTGAAAACCCAAATATGGCTGTGTGTAGTTGGCTTTTTGGGCATCTAGCATCTCTGTGGACAAACTCAGCCTTGTCACTCTACCCTTTAGGTAGCATAGTAGTAGGAACGAAAGAAGAATATAAATTTTATATTTGATCTCATAAGTCCTTTGCTCGGGTTTAATTCCCATGGATTCATTTTTATGACCCCGAGTGGAAGGTCAATATTCCAGGGTCATTCCCTGAGGCAGGTGGGAGGAAGAAGTTCCTGGTACTGGCGATAGATTATATCACCAAGTGGGTGGAAGCCAAGGTTGCAACGACTGCAACAAGGAAGGAAATCACAAACTTCGCCTGGAGGAACATAGTGTGTAGGTTCAGAATCCCGCAGGTGATAGTGAGTGATAACTAGAAACAATTCATCAATGAACCTTTCTAGTCCAAGTGTGCAGGCCTGAACATATGGCAGCAGTTTGCATCCGTAGCTCACCCCTAGGAAAATGGTCATATAGAGGTGACAAACAGAACGATAATCCAAGGCTTGAAGACGAGACTAGGTTAGACCAAAGGAAACTGGGAGGAGGAGTTAGTAAGTGTGTTGTGGGCATACAGGACCACACTGAGAACAGCTATGGGGGAATCCCATTATAGGTTGTGTTTCAGGATAGTAGCTATCATCCCACCAGAGGTTGCAGTACCCAACATAAGGGTAATCGAACCGATGGAATGAGGAGAAAATGACCAGGCAATCAGGGAAAATTTGTAAGAGTTGGAAGAACTCAGAGAGAATGCAACGCTGAAAAAAGCTATATACAAGTCTTGGATGGAACATCACTACAATAGCAAGGTCAGGCCCGAAACCTTAAAGGCAAGGGACCTCGTGCTGATAAGCAATGAGGGAAGTAGAGCCCAGGGCCAGAAGAAGCTAGATGCAACGTGGGAAGGCCCCTTCATGGTGGTCAAGGTGCTAGGAAAGGGAGCCTACTGGCTGGAAACTTTAGACGGAAGGCCAGTCCCCCGAACCTGGAACATCGCCCACCGGAGGAAGTATTATGCCTAGACAGGTACTGGTGTAGAAGTGTATTTATATTTAAATGACTTACATTCAGCTGAGCGATACGGAATTCCTGAAGGGATCAAATCTTTTGTAAACCCACAAGGGGTATGATCCCAAGGAAATTTCGGTATACATCCACGCCCTTTTGTCACCTTTTGATGTTTAAATAAAGGGAAGAATGATGGCTAAAATTGTGTTCTAAAAGGCTAGAGTCAACTACTCCAACTCAAGTTAGTTGTGGAGTGACATGCCGGATAACCATGCCGAAATAAGCAGCCATACCTCACGATAGCTAAGGGACTACAGGCCGAATCCAAAGGCCAAAATCAACAACTCCAACTCAAGTTAGTTGTGGAGCGACAAGCCAGATCCAAAGGCGAAAACAAGCAGCTCCAGCTCAAGATAGTTATAAAGCAACTGGCCAAATCCAAAGGCCAACATAGCTCAAGTTAGTTATAAAGCAGTAGGCCGGATCACCAGGCCAAAACAAGCAGCCCTGGCTCACGATAGCCAAGAAGTTGCAGGCTGAATCCAAGGGTCAAAACTAAACGCTCTGGCTCAATTTAGTCGTAGAGTACAACAGGCTCATCACGCCCAAGGGTCCACAAGCTAAATCCCAAGATCAAATATGGCCAAAGATAGTCGCGGAAGCAGCGGGCTGGACCAAAAAGCCTAGGCGACCTCCTTTAATTTGCAACAGCCAAAAGATCACAGACCCAAAGGTCAAAAGACAAATAAAAAATATTTGGGAACACGACGTCAAGAATAGCCAGAGGAATTGTGCACGCATGAAAAAACCATGAAAGGCAATGGAGCCGATCATGAGCAAGGTCTGCGCTTCACACAACAAGCAAAGTAAAGCAAGCAGAGTTCAAAATAAGCATTCCAGTGCATCTAAAACGTTGTTCAAAAAGGGGGAATACACACCCCAAAAACACGACAAACAAGTAGTTCAAAGCTGCTAAATAATTTTTGAAAGAGGGAGGAGACATTCCAAAAACCCAAAAACAAACAATTCAAATAGTGTTCAAATCCCCTTATGGGGAAGTACACATCCATGAGAATGAAATAAAAGTTTCAAGATAGCAAGAGTAATGGCATGGGCAGTGGTGGTCTCTTAAAATTAAAAGACCGATCAAGAGACCGAAAACCACCACAGTGGTGGTCTCTTGAGTGGTCTCTTAACAAGAGACCACTCAAGAGTCTTTTGCTAAGAGACCGTGCAAGAGACCGAATGCACTGACACACGCACATGGCCATTTTACGCATTTTTTTGACCAAGTGGGACACGTGTCGCCCCCTGAGTGGGCCACGTGTCCCACTCAGCCGCACCTTTTTTTTGAATTTTTGTTGCGAACACATGTCACCCAAGGATTGGGCCATGTGTCTGCAACGGTTTTTTCTTGTGTGGATGCTGGAAATTTTTTTGAATGGGACACGTGTCCCATTCTGGTGGCGATACCTGTCCCAATCGTATTTTTTCTGAATCTTTTTCTGAATTTTTTTCCAATTTTTTTATTTTTTAAGAATTCCAATTTTAATATAATTTTGATTTTTTTTAAATTAACCATCGTAGGATGGGGGAAATTTATTAGGCTCCCCTAACCGAGATGAAAGCCAAAAATTGGCGCTTAGAGTCTGGAAACTTTACAGAATACAAAAAGAGCGGTGTTTCCACCTTAGCTGAGCTAAAAGAAAACATTGGTTCATCTATGTACTATCATTTGTCTGCCTAAGAAAACCAAATAACTGACATACCGCGAACCGGTCGGCGAATCAAGAGCTTGAAACTCCTATTAGTCAACAGTATGCCAACCAAGAGGTAAATCTAAGCAATGCTAACACAATTTGCTGCAGGGTAGCCGAAAGCAGTAGTATAATAGGCAGCAGTGCTGTGTTCAAGAGTTTAGTATTCAGTGATGTGTGCATCCTTTAAGCAATTCGTTACCAGGTGTGATCATTGTAGTGATGATGCTGGTCAGTTTCCTTCTCTATCCGTCCATACTAGCATGGTACCTGAAATTGCAGGAGGCAAACAGCAGTAACCGTGCATACAAACAGAAAGAAAAGAGGCAAATAAAGACACAGCCACCAATTCTATATCCTATTGATGTCCATGTAAGATCCAACTCGTATTGCCGGGAATCCAACAGAGTCTAAAAATAACAATCCCCTAAGGAAATTAGGAATTGACCTGATGTCTATATCACCTTGTAAATTGTTTTGCCTAGCAAATTTTGTCAAAAAATCAGCAGCCATATTCGCTTGTCTAGGAATGTGTTGAATTGAATGAGAGGAAAGAAGTTCATGTAGTGCATTGCACATGTAGTGCATTTCATGTAGTGCATTACATATAATTTTGATTTTCAAATTATAATAATTGGTCGGACTAGATCAATATTTTATTTAGTATTTTCTGTAATTTTTATAGTTGTTATAATTGATTTTTGCAATTTTAATGGTTTTTATATAATTTTAAAAACATGGAATTATCTTATTATTTATTTTTAAATTTCATTTTAATAATTATATTAAATTTTACATTAAACTTATTTTTGGTGGACAAATTTATTTAAAATAATATTTAATGGTCAAATTAATGAGTAGGATAGAGAAAATCAAGTGGGTTCCATGAATAGTATATAGTGGTCTCTTAACCATTGTGGAAAAAAAGGGTTGTCTCTTAAGTGGTCTCTTAAGCTGAGGTGGAAGAGAGAGGGAAAAAATAATATATTTAATTGGTAAGAGACCGCTAGCGGTCACTACCACTGCCCATGGCCTAAGGTTCAGTAGCTTCGTTCCTGTCAGAGACATGAGTTCCTTCGCCACCAGAAGCTTGGGCCCTCTCCTTGGCTAACACGCCAGGACCAACATTCTAATGCAGCTTGCTGGTATAGAGAGCATCGAGCTCGAGCTGCTCAGTGTTCGGGTCCTAGCAATCGAGCTCGCCAAGTGTCATGTCAGGGTGCAAGCTGGTGAAGTAGCCGGTGAAGCTATGTTCGCAGAAGAGAACAAAAACTTCACCTAGACCAACGTGCAGCTTCTCTTCATCCTTAATATATGAATACAGCTTGATGGCCCGCATTATGGCTTGACCTAACATCTCGGAGGCCTTACGACTCCTCACCATGCGGGAGTAGAAACTCAGAAAGCCGCTGGTGAAGGATTTATTGCGGAAAGCTTTCAGCTCAGCAATCTCAGAGTCAGCCATGTCCAAGGAGGCCTGCAAAGAGCCGAAAACACCTTTCTCCAGCTCCAAGTCCTGCTCGAGCTCAGCAGCTCGTTGCGCTTTGCGGTCAGGTCAGCATTGGCTAGCTATAGAGAAGCAATCCAGTGCTGGAGTTTATCAACCTCGTGGTGCATGCTGTCAAACTCCATCTGCACATCTTTGACCGAACAGAAGACCTGGGAACAGCATAAAAAAACATTCATATGCAGTCTGGTAGACAGAGACGAAATTTAAAAAGGGAGAAGAAAAAGATAAATAAAATACCTCGAAGGCGGCAGACACAGAGCGGTCAGAAATGGAAAGAGTCCAGCCACATTCAGGGAATGCTCCCTGAGCCAAGCGTTGAAGTGGAAAACGGGGATAGCCTCCAATATAAACTCAACAGGGGCTGCAGCACTTCGCATTGGAGCAGGGTTAGAACGACCCTGAGAAGAAGAGGTGCAGTGAAAGGACGACGAAAATGCTACAGACTGGACAGGCTGGGCCATGAGGGCTCGGCCCAACGGCTGAGAGGCAGGGTGAAGGAAGAGGTCTCAGGCACCTCCTCCTCCGCTACAGTAGAAAACCCACCAGCATCGGCGGTGACAGGGGTGAGGCTTCAACCACGGCAGGCTCTCTTCACCAAAAGCTTGTCATTGCTGACCTCAGTGTCTGATAGCTCTATGGTTTTCTCTGGGCGATACACCACGCCCTCCGTATCTTTGGTCCACCGAATTGGGCGGCTGTTGGCAGCGCGACAAGGGAGCTTGGATAGGTCTCCGAAGAAATTTGCAACTGACATGTCTAAAAAAGAATCAAAAGCACCATGAGAACTTTAACGAGACCGGGTAAATTACTCGTAAAGAAAATAAAATAAATAAATAGAGGAGAAAAAAAATGCGCACTAAAGAAGAATATGTAGACAATTGCGAGCCTATACCCTTTAAATCGCCAGGGTTGCCCAGGGGTACAAGCCCAACAGGCGGATAGGGCATACCAATGATAGACAGGCGGAGTCTTGCAAAACCAAATCTGCCTTCACGCTAATTTTCTCAAGAGGCAGCCATCTCTGTAGCACTGGGGCGAGCCCCCCATCCCTTGTCTAGGCGCGCTGGAAAGTCCCTTCTCTGGTTACCAAAACCTAATACCAATTCCCCATCCACATAAACAAACCTACATTTACATTTGATATGGGTAGGAAGATCAGTCAGGAGCTTGCCCCGTCCTGTCGGAACTTCAGAAAAGTCCAATCGGAAACATCCTGGACAAATAGCAGAAAACGTGAAATAAAGTGACAGAAGGCTCAATACTGAGGAGATGACACAGTACCTCAAAGCCTAGGATAACTCGGGCAGAGTTAGGTGGGGAGGTCTGTTAGCCCCAATTCAAAAAAAACAGAGACCGACTGAAACAAGCGAGACAGGGGGAACCTCAGGCAGCAATTCTCTAAAGTCTCTAAATACACAACGACCATCCCCTGGGGAACATCTAGGACAGTCCGAGAGATGCCGGGAAACAACACGTGAGCCCATATGTCAACAAATTCTACTCCTCCAACGTTAAATGCAGCATTAAGTATGCTACAGACAAGACGATGTACATTGCTAGTGGTGTCACTTTACAAATCTTTTTTTCGGGGACCAGCCATGGAAACCAAAATGAAATAGGGAAGAAAACAAAAATGGGAAGAGAAGCGAAGAAAGAAAGAAAAGAGCAAACGGGGTACCTAAGAAGGAAAGAGCCGTCGTCAGAAAACGGTAAGTGAAAATGGCAAAGAACAAGGAAGAATTGAAGAGAAAAAAGAGTTAGCATGAAGGCTGAAAAGGCGTGCGGCAGACCCAATGCCACTCTTAGGAGAAGACGTCATGATGAAACCGTGTTAAAAAAATGCGAGATTAAAGGCCCGAGCATGCAAAACCGTTGTGGAAGTGGACGCGTGGCAATGGCAAACACAGGAGCAGGTAGCATAACCATCGAAATGCAAAGCATTAAAGTGATGCCATAAAGTCCCAATACTTTTCAAAATAGAGAAAACCATCGAGTTTTCCCTCCAAAAGGAACGCAGGCGAGTAACGCGCTCCCAAACACGCGCCATGGGCCTTGAGATGACAACTGCCCAGGCGGGTCAAACAACCCAAGGCCTTACATTTCCTAATTAATTAGGCTTTGGATGGGGGATTTTGATAAGGTATGGGTCATAAAGGCCCATATTGGCTATATGGCCCATCAAGTAATCAGGCAAGTGGATCAAGCTTGATAAGGAAGGAATAACAGAAGAAAGCATAATGGGATGGGTCTGTCCCTCAGCCGTCAATCACGTATATCAAGGAAGAAGAACGTGCAAGTAAGGTAAGATCTCAGAATTAACACACTATTCACAAGATATGTTTTACATGGAAAACATTATTGACCAGAGTGTCGAAGAAGGCATTGCCCTGTGCCTGTCTCCCTGGCCTTAGTTATGCATGTCTTGTAGGTTTAGAAGTCATCTGAGAAGCTGGACAACGAAAGGAGGATATCCCCAAGAAATGACATTAACAGAGGTATACTACAAGGCATATGATCATTTTGGCATACATGTATCGGCCTTCATATTTTCTATTTTGGATTCCATGAAGTCACATACATCGAGTCGAAACCATCTATATTTCCCTTCCTAAACTGTAGAAACCTGATTTCTAATAAACTTAAAAAACTTTATGAATGTAAATAACATAATTAAGTTAAAAAGTGAAAAGAAAAATATACCAAATCCAAAAAATGGTCGAATTGATACACAGTCGAGAAGAAGATCTCTGTTCTTAATTCTGAAAATTCCCCATAGTGCGTGTTGGTTTGGATAGTGATCCAAATTCCACGATACACCTTTTGTAGTATTCTGCCATGCACAACCCAAAAGCATAAAAGCATCGAACCAACAATTTTGTGTCTTACTCTCAAACTCGATGAAGAACGAAGAACAAGAAGACTATGAACAATGAATATGAAGAAACTCTGTAAGAACATATAGAAGGAAGGAAATGAGGGGATATTATTTGCGTATTTTAGAATGAGGGTAGAGACAACCTTTTATAGTTGGATCTAGTGTTTCGAAATTGTGTTTAATGGGTACCGGAAAAGGGTTCATTCGTAACTTTGCTAAAATAACATTGTTGCCCAAAACTAATTTACACCTTCTTTTTTGTATTAAAATTACTTAATATTGGGTATTCTTGGGTTAATATATGCTTTTTAATAGAAAATCATTTTTGCATGAAATTTGCTAAAGCGCTAGTACATGCCTTAGAGTATCTTACTCTTGATAATTTAGAAGTTAGGAAGTCCAAACGAGAAGGTTTCTTGGTGAGTTTTTCCCACCTAATTTTTCAATTTTTTATTTGTTATTGGAATTTATATTAGGGTATCATAATGTAGGAGTGCATTTGATCGGATTTGAATTTGAACCTTTGAGTGAAGTTTTTGCCTTTTGCACTTAGGTCTCTCCAAGAATCTTGGAATTGGCGAAACTCAAAATTGGCGATTCAATAATGAAATTTAGTAATGTATGATCATAAGTATGCAATTTTGACATGATTGGGTAAATGGAACATCCTCGAAACTGAACATAGAAAAGTTGTGCAACATTTACTGAAATTGCACTCTTGCCCAAACGAGTGTGAACACCTTATCCATTGCTTTGAAATACTTGAATTTTGTTATTATAGTGTAAATACATGAATTTTAGATAGTATAAATTTAAAAGTGGTAGTATATATTCTAGACTAAATTGTGGGAAAAAAGTATGGAATTGCTAACGAAAAATCATATTTCTTTACCACCATAAATTTAATATAAACACATGATAGTTCTCGATCCATGTGATAATAATTATATTATGTCCGCAAAATAACATAGATTTGTTCTAAATGTCCAAATAAAATAAAAAGTGAAAATCACCATAGTTATGAACATCAGGATCGAAAATCATGAATAATATTTAGCGAACGACTCTTTATCCAACATTCGTGCATCTTCTGAGCTGGTTCCCACGTCCCTCCGCCCAACACCAGGGTCTGAGTACGTATGGAACGGTCCAACTGCTTTCATGGCATCCAAAATAGATATTGAAAAACCTTACCCATGTGATCGCACCAGGATCTTTGATAATGTGATTCCGTTATTAGACTTTGTACACCCACCTCCAACGCCGCAACTCTAGATTCCAATGAAGGATCCACATTGTTTTGAACCATTTTGTAAAAAGGGGCTACTGTAATCTTACCCATCGGTTTCCCGTATATGTTGTGCGAATAGTGAGGAACAACTGCTTTTGTGCACAGTAAAAAGATGTGGTTGTAGAAACTGTAACAACCTGGTTTCTCAGCACCCTGCCTCAATGCATTCACCATTTGGCTACCTACATTCCATTGCAGTTTCTATTTAATTGCATACAGATGTGTCAGCCTCATACTGTGAACCTCATTGTTCACTTTGACTGGGTCAATAGATTCTACAAAGTGGTACTATCCATTCATCTCGGTTGGGAGGTACTTCTTTGGAATCTTTGATCAATCTGGTTTATCAAGAGAATTGACATCGGTTCCCTCCCTAGTTAGTGTCCTCACGATCTCCTTTCTAGTGGGATCATCAAAATCCCAAACCTCATCGATCTTGTAGTGGAATGCAAAAAATTCATCCTCCTCGAAGAGAACATGTAGCAACCCGTAAAATTTTTCTATGGATTCATTTGTCAATTTCACCATTTTTCTCTATAGAACACCTCATCCCACCTCGGACCACACCAAAAATTAGCATATAACTCACTCACTATGTTGAGGTTAAACATTGTAGGCGTGTCACACAATTTCTCCCATCTAAGTGCCCGTATAGATTCTTGAAAGGTGGGAGATGCTTCTATTCCTCTCTCCAAAAAATGTGGCCTTGTTCTGTACGTTTGTTCAATTTTTCTTGTCGGCTCCGACATGAATCTCTTCTCTTGTTGTTGAATATTGGATTGCATCTATGGAGAGGAAAGGGATGCATTGCATGACCTCTTGAATGGAGTTTTTTGTGCCATACCCTACAATGTCCACTCAAGCATTTTAACAAACACCTTCCATGCATCATAAAAACCTAAACAATTCTAATGTTTATGAACATGAACAAACGCTAAACGGAAGTACATAAAAGCCTAGATATAGAGATATGTAAGTATTAAACATTAAAGCTATGCACATGATTGCAGCATCGAGAAAAGTTCTTATTGTATGGCGACGTGAACTAATATTTTCCCAAAAATATTGGGTTCATGATAAATATTTTTGTAGATTGATAAATAATCTTGGTAAGAGAACTTATCTTATTCCTTTACAGAACTTGGGTTGATGATCCGATGGTGATTTTAGGGTAGACTTCCTCTCGAAGTTTGAGAATTTGAAGATAAAGCATTTGCCGTTATGTCAATTTAGTTATGTATTAAAAATGTTAGCATCAGTATGAACATAGGAAAACAGTGCCAATGTTGGATAAAGCAGCTGCCTGAGGCTGCTTTGAATTAAATTTTCTAATTTTTTTCAACCCGAGAGCATAGTTTGAAAAATTATTCTAAGTATTCAGCACCAGAACGAAAACCACTGCTTGTATTAAAAATATAGGTGCCTCGATGGCATAAAGTAGCTGCTTGAGGCTGCTTAATCTCAATTTTTTAGATTCTTTTTGAACCCAAGAGCAATTCGACAAAGTTTATTCTAATATGGATACCGGTGCTGAACACAAAAAAATGGGTGCCTATACATGATAAAGCAGCTGCCTAAGGCTACCTTGACTTATTTTTTCAGATTCTTTTCCTAACCTGAGAGCAAAGTGGAAAAATTTATTCTAAGTACACAACATCGATAAAGATAATACTGGTGCTTGTAAATGATAAAGAAGCTGAGAGCTAAGTTCTAAGGCTGCCTCGAATTATTTTTTCATATTTATTTTCCAACCTGAGAGCTAAGTGGAATAATATATTCAAAGTACACAACACCGGCATTAATACCGGTGTTGTCTTGACAAAAACTGGTGCCTTTGATGAAACATAGCACATACTCTATTTTTCAACACCGGTTTTTGAAAAAAAAAATACCGGTGCTAGTTCTCATTTCAACTTTATCAAGTAAAAGTTATAACAAAGGAGAAAATAACAATGAGGAACACTACACTACAGACAAGGTAAACCCAAATTCTTATATTAATATCAATGTGCCAAATAGATAGGACATTGGCGAGTACAAAAAAGTATAATGCTAATTATATTTACGGTGATAAGATGAACCTATCTTTTCCTTTTCAAGACAACATCACCCCCGCCAATTTGACCGCTCTCATCAACCCACAATCCATCACCCTGTGACAATTTACCTACTAAAGCTCCCTCTGCATCCTCCAAACTTGTAATTACATATGGGAACTTAGGACATTCTTCTCGGACGGGCAAATTAATCACATCTTCAAAGCAGAACTTCTTCCTATGTAGGATGACATGCCACTTCTCGTTGCTAGGATCTCGGACATAGAAAACCTTGCGTGCCTGGGCAACTAAGATGAATTTGGCATCCTCGAACCCAACTCGGTTAAGGTAAACCAATATGAAACCCATGGGTTTCTCCGTACAAACCCTAGCTCAATTATCAACCCACTGGCACTTGAAACCCCGTAAAAGGCCATCACATCAATTCAGATTCAATGTAAACTCCATTGTTCTCCTTCATGCTCTTGATATCCTTTTCGCTGTTAGAAAAGTAAAACCATTAATATCACACCCTAAATATCTTCTAACAGGGTAGTTTAGCCTTCTTTGCAAGGCATAAAGTTTACTAGGCATGTTGTCCACATTGCACACGAATGTGGAAGAATGCTCTAGATGTATTTTGTTCAAAGGCTAGTCCTGATATAGTTCTTGTAAATACGATATGTGCTTTTTAACATAGATTGTAATCTCGCTACTATTCCGTAAAAGGTAAAGGTGAACTGTCATCAACTCAGCATAGAAGGGGTGTATGCAGTGTACCTTTAGAACATGGAACCCCATTCTTTCTACCAAAGTGCGGTTGTTCAGATAATCCAACCAATTTCTTAACAACTAAGTTTGAGGTACAATATTCAATGATCTCCTCAGTCACATACCTTTGCACAATGCTCGCACCCAATTGGCTATGATTGTGAACGTAACCATTGAAAACACCCATGTGCCGCTCGAAAGGGTACATCCAATGCATACCCATCGGACCATATGATAAAATTTCCCTAACCAAATGAATGACTAGATGAACCATGATGTCAAAGAAGGATGGAGAAAAGTACTTCTCCAAATGACATAACACTAAAACCCCCTCCAGCTCTAACACATCAAGCGTATGCCTACTTATATTCCTTAGACAAATAGAGTTGAAGAAGAAACACAGTCGTATAATGCTAAATTGCACACCTTCCTCCATAGCACCACAGATGAACACATGCAAAAATTTTTGCATGATAACGTGAAATGCAATTTCAATTTCAAGGCATTTATATGCAAATCATCATTGAAAATAACATTAGAAGAGTATCCAGAGGGCACCTTGATCCCTTGGATACACTCAAAACATGATATTCTCTTATCCACTGACAAATTTTTTGGGGGTATGAGGGAGGTACGTTCGCTTCCCTCTCACTTCTGGGGATAGGTCCGACCAGATTCCAAGCTCCAACAAATCATTCTCTACATTCAAGCTATCATCGTCTTCCCAGGAATGTTAAGTAAAGTGCCAATAAAACTCTCGCACACATTCTTCTCAATGTGCATTACATCCAAAAATTGAAAAACCACCAAATGCTCCCAGTAAGGTAAATCAAAGAAAACCGATCTCTTCTTCCAAGGTCCATCAGGCGTTGTACCAACCCTTTTCACCTTCTTTCCAAGAAAAACATTCAATTTCTTCACCTTGTTGTGTATGGAAATCCCCTTCATTAGTCTTGGCGTTTTCCTCACCTCTTTCCCACCAAAAAACTGAAATGCGCCCTCACGCAACTTGTGCTTCATTGGGAGGAATTTCCGATGACCTAAATACACTATTTTATGACAATTATTTAGCTGTTGGTAATCTATAGACTCTTTGTACTCCTTGATCCCCTTCACCACATAACCCGAAAGGTTTTTGTATGCTGGAAAATTATTTATGCTACAAAAAAGCATTGCCTTGAAATTAAAATTTGATCCCCTAAAACCATCAAACACATCGACACCTTCGAACCATAGAACCTTCAAATATTCTATCAGAGGTACCAGATTCGTATCGATGTAATTTACGGGTTATTTTGGCCCATAAATCAACAAAGGCATCAACACATATTTCCTCTTCATACACAAACACAGTGGAAGGTTGTATATGGTCAACATTACCAGCCATGAACTGTGCCTAGACGACATATTGTAGATTGGGTTCATTATATTGGTACACAAAGCCATTCGCAAGTTCCTTGGCTCACTTGCAAAGTCCGGATACCTCTTATCAAATCTCTTCCATTGATCGACATCTGCTGGATAACGGATCACATCGTCCTCAAGAGAACCCCTAAACATGTATTTCGTCACATTCTTTGCATCATTGGCATTCTTGAAAAACCTCTTCAACCTCAGAATAATTGGAAGTACTACTATGAACATCACCTATTAACTCAGGTTTTCAGCCTTTTTACCTAGAATTTTTCCCCTAAAAATTGAAGTAAATGAGGGTGTAGTAAAAAGGTACCCTTTTACCTCGGTTTTGGATCGACGTCGGCAGATTGTATGTGCAACATTGGTTTTAGTATTAAGACCGACGATAGGATATGGTATATGCGGTATCTTTTTGATCGATGTTGAAATGTCAGATGATCAACGTTGGCCATAGCAAAAGACACGAGATCAAAGAAGGATATCTGCTATGTTGTTGCATTCGACATCGAGCTAAATAACTGCGACATCGCAGATAGGGAGAGACGATGACGTGTCCATGCTGACATGGAATGTGTACATTACGATGTCGTTTTACATCGGCGATGACGCAAAAAAATTAGACACCGGTTCCATATGCGTAATTGCATTTGAGTCGAATGTGTACCGTTATGTGCAACATTGCGAGTGATTCGTGGAGAGGACCTTTCGATAAAATAAAAGAATATTTAATATTTGATGAAAAAATAGTATTAGTCGATATTCATTACATGTTATTTAGTATTCGAGTATATTAAAAATATATGGGAATATTGACAATGATACCCTAAACTAGCTATAAGATATATTACAAATACGTGTTACAATATATATAATACACAAGGTTGCTCATAAGCATTAAATGTATTGAACCTACAAATTGATTACAATGTAAGGCATAAACACCGTCAAGGAGACTAGTGAAACGACAAGTCATCCATCCATAACTCTCGTTGTCTTGTTACACCAAATACACAACAAACAAAATTAAAGTTAGAATTGGGCAGAACTATATTAAAATACACATAATATAGTCAGACTTAGACGACGCAAATTCCAACTTTTAAAAGAACGAATATGGGTAGAAGCAATGTTGCATATTACATTAATTGATATCGTTGAGGCCGACCTAAGTGGAAAGTCACACATTCAACTAATTTCATGGTTTTCATTGACACGTGCGATATCGGTCTGAATACGGATTTACATCGTGGAGGCTGATAGACTGATACCGACGTCGTACATTCATATTGTGTTCATACGAATAAGTAATTATTGTACACAATCAACCCAAATCTAAGCATTTTTTGTCATTACCTACAAACATGGCATCATCTGTGGAAACAAAAACAATATACACTATATAACATGTAACACAATCATCTTACATTATGAAAATATACAAGCTTTGATCTATGAGAAAAATAATATGTAGAAGGTATGGTAATTAAATTGCTAAACTAAATTTGAACCCGAGGGTGCTCCATCATCGAGCATTTGTTCATATGTGGGAAAAATAAATTGATTGAGCTCTTGAATTGTTGTATTCTAGGTGTGGATGGAGAAGATAGTGTGTTGTAGCTAGGGTTTAGAGAAAATGTGGTATGGTTGAAAATGGTTATTGGTGCTGGTTTTAAAGACTTGAAATTTGGGGGGGGGGGGCGGATTTTGCTTCAAATTTTGCTTGAAAATTTGGTTTCCCGCTAGAAATTTCATTGTGTCTGACTTGGTATCTATTCGGTCGTGTATCCATTTTTGGCGGCATACCCTCAACTTCGCAAATGGGGGCAAATTGGTATTTTTTGAAAAGTGTCGTAAAATTACATAAGAACTCTAGAATAAGGAATTTCATTCGATTCTATGTGGTGGAAATCATCATTTCGATAATGCTTATCCTGAGGGTATAAATGGAAATACTAATACAAATGAATTTGAATACCCCATTCCATTCATCCAGTCATGCCTAAATCGGAACATTTTGGTCATGACATTGTGAATTAGATTAGGGTATCTCTAAATTAGCATTTCCATATCTCACACATTCACAGAGGGACCTAAATAAAATTTAAAACTTGACTAGTGGAGGTAAAAGTGTGAACTGTAGGGGTAAAAGTGATTCGCCAGAAGGAACCTTGTTTCCCATCACCAGTCAAACTTAACAACATTGAGAATGATTACATATCAGACATGATCCCATGGAGACTTCTCCCTGTCAACATATACCAAATAACCTTTGTCTACTTATAAGTAACCGTCTATAATTTACTCTAGACCACGTACTAGCACTTTCTAAAATTTGATGAATGCGATCTTATTACATTTTATTTTCATAAGAAACCTCGAATATGGAATTTTACTTGATTCTATGTGGCGGAAATCATCGTTCCGATAACGCTAATCCTAAGGGTATAAATGGAAATACTAATACAAATGAATTTGAATACCCCGTTCCATTCATTCGTCACCTAAATTGGAACATCTTGGTCATGGAATTGTGATTAGATTAGGGTATCTCTAAATTAGCATTTCCATATCTCCCACATTTGCGGAGGGACCTAATTAAGTTAAAAAATTAAAAACTTTACCCGTGGAGGTAAAATCGTGAACCGTGAAGGTAAAAGCGATTCGAAACATTCCGGAAGAGACCTTATTTCCCATCACAAGTCAAACTTAAAAATATTGAGAATGATTACATAACAAGCATGATCCCATGGAGACTTCTCCCAGTCAACATCAACCAAATAACCTTTGTCTACTTATAAGTAACCGCATATAATTTACTCTAGGCCACATACTAGCGCTTTCTAAAATTCGATGGAGGCAATTTTATTACATTTTATTTTCATAAGAACCCTCGAATATGGAACTTCATTTGATTCTATGTGGTAGAAATCATCATCTTTATAACGCTTATCCTTAGGGTATAAATGGAAATACTAATAAAAATGAATTTAAATACATCGTTCCATTCATTCGGTCATGGCTAAACCAGAACATCTTGGTCATGAAATTATGTTTCTAATATACTGTAAAGCATTTGTTAAGGTCAATTATATGTTTTTGGTCAAATATGGGCTCATTAGACATGGTAGTGGGCTGAAATAGTTTTGGACTATAGTTGCATTTGCCGATATCGGTCACCCAACGCTAAAAATGTCTGATATGGAAACTATACAACGAATTCGTAATGGGAAAGTTATAAATTATTTATGCATCCCATCTATAATACATAGAGCCCATCTGTGGAGCTCATCCATTATACATTATGTATGGAGCCCATTTGTAATACTGCGATGTCGCAAAGCTGTCGGTGGTGTGTCGACTTCAACGACATCGGTACGAATTTTCACTAACCGCCGTGGACAATAAAATGTCCCAACACTACATTGTTTCAAAATGGCTATAAATAAATGGTCCCCTAGAATATGTTTACGTTCCTTATTTCCAGGTTTCCCGCAAATACCAAAAGTCTCTCCACCCCTTTCTTCTTCTCTTTTGACAAAGGTATGTATTTCTACTCATGGAGTGTTTTAGTTTTTGTAATTGTTACCTCACCATGTTAAATGAATCTATGATTTTTGTATGCGTTTTATTTTTTGTTATCTAGTTGTTACTCAGATTTGATAGAGTGAGAAGATTCCGTACATGTGAACCTAGGTTGCATTGTTCTTGTATGTGTTAGGACGTTTTAGTGTAATTTTGTCTCCTTAATACATGTTTTGTTGCTGTATTTCTATATGTTTCCCGTTGATGTCTTTGAACCATGCGAAATCGGTCTCGTGTCACATATAATTCGATTTATGAATGCGACGTCGCACATTCTTATCTGAAGTTGTTGCATTAGCCATCACAGTTGTACGCATTTATACATTGATATTACCAATGTCCAAGCGACTTTGCATGTTGGCATTTTAACTACCATAATGTTTATATTTACGACCTTGGTTTACCATTCATCATGATATCGATCTTGCCGAATAAGTAGCGACCTCGCCAGATCATGGCGATGCTACCATTGGTTCAAGCCGATCATGCGACACATGAGCGACTTCGCAAGTTTTTCTTCTATATTGTTCACTTCATATAAATGCCTAATGGCTGGTGAAGGATTGTCTAGGCGCCAATTTTTTGAGATATTTTACCATTTCACATAATATATTTACTAATACATATGCACAATACTGTATCTAAAATAATTTTAATTTGTATTAATTATACAGTTCCCTGCACAAAGGAGAAACCCTGAACCGGTTGTCTTAAACATTGAAGACCATACAATGGCTTTGAAAAACCTGCGTTTCCACTGCACCTTTAAGCAGCAAACATTTGGGAAGAACCCAACTTTGGTAAAGACTGAAGCTTGCCAATAATTACAATTGTTACATTATTTTATTTTCAATTAATACCATTTGTTTATTATTGCATATTTTTGTTCCTAATGAATTTTATTTTTGTGACTAGTACATCTCGATTGAAATTGTACCACTTCTGCCAAAGGCAAAGACCCTCGTTGTTATAAGGTGCTACGGGAAAGAGTGGTGCATGACCTACTCGGGGCAAGGGAAGATCAAGGCCCTGTCCCCAAAGGGGTTTTCCGAGTTCCTTTTGGCAACAATCTATGCATTAGGGACACCTTGTTCTTTGAGATCATAGAAGCTAGGGGGCTGATTGTCTTCAAGGTTATCATAATTTGAGAGGCTTGATTTTCCTGTTATCTGTATTCTAATAATGGTACTCAGACATGTATTATTGAAGTTTGAATTATTTTGTACTAATTGAATTTTAAGGAGGTTTCCGTGAATAAGAATTTTCTAATAATTGGAGTACCTTTTTTCAACAATATGTTATTGTCTGTGCATGATTTTGAAAAACATTTCCAACTGCCCCATTCGAAATGTTTTCATGGTGGTTGTGGTTTCCAGATTAATTATACAACCATTTTCAATTGTAACATAACAAAACATACCTTATTAAATTTTTGAATGACAAAACCTAACAAAACTTCTCGTTAACTATAACTTCTAAATGTTCTATATTATTTTATACGACAACGGTCATCCATCTCAATCTCTGTCGGTGACATTGACATAACATGCAATTTCGGCGATAAGTTTATTATATGAATGAAATGTCACACATACATCGACAACATCATTTACCTCGTTTTAACCTTTTATTTCTTTAACTCGGTTTTTTTATACCCAAGGTAATTAATATTTTTTAATTAAAAAAAACCGAGGTAAAAGAACTTCTTACCTCGGTATTTTGAGCTAAGCCTAAAAACGAGGTAAAAAAGGGTGAAGTAATAGGTTCATTTTCTTGTAGTGAGATACCACATGCATTTTGCAGGTACATGTTTCCTTAACTTTATGACAACATCTCCATCGACAACTGCATTTCTCCTTTTTGTGTAGCGTGACACATGGCATATGGGGAATGCCACCTCCTTCTCCCAGTCACCACTGTGCAAAAAATAATCGTTGGGACAAGCATGTATTTTTTCATACTCCAATCCCATCGGAGATAGAATCCTATTCACTTCGTAAAGGTTTTTCAGTATCCCATTACCGGCAGGAATCTTCTCGTTCAATAACTTTGGCAACTTGTTCCTGGTAGTGTTGCACCATGTACCAATGCCTTTGATATTAAACAATTCCATCAAACATGACATCACCGTATCCCTTGTATTGCAACCGGGATACAGCGACCTGTCTTTCTCACCTAAGAAATTTGACATAACCTTGGGTTTCCCCCTAAATTCATTGACAACCTCCTCACACATGTCATCTAAATTTAAGTCTCCGAAACACTCTCCTCCACTACCTACAACCATCTCCGGCGGTGCCTTCTCACCATGGAATGTCCAAACCAAACAATCTTTTTCAAACTCTCTACTAACCATGTGAAGTTTCATGATGTCTCTATCACCAATAAGGTTAAAATTCTTGAAATCATGACAAGGACATAACACTCACTTCTCACGACCAAATGCGTGATCTAAAAAATCCTCCACGAAATCAACATATTCTTTGCTCGACCAACTAACGTTGCAATACACATGCTTACGCCTCTCAATTGCACATTCCATCTCTACAAATTAATGTACAAAAATTATAGTTCCACACAATGACCATGGCTACACAAGATTCTAAACATTCAAAATTTATTCGGCAAACCTCACGTACAACTCACATCACAACATTCAAAACTTACCCAACATTTTCACATTCCTAAATATATTAATCACATCAAGAAATCTAGAAAACAATCACATTTCTTCCATGAATTCAAGTATCATGAACATGATCAAACACACAAAATACATGCATACAAACCATTTGTAACATATTACATCATTAATAAGATGCCAAAAAAATAATAATTAAAACCTAACATTTGTGGGTCTTCATTCGAGAATTTAATGTCAAAACCCTCCCAAAAAGACCATTAAAGACCTTCTCCCCCCAAAATCCCTCTTTTTACACTACTGGAAAACAGGTACATACGCACCAGTAAAAAAACATGAGTGTAGAATACCGATGAAAAAGCACACTATTGCACCGGTAAAACTCATTTTTACCATGTTTACCATATTACCGATGCCTTTGAATACATACACACCTGTGTAAGGTCTACCAATGTAGGTTTTCATATTTTTTGCACTGGTTAAATGTATAGAGATGGTAACTACCGGTGCTAATGTATACTATTGCACCGATAACCAAAGTACTGGTGTATAAAATGGTGAACTCATCTGAATTTGGCGCCAAAAATATATTTTTTAAAACTGGTTATATGTTTTATCGGTGTGTGAAAAAAATTGTGGGAAAATGGAAAAAATTGTACACCGGAACCATATAATACAGGTGTATATGATCCTGATTTTTCAAAACTAATTCATACGCACCGGTATTTGTCTTTATACCAGTGTATGAAAGTGCATTTAATGCTCACCTACCACCTTTTCTTGGTGCGTTAACATGGGAATTTTGGGAGAATGAGTTCATTAATGGGGGGGGGGGGGTTTGGTTGACGGAGGCATTGAATGATCTACTATGAAGACCCTTGAAGGTACAATTTTTTAAAATATATTTATGGATATTAATGATCTCATTTTTGGTTTTGGTTTGTAGACATATATATCTTGTGTGTTTGATCATTTGATGGTGCTTGAGGTAGAATTGTTGATATTAGTTTGTGATTTGTTCTCAAGGTTGATGTAGTTATAATGCTATGACTATTGATTGTTATATTGTAGGAAATTTTATGAATGTGGTAATTGTAGTGTGGAATATTGGTTTATATGGTGCATTAATGATCTTGCATGATTTTGATGTGGTCATGAAATTTTATTGTAATAAATGTGTTGAAGTTTGATTGTTTCACATTTATTGATATGTAGAGTTGTATCACGTCATTGAGAGGCGTAAGCATGTGTATGCCAACGTTAGTAGGGTGAGTGGTGAATATATTGTCTTCGTGGATGAGTTTTTGGACCAATGATTTTAGTCGTGGGAAATTGAATATTATGTCCTTGTAGTGATTGTAGAAATCAAAACCGTACTGATAACAAGGATATGTTGAAACTCAATTTTTATAGTTGGGGGTTTGCGAAAGATTATGTGTTGTGGACGTTTCATGGGGAAAAATCACCGCCAGAGGTGATAGTTAGTAGTGAGGGAGAGTGTTTTGGGGATGCTAAATTGGATGATATGTGTGAGGATGTAGTTGATGTATTTAGAGGGAGGCTTGAGGTTTTGGAAAACTTTCTAGGTAAGAAGGATAGACCATTGTATCCCATTTGCAAGAAGAAAGACACAGTCATTTCATGTTTGATGGACTTGTTTAATTTGAAAGGTCTTGGTTCATGGAGTGATACTAGAATGAATAAATTTCAAAAGTTTTTGAATGAGAAGCTTCCATCTGGTAACGGGGTGCTGGGAGGCCGTCGCCGTGCCTCTCAAAGTTAATATTTATAAGCCCTTTTTGTTTGCCATCTACAACTAAGTAGATAGTAGCAAGTCGGGGTCATCCACGAAGAAGAGGGATTTTCTCAACCGTTTAGGCACAAAAGGTTGCTATTAGGCTAGGAGTAGACACACACACACACACACACACACACACACACATATATATATATATATATATAAGCATGTAAATAGGGGGGTGTTTGGTTGTTTGGTGGTCCTAAGTTAGGAAAGTTAAAAGACAAGACAACTAGCAAAGTCAAGCAACTATGCTAATCAAACAAAACTAAGAAAAAAGGTTTTAAAACTACAAAAGATAAAGCCTGGGGGGCAATCGATATCCACTTCCAAACCTAATGTAGACGCATAAGCATTCTCCCTTACCCATTCTAACATCCATGTTTTTCTTCCCAATGAGGCATTAATATTTGCAACACATACATGAATATAGCCCAAAGTGTGTGCTTGTATGTGGTGTACTATTTATGCATTTCAAATAATCAAGCACAATCATAATAATATCATGAACACAATATTAGGAAGAACTGAAGAATTTTGAAAGGAAAATAGATTTAGACCATGCTCCTATAATTTATCCCCAAGCTATTGAAAGTACTCCCTAGACATAGAAATCAAATAAATATTTGAATTCCACATCTTAGAATCAAAGAAAAATAAAGAAAAGAAAAAGAGAGAGTTCTCTCCAAACTTTAAAAATAAGATATGATATAAAAGAGCCTCTAAGATATGAAAACCTAGTAGCAAAGGTTTTATTTATAGTAGTAGGATATTGGACCTAAAAATAGGCCCCCAAATAGGCCAAAATAGGGTAAACCCTAGCCCAGACGTTGCCCGTGCAGGGTGTCACGGATGGTGCGACCCGTGAAGTGTCCTCGGCACAGAGCGCAAGGCTTGGCGCTAGCTGCGTCCATTCATGTGGCGTGGGGCGCTTGATCTGGTGAGTTGCATGGATCTTCCAGAGGTACGGGGCACAAAGCTTGGGCCACATTATCTATGCGGAGCGCCATCAGGGTGCTGAATATGAAGGTTCTAATACGTGCCCTTGGCTGTTGGAGCTGACTGTGTTCAGGAAGGGTGCTCTTATGTGTATTATATTGTGTTCATATTTTGTGGGATTATTATGATTTTATTGAGATATCATTTTCACTTTAAGGTGTTTTTGGTGAAAAAAATCATTGATTGTGAAGAATTGAGAGGGAGCTATACATTTTACTCTTTTTCCCTTGACCAACGATTTCTTCCCATTGGATTTTCCAGGATAAGGTTTTTAATGAGGCGATTTGCTCCAATGGAAAATGTTATTATTTTATAAGACATTTTTCCAGGGATGAAGGAAGAGAGGCAAAAGCAGAATTACTGAAGTTATGGGGTAAAAAGTGAATTATTGAAGAGATGTGAGTTTGAAGAAAATGAAGATATTCACTTCCCATATTAATAAGGATTGTATTATCTCCTTCCATTTGAAATTCCTTAATTTTTGAAATTATTTATTTAGTTAATATTTTATTCCTTTCTTCCGCGAGAAGAATCTGAATTAGATTTGTACTCGGTTTATTATTTTGAGCAGCCACACAAAGGTATATAAATACCTTAGGTTTTGCAGAAATGAAAATATGTACATACGGTAGGAGTAGTTTAGTTATAATAGAATATTATAGTTTAGGTTTTGGTCATTCTTTCGGGTGGCTGATGTTAATTAGTGGGAGCTTTGGATCGAATTTATCACCTTGATGTGCTCACATTAATTTTCATGCGCACGCATTGATCCAGTTTGCATGTGTCACAGTTTGCTTTGCTTTTATTGTTATTATATTAGTTATGTTTATTAAATATATTATTTATATGTTTAGTTTAATTATCATTAGTAGCTAATTTATATATCGGCATGGAATAACGAGTATTGGTTTATGAGTCGTGAGGCCTGATTGTTTTACAATTGATTCTTATGTGTTCTTTATTGTTCTTGATTTTTTTTATTCTTGATATATTTAAGCCTGATCAACTTGAATATCATTGGGATAATGCTATATAATTCCACCAATACGTAATCGTTGGAAAGAGTTAGTAAGTAGCGAGTTCTTGTGAAAACCAGCTAACTAGCTAAGACTGTAATAGCAAGATGGGGAACAATTAAGTGTGTTACTACTTGCGAATACTTGGGTAATTGCCATATCAGGTTCTTTACCTTCTTAATGCTATCGAGGTGTCTATCTGGTTCAGCGAATACTTTCTGGGAGCATCTTGGTAAGAGAAACAATTTGTTAATTATAATTGGTTATTGTCAATAAAGTACGAAAGAATTAGGGAGGTTAAGCATACCTACTTTCCTGTGACTAATAGATGCATATGAATTGATTTATGTTTGCACCTATGATCGATGTTTAACTAATGTAAGTTATTCCTAGCAGATTACCTTAATCATACATTTGCTAGATTTTTATATTTTTTAGTTTGCATTATTATTTCATATTTTTTATTAGTTAGTTGCATTATTAGTTGTTAGATAAATCTGAAAATTAAGGCGTGGTGGCTACACCAAAAGTTTTCTATATTAGTAGGTATTTTATTATATTTTTTATTATGTTACTCGTGGGATCGACTCTGCTTGCTACTGTACTAATTTCATCATTAGAGTTTGCAGATTATTTTAGTGAGTGAAACGACGCTTATCATCCTCGCTCGGAAAATTTGGTGTGGGCTGTGTGATTTCCCACACCTCGCCGGCTGGTCTTGGCTTATTGAGCTTAGAATGATATGGGACACCAAAAATGGGATGTCTTGCACCCATGCTTAGCCGCGTGAAGTGGGTCTTCACTTCATACTGACGGCCCATGGTATCTAGTGCGGGCCGCCCCATAGCCTCATGCTGGTGTTCTTGGCTTGGGGCTGCTCCTTTGGCGTGGGCCGTTGTTGCCAAACAATGAATGGCCTGGGCTGGCCCATTTATGCCTCGGCAGGCTGAACTAGTTTCCTTCGCTAGAGGTGAACTGCTAGTCCGATTTGACAATTTTAGCAGTCGATTTTATAGTGCTCGGGAAGATGAATACAATGAAATAATCCTTCAAGGATAATTATTCTCACACAGTTCTCAGAATTAAGCACAACTCATTGGACCACGTTTCCCCTTTTCTTCGTTGGCCGCTTTGAACTCTGCTGCCGCCTATCTTTGGCTTTAATTTCTTTCTACCACGCATTGATGCTCTTTGCTTTCGTTTACTACCATTCTAGTGTGAATTGACTTTGTCTCTACTACCATCCTTGCGAACGACCTTCAATATCTTCTACCGCTCTTACGGCCTTAACATAGAATGTAAACAAAAAAGTAACCACAGGCGACCTACTAAACATGATCAAAAGGAAGATCAAGGAACTCGTGGATACAAGATGTCCATTAATACCAATAAATCCTACAAAACACGGGATTTAGACAAGAAAACCGAACATGACCGTCTAAACCCCTTGTCACGTAAACTCAACTAACATTAGCAATCCACCAAATAAAAGTAGTTAAGACTATGCCAAATGCAATAGTTAACACATGCATATTGAAGCATATCAGACTCCCCACACTTAACCCTTTACTCGTCCTTGAGCAAATAAGAGACAAGACAAAGAATCAAGCAAAATGTAGCGTGCATGCATAAGTTAATCAAGACATTTAACTTATTCCAAAATTACCCTGTTTCCCCCAAAAGATTAAGAATCTCACAACTCTCACACTCCTCGAAAAAAACATAAGCAATCAAAACACCCAAAAGTAAAGTGTGGAAAAAGGTAAGCAAAAAAGATAAGTGTATAAGCTAGCTTACTTTTCCCAAAATGATCCAAAAGCAATCAAGGAGTTGTCTTCAAAAAAAATCCACCGCGGAAGCTTCCACTCAACCTAGTTTTTTGTTTTCTCTCAATTTCTCCCATTTTTCTTAAGAGCCCTTTTGTGTTTTCATCATAGATTTAACACAAAGGGTACTCACTTCTCACATTTTCCCACACGGCCTCTGAATTTTTCCTAGGCCCGTAAGCCTAGCTGGTCATAGCCTTTCATTTTCACCTAGCTCTTTTGACCTATCCAGGTTTTTCCTAATATTACCCAAGTCTCCCGTTCAGGTTTTTAACTTGTCTAGTTTTTTTTATAATTTTTCATTTTTTTAGGTTTTGAAAAAAAATTGTGTAGCACAAAATTTCCCCAAAAGTGGGCTTCATACTACAAAAGATAATCAAACACAAAAACTATACCACCAATTTCCTAAAACATCCTACCCTATGCAAACTAGAAATCCTAGCATAGAATGTCATGCCACCAAATATCCATCCAAAATCATCCCTCAACAAGCAAAAACCAACATCATCAACAAACAAGAAAAAAATCAACTACCAATGCGAGTAATGAAATGCACAGAGGAAATCTAAGAATGAAGACTCCCTAAGTTCTCACTACTCCCTCCCCATACTTAATCAATGCATAGTCTACAATGCACAAAAATCATGTAAAAACATAAGTGAGGTAGGGAGAATGGTGATACTCACTCTAGCGGCCCGGAAGGGCCTTTATCCTTGATTTGCACCATTTTGCATGCTTTAACCAATGCATTTGACATAGTTTTTAGTTACCTTTGGTTGGCGGTTTAGCGACATTAGTTGAGTTTACATGACAAGGGGTTTAGAGAACCATGTTTGGTTTTCTATCTAAATCCCACGTTTTAAAAACTTAATTAGTGATTCATGACATCTCATGTTCACGGGCTCCTTGGTCTTCATGATTAGTACCTTTAGTAGGTCGCCCAGGAATGCTATTTGTTACATTATATTCTTGCAAAGACCATTTTCTTTTAACGATATAATATTTGAAGGCCATTTACATTTGAATGGTAGTAGACAAAGACCACGAACATCAATGAGTGGTAGAAAGAGATTGAAGCCAAAAATAGGTGGCATCGGAGTTCAAGACGGTCAAAGGAGAAAATGGTGAATCATCATTCGAGGTGTGTTGACTTAGTCCGAGAATGATCCAGGAATAATTAGCTTTCAAGAATTGTTCCATTGGATTAGTCTTCTTGAGTACTACAAAATCAACTACTAGAACTCTAGATTCGGACTAACGGTTCACCCGTGACAAACAAACGAAGTTCAACCAATGAAGCACCAGCGGCCGGTCACAGACCGCGCATAGTCAAGCACCAACGGCCCATAACAATATTCACAGCCTACACTAAATAAGAATCCAGAGGATTCATAAAGACCTGCATGAAATCAGCCCGAGACCTTCACGAGGCAAGGTGCCGGTTCGTGACAAAAGCAACGGGCTTTGAAGCAAAGGGATGAATAGTTGAAGAATTTTGCTAAGAATGAAGCGGTCCATGAAAACCTTCATGGGCCATGATAAAATTTCTAAGTAGAAGCCACAAGTTGTTCTCAGTCCGTGAAAACCTTCATGGACCGCCAGAAAACTCTAAGCAAAAACCGCATGCTGCTTGCGGTCTGTGAAAACCTTCACGGACCGTGGCACGATCCTAGCTTCACAGACCATGCCAAATCCCATGAGCTGAAGCTATAAACATTCACAGACTGTGGTAGATCTGGCGTTCCGTGGCTATGCATGCTTCACGAACTGTGGCATCGGTGCCGGTCTGTGAAACCTTGGCGTCTGACCTAGGGTTTTGCTACTTTTGGCCTATTTAGGCCTATTTTTAGGCCCAATCTCCTACTACTATATATAGGACCCTATTCTACACATTTGTGAGAGGTTTCATCATATTTGGAAACACATTTGGAGAGGAGAGAGCTTAGAGAGAAGGAATGAGTTCCTTTTGTAGGTTTTATAATCCTTTCTTTTCTTTTATTCTTGCTTTGTCCCAAAGATGTGGAATTCAAATCTATGTTTGAATTCCATGTCTAGGAAGTAGTTAGGTTAGCTTTGGATTCATTTTGGCACTTGGTATGTTTTAAATGCCTTATGAGATTCATTAGATTCTTCATATCTTTGAGTTTACGATATTATTGTGATTGTTCTTAAATGTTATAAATTCATGAGTAGTACACCACATATAAGCACACACTAAGGGATACACTCATGTACGGTGAAATTATTGATGCCCCCTTGGGAAGAGAAACCTGTATGTAAGAATGTGTAGGGGAGAACGCGTCTGCGTGGGTGTGTGCACGGGGGATTCGAGAATACTCTGACCTATTTACCATCACACCAGTCTGAGCTGACTTCGTACTTGTTGTCTGAGAGGTTGCAGGTGGAGATAGTGAATAGTAGCAAGCTAGGTGTTTTGTTGAAACCCTAGTATCACATGTAAGGTGCATACGAACCTTGGGCCTAGTGTATATAGGACCCAAGGGGAGTAGTTTCATTCAAGGTGGAAGCCCTGGACGTAATAGCATGAGGGAGAAACATACCTGCAATGGTGGTTGGACCTTATTGTACTCCCCTAATTACAATGGCGGTGCCTATGAAGGGTTGCGAGTGCACCCACCGTGACGGGGTTGGGGAAGTGTATGTCATCGGCCACACCACATGTTTTAAACACACTGATAGAACTTTTATATGTCTATATGTGAATGAATCGAGGATTAAATCCTTATAACTATCATGTTGCTAAATGATGTGTCCATTTTATGTGTATAATTTGTTACTTTTTGGGATGACTTTTGTGCTCTTTTATTATCAAGAGCTTGTGTTTTACCTTGAAATTCTCTTAGGAGAGGTAAGAGCGACTTTATGCTCTTTTAACTCTTCTAAATGTATTTTACGTGACAAAGGAAGAACATGGAGGCTTGAAGACCGGATGCCGTTAAAAACCCGGACAAGTTGAAAACCCGAAAGGGCAGCTTGGGTAACATTGGGAAAAGCCCGGAAAGATCAAAAGACCTAGGTAAAAGTGAGAGGCTTAGCCTAGCTAGACATACGAGTCTAGGCAAAAGTGAGAGGCCGTGTGGAAAAGGTGAGAAGTTAGTACCCTTTGTTTGTTAAAGCTAGGATGGACACCCAAAAGGGCTCCTAGGAAAAATGAAAGAAATTGAGAGAAAACAAAAAACTAGGTTGAATGCATGCTTCCGCGGTTGATTGTTTTTGGAGACGACTCTTTGATTGCTTTGGGATCATTTTAGGAAAAGTAAGCTAGCTTGACACTTATCTTTTTAGCTTACCTTTTTCCACATTTAATATTGGGTGGATAGGCTACTTTAGGATCTTCGGGGAGTGTGAGAGTTGTGAGGATTTTCACCTTCTTGGGGGAACTAGGGTAGCAAGGGAATAAGTTGATTGCATTGGCTATTTTTGCGTGCTTCATTCTGCTTGAACTTGTTTTCTTTGATTTTATTTACTCGAGGAAGAGAAAAGGTTTAAGTGTGGGGAGTATGATCTGCACCATTTCATATGCTTTAAGCAATGCATTTGACATAGTTTTTTAGTTACTTTTGGTTGGTGGTTTGGCAACATTAGTTGAATTTACATGACAAGGGGTATAGATAACCATGTTTGGTTTTCTATTCTAAATCCCTCACTTTTTATACTTAATTAGTGATTCTTGACATCTCGTGTTCACGAGATCCCTGGTCTTCATTATTTGTACCTTCAGTAGGTCGCCCGTGAACGCTATTTGTTACTTTACATTCTTGCGAAGGCTACTTGCTTTTAAAGGTAGAAGATTTGAAGGATATTCACATTTGAATGGTATTAGACAAAGGCCACGAACATAAATGCATGGTAGAAGGAGATTAAATCCAAAGATAGGCGGCTTCAGAGTTCAAGACGGTCAAAGGAGAAAATAGTGAATCGTGGTCCGAGGAGTGTTGCCTTAGTCCAAATACTATCCAGGAAGAATTAGCCTTCAAGTCTGGTTTCATTATATTTTTCTTCCTGAGTACTATGAAATCGACTACTAGAACTCTCAATTCGGACTAACGGTTCACCCGTGACAAGCAAATGAAGTTTAGCCAATGAAGCACCAGCGGGCAGTCACTAACTGAAGCATGGTCAAGCACCAGTAGCCTGTGACAATATTCATGGCCCACACTACATAAGAATCTAGAGGTTTCATGATGACCAACACTAGACTAGCACAAGACCTTCAAGAGGCAAGGCGATGGGCCGTGACAAAGGCACCGAGCTGTGAAGCAAGGGGATAGAGAGTTGAAATATTTGGCCAAGTATGGAGCTGGTCCGGGAAAACCTTCATGGGCTGTGAAAAAATTTCTGAGCAGAATCCTCAAGCTATTCGCGATCTGTGAAAACCTTCATGGACCGCGGGAAAACTCTTAGCAAAAACTGCATGCTACTTGCGGTCCGTGAACTCAAGCAATATCTACTCCTAGCCTAATATCAACCATTTGTACTTAGACGCTTGAAAAAATCCCCCTTCGTCGTGGATGACCCCAGCTTGCCGCTATCTACTTAGTTGTAGATAGTAAGCAAAATGGTCTTATAAATATTAACTTTGAGAGGTACGGCGAGGACCTCCCAAATTTTGGCGCCCCTGCCGGGGAAGAGGCGTTTATTTTTAAGTGCTTAGGTGTATTTGGTTGCTTATTAGCTAGTTGTTTTTATTTTCCACTCCTTGGTGGTGTTTTTGTTCGGAGTAGGTATTGCTTGAGTTCTTGGTAAATTTTTATCGAGAATCCTTGCAATATGATTTTGGACTTTTGAAATTTTAATAAAATTAAAATTAAAAAATAATGGAGCATCTCACCTTGAGGGAACTCCTGATGAGAAGAGAGGCTCAAAAAGAAAGGTTTTGTAGGATGTGTCATTCCGACCATCCTACCGAGTCTTGCTATTTGTTGTGGGAAGAGCACTATGAGGGAGAAAGAACCCTTGGTTTCCAAAATCAAGGGTATTATGAAGAGTGCTACCAAGAGGTAGGAGATGTTGGTTTACAAGGGCAAGAAGCTCAAGAATGGTATCCATACCACAATCCTTACAATCCATAATAGAGTGGTAATCTGAACTGGTGGTATGAGAATGAGCCAGAAAACCAACAATACGAGCAAGATAGTTGGCCATTACCACCTTATAACATACCCCAAAACCAAGCCCAACAAGGAAGTTCAAATTTAACACGTGAGGAAGTCATGAATACAATAGCAAACTTGAAAAACTTTACTAGAGAAGAATAGGACACCTAGCTCTCCTCTAGTTTTTAGGCTATTGAGGGGAATGCGAGGAGTATATTAGAAGCGTTGGCCCAAATGGAAGCTCGTGATTTCAAAAATACACCATCCCAAATCGAACTTGAGGATTCGGTGAGTGACTTCACCAATGGAAATGATTTTGAGTTCGAAAGGGATGAGGAGTTGGTTGTTGAGGATGATAAAAAGGAGGAAGAGGTGATTGTGCTACATTCATTAGCATTGTCACCCCTTCCCCCGGCCAGTGAACCAACTCTACCACTTTCGAAAGTTTTGAGGGAGACAAGAGATGAGCCAAAAGATCACCCCAAGCCTCTTAACCACCCAACTCCCTTTAAACAATCTCCACCTCAGCAAGACTTTCCTCTTGAATATTTTGTACCCCCACCTCTCTACTTTTGGATACTCATGATGAAGGGGTTCAAGCCTTCACCATATGGATAACATTAGGGTCGTGCTGACGACCCTAAATATACGAACATTTGTCGTAATTGTGGCATTGTCTTGTCCTTGTTGAAGTAATACCCACACCAAGTGAGTCCAGACAGTAAAGAACCTGGTCCTCGAGGATAAATTCTAGCAACATCCAATGGTTACGAAAGCAAATTTCTGAATATGTTAGTGCATGGGGTCAGGTGGATCAAAACACTATAATTCATCAAGTCTGTGAAGGGGGGGACATACCTTCGATGATTATACGGGGCCACATACATCCGGGTTGGATTACGGTACATGAAACCAGCAACGAACAACCGACTAGAAAGGATAAATTGTTATTCAGACTTGTCTGTCGTTTGTTCATTGAGAGTGAATCTAACTAGCTTTTGATCGGTGTCGATTATACTATCATACAAGTAGCTGTAATAAATCAAAATACAATTGTGAGTGGATGCCTCAGTAATAGAATGTTGTTAAAGGGTAGGTTAATTATCTAGATACTCAATTGAAATTAGAAAGAACGTTAGACTTACTTTGCCAAATATCCAGGTAGGACTCGAGAACCCATTCTTTTACTTTAGAGCTGGTGCTATTCTAAAGCCACAGTGGAGGTCATCATTATTAACCCTTGTGCATATAGTTTTATTGAAAATTGAATTCTAGAAGTTGCATTTGAAGTACAAGTCACTGTACTCTTCGGCCTGAGTTTTTTCCAAGCGCCTTATTATCTCCTCACGTCCATCTGGAGCTTTGCTAGTAACCGGCAACTCCTAATACCAGTTAAGAAGAATACAAGTCAAAGTTAATCCATCAATTGAACCATTTTAATATGCTACACAATCTCAATAGAAATCCAAGTTGGTTGTAATCTGTATATGTAACTCGCCCTCCAATGAGACATCGTTGTCATATGAGTGTGTCACCCTTGTTGTAGAATTTTGGATCTTATCATTATGTCCATCAAATTTGAAGCAAAATGAAATTGTATAAACAAATTATAAATCATGGGAATAAAGATGAATGTAATAATGCTACAATATAATTCTTGCTACATACCTTACTACCTAACATAACGATCAGATGAGCTGGCCACACAATGTTCTTACCAATGGCTTGTTCGATGTTGGTTATTCTGTTGTGATGGGAAAGGAGAGGGGCTGTCGGGACGATGATGAGGTTCGTAACCCTGACATACTTGCAGTCAGATGGGATATTTTAGAATTTGGGCGATGGTATCACTTCTCCATGATCAGTAAGGATGGTGGAGCCATCAATTGCCATCACAAAAAGTTTGCATTTTAGGGGACTCGAACAAACAATGATACAACATTAGAATTGCATAAGAAAAAAAAACAAACTGAAGAGGTTGAGTGTGTAAAGCTTCTATTACCTCCTCTACATAGGCCTCAGATTGAGAACTGGAATGTTCCTTTGTAACTAGTTGCTCAACAGATTCTCCCTCAAATGTGCTTTACTTTTGAAGCAAATAGGGTCCAAATGAGAGGGAAGGGGAACTTCAGTCATCTCTTCATAGTGCGATGCAAAAGTTGACATATACTGCACCATATCCACCTGTATTTTTTCCATCTGGGAGCATTAGCCACAGCTTGACGACTGCCCTTGGATTCCACAGTAGTCGTCCTACCACATATCTGGGCAATGCATCCCTAATACTAGCTGTAGTCCTACACCCTCTCCAATTTTCGCAACGATCGCTTCTCTTTGTTGTCATGACCAGATTGGCATTTTTATAACCTGCAACACCAACTTCTCACTTTCTTTGTTCTTATTAAGCTGTTGCTGCAACAAGATTGATATCATTAATTAAATTATGTCATTAAAAATGATACTTAACATGTAAATGTTTGTATTGTAAAAATATATCTCCCTACAATTACTGGTTCTAGCTCTCGCATGCTAGGGGCCCTGGATTTTCCCGCCAAGCCTGTTAGATTCTAGAAAAATAAGGGACCGATCTAGCTTGTAATTTTAATCTATCGACCTCCAAAACTGCATCCTCATGGCTCAATCCCCGTTTCATTGATCTTATCAAGGTTCCAATTCTTGATCAGCCTCTTCTCAACTTTCCAATAACCTCCACTTCCAGTCCTGTGAGTGTAGTTCATTTTCTTGGCATCGGCCCTTGCAACCTCACTCTTCTCCTGTATTGAATAAGGAAAAAAATTCTACCTAGATATTAAGCATCTACTAATTCAAGCATCACAAAAAAGGGTATTTCTGGGGTCGACCTGTACTTCACATATTTTTTCCACTCCCGCTTATCCATCCACTTGTAACATTTCCAAGGGGTTACGTCTGACGGTGTTTTCCTTAGGAACCTACTGTTTGCTTCCTTCGTCTTCCAGTTGCGTATCTTTATTCTAGCACAGGTTGTCCACATTTTCTTCAAGCCTTTCATTTGTTCAATGGTTAAATCTGGGACAATTTTAAAGTATGCATGCACATAACACATTGTATATGATAGGTTACCAATTGCATATATAATTAAAATGGCAATTACTAAAACATTTTGAATAGTATGAATAGGTTACCATAATGTCTTCCCAAGCATCGTTCTCGACACTTTTCGAGACACGTCTCCATGTGTCCCAACCTTAACGTGCCTCCTAAATGCATAACCTATGTAGTAGCATGACCATTTACCTCTCAAAATCAATGGTTAAGGAGAGAGGAGTTGAATCTGATCTCTAAAGGTTGCCAGTATTTTGCCAAAATAACCTATTGACATGTTGAAATTTGAACTTATAAAAAATTTCACCCTCCTAGTCAGATTCACTGCACTTCGATTCCTCATTCAGATTGTTGTGACACTGAAGTTCTCTTTGGCACATTATCTTCCTCCACTTCTTCCTCCACTTCTTCCTCCACATTGTCCTTTTTTTTGGCACTCAAAATTTTCTGAACCTACATCTGGCATGAACGGGTCTTCTAGCTTCGGGGACCTACTATTCTTTGTTTTTTTGACGTGTGACTTCTTTGTCATGATTTATGTAATCTCTGTGACAAAATTATTTTAGTACCAAAGAAAAATAAAGATTGGGATGAGCAGAAATAAAGATTGTTAATCACAAGTTCACTACAAGTAAAAGATCTAGCAAAATATAACAGAACCCGAGTATGGATGCAAGGTGTCCTTAGTATCAATTAAGTTCATAAAACTCAAGATTTAGTGACACGAAAGCCAAACATGACCATCTAAACCCTTTGTCATGTAAACCTAACTAAAACTAGCAATCCAACAAGTAAAACATGCCAGTTATTATGCCGAATGCAATGGTTAGCACATGCAATACAATACACATTTAAGTTTTATGAGTTATGATTAATAACAAAAATAGAAAAAAATCTAAAAACAAACTATTCTATTTCGTTAGTACATAATATAATCTTTGAGCGATAATGCCTATGCATTAATGCTTACACAAATGCCATATTTTTCACAAGAGAATCCTTTTTTTCCATTTTAGAAGATCGAAAGTATACATAAAAAATTGACTATGTAAAATATAATATGTACATATATATATATAATAGATTAGTTCATCGAGAAAGTTTTTTAGAAAAGTAATATATTAAAAAAGTATTCATTATTATTATAACGACATGTTTGCTACATTAATCTGATGAAGATCCGAATTGAATATGTCGGACTCCGAACAAACTCAACCTAAAAGAGGATGTACCCGAAAAGTACCAAAACCAAACTGATTCAACCAAAACCGAGCTGAACCCGATTCAAGAAACGTATACCCAAATTGTACATGAAACTAAAACAACCGAACCAAATTCAATCCGAACCAGATTCAAAAAATTAATACCCGAATTCACCCAAAATCGAAATAACCTGAACCAAACCCAATCCGATCTAATATTCTTCAAAACTATCGAATGACACCCGAACCCAAACACAGCCGATCAAAACCCAGTACCCGAACACAAAACAATCTACCGAATCATACCCAAACCAATCGAAAAGACCCGTTTGCCAGGTCTAACAAGCACTGTTATAGTCAATCCCAAGTTCACAAAAAAAGTCTAACAAACAAAACAAAAATCACACGTATGTTAATAAGCCTAGTATGCCATTCTCACCAAGTCCAGTAGAGTAGAATTTTACAATACCAAGTAACCAACCAATATAAGCCTCTTTAGTACGAGAATTCCCAGCAAGATTTACGTACAAAGTGGGCAGCAAAAGGCTACTTCAAAAAAACGTGGTCAACAAATGCTTCCAAGATAAGGCCCGAATTCGGCAAACTACATAAATCAGCCTAATGACTTCATAAATCAGCAAAATGACTTTCTAGTACTAAAAACATAGTTCAAGACGGAATAACAGCAGTAGATGCTCTCAAGCAATATGCTGCTATCCTCCTCACAAAATAATTTCATTCCAGAGGATATATTGCAGCCAAGATACAGACACTATACAGACACTGAAGCATGTGATCCGCTCTCGACCCGGTCATCATTTAAAAACATGAGTCGGAGGACTTATTGGTAGAGAGGAAATTTATAATTCTGCACCCGTTCTTACTGCTAAGCTACCAAACGGTAGTAAGCGGCACACCCTGAGTTTGTCCACAAGGATGTTAAGACTTAAGAATAAATTAAAATACAACCTCGAGCAAGTCGTCAATCCACACGAGTGAAAGGAACAGCTAAAAGTGTAAACATGCAACTGGGGGGGAGGGTGTGTGTGTGCGCGCTTGGTATTTTCAACTAACAAAGCATGCAATTAACAAACGAGTAAACAATTTATACTAGTCACTTGAGAATCATTTAGTAACATGGTAGTTAAGTATTTTCAATTAACAAATACAAAGCATGCAATTAACAAATGAGTAAACTATTTATACTAGGCACTACGGAATCATTTAGCAACATGGTAGTTCTAATGATTCAATTCTCGATTCATTCACATTAATACTTACAGAAAACCGATCAGTGTGTTCACAACACGGGGTGTGGCCGATGACATACACTTCCCCAACCCTGTCACGGTGGGTGCACTCGCAACCCTCCATCGGCACCGCCAACGTAATTAAGGTAGTACAACGAGGACCGACCATCGTTGTAGGTATGTTTCTCCCCGTGCTATTGCATCCCGGACTTCCACCACGAATGCAACTACCCCCCCTGGTCATATGTAGCCCAAGGTTCGTAGGCACCTTATCTGTGATACTAGGGTTTCAACACAACACCTAGCTTGTTACTATTCACTATCTCTACTCGCAATCTCTCGAAAAACAGTTACAACATCATCTAAGACTGGTGCGACGACAAATAAGTCAGAGCATTACCAAATCCCTCGTGCACACACCCATGCAGACGCGTTTTCCCAAGGAGGCATCAATAATTGCACCATACATGAGTATATCCCAAAGTTTGTGCTTATATGTGATGTACTACTCGTGCATTTATAACATTCAAGAAAAATCACAATAATATCATAAACACAAATATAGAATAAATTTAATGAATCTCATAGAGCATATAGATCAAGTGCAGTGGTAGAAACCGCTACCGATTTCTTACCAATTAAATATATCATTTTTTTCATTCTCTCTCTTCCACCTAATCTTAAAAAATCACTTAAGAAACAACTATTTTTTATCTCCACAATGGTAAGAAATAACTTTTGACTATTCATTAACCCCACTTGATTTTCTCTATCCTACGCATTAATTTTACCAGTAACATTTAATTTAATTTAATTTGTTCACCCAAAATAAGTTAAATGTGAAATTTAATATTACATTATAATTTTTATTAATATAATTTTGTTTTATTTAAAAAAGTATAAAATAATTCATTTTTTAAAAAAAAAAATTGTGTTTTATTTTTCAAACATGAAATAAAATCATTCCCATTCGACGCTCTTCGCGAATCCATTTAAAAAATGATAACAAAGTGAATATTGGAGACAAATTTAGGAGATGAAAGATTGATGTAGAAGTGTTGGAATTGAAAGTGGTGTGATTAAATTAGATGAATTGGCTCTATTTATAGGTAAAAAAAAGATAGGGGATGAAAAGAAACAATTTTCTGAAATTTAAAATTAAAAAAAATTGCAAATTTTTTTTAAAAATAGCCCTTGGGACACGTGTCCCATTAAAAAACCATAAGCAGAAATAGTCGTTGCAATGGGACACATGTCGCCATATAAGTGGGACATGTGTCCCACTAATTTTGTCGTCCCATACCCTCAGATTTTTTAGCCGTTGGACACGTGGCTCAATCAGATAGCACCACGTGCCAGTGGCTGTAAAATAAAAAAATAAAGCCTGCATGCGAGACGCGTGGCCCAATGCATGGGTGATATGTGTGCCGCATGCGAAAAGAAAAATGAGCCGCTGGAAACGGCCCTCTTGCCCATGTGAGCTGTGTCAATAATCGCTTTCCAGTCCGATTGCTACACAAGCAACCATTGGCCGGTTTCTTGTTAGAAATCGGCCTAAAAACCACCACTGTGGGTGTTTTCGATTTCTGGAGTTATTGCACTTGCTCCTAGAACATACCAAGTGCAAAAATATCCATGGCAAATATTAGTTTAGATGCCATGGATCTAGAAAATAAGATGAAAAAAAAAAGAAGGAGAAGAACAACTCTCCTCTCCCTTCTCTTTAAACTAGAGGAAGAATCTACTCTACATTATGACTAGGTTAGGATTTAGTAGAAGACTAAGACTTTTATATATAGTAGTAGGAGATTGGGCCTAAAAATAGGCTAAAAATAGCAAAACCCTAGGTCAGCCGCCAAGGCTTCACGGACCGGCACGGATTTCACAGTTCGTGAAGTATTCAAGCACGGGGCGTGGGATCTAGCGTTGTCCGTGAACATTCAGAGCCACAGGCCGTGGGATCTGGCGCGGTCCATGAAGCAGGTCTTGTGCCACAGTCCGCGAAGATTGTCACGGACCGCGAATAGTTCACGGTTTTTGCTCAGAAGTTCTTATGGTCCGTGAAGGTTCTCAGGGTCTGTGAAGATTTTCACGGTGATCTTTGCTCAGAACTTGTCACAGCCCGTGAAGGCTTTCACGGACCGGCTCAATATTTAGCCAAATTTTCAATTCTTCATCTCCAAGCTCCACAGTCCGGGATCTTTGTCACAGCCCGGCGCCTTGCCTCATGAAGGTCTCGTGCAGATCTTCACGAAACCCCTGGATTCTTATGTAGTGCGGGCCGTGAATATTGTCACGGGCTGCTGGTGCTTGACCATGCGCGTTCCGTGACCGGCTACTGGTACTTCGTTGGTTGAACTTTGTCTGCTTGTCACGGGTAAACCGTTAGTCCGAATCGGGAGTTCTAGTAGTCGATTTTGTATTACTCAAGAAGACAAATCCAATGGAACCAGCCTTGAAGGCTAATTCTTCCTAGATAGTTCTCGGACTAAGGAAACACTTCTCGGACCACGATTCCTCATTTTCTCTCCTTTGACCGTCTTGGACTCCGAAACTGTCTATCTTTGGCTTCAATCTCCTTTTACACGCATTGATATTCGTTGCCTTCATCTTCTACCATTCCAATGTGAATGACCTTCGCCTCTTCTACCGTCCTCGTGAATGGCCTTCAATCTTCTACCGCCCTTACTAACGACCTTCAGATAGAATGTAACCAAAAAATACCCACGAGAGACCTACTAAAGATGATCACAAGGAACATCAAGGAGCCCGTGGATACAACATGCCAATTAGCACTAATTAAGTCTACAAAACGTAGGATTTAGACAAGAAAATCAAACATGACCATCTAAACCTCTTGTCACGTAAACTCAACAAATACTTACAATTCACCAACTAAAAATAACTTACAAAACTATGTCAAAATGCATTGGTTAAATCATGAGTAAATGCATTGGTTAAAACATGCGTAACAGTGTAGATCAGCACGTTAGTGATTACATAACATATGTAATCTACAAACGACTAGAACTTGGTTTCAACTATGGAGTTATTCTCATACCAGAAAGACTTATCATTTTCATTACGGAGGTAGTCACAAACCAACAAAAATATCATATCATAGCTTATTAACAAATTTAAGTAAAAAATCAATTTAGGTTCAGATATGCTGATTCAATCCAAGTAGAAATTCAGATAAACTGAGTTCAATCCCTCACACAACAATCATCATAAACATTTACTTCAACAACTAAAGAACAAACAAATCTATTTAAGGGAGTATGCCTCACTTCTTGGAGGAGAAAACCTAGGAGAAAACCCCTGCTTCGCCTGAAAAAGGAAAGAGCAGAGGAAAGAGGAGAAACTCCCTGCTTGGCGGCCGGCTGAAGGTTCGAATGCGGAGGAGATGGCTGTCTGGAAGAAATAAAGACGTCCGGCTGGAAGGAGGCGTGAGGTTGAAAGTAGGCGGAGGAGAAGAGAGAATTCCGAAGGAGAAGAGTAAATTTCGAAGGAGGCGGAGGTTCAAATCTATTAGTGACCAAATTTGAGGAATAGTGTTTTGGGAATGGTCTTTTCAGCCTGTACCCATGTTCATTAACATGGTACCAGTGGGAGTTCCAATGCACGTAGCACGGTATTTTTTATTAAAAATATTTAATTTAATTAATATATAATATTTACAGAGTTCGTCTCTTGAAAGACTATCTTTTCATAAGCTATGAAAAGATCAGGGACTGCATTGCAATTTTAGAATTGCAATGAAATATTCGCGGGTCACAATATGGTATAATCGGGGTTGAGTTCGGGTCATCACAATACACGCGCCTATATAAGCTAAAACCCATCCTTTCGTTATTCCCCAAATCTTTGCTCTGCTCGCGATTTTTCCCTAAATCCCAGCGATCCAATTTTTCCCCAAACCCCATCGCCGATCTCACTGAAAACGTTGCAGATATCACTGGAAACGTTGCAGATCTTAAAACGTTACAATTTTGGGATTGAAAACGTTGCTAAATGAAAACGTTGCAGATCTCGCCGATTTGCCTTATGAATTCAGGCGATTTGCCAATTCAAAAAACGTTGCCGATCGAATAGAGAGGTTTGAGTGGTACTGGGTTCGAGTTGTGAGCATTCGAGTGGAGAGAGTTTGAGTGGTGAGGATCGAGTGGAGAGGGTTCGAATGGAAAGGTTCGGGTGGTACTGGTTCGAGTGGTGATGGTTTGAGTGAATGTTCGAGTGGCACTGGATTCGAGTGGTACTGGGTTCAAGTAGAGAGGTTCGATTGAAGAGGTTCGAGTGGTAAGGGGCCAAGTGGTGAGCATTCGAGTAGTGAGGGCCCGAGTGGTGAAGGTCAAGTGGAAAGGGTTCGAGTGGAAAGGGTTCGAGTGGTACTGGTTTGAGTAGTGAGGTTCGAGTAGATGTTAGAGTGGAGAGGTCCGAGTTGACTCGAGGGGGTAGATGGTTCGAGTAGACGTGGTGGATGGTTCGAGGGGTGTTGATTCCGGGGGTGGAGGAATGGATGGTTCGAGGGGTTCGAGGGGTTCGAGGGGTGATGATTCGAGGGGTGGATGGTTGCTTCGAGGGGTGGATGGTTGCTTCGAGGGATGGATGGTTCCAAGGGTTAGGAACAACTGTTCAAGGTCAGAGTGGTGGATGGTTAGAGTGGTGGCACGGTGGATGGTTCGAGGGATGATATTTCGAGGGGTGATGGTCCCAGGAGTGGATGGTTGAGTGATTGAGTGGTGGCGAGGCAGATGGTTAATGGTTCTAGGGGTTCGAGGGGTGATGATCCGAGGGTGACGGTCCCAGGAGGCGGATGGTTCAAGTGGTGGCGAGGTGGATGGTTGATGGGTCGAGGGGTGATGCCTCGAGGGGGATGGTTGATGGTTCCAGGGCCTCGAGGGTTGATGAATCGAGGGATGATGCCTCGAATCAACACCCCTCGAGTCGGATATTGATGTTCGAGGGGTGGGTTATTCGAGTGGTATATGAAAAAAAGGATCCATGTATATGCTGCGCGTGAGGGGCAATTCCCTGAATTTAGCTACTTAATCCTTAACTTTCTATATTTCTAATTAAACCTCATTTTTCCATAAGCCTGTGAAAATACAGTCTTTCCCAAGACTTTGTCATATTTACATGTCACGTTTGAATTGAAATAAATAAATTATAAGTATATTCATCTAAGAATAACTATCTAAATTGTAAAACAGATAATAAATTTTGTTGGAATTTATTAAATAATCAATAAGATAAAAAAATATTATTTTTATAACCTTTCAAGAAATAATGTATTGCAAGTACATGAAGTAAGTAAAATATAAAAAAGAAACGTTGAACTTGTGGAAAAACAATGAACTGTGTGTATATCTGAACTAAACAGTGAATTGGGTAGCATAAATACAGACAAGGTTTTGTCACAATCATTGTCTATAAGTTTATTTTGGAGAATTATTGTCTACATACCAATATAATCTTATATACTTGTGAAAGTGCTGATATAACCTTCAATCGTTTGAAAGTTAGAAAAAAAATACCTAATTAATGAAAGTGGCAATATAATTCTCTGGTAGACTTTCCGACATTGACAGTGCTTTTCCAACTGTTAACCCACCTTAAAATGACAATAACGCCATCAGACCAAAAGCTGAATTTGGGTGGACAATTATAACCTTACCCACAACCATCGAACCATCGTTGATGTTGCCGTAACATGTAGGGTTATATCAGGACATTATGAATTTGATAGGGTTTGGGTTGTACTAGGTTCGAGTGGAGAGGTTCAGGTGGTACTGGGTTCGAGTAGTAATGGGGTCGAGTGGAGAGGTTCGAGTGGTACTGGGTTCGAGTGGAGAGGTTCAAGTAGTACTGGGTTCGAGTGGAGAGAGTTCAAGTAGTACTGGGTTCGAGTGGAGAGGTTCGAGTGGTACTAGGTTCAAGTAAGGAGGCTTCGGGTGGTTAGGTTCGAGTGGAGAGAGTTCGAGTCAAGATTCGAGTGGTATTGGGTTCGAGTGGAGAGGGTTTGAGTAGTACTGGGTTCGAGTGGAGAGGGTTTGAGTAGTACTGGGTTCGAGTTGAGAGGGTTTGAGTAGTACTGGGTTCGAGTGCTACTGGGTTCGAGTGGAGAGTTTCAAGTGGGAGAATCTGAGTGGAGAGGGTTCGAGTAGTACTGGGTCCGAGTGGTACTAGATTCGAGTAAATAGGGTTTGGGTGGTGAGGTTCAAGTGGAGAGAGTTCGGGTGGTGAGGTTCGAGTGGAGAGTGTTTGAGTTGAGATTCTAGTGGAGAGGTTCGAGTGGTACTGGGTTCGAATTGAGGGTTTCGAGTGGAGAGGTTCAAGTAGAGAGGGTTCGAGTGGTACTGGGTTCAAGTAGAGAGGGTTCGAGTGGTACTGGGTTCGAGTAAAGAGGGTTCAAGTGGTACTGGGTCTGAGTGAAGAGGTTCGGGTTGTGAGGGTTCGAGTGGAGAGAGTTCGGGTGTGAGGTTCAAGTGGAGAGAGATCGAGTTGAGATTCGAGTGGAGAGGTTCGAGTGATACTGGGTTCGAGTGGAGAGGGTACTGGATTCGAGTGGAGAGGGTTCGAGTAGTACTGGATTCGAGTGGTACTGGGTATGAGAAGTACTGGATTCGAGTGGTACTGGGTACGAGAAGTACTGGATTCGAGTGGTACTGGGTTCAAGTGGTACTGGGTTCGAGTGGTACTGGGTTCGAGTGAAGAGGGTTCGAGTGATACTAGGTTCGAGTGATATTGGGTTCGAGTGAAGAGGGTTCTGGTGGTGAGGTTCGAGTGGAGAAAGTTTGAGTTGAGATTCGAGTTGAGAGGTTCAAGTGGTACTGGGTTTGAGTAGAGAGGGTTCGAGTGGAGAGTTTCGAGGGGAGAGGGTTCGAGTGGTACTGGGTTCGAGGGGAGAGGATTCGAGTGGTACTGGGTTCGAGGGGAGAGGGTTCGAGTGGTAATGGGTTTGAGGGGAGAGGGTTCGAGTGGTAATTAGTTTGAGTGGTAAGCGGAGAGGTTCAAGTGGTACTGGGTTCGAGCGGAGAGGTTCGAGTGATACTGGGTTCGAGCGGAGAGATTCGAGTGATACTGGGTTCGAGCGGAGAGGTTCGAGTGATGCTGGGTTCGAGCGGAGAGGTTCGAGTGATACTGGGTTCGAGTGGAGAGGTTCGAGTGATACTGGGTTCGAACGAAGAGGTTCGAGTGATACTGGGTTCGAGCGGAGAGAGTTCGAGTGGAGAGGTTTGAGAGAAGAGATTCCAGTTGTGAGGTTTGAGTGGAGAGGGTTCGAGTAGAGTGGTTCGAGTGATACTATGTTCGAATGGTACTGGGTTCGTGTGGAAAGAGTTCGAGTAGAGGAGGTTCGAGTGGTGATGGTTGATGGTTCCAGGACCTCAAGAGTTAATGAATCGATGGAGAGGTCCGAGTGGTACTGGTTTCGAGTGGTAGGTTTGTGTGGTAATGGGTTCGAGGGTAATGGGTTTCGAGTAAAGAGGTTTGAGTGGTAGTTCGAGTGGTTATGGGTTTGAGTAAAAAGGTTCGAGTGGTAATGGGTTCGAGTGGTAATGGGTTCGAGTAAAGAGGTTTGAGTATTGAGGGGTCGAGTGGTGAGGGTTCAAATAGAGTATTCGAATGGAAAGGGTTCGAGTGGTACTGGTTCGAGTGGTGAGGGTTCGAGTAGAGTTTGAGTGAAGAGGTTTGAGTCGAGGGGTAATGCCTCGAGGAGGATGGTTGATGGTTCCAGGGCCTCGAGGGTTAATGAATCGAGTGGAGATGCCTCGAATCAACACCTCTCAAGGCGTATGGTTAATGTTCAAAGGGTGGATGGTTCGAGTGGTATGGAGGCCTCGAGGCGAATGGGTGATGTTCGAGAGGTGGATGGTTCGAGTGGTGGCATGGTGGATTTCAAGAACTGATGGTTCGAGGGGTGATGGTTTGAGGAATGGATGGTTGGTGTTCGAGGGATAGGTGGTTCGAACGGTGGTGTCGTGGATGGTTCGAGGGGTATATGCCTCAAGTGGGTCAAAGTTCGAGAGCTAATGTGGATGGTTCGACGCTCTCAGTGGTATACTCTCTCTAGGGGTGGTGTACCCTTAAGGACTGGTGTACTCTAAAGGGGTGGATGTGTGACCTCTCGAGGGGTGGTGTACCCTCCAGGGCTGGTACACCTCTCTCGAGACGTTGATGGCATACCCTCGAGGGTTCGAGTATTACTAGGTTCAAGTGAAGAGGGTTCGGGCGGTGAGGTTTGAGTGGAGAGAGTTCGGGTGGTGAGGTTCGAGTGGAGAGAGTTTGAGTCGAGATTCAAGTGGAGATGTTCGAGTGGTACTGGGTTTGAGTAGAGAGGGTTCGAGTGGAGAGTTTCAAGTGGAGAGTTTCGAGGGGAGATGGTTCGAGTGATACTAGGTTCGAGGGGGGAGGGTTCGAGTGGTAATGGGTTCGAGGGGAGAGGGTTCGAGTGGTATTGGGTTCAAGCGGAGACGTTCGAGTGATAATGGGTTTGAGCGGAGAGGTTCGAGTGATACTGGGTTTGAGCGGAGAGGTTTGAGTGATACTGTCGAGCAAAGAGGGTTCGAGTGGAGAGGTTCGAGCGAAGAGGTTCCATTGGTGAGGTTCGAGTGGAGAGGGTTCGAGTAGAGTGGTTCGAGTGGTACTATGTTCGAGTGGTCCTGGGTTTGTGTTGAAAGAGTTGGAGTAGAAGAGGTTCGAGGGTTTAAGTGGTGATGGTTGATAGTTCCAGGACCTCGAGGGTTAATGAATCGATGGAGGGGTTTGAGTGGTAATGGGTTCGAGTAAAGAGGTTCGAGTGGTGAGAGGTCGAGTGGTGAGGGTTCGAATACAGAATTCGAATGGAAAGGGTTCGAGTGGTGAGGGTTTGAGTAGAGGTTAGAGTGAAGAGGTTTGGATCGAGGGGTGATGCCTCGAGGGGGATGGTAGTGCCTCGAGAGTTAATGAATCGAGTGGAGATGCCTCGAATTAACTCCCCTCAAGACAGATGGTTGATGTTCAAATGGTGGATGTCCGAGTGGTAGGGAGGCCTCGATGCGAATGGTTGATGTTCGAGAGGTGGATGGTTTGAGTGGTGGCATGGTGGATGTTCAAGAACTGATGGTTCGAGGGGTGATGGTTCGAGGAATAGATGGTTGGTGTTCGAGGGATAGGTGGCTCGAATGGTGGTATCTTGGATGGTTCGAGGGGTATATGCCTCGAGTGGGTCATGGTTCGAGAGCTAATGTGGATGGTTCGACGCTCTCAGTGGTATTCTCTCTCGAGGGGTGGTGTACCCTCGAGGGCTGTGTACTCTAAATGGGTGGATGTGTGACCTCTCGAGGGGTGGTGTACCCTCGAGGGCTGGTACACCTCTCTCGAGATGTTGATGGCGTACCCTTGAGGGGTGGTGTACCCTCGAGGGATGGTACACCTCTCTTGAGACGTTGATGGAGTACCCTCGAGGGGTGGAAGGTGTACTCTCTCCAGTGGTGGATTGTTTACTCTCTCGAGAGGTAGATGGTGTACCCTGGAAGGGTGGTTGACAAACTTCTTGAGGGGTGGATAATAATCTCTCCAGTGGTTGATGGTATACCCCTCTCGAGGGGTGGATGGTACCCTCACCACTCGACTCTCACCACTCGAACTCTCACCACTCGAACTTCTCCACTCAAACTTCTCCACTCGAACTTCTCCACTCAGACCTTTCCACTCGAACCTCCTCTACTCGAACTTTTTCCACACGAACTCAGTACCACTCGAACATAGTATCACTCAAACCTCTCTACTCGAACTCTCTCCACTCGAACCTCTCCACTCGAACCTCTCCACTCAAACCTCTCCACTCGAACCTCTCCACTCGAACCTCTCTACTCGAACCTCTCCACTAGATTCCTCATTACTCAGACCTCCACTAGAACCTCTTTGCTCGAACCTCTCCACTCGAACCTCTCCACTCGAACCTAGTATCACTCGAACCCTCTCCACTCGAACCTCTTTCAGACCCACTCTACTCGAACCCTCTCCACTCGAACCCTCTCCACTCAAACCCTCTCCACTCAAACCCAGTACCACTGGATCTTACATAATAAAATTTTAATATTGCAACTTGAACTTTTTATCTTTCTATAATTCTAATTCAGCAGTCACATGGAAAAACGGTCTTTCCCAATAATTTTCCAAGATAAAATTATTAGTATTCGAGTCTATAACTTATTTTGTGTATTCTTCAATCTTCATGGTCCAATAACTAATTTAATCGGCCTTGGGACAATGACTAACAGTTAGACTTACAGGGATAGCAAAACCCTGCAACACATATCAGCTCAATTCAACATTACGATAACCACTTATAAACTACAGCTTTGTTAAGTAAGCACATTGTATGACATCGAGCAATTTTAAATCGCATCCGACCAAATAATTGAACCACCTAAAGCATGGACGGAAACCACTTAGAATGAGGTAGACGACGCAGAAGACATTTGAACAAAAATTTGCAAAACGAGCACAGAAAATATAAACTTAGGAATGATTCACGTTCAAATCCATTGCAGTACAAATTGAAAAGCAAATAGATGGCTCATGGGAGGGACTCCACACAACAACGTAGTAGGATTATGAACTCATACTATATGCGATGCACCAAAATATTGGTGAGAAAATGTAGTGTGGTAGCGAATTAAAAGCAAAATAGAACAAAAACAAAAAAACATCATATGAGAATATCATTAAACACCAGTGTGGTAGACTTCATAACATATTTTGAACGCAAAATCCCACCGAGCGTAGATAAAAAAAACATATGAAAGATACAATGCAGAGCTACAACGTACTAAAAGCAAGCAAAGTGAATATACCGCCAGATCCTCATCGACTGAGTCGGATCTTGATTGTGAAGATGGAGTGGAAGCTCTGGACGCCTCCATATGTTTGTAAATAATGTATTTATATATCTTCATTAATCATGTAGGAAAAGCTGAAACATATAAAATTACGCTAGCTAAGTCACACATATGCAAACCATATCCTCGAACCAAACCATGCTAAACCATCCCCATCCATCACAATTGAATCATCAAGCGCCATACAACCTAGGAACTAATCAAACTCTTACATCTAAAACAAAGCCAATAGTTTCTAGCTCATATTAGCACTCAAAGAGCATCTCTCAAGTTTAAATTCCAAGTCCACTTCAATATGACGAACTACATGAGACGCACGCCACTAGTAAAAGAAATGCAGATTTAAAAAAAATGAGCACAACATCATTAGAATTTATCATGTTTAGGCACTATGAACTATTGTTTATTTTGTAAACATGTAAGTCATTTTGGTTCAGTGTAATTTTTTTTAAATAGTCACATCAAAAAAACATTTGGAGTAAAAACTTTCTGTTAAAGCAAAAAAAAGTCTTAGCTCACCTTTGCTTTTATACCAAGTGCTAAAGAAGCTACCACAACAACCATAAGAAGCGGAAACAGTCAACTCTCATAAGTTAGTATCCATACAATGTAAAGTCATATTATGTAATAATAGGGAGAATCTTCCATTTCAAAACATTCCTTGGTTATTCTTCACGACCATTTCAAGTAAACATTTTAACTGGAGGACTACTTTGAAGGGATTTGTCACGAGCTAGTCAAAGAGGAGTAGAAGACTATGATAATAACATAACTGAGCAATGTACAGGGGACGAGCTAAAAGTGAGAGGAATGATAGAGCAATAATTCGCCATGCGCTGGGGAAATTTTTCATAAGAGATTTCAGTGGTCTGTATAAGTGTTTATAAATGTGCAATGGCCAAATCAATTGGCCTAGAGGAAATGTCAAGACGGTCTCAGAAGTCTACCTTTCAAGCCTAAAACAAACAAGACATGAGGAAGCTTCACCGCGCAAACAATATTTGCATCCTTTCGTAATCCGACAAGGCACGTGAATGTTGTCAACAAGGACCTACAAATTTGAAATTCATGCACGTATTCAAATACAAGCTTCCTATGCAAGTCCACTATATGCTTGAATGACATTATTCAAGCCTTTTTATAGTCAATTTCGGTATCTGCTTTAATTTGGATAAGAAACTTTCCAATCCCGTACACAAGTCATTTTACATGGTGTTTCAAAATAGTTAAAATTAGGACCCTAACAATTCTGCTGCATTTGAATTTCCAAGACACCAGCCCTTAGGCACTTTAAGAAATGTGTTTGTGCAAGGTCTAAGTGTGATGATTGTGCTAGGTCACCTAATCCTCTTCAATCAGAAGTGGAAAAGTTAGCTCATAACCCACATTGACATGCCATCTTGATAGACTAAAATTATACTTGAGACATGTGGGTTATGACTTATGACCATTAAAAAGTGCAGCATTAGTACATGTTAAAGACAAGCTTACAGTAAAGATCCAACAACTGAGAAAGCAACTTCATAACAAAATCAACATATCTAGTTTACAATGTGATTACATGAGGTTAAAATGAACAAAAGAGCAAAAACTTCACACGTACAAAGAGATTATCCAAAACAATATTCATGTTTTCTAGAAACTGAAGTCTTGAAAACCCCAAAATTGGTAGATAATAATGATGCTTTAAACTTCCAAACTGATCAACAAACCTTCTATAACCAATAATCATCAACCTAATTAAGCAATAAAGCTGTTGTATTCTGATCAAACGGTCAAATTAAGCACCTTATTTCAAACAGTAGGTCTTTGCACCATAGATTCAACCATAAAAATAAAAAAAGAAGCTGCAACTATTTATGCAGGTAAAATAGAGCTCAACTCATGAGGCTGTAAAGTACAGTATTTGTATAAACAAGAATGCAATTAGGTAACTCAAACTGTGTAAGTCATGGAACAGGGTTGTTCAGACATGAGCCTATAATGAAAGCGTAACACAGGCATCGTGCATCAGTTGGAGCGGGAGCACAAAGAGGTAAAATAATACATAGACCACATACGCACCAGAGACACATACACAGATGCTCGGAATTAGATAGAAGACGCATAATAATATACATACTAGCTATCAGAACTACAACATTTGGTGCTAAATTCAACCATTTATGGTGTTAAGGTAGAGCTCGGCTCATGAGGCTATAATAAAGTACAATATTTGTATGAACAAGGATGCAATTAGGTAACTCATACCGCGTATGCCAATTTGAGCGGAAGCACAAAGAGGTAAAATAATACACATACCAGATATGCACAAAAGATACACACACACACATAAATGCTCAGAAATAAACACAAGACACATAATACTATGCAAACCAACTATTAAAAGTATAACATTTTAACTGTATCAAAAACAAGAATATAGTAGGCAGAGAGATGAAACTGACAAAAAATACTTGGGAACCAAGCATTCAAACATGTTTCCAATCGTTAAATCAGAAAACATACAGCAAATAAAAGGAACGTTGTCAAACTTCGGTGTGACAACAATTACTTGAAAAAAAATGTCACTATTATTGTAGCAAACAAAGAAAAGTCGGGCATCAGTGAGTCAGTATGATGATACCTCGACATATATTAAGAAAGTCATTGGAAATCAGATCGTAGTCAGACAAGCAAAAACTATATACTATTTTTCTTCACAGTTCAAACAAATACAACAATTACCTGTAAAAGCATCCAATACTCTTTTGTAGCGCTTTTAATGTCTCTTAAGTGTTGGTCACTTACGCTCTTGACAAACCTATACACGTATAAGTCAGAAATGGTTAAGTCAGATAAAAATTAACTTGTGAAAATACCTTGACTTGAAACCCCAACATCTGGAAAGAAGTACTAAATTCCTACAGTCTACAAACACAAGTCACTAACCAAAAGATAGAAAGTAACAGCAAATGAGGCATACTGATGTCGGAGGACAACATTCAACTATAAAACAAACAAACAGAAGTCCTTCAAGGACACCTACTCTGATTATACAGAAGACACTATTTCAATGTAATTCCTCCAGCTCAAAAAGACCATCAAAAAGTCTCATCACAGAGTGATAAATACACACAAATTAGGGCATTAATTTTATTCATCACCTGATACAAATCTATTGCAAGTAAGAGTATTATTACAAGAAAACACACCAGTCACAACATATAGAATAAACAGAAAATTCAAGTAATCGGGGTGGTAGAAACAACCATACATTAAGAGTTCTCGTGCATGGTTTGTGTACAAAATCAAATATTTTTCATATAAATGTCCAAGCTCCTGGTAGTATTAACTAAATAGAAGGTATGCAACATATGTATAATACCAAAAGGTTAATAATTAAACCTCCACAAAGCAGTTGACTTACAACAAGTATCAAACTCTTAAGCTGCAACTCTTGAGAGTCCAAAATATAAGTGAAAAATAAGAAATAAAAGGCAATGACAAGTCAAATGGCACACAAATATGCAGAACAAGCACGGAGAGTCAGAAATAGATAAAAACACATAACAATACACATACCAAAACCCATAACTTCATCTTATGGAAGCTCGTACAACTAAGAAAGCCAAAAGGGCTTTCAGGAGTCAATTTAAACAAGAAATAAAAGTTAACGTTAAGTAAGTAGCTCTAGAAAAATGTAAAAAATGTAGTTGACGTTAAGTAGTTGTTAATGTTGTTCACTACATGTTTGAATCATTCGAGTTGAGGGGGTCGATATACATACTAGTTGAGGGGGTCGATAAATCTTCGTGATTCTAAGAGATGAAGTACAGTTTCAGTGGGGAATCGAGAAAGTGCCTTATGTATTAAGTTAAGTTAACACAAGTTCTCACAAGAACATACCAATGCATCATCTACAACGTCTGGCTTGTGAGGCATATCGAGGATAGTTTCTCCGAATCTGGGAGTTCTGAATTTGTCATTATCTTTTTTATGACACAAGGAAAAGGATTTCTGAAAGAGCATTAAATTTTTTAGCTTCTCAAAGGAGAAAAATTAAGGAAATGTAGCCATTGCAATGTTTATTAGATAGACAAAGCTTACTATGCTTACCACCTTCCTAGGAATCACCAAAGGCTTCAGAGCATCCTTAACATACTCTTCCATGGAAGCTAGGAATGATTCGGGAGGCTGCAATTCAAGGTTCAGAAAAATAAGAAACGCTAAAGTAAACTAAATTGGGAGTATGCTAGAATGAATGGAGTCTAAAAGATGGTACTTGATCAATTTTAGCGTAGCTTTGTCCTCGTCCAAATTTAAGGCTCCTGCAGATCTCAAAGAACTCGAATAGCTATTCTGCCTTCACACATTACAATTCTAGTTTAAAGTTGAGAATATTCAAACAAAGTTAGTATCCGTAGATGAAATCAGGAGCAATGATTAAACCCATTTTCCCAACTTCTTGTAAATTTTGAGCGCTCTAACTGCATCATAGCGTTGCATCCTGAAGAACTGCTAAAGAATTACACTAGAAATACACTCTATAGCACTTAAAATGTACATACAAAGGAAATTATGTAATAACATATGATGTCTATACCTTGTCAACCATATTTACAACTCCATCTGTAATCGCCATGTATAACCTCACACTCTCATCAGCAACCTTGATCACTATGACCATTATAAAGAAGAGTAAATTTGGACCAAATCAAGTACATTTCTTGGTTTTCTAAAGTATATATCAAATAAAGAACTTAACAATCACTTGTTTTTGAAAAAAAGCATGTTGAATCATGAAATTGTTTTGTACTTCGGGGATTGGCTGTAAACTGGCAGCGAACATTTCTCTTAAGGTAGATATCTGATTGAAATATAAATTAGGTTTAACCTCTCAATCTAGAAGTCGAGAAAGAAGTTGTTGCAATCTAGGTAATTGTTCAAGCAAATCTGAAGTGTCGTGACCACACCAACACAAGAAGTGTCACTAGAAAACAATATAACACCAAAGTCGTTATGTACCTTCAATCTTCTGCTCCAATCATAATGTATACTAAACATGGAGTTTAGACATGGGGTTCATATACTCCTTAATAGACATACAAAAATAGCTAAACACAAAGTTCATATACTCCTTAATAAACATACAACAACAACTAAACATGGGTTTCATATACTCCTTAAAAGACACATGTAGTACAGAAAAAAGTTATAGCTCTCCCTATTTGCATCTTCTACCAGCAGAACCTTAGCTGAAGTCCTGACCACCACATGCTTCTACGTCTAGAGCTGCGTCGGAATTTCCATTTTTGACACACCTACAAAATATTTAAAAAGATAGTTGTGACCAAAAAATAGGCTACAGAAGAAGATACGAGCAAAATGGAGTATAAGGTAAATGTGTTATGAAGCAAATCACTACACCAAATTATTGAGGCACAGTAGTTCACCGCCTCCGTCGAGTTTTATCTAAGCAGATCACAGTAGTACAGCCCAGAGTTTCGATAGGCTGAGAAAATTGCTCTCCTATCTTGACGCCGTCGTGGGCTGTGACGCTGCCATATATAACCAAACTCGATGCCGATGTGACCGAAATCGACGCCATCGTCTGTGACCAAAATTGATGCCACCTCTTGTTCCATCTCGACACTGCCGTTGTGACCAAACTCGTCACCACCGTCTTCGACCAAACTCGCCACCACCGTCTTTGACCCATCTTGACACTGCCGTTTGTGACCCATCTTGATGCTGCCACTTAGACAAAGCCTTGCCGCCGCCACCGCAACGATCGATTGGGAACAAAGCAACCAAAAAGGCATGTATGCGTAAATATATCATAGGAACAACGTCGTTTCACTTTCACATGGTAGTCAAAATGACTCAAATACCCTCGATTAACAGACAGAAAGCAAAAAATATCTATTATAGGGTGATCGGGATTATTAATATGGTTACTATGCATGTAATAACATTAGTTCAACTATGCTATGTACTTGTAGAATACCATGTAGTTCAACTATACAAAAATAAAATTATAGCCTTTTATTTTTAAAATTGAAAATGATAACATATTATTTAAAGAGTCTGTCTCTTGAAAGAACAACAAAGATCATGTATTTCGAGCAATAGATAATAGGGTAATACAATTTTGACCATGGTGTAATTTTCCATGATTGTGTAGAAGTAATCAATGTTGCTTTTAGAGGCCCCTTCGTCCACCCATACATGCCCAAATTTCAAATTCGCAAACGTATAATATTGAATTGCATTTTGGTGTCGCCGATTTCGTGATTCGACAATTCCAACTTTCTTGGAGAGACCTAAGTGCAAAAAGGAAAAACTTTACTCGTAACTCAAAATTCAAATCCGTTTGGACGTGATGCTACCATATACACCCCCATTGTATTTTTCAAGTTCGTAACAAAATATTTATTAACAGCCAGGCTCAAGAACATATTCGTAATCCTTTATGATTTCCCTTTCTTTACTTCTAAATAATCAAATCTAAATTACTCTAGAGCATGTATTCACATTTTTCATCATTTCTTCCAAAAAAATATTTATTTTCTATTTCTCTATTTATTCAAGAGTAACAAAAACCATGTATTTTGGAGTTATGGATAATAGGGTAATACAATTTTGGGCTATAGCGTAATTTTTCAAGAATGTGTAGAAGTAATCAATGTTGAATTCAGCGGCCCTTTATATGCCCAAAGCGCAAATTCACAAATGTATAATATTGGATTGAATTTTGGCATCGTCGATTTCATGATTTAACAACTCCAACTTTCTTGGAGGGACCTAAGTGCAAAAAGTAAAAACTTTACTCGTAACTTAAAATTCCAATCCGCTCAACGTGATGCTACTCTATATACCCCCATTTATTAATAATCAGGCTCAAGAACATAGCTGAAATCATTTCCAATTTCTCATTCTTTACTTCTAAGTAATCAACTCTAAGTTACTTTAGATAATGTACTAGCGCTTTTCATCATATCTTCCAAAAAAATATTTATTTTGTATTTCTATACTAATGCAAGAATAATAAAAATCATATATTTTTCAGCAAAGAATAATGTTGTAACAAATGTTTGAGCCATAGCGTATTTTTTATTAAATATGTTAGAGACGCTTCCGTTTACCCATTGTAGCCTACAATTTGAACATCCAATCATTTGTTATTTAATTTTTCTACATTCTTCACTAAATTCAAGACTAAATCATAAAATCAACCGGGTTCCATACCATAATTTATGAAAATAAAAAATGACTAATTACTGAAGAAAAATTAAATCATAACTATATATTTCAAATTTTGGATAAGTTTAACTAAAATTATACAATCCCTCATTGAAGATAAATTTATTAATATCTCACATGATATATTCTTTTTATTTTCTCATATATATAATTATATTTAACTATCAATTATTTATTACATATTAATTGAATATGGCTTCAGGGCAGAAAAGCCCATATACCAAAAACACAGGTTATCAACCTTATAACCTACTCACCTTTTAAATACTCAACCTATAACTTAGCATATCAACCTTGCTGCCGCATACCAAACTTCACCCCAATTTTGGTTCTTCACCTTGCCACCGCATCTGAGGAATCCAACACGACGTCTCCTTGTTTTATTTGATTTCCGGTAAGTGTAGCATTGGGTTTTCAATGTGTTTTTGTTCTCTTTTAAATGGGATTTCAATGTGTTTTTGTTCCCTTATAAATGGGTTTGAATCCTTATTTCTTGGAATGCTACAGGATATGTTAGTATAATGTTTTGCAGCTGAGTATTTTCATAGTTGTTTTTTAGGATGAGTCGTAAGAAGCAGAAGGTTGTTGTGTCTCCTCCCCCAGCTGATATACACCTCGACATAGAGTAGTCTTCGTCAATAGTGGCCCAACTCATTAGCTTAAATATTTTTTCTGCTCGCCGATTCCCGATCATCTTCCTCCCTCTCTGCTCGCCGATAATGGCTAACTCGCCGGGAATGGCTAGACTCAAAAGCTAGGCCGGTTTCCCTTCCTACTATGCCAGCCGATATGGCGGCAACCTCAAGTGATCAAACACCCCCCAAAATGTTCGCAGCGGCACTTCAAAACAAATCTCCGCCCTTATCCAAAATTCTTACTAGTAACCCAGAGATTGTCCCTAAAACACATCACTTGGGGGATCCTTCATGCTTATACTCTGACGACCAAATAGCCACTCTATCTGCCCATTACGCGAATGCTTTGGTGGGTAAGTTCACTAAAGGAAGAATTTCTATGGAACATCTAGAGCAGGCTTTCAAAACGGTGGGTTTCGAAGGTAAGTACCAGCTTGGCTCTCTTGATTATAAACATGTTCTAATTAGGTTTGAGCTAATAAATGATTATCAAAGATGCTGGATGAAATGTGTATGGAACTTTAACGGCATTTCTCTTAAGATACTCAAATGGACTCCTGAATTCTCAACACATATAGAATCACCAATAGTTCCTATCTGGTGCACTATTAGGGAAGTCCCCTTATACTACTATAACTCAGCCTCTATAGAGGTGGGAGGTCGTCGCCGTACCTCTCAAAGTTAATACTTGTAAACCCTTAATGCGTCCTATCCACAATAATGTAAATAGTGCCAAGATGGGGTCATCCACAGGAAAAGGGATTTTTCTAAGTACTTAGACACCTATATGAGAAAACGTACTAAACACATACATATATAGATATATATAAAAGCATGTAAACAAAGGGGGGGTTTGGTTGGATGGTTCCTAAATTAGCAAATTAAAATACAACAATTAGCAAATCAAGAGAATGATGCTAATCATGTAAACGCAAATAAAGATGTGATGAAAATACAATTACGAAGCCTTGGGCGCAATTGACTTACACTTCCAAACCTATTATCCATCATTGAACATGTGACTTATTTACTACTTTCACTACTTGTTGTGAAGACTAAACTTCTATCCTTCTTAGATGGTAGTTTGCAAGAGTGAATTCGACATCTCTTGTCAAACCTCACCAATGACTCCCGTAGTCGAAACACGACTCAAGGTATCCCATTAATGGCGTTTAGCACGAAGGATCAACAAACTCGGCAATACTTATGACCACTGCACCGTGACTAAGCATTTAACCGATTTATGCATTTACACGGGATTAGTCAAGGACGTTCAACGCTCATAGACTTCTCCCGTTTGCTACAAATGATAAATATGGCAAAGAGTTCGACATTGCATATCTATCTAGCAATCATCAATCCATCAACATAATCAAAAGCTCTAAATCATACTTATATATATTCCTAACAAGAACAGGGGGAAATTAACCCAAATCCCCCGAACCCTAGTAAGCAATTCATACAAGTATTTCATATGCTCAAGCTTTCAACAACATCAATGAAATCAATAAACACATTCAATACCCGTAAATACATAATAGCAAGAGTAATAAACAAGCTACAATTTGTTCTTAAGACATAGATTTGGAAGCTTAGGTCAATTGCTCCCAAGAGAGTAGATTAGCTAATAGAAGTCATGATAATCTAACTAAAACAACAAATCAAAACAACTAGATGAATCAAAGATGAAAAATGGAAGAATAGGGTTTAGAACAGTACAAAATTCGCAGCTGCTGAAAACTGGAATGAGAGGGGAGAAAAAAATGGTATTTATAGTGGAAGGAAAAGAAAGTAGGATTCTGGTCAGTGGCCGTCGCGACTCGCAACGAAGTTCGTCGCGACTCGCGACGAACATGTTGGTCGCGACGAGTCCATCGCGACTCGCGACGGTAACCAGAATTTTTTGCATTATTTCTTCTTCTCCTCCTTATGGCATGTAGTCATCTCCATAGTCACTCCTCTCAACTTCTAAGTCTTCAACGGTTTCAAAAGTGATCTTCAATGGCCTCCGGTCTTCACGTCTTCGAAGCAAGTCTTCAAAATCTTCGAAAGTGTAGTCTTAAATAGCCTCCGGTCTTCATTACTTCATTACACAAAACATCTACTTAAAAGAGGTAAAAGAGCGCAAAGTTGCTCTTACCCCTCCTAAGAGGATTTCATGGTAAAACACAAGCTGTTGTAATGAAAGAGTACAAAATGGATCCTATATAGTACTAAAATAAGCATATAAAGTGGACGCATCAAACCTCCCCACACTTGAACCTTACTCGCCCTCGAGTAAGAAAAGATCCAAGTATACGAAAGGAATGATACCTCCACATCCTACTACTAATCCCCCAATTCACTACCTCACAAAACTCTCAATATCGCACATCCCAAGATTAAGATCAAATGAGAATTTTCCACAACCCCTATTCCTAAATCTACCTAAACCATATCACCCCGTCAATTCATTAATTTCCCTAAGACATCTCCAAATCCAAAACTGACAATCCCAAATCCAATGATAAAAGATGAAACCAAAGGTATGCATAAAGTTCAGAGCACATGCTTCATCCTATATCAATATATCAACCTAAAAACGAAGTCTATTAATGATCAAGAATTTCACAACTTACCCCGTCTTTTCCCCGCTAAATTATCCATCCCCAAAAGATTCTCAAGATGTTGAGCTACCCGATCCCTCCGTGTGGTCACCGCAACCTTATGACTCCATCGCCGGAAAATGAGTAAACACTTAATGTCTTTGAATTTCTCTCGCTTTCTCTCATTTTGCCTAGGAGCCCTTTCAGGTTTTCATCCTAGCCACACAATCATTTTTCTTTTAGCTCACACCTCACCTTTTTCCACACATTTGACCTCTCATTTTTACCTAGGCCGCCCTTTCGGGTTTTCGACCTATCCGGGCCCCAATGTTGCCTAAGTTGCCCTCTCAGGTTTTCAACTTAGCGGGATTCTTTTTCCTTTTTTTCAATTTTTTGTTGTTGTTGTTGTTGTTGTCCCCCATCCGAAAAGTAGCAAATTTCTTCCAAATGTGAAGGTTAAGAAAAGTATCAAAACCAACATTATCCAAGTACATCAAAAGCAAAACAATATCCAAAACAAAAGGTAAAAGTATCTCCAAATCCCAACTCGCCTATCAATAGTAGATACCCCTCCCCACACTTAAAACACTACATTGCCCTCAATGTAGACTAGGGCAAAACCGTACAAAGCAAAGTATGGAAAAGGGGTAAAGCGTGATGCTCACTCTATCAATGCTGTGAAGATGAAGGGTTGCCGCCGGAGTAACGCTGCTGATACTGAGTCAGCCACTCCTCGTTCCGCTGCCTCCGTGCTCTCCGCTGCTCCGCTCTTGGATCAGTGCCTGATGTACCACCCGACTGGGACTGCATCTCATGGATGCAGCGGACAGGTGTTCAATCTCCTCATCCATATCTATCAAAGCCCGGGAGACAAACCTGTTGTGCTCCAAAATCATGCTGTCCTGGCGGTGGAAACCCTCGTGCATGGTCTGCATCATCCGCTCATAGAAATCTGGCGGAGGCTAGGAGAAGTGAGGTGTGGTCTCATCTGTCGGAGGTGGAGGCTGTGGAGAGTGCTGCTGCTGCTGCTGATGGTGCTGCTGAGAAGGAGGTAGGGTGCTGTCGTCCGGCTGGACCGGGGCTGGGCCAAGGTCGTGGAGCGCATGCTGGAACTCGGCTGAACATGAAGAATCTGGGGAGATTGCTAAATCCCCCAAAGGTGTGTCGAATTCCAGTCTGGTCCGGCTGTGCTGAGGGAGGGCCATGAAGGTGACCTTTCTGGCACCGTATAACCAATGGAAGAGTCCAGTGGTCCGAGTGACACTGAGCATCTCAAATTGAACCAGTCGCTCGACGGTGATCAGATAAGACGTTCACCTCCCCAGGCATGGGAAGTCGGTCGAAGGGGCTAATCCCAAGTACCCCGCTATAATGCTTATCATTCCCCCGACCATGATTTTCCCCTTTACCTTGTCTGCCAAATCTATAACCCTCTTCATCCAGAGCTCGGCTCACAAACCATATCCCTGCCCCTCGCTCGTTAAGTGCCATAAGAAATGGATGTCATTGTCTGGCACATTCGTCGGCTCCGCGGAGCAGAAGACTGTGCCAGCTAAGAGCCTGTGCACATAACGAAGCGCGGGGTGAATGATGGAGCCGCTCTTTTCGTGGGAGTTCTTGGTCCTCATGTTGATGACATTCCAGAAGTGCATGTCATCTTCAATTGACCGCTCTGGGGCATCAGGATTCAGCCTGCCCCGAATGTCAGCAGTGGTAAAACCGAAGGCCTCCTCCACCTCGGAGACGGTCATCTGCCAGGAGATGTCATCTAGGTGAAAAGCGATATACTTCTCACATGGCTGATCATCCCTCATGCTGCGAATACGGACTGTGGACAAGAACTCCAGCGTGTACCTCCGGTAAGTGGGCGCGCTCTTGCTCATGAATCCCTCCATTCCCCCTTTGGCGAGGAGGCATCTGACAGGCTGCACAAGGCCGAGGGTATCCAATGTGGGAATATCAACAAAACTGGTTTCCTTAAGCAGGCGTCTCTCTAGGACCTCCCATCTGTCGGCATAGGACCCGGTGATCCGGGTCAAGCCCATGTATCTATCCGGAGGCAGAGGCGCAGAACCTGATCCTGAAGCCGGAGGAGGTGGAGCGGTGGTGTGATCGTCCCTAGTCATCGCCCTGGACCTCTTTCTGGGGGCCATATCGATACCGCTTAGGACGAGGAGAGAAAGGAAAAATTGGCAGCCCACAATGAATCGGGGCTCAAATTGGCCACGGCATCAAAAATCTAGGGCTTCGGTTTGGCGTGGCGCGTCAAAGATACGGCACGGCAACGAGCCGGCGGCGGCGACGAGATGGCGGCGGCGGCGACGAGATGGCGGCGGCGTGGAAGGTGAGGATGTGCAAGAGGTATCGGGTGAGGATGTGGAAGAGGTACTGTTCCCCCGCTATTTAAATCAGAACCAAAATTTTTTTTTGTGTATGCCCGACCGTCGCGACTCGCGACAACGCTCATCGCGACTCGCGACGTGCGTCGCGAGGAAGTCGCAAGTCGCGGAAAGTGAAACCTGTAAGCAAAAATGTCCTGATACCGTCGCGACTCGCGACAACGCTCATTGCGACTCGCGACGGCCGTCGCGAGGTAGTCGCGACTCGCTACGAGTATCATCGCGACTCGCAACGAGCGTCGCGAGGTAGTCACGATTCGCGGAAAGTGGGATCTGAAAGGGTCAAATTCCGCAAAAATCTCTGAGTCTGTCGCGACGAGCGTCGCGAGGTAGTCACGATTCGCGGAAAGTGGGATCCGAAGCCCAAAAATTTCGTACAAAATTCCTGAGCCCGTCGCGACTCGCGACGGGCAACTTACCTGGCACTTAGAAAATTTTTTCTGCTTCTTTCTCTTGTCCAAGTTCTTCCTTTTCGAATTTAAGTAGTTCCCCCTTCCAAAATCCAATGCCTTGGCTTCAAAATATCTACAAAATCATGGAGAAAACAACCCGTGAAAAGCATAAAGCAAAACAATGAAAGCTTAAAACTAAACAACATCAACAGAAAGTCATGAATGACGATCCGAATGATCAAAACCAAGTTTATTTAACGTCGTCGGCACGACTTACTTCCCTCCTTGGAGCTTAATCGAAAATCAGATCGAGGAGATGAACGTCCTCCCCTTTTTCCGGTACAAAAGTCTCGTGGTAAGGTTTCAAACGTTGTCCATTAACCTTGAAGGTATTGGACTTAGCTCGATCTAAAATTTCCATCGCCCCATGCGGGAAGACCTTAACCACCTCAAAAGGACCGATCCATCGGGACCGTAACTTACCTGGGAATAGGCGAAGGCGAGATTGGAATAAGAGGACCTTCTGACCAACGTCAAAATCCTTCCTGATGATCATCTTGTCGTGCCATGCCTTTGTCTTCTCTTTGTATATCTCGGCGTTCTCATAGGACTCCCTCCGGATTTCATCCAGTTCCTCTAATTGTAACTTCCTATGCAAACCGGCTTCATCTATATCAAGATTAAACTGTTTTACCGCCCAATAAGCCTTGTGCTGAATTTCTACCGGTAGGTGACAGGGCTTACCAAACACTAACCGGTATGGGGACATACCGATTGGTGTCTTGTAAGCCGTCCTATACGCCCACAGGGCATCATTCAACCGAGAACTCCAAACCTTCCGGTTAGGATTAACCATTTTTTGAAGGATGGACTTGATTTCCCGATTGGAAACTTCGGCTTGCCCGTTGGTTTGTGGGTGATAGGCGGTAGATGTCTTGTGAGTGACTCCATACTTCTTCAAGAGTGCTGCTATGGTCCGATTGCAGAAATGGGTGCCACGGTCACTAATCAAGGCTCGGGGTACCCCAAACCTAGAAAAGATGTTATCTTTCAAGAATTCTGCAACCACTTTAGAATCGTCAGTCCTAGTGGGTTTTGCTTCAACCCACTTTGATACATAATCAACAGCAAGAAGAATGTACGTAAAGCCATAAGAACTAGGGAAAGGCCCCATAAAGTCAATACCCCAAACATCAAAGATTTCACAATACAAAAGACGTCGTTGGGGTATTTCATTCCTAGTGGAGATATTTCCTACCCTCTGGCATTCATCACAAGACTTGAAAAAAGTGTATGCATGCTTATTCAACGTAGTCCAATAAAACCCACTCTCTAAAACTTTTCTAGCGGTTCTCTTGGCTCCAAAATGACCGCCACAAGCATGAGAATGACAAAACTCAAGAATTGAGTGAACTTCACTATCAGGGACGCATCTCCTAACAACTTGATCCGCACAATGTCTCCACAAAAAGGGATCATCCCACACATAATATTTTGCATCACTCCTTAACTTATCCTTTTGGGCCTTAGAAAAATGATGAGGGAATTGATCAGCGACAAGAAAGTTTACAATGTCGGCATACCACGGTTGGAGATCCCTAATGCGATTAATGGTGAACAATTGTTCATCAGGGAATTCCTCCCGTAGTTGCTTCTTCATTGCTGGGCTTACCTCAATGTCTTCCCCCGGAGTCAACCGGCTCAAATGATCGGCCACAAGGTTTTCAGCGCCCTTCTTATCCCGCACCTCCAAATTGAATTCGCTCAAAAGCAGGATCCACCTAATCAATCTTGGCTTGGACTCTTTCTTCGTCATTAAATGACGAAGCGCTGCATGGTCATGGTATACAATAACTTTTGTACCAAGCAAGTAAGATCGAAATTTTTCCAAAGAGAATACCACTGCTAGCAACTCCTTTTCAGTGGTGGAGTAGTTCCGTTAGGCTTCATTTAGGGACATGGATGCATAATAGATGGCGTGAGGTGCTCTCCCCACCCTTTGACCAAGCACTGCTCCAACAGCGTAGTCACTCGCATCGCACATTATCTCAAAAGGAAACGCCCAATCCGGGGGTTGTATGATAGGGGCCTAGACCAACCTTTCCTTCAATGTATCGAAGGCCCCTTGACACCTCTCATCCACTACAAATTCCACCTCCTTTTGCAACAATTTGCATAGAGGAGATGCTATCTTTGAGAAGTCCTTGATGAACCGGCGATAGAATCCTGCATGGCCAAGAAAAGAACGTACTTCGCGCACATTAGTAGGATAAGGCAAAGTTTGAATCGTGTCTATCTTTGCCTTGTCAACCTCAATACCATTAGAGGAGACAACATGGCCTAAGACAATACCTCTCTCCACCATAAAGTGACATTTCTCAGAATTTAGCACTAGGTTAGTTTCAATGCAATGGTTAAGAACTTGCGCTAAATGTGCTAAACAATCGTCAAAGGAATTACCATGAATAGTGAAGTCATCCATAAATACCTCGACAAAATTTTCAACAAATTCTGAGAAAATGCTTACCATACACCTTTGGAAGGTTGCGGGGGCGTTACATAGCCCGAAAGGCATGCGTCGGTAAGCAAATGTACCGAAAGGGCATGTGAAGGTGGTCTTCTCTTGGTCTTCCAGAGCGATAGCCACTTGAAAATACCCCAAGTATCCATCCAAGAAACAATAGTAGGGGTGGCTTGCTAACCTCTCAAGCATTTGATCAATGAACGGTAAGGGAAAGTGATCCTTCCGGGTTTCTGCATTCAATCTCCGGTAGTCAATGCAAACTTGCCACCCATTTTGAACTCGGGTGGGCACCATTTCACCCTTCCCATTTTCAACGACTGTTATTCCACTCTTCTTTGGTACCACCTGAGTTGGGCTCACCCACTTGCTATCCGAAATTGGGTAAATCATGCCTGCTTGAAGCAACTTGAGGATTTCCTCCTTTACCACATCCATCATAGGTGGGTTCAAACGGCGTTGGGGTTGTCGGACTGGTCTCGCATCTTCTTCCAACAAGATTCTATGCATACAAGTGGATGGACTTATGCCTTTGATGTCGGCAATAGTCCATCCCATTGCTTCTTTGTTCTCCCTTAATACCACCATCAACTTTTCTTCTTGCTCCTCGGTGAGCTTGCTCGAAATGATAACTGGAAGTGTCTCGCCTTCCCCAAGAAATGCATACTTAAGATCATCTGGCAAAGGTTTAAGGTCAAGCACCGGGGCTTTCACAAGAGAGGAGAGGAATTTCGGTTCCTCGAGTTCCTCTAAGAGTAGAGGAGAAGGTGTTGAGACACTCGGTGTCATCTTTTCAAGCAAGTTCAAATCTTCAAAGCTGCTTTTCAAGTTAGTGCTCATAGAATATACATTGTGGGCATCATCAACATCACATTGCAAAGCAACCAATAAAGAATCCTCACCATTTAGTTCAAAAACATCTTGCACAACTTCTTCAACAATATCTAGGGTATGGCAAGAATGTTCTTCACTAGGATATTTCATAGAATCATTTATGTTAAACTCTATTTTCATTCCATCAAATTCCATGGTGAGGGTACCTTTATGCACATCAATCATTGTCCTAGATGTTTTCAAAAATGGCCTCCCCAACAAAATTGGGGCGGCATGTTTATCATGCTCCATGTCAAGGACATAAAAATCTGTGGGGAAAATTAAGGAATCCACCTTAACCAACACATCCTCGACAATACCCTTAGGGTATGCACTAGAACGATCGGCCAATTGGATTACCACCCCGGTTTTATGCAATGTTCCCAAGTTGAGATTTTCATACAAAGAATAAGGAAGAACATTTATGGATGCACCTAAATCAAGCATAGCTTTTTCAAAACGAGTATTTCCTATTATGCACGGGATTGTGAACATACCGGGATCGCTACATTTAGGGGGTAGCTCTTTTTGACACAATGCGGAAACATGCTCACTTTTTCCACTTTTCAATTTATTTTTGGCCCTTTGTTTCCTATTCACAACACATAATTCTTTGAGAAATTTGGCATATCTAGGGATTTGTTCAATTGCATTCAAGAGAGGAATGTTGACCTCACACCTATGAAAGACTTCGTAGATGTCTTTGTTATCCTCCATCCTCATCCTGTCTTTCAAGGCCTCTGGAAATGGGGGTTCCGGAACATATAGGGGGCTCTCCACCATCTTTGCTTTCTTGTGTGGAGGAGAGGATGGTTTTGGGGTGGAGGTTAACTCCGGTTTTGGTGGCATTGTCTCCAACTTGATTTCTTCCTCCTTATCTTTGTTGGCTAGCTCATTGGTCACCTTCTCATGGATTGCCTCTTCCTCAACTCCCTTCTCAAACTCTTCAATTCTCATTGGCTCCTTCTCATGGATTGCCTCTTCCTCAACTCCCTTCTCAAACTCTCCAATTCTCGTTGGCTCCTTCTCATGGATTGCCTCTTCCTCAACTCCCTTCTCAAACTCTTCAGTTCTCGTTGGCTCCTTCTCAACATTTTCAGCCTCCGGTGAAGCACCGACCTCTCTACCACTTCTCAAAGCAATAGCACTTGCATTTTGCCTCGGGTTGATCTCTGATTGGGCAGGTAGTTTACCCTTTTCCCGGGTTTCCATCCGGTTCACCATTTGAGCTATTTGGCTCACTTGAGTTTCCAAGTTTTTGATACTTGCTTTAGCTTCATCTTGGAATTGTTCGCTCTTTTCAGCACTCATGCCTAATCAGTGAATAGATTGCATTACCTCATCCTTGGATAGCCCCGAACCCTCCCCTTGGTTTTGGGATTTGTCTTCAAATCTTTGGAACTGTTGTTGAGGTGGCCGGTATTGTTGTGGAGGGAGCCTGTACGGTTGAGAGTTCTGGCCTCCTAAAGGGTTTCCATACCGGAGGTTCGGTTGATCACGATTTCCCGAATTATATGGCCGGCTTTGGTACCCTGGGTATCTTTGGTATCCTTGGTTACCTTGGTAGCCTTGGTTACCTTGGTAGCCTTGGTTACCTTGGTAGCCTTGGTTACCTTGGTAGCCTTGGTTACCTTGGTAGCCTTGGTTACCTTGGTAGGCTTGGTTACCTTGGTAGCCTTGACCACCTTGATACCCATAGGTACCTTGGTATCCTTGATTTCCCTGATACCCCATAGCACTTACTTCCTCAACGTAATCCTCTTGTAGAGTGGGGCATGTGTCCGTAGGGTGCGCCAAATAGCAAATTTCACATGACTTAACATGTGGCGCACTTCCTCCGGGGTTGGTCATCAAGGTCTTCACCATGGATGTGAGGGTCGTGACTTGATCCTCCAATCTCCCACTATTGGCAAAATCACTTGCATGCCTTGGGTTTCTCCTCCTCAAATCAGCCCTTGAGCTAAAATTCCTCGACTCTTCCGCTAACTCTTCATATAGTTGCATGGCTTCAGCAGACGTTTTGTTTCCGAGGGTGCCACCACAAGAACTTCTAACCAGCCTTTGGTCTTCATCCAGAAGGCCATTATAAAAGTAATACACCAAATCTCCCTCCAAATAACCATGGTAGGGACAACTTGCGAGGAGCATCTTAAATCTCTCCCAATACTCGAAGAGAGACTCTTCATGCCACTGCAGAATGTTGCTTATATCCTTCTTCAAAGCAGCGGACCTCGAGGCCGGGAAATATTTGGCGAGAAATTTTGTCTTCAAATCAAGCCAACTCTTTATGCTCCTTGGTGGTAGGTAATGGAGCCAATCTCTAGCACCATCCTTAAGAGTGAAAGGGAATGCCTTCAACTTGTAAAAATCTTCATCCACTCCGTGAGGAACCGTCCCGCTACACAAGAAGTGAAATTCGGTGAGATGCTTGTTGGCATTCTCCCCTTGCCTTCCAAGGAATGCGGGTAGCATATTGATGAACCCGGTTTTCAGCTCGAAATGCCCATTTGGTCCAACCACTGGGTATTCAATGCACATCGGTTGTTGCTCAAGATTGGGTGCCATGATTTCTCTCAACAAGGGCTGTCCCAAAGGGATCCCTCTTTGGTGGGGATGGGGATTGTAGGCTTCTTCTTCCCTTTGCTCATCTTCAGTCTCGATCCGGGGGTCCATTGAAGAAGATGTGTTCACAAAATGGTCACTAGGAGGGGTGTTATTCACACTTTCCAAAGAAATCCTCCTAGCCCATCTCAAATTCAACTCCAACTCGGGATCGTAGTGTAAGGGTTCTTGTGAAGAGGATCGCGTGCGAACCATACACCAAGAACACAAACAATACGTCTCCAAGCCAAGCGAAAATGACAAATCTACGAAGAAATCAAAATAAAATAAAATCAAACTAACAAATATTCACAAGTAGCACATAATCACACATAATATGCTAAAGCACTTAAAAATGAACGCCTATTCCCCGGCAACGGCGCCAAAATTTGGGAGGTCGTCGCCGTACCTCTCAAAGTTAATACTTGTAAACCCTTAATGCGTCCTATCCACAATAATGTAAATAGTGGCAAGATGGGGTCGTCCAAAGGAAAAGGGATTTTTCTAAGTACTTAGACACCTATATGAGAAAACGTACTAAACACATACATACATAGATATATATAAAAGCATGTAAACAAAGGGGGGGGGGTTTGGTTGGATGGTTCCTAAATTAGCAAATTAAAATACAACAATTAGCAAATCAAGAGAATGATGCTAATCATGTAAACGCAAATAAAGATGTGATGAAAATACAATTACGAAGCCTTGGGCGCAATTGACTTACACTTCCAAACCTATTATCCATCATTGAACATGTGACTTATTTACTACTTTCACTACTTGTTGTGAAGACTAAACTTCTATCCTTCTTAGATGGTAGTTTGCAAGAGTGAATTCGACATCTCTTGTCAAACCTCACCAATGACTCCCGTAGTCGAAACACGACTCAAGGTATCCCATTAATGGCGTTTAGCACGAAGGATCAACAAACTCGGCAATACTTATGACCACTACACCGTGACTAAGCATTTAACCGATTTATGCATTTACACGGGATTAGTCAAGGATGTTCAACGCTCATAGACTTCTCCCGTTTGCTACAAATGATAAATATGGCAAAGAGTTCGACATTGCATATCTATCTAGCAATCATCAATCCATCAACATAATCAAAAGCTCTAAATCATACTTATATATATTCCTAACAAGAACAGGGGGGAAATTAACCCAAATCCCCCGAACCCTAGTAAGCAATTCATACAAGTATTTCATATGCTCAAGCTTTCAACAACATCAATGAAATCAATAAACACATTCAATACCCGTAAATACATAATAGCAAGAGTAATAAACAAGCTACAGTTTGTTCTTAAGACATAGATTTGGAAGCTTAGGTCAATTGCTCCCAAGAGAGTAGATTAGCTAATAGAAGTCATGATAATCTAACTAAAACAACAAAACAAAACAACTAGATGAATCAAAGATGAAAAATGGAAGAATAGGGTTTAGAACAGTACAAAATTCGCAGCTGCTGAAAACTGGAATGAGAGGGGAGAAAAAATGGTATTTATAGTGGAAGGAAAAGAAAGTAGGATTCTGGTCAGTGGCCGTCGCGACTCGCAACGAAGTTCGTCGCGACTCGCGACGAACATGTTGGTCGCGACGAGTCCGTCGCGACTCGCGACGGTAACCAGAATTTTTTGCATTATTTCTTCTTCTTCTCCTTGTGGCATGTAGTCATCTCCATAGTCACTCCTCTCAACTTCTAAGTCTTCAACGGTTTCAAAAGTGATCTTCAATGGCCTCCGGTCTTCACGTCTTCGAAGCAAGTCTTCAAAATCTTCGAAAGTGTATTCTTCAATGGCCTCCGGTCTTCATTACTTCGTTACACAAAACATCTACTTAAAAGAGGTAAAAGAGCGCAAAGTTGCTCTTACCCCTCCTAAGAGGATTTCATGGTAAAACACAAGTTGTTGTAATGAAAGAGTACAAAATGGATCCTAAATAGTACTAAAATAAGCATATAAAGTGGACGCATCAAGAGGCAATAGGGAATAGCATATGCAGTTTTATCAAAAATGATCTTGCCACAGATATGCTTACAAGGCCATCAGCAATTAAATTCTGTGTGGAAATAGATCTTCAAAAACCATTGAGTCATTATATTAAGTTGGGCTCTGTGTCTAATAACAGGAAATACCAAATCGAATATGAGGATGTACCTCTCTACTGTGATCACTGTGCAAAACTAGGTCATTCTCTGTCTCAGAGTAAAGCCAGTCCTTTGTCCAACAATGGTAAAATTCAGGATATAAATCTACCTCAAAGTTTACCCCAATCCCACTGGCAGGCTACTGGTAAGAAATTTGATAAGCCTTCTTTGATCCTAGACTCTCTGGATGATCAATCCCTCCCTGTGATAGATAATACATAAGGAACTGCTATTAATCCCAACCATAACCTACCACCTAGTTCACCCTCTATGGTTATCAAGAATACTGAGAGATCTCCTATTACTAATACCCAATCTCAGGATAGTCCGGAAAAATCTATCTCAAGGTTACTAAAAGATACGGCTACTTCCAAACCAACTCTACTGGCATATGCTAAAGATGATATCCAGATTGGATCTTTTACTCTATCTATGTATAGCCCAAATAACAAAACTGCACTTTCCCAGCCTGGAAAGATGGCAAACAGATTCTCTGTTTTGCAGGTTCTGGATAATTGCTCTAAGGAACAAAAGGATATGACTGAGGCTGTGTCAAGGATGGAGGTCAATTCTGGCCATCAAAATCTTACTTCTTCCTCTCCTACAGGTAATCAGCAAGGTAAGTCTAAACCTAAAAAGAATAACTATCTAAGCCAATTAAATAGAATGATGCTTAGATCAGCCACAAAAAGTAACAAATCTTGTGAACAATGATAGTTAACTGTAATGTAAATTTCTTAGTGTGGAATCTTAGAGGCATGGACACTTCTATGCTTAGGCTTACTAATCTATACAAACTTAAGAAAATTCAGCTACTATGTATCATTGAACCGATGCATGATAATACTACTTGTCAAGCATATATGGAGAAACTCTCTTTTGCTCATAATTTGACTTCGCATAATGGGAAAATTTGGTTAATGTGGTCTAAATCATTATCTATCTCTCTGCTATCCTCGCATGAACAATTCATGCATGTCACTATTTCACATCATCACCTTAATTGGCACATGGAAGCAGTTTTCATTTATGCTCTTAGGAATAGGGAGGGTAGAAAAGCTTTATGGAAAGAACTGCAGCCTATTTCTAAAGGAGATACTATTTTTATTGGAGATTTTAACTCGATCACCTCTCTGTCTGAATACATAGGTCCTAGTTCACCTGGCTTAGGAAGCATTAGAGATTTTAACTCTTGGATTAACTCGAATGGAATACAAGAAATTAATACGGTTGGAAATCTTTTCACATGGTGTAATTCTAGGCTAAGGAACCCAACTTCCAAAAGATTAGACAGAGGACTAAGTACAGTTTCATGGAACTCCAAATTTTCATCCTCTTCGATTCAAATCCTGAATAGGCAGACTTCTGATCATGCACCACTTCTTCTCCAAGTCTCCACTCTAACCTCTTCCAACCCTAAGCCATTTAGATTCATTGATGCCTGGTTTCAGAGAAATGAGTTTATTGGATTAATTAATGATAGCTGGAACCTTCCTTTAGCTGAAACTGGCATGCTCAGATTTTACCTGAAATTGATCAGGCTTAAGAAAGTTCTAAAGATCTGGAATAGAGATATCTTTGGTAATATTGACTTAAATATCAAAAATGCGGAGGAGGCCTTAAGAACTCAGGAAATTAACTTTGACTTGTCCCCCTCTATCTTTGAACGTGTAAAACTTAATGAGAAAAATGATTTACTGCTTAAAGCTTTAAAAGAGAAGGAAAAATATTGGAAGCAGGAAGCAAGACTAAAATGGCATAAGCTAAGAGATAATAACACATCTTTCTTTCATAAAGTGGTGCAGGAAAGAAACTGCAAATTGCAGATAACTAAAATAAAAAATGGTGCAGGCCAATGGATTAACTCTCAGTTGGAAATTCAAAAAGAAGCAATTGCTTATTTTTCAGAATTGCTAACTGAGCCTACTTAGGTAACTGATGAAACTTACTATCCTCATTTCCTAAGTCAAATACCTAGTATTATTAAAGATAGTGATAATCAAGTTCTAGCCTCTCCGGTCTCGGAATCTGAGTTAGATAAAGTGATTAAAGGTTTGAACAAAAAGAGTAGCCCAGGTCCGGATGGATTCTCTCCTAAATTTTATACCAAATGCTGGCCTATCATAAAATTGGATCTGATTTCTGCTGTAAATGAATTCATAGCTGCATCTGAAATCCCTATGGGAATTTCTAGTACCTAGATTACCCTGATACCAAAAAAGCCCACCCCATGTTTATTTGAGGACTTCAGGCCAATTAGCCTTTCCAATGTGTTGAATAAAATCTGTTCTAAAGTGTTAATGGAAAGGTTGAAACCTTATATGGAAAATCTTATCTCTCATAACCAATCAGCCTTTATGAAAGACAAGGATATCTCAGATAATATTCTGTACTTACAGGAAATGATCAGATTTCTAGATAAAAAATATAGAACACCAAACTGTATTCTTAAACTGGATCTAAGAAAGGCTTTTGATAGAATTAACTGGAATTTTCTTAGACATATCTTGTTAAAGTTTGGTTTCAATGGGAAGTTTTTAAATGCTGTTATGAATAATTTGTCACAGGCCTATTTTTCTATACTTGTTAATGGCAATTCTGTAGGTTTTTTCAAGGCATCAAGGGGTATTAAACAAGGTGATCCGCTTTCCCCCTTCCTTTTCAACATATTCTCAGAAGCTTTCTCTAGGAGTCTATCATTTATATTCTATAATCGTAGTTTGGCTAGTTATCAGATTCCGGCTTTAATTTCTGCGGTTTCTCATCTTATGTATGCGGATGACACAATTATTTTTATGCAAGCATCAAGATCGAACCTTATTAAGATCAAAGCTTTCCTTGAAATATTTGAGTATACCTCGGGCCAAAAGTTTAACTTTGACAAATCTGACTTTTATCTAAGTAAAAGAGCTACACCAGCTAAGCTTAATCAGGTCAAAGTTATTTTTAAAATGAAAAAAGGATCTTTTCCTTTTAAGTATTTAGGCTGTTCAATTTTTAGAGGAAGAACTTTAATGAGATACTTTCATCCTTTGTGGCTAATGTTGATCATAAGCTTCAAAATTGGAAAAATAAATGGCTTAGTGGAGGAGGGAAAATGATCTTAATAAAGTCTTGTTTGTACTCTATTCCTCCTCAACACATTTGGTCTGTAACTAATCCCCCTAAAGGTATAACTAAATTATTTGAGAAAAAATTGTCTCAATTCTTCTGGGGAAAAACTGATGACAAAAACAATAGAGTTTGGAAAAGATGGGCAGAACTAGCTAAACCTACAAATTTGAATGGTCTAGGTTTTAGATCAATCAAAGCCATAATAGACTCTTGTTCGGTTAAACTATGGTGGAAGAGCCAACTAGGTATCTCTTTGTGGTCTAAACTGCTATGGGCACTCCCACCATCCCACAGAAAGTCAGTGACTTGGAAAAGAATTTGTTCTATTAACTCTTTTGCTGAAAATAATTCGACTATAATCCATGGCAAAGGCAGTTGTAATTTTTGGACTGCCAACTGGTGTCCAAATGGCCCTCTTCTTAATTACGTTCCACATAGTATTATCTCTGTTATGTCTGACATCTCTGTGGCTGATTTTATCAGCAATAGAAACTTTATTTTAGACCAGATTTCGTCCTTCTTGGAACATGATACGCTGTTGATTTTGCAGGGGGCTGAACTAACACTGGATAGGGATGATAGATTGATTTGGAAACCTGAACTCACATGTACTTTTTCTTTCAAGTCAGCCTATAAGGCCCTAACTTTATCATCAGGTAACTTCCCTGTAAGTAAAACTTTATGGAACATTCCATTGCAAAAAAAAAATCACTATTTTTACATGGAAACTGTTGCATTCATTTCTCCCTTTCGATGATGTGCTCATTACTTGTGGATTTAGTTTAGCTTCGAAATGTCCTGCTTGTCTTCATTCGGACTCGATCCAGCACTTTTTTATCTCTTGTCATATGGCTCATGCTGTTTGGTCCAATTTGGCCTCTTTGCTTCAGTTTAACCTAAATGCTCAGCATTCCATCCCCCAAAGATTCTACATATTCTGGAATTGCAATGATCTCCCTAGGTTTCAGCAAATTTACTGCAGCATTTTGCCTTCTCTGGTGTGTTTGACTCTCTGGAAAGCTAGGAATAGCTTTTTATTTGATAATAAGCCTCTTTCTGTTAATCTTATTTGTAATGAAGTACATGATCTGATTAAATTGACATTACATGTGTGCCCTCCTAAATTGTTATCCTCTGTATCTATCCCAGCATCCTTTAGGCATCTCTCCCCCCTGCTTAGACCTCCCCCTAAGCCAAACATATCGACGGTCTTGTGGGAAAGGCCTAAGACTGGTTGTATAAAGATTAATGTGGATGCAGCTTGGTCCCTTAACAAAGCATCTGTAGGTCTTATAGCTAGGGATTCCTCTGGTTGCCCTATAAGATTAGTTCTGCAATCTTTTCTACTGCTTCTCCATTACATGCTGAAATCGAAGCCATTTTGCATGCTTGCCATATTTTCCCTGATCTTGATCATACTTTCATAATTGAATCTGATTCTAAACTTGCGGTTAAAATGATCAACGATCCCTACTCTGCTCATTGGCAAATTTTCGACATAGTTTTCAAAGTGAAATCTCTTCTTGGTAGAGCTGAACTTAAACATGCTTTTAGAGAGTGCAATGTTGTAGCTGATGCAGTAGCCAAGCACCATTTTAACCACAATCAAGGCCTCCATCTATCTAATATCCCTATGCACATTAGAGGCCTTATTACTTTAGACAAAGATTTCACACCTCACATTCGGGTTTTTAAAAATGCTAATGGCTTTGAATAGATACTGCTAAGATGTGGTTGCGTTTATGCAGGACTTCCGATAATCTAGATGATGAACTGGAGTTGAAACTCTTTCCACGGATGATCTGGAGTTGCTGCCAATATAGCTCCCTAGTGACAATTGAAACGCACAGATGATGAACTGGAGTTCCTAGCTCTTTGCCAGGGATAATCTGGAGTTGCAGCTCATTCCAGTAACACATTTAAGGACTCCTAAATTCTGCTGCTAATAGTTTAATTTTGTGCAGTAAAATATCACTAATCTAACTTCTGGTTTAGAAACTTTTTAGTTTAGTTATCGACTTATTGTCATTGGAGTTGCCTGGCCAAAGGAGAGAATTAACACAGGGGGTGGAGATTCTCTCTTCTGGATCGCAACTTCAATTCAGATTACGTTCCCCTTGGAAATTTGTCCATACATCCTAGGTATAGATATTTTAGGACTTTTGGAGGAAACTATGTTGCCTCACTGCTCATGATGAACTAGCTACACTCTATGTAACCTCTGTTGATCTTGCTCTAAGGCCTGGGGAACCTAATACATATATCCCTCACCTCCGGGTGTTTTCATTAAAAAAAAGGTTGAAAAGCTGTTTCCGCAACTGATGAGTCGGAAAGTGGTATTCGATCGTGGCATAGAGTACAATGACCAGTTTCAGTCGACCATAGATAGCCTTGGGTGGAAGAAATTTAGTGCGGCCCAGGGCACTCTAATAAAACATTAGCTTCTTTATGCAAACTTGCATTGGATGGATTCAGACAGGTATATTACTTGCAGGGACAAGAAAGTGCGGATTAGTGCCGAGTCGATCAATCAATTTTACGGAATTGAATGCATTGCGGAGGAGGATAATGAACTGGTACAGTTGGATAACAACTTGGAGATGAATTTGATTGAACTGTTAAAAGATCATGGAAGTGTGCAAGCCTGATTCCAACATCGGCCAGATCATGGAATCTAATGAGTCTGTCATTGATCGAAAGCACCTGACAACAGAGATGAAAGTGTGGTACTACTTTGTCGCGTCACGATTGTATCCTGTGACGGTTAACAACTACGTCAACCACTTCAGGCTCACACTCCTTTATGCTATAAAGAAGAAGCCGAAGTTCAACGTTTGTGATATTATGCTTGGGAAGATATTTGGTTTTGCCGATCAGAGCACATCTTCTTGGTTGTATTCACTAATAACAGGTTTGTGCATGCCACATGGCTGTGAGATATACCCGAATGATGTGATTGAGCCTCCTAAGTCATTACTCACCTACCAAGTGATTGCTCAGAAGGACGAGTTATATGCTAAGTCCACAGGAATGAAAGCGACAGAAATTGAATTACTGGCCAACTCAGTTGTGGATTTGGGTAGCAAGTAAATTGCCTTCACGGATTTTGTTTGTCGTTGGTGTGACCACACTAAGAAGGTGCTCAATCATAGATGTGAGAAAGAGTTGTCAACACCCATACGATAGCCCAAGTGGTTAGGGGTGTGGTCTTATTCCCAATGGGGATGGGTTCGACTCTCAACAAGTGCAGTGCTATGTGGAGGGGTTCTTTGTGACTACCGAGTACGATTGTGGACCATGTAATTGACCACTGAAAGTATTGTAATTTACCTTCTTGATTATGGATTTGCTGTCTTTACTGCCAGAGCCCTGCGGGCAAGGATTATCGCCTTTTTGGGAGAAAGAGTTGTCACACCTGGGACCATTTCCAACATTCGCTCCACTAAAGCATCCCATCACTCGACCCAATCAAATGAAATGCGAAAATACCAACGAATTAGTGAAAATGTTTATTGCACATTCAGTTGTATAACAACTTGTTTATTTTCTAATAAGCTAATGGAATTGTTATTTTGTCTCCAATTGGTAGTAGCTTCCAATTCCCATTAGGTGTGCATATTTGATATTCATATTTGATATTACTTTTAAACTTCCTAAAACACCATAGCAATTATTTTCCAATTAAGAAAAGAAATAGAAATGTTGGAATGGATATTAAATATATTCTAACACTATTGCAACTATTTATGTTTACTTAGAAATAACTATTACAATGCTTAAAAGGTTGTAACCTATTATTCGTTATTAACACATACCCGCGACCAATGTTCCTTAAAAACATGTAAGATTTTCTAACATTGAAGTAGATATTTACGTTTACACGAAAATAGTTGCTATAATGTTCAAAAAGTTGTGACCTATTACTACTTAAATTCTTTTTTATGCATGGCCGAAACCAACGTCCTTTTGAAACATGTAATATTTTCTAACACCAAACCAGCTATTTACGTTTACACAAAAATAGCTACTACAATGTTCAAAAGACTGTGACTTATTACTCTACTTAAATATTTTTTATGCATGGCCGAGACCAACGTTCTTTTGAAACATGCAAGATTTTCTAACACTGTAGCAGCTATTTACGTTTACAGATAATAGCTGTTATGATGTTCACAAGGTTTGATCTATTACTAAAACTCTTTTTATTTGTTAATAATAACACATGGCCGAGACCAGTGTTCCTTTGAAACATATTAGATTTTCTAACGCCATAGCAACTATTTACATTTACACAAAATAGCTGCTACAATGTTCAAAAGGTTGTGACCTATTACTACTTAAATTAATTATAATTTGTTAATAACGCATGGCCGAGACTAATGTTCCTTTCAAACATGTTAGATTTTCTAACAACGTAGCAGCTATTTACGTTTACAAAAAACAACTGCTACAATGTTCAAAGGGTTGTGACCTATAACTACCAAAATTCTTTTTTTTTCCAATTCAAATGCATGCCTGAATGGACTAATGATTTAACATGTATAATATTTTCTAACACCGCCATAACAAAAAAAATAACCACACTCGAATCACAAGTAAGATTTCAAGATTCATTACAAAACAAAGGTGGCACCATCCCAAAATCACACATGCCGGTGAAGACAGTGTGCATTCAGCTAGTCATACCTAGGCCTTTTGGTAGACTTGTCAACATATTCAAAGGTGCAACCATTGTCGTCAATCCAAATACCATCATTGTGGTCCCTACATGCATCAGACTCCCTTCCACTGTCGCACAAGTGTGAAAATGCTGACGGAAACTCTGGCCTATCCAATGATGTCTAAAAATAAATTTCATCATTGAAAAAACGCTTGTTGCCATGCAATAAAATGTGCCAATGTGTATCCGAAGGATCTAAACCATAAATTTATTCATCTTCATAAGCACCAGCTCTTTGTAGGTCCACAAGCATGAACCCCATGGGATCGTCCATACGTACCCCAATCGTGTTATCGACCCATTTGCATCGAAACACAAACACCTTGAATAAACTATAGTCCACTTCCCATATTTCTTCGATCACACCATAGAAGGCCATAATAACCGCCATGGGTCTTTTTTAATCTTTACTAGATTGCCACATTCCCCCAGACTCAACATAAACACCGCTACTTTGAGTCGTGGCCTTATTATCTCGACCAACGGTGGAGAAGAAAAACCATTTATATTGAAGCCGAAATAGGTGACCACACCGGGAGATTTTTTTGGCGAAAGTACACAAATGTGGATCAATGTCTTCCCTAAATGCAATCTGGGCTTCAAACCAATGAACAAAACAACCATTATGCTCTACTACCCTGTCTATGGGCAAAGTCGGGTGAAGCTCCGTAATCATGTCTATGTGCTCTTGGACATAGGGCACGACCTTATTCGAGTTACGGAAAATGTAGTGGTGGACTTTCATCAAATCTTCATGAAATGGACTACCCAATTTCTTTATTGAGCGACCAACACCTCCTTTGCTATCAACGTAATTGTTCCCCGGTACTCCAACAACCGTAACTTTGTCTAAGTAAGTAGTGCAATCTTCAATAACCTCTTCCATAACATATCTTTCCACAATCAATGCATCGAGATGACTCCTACACTTCACATAACACTTGAAAAGTCCCATGTGTCTCTTGAACAAATACATCCGATACATTTTCACCGAACCATAAAGCTTTATTTCATGTACCATATGCACTACCAAATGTAACATGATGTCAAAGAATGTAGGGGACAAATACATTTCCAATTGGCATAAAACTACTACCACTTATCATTGTAATACATCAAATTGCTCTGCATCTACCGACTTACGACAAATAGAATGGAAGAAGAAACACAATCTAGTAATGTTGTACCTCACATCAGGATCTAAAACTCCGCTATTTCTATCGGAAGTAGCTGATGCATCAGTATGTGATATTTATGACACTTTAAACCAAATAGATTTGAATCACCAGTCACGAACCTGCTAATATTGGAAGAGTAACCAATAGGGACTTTGGTATTTTTCAAGCATGAAAATGCATAATTCTTCTCCTCCTTCGACAAGGAGTAGGGTGTAAAGGGCAAGTACATCCTTTTATTCTTGCGCTCCAAAGAAATATCCTTCTCAATACCTAAATTCACCAGGTCAAGTCTTGCATTCAAACTGTCTTTTGTCTTCCACAAAATATTAAGCAAGGTACCTACCAAACTTTCCCACATGTTCTTCTCAATATGCATGAAGTGGAATGTTCCTATTCAACCCAGGCGCAGATCAAGCCCAAGCCAATAGAAGATGATGAAGGACCAATTTGGGTAAAAGGCACATCAAGAGCATAGGCTGGGCTTGAACAAGAAGGAAATGGAAACATGGGGGATGGAACACAATCTGTCACATCAGCCCCCAAAATACATATAACAATGGATTTAGGCAGTCTGGAGGTAAGATCTTTACAATCAATTCACTATTTATAATTATACTCCCTACATGGCATTAAAGACTAACCAGAGTGTCAGAACAGGCACGCCTCACGCCTGCCTGCCTGACCTCAATCTACCTGTTCTATAGGCCGCGAAGAGATATGAAAGTCTGAGGGATCAAAGCAACATGAGAAAAAAATAGGACTCAACATTGGCACCGTATGTGAAGATCACATTCAAAGATTTTAGCATCCAGCAGCTCAAACACAATGGAGGTACAACTAGCAGGAAGCTTGTTTAACCATGTGGTGATGGAGAACTAGCACACTTAGAGAGACACTACGATGCTGATGCCAACGGGGGAGCAACACCAGCTTTGCCCCGCAGCAGAGCTTGCAAACAACTTAGAGATCCTTCAAACAATCATGGCATCATAGAAGGAGATGATGACGAGGTTGAACAGAATGGAGGATAAGAGAAGAGCAGGATAAAGCGAAGAGGGCTCAGGGTAAAGCCGATCGAGCTTTTCCCAAAGCAGGAAGTGAAAGCTCGGAGCAGAGCGAAGAATGAGAAAAGTACCGCCACGTCCAGAAGGAATGCAGGGGGTGAAGGCAGGGAGATCGCTGCAGATCGAGAGTGGCAGGCTGGCTATATGCCACCACCACAAGATAGGAGGCCTGAGGCTGGCTATATGCCACCACTACAAGATAGGAGGCCTAACAAAGGCAAGGTCCCAATAAAGGAAGCAAGAGATGAGTTAAGAAAGGAAAGCAGAGGCTCACCGTTCACCAGTAGAATACAACGGTTTACGGAAGACCCGAAGTTGAAGATACCGCAAAACTTGGGGCTAAATAATGGGGAGGCATACCTAGAGGATCATCTACACACAATCTGCACCAACATGGCTACCTTTTCAATACCCAAAGCCATCTGGTGCAAGGTGTTTGCAACCACGCTGACAGCAGCGGCTAGGGTGTGGTTCAAGAACCAGGAGGATGAGATAACTGACGGCTTCAACAAGCTGGAAGTTAAGTTCTTGACTCATTTCAAGCAAAGAAATAAATTCCAAAAGATCAGGTCCGAGTTGCCGACGATCAGTCAGAAGTCAGCAGAGACCTTGTCAGCATTCTAGGAGCACTTCAATGACGAGGAAATCCACGTGGAGGAAAGGAATAGCCAGTTCCTCATAGACATATTCATAAATGGGCTGAGACATGAGTTGTTGTTGAGGGACTGCACCCTGGACCTGCTGAGAATGATCGACGAGCTGATGAGAAGAGTTAAAAATTTTAGCAGGGCAGATTTGGCTGATAAGAGGAGAAAAGAGACTCAAGGCGGTCAGGGTCAGAGGAAAACTGATGTAGATAGGGATGGGAAATTGAGAATGGCTGGGCGTGGTAAGGCAAATACCCAACCAGCGGGTAGGCTCGAGAGAGTAGAAAGAATCTTCACACCCATCATCAAGACACCCAAGGAGATCTTTGCTCTGTACGTAGGGAAAGACATCCTGGATGTTTCACCAAAGATGAAGATAGACCCTAGCAAGAGAAGCAAGTCCCGCATCCATAATTACCACGATGATCACAGTCACGATACGAATTGTATGCATCTAAAGTATTATATCAAGGATTGTGTGCAGAGCGGTGAGTTAGCGCATTTAGCGAAAAGTACAAGGGCCTATAACAAGGCCAACTATCAAAACAAGAACAAATACTAAGGTTTTCACAAGTAGCAAGATAGTCATGGCAGAGCAAGAAGCCCAGATAGGGAGCGAGGCCACGAAAAGAGAAACGAGGTAGCCAGGGCTGAAGCAGGGGAAGAACAGAGAAAGAGACAGAGGGAGAACTCCATGTGGAGGACATGCAGGTAGCTACGGTCATAGACATATACGCCATCATAGGAGGAATCGCTGAAAGATGATGGAGTCACAGCAAAAAACACGCTGCAGGATGACACTAAAACCAACCTCAGTAGATAAAAAACCGGGCATCAATGAAGCAATAGTGTTCGACGCTAGTGACCCAATGTCTAATATACTAATAGGACATCAAATGCATGTATTTTCCATATCATTTAACATCCATTTTGTTATCTTTTTGTTAGAATATTTCAAGATTTAGGTAGGTTTACATCATAAGGGGTTTAGATGACCATTTTCAGTTTTCATATCAAAATACTTCATTTTGTAACCTATTTATAGTCTGATGGAATTTCGGTCCTTACGAGTGTCTAGATTCCTTTTTGTAAGCTTGATTTGTAGATTTCTCGTAAGCAATTTAGATTGGTTTAGTGCAGGTCATTCGCAAGGATGATAGATAATGGCGATCCTCGTATTCGTTATTAGTAAATATACTTGTGCTATCTATGTGTTTCTCGCTTGTAGAACATTGTGGTAGTTGTGTTGGGTCTCCATGTGTATTGCTATCCTCTGGGAAGTCTATGATGCCGATCGTCTAGAGTTACCAGAGGGTAAGGGTTATTGTGTAGCGCCGATCACTCACTCTAACTATAACCGATGAGAGGTGAGAAATGTCTTCACTCGAAAGGTGTTGACAAGTTCTCCACAATATGTGGTTAATGTATAAAAATAGGATGATTTGTCAATGATTAAAGGATAACTAGAAAGAATAAATTGTTTTTTGGTCCCTCATATATTTTGCAACACCTTCTTTTGGTCCCCAAGGCCAATACTGCGTTTGTTTAGCAATTAACATTCTGAAATTGATTTTTTGGATCCCTAGAGGTGGTTTTCAGGTAAAGTCTGGCAAAAACTTTGTGTGACAACAATTATGCCCCTTATATTTTAAAAAAAAGAAAAAGAAATTTGGTTTTCTTCTTTTTTCTCTATTAGATCCTATATCCATTAGGGTTCCTCCGCCCTGCCGTTGCTCTGACTACGTTGCCGCCGCTCTGACTCTATCTTCACTAATCTGACTCCGGCGCTTCAACTTTGCTTGATGTCTGGTCTGCCCAAAAAAATGCCTCCTTGTCTTGATGTCCAAAAGAGAGAACTCGATTTTCTAGAAAGGCGCCAAACTTGAATATGAAAAAATGCCTCCTCGTCTTGATGTCCAGAAGGGCACATGACACCGTCGCTAGACTCCATCTCAAGTTCGACAGCGTTCTTCTTCAGGATATTAAGACGACGGAATCTGTTGCAGAGCTCATTGCCATTATCCATTTCCACGCCTAATCCAACATCACCAGTATCTTCGTTTCCATGCATAATCTTCATCGCTCTGTCGCTCACAACTGAAAATTTGCTAGTTGCTGAAGATCCATCATTTTCCGCTAAAGATGAGGATGATGGATTGAGCTTGTTGGTGGTGGTTGGCGGAGAAGAGGTGGTGGAGGAGGACGATGACGGAGTGTTGAGTGAAGTGTGCACCGTCGTGTGCGGCGGATTTGAAGAGGAAGATGATGCTCTGAATTTGAAGCCACGCGCATTCTTAGGGAAAATATTTCAGCACGTGGCTTCACCTGCCCCCTTTTAATTAGAAGACCAAATTTTGATTTTTCAGGTTTTTAATTAGTAACATTACAAAAATACCCCTGGCTATACCAAAAAACCATTTAGTTTAACCTGAAAAACCACTTCTAGGGACAAAAAAATCAATTTCAGAAGGTTAATTGCTGAACAAACGCGGTATTGGCCCTGGGGACCAAAAGAAGGTATTGCAAAATATGTAAGGGACCAAAAAAATAATTTCTATCTTAGTTCCTATCTTAGTTAAGTTATTTGTGTTATTTGTGATAGTGTTTGCATCTCTCTCTTTAATAGTTTGTTAATCTAGTAGTTTAAAGTAGTCGTAGTATTTTTCAAAACCAAACCCCCCCTCCCACTTTGTTACCACACACGTAGAATGCCTTCTTCGTGTACTTTTTAACTATGCTTTAACACTTGATAAAATCCCCTTTTCCTCGTGGACGATCCCGTCTTACCACTGGCTACTATTTAGTAGTTAGTAGTAAGGTAGGCTTAAAAATAATATCTTTGAGAGGCACGGAGACGACGACAGCCTCCCACAGACCAGCTGGCGGGGATGCAGTGGTGATAACGGCCAGGTTGATGGATAAGAGGATTCACCGAGCAAATATGGACAGTGAAAGCTCTGCAGAAATAATGTACTGGCACTATTTTGAGAAGCTGGATGAAAACACAAAGAGGAAGCTAGAGCCCACAAAGACCCCGTTGGTGGACTTTGCAGATATAATAGTATGGCCTGAAGGAACCATACTCATATTGGTGATGGTGGGAGAGGGGGACAAAAGCAAGACTGTGGACCTGGAGTTCATAGTTGTGAAAGCGAATAGCCCATACAATATGATACTGGGCAGGCCAGTGCTAGAACTGATAAAAGGCATAGTGTCGACCCTAAACCTACTCCTGAAGTTCCTAAACATGGGAGAAATAGCCCCAGTTAGAGGAGATCAATAGAAGACTAGAGAGTGCCATAGGGTCGCCCTTAGTAAGCGCAAGAGAGAAGATGGAAGCGGAGATCAAGCAGGGTAAGTTAATAGGGCTAGGCCTGTGAGAATAGTTACAGGCAAGAATAAACCATCAAAATTTGGTGCAGAAGTGGAAGCAGTATGACTCAATGAGAACTAGTCGATCCAGGTAGAGACATTTTTCCCACATAAAGTGAAAGGGGAGCTTGTACATGTGCTAAAAGACAACGTGGGATCCTTTCTATAAAGGCCAGAAAACATGACGGGAGTCAAAAAGAAGGTTGGTTTCCATGAGCTGAGGGTGAACTTGTCTCACAAGCCTGTTCAATAGAAGCGGAGGACACTCTACATGGACAGGAACAAGGTAGTAAACAGGGAGGTGAGCTAGCTGGTCGCAGCAGGGATTCTGCAAGAAATCCCTTACCCAACCTGGCTGGCTAACCCTGTGCTGGTGAAAAAGGCAGATCACAGCTGGAGGATGTGTGTGGACTACATAGACCTAAACATAGCGAGCTCTAAGGGCTGTTACCCGCTACCGGTCATCGACCAAAAGGTATATGCTCTTACCAATTACCCAATAAAATGTTTTATTGATGCATATAAGGGATATCACCAGATACCCATACTAGAGAGTGACATACAAAAACCACCTTTATAACCGAGAAACAAGCTTTCAAATACTTGATGTTGCATTTCGACCTGAGAAATGCGGGAGCCAAGTATCAAAGGGTGGTAGACAAAATATTTTGAAAACAGATTGGGAGAAATCTAGAGGTGTATGTGGATGAAACGGTGATAAAAATATCCAGTACGAGACCTTTGTAGAGGGTTTCAGGGAGATGCTAGCATAATTCAGGAGGACAGGGATGAAGCTGAACCCAACCAAGTGCCAGTTTGGTGTTGAGGCAGGGAAATTCCTAGGACACATGGTGTCAAATGATGGCCTGAGAGAAAATCACAATAAGATAAAAGAGATCCAGGAAATGAGGTCACCAGGCATGGTGAAAGAGGTCCAAAGCCTGAATGGGAAGCTGGCAGCCATGAACCGCTTCTTGTCCCGGGCAGCAGAGAAAGCGCTCCCTTTCTTCAAGATGTTGGAGTGCCGTGTAGACAAAAAGGGGAAAAACAATGGGGTGAACTGGAGGAGAAAGTATTCAAGGAATTGAAGGCGTACCTGAAAGACCTTCCCATGCTGACCAGCTTGAAAAAGAGAGAAACTCTTTTCCTGTATGTAGCAGCAAGCGAAGAAGAAATTGGTGGTGCACTAGTCAGGGAGGTAAACAAGGTACAATGACCTGTGTAATTTGTGAGCAGTGCCTTGCCAGCCTCGGAGCAAGGATGTACAAGTCAGGAGAAGCTCGCCATAGCCCTGGTCCAGGCAACGAGAATACTAAGGCAGTATTTCCAGGCACACCAAGTGACGGTCCTGACCAACCAGCCGCTAAAAGCAATATTAACCAGGCCAGAGACTTCCAGAATATTGGTGAAGTGGGTTGTAGAGCTAGGGGAACATGCCATTAAGTACGCCCCAAGAAGAGTAATTAAGGGGGTAGGTAATGGTAGATTTCCCGGCTGAAATGCCCAAGGAAAGTAAGATGAAAGCAGTGGAAGAAAGCCCAACCCTTGTTCTGACCACGGAATGAAGTGTCCTGGTAGGGCCGGATATGTGGAAGCTACACATAGATGGAGCGTCCAGAGTGGAAGGAGCATGCGTTGGGCTAGTTATATCAGACATGGAAGGCGTGGAAGCAACCTATACCCTGCGTTTCAAGTTTATGGTCTCAAAAAATGAGGCAGATTATGAAGCACTGATTGCAGACATAGAGATTTCTCGAAAGATGGGAGCAAAAAAGTTGCAGGCCCATGGAGACTTGATGCTGGTAGCCAACCTGTTCAATGGGCTGTACACTGCTAGATAGCCAATAATGATGAAGTACAGGGATAAGGTTAAGATCCTTGTGGTGGAGTTTGAGTATTTCAACATGACCAGAGTCCCGAGATCATAAACACAAGAGCAAACATGTTGAGCAACACACACATTTGACAAAATTGGTACTAATGGAGGAGTTAGCCAACAGATCAATCAACACCAAGCAAGTTGGAGCCATACAAGACACATAGCCCAGTTAGACTATACCCATCTAGAACTACTTGGAACACAAAATGCTGCCAGCAGGGGAGAAAGAGGCAAAAGCAGTGAAGAGAAAAGTGATGCAGTATGCCATGAGGAATGGTTTGCTGTACAAAAGGGGGTATGCAAAACCTGTAGGAACATGCCCTTATTCAAAAGTATGTTGGCTTCATACTTACAAATAAATCACAAAAAACACACACAATATCACATAGGTTTCAGGGGAAAGAAGATATATATAAACATTAAGAAGATAATTTTGTGCTGAAATTATTCCCTAATGTTGCAGAACTAATCATGTAAAAAACTACATTTTTACTGCACATATTAGGCTCATAATCTTCAATTTGCTCGGTGAGTAAAGCCTTCTGCTCCTTCCTTTTGAAAGGACAATTAGCATCAAAGCATCCATAATCATTACAACTATAACACCGTACCTTCCTTATGTCGAATTTCCAATCTTCTTTGTCCACACTATCCTTACAAATGCTGTGTCCATGACTGCTACCACTGCAAAACTCCATTTCTTTCCACTCGACTTGAGTCAACAACAAGTGCTCATCATTCTTTTTATCTAACCCCTTTAAATGATCCTCGTAGGCCTTGAGATGACCTATCACTTCATCAATCGTCATTGTTTTCATATCTCCAAACTGCTCAATGGTTGAGACAATTTGGAGATATCTTTTCGGAACTGCATGTAAGAGTTTCATCACTACACAAGTTTCTTCTACGCTTTCACCAAGGACTCGAATCTCATTGACGATGCTCATGAGACGAGATACAAAATCATCAATTTTATCAGAATCCTTCATAAGCAACCTCTCAAAAACTTGAGAGCCTGTGCTCGCACCTCCTTAACTTGTTCAGTACCCACAAATGTGGTTTTGAGCGTATCCCAAGCATCTTTTTCCATCTTCTTATCACCGAGGAGAGAGAGTGTTTTGTCAAAAACTCCCTGAAAGGTAGCTTCCATAGCCACTTGATCTTTCTTCACATCGGAGCTCTTGGACACAATTGCATCCCAGACACCTTGAGCTCTCAGACACACCTTTGTGCATATTACCCAGGTGTTGTAGTTGTGTTTATTGAGCATTGGTTATGAGAGAGTTACACTGCTCTCTCACTTTTGATGAAGTCACATCATCACCGCCTGTGACCATGCTGCTGATACTATTTTCGGTCTTTACCATCTTTAACACTAGCTCTAATACCAATTGTTGGAACAGGAGCAGTAAAACAAATGAAAAGACAAAACTTGGAAAACACTAGTTGTAGAAAACAAATATGTAGGAGAACTTTAAACTGAATTCTCTAATATTTCTTACTAATGATGCTCCTATTTAAAGGCAAAGCTAACAAAGAATGTGGCTTATAAATCCAATAAAAACTCATAATCTAACTCAACCACTAGCCACTAATCCTAACTAATAGGAAAGACTAATTCATCTAAGACCAATTCTAATACGTACATGAATAGTATTCATGTCGTTATTTACTGCAGTAACTAATTCAAAATAACCAAACTTTATTAATCAAACATTCACTCCCTTAGTCAAGTGCAGAGCAGAGCCGACTATGTTACCAATTGTTGGAACATAACCTTTAACAAAAATATGTATGCAGCATAATTTTGATACTCACATACAAAATGTTGCTTTGACTGAGTAACAATTTACTTTACATCTAATCCTAGTAAAACTATAAAAAAAACTAATTTGATAATCCACCATTCACTCCCTTAATCAAATTAGGGTAAACTCTTTCACTTGGTTGAACTCGCAAGCACTCCTTTTAGCACCAAGTTGAAGACATCTCCTTATCACTGAGAAGAATGAGCATTCATCTAAGTATGAGAGAATTATGCCGATCTCTCACGTTTGCATTCTTCTGTCTTACTCTGATACCAATTGTTGTAACATGACCTTTAAAAAATATATTTATACAGCATAATTTTGATACTCACGTACAAAATGTTACTTGACTGAGTAAAAATTTAACTTTACATCTAATCCTAGTAAAAATGTAAAAAACTAATTTGATTATCCAACAGAACCATGGCTCAGGTACGCCGAGCTGGAGAAAGCATAAAATGTCCTCATGGAGATACATAAGGGGAGTTGTGGCAGCCACCAGGACTGGAAAACCATTGAGCTGCGGGTAGTGAGATCAGGTTACTACTGGCCCACCATGCAACCAGACATAGAGAAAATGGTCAAAGAATGTCATAAACATCAAGAGCAAGGCCAAGTACAAAAGCTACCCGCTGAACGGATGACCAACATCAAGTTGCCCTGGCCTTTTGTGAAGTGGGGGATAGACATTGTAGGCCGTTCCCCGAAACGGCATGGAGGAAGAGGTTCCTAGTGGCATCGATCGATTACTTCACTAAATGGGTGGAGGCTGAGGCCATGGCAAGCGTAATAGGGAAGAAAATCACAAACTTTGCCTGGAAAAGTATAGTTTGTAGATTCAAAATTCCCCAAGAGATAGTGAGCGACAATGGGAAGCAGTTCTCCAATGAACCATTTAGAGCATGGTGCACCGAGCTGAGAATAAAACAATGGTTTACCTCTGTAGCCCACCCCAAGGCCAATGGGCAGAAAAAGGTCTCATATAGGGCAATCATTTAAGAGACGAAGAGAAGGTTGGGTCAGGCAAAAGGAAACTAGGAGGAGTTGGTGAGTGTGCTATGGGTATACCGAACAACACCCAAGAAAGCCACCAGGGAATCCCCGTATAGGCTGTGTTCCAAAATTAAAGCTATCATCCCATCGGAGGTTGTTGTTCCCAATAGAAGGGTGGCTGGGCCGATGCCTCCAGTAGAAAATGATCATGCAATCAGAGAAAGCTTAGAGGAGCTAGACAAGGTCAAAGAGAAAGCAACACTAAATGAAGTAGCATACAAGTCATGGATAGAGCAACGCTATAACAGCAGGGTCAGACCCAAGTCCCTAAGAGTTGGAGCTTAGCCCTGCGGAGATATGAAGAAAGCAGAGCCCAAGGGAAGAAGAAATTGGATGAAAAATGGGAAGGCTCATACAGGGTGATCGAGGTGTTAGGGAAGGGAGCCTACAAGATAGAGACACTGGACAGAAGACTATTCCTCGCACCAGGAACATCGTTCACATGAGAAGGTACTATGCTTAAATGTATTACCCGCCTGTATTTGAATATTCTAGCACATTGATGGGCGAGACAGGATTCCTAAAGGGATCAAATGTTTTGTAAACCCATAAGGGGTATAATCTTAAGGAAATCCTAGCTGCTCATTGCTGCCTCTTTTGTTGTATTTTTAAAGTTGTGAATGCAGGAAGGAGAAACGATTATACTATCATTGCCAAATGCTTGATTTAGGCCTAAAATGTAGCTCTGGCTCCAACAACCATCGAATTGCAGGCCGGGCAGAGCAGGAAAAAATAAACGCTCCGGCACCCAAGAGACCGTAGAGCAGCAAACCTGGCCCAGACCTAAAACGCAACTCTGGCTCCAACAGCCAGCGAATTACAGGCCAGGCCAATCAAGAAAAAATAAATGCTCCAGGACCCAAGGGGCCGTAGAGCATCGAGCCTGGCCCAAGTCTAAAGTGCAACTCTGGCTCCAACAACTAGAAAATTACAGGCCGGGCCGATTAGGAGAACATAAATGCTCCGGCACCCAAGGGGCCGTAGAGCAGTGAGCCTGGTCCAGGCCTAAAATGCAACTCTGGCTCCAAATACCAGTGAATTGTAGGCCAGGCCAACCACGCCAAGACAAATGCTCCACCACCCAAGGGGCCATAAAGCATTGAGCTTGGCCTAGGCCTGAGATGTATTTCGGTTCCAACAACCAGCGAATTGTAGGCCAGACCAATCAAGCTAAAAAGAAGGCTCCGGCACCCAAGGGGCCATGGAGCAACAAGCCTAACTTAGGCCAGAAATGCAACTGTAGTTTCAACAGCCAGAAAATTAAAGGCTGAATCATTCATACCAGAACGAATGCTCCAGCACCTAAGGGGCCATAGAGCAGCATAACTGATTCAAGTTAAGACACAACTTCAGCTCCAATAGTCAAAAAATTATAATATAAGTAAAACATGCAGGCTAGAAACAGAGACCTAGGTTATAATACGTCCACCTTCTGGACAAGACCATCGGAAAAGGCCGGAAAGCAAACAAAAATAATAAGAAGTGTTGTGATTAACTACAACACAACACTTTGGATGGGAAAAGATGCCCCCGAATGGTGTAAAAACACAAGCAACAAAAAGAAGAAAATAATAAGAAATGCTTCAGCCGGGGAACCATCACGTTTCCAGTTGTCAAGCTCCTTGAGAGTCATGCCCAGATTCAACTTTGAAAAATACTTTGTAATGGTATGATCATAGAAGGGAAAGAAGACCCCACCCAGGCTAGCACACAACACCCCCTTATCGTCAGTCTAAGAGTATAGATGGATATCACTCAGTATCTTAGAGGCTTTGTCGCTCTACACCATGCAAGAATAGAGGCATGGGAAGCTCTTACTGAAAGCCCAATCGCAGAAAGTAGCCAGCTCTTTGACTTTGGCCTCAGACTGAGCCAAGGAAGACTGCAATGAGCCAGATACACCCTTCTCCAACTCTGAGAAGCCATACCACAGTGGAGCTCACTGATCTCAGCCTGCACACTGTCAATCTCTAGCTGCATGGCCCTGGTCGAGCAAAGAAACTGAAAGCCAGCCAGAGAAGAGCAAAGTTAAACAACCTTTTACAACAACTATTATCAATGATAAAAAAATAAAAACAATAGACAATACCTCTAATATAGCAGCCGCAAAGCGATCAACAAGGGAAATAGTCCCTGCCACGTTCAGAGAGCGCTCCTTTAGCCAAGCATTATAGTGAGAGATTGCTAGAATCTCATAGACGAACTCAGTGCGGCCTACAGTGTTACACATAGGCCCCCTGGGAAGAAGAGCTGCAAGTGAAGGAGGAGAGAACACAAATGCCTAAACATGTTGAGAGGCAAACACCCCGGCTCCGGTGTGACCTGCAGGTAAGGGGTTTGGCATCTCAGGGACCACCTCGACGAGATCCCGACCACAACCTTCACCCTATTTTAGGACAGGGTCATGATGAGACTTCTTCTTCAAGGGCTCTTCATCAGAAGCTTCGGTGTCGGAGACATGGATGATTTTTGCTTTCTGGTCAATGACTCCAGTTGTATCTTCGCTTCGTGGAAGAGGGTGAGAGATAGTGGCACAATGAGGGAGCTTAGCGATGTCACCTAGGAAATTAGCAATCAAAATCTCTGAAAACCATAAAAGCAGAGCGAGTTAAACTGAGGCAAAGAAAAAATAATACAAAACAATGAAAATAAAAGCGAGTCAAAACGCAGTGAGAAAACAGAAGCTGATGAACTACTACCACTCAGATCCGCGAGGCCATCCTGAGGAGAAAGGTCAACAGGAGGGGAAGGTAACCCATCTACCCAAAAAATAGAATTCCTCAAGATCTTATCCGACCTCACACCCACAGTCTCGAGATGGGAAATGAAAGGCTGCAGAGCCATCATCGTAGGGGGGTTAGGGCGGGCACCCCGCCATAGCTCAGTGCCAACTAGATAGACAGGTCGGGTTCCCTCATAGCCCAAAACTAACTCCTCACTCACAAACACACACCTCTGCTTCCACTCCACCCGAGTAGGAAGATTTATCAAAAGTTTGACCTTATCCTACCGAATGTTAGTAATAAATCTTGTCAGTTTTTTTTTTTTCTGTGTTTAATTTCATTTAGGAGCATTTATTATTCCTATTTTGTAACTCCTCATTTTGGAGCATTTAGGAGCATTTAGGAACATTTGTTATTCCCATTTTGTAACTTGTTTTTCAAGTCTATTTATAGCAAAATATATGAAGAAAAGCAGTAGTTTTTCTGCACCAAAGTATTGTGTTCTTATTCAAAATCTCACATTTGGTATCAGAGCCACAACGATCCTATGGCCGACGCTACGAGTTCAGCATCACGATCTCCGGTACGTGCGGAACGCCAGAGAGAACGCGGACGCAGCAGGGCACGGCGGGGCAACGGCGGCGAAGTTATCATTCACGAACGTGTCATCCAAGAACGTAACAATCTTGGTGCCAACATCGTGTATCCCACGTTGACGACAACAAACTACATAGAATGGGCTCTCGTGATGAAGATAAACCTACGGGCACAAGGTTTATGGGAGGCCACCTCCGGCATCGGAGATCCGTCCGAACGGGAAGACATGGCGGCTCTCTCGGCGTTGATCCGCGCGGTGCCACCGGAGATGGTACCGACGCTAGCTGTCAAAACGACGGCACACGAGGCTTGGGAAGCCATCCGGATGATGCGAGTCGGCGTAGATCGGGTGCGCGAGGCCACGGCGCAGCGTCTGCGCAAGGAGTTCGAGCAAATCACCTTCAAGGACGGGGAGTCGCTCGACGCTTTCGGCATGAGGATTACGGGCATCGTCAATAACCTTCGATCTCTCGGTGACGCTATAGAAGAGATCAAGGTGGTCCAAAAGTTTTTGCGGGAGGTGCCGAGCCAGTACGCCCAGATCGCTTGTTCGATCGAGACGTTGCTCGACTTGAACGGCATGACGGTGGAGGAGCTCATCGGCCGGCTCAGGTCGGCAGCCGAACGTTGCTCCATCAACACCATGGACAACACCAGCGGCCAGGTCTTACTCACGGAACAAGAATGGATCGCACAAGGCCGGGGCTCTAGCTCCGGGAACAAAGGCAAAGGCAAGGCTTTCCAGAAGGGGAAGAAACCAAGCCATGACCGAGACGGAAGCCAACGTGCAGTAAGCGGTGACCGGGACTTGACGAAGATGAAGTGTTACAATTGTAACAAATACGCCGGCCACATCTCCAAGTACTGCCCCGAGCCACGGCGCGAACGGAGGGAACGCGCCAACCTCGTGCAAGACCAAACGGAGGAACCAACGCTTCTTGTGGCAAGGCTTCACTCCCTCACGATCGGGAACCAGGCCTCCGAGGAGCGCGTCCTGCTCAGCGAGGCGCGGTCTCAAGCACTGTCCACAAAGGAGCCCGGGCAGTGTGACACGACATGGTTCCTCGACTCCGGTGCGAGTGCCCACATGTGCGAAAAACGGGAGTTCTTCTCCGAGCTAGACACAAATGTACGAGGCTCGGTCAAGTTGGGAGACGACACCTCTGTGGAAATAGAAGGCATCGGCACGATTCTTTTTACGTGCCGGAACGGTGAGCATCTAAAGTTGGACGAGGTGTATTACATACCTCGGCTCCATAGCAGCATCATCTCTCTCGGTCAACTGGACGAGAACGGGTACGACATGAGGATCCAGCACGGGTGGCTCGCGTTACGGGACCAAGGGGGGCGCTTGCTCGCGCGGGTGCCAAGAAGCCGAGGGCGCCTCTACCTCCTGCATCTGAACTTGGCACGGCCCGTGTGCCTTGCGGTGCACGGGTGTGAGGATGGGTGGCGCTGGCATGCAAGGTACGGCCACATGCATTTTGAGGCTCTTCGTCGCCTGGCCCGAGAGAAGATGGTGCACGGACTCCCTCTGCTCGGTGACGCCGAGCGCCTGTGTGACGCTTGCCTGGCCGGGAAGCAGAAACGCGGTTCGTTTCCACGCTAAGCCAAGAACCGAGCTACCGAGCGCCTTGGGCTCATGCATGCCGATCTGTGTGGACCCATCGAGCCACAAACCCCTGGAGGTAAACGATATTTTCTACTAATGGTAGATGATTTTAGTAGATATATGTGGGTAGTCTTGTTGGCCTCGAAGGATCAAGCGTCGGACGCCATCAAGAGGACCGTGGCAGCAGCCGAACGGCAAAGCGGGTGCAAGTTGAAGACGCTGCGGACCGACCGTGGAGGTGAGTTCACATCTCACGGACTCGGCGAGTACTTTGCCGACCGCGGAGTGCACCGACAAACGATGGCACCATACACGCCCCAGCAAAATGGCGTGGTCGAACGACGAAATCAAACGGTGGTTGGCATGGCACGGTGCCTCTTGAAGGCCAAAGGCATGCCGTTGAGGTTTTGGGGAGAAGCTGTGACGACGGCGGTCTACCTCCTGAACCGGGGAACCACGAAAAGCGTCATCGGAAAAACACCCTACGAAGCATGGCACGGGTGCCGGCCGAGCGTGCACCATCTCCGGGTGTTTGGGTGCGTCGCGCATGTCAAGGCCACGCAGCCGGGGTTGAAGAAACTGGAGAACCGGAGCACGCCGATGGTGCTACTTGGTTACGAAACTGGAACCGTGGGGTACCGCATCTACGACCCCGCCACGGACCGGGTAAAAATTTCCCGCGACGTCGTCTTCGACGAGGATGCAGCATGGAACTGGACTCTTCCAGGGAGCAAGCAGAGACGTGATCATTGTGGAGAAACATTCTTCGTCGAGTGGTTTGTTTCTCCCGTTGCAGGTACTGAATTGCACAGGAGCAAGATGCACGCAGAGAGAGCATCGTCTTCAAACGCTGGAATCTCCACCGGAAACGAAGCCGGAGACGTGCCCTCACCAGTCACTCAAACTACTTTGGTTGCACCTCCACCGCCGACGGTGGAGTTTGTGTCCCCACCGACCGGTGCTTCAGAACCATCTCCGGCGCCTCTCCGGTACCGCACGCTAAAAAGTCTATACGATGAAACTGCCCCTGTTGAAGCAGAAGACGACGAACAGTGTCTCCTCATCGCCAACGAACCGACAACCTTTGCTGAAGCCGAGAAGGATGAAGGGTGGAGAGCTGCGATGGTGGAGGAGTTGGGCAGTATTGAGGCGAATCAAAGTTGGCGCCTCACTGTGCTACCACCGGGAAAACGAGCAATCGGCCTGAAGTGGGTTTATAAACTCAAGAAGGATGCAGTCGGGGAGGTTGTGAAACGAAAGGCACGGCTGGTGGCGAAGGGTTATGTACAGCGTCAGGGGGTGGATTACGAGGAAGTCTTCGCTCCCGTCGCAAGGATGGAAACCGTGCGAGTGCTGATCGCGCTTGCGGCTCACCATGGTTGGCCGGTCCACCACATGGACGTCAAGACCGCGTTCCTCAACGGTGATCTGATCGAGGAGGTCTACGTCAAGCAACCGCCGGGTTTCAAAATTCAAGGCAACGAAGGCAAGGTTCTCCGGCTTCAGAAGGCTCTCTACGGACTACGCCAAGCTCCGAGGGCTTGGAATGCCAAACTTGACAAAAGTCTCCGCGACTTGGAGTTTGTGCGATGTGAAACCGAGCACGCGGTTTATCGCCGAAGCAACGGGCAGGAGCAACTTCTAGTTGGGATTTACGTCGATGACTTGATCATCACCGGAACTTCAATCGAAGAACTGACGAAGTTCAAGAAGGAAATGACCAATCTCTTTGAGATGAGCGATCTCGGCGAACTAAGTTACTACCTCGGCATCCAAGTACAACAACGGAAGGGTTTGGTCACTCTTTGCCAATCATCTTATGCCAGGAAGCTTTTACAAAAGGCCGGACTGGAAGAGTGCAATCCATGCGCGGCACCAATGGAGGCACGGCTCAAACTAAGCAAGACCGGAGACGGGAGACCGGTGGATGCCACGTATTACCGCAGCTTGGTAGGAAGCCTCAGGTACTTAGTTCACACTCGGCCGGACATTACTTTTGCAGTTGGTTATGTTAGCCGATTTATGGAGGAGCCAAAAATTGAGCATTTGGCAGCGGTGAAACATATTCTACGCTATGTGGCGGAAACTCTAGATTTTGGAGTTTCGTATGGAAAAGGTGTTGGACCTTTACTTTTGACAGGTTATAGTGATGCTGATTTGGCTGGAGACATCAACGACAGGAAGAGCACGACGGGAGTATTTTTCTTCCTAGGCCAATCTCCGGTGAGTTGGAAATCACAGAAACAACGGGTGGTGGCAATCTCTTCGTGCGAATCAGAGTATATTGCAGCTGCCACTACCGCTTGCCAAGGTGTTTGGCTTAGTAGATTGCTTGGAGAAATGCAAGGTGAACAGCCACAAGCACCAACGTTACTGGTGGACAACAAATCGGCAATCAATTTTATCCGAAATCCTGTGTTTCACGATCGAAGTAAACACATTGATACACGTTACCACTTGATTAGAAATTATGTGGAGCAGGGTGATCTTGAAATTGACTACATCAACACGGAAGCGCAGCTCGCTGACATTCTGACGAAGGCACTTGGACGAGTTCGTTTCCAGGAGCTAAGGAGCAAGATTGGTGTTGCCAACACAACATAAGCAACGACAAGATTAGGGGGTGATTTGTTAGTAATAAATCTTGTCAGTTTTTTTTTCTTTGTGTTTAATTTCATTTAGGAGCATTTGTTATTCCTATTTTGTAACTCCTCATTTAGGAGCATTTAGGAACATTTGTTATTCCCATTTTGTAACTTGTTTTTCAAGTCTATTTATAGCAAAATATATGAAGAAAAGCAGTAGTTTTTCTGCACCAAAGTATTGTGTTCTTATTCAAAATCTCACACCGAAACTTTAGAAAAGTCCAGTCTGGAGGTATGCGGGCCGAGTGACAGAAGTCCCAAAAATGGGTGATGAGAGGCTCATCGCACAGGAGGCGACACAAGACTTCAAAGCCCAAGAGTACTCAGACAGATTTTGGGGGGAGTTCAGTGAGTTCTAGTTCAAAATAGCCCAAGACAGACTGGAAGAAAGTAGATAAAGAAAAACAGAGGCAGAAACTTTCCAAAGCATCTAAATAAAAGGCCACTGTGCCAGTAGGGGCATCCAAAACAGTTTCAGAATTTCACTGCAGGGTCACCTAGTTGCGAATGTCGATAAAAGTGATCCCACTGGCAGCAAAGACCCTCTCCAGCAGGGTGCAGATCGACCAATATTCATCATCGATCATGTCACAGTAAGATTCACCCTTGGGAGAGCAGAAAGTAGAAACCATGGTGATAGAAAAAAGAAGAAGAAAGAAAAAGAGAAGGCGAGGAATGTCGGAGATAGTACCTGGGAAAGACGAAGTGATCTCCAGAGAGGACTTAAAGTGGAAGTGAAAGAGAGATTGAAAGAAGAAAATAAATGAGAGGGGGATTTGAAAAGACAAGGGACTACATGCCCAATAAATCCTTTAGGGACAAGAATGACTGCATAATAATGAACCGATTTGGAAAGAGTGTAATTTAAGAGGCGTGCACACGGAAGCTGCCGGGAGTCAGACACATGGCGAGTAGTTATATAGGAAGCGCAATCGTCAAATGGGAAAGGGAGTTATTTTGGTAGTTGGACGGCTCAAAATTTTCCATGAAAAGAATTCTCCGACTTTCCTGCCAATAAGGCGACCAATCCTGGTGCAGGGTGCAAAGGCAGAGACGTTGCCTGCACCCTGTAGGCTCGTCGAGTAGTCTAGTCTATTTCCCTGCACTTACTTAAATAAACAGGGACTTGGACTGGGGGGACTTGACGAGGAATGTTCCTATTCGGCACAGACGTGGATCGAGCCCAAGCCAATAGAAGACACCCGAGGCCTAATCCGAGTAAATGGCCCAACAAGAGCATTAGACGGGGCTTATCCAAGAAGGAAACAGAAAAAGGGGGATGGGACACGAGCTATCACATCATCCTCCAAAATACATATAACAAGGGATTTAGAAAATCTGGAGGTAAGATCTTTACAATCAATTCACTATTCACAATTATACTCCCTACATGGCCGCAAAGACTAATCGGAGCGTCAAAGTAGGCAGGACCCTGTGCCTTCTTGACCTCAGTTTACCTATTTTGTAGGCCGTGAAGAGAACTAAAAGTTGGTGGGATCGAAGCTACATGAGAAAAAAAATAGGACTCAACAGTGCATGACATCAAGACAATGTCGAACGTCTAAAGATTCCCAGTAAGGTAGATAAAAAAATTGAACATTTCTTCCATGGACTTTTCTCGCAAACTTTAGGGACTACTTTCTTCTTAACAAAGGTTACACGCATACCCTTTACCTTATCACGCACTTCTTTGCCTTTTAGAGGTACTAGTGCATTTCTTTGATCCCTTTTACCTACTAAATGCACTACATCATTTTGGTATGGACTATTCGCATCAAGAAATCGACAATGCCCCATGTACACAGTTTTCTTCCCATATTTCAATTGTCAATAATCAGTTGAATCTTCACATATGGGAAAAACTTTATGACCCTTACAAACTTATCCGTACAAATTCCCATATGTGAGGAATTTATTAATTGTGCTGAACAACATAGCTGGTCAGGTGAATCGCTCTTTCCTATATCCATTATAAACCCTTGCAACACCTTTCTATAACTTCGTCAAATATTCAATAAGATGTCTCAAGTACATGCCGATGTCATTCTATGGTTGCCTCGGGCCTGAAATCATCAATGAAAACATCATGTACTTACACTTGAAGCACAAGTACGGGGAAAGATTATAAATAGCCAACATAACAGGCCAAGAATTGTGCTTCAAAGACATATTTCCAAATGGATTCATTCCATCAGTACACAAAACAAGCCTCAAATTCCTTCCATCTGAACCAAAATCAAGAAAATTTGCATCAGTTTTTCTCCACTACTAGGCATTGTCCGTGTGTCTTGTCATATTGTCATCGAGTGTTCCCTATAATCATGCCATGTCAAATTCTTTTCATCGTCAAAATTTCCGAACAATCTTCTCAATCTTGGAATAATTGGGAGATACCAAACTGATTTTACCTAGGACAATATCTTCAACCCAATCTTTCCAACCCCCACAACTTCATCATTGGACTTTTTCTTCCTATACCGAGGTGCATTACAGTTTGAGCATTCCGTATCTTCTGTGTGTTTTTTCCGATACAGTATGCAATCATTTGGACAAGTGTTGATATTACAATACTTGAGCTCCATAGGACATAGAAACTTCTTTGCACAATACAAATTATCAGGGAGGTTATTCCCGTCGGGAAATATCCTATTCATGAATTTTAACAACTTATTAACATTAGTGTCCATCCTAGAATTCTTAGCTTTCAAGTTAAACAGTTCCAATAACATGGATAATACAGTATCTTTGGCCTTACAACCATTATATAACGATTTTTTTTCACCCCAGCAAATGTGTCAAGTATTTCCGGTTTCCCCTTAAAATTCCTTACCACATCATCAAACAAAACATCATCATTAACAACCTCAACCTTAGGTTTCTTCGTCTCTCCATGAAAACTCCAAACTTTGTAATCAGTCTCAAAGCCATACATAAACAAATGTAGCCTCACATCATCACGCAGACACATTCGAACCCTATTACCACACTTTTTTTACTCGGGCATAGAATACGTTCCTCACGTCCAAAGGCATACGATAAGAATGAATCTACCAAAGCAACATACTTTTTACTTGTCCTATCTACATTGTTAATGATGTCACACTGATCCTTAAAATCCGTACTCATTATCTAAAACACAAGAAAAACTATAAATCAACTTCATATGCTTAAATTTATTACTTCATGCACAATATTATCATCAATAAAATACATGTACCCATTCTAAAATCTGGAATTGTTCATCACAAGCCAAAGAATTACATGCAAGCTTTGCACCTACACTATCATTATCATGTCAAGGTAAACTTTGCACCTACCCCTATGTATACTTTGGATCTATTCGAATGGGTGTATATATATATACACACATAACAAAATCATCTAGCATATAAAAATTACTTAAATAGTACACATCTTTCATCACATTCATGAACTATATATACAAATCAACAAGGAAATAAAAAAAATTTTGTAGACATATACTTCATGATCAAATCAAAGTAATTTAACTCTTAATACTCCTTGCACGTGGCATTAATGTTGGATTCAACATTTCTATAGTAATGAAGAATGGCATGAAAGTCTCATAAATGCAAAATCTTCTTCATTTTCGCCCATATTGAAGGTTTTTATATGCGTTCCGTAGCAGCTATTATTATAAAAACCACTACCAAATATAGTTATGTGTCACATCAAGCATTCAATGCTAGTGCACGAAGCAGCTAGTTTTTAATAACATGTGCTATGTTTTCCTGCCTAAATTAATATAGTAGCGCTTTTTAGGAAATGACTGCTATGATTTCCTGCCAATAAAAAAATACCTCACTCTAAAAGCGGTTCTTCAATAATTAGCTACTTTAAAATGGAACGCATCAACTATTTTACAATAACATGTGCTATGCTTTCCCTTCTAACTTAATATAGTAGCGGTGTTTAGGAAATACCTGCTATGATTTCCTGCCAATACTAAAATACTTCACTCTAGAAGTGGCTCTTCAATAATTAGCTACGTAACAATTTGTAATTGAAACATTTATTAAATAATAGCTACTAAGAATTAATAATAGCCGCTACTCAATTACATAGCAGTGGTTTTTTAAAATTGTTGCTACGTACACCTAAAAGGGCAATGCCTTGTGTAGGTTGCAACCGTTAGATATGAAAGTGAGGGTAATACATCCTGGACACTTTGCTACGGATATCAATCCCTAGGCCTAGAGAGGCAGAGGAAATTGATATCTTGGGATGATTCTAGAGTCGGCACAACTCTAGTTGCTACAAACAATCATCCTCATCTATTAGGGGTAAGCCAAGGGTTTTCCCTCATCAAGATTTGCTGAATCGATTGCCCAACATGTGATTTCTCACACAACTAGCCAATTATAATTATGGTTTGACAAATAGATAGGTATTCTCTCGAGGTAACATGAATGCACTCATCTCCTTGGTGTTCTTAAACCTGCTCAATAATCTAACACTCCCAAGATAGAAATGAAGCCTTACACTACCATACATGTATAGATGCATCATAATAATGGCATAGCATAAATATCACAATATTGGATTCAATGCCATTGGGAATTAGAGAGAAGGGTTACTCCATTTCTCTCCCTAGAATGATCTCCAAAAGTGTAGGATAAAGTTCTAAACTAAACCAAATTTAAACCCTAGTAGACATAGTTTTATATTTATAGTAGTAGGAAAATAGGCCTAGAAAATGCCCAAAATAGGCCAAAATTTCTAGCATGGCGTGCTAACCATCGTTGGCGCAGGCTGTGCGACCTAGCACGGGCCGTGCTGATCAGCCCGATCGTCCTGGGAACCCTTGGCACGGGCTGTGCCAGCTGACATGGGCCGTTGGCCGGTGCTTGGTCTTGACCTTTTGATTGTGTTCACCCACGTCATTTGGCGCGGGCTATCGGCTGGGAGTGGTGTCTTAAAAAACTGAACGGCACGAGCCATGTGGAACTTCACGGGGAGTCGGCGGGGAGTTAGTTTCTGAGAAAAACAATAGCGCATGCCGTGGAGAATTTCACACTCCGTCGGCTGGTCTTTGAATCTTGTGTTGAAACAACATGGGTCGTGCGGAATTTGGGATGTTTAGGTGACACGGGCCATGCTAGGACCAACTTTTTGTACCAGAGGAGGCTGGCATGGGTTGTGCTGATTCAAGCACCTCGTGCCGAGAGGTACTTGCATGGGCGTGCTGATCCAGGTGCCTCGTGCCGAGAGGTGCTTGCACGGGCATGCTAATTCAGGTGCCTCGTGCCAAGGGCCGCTGGCACGGGCCGTGCTAGACCGGGAACCTCGTGCTGATGCCCTCTGGCATGGGTCGTGCTGCTCCATGCGGCTCTTATTGGTGCCTTCTAGCACGGCCGTGTCGGCTGGCACAAAACGTGTCTATTGATGCGGCCGTCCTTCGTCTTTGGAACTTGAACTTCAACTCCAACATTTTTTTTTACTTTTCTCCATCTACTACCACTCTTTTAGCTCATGGCCTTCTACTATCTACTACCATTTTTGCAAACGACTTTTACAAAATGATGATAAAATACTCAAGAGACATATACTAGTAAGATCACAAAGGAAGATCTAGGTGCTCAAGAATACAAAGTATCCATTAGTTCCAATTAAGTTTATAAAACCCAGAATTTAGATTATGAAACCAACAATGGACATCTAAACTCTTTGTCTCTTAAAGCTAACTAAAACTAGGAAACAACCAAACAAAACATAATAACAAGTGTGTCAATTGTATTAGTTAATGCATGTATAATGGTGCAGATCACCTATACCATATTAAGTCCCCCCAACCCGAACTCACGTCGCTGATCAAAGCGGGAAAAAGGGTTGACCAGTTATCTTACATTTTGTTACTCTAGGCTTGGCCATGACTATTTTTTTTAAAATAAGACACCCGAAGGTGAGGGAGTTATGTATTGGGTTCCCCATGCCCTATAACAAAATTAAACAGTTGGTACATGAGTATGTCTAGATCAGTAGACTTGAGGCAACGTTGTTGCCTCCAAAAGTGCTAACCTATCAATATGATACAAGGGTAGAACAATAGTGAAGAAGTTACGATCCAAGGGAGAGAATCTCCACCCCTTGTGTTAATTCTCTCCCTCGGCCAGGTAACTCCTAGATGTAAGGTATATTCAAACAAAACCTATTCTAATGAAAGAGTCAGTGAATTTGATGAATCCAAGTTCGGCTGTGGTGCGTTGGGAGAAGCCAAGGGCAGTACTCCCATCCGACTCCTGCATTGCTATTTCAGACCTGCATATGTGATTAAACATAACTCAGCAGTATCTATTCAAGAAACATTTTCATTACCAAGTACTCGAATGGAGGGCATAGATTCTTTGTCTAAATTAATAAAGCCTCTTATATGCCTAGGTACAGTAGATATAGAAAGCCCAGGATGAACATGGTACTTAGTAAGAGCATCAGCAACAGAGTTCCCCTCCCTAAAAACATGTTGAAGCTTAGCTCGACCCAGCAAAGCATTCACATTATAAACTTTGTCAAAAAGTTCCCACTGAGCAGTGTATGGGTCATTAATCATAGATACCGCAATTTTTGAGTCAGATTCTATTACATAAGTATGGTCAAGTTGGGGGAAAATATGGCAAGCATGCAATATGGCATCAATTTCTGCTGATAGGGGTGAAACAGCAGATGAGGCTTTGTTGTGAGACCAAGATGCATTCACATTTATTTTTATAGAGCCTAGCTTAGGCCTTTCCCAGAAAATCTGCGATATGTTTGGCTTAGGAGGGGGTCTAAGCAATGTTACAAGATGCCTAAATGAGGGTGTGATAGGACCATGGGGAAACAGGTTCCTGGGGCACACATGAAATGTTAATTTGATCAAATCCTCCACCTCTTTACAGATAGAGTTAACTAATAGTGGCTTATTATCGAAGAGGAAGCCAGTCCTGGCTTTCCACAAGCCCCAACATACCAACGATGGTAGAATTCTACAGTAAATGCGCTCAAGTTTTGGTAAATCTCTACAATTCCAGAAGAGAAAGAACCTTTGTGGAATGGAGTGAAGAGCATTTAGATTAAAATGTAACAAGGATGCAAAGTTTGACCACACAACCTGGGCCATATGACAAGTTACAAAGAAATGGTGAATCGAATCAGAGTGATTACAGAAAGGGCATTTAGATGCTAAACTAAAACCACAAGTAATAAGCACATCATCAAATGAGAGAAAAGAATTCAGTAATTTCCATGTGAAAATAAGGATCTTTCTCTGCACAGGGATTTTCCATAGAGAAGTATTTGCAAGAGAGTTACCTGACGATGTGGTTAAGGCCTTATAGCATGACTTGAAAGTAAAATTACCTGAGAATTCTGATTTCCAAATCATTCTGTCATCCCTTTCAGCTGTTATTACAGCCCCCTGCAAAAACTGAAGTGGATCATGCCCCAAGAAAGAAGAAATCTGATCCAGAACAGGGTTCCTATTGGTGATGAAATCTGCCACAGTGATGTAAGGCATAAGAGATATTATACTATCCGGGATATAGTTTGTCAGGGGGCCATGTGGACACCAGTTAGCCAACCAGAAACTACAACTCCCTCTACCATGAATAATTGTGGAGTTAGATTCAGCAAAAGGGTTGATAAGGCTGATCCTTTTCCAAGTGACAGATTTTCTATGAGATGGGGGGAGTGCCCATAGTAATTTTGACCATAAAGCAGTACCTTGTTGACACTTCCACCACAGTTTACAAGAACAGGACTCCACAATGGCTTTGATGGATCTAAAACCGAGTCCATTATGATTAGTAGGCTTAGCTAGATCTGCCCATTTTTTCCAAACCCTATTGTTCTTATCCTCAGTTTTACCCCAAAAAAAGCGAGACATTTTTTCTCAATTAATTTAATGATACCTTTAGGGGGATTTGTTACAGTCCAAATATGTTGAGGAATATAATAGAGACATGATTTAATTAAGACCATTTTCCCCCCTCTACTAAGCCACTTATTTTTTCAATTTTGAAGCTTATGGTCAATGTTAGCCAGCAAAGGATGATAATATCTCATTAAGGTTCTACCTCTGAAAACTGGGCAACCTAAATATTGAAAAGGAAAAGATCCTTTTTTCATTTGTAATACAGCTTTGACCTGATTTAGCTTAGCTAGGCTTGCTCTTTTACTTAGGTAGAATTCAGACTTTTCAAAATTAATTTTTTGCCCCGAGGTGTACTCAAAAATTTCAAGGAATGCTTTGATCTTAATTAGATTCGACCTTGATGCTTGCATTAATATAATTCTGTCATCAGCATACATAAGATGAGAAACCGAAGGAATAGATGCAGTAGTCTGAAAACTAGCTAGTTTATTATTTTGGAATACAAAAGCTAAACTCCTAGAGAAAGCTTCAGAGAATAAGTTAAATAGAAAGGGTGAAAGAGGATCACCTTGTTTGATACCCCTTGAAGCCTTGAAAAAACCTACAGGATTACCATTTACAAGTATAGAGAAATATGCTTGTGACAGATTGTTCATAACCGCATTTAAAAACTTCCCCTTAAAACCAAACTTAATCAAGATATGTTTAAGAAAGTTCCAATTAATTCTATCAAATGCCTTTCTTAAATCAAGTTTGAGTATGCAGTTTGGGATTCTGTATTTTTTGTCAAGAAATCTGATCATTTCTTGTAAATACAAGATATTATCATATATGTCTCTTGTTTTCATAAATGCAGTTTGGTTAGGTGAAATCAAGCAATCCATGTAAGGCTTCAACCTTTCCATTAATACTTTATAACATATTTTATTCAACACATTAAAAAGGCTAATAGGTCTAAAGTCATCAAATGAGCATGGGGTAGGCTTTTTAGGTATCAGTGTAATCCATGTGCTAGAAATTCCCCTAGGCATAACAGATCCAGCAATAAAATCATTAACTGTAGAAATCAAGTCAGTTTTAATGATTGGCCAACACTTAATGTAGAATTTGGGAGAGAAGCCCTCCGGACCTGGACTACTATTTTTTTTCAACCCTTTTATAACTCTTTCCAGCTCAGGTTCAGAGACCAGAGAGGCCAGTATTTGATTATCCCTATCCGGAATGATGTTTGGGATCTGACTAAGGAAATGAGAATAGTATGTCTCATCAGGTTCCAGAGAGGATTCAGTGAGTAATTTAGAGAAGTAATCAACAGTTGCATTTTGAATTTCCATCTGAGAGTTAATCCATTGACCAGCACCATTTTTTATCTTAGTAATCTGCAACCTACAATTTCTTTCAAGCACTGTCTTATGAAAGAAATTTGTATTGTTGTCCCCTAGTTTATGCCATTTAAGTCTTGCTTTCTGCTTCCAAAATTTTTCCTTTTCTTTTAAAGCTTTAAGCAGTAATGCATTTTTCTCATTTAGTTTGACTCGTTCCAGAGTTGTGGGGTTCAAATCAAAGTTAATTTCCTGAGTTCTTAAGGCCTCCTCTGCCTGCTTAATATTAAGGTCAATATTACCAAAACTATCCCTGTTCCAATTCTTAAGAACTTTCTTAAGCCTAATCAGTTTAAGGTAGAACCTAAGCATACCTGTTTCAACCAAAGGTAAGTTCCAGCAGTCATTAATTATTCCAGTAAACTCCATCCTATGGAACCAGGCATCAATGAATCTAAAAGGCTTTGGATTGGCAGAGGTCATAGAAGAGATTTGTAGGAGAAGGGGTGAGTGGTTTGAAGTCTGCCTATTCAGGATTTGAATGGAGGAGGAAGGGAGTCTAGAGTTCCAAGAGATGGTACTAAGACCTCTATCAAGTCTCTTAGAAGTTGGGTTCCTAAGCCTAGCATTACACCAGGTGAAAAGATTTCCAACTGTGTTGATTTCCTGTATCCCATTTAAATTAATCCAGGAGTTAAAATCCCTAATACTGCCTAAAGCTAGAGAGCTTGGACCTCTATACTCAGACAGAGAAGTGATTGAATTGAAATCACAAATAAAAATTGTATCTCCTTTTGAGAGAGGCTGAAGATCTCTCCATAGCTTCTTCCTACCATCCCTATTCCTAAGAGCATAAATAAATACTGCCTCCATATGCCAATTAAAGTTATGGTGCAAAATATTGACATGCATAAATTGTTCATGTGATGAAAGCAGAGTGACAGAAAGTGAATTAGTCCACATTAACCAAATTTTCCCATTATACAATGTTAAATTATGAGCAAAGGGAAGTTTATGCATATATGCCAGACAACAACTATTATCATGCATAGGTTCAATGATGCAAAGCAGCTGTATTTTCTTAAGCTTACATAAATTAGATAGTCTAAGCATTGATGTGTCCATGCCCCTAAGATTCCACACTAAACAGTTGACATGTGAGTTGACTATCATTGTTCACAAGATTTAGTACTTTTTGTTGCTGATCTAAGCATCATTCTATTTAATTGACTCAGGTAATTGTTTTTCTTTGATTTAGATTTACCTTGTTGCATACCTGTAGAAGAAGACATAGTAGGGTTTTGATGGTTTGGATCATCTTCCATGGGTATCACTGCCTCAGAAACTATTCCTTGTTTCTTGGAGCAATCCTCCAAAGCCTGCAAAACAGAAAATCTGTTTGCCCTATTTCCGGGCTGGGAAAGCGCTATGTTGTGATTTGGACTATACATAGGTATTGAGAAGGATCCTATCTGAATATCATCTTTAGCATATGACAGAATAGGTGGTTTAGGAATGGCAATATCCTTTAATAGCCTTAAGATAGAAATATCAGGGCTATCCTGAGTCTGAGTGTTGGTAATAGGAGACCTCTGAGTATTACTAGTACCCTGGGAAGGGGAGCTGTGTGGTAGAATATGGTTAGGCCCATTAGATGTTCCTTCAGTGTTATTAATCAGAGGGGATGAAGGTTCATCCCCAGAGTCTACAATTAAAGGAGCTTTCTCGAATTTTTTCCCAGTTGGCTGCCAATGTGATTGAGGTAAAGTTGTCTCTAGATTTTTATCCTGAGTTGTTCCATCATTAGGCATATGTTTAGCTTTACATTGGGACAAAGAATGACCAAGTTTTAAACAGTGGTCGCAATAAAGGGGTACATCCTCATATTCAACCTGGTATTTCCTATAATTGGTTACCGAACCCAGCCTTATGAAGTGACTCAATGGTATTTGGAGGTCCATTTCAACACAGAATTTTATAGCAGATGGCCTGGTTAACATATCTGTGGCAAGATCATTCTTAATAAAACTGCCAATGCTATTCCCAATTGCTTCAATGGAGGCTGAATTATAGTAATTATAATGGAACTTCACGAATTGTACACCAGATGGGAACTATTGGAGATTCAATATGAGTAGAGAATTCTGGTGTCCATTTTAGGATTTTCAGTGAAATGCCATTAAAATTCCACACACATTTCATCCAACATCTTTGGTAATCATTTATCAGTTCAAACCTAATTAAAACATGTTTGAAATCGAGTGAGCCTAGTTGATACTTACCTTCAAACCCCACCGTTTTGAAGGTCTGCTCCAACAGATCCATCGAAATTCTCCCTTAGGTGAACTTACCCACCAGTGCATTTGCGTAATGGGCAGAGAGAGTGGCAATCTGTTCCTCGGAGTACAGACATGAGGGATCCCCCAGATGGTTCATTTTAGGAGTAATTTCTGGATTGTTGGGAAGAATTTTGGAAAGTGGCGGGGCTTTGTTTTGTAGAACAGTGGCAAAAGTTTTGGGTGGTGTTTGTTCACTGGTGGTTGCAGCCATACTGGCCAGCGACAGGTGACTGGCCAAGCTGACGAAGTGACGGGCTAGCCGTTTCCGGCGAGGAAGCCGTAACGGCAAGCGGAGGGATGGAAGAGGAGCTGTAATTTGTTATCCGTTGAAAACTAGGGATTCGTGCCTGAGAGAAAAAAGCTTTCGCACCACAAGGATTGTTTTGAGTGCTTGGCCATGACTACGATTCGTTTTGTGATGGCTGTCCAGCGTGTCTTTTTGCCTTCCTCTTTTGTGTGGGAAAATGTAACTAATTTTTTAAAGAAAATGAGCGAATTTTTCCAAATAGTGGTGATTTGGTATACAGAGGTTGTGTGAACTTTTTTCACTCGCCATTACATGCCCACCTTTTTCGAATATTGTGTGCGAGTTGGCAAAAAATTCGGTCTTCTCGAGATTTTCCATAAATATTTTACCGGTTACTGTTTCTTCAGGATTTATTACAGGCATTGAAGTGCTTCGTTATGCATTCGTTAATCGTTACATTCGACATAGTTGTTAACTTGTTTTATTTGGTTGATTGCTAGTCTTGATTAAGTTTACGTGACAAGGAATTTAGATGGTCATGTTTAATTTTCTTGTTTAAATCCCGCATTTTGTAGACTTAATTAGTACTAATGGACTATGTTATCCACGGGATCCTAGATCTTCCATGTAATCATCGTTTGTAGGTCGCCCGTGGTTACTTTTTGGTTACATTCTATGTGAACGCCGTTCGTAAGGGCGGTAGAAGATATTGAAGAAGGTTCGCAAGGACGGTATAAGAGATGAAGTTCGTTCACCTCTAGAATGATAGTAGATGAATGTCATGATATGATGGAGCCAAAGATAGGCAACTTTGGAGTTCAAAACGGCCAAGGGAGAAACGGTGAATCGTGGTCCGATGAGTGGCGCCAAAGAATGAGAATGATCCGAGAAGAATTAGCCTTCAAGGTTGATACCATTTGATTTATATTCTTGAGCACTACAAAATAGACTACTAGAAATCTCAAATTGGACTAACAGTTCATCTGTAGCGAAGGAAAGAATTTTAGCCGGCTAAGGCATAAATGGGACAGCGCGAGCTGCTCATGCATGGCACCAATAGCCTGCGCCAAAGGAGTCATCTTGCGCCAAAGGATTCAGCAAGAAGGCATGGCGTGGACCATGCCAAATGCCATGGGCCACAAGCACAGCTCTCAAACTCAACTCAAAATTGGCTAAGTAGGGCGTGGACTGTCCCATTTTTGACGGCCCAGGCCGTTCCAAGTGAAAGATGTCGAGACTAGCTGACGGGGTGTGGAAAATCACACGGCCTATGGCAAGTTTCTGAGAAGACCGATGTCCTGACGACGCCTGTGCCAAGACCCGCGTACCGCTGACCAGAACTTCAAAATCAAGGCAGCTGACGATGGCCCGCACTAAGGGCCACGATCTGTGCCAGATGACGCGACGCGGCTCGTGCCAGATGATGCGACGCGGCTCGCGCCAGATCCAGCGTCCCGTGCCAGATGATGCAATGTAGCCTGCGCCAGATCCTGCGTCCCGTGCCAGATGATGCAATGTAGCCTGCGCCAGATGATGCAATGTAGCTGCGCCAAATCCTACAACCTGCACCAGCTAGGACAACAGTACATGTCATGGGCCACGCCATCCGCAACTGGCCGCGCCAGGTGGAGGTTGATTTAGGGTCTCTCACTATTTTGGCCATAACTCCCTCCATTTTCATTTGATTTTCCTCTACCATATATCAAAATCTTCATCTTTCCAACCTCTATCCAACCCACGAAATCTCTGCCCCAAAAATTTTACAAATTTGATCAGTTTATTCAAGAAAGATCCAAGGTGACTAAGGTCTTTACCTAATTTTGGCCTATTTTGGGCCTATCTTTAGGCTCAATCATCTACTACTATATATATGAGCCTTTAGTCTTATAGTGAACCTTAGTAGGCATAGTTTAGATTCCTTTCTCTTTCTAGTTAGATATAAGGAAGAGGAGAGCACTCTCTTCCTAGAGTTCTTCTCCTCTTTTCCTTCTCTTTTATTTTCTTTTCTAGTTAAAGGTTAGATCATTTTTTAGACTTCACCTCGTATTAGGAGAGAAAATCTAGAGAGAGAAACACTCTCTCATTTTCTTTTCTTTCCTATTATTTTTTCTTTCATCCTATGATGTGGAATTCAAATCTATATTTGAATTCCATATCTATGGAGTAGATTTATAGTTTGGGGATAAATTGTAGGCGCATGGTATTTTGGTTTTTGTGAGATTCACTAGTTCATCATAATTTTGTGTTCATGATATTATCATGACTTGTTCTTGAGTGTTTAAATTGCATGAATAGTACACTCTATATAAGCACCCACTTTAATATATATTCGTGTTGGTGCAAATATTGATGCCCCGTTAGGAGGAGAAATCTGGATGCTTGAATGGGTAATGGGGTATGGATCTATGTGGGTGTGTGCACAGGAGAGCCGAGTTATGCTCTGAATTATTTGGCGTCGCAGCAGTCTTAGCTGATTACGTAAAGTAGTCCTAGAGGTTACAGGTAGATATAGTGAAAAGCAGCAAGCTAGGGTTGTAAGAGACCCCAGTGTCATAGATAAGGTGCCTACGAACCTTAACCTAATTGATAGGACCATTTGGAAAGTAGCACTTTTATGGTGGAAGCCCGAGATGTAATTTCATGGGGAGAAACAAATCTACAAAAATGGCCAGACCTTGTTGTACTTCCCTAATTACGATGCTGGTGTCGATGGAGGGTTATGAGCGCACCTTATGTGACATGTATGGGGAAGTGTATGCCATCGGCCACACCACATGTTTTGAACACTCCATTTGGTTTGTCTAAGTCCCTATGTGAATGAATTAAAGATCAAAACATTGAATAAACCATGTTATGCAATGACTCCCCAAGTTCTTAGCTAATTAGATTACTTGCTTTTTACTTTCATGTTTTGTAGTTGTTAACTGAAAAACCAAAACCCTCCCCATTCCCCCCCCCCATTTTGTTTGCTTTACTAGCTATTCATTTCATTTGTACGGATTGACAACCCGTATAAGGTTGTGTTTTCATTGACTCTTAGGCCCTAGCATCTCTGTGGACATACCCAGAGCTTACCACTAACTACTCTACGGTAGCGTAGTAGTGAGAACAAGTGCAAAATATAAATTTTATCTTTGACCTCTCAAAGCCTCTGCTCACGTTAATTAGCTACAATTAACGACCCCGGGTGGAGGTGGGTAAGGCTTCATTCCTAAGACTTCATTAACTGCCCCTCCTTATTTTTCAAAAATTCCTTTTGCCTTAACTTTTTAAATTTTCCCTTGTTTGTTGCTGCTTTTGCTTCTCTCATGTGCTCACTGTTCCTTCACTTCAATGTATCCTTTCCAGACTTCTAATCTTACTTGCTTCCTTAATTTCTTCTGTACTAGAGAGATGGTGTCAGCCATGGTTGCACATTTGGCCCAATCTTTCTTTGAGGTCATATGCGATGAATATGTCTCCATACGGTGGCGCTAGGAGGTCATAGATATTTTTAGCCTCTTTAGGGGGGAGAAACTTAGGAGCTTTCATGACCACTCTGAGTATTACACGCATGATTTCCATCTCTAAACTCAATCATGTGGCCAATGCTACTTAAGCGGAGAAACATTCAGCCACTCTCATGGGTATTACACACATGATTGTCACTCTGCCCATGATCAAGAGATCATGACTCACGCTATCTAAGTGGGAAAAATTTGTGCAGCCACCACGATGGGTATGATTAGCACAATCTTTGCATAAGACGACATCCCAGTAATTGAGGCCTTGAAAACTTATAAGTAGACAACAATACCAACTTTTCATGTGTTAGGATCGTCACTGTCATTTGGAAGGAACAAACCACATAAATAGCCAAGTTGTTTTTTCACCAGCCTTTAGTGAGGCTAGGCTTGCGTCTGACCTTGATTGATTTGTGGCTAAGCATGCTTTCTTTATGCTTTAGGCTGACTTGGAACTATATTTACATAAAATTCCATAATCAAGCAAAATCAATAAGGGGCGAGGAATTTCCTCGGGATTAATACCCTTATGGGCTTACAAAAGATCTGATTTGTTTTTGAATTCCCTTTCACAGGGTTTATAATTTAAAGTTTTTACTTGTTAAGGGGAACGTTTAAACTAGAGAATGGTACCTGATCAGGCGTAGTACTTCCCCAGGTTGTTGAGGTTCCAGATTTTGGGTCCTGCATTTCCTTCCACTGTCTCCAAATTATAGGAGCATTTCCCTAACAATTTGACCACCTTGTATTGTCCTTCCCAGTTAGAGTCCAACTTTTTCTAGCTTTACACCCAACTAGCTTCAATTATTTTTAGTGCTAGGTCACTTGCTTTCAGACATTCGGCCAACACTACTTAAGCGGAGAAACATTCGTGGCTGGGCATGCTTTCGTAAGGGTTTAGGGTTTAGGGTTTAGCGGCACCCTACTGTTGTATTGGTATTCCATATGTAACTTGTATAAAGCTTCTTTTAAGTGTTGATTGTTCTCTGTCTGTTTTTAAGCCTTCAAGGTTTTCTGTGAGTGCGTCCTCATTGTTTGAATGTGGCAGTGTTCTCCACCCTTGGTATCGCTATAATAGATGAGATAATTGCTTCAGCTTGGTATTGCTATAATACGTGGGATAATTTCTTCGCTTCAGAAGCATAGTTGATAGAAACTCCTCGTTGCTATTCTACGGATTGTCTTATAGGACCAAAGTACACTTTTCAATTTCTCATCCCACTCCATTTTTCCTTGCCCGGTCCTATTTAGCCCCTTGAGTATCATCTTGCCTGTCACTTTTTTTCTCACTTTCTTGGGGATGAGAAATAGTGGTGAAATGCTACATTATATTAAGACTTGAAAACCAATATCTAGAAGGTTATTTGGCTAACTCCTTTCCCTCATAGCCAACAATAACTTTTAGAAAAAAAAATTCCTATCTCTAGAGTGTTTTCTCCATTCCAAACTAGCAGACTAAATTCCTCCATGTGAATGACCCCCTCCCCTTGGGGTCTGATTCTTCCCCGTACTATTACGTCCAAGGAAATCCACTACGAATGCTTCTCCCTAGGCCTCCAGAGGCAAATGTATATTCACCTTATCGAACACTCTATGGTTGCAAATTACACTAACCCTAGTTTACTACTAACGATATCTCTATTTGTAACCCTTCGGGCCAACTTGCCAGCTAAACTAGTGTGAGGTCATCGTAACGCTAACACGGCGACCCACATGCATACACCCATACGGTCCTGGACCGAGCTACCCCTTATCACATCTAGGTTTCACTCCTCCTAGGATATCAATATATGCGCCAACATGAAAGTAGACTAAGGTTGTTGTGCACCATTATGCATACGTTAATCAATGCATTAAACACACTTGTTATTAGGTTTTGTTTGGTTGATTTCTAGTTTTAGTTAGGTTTACACGACAAAATGTTTGGATGACCATTGTTGGTTTTCTTATCTAAATCCCGAGTTTTGTAGACTTAATTGGAATTAATGGATACATTATATTCACGGGCACCTAGATCTTCCTTTGTGATCTTACAAGTAGGTAGCTCGTGAGTATTTTGTTAGCATTTTGTAGAAGGCCACTCGCAAGTAGTAGATATTAGAAGGCCATCAGCAAGGATGGTAGAAGACTAAAGGCCACAAGCCAAAACGTGGTTGAAGATGAGTCGAAGAAGGAAGACAAAGAACTGGAGGAATTGAGATCCGAGAGTTGTACTGAGTTTTTGGAAATTATCCAAGAAGAATTAGAGTCTATTAGTGGTACCATTGGATTTGTCTTCTTGAAAACTATGAAATCAACTACAAGAACTCTCAAAATAGATCAGCGGTTCATCCTAGCGGTGCAAACAAATTTTAGACTTCAAGAGTAGGGTAGAGAGATAAAGGAGCTCTTCCTTATCTCTAGAATCTTTTCTATTCCTCTCTTTATTTTTGCTTTGTCCAAAGGCATTAAATCCAATGAAATACTTGCATTCAATGCTTAAGAAGTAGTTTATTTGCTTTGGGACTGTATTTTTATTCATGATTTGGTTTATGTTTTGTGAGATTCCTTAGATCTATCTATTTCGATGTGTTTATAATATTATGTTAGAAACACAGGTCATGCTAGAAGGCATCATCATGGACCGTTCTTCCCAACACATACCATTTTATCCGGCACTAGTTGAACCGTTTCGGTCGTGCCATAGCCCCTTGGCACGAACTGTTTGGTGTAAAACGTCTGTGATGCCCCAATCCTCTGTGAGGCTAAGTATGGACACAGACGGTGCCGCTTTACACGGTCCATGTTGTTTCAACTCTAAAAATGTAAATACCAACCCACAGGGTGTGAAGAATGACATTGCTCACGCCGTTTAACTGATCAAGAAATGCTTCCCGCCAACGGTCCGTGCTAGGACACACGGTCCTTGTCAGCACGAAGCTAACCACACGATTCGTGTCAGCACAAAGCTAACCATGTCAGCATGAACCGTGCCAGGACACATGGCCCGTGTTAGCACAGAGCTAACCGTGTCAGCACAGATTGTGCCAATCAGCAAGGACCGCGCCAGTGGCACCCAGCACAAACCGTGCCACACGAGCTGTCCCGTGCAAATTTCAGCTGCTAGCATTTTTTAAACCTATTTTGGGCCTTTTTCAAGGCCTAATTCCCTACTTCTATATATAGGAGCCTTTAGTCTTCTAGGGGAACTAAGTAGGCATAATGTAGATTTTTTCTCTCTCTTGGTAGGTAGAAGGAAGATGAGAGTTCTCTTTCTCTCTAGAGTACTTCTTCTCTTTTCCTTCTCTTTTCTTTTCTTTTCTTCATCTTATTTTCTAAGTCAATTCTCATTTAGACTTCTAGAGTAGGGTAGAGAGATAAAAGATCTCTTCATTCTCTCTGAAATATTTTCTATTCTTCTTTTATTTTTGTTTTCTCCAAAGGCATTGAATGCAATGAAATATATGGGTTCAATGCTTAAGGAGTAGTTATTTGCTTGGGGACTATATTTGTATTCATGATTTGGTTTATGTTTTGTGAGATTCCTTAGATCTACCTATTTTGATGTGTTTATAATAATATATTGGCTTGTTCTTGAATTGCATGAATGGTACACTCCATTAGCACACACTCTAGTCCACATTTATGTTTGCGCACATATTAATACCTCGGGGAAGAGAAACCTAGATGTGATATGGGTAGAAGGGTCCAGGTCCACGTGGGTGTGTGTAAGTAGGTCTTTTCTGAGTTCTACCATTATGATGGCAACACACTAGTCTTAGCTGACGAGTTGGTCTGAAGGGTTACAGGTAGAGATAGTATTTGGTAGCAAACTAGGGTTTAGCAACCCTAGAGATATCGATAAGGTGCCTATTTTCCTTTGCCTCTGTAGGCCTAGGAATAGAGCATTCGTGGTGTAGTTCCCGGGACGTAATCGTACGAGGGAGAAATAGATCTGCACAATGGCAACACCATTTTTTCACTCCCCTAATTTAGGAGGCCGTGCCGATGAAAGATTTTAAGAGCACCCTACGTGATATGTATGGGAAAGTGTTGGCCATCAACCACACCACATGTTATGAACACTAGAATAGGTTTTGGTGTTGTATGTGATGGAATCGAGGATCGAAAAATTTAGCCAATCATGTTATGCAAATATTCCCTAAGTGCTTGTTTATATAGTTTAATTTAGTGCGATCTCTTATGCTCGTAGTTGTTGATTGAAAAACCCCCATAACCTCATTTTGCAATATTAATTATTCCTAGCACACAGACGGTTGAAGACCCATACGTGGTTATGTGTAGTTCGCTATTAGATATCTAACATCTCTGTGGACAAACTCGGCCTTGCCACTAATTACCCTATAGGTATCTTATTAGTAAGTTTGGGAGCAAAATATAAATATAAATTTTATCATCGCTCATTCAATCTGTTTGTTTGCTTAATCACAAGCTTTCGCTCGGGTTAACTACAATAACGACCCCAAGTGGAGGTGGGTCAAATGAGTATGTTAACATGGTGTACCAATAATGCAATTAACAACAATCAAAGGCACAAGTCAACATAATGATAAAAAACACATAAAGATAGGTAGATCTATAGAATCTCCCAAAACAAACACCAAATCATGAATACACATATAAACTCCAAGCTAAATTAATACTCCCTAAGCACTTAACCCAAATATTTCATTGGATTCAATGCCCTTGGGAAAAAACAAGGAGAAAAGAAAATTAGAGAAAGGGTTATTCCCTTTCTCTCTCTACCTACTCTTAAGAGAGTGAAGAAATTATGATCCAAACTTCAAATCCTAGTGTACATAGGCTCCTACATATAGTAGTAGGGAAATAGACCCTGAAAAAAGCCCAAAATGAGGCAAAAAACCATAGTAGCCGAAATTGGTGCGGGCAGTGGTGTCTGGCACATCCGTGCCAGCTAGCTCCATAACGGGCGTGCCGGCTAAGCACAACCCGCATCGTTTGGCATGGGCCGCTAGCTGGGATTACTTCCTCGATTAGTTGAACTACACAGGCTGTGTAAATCTTCACGGGTCGTCGGCCAGGTGCATGAGTTTTCCTTGGATGACATGCACCATGTAAATCCATGCGGGCCATTGGCTGGGAATAAATTTTTGAGGAAAATGATGGCATCACACCCCGTGGGCAGGTCTTCGAATATTGGAGTTGAAATGACTCTGGCCATTTTTAAGGGAACAACCTGTGTCCATACTTAGCCGCACGAAGGTCTGGGTAGGCAAGGGGCTGTGGCATGATTGTGTTAATTGGCACAGTTCGTGCTGATGGTTCCTGGCATGACCATGTCCGTTGGCTCGGTCTGTGTCGACTGGTGCGGTCGTGCCAAGTCTTGAAGAATTGAACTTCGACTCCCTTCTTTTTCCGACTTGTTTCCACCTACTACTACATTTTAACTCATGGCCTTCTGCCTACTACCACCCTTGCAGATTACCTTGTAATATCTACTACCACCCTTGCAGATGGCCTTCTATAAGATTATGCAGAAGTACTCAAGAGCAACCTACTAGTAAGCTCACTAAAGAAGATTTAGGTGCTCGTGAGAACAAAGTGTCTATTAGATCCAAATAAGTCTACAAAACTCGAGATTTAGATAAGAAAACCAACAACGGTCATCCAAACCCTTTGTAATGTAAACTTAACTAAAACTAACAATCAACCAAACAAAACATAATAACAAACGTGTCTAATGCATTAGTTAACGCATGCTTTCAAGTGCAGATCATAAAGTTAATGATTCTTTTTCTCTGTAATGGTGGGTAGGGCTTCTACTTTCACCCATTTAGTGAAATAGTTGATGGCCACTAACAAGAACCTATGCTTCTTCATGGCCTTGGGAAATGAACCCACATTGTGTATTCCCCACTTGGTGAAGAGTCCGGGTGATTTGATACTAGTCATTTCCTCAGCCAGCACCCTCTGCATAACAACGTGTTCTTGGAAGTTGTGGCATCCCCGAACCATTTTTTTAGCATCTACTTTCATGGTTAACCAATAGTACCCCGCTGACAGCCTATAGTGCCATGGTATTCACTCCTTAGGGACTTCCAAAACTTCCTTCATGTATTTCTTGTAGGAGTGTTTCTGCTTGACTTTGCCCCCACAAACTTCATTCATAGTGCTACATATCCACGCTTGTAGAGTACTCAATTTTTAATAGCGTGCTCCTCTTGATCGTCCTTGCTAGCCCCTCATCCGATGGTAGCATTCCATTTTCCAAAAAAAAATCTTATTGGCGTAATCCAATTTGGAGCTGTTTCTTCCATTGTGCTCAATTATTTGACGTATGTAGACCTTTTTCTTAGTACTTCTACCAGGACCGGCTTGGTTAGATGGGCATGGGTTGATAATGCGAGCCTACTCAAAGCATTTGTCCTGGTTTTTCGCTATCTTAACGCTCACGTGATGTCGGACTCCTCAAACTAGGCTGCTAAACTCCTCAAACTGGGCTGCTAAACTCCACATCTGGTCGCAGTATTTCCTCATGGCTAGTTCTTTAAGTTCGTATATCCCGCTGTAGTAATTTTCTACTAGCATGGAGTCTCTCTCCGTAAGACCCTAGTTTTTCCTACTGGAAAATAGGTACATACTCACCGGTAAAAAATTATGAGTACATGATACCGGTGCACAAGAAAGCAATTGCACCGGTATAACTCATGTTTACAAAGTACCGGTGCATATGAATACATACGCGCCTATGCAATGTCAACCAGTGTATGTTTTCCTAATTTTTGTACAAGTTACATCTATAGAGGTGGAAACGATCGGTGATATTGTTTACTATTGCACTGGTATCAATTTACCGCTGTATGAATATGGTGTAATTTTCTAATTTTGGCACCAAAAGTATATGTTTTTAAACCGGTTCTACCGGTGTATAAAACAATTGCGGGAAAATGGCTGAAATTGTACACCGGTTCCATGTTATACCGGTGTAGAAAATGTTGACTTTTAAAAATATATATACGCATTAGTATTTTCCTTTATACTAGTGTAAGAAAATGTATTTAATTTTTACCTACCCCTTTTTTGGCGGGTTAAAAAAGGGGTTTTTGGGAGAAGTAGTTTATTAATGGTGTTTTTTTGGTTGATGAAGGCATTGAATGATCCACAATGAACACCCTTGAAGGTACTAATTTTTTAAATATATTTATGGATATTAATGATCCTGTTGATGGTTTTGGTTGGTAGAGATATATATCTTGTGTGTTTGATCATTTGATGGCGATTGAGGTAAAATTGTTGATATTAGTTTGTGATTTGTTCTCATGGCTGATGTAGTTATAATGCTATGGCTATTGATTTTTATATTGTAGGACATATTATGAATGTGGTAAATATAATGTGGAATATTGATGTATATTGTGCATTAATGATCTTGTATGATTTGGATGTTGTCGTGAAATTTTATTGTAATAAATGTGTTGAAGTTTGATTGTTGACATTTATTGATATATAGAGGTTTATCGTATCATCAAGAGGTGTAAGAATGTGTATGCCAACGTTAGTAAGGTGAGCAGTGAATAAATTGTCTTCGTAGATGAGTTTTTGGACCATACTTTTAAAAGTGAGAAGTGAATATTATATTTGTGTCGTGATTGTAGAAATTGAAATTGTGCTGATAACAAGGAGATGCTAAAACTCCATTTGTATAGACGAGTGTTTACGAAAATTTATGTTGTGTGGACGTTTCATGGGGGAAATCACCATTGGAGGTGATACTTAGTAGTGAGGAGAGTGTTTTAGGGATGCTAAATTGGATGAATTTAGAGGGAGGTTCGAGGTTTTTGCTAACTTTCTAGGTGAGAAGGATAAACCATTGTATCCCGGTTGCAAGAAGAAAGACACGGTCATGTCATGTTTGATGGAGTTGTTTAATTTGAAAGGTCTTGGACCATGGAGTGATACTAGCATGAATAAATTGCTTAAGTTTTTGAATGAGAAGCTTCCATCCGGTAATGGGGTTCCGAACAACCTTTACGAAGTTAAAAGAATTTTGTGTCCGATGGGATTGGAGTATGAAAAGATACATGCTTGTCCGAACGATTGTGTCTTATATAGGGGTGACCTAAAGGATAAGATTGTTTGTCCAGTATGTAATGTGTCGCGTTAAAAGAAAAAGAGAAATGTAGCTTTTGGTGGAGAGCATGATGTGTCGGTGAGGAGGTGGGTGCCCACCAAATGTATCTGGTACTTTTCAATTATTCCGAGGCTGAGAAGGTTGTACAAGAATGCTAAGGATGCAAAGAACTTGACATGGTACATGGATAGGGGAGGTTGTAAAGATGATGATATGATTCGACACCCGGCTGATGCGGACCAGTGGAAGAAATTTGATAAGTTGTATCCAAAGTTTTCATCCGAACCTAGAAATTTGAGAATGGCTTTGTGTACTGATGATATGAACCCATTTGGTAATATGTCCTCAAAGCACAGTTCATGGCCAATTATGCTTGCCATTTACAATCTCCCCCCGTACTTGTGCATGAAGAGGAAATAAGTGTTGATGTCGGTCATGATTTTAGGTCCCAAACAGCCTGAAAATGACATAGAAACTTATCTTTCCCCTTTGATAAAATATTTGAAGGTGATATGGTTAGTTGACACCTTAATGTTTGATGGTTTTTGAGGTGAAGAGTTTACATTGAAGGCGATGCTTTTTTTTACCATAAATGATTTTCCCGACATATGGTAACCTTTCTGGGTATGTAGTCAAGGGTCACAAGGCTTTCTCTATTAGTGAGGATGAGACAGATTACCATCAGTTGAAAAATGGATGTAAGACTGTACTTTGGGTCACCGTAAATTCCTAACGTTGAAGCACAATTTGCGGGATAACACGTTTGCATCCGTTGGTGGGAAGAAGGGGAGAAAGGCACCAAAACCATTGACTGGTGTAGCTATTCACAACAAGGTGAAAAAATTAAATGTTGTTCTTGGTAAGAAGTTATCAGAAGGTGGTGCGGCTATAGACGGACCGTGGGAAAAAAAGTCAATTTTCTTTGATTTGCCGTACTGAGAGAATTTGGAGGTTCGTCATTGTTTGGATGCCATGCATATCGAAAAGAATTTTTGTGAGAGTCTGATTGACACACTTCTAAACATTCTTAGGAAGACTAAGGATAGCTTAAATGCGAGGAAAGATTTAGTGGACCTTGGTATTCTGTTGGATTTGGCACTGGAGGTAAGAGGTCAGCAAACATACCTGCCTCCCGCTCCTTACAATTTGTCAGTTGCTGAGAGGAGATCGATGTGTGAGAGCATCCAAGGAATGAATTTACCATCTGGTTGCATCCTCCAATGTTAGTTGGTTTGTGAATGATGAATTGCATCTTAATGCTTTGAAATCGCCCGATTTTCATGTCCGTATGCAAAAACATTTTCCTGTTTCCATCCGAGGGTATTTGGATGAGGAATTTAGATTTTTTTATTATGTGCTTGTGTTTCTTCTTCAACACGATATGCAAGAAAAATCTTAGCAAGCAACATCTAGATGAACTGGAGCTGGATGTTGTTGTTGTTATATGCCATTTGGAGAAGAACTTTCCCCTGTCATTCTTTGACATCATGGTGCACCTAGTGGTACACTTGGTTAGGGAGATAGGTATATGCGGGCCCATCAAAATGCATTGGATGTACCCATTTGAGCGTCACATGGCTGTTTTCAAAAGTTATGTTCATAATCGTAGTCGTCCTAATGCCTCGATTGTTCATAGGTACGTCACTGAGGAGATCATTGAATACTGTACATCGAACTTTGTTGGGAAAGAGCGGGTGATGTTCCAGTTGGACCACACTGCAAAAGGCGGAATGAGACTCTATGATCTAAGGGTACATTTCATACACCCTCGCACTCTAAGTTGATGATAGTTTACATGTATGCAGCATGACGCAAAACAGTGGTGTTTATATTGAATCTGAATCCATGTGGCAGGCAAGTAAGAGAGATAAACATCTAGTTGTTGCTGTGATGCCTTTCAATAGGGCGATTGAGGAAATTTAGGAGTTGGATTATGTAGAGTTCAAAGTGGTTGTGTTCAAGTGTCGTTGGGTGGAACATAGTTCAGGTGTTATAGTCAAAAAGCCCATGGGCTTTACGTTGGTCGACTTGAATTGTGTAGGACATGAAGATGACAAATTCATCTTAGCTGTCCAGGCACGACATGTTTGTTATATCAAATACTCTTCAAATGAGAAGTTTCATGTGGTGCTACATGGGAAGAAGTTTTAATTTGAAGAGAAAATTGATCAACCAATTGTAATTGATAGTCCAGAGTTTCCATCAGTATTTCCTAGTTTGGAGGATGTTGGGAGAGCGGTGGTGGGACGGCATGTGGGTTGATGAGAGCGGTGAAATAGTTGGTGGTGACAATGTGTTGAAACTGAAGTGATAGGTAGTAATTTCCACGTCGTTGTTATTTCTACCAATGTTTTGTGTAATACTCACCCCTTTATGATGGGAATTAACGTGAAATGTATGTGGATCGCTCTTTGTTTTAGTATTACAAGGTATGATATGTAATTTCACTGGAATCTGTTTGAATTGCTTGGATGAAAAATTGGTGTAATGCATTTTCAATTTTTTTGTGAATCTGTACATATATTATACTGGTGTAAATTTATAAATACCGGTGCAAACAATTTACACCGGATTTTGTTGACATACCGGTGCATCAATTACTGTTTTCTAAAATGGTGTAAATTTAAAATTACCACTGTAAACAGTTTACACCGGCAACTACCACATACCGGTGCAAAAACTATGTGCCCTTCCTACCTTTTCAAAAATTCTACACCGATTGAAAATACCGGTGCATAATACATTTTTTACACCGGTTGATATTACCGGTGCTAATAAGTTTTTTTTACACTGCTATACTTACGCACCAATATTTTTGGGGGCCAAAATATCGGTGCTATTGGGGTATCTTACCGGTGCAATTGCCCCTGTCCTGCAGTAGTGTTTACATTTTTTACACCGGTTGATATTACCGGTGCTAATAAATTTTTTTTACATCGCTATATTTAAGCACAGATATTTTTGGGGGCCAAGATACCGGTGCTATTGGGGGTATCTTATCGGTGCAATTGCCCATGTCCTGCAGTAGTATTTGTGGCTCCCAAATTTTTTTCTATCTCTATCCCTGCTATATATGTAGGGGCGGGCAAAAAAATGAAAACTGAAAACCGAACCAAAAATCTAATTATCCAAATTCGAATAACCCGAACCGAATTTAATATACGGTGTTTGGATATCCGAATTGAATAAACCGATTTCTGAATACGGTTTTTGGTTTGGTTTTGGATATTAAAACTCAAACCGAAACCTGAACTGAATACCGAATTGTAATTAATTAAATTAATTAAATATTTATAACAATAAATAAAATTTTAAAATACAAAACTAAATTTATAAGTAAATATAAGTGGGAGGACAAATCTATAAATTTTAAAAAATTACCCCAAACATCTTAACATGAAAATGTGAAATGGATCAAATAGACAATAGACTAATATTCAAGTGTTTTACAATCCATATTCATTATAAAAAAGTTTAATAAATTAATTCGTTTAATTTTCTTATAAATTTAAAAACAAGTGTACATATATATATATATATATATATATATATATTCTTTTAAATTCTTATTGGAATGAACGTAAACGGAAAGTATTAACTGTAATCAATAAATATCCATATCTAAACTATAGTGATCTTAGTAATCACAGTGATAAGGTGCACGAATAATTAATTCTTCAACGGTAATCTTTCACTAGACTAAAGCATTCCTCAAACAATGGACATTTTCCTCTGCTCTAAAAAATTAACAAACTACAATGGACTCATAAGAGATTACTTGGTGAAGAGATGAAAACAGTGATTAGCCAATCGAGAAGCATAAACAAGTGAGGATGTGGATCCTTGTGTAATGGTTATGCTTCCGGTAGCATGAAAATGAGCCTATTTCAATCTGATTCGTAATCTCCAGTCTTCACTTCCCATATTCATTAAAACAAAAGAAGAAAATATGCCAGTTCAAAGTCAAAACCAACGTTTAAATCTACTCGTATAGAACCTAAAGCAACTAGCATGGTACAACCTTTATTTAACCGCAGACAGTGGCAGAACCAGAACTGATTTTAAGGAGGGGCGGGATGATAATAGTAGAAAAATAATTTAACATAATACACGATCTAGAATGTATAAAATATCATTTTTACATAAACATAAAGATGTAAGAGATAAAATTAATGATAATTTAGATTTTATATTTGAACTAAAATATAATACATTTTAATACATTAACTCTTAGTTTAAAAAAAATACAATTCCTAATAATTTTGATGAATACATCTACTAAAATATGTAATTTTAAACTTAAAAAAACTTTAAAACTGTAATATATAAATATCATAGTTAATTTAGGAGAAAGTCTCCTATTAGACCATCTAAATGTTAGACTAATCATGAAAAATCTCGTTTCAATAACTATTATGGTCAAATTATAATTATTTATACATTACTGTACATTTCAAAAGTTATAAAAAATTTGTTGCAATAAATAAAAACAAATATCAAATCAACTTATTAGTTATATCAGTTATAAAATAACCTCGTATAATGATTTGTCAGTCTAAAACAAGACGTTGTGTTAATTTAATAGTGAAATTTTTGTTTCACCCTCTAAATGTATTTAAATTACTTATATAAATAGAAGAGAAAGAAATCATAAAATATATTATAAACACATTCATCATGTATGGAAATGGTAAAAACATAAGTCAAATTAGCAGGGTAATAATAATAAAAAGATTTGAGATCAAACGGTATTAAATAATCTTCAGTCACAAAATACTCCTCAAATTAAATAATGTAATAATAAATGGCAAAATCTTGGAAAATACCGTCTTTCCATTATTCCATAGGCTTATGGAAAGACAAGGTTTAATTATAATAATACAAAGTAAAAGGTATTAGTTGCAATATTAAAATTTTATTATGCAACGTGTAGTATTTATAAAGTTTATAACCCGATTCATTCAACCCAAAAAATTTATCTTCATTTCTTCTAATTTGTATTTTAAACCATAATATTTCCATGACTTATGGAATGACCGTATTTCAAGAAATAGACTCATAATAAATTCAACAAAAAAAAAGGTAATAAAGTTGAAAATTTTGAAATGAATTTCGCAGGTGAAGGAAGAGCCAAGACCCAAGAGGCAATGCTTTGAAACTTGAAAGAAGACTTAGCAAGTTAGCATTACTACACTCATTTAGTCCCACATCGAAAAATATATGAGACTTAGCATATCTAGCAACTATAAATACTACACTCACTCCTCCTTATTTTCACAGCAAAGCATTAGTCTTTAGATGCAATTGGCAATTGCCAATTGGGCCTCAAGTGATAAATCACTTGGCTTTGAATTATTGGATCATAATTATTTTAAAACTTTGACATATTTATGAATTTTTTTGATTTGGCTCACGATTGTTATGGGTAAAAAAATCGATTGAATTGAATTTGATTTGATAAAAATTAGAATAAATTTGGTTTTAAACCAAAACCGAATTTTGAATTCAGTTTGGATAATTCGAATTATTTGACTTATTTGGGTCGGATTTGGTTCTTAATTTTTAAGAAAAAAAACTAAATAATCTGAACCGAATAGGCTAAAAAGAATAAATCGACCCGATACCCACCCCTATATATATGCCACATACTCTACCTCAAAATTAATGATGCAAACTCAAATCGCAAGAGCATATGTTGCCTCTGCTCTCTTCGGGTCTGCGATAACTAGGCCAATTTTTCACACGTTTGGACATTGTCAGACTATCTTGTCCCGACTTGGGCTATTATCCTAGTGCGAGTTGGCTTGGGCCCTTCTTCGGCACTTCCTTTCCTTTTGAATGAAACTTTACCCATATAAGAAGAAATGAATCAAAATGAATTGAGGTTGACTAGCGGGGTTCCTGCGCGGTGTTCTTGATTAAAAATATTTAAATTAATAAATATATAATATTTACATGTCACATTTGAATTGAAATAAATAAATAAATTATAGGTATATTCATCTAAGAATAACTATCCAAATTGTAAAACAAATAATATTTTTTGTTGAAATTTATTAAATAATCAATAAGATAAAAAATATATTATGAGGAATCGAGTGATGTGGAATCGAGTGGTGTGGGTTCTAGTGGTGAGGGTTCAAGTGATGAGGAATCGAGTGGAGAGGTTCGAGTAAAGGGGGTTCAAGTGGAGAGGGTTTGAGTGGAGAGTTCGAGTGGAGAGGGTCGAGTGGTACTAGATTGAGAGTAACATCCACCCCTCAAGGGTACGCCATCAAGAAGTTTGTCAACCACCCTTCGAGGGTACATCCTCTACCTCTTGAGAAGGTAAACCATCCACCACTGGAGAGAGTACACCTTCCACCCCTCGAGGGTACGCCATCTACCTCTCGAGAGGGTAAACCATCCACCACTGGAGATAGTACACCTTCCACCCCTCCAGGGTACGCCATCTACGTCTCGAGAGAGGTGTACAGCCCTCGAGGGTACACCACCCGTCGAGAGGTAACACATCCACCCCTCTAGAGTACACAAGCCCTCGAGAGGGGTATACCACTGAGTGCATCGAACCTCCCTATTCGCTGTCAAACCATGACCCACTCGAGGCATATACCCCTGGAACATCCACGACACCACTACTCGAACCATCTACCCCTGGAACATCAACCATCCATCTGTTGGACCATCTTATATCCACTCCTGGAACCATTACCCCTCGAACCATCAGTTCTCGAACTTCCACCACACCACCACTCGAACCATCTACCTCTCAAATTATCAACCAGCCCTCGAGGGTGTTGATTTGAGGTATCGTCCCTTGAATCATCAACACTCGAGCCCCTGGAATCATCAACCATCCCCCTCGAGGTATCACCCCTTGACCCATCAACCATCCCCCTCGCCACCACTTGAACTGTCCACCCCTTGAACATCAACCACCTACCTCGAGGGCTGTTGATTCGAGGCATCATCCCTCGATTCATAAACCCTCGAGGCCCTGGAACATCAACCATCCCCTTCGAGGTATCACTCATCGATCCATCAACCATCCACCTCGCCACCACTTTAACCTTCCACCCCTCAAACATCAACCACTCACCTCGAGGGCTGTTTATTCGAGGCATCATCCCTTGATTCATAAACCCTCGAGGCCCTGGAACCATCCACTCCTCGAACATCAACCATCCGCCTCGACTAAAACCTCTCCACTCTAACCTCTACTCGAACCCTCACCACTCGAACCAGCACCACTTGAACCCAGTACCACTCGAATCCTCTATTCAAACCCTTTCCACTCGACCCTCACCACTCAAACTCTCACCACTCGGATGCTCACCACTCAACCCCTCACCACTCAAACTTCTCCAATCGAACCCAGTACCACTCGAACCTCTCCACTCAAACCCCGTACCACTTGAACCCAGTACTACTCGAACCCTCTCCACTCGAAACCCTCAACTCGAAGCCTCTACTCGAACCCAGAACCACTTGAACCTCCATTTGAACCCTCACCACTCAAACCAGTACCACTCGAACCAATCCACCCCTCTACAGTACACCAGTCCTTGAAGGTACACTACCCCCCTCGAGGGGTATACCACTGAGAGCATCGAACCATCCACATTAGCTCTCGAACAATGACCCACACGAGGCATATACCCTTCGAACCATCCACGACACCACCATTCAAACCATCTACACCTCGAACATCAACCATCCACCCCTGGAATATCAACCATCCATCTGTTGGACCATCTTACATCCACTCCTAGAACCATCACTCCTTGAACCATGAGTTCTCAAACATCCACCACGCCACCACTCAAACCATCTACCTCTCAAATTATCAACCATCCGCCTCGAGACCTCCCTACCTGTCGAACCATCCACCCCTTGAACATCAACCATCCACCTCGACGAGTGTTGATTTGAGGTATCCTACCTCAAATTATAAATCCTTAAGCCCCTGGAACCATCAACCATCCCCCTCGAGGCATCACCCCTCGACTCATCTACCATCCACTTTGCCATTTGCCTTGCCACCACTCGACACATCTACCATCCACCTCACCACCACTCGACACATCTACCATCCACCTCACCACCCCACGACTCATCTACCATCTGCCTCACCACCACTTGAGTAGTCCTGGTTTGAGTGATGAGAACTCGAGTACGTCTCCCTCTCTACCATCCGCCCCACCACCACTCGAGTAGTCCTGATCTATGATGATTGGATTACAGACGTTGTTCATCATTACATTCTCAAAATTTAAGTTATTTACATAACCACTGCCTCCCTAAGAAGTCCACAATGGAGATAGAAAGGTATCAAAAGTGCTAATATGTGCAAATAACCCGACTTATGGAAGGGAAAATACCTGCCATGATTTGATCCTCAGACTATTTTCATTGTTGGAAATCTTTACTCCGTTAACATAAACATCATGAACCTGATCCCAAGCCCGATGTTTCCCAAGCTTCCAATACTAAGAAACAAAGGAAGAAAGTTTTTCAGAAGTTCTGAATATACGAGGAATTTAAGTTAGTGTTCTCACATCCACTCCTGGAACCATCACCTCTCGAACCATCAGTCCTCGAACATCCACCACTCAAACCATTCACCTCTCAAATCATCAACCATCCACCTTGAGACCTTCCTACCACTCGAACCAGCAGCCCTCGAACATCAACGATCCACTTCCAGGGGTGGATGGCTGATGGTTTGAGGGATGGATGGTTCCAGGGTTTCGAGGGGTGATGATTTGAGGGGTGGATGATTGCTTCAAGGAATGGATGGTTTCAGGGGTTAGGAACCAATTGTTCAAGGTCAGAGCGGTGGATGGTTAGAGTGGTGGTGCGGTGGATGGTTCGAGGGGTGATGGCCCCAGGAGTGGATGGTTGGTTGTTGATGGTTCGAGTGGTGGCGAGGCGGATGGTTTATGGTTCCAGAGGTTTAAGGGGTGATGATCCGAGGGTGATAGTCTGAGGAGGCAGATGGTATATGTTCAAGGGGTGGATGGTTCGAGTGGAGGCAAGGTGGATGGATGATGGGTCGAGGGCCTCAAGGGTTGATGAATCAAGGAATGATGCCTCGAATCAACACCCCTCGAGGCGGATGGTTGATGTTCGAGAGGTGGATAGTTTGAGTGGTGGCGAGGTGGATAGTTGTTGGGTCGAGGTGTGATGCCTCGAGGGGGATAGCTGATGGTCACAGGGGCTCAAGGGTTGATGATCCGAGGGAGGATACCTCGAACTAACACCCCTCGAGGTGGATGGTTAATGGTTTGAGTGGTGGCGAGGAGGATGGTTTGCTTTGAGGGGTGTTAATTCGAGGTATCCTCCCTCAAATCATCAACCCTCGAGCCCCTGGAACCATCAACTATCCCCCTCAAGGCATCATCCCTCGAAGACTCACCATACAAACCCAGTGCCTTGAGGGTGAATGGTTCAAGTAGTGGCAGCTCGTGTGTAGGAAGCAAGTGTTAAAGGTGGTTGGCGGTTGGATTGGCGTATGGTTGATGATTCAAGGAGTGAAGATTCAAGGAATGGATGGTTTATGGTTCGAGAGATGAATGGTTCGAGGGGTTTGAGGGGTGATGATATGAGGGATAATGCCTCGAGGTATAGTGGATTGTTCGAGGGGTGTTGGTTCCAGGGGTGGATGGCTAATGGTTCCAAAGATGGATGGTTCCGGGGAATCTAGGGGTCACAATTTGAGGGATGAATGGTTGGCTCAAGGGGGTAGATGGTTCGAATGGTGGTGTGGTAGATGGTTTTAGGGGTGTTAGTTCCAGGGGTGGATGGCTGATGGTTCGAGGGACGGATGGTTCTAGGGTTTCAAGGGGTGATGATTTGAGGGGTTGATGATTGCTTCGAGGGATGGATAGTTTCAGGAGTTAGGAACAAACAGTTCAAGGTTAGAGTGGTGGATGGTTAGAGTGGTGGCGCGGTGAATGGTTGGAGGGGTGATGGTCCCAGGAGTGGATGGTTGATGGTTGATGGTTCGAGTGCTGGCAAGGCGGATGGTTGAGGGTTCGAGGGGTGATGATCCAAGAGTGATAGTCTGAGGAGGCAGATGGTTTATGTTCGAGGGGTGGATGGTTCGAGTGGTGGCAAGGCGGATGGTTGATAGGTCGAGGGGTTATACCTCGAGGGGGGTGGTTGATGGTTCTAGGGACTTGAGGGTTGATGAATCGAGGGATGATGCCTCAAATCAACACCCCTTGAGGCAGATGGTTGATGTTCGAGGGGTGGATAGTTTGAGTGGTGGCGAGGTGGATGGTTGTTGGATCGAGGGGTGATGTCTTGAGAGGGATGGTTGATGGTCACAGGGGCTTGGGGGTTGATGATCCAAGGGAGGATGCCTCGAACCAACACCCCTCGAGGCAGATGGTTGATGTTCGAGGGGTGAATGGTTTGATTGGTAGCGTGATAGATGTTCGAGAACTTATAGTTCGATGGGTGTTGGTTCTAGGAGTGGATATAAGATGGTCCGACGGATGGATGATTGATGTTCCAGGGGTGGATGGTTGATGTTCGAGGGGTAGATGGTTCGAGTGGTGGTGTCATTGATGTTCGAGGGGTATATGTGGATAGTTCGAGGGGTCATGGTCCGAGAGCTAATTTGGATAGTTCAACGCTCTCTGTGGTATACCCCCCTCGAAGGGTGGTGTACCCTTGAGGGATGTGTACTCTAGAGGGGCAGATATGTGACCTCTAGAGGGTGGTGTACCCTCGAGGGCTGGTACACCTCACTCGAGATGTATATGGCGTACCCTCGAGGGGTGGAAGGTGTACTATCCCCAGTGGTGGATGGTTTACCCTCTCGACAGGTAAACCATCAACCATCCCCCTTGAGGCATCATCCCTCGACCCATCAATCAACGGCCTCACCACCACTCAAATCATCCACCCCTCTAACATCAGCCGTCCGCCTTGAGGGGTGTTGATTCGAGGCATCATCCCTCGACTCATCAACCATCGATGCCCTATAACCATCAACCATACCCCCCAACAATTCACCCCTCGACCCATCAACCATCTGCCTCGCCACCACTCGAACCATCAACCATTCACTTCTGGGACTATCACCCCTCGAAATATCATCCCTTGAACCATCCATCCCTCGAACCATCAGCCAACCACCCCTGGAACAAACATTTGAATAGAACCAAATCTCATGACTTCAGAAATCACATAAAGGTATTACACTATTAGTCTTTTGGTTGTGTTTCACATTTTAAAATATTGAAAAGGAATGAAAGTTTATTATAAAGTTTATTTTTAATTATTCAACCTCTACTGATTACTTTTAATTTAAAATTCTTATATTTAATATTACAGCTATTATATTTGGCAAAATCTTGGGAAAGACCGTCTTTTCATAAGTTTATGGAAAAATGGGATTTAATTAGAATAATAAAAGGTAAGAGATCTTAGTAGTAATATTATAAAATTTATTATGCAACGTGTAGGAATTATAAAGTTTAGACGAAACTATTATTTTAGTCCCCTACAAAGTATTTTATATTATGTTTTGGTCCCCATTTGCAAATCAACCCTTAGACGGTACCCAACAAATTTAAAACAATTTGTTTGGTCCCCAAAGGTGGTTTTCAGGTAAGACTAAATGGTTTTACGGTATAGTAAGGAGTATAATGATAATTTTACTAATTAAAAAATATTTTATATTAAAAAATCCTAATTTATTTTGTTCAGATTTTTGACAACTTCACCCTCGAGCCCTTGAGCCCGAATGTGGGGATTCTCGAAAACTCATCCTGAGCCCTCGAGCACGAGGAAACCCACAGTGGAAGGAGACACAAAGAAGACAAAGAAGATGCGAAGAAGTCAGCAAATGTTTGCGGCGACGAAGTCAGCTAGTGTTTGCGGAGGCGGAAGTCAGCAAATGTTTTTAGACATTTTCAGTTTCGTGTGGCTGAGAGTTATAAGAACCTACATTATCTGGCCCTCGAGCCCAAAACGAATGTCCCCTGGTTTCAGCGGCCTTTCTTAGGCTTTTCAACATGTACTGATCATAACATTGAAATCCATCAACATCAGGGTACTGATTTGTCGCCGGTGAGCTCCGACGAGGAGGATGAGGAAGAAGAAATCGTTCCAGATTCATACAATAGTGAGCTCCGGCAAGTTCCAGATTCAAACAACGGTGGCGGCGGCGAAGAAGACGTGAAGAAGATGAAGAGTTTTTTTATTTTATTTTTAAAAACTCAGGGTATAATGGTCTTTTTACATATTTTGACCAATTTTACCATTGACTTTCTCTGAAAACCACCTTTGGGGACAAAACAAATTGTTTTGAATTTGTTAGGTACCATCTAAGGGTTGATTTGCAAAAGGGGACCAGAACATGGTATAAGATACTTTGTAGGGGACTAAAAAATAATTAAGTCTAAAGTTTAAACCCGAATCATGCAACCCGAAAAATTTATTTTTATTTATTCTAATTTTTACTTTAAACCTTGGTCTTTCCATACCTTATGGACAGACCATCTTTCAAGAGATGGACTCATTATATTTAGAATTTAATTTTAGTTTATACTTAATCTCTGAAACCCATTCGCATGTTCAGTAATGCCTCCTCCGTTGCCCTCCATGATGGCCGTTGTTGATTCACAACCCTAACCCAGCCCTCTCTTTTAACATTAGGCTTTATGTACTTGTTGTGACTTACATTTAAACTGAAAACAAAGAATTTTATTTAAAATTTTAAAGTTTAGCCATCTAAAGAAAACTATATGAGATAGTTAGAAATCGTTAAGTATTGAATACAATAATATTTGATTATTTTTATAATATTTCATTCAAAATACTTAAAAAGAAATTATTTATATGTTGAGATTCAATTTAAAAGGCTACAATAATTATATGTATCTCATTGCAATAAATAAAAGTAAATATTAAATGAATTTATTAGTCTCACTAATTATAAAATGTCCTCATTTAACAGTTAGTCGGTCAAAGATAAGACTTTGTCATATATAAATGAATAAATAATATGCATACATATTTCTATCAAAAGTAGTCTATCATTGTATAAAAAAAATCTAAACATTTAGGACAATCAACACTGCACTTAATCAAGACATCAACCTCAGTAAAAGTGCCAAGAACACAACACAACACATTAATTCAAGTGAACCAAGTTATAACAGCATCCCGAGAGTTAGCAATAGGATACTGTAGGAGTTATAGGGAAGGTGAGACCCACACGTAGCCGTGTGTCTGCACGTAACCATATCGCTGCAACAACTCGTCGGCTTCTACTGGACCTCGGCTGCCCGGCTTGTATTTCACAGACTTCAACTCTCCCTTGTCAATTTTGTGTAGGAGTGGGGTGAATATTTGCCACGCTTCCTGTAGTTGATAACCAAAATGTTTTGTTATATATTTTTTTCATTCATATGAAGTAATTAAGGAAATCAAGATATTTGCTATACCTTTAACTCATCTCTACGCACAAAGTGTTACCGCGTATCCTGTACCAGAATCCAGAGTAGTCAGTGATTCAGGAAGTGAAATTGAATGGCTTCTTAGAGTAAAGGTACAATAGAATGAAAATGTTCATACGTGTCAAGAATCAGGCGCTCATAGGCCTTGGGAATTGGAGTCCCTTGATAATGCTGACCATAAGACAAGTCCAGCTCACTTTGGACAGTTGACATTTACATCCCTAGTTGCTTGACCTACAGAGCAGCACTTAACAGGTCAGACGAATGCAACGTATCTCAGATAAGCACATTTAATTGTACTTCCTTGAACATGCAATTCAAAACTCAAGATTGTCCAAGAAAACAGTTCGATCAAGTGAAACTGTGTGTTGTCCAAGAAAGAAAATTAAACTTACTGTCAGCTTCATGTACATTGCCTCCGAAGGTTGAAGGCAAATAACGAATTCATTTTTGCCTTTCTTTTTACCTGGACAGTAAACAAATGATTATAATGATGTAGTTAACCAATATAATTTATCTGTAGTTCATCAAGCACAGAAAGCCCAGATTTCATGGGCACTCTCAAGGCTAATAGGTCTGTTCAAATACCATATGCAGTGGGACAAAGGGTTAACTAATTGTCATTGAAAGCTGAGAAACGTACATATGAAAATATCTCCAGGAACCTCCTTGATTGTATACACACTTCATCCTTTCTTGAATTCAGTGCTTTTCCAGCCTTTACAATAAACGACACACCTGCAGCAAGTAATTCATAGTAATGCTTGAACAAAGTGTGCATACCCTAGAGAAATAATTTGAAATTTGTGATTGAACAAGACATAATGTCAAGAGTAACTCTGCTAGGCAGTGAAAGGCAAAGGTAAATAGTGTTTCACCTTCCCATATTTCATTATGAATACTCAGTACAACAATTGCAAAGGTAGGAGTGTTAGAGTTGTCTGGAACTATAGGATCATCGGTATAACCATGATATTGTCCGATAACAACAACTTTATCCTTGACCGGCAATACTGATTGGAGAACCTGTATCTAGGAAGTCACCAAACAATAAAAACATGAAATCTTCTCTGAAGTATTAATAATTTCCGACTGAACATGAGTATGAGAAATATGTGGTGCATAGATAGTTAGTTCTTGCATGCCAAAATACAAATCTTCACTCTTTCATCTCGTATATGCTCCGCTTTATCGAAATCGGTTTTTCCATGGCAAGGAGACAAAAAACCTTTAAAATCATAATTTATTAGCCAAAGAGAGAGGAATAAAAGGGCTCACTCTTGAATTATTGATTTATAGAACCAGAAGAAAAATAATTGTTCATGATCGATTGGATGTGCAATGACGAGTGAAATAGAAGAGGATTAAGATCAAGAATGCACCATTGCACCTCAATATTGTGGAAGCAGAATACAATACAACTTTATTAATATAAGAAAAGCCACAATTGTTAACTTGACAGATGAGACCCATGACAAGTCCCTTGTAATGACACATTTTGCATTACTCATTTATTCATACAACAAAAACATATTCCAGTAAAAGTGTTTTCAAGTAAATAGTAATCAGAAGTCTGCAGGATTTTGTTATGTTTTAAAGGAAATATTGTGGAATAGGATATAAACATTTAAATTCATCTCCGGATTGTGTTTACCAATAAACATCACATATTCTGATACAGTTCTCACCCGAACCAAGTGGTTTTGAATAATGTCGCGGATAATTCTGCAGAAATAAAGAGCAAACTATGAAGTCTAGAGATCAAATGGAAGCATAACACTTAGTGGAGGGAAAAGCTTAGGATAAGAGTCAGGATAACCATACCCATACTGATCAAAGTATCCCCCACGACCATCAGTTCCAAAATCCTCTCTGAAAACGATCTGCAAGAATAAGAACCTTAGCCCTTAGGGAGAGCAAAGAAACTCTTCAACGGAGATTCACTCAATAGTTTAAAACAGAAACACATAAATTAGAGAAAACCAGTGATACTTAAATATCAAGACACGAGTGAACGTAATGAAACAATTGAACTACATTAAAGATATAATGACAATCCCCGATCAAAGAGGGCACATAAGTGTCTTACCTTCGCAGATCGAACTTCTGATTCATAAGTTTTGCCAATTTCGCATAATCCTTCTCATACAGTGCTTTCCTCCCTTCCAAAGCAATGTTTGCAACCTCCTCTATTGTTGATACGATGAACTCATCTCCATTCAACCACCTCTTCCTAACTGTACTGTGCACCTGCACAGCTCATATATTGAATGGAAATATACTTCAGTAAGAGATACCGTGTTGTACCTCGATTTAAACAAAAGCTGGTAACAAAATTCAACCCTCGAAGGTTTTGGAAAGTTGCAACTTCAGGAAACATAGTGATCAAAACATTGCATCAATATTGTCCTAAGGACCAGGAAACCATATCCTAGGAAAGCCTCTAAACCTCAAAATACAAAATACAAAATACAAAAATCCTTCTCAAACAACATAACTTCAAACAAGAGACAACCTTAGTTAGGAAAATCCACCATGAACAATATAAATACTCACACAGCCTCACAACTTCATAAAGATACTCACCTTTCCAGAATCGCTAGGATTTTCAGCGTAAATGAGATAAAGGGGCGGTAGAAGACTAATGTCCATTGGCGTATATATTCCATGCCCTAATGTTTCCCTGTATCTTTTGCTAAAATCCTACAAATCAACACCAAACTATTTAGCACAAGCATTCTAATTTCACCAAATCCAAGCTTTCAGAGCATCCTACTACTCACCATGTTTACAAGGCCTCCATAAACCTGCGCTACCTGGTCCTGCTAACCAGCAACAATGCCAAGCTCCTTCTTCTCATTAAGAATAAGGTTAGGCCTCACCTCGACTTTAACCAAATGCCTCACATTGTAGAATCCATCAAGTAGCTAAGAGCAGTACATACTATAGCACTTGAACTCAAAAGCCCTGTCTGCAATACAAACCCCATATCATTTCAGGTACCACTCAAGGCAATCCACCCTCGTGTTTAGGTCCTCAACTTGTGCCTTCACTCCTCCAATAGCTTGAAATATCCCTTGAAGAACTTGGAATGAACTTGAGAGTTGCTCCTTATGCAGGTGTAGTTGATCTATAATGCCCGTGGAAAGATGAGATCAGCTTGGAAGTGTTCTCGAAGATGTCTCCCCTTGGGCTCTTCTAGGTTTACACCCGAGTTGGCCAATACTCAATATAAGTCCTTCTTGAATCGTGAATCGGGTTCAATCAACAAGTAATCTAGGCTCGTATCAAGGTTGCTAGAAGTGCGCTCCTGTTGCAGAAGAACCATGAATTTGTAAGTAGATGCTCCATCGTAAAGCCACACAAATATATCCTCCGAAGTTGTAGTTCCCACCATGAATGCCCTATATAACTTCTTTATTGCATAGGTCAATCCCCACCTACCCAAATTGGCCAACCCCTGATGCGAGATAGGATGTCCCAAATGTTGCACCAAGAGGCCCACCATGCCTCCTATAGGAATTTTCCCACTTTTCTACTCTCCCATAGCTATGCATTCTTGAACAAAAACACTAAACAAGTCTGGGTGGATGTTCCCTTCCGGTGTCATTGCTTAAATAAGGTTTAAATTGGAGCCTGGACAAATTATTCAATTCACCATGGCATAGAATACCCATAGAAAGGAGTTGATGAATATAACGTATTGTCTGGTGGACTATAGTCGTGCTCTTGTTAAGATCCTCCAGTCTGTCCCGGTTAGGTGTCTTCAAAAATTTCCAAGGGATAATGTCATTCCCTGGCGATGAGTCTCTGGAATGTTCTAGCCAGCCATCCACCCTAAAGCTAGTGCCACCTCCTTAAAGGTCATTTGTTACTACTTATCATCCAAGTTAAACTTAATCGCCTTGTGACCCACCTCATATATGACCTTCCAAATAGTGGCTAGAAACTCTAGGGTACACCTTGTGTAGGTTTTCGAATGCATTTCGAGAAAACCTTCTAGGCCTGCTTGACCCAAAAGAAAGGTCCCGGGTTTAAGTAAGCCATGGTGCTCTTGCAAGCGAAACCAGTCTCTAAAATATTCCTCTTTGGTTCCCTCAAATTCCTTCATTGCTGGTCAGTAGTCCCAGTAACATTGGTTAAACCCATAAACTCACCGGTCACAGACTTGGGGTTGTGAGAAACGGGAGTCACCGGTTTAAGGTTTGCACATTTAACCGGCTTCTTCTATTTTTCACCCCGCGAAGGCTTCTCTCTCTCAGAAGTATCCTTTTTAGGAGGCATCCTAACACAATGGAATAAAAGAATGGTAATGTGATCACTAATAAATATTGCATGGCCCACGATGTCATTCAACAAAGAATATTCTCCCAAAATGACCAAATATTCAAAGTGTGATGGTATAAGTATAAAGGCCATTTAAAAGAAGAATATTCCTCATCAACCAACAACATCATATATGCATTTCACCAACCCAATAATACATTCACACAAACAATATTCATACTCCCTCTAATCATCCACAAATAGCAAACACATCATTCAAGATCAATAGCACATTCAAGACTTCCATAATTTCATCATTACAAGATTGGACACACAAACCCAAACAACATAACATCAACACATGCTCATTCAAAAACCATGCTTTTCATAACAACACCACAACTTCAATCCAACATATATACAAAGAGATCAAAGGATTACCCAAAATTTGAAGCCAAGAACTGTAAAATCCACACAAGAAAAGCAAAAATTTCTAATTTTTGGGAGAGAATCTTCATTTTTTTCATGCTCACCAAAGAGTGTGTGTAAGTGAGTGTTTCTTGAGAAGAAATAATGTGTAGATGATGAAATTAGGTGGAGAAATGTACCATGAGAATAGAATTTCAGCATAGGTGAAAAAGAGAGAGGGGTACAATTTGGATGAAGATGGAATTTCAAATTAGGGGACAAGTAGTACAATCAATTAATGTTGGAAGTACTATTTGCATAAAAAATCCTAAGGAAATAGGAAATATCACTTTTTGAATAAAAAATGCATTTTTAGTTTTGAAATCCAAATTTCCTTTTCAAAAAGTTGCATTATTGAAAGAAGTTGGGGGTGGAAAATCAAAAATCGACAAAAAGAATATTCTGCCCTGTTTTCCCACCTTCACAAGACAAAGTCTCGTGGCCATCATCATGGCATGAGACCTGCCTTCTTGACAAGCATTGTCATGAAGCAAACCCCAGATTTTTCACTCTTCCTTAGTTTTTCTCAACTTTTGAAAGAAAACTATGTCAACCATCAAAATCCATTCCATCCATTTCATCTACACATAAGCACACACTTTCACATCTAGATCTCCAAATAAAGCAAGAATTTCATTGAAAGGATCTTTTATTTCGAGCAAGACATGCAAATTCTACCAAGTCACTACTTCAAACAAGAAAATAAAAGAACCACGTATAATTATTGTCGTCATCACGACTTATTTCCTCTTCAAGAATCCTAATTTGAAGCACTTATCAGTGAGTCCCGAGAATCGCCATCGGTGACTCCGCCCACGATGATGTCATTTTGAAGAGGTCTCCACAACGAGCTATCCTTACCTTGTAGCACTTGGCGGCACCTAGAAATATCTCTCCTTGCTTTGCTAACCTTGACTCCTTGAATGTCACTTTGGGGTTAGGAGACAGTCAAGGAGGTATCAAATCCTTGACGCTTCCCTTTTCCTGCTGAAATTTAGTTAGCATAGAAAAACAATCTAGTACGGACAAATCATTGACAAAATCATGAAATTCATCGGGGGTCCTCCACAAACTCATCAAAAGGGATTCATGCTTATTGGTCACACAAGAAGGTTCAAGAATATCATGCTCATCAAAAAGTGTCACACATTTTCACATAAGAGAAGGTTTTATTGAATCATGCCTAGATTTATAAATGTTGAATTCCACTTTATTTATGACATCCTCTAGAGTCAAGATTCTAGAGTGGACATCAATTTTTGTCCTAGGAATTTTTAGAAAAAGGTCTCCCCAAAAGGATTAGGATTTTACTTCCGTCGTGCACTACATCTAAGACATAAAAGTCTACCAGATAAACCAACTTGCCTACTCGTATCATCACATCCTTCACTAGACCATGAGGGCTAGCTTGGGAGTGATCGGCGAGTTGAACAATCACTCTAGTCTCTTTAAGTTCACCAATTTCAAGAAATTCAAATAGAATAAGTGGAATCACATTGATAGAAGCTCCTAAATCTATCAAGGCATGTTCAACAAGTGTTCCACCTAAAGAAATCAGGATAGAAAACATTTCGGGGTCATTACATTTCTTAAGCAAATTTTTATGATTCAAAATGGCGACTTTCCCAATTTTTAGCTTCCTTAAATTCTTAGGTGGTCTACGCCTTTTCTCAGTACATGGAACCTTAAGAAATTTAGCATATGAAGGCACATTATCAATCAATTCCAAGATAGGGATAGGTACCTCCACTTTTTCGAAGACTTTCCAAATGTTGGCTTCATTTGTCTCCACCTTTGGCTTTCCCCTCAAAGCATTTGGAAATGGAGGTGGAATAGCAACTTGTGCCTTGAGTGGTGGAAGCTTCTTTGAGGGTGCTTTCTTGACAACTATATTTTCTTCTTTGAAATGTTCTTGGGTGGCCTCCACTAACTTGTCATCCCTCTGTGTCACCTTCTTCTCGGTTTCGCAAACTTCCTTCCCACTCCTTAGCTTGAATGCACTCACATTTCTTGGATTCACCTATGGTTGGAAAGGTAGTTTGCCGAATTCTTTCGCTTCTAGTTAGCTCACCGAAGTGGCGAGTTGTCCAACTTGAATCTCAAGGTTCTTGATACTTGAGAAGGATCTAATACCAAGGTCTTCGATTTCTCTCATAGTCCTTTTTGCGAAAATCCCATGTTTCTTTCCCAATTGCATGATGGCATCCAAGATCTCCTCCTTATCCAACTTGTAAAGTGTGGTATAATTGTTGGATGTATCTTCACTCCTAGGATAAGGTTGAGGTGGTACTTGTCCACCCCTTTATCCTTGAGGTTGTCATTCCTCCAGCGGTAATTAGTGTGATCTATATCCCTCAGATTGAATGTATTTGTATAGGGGTCTGGTCTCGCTTCGTCTTGGTTTCCCCGGAACCCTTCTTGTTGCCCCCTAGCGAATTGAGGTCTCTACCAATTGCTATAGTCCACGGTGTTCACTTCTTGCACATCACCAATGACTGCAGGGCATTTTTCGGAGTGATGGTCGAGGTTGCAAATCCCACACATCTTGACTTAGTGCACCTTTCCTTGCAAAAGCTCTTTTATCATAGATACTAGAGCTTGGACTTACTCCTCCAACTTTGGTGTGTGTGCGGGTTCATCTAAGACCTTAACCCTATACCTTGTAATAAATTACCTCATCTCATTGGCCATCTCTTCAAAAAGTGCCATCGCATCCTTTGGGCTCTTGTTGGCTATAGAATTGGTGCAAGCGGCATTTACCATCTTCATGTCTTCGTCACAAAGGCCTTCAAAGAAATAATAGACCAAATATCCTTCCTTAAAGGGGTGGTAGGGGAAACTAGCTAGTTAAATCGCTCCCAATAATCATATAGGCTCTCGGTCTCTCCTTGAGTAATGTTGGACAATTGCTTCTTCAACTCAGCTAACTTAGATGTTGGAACATATTTTTCCAAGAATCACCACTTCATGCCCATCCACGACCCAATGCAACCCGGTGGTAGATAATACAACCAATATTTTGCTCCATCTTGTAGTGAAAATGGGAATGCTCTCAAGTTGTAATCATCTTTTGACACTCCCGACAGCTTCATATTTTTACACACCAAATGGAATTTCAATAAATGTTTGTTTAGATTCTTTCCCACCATACCGTGGAAAGTGGGAAGGCAATGTATCATCCAACTTTTCAGCTCACAAGTCACATTTAGAGGCAAAGGTGGGATTGTGATACATAAGGGTTGGTTCTCTAAGTTCGGGGCCATAGGCTCTCTCAAAGTGCAGTTATCTTCTACCATCTTGTGTGATGCTTCCTCAAAATTCAAACCCCTAGGTTGGGCCTCCGATATAGTTCTCTCTCTCCTTCTTCTCTGATTACCCGTGGAATTAGTTAGAGAATGCAAAACACCTAGATTCGTGGTACGGGTATGTACCATAAACTAGGGCCACACAATCCTTTCAATGTCACAATAGCAAACAGAATCAAAGTAGCAAGAAAACTATGACCAAAACTCCACTCACAACAAACAAAACAAACAATAAAAGACACTACTAACTACTCTACTAACATGTTATGCTTAACTAATACTTGAACTGAAAATCATCCCCGACAACGGCACAAAAATTCTTGAACTGCCTCCACCTGACTGTCGTTAAAACACTCATAGAGGACTTACGGGTCAAGAAGATGAAATTTATAGTTCTGCACCTTGATCTCACTACTATGCTACCTGGAGAGTAGTTAGCAGAAAGCTCTGGGTTTGTCCACAAGGATGCTAAGGCTCAAGTACTAATTAGAACACAACCTCGTACGGGTCGTCAATCTGCACGAGTGAAAGGAACAGTTCTTAGTGTAGACATGTAACTGGGAGGGTTGCTATTTTCAACTATCAACTACAAAGCATAAAATGAACAAATGAGAAACTATTTATACTAGGCACTTGGGAATCATTTAGCAACATGGTAGTTCTAATGCTTCAATCCTCGATTCATTCACATAAATACTTACAAAAGACCTATAAGTGTGTTCATAACATATGGTGTAGCCGATGGCTTACACTTCCCCAACCCTGTCACGGTGGGTGCGCTCTCAACACTCCATCAGCACCGCCATTATAATTAGGGGAGTACAACGAGGTCCGACCATCATTGTAAGTCTTTTTTCCCTCATACTATTATGTCTTGGGCTTCCATCACAAATGCAACTACTCCTCCCAGTCCTATATACGCTAGGCCCGAGGACTGTGGGCACCTTATTTGTGAAACTAAGGTTTCAACACAATACCTAGCTTGCTACTATTAGCTATCTCTACCCGCAACCTCTCGGACAACAGTTACAAAGTCAGCTAAGATTGGTGCAATGGAAATTAGGTCAGAGCATTCTCGAATCCTCCGTGCACACATCCACGCAAGCGCGTTCTCCCCTACCCATTCTAACATCCATGTTTATCTACCCAATGGGGCCTCAGTAATTGCACCATACATAAATATAACCCAAAGTGTGTGCTTATATGTGGTGTAGTATTCATGCATTTATAACATTCTAGAAAAATCACAATAATATCATAAACACAAGGATATGATGAATCTAATGAATCTCAATAAACATTTAGAACATACCAAGTGCTAAAATGAATCTCAAGCTAATCTAACTACTCCCGAGACATGGAATTCAAATATGGATTTGAATTCCACATCTTTGAGACAAAGCAAGAAGAAAAGAAATAAAAAACATTACAAAACCTACAAAAGAAACTCCTTCCTTCTCTCTAAGCTCTCTACTCTCCAAATGTGTTTCCAAATGTGTTCCAACCTTTCAAATGAGTAGACTGGGGTCCTATATATAGTAGTAGGAGATTGGGCCTAAAATAGGCCCAAGATAGAACAAAAGTAGTAAGACCCTAGGTTAGCCGCCAAGGTTTCATGGGCCAGCACGGATGCAACGGTCCATGAAGCATACAAAGTCGTGGGATGCCAGATCTGTCACAGTCTGTGACTGTTCATAGCCACGGTCCGTGGGATTTGAAGTGGACGGAGAAGCTATGTTCATGCCACAGTACGTGAAGGTTTCTTATAGGCAGCAAGAAGCATATAGTTTTTGCTCAGAGTTTTTCCATGGTCCGTGATGGTTTTCATGGACCACGAGTAGCTCATGGTCTCTGCTCAGAACTTTTGTCACAACCCATGATGGTTTTCACGGATTACGAGTAGCTTGTGGTCTTGCTTAGAGCTGTTTTCATGGTTCGTGAAGGTTTTCACGGACTGGCTCCATACGTAGCCAAATTCTTCAGCTCGCCATCTCCAAGCTCCATGGTCTGCGGTCTTTGTCACAGCCCGGCACTTTTGCCTCGTGAAGGTCTTTACAAAATTCCTGGAAATCTTGTGTAGTGTGGGTTGTGTGCTTTGTTATGGGCCACTAGTGCTTGACCATGGGTGGTCCATGACCGGCCGCTGGTGCTTTATCGGCTGAACTTCAATTGCTTACCACGTGTGAACCGTTAGTCTGAATTGGGAGTTCTAATAGTCAATTTTGTAGTAGTCGATTTTGTAGTAGTCAATTTTGTAGTATTCAAGAAGAAAAATCCATTTGAACCATCCTTGAAGGCCTATTCTTCCTGGATCGTTCTCAGATAAGGACAACACTCCTCAGACCACAATTCACCATTTTCTCCTTTAACCGTCTTAAACTATGAAACCACCTATATTTGGATTCAATCTTCTTATACCATGCATTGATGTTTGTGGCCTTCGTCTACTACCATTCAAATATAAATGTCCTTTAAATCTTCTACCGTTAAAAGAAAACGACCTTCACAAGAATGTAATGTAACAAATAGCATTCACGAGCGACCTACTAAAGGTACTCAAAATGAAGACCACGGAGCCCGTGAACATGATATGTCAATAATCACTAATTAAGTATACAAAGCACATGATTTAGAATAGAAAACCAATCATGGTTTTCTAAACCCCTTGTTATGTAAACTCAACTAATATCGCCAAATTGCCAACCAAAAGTAACTAAAAACTATGTCAAATGCATTGGTTAAGGCATGCGAAATGTTGCAGATCAGTTGCCCTGCATTCTTCAAGCCAAATGACATTTTCGTATAACAATTTGTGCTTACATCAGTTACAAATGAAGTTTTCTCCTTATCCTTTTCTGCTATCAGTATCTGATGGTAGCAAGAAAGCCAACACCTTGTACCCTGTAATAGCTTCTACCAACCCGTCGATAGGGGGTAAATGGTAACTATCCTTGGGGAAGTACCTGTTCAGATCTGTGAAGTCGATGCACATTTTCCAAGTTCCATCATGTTTTGGAACCATAACAGGATTAGCCAGCCATTCCAGACAAAACCCTTCCTCAATTACTTCTGCCTTTATTAATTTATCCACTTCTGCCTTGATGGCCTCTACACTGTCGGGTGCAAATATCATTCTCTTCTGCTTAATAGGTTTAATGGCTGGATCAATGTTCAGCTTATGTACCGCTAATCTCGAGGATACCCCTGTGAGATTTGAGGCACTCTATGAGAATACATCCCCATACTCTCCCATTAAACTACTTAACTTCCTTTTTATGTTTTGTGGCATAAACTTCCCTGCATCCACTGTCCCTATATCTCGAATGGGCACTTACTCAGTTTCTGTGAGGTTGACTTCCTTGTGTACCGAGGCTATATCTCTTATCTTTCTTGCCTCCCTTACTGTTGTGAGGTTACAACTTTTAGCTACTGCCTGATCCCCTTGAAGTAAAGCTATCCCCTTGTTTGTTGGAAATGTCATCATAACTTAACACATCAATGACCTTCCAAGAATCACATTAGTAGGGGAGTATGCATCAACAACCACAAAATTACAATCTATTGTTACCCTCGATCCCCTTAGGATATATAGACAAATAGGGTAATCTCTCCTAAAGGGTATGCAAGGTTTCCAGTAAATCCCTAGAGGGGTGTTGACTTGCCTCCCCCTGGGGTCATTAATCATAGCTAATTAACCCAGGCGGAGGCTGAGAGTGCACCCTGTTCTCACTGCTACGCTACCTAGAGGGTAGTTAGCGGTAAGCCCTAGGTTTGTCCACAGATATGCTAGGTCTAAGTACCAACCAAAACACAATATTTTATGGGTCGTCAATATGTATGAGTGACAGGAATGACTAGTAAAGCAAACATGCAAGGGGGGGGGGGGAGTTTGGTTTTTCAATCTGGTAACTACTAAGCAAAGTAAAAAAGCAAAGTACACTATTAAACTAAGCACTTGGGGAATCATTGAGAAACATGGTCAATCTAATGCTTCTATCTTTGATTCATTCACATAAATATTTAGGCAAACCTAATAGAGTGTTCATAATACGTGGTGTGGCCGATGACATACACTTCCCCATCCCTGTCACGGTGGGTGCTCTCGCAACCCTCTATCAACACCGCTATCATAATTAGAGGATTACAACAAGGTCTGGTCATTTTTGTAGGTCTACTTCTCCCCCGTGCAATTACATCCTGGCCTTCCACTATGAATGCACTACTTTCTCTGGGTCGTATCAACTAGGCCCAAGGGTCATGACACCTTATCTATGATCTAAGACATCTTACAATCCTAGTTTGCTACTATTCTCTATCTCAACCCGGAACCTCTCAAACAACTTTACAAAGTTAGCTAAGGCTGGTAGGATTGCAAATAAGTCAGAGCATTCTCGAATCCCCCGTAACACACCCACGCAGATTCATTCTCCCTTACCTATTCTAACATCCGGGGTTTCTCTTTCCAAAGGAGGATCGATATTTGCACCATAAATGAATATAGCCCAAAGTGTGTGCTTATATGCGATGTACCATTAATGTATTTCAAATAATCAAGCACAATCATAATAATATCATAACCACAAAATTAGGAAGAACTAAAGAATCTCAAAAAGAAAATAGATTTAGACCATGCTCCTACAATTTATCCCAAAGCTATAGAAACTACTCCCTAGACATAGAATTCAAATTAATAATTGAATTCCACATTTTAGAATCAAAGCAAAAGAAAGAAAAGAAAAACAAAGAGTTCTCTTCTAACTACATAGATGAACTACTAATGATAAAGTATGTTATAATATGTCTTGGTATCAAACCCTAGTAAGCTAAGGATATATTCATAGTAGTAGGAGATTGGGCCTAAAAATAGGCCCAAAATTGGCCAAATTAGGGTAAACCCCAGCTCAGCCGCCTCCCAGCGCTGACCATCATGGATGGTGCAGCCTGTGGCGTGTCCTTGGCATGGGGTGTGAGATCTGGCACGCGTCATTCCTTTTTATGTGGCGTGAGATGCCCGTTCGAGTGTGTGGCACGGATCTCTAAAGGGAGCAGGGCATGAAGCCTAGTGCAGGCTGCGTCGTTTAGTGTGGGGCGTCATCAGAGTGCTGAAATTGGCGCTTCTAATCCACGGCCATGACCGATGGTGCAGGCCATGGTCAGGAAGGGTGCTCCACTCAGAAATCGTGGTGAGGGTCGGGTGATTTCCCACACCCCACCGGCTGTTCTTGGCATCTTGAACATAGAATGGCGCAGGATATCCCGCGCCCATACTTAGCCGTGTGGAGTGGGACTTAGATTTGTGCTTGCAACCCGTAGTGTCCGGTGCGGGTCGCGCCACAGCCACATGCTGGTATTGTTGGCACGGGGCAGCTCCTTTGGTGCGGGCCTTTTGTGCCAACTATGAACGGCCCACGCTGACCCATTTGTGCCTCGGCGGCTGAACTAGTTTCCTTTGCTATAGGTAAACCGTTAGTCCAATTTGAGAGTTTTAGTAGTTGATTTTATAGTGCTCGAGAAGAAAAATTAAATGGAACCAGCCTTGAAGGCTAGTTCTTCTCGGATTGTTCTCAGACTTAAGCACAACTTATCGGGCCACGATTTCCCATTTCTTCATTGGCCGCATTGAACTTTGTTGCCGCCTATCTTTGGCTTCAATCTCCTTCTACCACGCATTGATGATTGTAGTCTTCATCTACTACCATTCTAGTGTGAATGGTCTTTATCTCTTCTACTGTTCTTGCGAATGGCCTTCAATATCTTCTACCACCCTTACGAACGGCCTTCACATAGAATGTAAATAAAAAGTAACCACGAGCGACCTACTAAAGATGATCATGAGGAAGATCAAGGAGATCGTGAATACAAGATGTCCATTAGTACCCATTAAGTTTACAAAACACAGGATTTAGACAAGAAAACCAAACATGGTCGTCTAAACCCCTTGTCACGTAAACTCAACTAATACTAGCAATCCACCAAATAAATCTAGCTTAAAACTATGTTGAATACAACGGTTAATGCATGCATAATGAGGCAGATCGGACTCCCCACACTTAACCCTTTACTTGTTCTCGAGTAATTAAAGACAAGACAAAGAATCAAGCAAAATTTAGCTTGGAGGAATAAGTTAACCGAGGCATTCAACTTATTCCTAGATTACCTTGTTTCCCCCAAAAGAGTAAGAATCTCACAACTCTCACACTCCCCGAAAAACTTAAGCAATCTATCCACCCAAAAATAAAATGTGGAAAAAGGTAAGCCAAAAAGATAAGTGTCAAACTAGCTTACTTTTCCCAAAATGATCCCAAAGCAATAAAAGAGTTGTCTTCAAAAAACAATCCACCGCGGAAGCATGCATTCATCCAAGTTTTTTGTTTTCTCTCAATTTCTCTCATTTTTCCTAGGAGCCCTTTTGGGTTTTCATCCTAGCTTTAACACATAAAGGGTACTCACTTCTCATCTTTTTCTACACGGGCTCTCATTTTTGCCTAGGCTTGTAAGCCTAGCCGGGCCTAGCCTCTCATTTTTACCTAGGATTTTTGACCTATCTCGCCTTTTCCTAAAGTTACCCAAGTCGCCCTTCCGGGTTTTTGACTTGTCCAGGTTTTTATATTTTTTTCATTTTTCAAGTTTTCCAAAAGAAATTTGTTGTAACACAAAAATTTCCCAAAACATCTCGAAACACTACAAAAAGTGCCCTCACACCAAAACAACAAATATTTCGATGAGGGAAGTAAACAAAAACATGAAAAAGATAGTCATCGAGAAATCCAACACCGTAGAACATAGGTTAAAAGAGATACTAGCAAAGGGGATACCATAATAGAAAATGTTCCAACCCCTCCCCACACTTTGTTCTTGCATTATTTCTAATGCAAGTAACTAAGTGAAAGACAGTTTGGAGCCATATGAAAGATCACTCCCTTTTATAACGTCTGGCTCCTTGCCCCTGCCCATGCAAAGAATCTATATATTGCTTCCCTATGCCTGTACTTCTCAACCTATTCCTAATGTCCATGATCCCATCGCGGAGGGCTCCCATACCTTTCGTCATATAATGTAGCTAACTATCAACTTTGTCAAGTCTATCGATTGTGTCCCAGTGATGGTCATCCAACTGAGCTCTTACAGGTGCCAAATCCTGTCTAACCCCAAAGATTAATTGCTCCAAGGATCATGCCCAATCTGGCTGGGCTGCTGAGGTGGCTCTGCTCACATATGATAGTAGGAGGTAGACTGAAATCTCGGTGACTCATGCTCTCAAAAAAAGTTGTAATGCAGATGTTTATATAGGTGAGCTCCCTGATGAGAGTGTCCTAAAACACTATGTTTATGAGGCTCAAAGGGTGGAGGAGACTTGTAGCTCCTATGCCTGCTGAACTCCAAGGAATCCTGATGGTGAGATGAAATGCTATGTCTATGTGCACTCCCAGAGTCATGCCCGATGGAATGGTAAGAACTCTCGTGCATGCTAACTGGGCCCAGAAAAGGGGGTGGTCCTCCTAATACATGCTGGGAAGGTGGTGGTGGCAATATAGGGTGCTCCATAGGTGGTGGAATAGCATGAAGTGGAGGTGGTTGCTCATGTTCCTCTTGCTCATACTCCTCCTTAGACTCCTCATATCCCGGATCGTACTCCCCCAAAACTGCCTATAAACCTGCATCGGGTTCGATAATAAGATCTAACAATCTGAAGGACTTTCTCAACTTGGTTTTCTCGCTTTGGGGGAGCCTCATGAATTCCTCTCCCTTGTATTTTTAAAAGATGGAACCATGCTCTTTCTTTATAAGCCTTGCCTTTGCCATGATTGAAAGATTGAGCGTAAAGATCGAGCTAGGGTTGGTCCTCATATCCTTACTCTCCAGAAGGTGGAAATATTGTGCCAATAGTGTAACAATTCCTCCCATCAATATCCTACCAGTGCGAGCAGATGAGAAAGTGAGATCTATACTTCAACAGATAAACATATCCACCAAGTTGGGGTAATCTCTCCACATGCACATAGACCATAGAAGAATCCTACAATCATCATCAGTGGAGGTGGTGGCCTCTCCATGGCTACTCACTATAACAGACAACAACCTGGCCACGGAACTAAAAGTAGGATACATTATGTCGTTGTTCTTGCTCTTCTTTCCTCTTACCTGCCTGGTGATGGCACCCCGTAATTGAAATAAATTACAAGTGTGCGGCTCCCTGTACCCCGACACTTCTTGCTGCACCTTCCATTTAAAGATCTTCCCCAGCTGATAATATGCCAAGGTGCAGGGTTTATCTCCTAGGTGGAAAGTAATGAAGGGTCCTCCATGCCCGTTTCAAAACCACTTAACAATAGCTAAGAACTCTAGGGTATATCTAGTATAGGTGAGGACTGACAGGGTGGTAAACTTCTTCATTCCTAACCTCCTAAGTAGAATGCGGACATATCTGTAAAATTTGAGACTTCTGAGGGCCTCTTCATCTACAAACTTTGTCTCTGTGAGTATGTGGCGCTCACGTCAGCTTCATGCTTACTGGTTGTGGCATGAAGCAAAGCCCGCGCCAAACATCTGAGCAGGAAGCATAGCCTCGCGTCAAACACCTGGGCACGAAGTATAGCCTCGCGCCAAGCACCTGGGTGTAGACCATCAGCCTGTCTTTCTCCAATGAATTCTCTTTTGAATCTGCATTCAAAGACATTTAAAACCTGAGTAGTACTGTTCCACACAAACGATAAATGACTAAAATTTCCTAAAAATTTCCACCGAAATCCCCAGAAATTTCAAAAATATTTAAAGAAACCTCCTACTTGAAATAAATACAACGTATCTTTATTTTTTTCTTCACAACTTATTTTTCCCTCATTCATTTAAAACTAAAAAGAGCGGCTTGGCGGGTCACCGGAATCACTTTCCTTGACACCACCAGTGATTACATCACGATGGGTGGGTTGCCATATCATCCTAGGTTTACCTTTTACCTTTGGAGCGATGAACCAAGTAAACCCATTTTTCTCAAGTGTGGATATATTCTTGTTAAGTTTGGGAGTTGGAAGGGGCTTAGGAGTTTTTAATTCCTTAGCTAGCTTATTTCCCTATAGCACCTTAGACATAAGATCTCGAGGTAAAGTATCCTCATTCAAATTAGAAGAAACATGCTCAACAAGAATAGTATCAAAAGATAGATCATTCACACAAGATAACAAATATAAAGTATCAATGTCGGGAAATATCTCTTTTTCTGGAATTTTCAAAATTTTATTTTTCAAACATCATGCAAATAAAACAAGAAATAGATGAAAGCAATGCTAGCTACTCTACTAACGCATTATGCGTAATTGATACCTAGACTGATAGCATCCCCGGAAGCGGTGCCAAAATTCTAACCTGCCTCCCCCTAGGGTCGTTAATTGTAGCTAATTAACCCAGGTGGAGGCTGTGAGGTCGGAAGATAAGAGATTTGTATTCTGCACCCTGTTCTCACTGCTACGCTACTGAGAGGGTAGTTAGCGGTATGCCCTGGGTTTTTCCACAGATATGCTAGGTTTAAGTACCAACCAAAACACAACCTCGTACGAGTCGTCAATCAGTACGAGTGAAAGAAATAGCTAGTAAAGCAAACATGCAAGGGGGGTTGGTTTTTCAATCTGGCAACTACTAAGTAAAAAAGTAAAGAACATTATTAAACTAAGCATTTGGGGAATCATTGAGCAACATGGTCAATCTAATGCTTCTATTCTCAGTTCATTCACAATGATATTTAGGAAATCCTAATAGAGTGTTCATAATACGTGGTGTGGCCGATGGTATACACTTCCCCGTCCCTATCACGGCGGGTGCTCTCGTAACCCTTCATCGACACTGCCATCGTAATTAGGGGAGTACAACAGGGTCCGACCATTTTTGTAGGTCTGTTTCTCCCTCGTGCGATTACATCCTAGGCTTCCACCATGAATGCACTACTTTCCTCGGGTTCTATTAACTAGGTCGAAGGGTTGTTGGCACCTTATCTATGATCTAAGGCATATTACAACCCTAGTTTGCTACTATTCACTATCTCTACCCAGAACCTCTCGGAAAACTTTACAATGTCAGCTAAGACTGGTGCGATGGCAAATAAGTCAGGGCATTCTTGAATCCCCCGTGCACACATCCACGCGGTCGCGTTCTTCCTTACCTATTCTAACATCCAGGTTTCTCTTCTCAAGAGGGATCGATATTTGCACCATACATGAATATAGCCCAAAGTGTGTGCTTATATGTAGTGTACTATTCATGCATTTAAAATAATCAAGCACAATCATAATAATATCATGACCACAAAATTAGGAAGAACTAAAGAATCTCAAAAAGCAAGTAGATTTAGACCATGCTCCTACAAATTATCCCGAAGCTATAGAAACTACTCCCTGGACATGGAATTCAAATAAATATTTGAATTCCACATTTTAGGATCAAATTAAAAGAAAGAAAAGAAAAACAGAGAGTTCTTTCTTAACTACAAAGATGAACTACTAATTATAAAGTATGATTGTCTTGGTATCAAACCCTAGTAGACTAAGGATATATTTATAGTAGTAGGAGAATGGGCCTAAAAATAGGCCAAATTAGGGTAAACCCTAGCTCAGCTGCTGCCCAGTGCTAACCGTCATGGATGGTGTGATCGATGGCGTGTTCTTAGTGCGGGGCGTGAGATCGGGCATGGGTCGTGCCTCTTCATGTGGCGCAGGGCGCCCGTTATGGTGTGTGGTGTGGATCTTCAAAAGGCATGGGATGTGATGATCCTCTAGCGCGGACTGCGTCATCTGGTGCAAGGCACCATTAGAGTGCTGAAATAAGTGCTTCTGATCCGTGTCCGTGGCCGGTGGTGCGGGCCGTGGTCAAGAAGGGTGGTCTGCTAAGAAATTGTGGCATGGGCCGGGTGATTTCCCACACCCCACCAGCTGGTCTTGGCATCTTGGACATAAAATGGCACGAGACATCCAAAAAAGGGACATCCTGCAGCCATACTTAGCTATGTGGAATGGGACTTAGCTTTGTGCTTGCAGCCTGTAGTGTCTGGTGTATATCGTACCACAGCCTCGTGCTGATCTTGCTGGTGTGGGGCAGCTTTTTTGGCATGGACCGTTGGTGCCAACCATGAATGACATGTGCTGACCCGTTTGTGCCTCGGCCGACCGAACTAGTTTCCGTTGCTACGGGTGAACCATTAGTTCGATTTGAGATTTTAGTAGTTGATTTTGTAGTAATCAAGAAGACAAATCCAATGGAACCAGTCTTAAAGTCTAATTCTTCTCGGGCTGTTCTCAGACTTAAGCAGAACTCATCGGACCACGATTCCCCGTTTCTTTGTTGGCTGCTTTGAACTCTGTTGCCACCTATCTTTGGCTTCAATCTCCTTCTACCACGCATTGATGCTCAATTCCTTCGCCTACTACCATTCTAGTGTGAATGGTCTTCGTCTCTTTAACCATCCTTGCGAACGACCATCAATACTTTCTACCACCCTTGCGAACGGCCTTCACATAGAAAGTAAACAAAAAGTAACCACCCTTCCTTGTAAAGATGATCGCAAGGGAGATCAAGGAGCCCATGGATACAAGATGTCCATCAGTACAAATTAAGTCTACATAATGCGGGATTTAGACAAGAAAACCAAAATGTGCGTCTAAAACCCATGTCACATAAACTCAACTAATACTAGCAATCCACCAAATAAATCTTTCTAAAAAGTATGACAAATGCAACAGTTAACGCATGTATAATGAAGCAAATTATGTGGTTGATTTTTTCAATTTGTTCCTCCCTATGTCAAGCTGATCGAAACATTCAACAAACATTATCTCGACTCTGCTCCCATCATCAATAAAGACCCTCTTAACTAGAGAAGTTCTAATTATTGCCGAGACCACTATAGGATATGCATGTGGGGTCTGGTTTAGAACCGCATCGGCTTGTGAGAAAGTTATGGTTTCATCTTGTTTGAATCTCGTGTTCATCGGCTCTTCCGCAGGTATCTAGCGGGAATTAACCTTCATAACTAAATTTGAGGACCTCGTCTACAATTCCACTTATCATGTTGATCACCCTACGGATTGGAAGATTTTCACCATTTCTATTCTCTTGATTTCCAACTGGCTATTCTCGCTGGCCTCCATCCCTTCTTCCTTGATCCCTATCTCGAGGCTCTTGAGGATCTTTACCCTGAGGTATTCTATCCCCTCTACCTCTATTATTCTCATACTTCTTCCGATATGGTGGTCGATCATTTCTTTGCCTATGAGGTTCACCTTTATTTCCTCACCTGTGTCCAAGAACTTGAAGGCGTTCTTCCTTCTTGCACCTCTCAATCTCCATCTTTAAATGAGTACAATCATTTGTATCAAGGCCATAATCTCTATGGAAATCACAAACAAGTTTGTGGCTCTCTTCCCAGCCACTGTTGCGGGTGTGTTCTGCATCGGCTGTGGCTGCCTGAGTATCCCTCGGTAAATACTTATAATTTGTGCCGGTGACCTGTTCATGGGTGTATACCTCTCAAAATTAGGTCTTGCTAGTTCCATTGGTCTCTTACCCCAATAGTCATTACTCTTTCCTAGCTTAATCGTCATACTCTCCCTTTTTCTTCTCGTGGCTTCTTCAACTTTTGAATACTGCTCGACAACTTCTTAAAGTTTCTGTAGTGTTCGAAGGACATTGGTACTCAGCTTCTTATACAGCTCTATATCCCGTATCCACAACAGGTATCACTGGATCACTTCATTCTCTATAGTTTCCACCACTCCCAAGCTCTCATTCACATAACGATGATAAAAAGCCTCTGTCATCTCCCTTGGATTTTGTGTTGTCTGATACAATTCCAACAACGTTTTAGTACATTTCTTGTTTTGGGCGTATTGGCTTAATAACGTTGCACTGAAGTCCTTGTAGGAATGCAAAGACCATATCGGCAACTTATTATACCACTCTTGAGCTTTCCCTAGAAGATAGCTCCCCATTAACTTGCATGTCAACTTTTCATCAAAGTCCCCCGAGTTCATTAGACTGAGGAACGTCTAAATGAACTCCCGAGGATCTGATTCTTCACTATAGGTAGGAAGCCCCTCTGGGGGTTTTGTATATACTAGCCATCACTCTCCTGTTATCAATGGAGTAAAGGGCGATCCAGCCACCTGCCCAAGTGGCCCAATCAACCTATCCAATTCCCTCTTCAGTGTGTCTCCTATATCTCATGCTGGTCCTCACTGATCTCCAGGTAAATTCAATCTTTTATTATCTCCACATGTCATTTGATACATGGGTTGCTAACCCCTATACCCGAGATTCATCCGAGACTGCATTGCCCCTGAACTTACATGAGGCAGTCCATACGAGCCATAGAGTCTTTGACTAGCAGGGTTATTTGGTATCCCTGTGCCACCATATCCCTAAAGTCCCTGTCCTTTCTCTGTTCTGGGAAGTGCAACCGTGGAGGCTATCTGCATCAAAGAAGGGATGGAATATACCACCCCTGGTGGATATTCTGGGAAAGAAGGCTAAGGTCATGCCTGGTTCCCCTCTCGAGCATATCCAAAGTAAGGGAATGGCAACATGGGTTGAGAAACATTACCCGCAGGCATCTCCATGAACGTCGAGGGTACCACGTCTCTCGATATACCAATAGGTACCGAGACAGGAATAACCCAATATCCAACAACTACAAACATCTGAGCTGCTTGCAGTAGACTTGGATGTGAATCAACCACTCCCATAGCTTCATTCATTTGCACAACCCGTTCATAGGCATCAATATGGGAATCACTAGAAGCTTCTGTGAAACGGTCATCTCTTTCGTCATACGACCCAACCGGTATATCTTGTGTAGGATTCATGACCCCTACATATCGCCCCACATTATCCTTCGTATGTCTCGGAGGTCCAACTACGTCTTAAGGGGCCTCGACTATCGGTGGATTAGGCTCAATAGGGCCTTGCATTGTTTTTTGCCCACCAGTTGGGACCTGCAACGCTCCCGGCTCACCTGCTGAGGTTTGCACCACTTCTCTCTCAACATTCTGGAACACTTAAGGGTTAACCATCATTCTTCTTCTTCTTATTCCTTGATATGTGGATTGTATCTCGTCAGTAGCACCTGTCCCCTTCAACTTTAACCTCTCACCCCTTTGAGTATTCGTAGAAGTGGACATAAACCAAAAGACCCAAATTTGACTAAATCAGTCCCACCGGGCGTGCCATTTGATGCGTCTGAAAATCGATCAAGCTGCTCCGTTGAATCCTTTGGTTGAGATCTGCAAGACAACAAGCCCCGGGAGGTCCTAGGGAAAAACTCTGATGCTTAAGTCAAAAGAATACTCTAATAAGTATAAAAGTGTGTCTGAATAATAATGAATACGTACATGATATTTATACCGTCTCATTAAATAGTATTTGTCCTTAATTATAACTCTTAATCCCAATAAATACGGTAACTGAATATTATTTCTCTCAATACCTATATTGGGCCGGAATAGGCCCAAGATACTATCCGGTCTTTCACTAGGTCAGTCCATCATCACTCACCTAAGTTTTTCATAGTCATACTCGCACCATCACCCAGGACGGGTACAACATTAAAATCCACCCTCGCTCCATCGGGTACTATTTAAAATCCACCCTCGTCCCATCACCCACTTGGGTCTCCATACCTAATTGAAATCCATTTTACTCACCCCATTTATATCTTTAAAAAACACCTATATTTGACTTTTATATTAATAATTTTATTATTAAGAGTTTAATCTTACATGAAAATAATATAAGTAAAACATGTGCATTATGGGTAAATAGTAGTTTATCATATAATAAATTAGTTTGGACATAGTGGGTATAGTGGTCGGGGCGGGAGTGGGGCGAGTTTGAATTAATATCCATGCCCGACCCACTACCCATAGTTGGTATCAATTTTAATACCCAAATCCACCCTACATTCACGAAAGCTTCATCCATACTCGCCCCATTAGGATGAATACGAGACGCATCTCCACCAAAACATGCCCTACTACTATGCCTACGTGGGATGCATGTGAAATATCCAAGAGAAAAGAGAAGAAAAGAAAAAAAAAAAAAAAAGGAAAAAAGGCAAAGCATAAAATAATTAAAGGAAAGTAAGAAATTTACAAACCCTGGAGAACTCTTTTTTCCCTCCTTCCCCACTCTCTCTCTCAAGCCCAAAACGACAGCCATTATCTCAACGGCCTTGCATCCACCGCTAAATGAAATCCCTAATTTCTTCACCCAAACTCGTACTCATATTGGTGGATTTTTAGGGATTATTTGTCCGTGTTGTAATTTCAGGACTTCCGATTTTCCGGGGTTCATCAGGGATTCTGGGTCGGCCTCAGAATTTGGGATTATCTTCTCCTGATTTTGTTTGTGGACTCTTAGGTTGAAGTTTGGGATTGTTTTGACTGGATTCTCTGTTTTTTCAGAATTTATTGGTGTAGAGTTTACCTAGGAAAGGATTGTTTTATGATTTGTGTATGGCAATGGTTAATAATCAAGAAGATGGGGCATCTAGAGGTGGAGGTACTAGGTCGTGGGGGACAACAGTCTCTGGTCAATCGGTGTCAACTAGTGGCAGTGTCGGATCACCATCTAGCCGGAGCGAGGCAGCAGTTGCAACTCCAGCCAGTGAAAGCACTTTCATTAGGTTGAACAATCTCGATATCCACGCAGATGATGCTGGATCTCAGGGGGCTGCTGGGTGAGCCTTTTTTGTTGTCTGTTGATCTTAGATGCCAGTGTTGTGTTTTTGTTGACTTGGACACATTGAACATACTTGATTCAGTTGAATAATTTCGCCACTAATGGTGTACTCTTAAAGTGATTCTGTAGTTGATTTCAATCACCTAGATGTATAATGGCGAGCAAATATTTTAACTAGGACTTAAATCAGTGCAACAAGTTTGTGGAAGCTTAATACGAGCATCTTTAGGACGGAAAATATCTTCAATTGTTAGTTTTTGGCGCCAGCTGGGCTTCATACTTGCTTTATGATTCAGTAACAGGAAGAAGAAAAGAGGTCAGCGTGCGGTTGCTGGGGATAAGTCTGGTAGAGGGCTTCGCCAGTTTAGCATGAAAGGTTCCTTTAACTTCTTTTTTATAGTATCTTTAATCTATGTAGTGGGTGTATTATCTTTTACTATTACCCTGTATATTCATCATGGTAAATATTTATAACGGATGTGTCTAAAATTTTGAAATTGAGGTTTCCAACTAGTTTTGCATTTTTTGCTTAGATATTACTCAGTGCTGATATTTTATTGATGTTCTTCCATCACATTTTGATAGTTTGTGAGAAAGTGGAAAGCAAAGGGAGAACTACTTACAATGAGGTCAGTGGCCATTGTATATGTTTGGTTGAGTCTATTTACTGATTTAGAACTTTTTAGATATCAATTTATGTGTTTAGTTATCAACTTTTTTGATGTTTTTTGGCTCATTTATACTTGATGTTCTGTGAGGCCAGTTTTGACTATGCTGCATCTAGTTTTGTGCTTCCATGCATTTTCCTCAAATTATATAATCCTAGATTTTTTTTTCACTTGATGTTTTATTTCATCTGAATTCTATGTAACCTAACTCCTAGAAGCTATAAATTCATTCTAATTGGGATCTTGCTCTGCAGTTTCACTGGTTCTTCATCTTCAGTTTTCAGCATGTTTCCACTTAAAAAAAATGATTTCACAGCATAGTAATTCAAGAGGTCATCTTGACAATTTTGAATATTTGTCTTACAAATATTTGGTACCCAATTTTGTAAGAATATTCAATTGAGATAATTGTCAGGCAGAGGCAGGAGTCAAAAATGCTGATTCTTATGACAGTTTTAGGTTATAGGAGAATTGAAGGTACAATTCTGAACAGGGATTGTTCATAGCTATTTCCAAGGAAGCTTTAGTTTTCAAGATCCTAATTTGAGGGCATCATTGTCATAAAGTTCTTTTAAGTCCTCCTTCTGAAGTTTATTATTTCACTGTACAACTACCAGCACAAGGACTTTAACCATTATGTGTTTGCCTGTATGATCATGTTCATATCTCACCATTGTGTTTGGTCCACATGTCAATATGTTTCTGTCTCATAATTGTATGTTAGTTTGAAATTTGTTCAGGCCTTCATCTGACCCTTTTAATGTGTTATTACGTCACTATTTCTAAAGTTACAATCATGTCCTGATTCTTTACTATTCTTACCTCATTTCTTAATCCATTAGGGTTACCTCCACACATTCATCTCAACAAACTCATTTTCCCACCCTGTCCTTTTCATGTTCACCTTTAGTCAATCAATACTGGAAATTGTAAAGCATTGTTTAATGCTGATCTTGTAGCTGTTTTGCTAATAATTCTCTCAAGTTTAGTGGTGTTTTACAATCCTATAGATAGACGACAGTCATGACACATCTCCATTTGTATTAAAGTGTTCCATCAATTTCGCCAAACTTCACTTGCATAGTGTTGTTACCTTTATACTATTACGAAAGTGGCATTTCATATATTAGATCCTTACTAAAGGTAGAACATCTTCAAGGAAAATGCTCTGTTCAAGCTTTTAAGTAGGCATTTACTGTGTCTCTACTCTCATTGACTAATATTATATTGTTTGAAATAGCATACACTCGGGGTTTTTCTCTACTGATTATTAGTGATTTAGTTTATTACTAAATCAACAGGATAGGCTTAAAGGTGATGCCTAACATATAGATCAATTGCCAACCAAAGAATTTTTATTTTCATGTTTTATAAACTTATTTGATGTTAAATATCTCAATCTCTCTCTCTCTCTCCCCCTCTCTCTCCCTCTCTCTCCCTCTCTCTCCTTATGCATGTATCATTTAACTTTTTTCTCTCTTGGTCACGTGTATTGAATTAATTATGCCTGAATTGGAAAGATTTGTTTTATATAGCTATGGACAGCACCGTAGATGCTGACCAAATTATGAGGTGTGATGCATATAGTGTACCCAAAGGGTAGGATGAATGTTGGTCTGTTTATACTTAAATACAATCTCAAGCTGAAGTTAGAACTTAGAAGCAACCTAGAAAAAGGCCAAATCGGCTTTTGCTCAACATAAGCTAGAACCAACTACTCATAAGCAATCAACATTTATTAGCATTTACTTATATCTATACATGTTGATTGTTTTATCCTAAAAAGTATATAACAGCTTAACTCTCGTTAGTCGATGACTTGATCATGAGTGTTTCTCAATGTATTATATATTTTGGTTGGATGAGATCTTTAACTGTTTGGTACTCAAACCAAGTTGGGGTCATGTGAATGATTGTAAACCAGATTTTCTTTGTGTGCTTTGGGTCCTCTGTCCCCGTCCCTATTTTTTCTCCTCTCGTTGACTAAATGCCAATTTTGTTTAATATTCATGTAATCTCTACTAGGTTGCGGATGAACTGGTAGCTGAATTTGCCGATCCAGGCAACAGTGTTACATCTGCTGATCAGGTTTGCATTTTATTGTTTTGCTGTTGCTAAACATTTATTGAGTTGATATCCTAATTGTAGTCAATATAGAAATTATAATGATAATTTTTTCTGATGTCTTTGAATGTCCCACAGCAACAGTATGATGAGAAAAACATCAGGCGCAGAGTTTATGATGCTTTGAATGTTCTTATGGCAATGGATATTATATCCAAAGACAAAAAAGAAATACAGTGGAAGGGTCTCCCTCGTACTAGCTTGAGTGACATAGAAGAGCTGAAGGTTCCATACGAACCATTATTCTTTTTGTTTTACTCGTTCAACGTTATAGACTCTGTGGCATGTGATTTGGGGTTATTCTATATGTCCTCATTATAAAATTCACATCATAACTATGTTAACTTGCAAGTGCAGAATGAGCGACTTTCCCTGAGGAATAGGATTGACAAGAAAGCAGCCTACTTGGAAGAACTGGAAGATCAAGTATGATTTTAAGAAAAAATTAATATTCAAGTAGCTGTTCCATTGTTCATAGATATCATGGTCTCACATTTTCTGCGTATTTGACTGTGCTGCTTCGTCTTTTCCTCTTGTAAAGTACACAGGCCTTCAGAACCTCATTCACCGGAATGAGCAATTGTATGGATCAGGAAATGCTCCTAGTGGTGGTGTAGCTTTACCTTTTATTTTAGTGCAGGTAAGCTTCCTTGACAATTTGTTTTTCAACTGTGGATTTGCATTCATTTTTGATATCTGTGCTTGTATGGTCAAACAATCCTTGTATGCCTGAATAGATCTTGGGGACGAGCATATGTTTGCTGAAGAGCTGAGTAGCTTCTATAATTTAACGAAGTAATTCTGTAGATATCGTGGTGACTGTTATTACTTGTGAATCAGTGGTTTTAATGTAATTTGTGTTTGATTGACATTAGATGGTTAGAAATTATAGCATGAAGGATTTTTAAGTGCTAACCAGTACTTACCTTCTGTTTTTCTTTGTTTCTGTTGATAGCTTTCTATGCATCTTAGGTCTATTATCAGTTGTGAAACAGCTCTTCAGGCTTTCCTGTCATGTTATCATATGTTTAAAAAAGATTTAACACCTTCATGGATGACTTTGGGTCATTTTTATACTGAAGGCCAGCATCAACAACTTGTTCTATTTTGAGAATCAGATAACTTCCGTACAAATGTCGCCTCTAGAAATTGAGACTGTTAAATTTGTATTAAGCATGATATTATGCTTATGTAGTTCTGCCTTTTCTTTGGAGGTGATTGCAGACTCGTCCTCATGCCACAGTCGAGGTGGAAATATCAGAAGATATGCAGTTAGTGCACTTTGATTTTAATAGGTACGTTACCCTAATCCAGCATCTCTGTTTTCGGTCATAAGTTGAGTACTACTTTGGCATTGATGATGAATTTGGAGATTAGTGGTCATTTACCTAGTTTAAAATGAGGCAGATGATCAAATTGGTAGTAATAGTAGAATAGGCTCTCCCTGTGTCCCAGAAGAATTGATTTTAACACAGCTTTTACTTTATAGTATTAGCATTGTTAAGATAGAAGTAAGACTAACATGAGGACAGAGGCAGGAACATTGTTCACTCGTGAGTAATCTCCTTGTTTTGTTTGTGTGACTTGGCATTTGCAGCACTCCTTTTGAGCTGCACGATGATAATTATGTTCTAAAGGCAATGAAATTTTGTGAGAGACCACAGAGAGAGAATTTGGCACAAAGTGTTTCGTGTGATGGAGGTGAAAGTTCCATGGCCAACATGTTCCCAGTCCCTCAAGCTCCTCCTAGATCCAAAGTGGTTTCATCTAGGCCGCCAGCTTCACCTCCACTCCCAGGAATAATTAAGGCGCGCGTGAAGCATGAGCATTAAGTAGGCAACCTCTCTCTTTCCATTTGTACATGTGTAGCATATTTATCCTGAAGCGGCTGGGTTTTTTGTAACCTTACTCTGTTTGCGGCTCGACAAGATGAAGAGGGAAGTATTTAATGAAAAATATGTCAAGGTTCAGATCCTTGTAAGGAATTTCCTTGTACTAAGAAATTCATACCGAATGTGGATGGATCCTCTATAATCAACTGTCGCATCCGAACTATTCAAATTCATGGAGGTCCATTTTGATTTTGAACTCATATTGCATTTAAATTTGCCTAGGGTATATAATACACACTACATCCCTTAGTAAAATTCTCATGCTTATTAAAAAAGATAAATGGATAGATCCGCTAAGCACATATTTTTTTTATAGACAAAGTATTGTATGACACAGTCTTATAATGAGATTAATGATTATTGTGAAATATAATAAAATTTAATTAGAGATGTGTACAAGATGTAATTTACAGAAAGTTTGGAAAATAAGGAGGAATCAAGGTGCAAATGCTATTTTTAGGTGTGTTGGGCACAAATAGTTGGGGAATGTTTTTTTTTTTTGAAAACCACATATATTAATACAACATAGAATTACAAAGAGTTCTTCCTAAAGAAATAGCTACAATGATCAATAGAAATTAAACTACGACTAACTTTCAAGCATTTGAAAGTATTTAGATGAGAAATAAGGAGTAATATCTAATGGATGGCAAGCCACTGGGAAAACATTTGACACCCCTCCACTACTGTCCTCTGAAGACCAAACTACCTTGGAAACTGCTGAGTTTACTAAGCAACTTCATCCTGAAACCATAAATATAGCTCACCCTAATCTGGAGACAAACTTACACTTACAGACTTCTGATTATCCTGTACTGGTTCAGGACAATGCATCTGTCAGTCTCTCAAATCCTACCTCTCAGATTCCATTACATAACTCTGTATCTAAGCTGTTACATAGAACTGCCTTAATCAATTATACTCCAATTGCCTATGCCTCTGATGATATCCAAGTAGGGACCTCCCTTTCTAGTCTGAATAGGATGAATGGGGCATCTCCCTCTCTCCTAAACAGAATGGGAAACAGATTCTCTATTTTGCAGGTGGACTCTGATGACAATGTTCTAGATCAGGAGGATATTTTAAACCATCAAGCTAGTTCGAGCTCAACCCCATTACAGGACCAGCCCCTTCATTCAGGTAAGGCAAAAGGTAAAAAGACAAAATACTTCAGTCAAATAAATAAAATGATGCTTAGATCATCAACTAAAAGTCATAAGTCAAGTGAACAATGATAGGTTCTCTTTCAATAAATTTCTTGGTTTGGAATATCAGGGGTATGGAAACATCAATGCTGATATTTATCAACTTAGTCAGGATTAAAAAGATTCAATTTCTATGTATCATAGAACCAATGCATGACAACTCTAAATTTACATCCTATATGGATAAACTTAAATTTGCTGATGGAATGCCCCTATATAATGAAAAATTTTGGTTGATGTGGTCGATTCACCTTTCAGTAAATCTCCTCTCATTCCATGAACAGTATCTGCATGTAAACATATCTCATAAATCTATAACCCTACAAATGGATGCTGTTTTTATTTATGCTCTTAGAGATAGGGAAGGTAGAAAGACATTATGGAGGGACTTAGAAACAATTAATCAGGGTGACACTATTTTCATTGGAGATTTTAATACCATTACTACCATCACTGAATATAGAGGTCCTAGTTCACCCTCTCTAGGGAGTATTAGTGATTTTAATACTTGGATAAGCACAACTGCAATTCAGGAAATTACCACAGTAGGCAACCTATTCACTTGGTGTAACTCTAGACTTAGGAGCCCTACATCCAAAAGGTTAGACAGAGGATTAAGCACCATATCATGGAACCAGAAATTCCCCTCTTCCTCTATCCAAATTTTGAATAGACAGACTTCAGATCACTCTCCTATGTTATTGAATATTTCTAATCTATCTACTCTCAATCCGAGACCTTTCAGATTCCTTAATGTTTGGTTTAACCGTCCTGATTTCTACACTCTAATTCAGAATAGTTGGGATAAACAAATGGTTGAAAGAGGACTGATAGGATTCTTCCTGAAATTGATTAGGTTGAAAAGGGAAATAAAAATTTGGAATAAGGAATGTTTTGGTCATATTGACACAAATTTAATCAATGCTGAAGAATCTCTTCGTATTCAGGAATTGGCCTATGATTTAAATCCTTCTCTAACTGAACTTGTTAATTTAAATCAGAAAAAAGCTCTATTGCTGAGAGCTCAGAAAGAGAAAGAGAAGTTTTGGAAACAAAAGGCAAGACTTAAATGGCATAAATTAGGGGACAATAATACACAGTTCTTTCATAAGGTTGTACAAGAAAAAAATTGTAGACTTCAGATCTCAAAAATTAAAGATAGAAATGGTCAGTGGCTAAATTCTCAACTTGATATACAGAAAGAGGCAATAGCATATTACTCAGACTTATTATCTGAACCAAATCAGGATCCTAATCATACTTACTATGTGCACTTTCTGAATCAAATTCCCACTTTGATTACTGCTCAAAATAACATTGAATTAGCTAAGCCTGCCTCTGAATCAGAGGTGGAGGCAGTAATAAAAGGAATGAGTAGCAACAGTAGTCCTGGCCCTGATGGATTTACTTGTAAATTATATTCTAAATGTTGGCACATTATTAAAAAGGACTTAGTTGATGCAGTGAATGATTTCATTAGGGGCTCTCCCATTCCAAGAGGAATAGCTAGCACATGGATCACATTGATACCTAAAAAAGCAACCCCTAGTTCATTTGACGACTTTAGACCTATAAGTCTTTCTAATACTATTAATAAAATATGTTCTAAAGTATTAATGGAAAGACTGAGACCTTACATGGATATCTTGATTTCACCAAATCAATCAGCATTTATGAAACATAGAGATATTGCTGATAATATCCTCTATCTTCAGGAATTGGTGAGATTTTTAGACAAAAAGGCTAGAACCCCTAATTGCATTATTACACTGGATTTGCATAAGGCCTTTGATAGAGTTAATTGGGACTTCTTAAAATCTGTACTCAGGAAATTTGGATTTGATGGTCCTTTTCTTAATGCTGTAATATCCAATCTATCACAAGCATTTTTTTTCCAGTTTTAATAAATGGAAATCCAGTGGGTTTCTTCCAGGAAACTAGAGGAATTAAGCAAGGTGATCCACTCTCTCCCTTCCTCTTTAACATTTTTTCTGAAGCATTTTCTAGAAGTTTATCCTTTATTTTTCATAATGGGAAACTCTCATATTATCAGATGCCATCTTCAATTTCACCAACTTCTCATCTAATGTATGCCGATGATACTATTATCTTCATGCAAGCCTCTAAATCTAACTTAATCAAAATCAAGGATTTCTTGGATATCTTTGAATTTACTTCAGGGCAGAAGTTCAATTTCCATAAATCAGACTTTTTCCTTAGCAGAAGAGCTTCAAATCTAAAGTTAATCCAAATGAGGTCCATTTTGAAAATGAAACAGGGATCCTTTCCTTTCCAATACCTCGGTTGCCCTATTTTTAAGGGTCGTACTTTAAAGAGATACTTTCAACCCCTAATGGAAAGGTTAGATAATAAGTTGAAAAACTGGAAAAACAAATGGTTGAGCTCTGGGGGGAAATTGGTATTAATTAACAGCTGTTTATACCCTCTACCTCAGCATCTATGGGCTGTGACAAACCCCCCAAAGTATATTATTAGAGCATTTGAGAAAAAATTGGCTAAATTTTTCTGGGGTGAAACTGATGGTAAAGGACATAAGATATGGAAAAAATGGTCAGGTTTGGCCAAACCAACATCCTTTGATGGACTGGGGTTTAGATCTATTAAAGGAATAATTGATGCATGTTCCCTTAAACTTTGGTGGAAAAGCCAACTAGGCATAACTTTATGGTCTAAATTACTTTGGTCATTGCCTGTTTCTCATAGATCTTCAATCACATGGAAAAGAATTTGCTCTATTAATTCCATAGCTGAGGATAATTCTCTGGTTATTCATGGGAAAGGTATTTGTAATGCTTGGACCTCTAATTGGTGTCCTCATGGTCCTTTGAGCAACAATGTCCCAAGTAATATCATGGACACTTTTCAACTGTATTCAGTATCAGACTTCATTAGAAATAAATCTGTGATTCTTTCTCAGATATCAGCTTATCTGGAAAATGATACTCGGGTTTTTCTACAGGAAGCAATACTGGTGGAAGATAGGGAGGATAGAATCATATGGAAGCCTAATATTTCGGGTAATTTCTCCTTTAAAACTGCATACCAGACCATCACAAACTTCACAGGTAATTTCCCTACCTCAAAATTTGTATGGAATGTACTGCTGCAGAAAAAGATTTCGATTTTTACTTGGAGAATGCTTCATTCATTTCTTCCCTTTGATGATGTCCTTATAACTTGTGGTTTTAGTTTGGCTTCTAAATGTCCTGTGTGCTGTTTCTCGGATTCAATAGATCATTTCTTTATAACTTGCTCACTGGAAAAATTGATATGGAACAGAATGGCCTCTTTGATAGATTTCAATATAATTGAAGATCAATCCCTCTCTCAAAGATTTTTCTCCTTCTGGAACTGTTCTGATCTAACCAAAAGTCTTCAGTTATTGTGCAAAATACTTCCACCTCTAATCTGTTGGAGCCTTTGGAAGGCTCGAAATAGATATATCTATGACCAGGCTCCTTTCTCTTCTGAACTGATATGCAAAGAGATACTGGAGCTCATCAGATTAACTTTAAACTCCTGTCCTCCAAAGATGAGTCCTACCTCTGCATTACCTCTTTCTTTGAGGCACCTACACCCTTTTCTTAGGCCACCTCCTAAACCAATTTTTAGATCAGTCTGGTGGGAAAAGCCAATCATGAACTCGATAAAAATCAATACGGATGCTTCCTGGTTCCCTCATACAGCTGCTGTTGGGGTTATTGTGAGGGACAGTTTAGGCATGCCACTTCACATTTCTTCAACCTCTATTGAGATAATTTCTCCTCTCCATGCTGAAATTTTAGCTATACTTGCTGCTTGTCAGTCTTTCTCCCATGCAGACATCCCCTCAATCATTGAATCAGATTCTATCCTAGCCATTACTATGATTGAAAAACCATATTCTGCTCACTGGAATCTTTTCAATTTGGCCTATAGGGTGAAGAGTTTACTTGGTGAAGCTACTCTTAAGCATGTTTATAGAGAAAGTAACTCGGTGGATAATGCAATTGCGAAACATCATGCTATTCATAACCAGCCTTTAAACTTGCATAATCTGCCTGATCATATTACAGGTCTTATTACCTTAGATAGGAATCATTTCCCTCATCTTCGAATTCACCAACATGGCCTCACCAGGGTGTGATACTGCTGATAGTAGATATTTTCTCTGTGCAGATCTTAGCAACTCATGGAATACTTGCACGCATAATGAGATCATAGGAGCTGCTGTCCCCTGGCTGCTCAGTCTTCTTTCCAGCATCCTGGAAATCCAAGTGCTGCTGCCAAATCTTGGGCACCTCACACTTTCCACTCCTACTTCTGGATATTTTGATTATTGTGCTGATCATAGACCATCTGTTATTGAAGTTGCCTGGACAAAGGAGAGAATTAACATGAGGGGTGGAGATTCTCTCTTTGGATCGCAACTTCATTACAGATCAAGTCACTTTTGTATAAGCTGTCTATATAGAGACTTATTATAGGTAGTGTTAGGACTTTTGGGAGGCAACCTTGTTGCCACAATGGTTTCAGAAACCATAATACTCTAGATGTAAATTGTTCTGATCGGTTTACAGGGCCTGGGGAACCCAATACATATCCCTCACCTTCGGGTGTTCTTATTAAAAAAAATCTAATGGATCGTTCCTTTTATTTCCCATGGTGCATTCTCTAGTAGAGCTATTGATGAACTTAAAACCCATGAGTCTCTATAAACTTGAAGATTGGTGGGAGCATATCTTAACAATGCTGTTATTGCTCTAAGACAAGCTTTAGCTTCCCATGGTGCCTTCTCTGGTAGCTAGATGAACAATGTGTCTGTATAAACCAGAAGATTGGTGGGAGCATGCCTTAACGATGTTATTGCCTAAGACAAACTTCCATTTCCACTTTGTAGAGGTTAAAAGAAATTCTCCATGCTACTGTGGGAGGTTGTCGCAGTACCTCAAAGTTAAATTTATAAGCCCTAATGCTTCCTATCTACAACTAAGTAAATAATGACAAGTCAGGCTCATCAATGGAGAAGAGGGATTTTCTTAAAATTTAAAAATATAGGGTTGATATAATGCTAGAAGTAAATATATATGTATAGATATATAAAAGAAAATAAAAGGGGGGGGGGGCGTGGTTGGTTTCGGTCCTAAGTTATGAAATTAAAAGACAAAATAACTAGCAAAGTCAAGTAACTATATTAATCATCAAACTAACTAAGAAAAAAGGTAAAAACTACAAAAGACAGCCTTGGGGACAATTGATATTCACTTCCAAACCTAATGTAGATCTTTGAACCATTCACTCATTCTATCACACTCGTTAGCTATGGGGAATGTTAAAACTTCCCAATTGAAGATCAACATTAATTTCTTCTTAATAGTAATTCAAAAAGACGTTCAACAACCATTTGCAAACCTCATTGATAATCACTTTAGACATTCAACGACCATAAAGATATTTCATCAATGTCATTATACATGAAGAACCATAGATTTGATAACAACAAGCTTTCTACCAAAGACATAGCCATTTAACCAAACATAGCAGTCATTAGGCTAAGCCTAGAACAAACCACATTCAAGATTCAACCTTTCATTGCATCTATAGGATAAATATGAGAACAATACACATTAACATACTTATCTATCAAGAATTACAACACATTATACACTAGAAGTTCTAAGTCCATGTTCTTGGATTTTCATGCCAAATGAGTTAAGAAATTTGCAACTTTCCTAACACCGTAACACTTCAATCACACAAACACTTCCTATTCTCAAACAACCCATGGTATAAATGAAGTAAAACATCACATTAAAATACATGAATGCTAAATAACAAATGCTTCAAGATAGAGTGAAATAGAGGTTCTTAATACATAGATATGGAAGCTTCAATCAATTGCTCCCGAGATTAAACGAACCTAAATAATGAAAAAAACATGATTAACCTACAAAAACTAAGAAAAGAAAGAAAGGAAAACTTGGGTTTGAACCCAGAAAATCGCAGGAAGGAAGAAGAGAATGGAAGAGGAGAGGATAAGGTAAGTATTCATGTTACAACAAAGTAAGAAAGGTTCTGGCCACCCGTCCGTCGCGATTCACGACCAATCCATCACAGCAAAATGAACGGGTCTAAATGTTTATTGCTACTCTCCGGGAAGTCTATGACGCCGATCTTCTAGAGTGACTTAAGGGTAAGGGTTACTGTGTGGTGCTGATCGCCCACTCTAGTGTGATTGTATTTGCATCATTTTCTATAATCGATTGTTAATCCAGTTGCTCTAAGTTGTTGTAGTGTTTTTCTAAACTCAAAACCCCCCACTTTGTTGCCACACACTTAGAGTGACATCTTTATGTGCTTTTAACTACGTTTAACACTCGATAAAACCCTCTTTCCTCGTGTACGACCCTGACTTGCCACTAGCTACTTTCTAGTAGTCAGCTGCAGTTAGGGCCTATAAATACTATCTCTTAGAGCAACGACGATGACCTTCCAAATCTTGGCGCTGCTGCCGGGGAAAAAGGAAAATTTTATTAAAGTGCTTGTGCAGTCCCTTGTATATTTTTATGTTTTTACTTGTGTGTCATTGACGTTTGCTCGCTTTTGTGATTGTTAATTTGGATAAGGTTTTATTTATTTGGTTCTTGGTTTATGGTCGATACTCGTACCAATAGACAAGAACCCTTGCATTACGGTCCTTATCTTTTAGGTACACTCCGAAAAGCAAGGAGACTAGCTCATTTTGCTAACCAAACTACTCAAGCATCACCCAAAGTAGTTACACCAACTATGACAGATGATACTAGAACCTTAAGTGAGCTCATGGCTCCTAACCTAGAGAGTCAATCACTTTGCATCATTTTCCCTCCTCTTCCGGAAAATGTCACTTGTGAGCTCAAGTCCAGGATGATTCATTATCTATCATCTTTCCATGAGATGAGTGGGGAGGATTCGAACAAGCACGTGTCCGAGTTCCACCTTGTGAGCATGAATATGAAGCCAACCGGAGTTTCAGAGGATAATTTCAATCTAAGGGCGTTCCCTTTCTCTTCTAAGGATGCGGCCAAAGATTGGTTATACTAACTCTCCCCAGGAAGTATAATATCATGGACGGACATAAAACAGAGGTTCTAGGAGAAATTCTTTCTGGTATCCGAGTCGGCGGGTTTGAAGAAGGAGTTAAGCTACATCTCCGAATATTTGGGTAAATCTTTATTTGAATATTGGAGAGGTTCAAGAGGTTGCTAGCTACTTTCCCCTACCACCTGTACAAGGAAGGAGATGTTGTATACTATTTCTTCAATGGATTATCTATTGCAGACATGATGATGATCAATGCCATTTGTAACGGGTCGATTTCTACAAGAGCCCTAAAGACGCTGTGGCATTGTTTGAAGACATGGCTAATAGTACGAGACAATTTGGTGTAAGAGAAAGGTTAAGGGTGCATGAGTCCAAATCTGGAAACCCCCAAACTTGAGGAGCAAGTTCAAGCCTTAGCTTCCATGATGAAGGAGCTAATGAAGGGGAGGATGCATTAAGTCAAGGTCTGTGGGGTGTGTTCATTGGAAGATCCCACCAATGCATGCCCTCAAATCTAAGATGACGAGTTTGAGGAGGCTAAGGCAATGGGTTATCAAGGAGAACAAGGCCAAGGTTTCCAAGGGAATAGAGGCTACCAAGATGGTCAAGGTTTCCAAAGAGGATAAGGCGATGACAAGAAGTATGATCCCTAGTCTATGACCTATGACCCAGGTGGAGAGACCATCCAAACTTTAGGTGGAGAGATGATCAAGCTGGGAAATCAAATCCTCAAGGTGGTCATCAAGGTGACCAATGTGTGTATCAACCGAATCACCAAGGATGACAGCCCCAATACGAAGGAAATCAAGGGCACAATTGGGTGCCACAACAACCCTACAAAAGGGATGAGGGGTTATCTAACCCTAGAGAAAGAAAGCCAAGGTCGGAGTATGAGGAGCTCATGCATGCTATAACAAATATGGTCACTAACTTGGAAGACTGAACCTTATTTAGAATCACAAACGTGGAGGACCACTTTTCACGAGAATCAAGAGTTTGGAAATCCAAGTTAGTCAAATAGCATTTTACGTGGCTCAATTGGAAGCTAGGGACTCCGGGAAACTTCCATCACAACCAGACTCAAACCCCCGGACTCCTAATGCTAGTGCCATAACCTTAAGGAGTGGAAAGGAGACCAAGGACACCGAGAAAATTGTGAAGATTTGGAAGGACATTGAAGAGAAACTAGCGGTGAAGGACAAAGAGGTCGAAGAGGTGGCCACTCAAGCATCAGAGAAGCGTGAAATTGAGAATATCCCTCCACCACCACCCATTCCGGCAGCTTTGCGGGACAAGAATAGCAAGGATGAGAACAAAGCACTTTTTGAAGTCTTCCGCAGGTGCGAGGTAACTATTCCTCTTCTGGTGCCATTTATCAAGTGCCTAGGTTTGCTAAATTCTTTAAATAATTATGTACCCATATGGGAAAACATTGAAAAATGGTGAAAAGATAAAATTGGTGGTCAAGTGTTGGCACTTTTTCAAAACAAACTCCCCCCTAAATGCGATAATCTTGGCATGTTTACCATTCCTTGCATCATAGGTGGTAAGAATTTCCTAAATGCCATTCTAGATATAGGAGCGTTGATCAATGTGATTCCATTCCAGGGTAGTGATCCAATTGGTCGGATGTTTTAATGCCTACCATAGGGGGATTGTGGTGGATGTGCTGGTCAAGGTTGATAAATTGATTTTTCCGGCTAATTTTTGTGTTCTAGATATGGAAAATAACAAACGTGCCGCCCCTATCTTGTTAAGGAGGCCATTTTTTAAAACAACTAGAACTAAAATTGATGTGCATAGTAGATGCTTGACCATGGAATTTAATGGGGGAAATTGTGAAGTTTAACATCTATGATGCCATGAAATTTCCTAGCGAGGGTCATTCTTGCCATACTATTTATATTGTTGATATTGTTGATGATTATGTGCAAGATGTGTTTGTGATTGATGTCATGTGTTGTTTAAAGGTCATTTTGGAAATTAGTCTTGATGTAAATGAATTTCTTGATTATTATTTAAGGATAAATTTGCTTGAGACTATAGAAATTTTTTTATTTTGTTGATAAGCTACCTCTCAATCCCCTTAGTGAAGTTCTCAATGCACCTCGAGATGTGGGAATCCCTAAGTCTCTTGAGAAGGCACCGGTAGTGGAATTGAAACCACTACCCGAGAATTTGAAATATGCATTCCTTGGTGAAGGAGATACTTTGCCCGTGATTACGTCGAGTAAACTCACCAAGGAACAAGAGGGGAGGTTGATGGAGGTTCTTAGAAACCATAAGGAGGCCGTTGGGTGGACCATTGTCGATATCATTAGCCCCTTCACTTGCATGCCATTTTTTGTTAGATGATGGGGCCAAACTGGTGGGCAGCCCCAACGTCATCTTAATCCGCCGATGATGGAGGTAGTGAAGAGTGAGATCCTTAAATTTCTCCAAGCAAAAATAATTTACCCCATCTCTGATAGCAAGTGGGTAAGCCCCACCCAAGTTGTGTCTAAGAAAAGTGGCGCGACCGTGATAGAGAACCAAGAGGGAGAGTTGGTTCCCACTCATGTGCAAAATGGGTGGAGAGTGTGTATTAATTATCGTAGGTTAAATGCAGTAACTAGGAAAGACCATTTCGCTCTACCCTTTATTGATCACATGCTTGAGAGGCTTGCCGGGTGATATTTCTAATTTTTCCTAGATGGGTATTTCGAGCATTTCCAAATTGACATAGCCCCGGAAGAACAAGAGAAGACCACCTTCACATGTCATTTTAGCACATTTGCTTCTAGGCGCATGCCTTTTGGTCTATTCAATGCACCAGGCACATTCCAAAGGTGCATGGTTAGTATATTTTCAAAGTTTGTTGAGCACTTCGTAGAGGTCTTCATGGATGATTTCACCGTTCATGGAGATTCTTTTATTAATTGTTTAAACTATCTATCGTTAGTGCTCAAGAGATGCATTGAAAGTAATTTCGTATTTAACTCCAAAAAATGCTACTTCATGGTGGAGGCATTGTATTGGGTCATGTGGTCTCTTCCCAAGGTCTCGAGGTAGACAAATCTAAGGTTAACACAATTCAATCCCAACTATACCCATCGAGTGTTAGAAAAGTAAGATTATTTCTAGGCCACACGGGTCCATTAGTATCAATTTAGTTTACAATACTCTGGATTTAATCAAGAAAACCAAACATGGCCGTCTAAACCCTTTGTCGTGTAAACCTAACTAACACTAGCAGTCTAACAAGTAAAACAAGCCAATTATTATGCCAAATGCATTGGTTAATGCATGCACTACGGTGCACATCAATTCCCCCACACTTAAACCTTTACTCGTCTCCGAGTAAATAAAAACAAGAAAAGGTCTAAGTGAAGTGTAGCATGAAAGTATAAGTTAGCCAATGCATTCAACTTATTTCCAAGCTACCCGTGTTCCCCCCAAAGAAGTAATAATCTCACAATTCTCACACTCCCCGAAGATCCTAAAGTAACCTAACCACCCAAAAATAAAGTGAAGAAAAAGATAAGCAAGAATGATAAGTGTTAAGCTAGCTTACTTTACCAAAAATTCCCCAAAGCAATCCAAGAGTCGTTGCCAAAAAACCACCAAGGAAATCCTAAAGATCCTCAACTCGATTGTAACCAAGGATAACTCTAGATTCTCAACTCAACTAAAATCAAGGAAAATGACAAAGTATCGTCAACTTAGTTTCCATTTTCTCTCATTTTTCCAAGGAGCCATTTCTAGTTTTCATCCTAGCTTTCACACATGTTAAGCTCACATTCTCACCTCTTTTCACACGGCCCTCATTTTTGCCTAGGTTTGTAAATCTAGCCGGGCCTAGCCTCTCATTTTTACATATGTCTTTCGACGTATCCAGGATTTTTCCATTGTTGCCTAAGTTTCCCTTTCGGGTTTCCAACTTAGCCGGGTGTGTATTGTTTTCATTATTATTTTTTCAAATTTTCAATTTTTTTTGGTGTAGCACAAAATGCCCCAAAGTTGGGCTTCATACTACATGAAGATAAGGAAAAACAAAAAATTACACCACAAAAGTTTCCAACACAACTACCCTGAGACAAACTATGGGTGCTACCAAGTAAGTCACTCCACCAAATTTGTATCCAAAACATCCCAAAACAAGTCAATCACCAAACACACCAAAGAAACAACAAAAACATCAAAGAAACACCAAAAGCACAAAGGAATCTCAAGACGAAAAACTCCTAAGTGCCCAACTACTCCCTCCCCCCACACTTAAATCATACATTGTCCCCAATGCATCATGAAAAATGGAACTCATAAGTGAAGTTGGGAAAATAGTGGTACTTACTCTTGCGGTCCTGAAAGGCCTTCTTTCTCTTGCCTTGTCTCGTTAAAAAAAAAGGAATCACTCATGAATCTGTGCTAATAGAAATACCGTAATACTGCATCCAAAAATATGAAAACCAAGCGTAATTCCATTCCAAACCAAAAAATTATCAGGATATTACAAGAAAACAAATTTTCAAAACCTACTAATCAAGAATATTCACAAATTTTTAAATTTATTTTCGTCTTCACGACTTATTTGCACTCATTTAAGTCATCACAAATTTTGCTCACCAAGGAGGGGATTGCCCTCCTTGTTCACACCCAAAGCTCTCCACTCAAAGTAGGGTTTCAATCTTTGCCCATTCACCAAGAACTTTGTGCCATCATTTTCATTCTTAACTTCTATTACTCCTTGATCATACACCTTTGTCACCACATACGGTCCTTCCCACTTTGATCGTAACTTTCTTAGAAAGAGACGTAGCCTTGATTGGTAAACAAGAACTCTTTGTCCCACAAAGAAATCCTTCTTTACTATACTCTCATCATGTTGGGCTTTTGTTCTTTCCTTATAGATCAAAGCGGTATCATAGGAGTTGCGCCTTATTTCTTCAAGTTCTTGTAATTGCAACTTCCTATGCTTCTCGGCTTCACTTAAATCCAAGTTTAGGCGTTTAACAGCCCAATGTGTCTTGAACTCAAGCTCAACTGGGAGATGTTCTGAATTTTAATACATTTGTTTGAAACAAATGTTTTAAAGTCAATAATTAGTCAAACCCACGGGAAAGAATGATTAAATTAAAAAACTACAGGCCCAACACCATTTACCACCTCAAAATGTAGCGTGTCCCTAATTACGAGTTCCTCCTCATCAAGAAATTTTCCCCACCCCTTAGGGGTGAGGATCTTGTACCTCTGGGTCCCTTGAGTAGTGCATCTCATACACCCTTCCATTACAATGTAGCATAGGAACTCTGAAATGTGTGCTAGGACGTACTGATTTATAAACAAATAACAACATTTAGTAAATATGAAAGTAAATTGTAGAGAAAATGCATTGAACCAACAATACAACATGTGTTAACAAGGGAGGACTTACCAAAATTGGAATGGAACCGAAGTTCATCCTGGTTAATGTGTGGATAAAATGTGTAATAACTTCCCCAAATGTGGTCCTTGAACGACGATCGTCATCCAAATCACTAGGGATTTGCATTTTGATCCTTCAAAATTTTAATGTTATCCTTAGAACATAAAAATGAAAATGGAATGGAATTTAAATCGGAACAACAAATGACCTCGATCGGGACACGTCTACTTGAACCAACACTATTAGACATGATTTATGAAATTCAATAAGAATTGGTAAATTTAATGTATTGTGGGGCCCAAAAACATTACATAGCATATATTCGTACGCAATGTCACTGATACATTGGCTACCAGTCATTAAAACCGATATATGAACGAAGAGAATGCGACATCGCAAAATACTAGGGTTAAGAGAGCAAAGTTAACCGACCCCGGTAACGGTTTGACCCAGAAAAATCATAACATACGTTCCAATGAGATTGCAAATAGGATTTTCAGACCAATTCTCACGAGATGAATACCAGAGCACAGATTGGGAACATACAACAAATTATGGCCGGTAAACAAATGAGAATTTCAAACCCAAAATCCTACTGACTAGAGCAAACATCCACGGAAATTTGAATACAAAAAAACAAACAACATTATGGAATTGAAGATACATATGCATATAACAAATAGAAAGAAGAAGTTAATCAAGGGAATCTAGAGAGCATAAGTTTTTGAAGAAAGGGTAAGTGAGTGCAGAAAAATGCCTAGAAGTTGAATGTTTGAAGTGAAGTCTAGCGGTGGGTTCCATATATATTCGTTATGGATTGTTGTGTATTCCTCCCCCTGTCATGCGAGGTCTCACATAAATTGATATGAATGAAAGTAAAACAAACCATAAGCAACGTCTTGTACCCTACCCGCGGGCATCAACATTTCAGCCCATTACCACAGGTTAAGACCTATAGCAGTCCAACTCCATATCCAATGTCGCAAGTACGTTATGAATATAGATGTATAATCGATATGTAACCAACGTCGATTATTATTAACATGGGCCTCGTCATTTTGGCCCACTAGCAGAATAACTAGGGCCACTGTTTAACCAAAACGAGGAAGGCTGACCTTAATAACGGTGAATGGTATATTATATATTACGAATTGACATCTATATATTTCCATTAACTTTACAGAATTGTAGTTCGATGGGAATCAATTTTAATTAACACAACCGGAGAACTTTATTGATGTCTAACTAGTTTGAAGAGAACGTACACCACATAAAATCACATGAAACTGGAGATACACTAAACCGAATAATCAGTTGAAGACCACAGTGTTCCATTATGGTCATGGATGAATACACCAGGATAATCGTCCATCATTTTTCTTAGTTTTCCACTTTTACCCCTGCGATAAGAGTTATGAGAATGATATTTTACACCGCATAGAATTTCATGAAATTTCATATTCATGGTGTCTTAGGAAATAAAAATGTAATAGAGTTCTGTCCATGAATATTTTTAAAGCAATAGCACATGGAAATTGACTATGGACAATATGTGCAACGTCACATGCTTGATGCATACAACGACACTATAATAGAACATGAGCCAACATCGCTTATGCCAAAAATTTCAGCGGGAAATGAAAATTTGAGGCAAAAATTTAAACCAAAAATTTCCCCCAACCTCATTTCAAGTAAATAAAACTCAACACTTACACTCATTTCCCATCAATAACACAAACCCAACACCTCAAACTAACACACCATCCATTCCATTCACACCTTACAATAATTAAAAATAGCTCATTCAAATTGCATCTCTACATCTAGAAGATCCAAGGGTGGAGCCTCTAAAGGTTCAAATCCCTTGAGGTATTTTTCTACCTATTCCACGTTCATCTAAAAATTTGGTGATAATCTTATTGAACATGTTTTTTTTCTTCATTGATGAATGATTCTAAAATTTCATGAATATATGATGATTGTTTTGCATGCTATAAATTGTATGTTAATTTTTTACAAGATAATGCCATGTCTGTAAAGAGTGAGACATGATGCTAAGATTCATATAACCAGAGAGTATGAATGTGCGACGTCGGTAGAATTCATTCGTCCCATGCATAATGTTACCGAATATATGCTGAGGTTGCGCATGTCAAGGAATTTTTGACATTTCTATTTGCAAAAAACCAAGGTCGTCGTTTGATGGATGTTTGCGATGTCGGTTTCATCTAGTTTGTGACATCAGTAGGGACCAGATTAGATAGTTACTCAAATTCGATTATTGTTGTCTACATTTCACTCCATTCTGTGAAATTATTTTGGGGACTGCCCTATTCTTACATATATTTTAATTACTATGTATTTGTTGTAATGGGGCCAAAGAGAGTCATTGATGGACTTCCAACATCTAGTTCGACGGACTTGTCAATTTGCTAGTGACCTTCACATTCACAATGCTGTATAACGTGGAAAATGGTGGTTCAATACAATTCATTTTTCAAATCCATATTAACACTTCAATAATGTTGTAACATGTTATTGTATTAGTTGATACTGTTTTGTTGCTTTAAAAGCGTCAATCTCATCACACATTAAATTAACACAATTATATTGTTTTATAATGCTTAGCTATTTTACGATTTATTGCTTTTTTTGATAACATGTAATGGCTACCGACGAACGATGAGTTGTGTCATTGAATAATAAACATTTTAGTAATATGTAATTTTAACAATGAAAACGCGATGTCATGAATCGGTGTCAATTGTAATGGTGACCAAGGTCGCACAAATCGATGTATTCATACTCAGCCATGTGGCAACCGACACCGGTTAGATAAAATGGCATCGTACTCATCCACATTCCACGTAAACAGACAACTAATGTTAGTCCCCCACCGCGAGAAAAATCACACTGAATGATAATCGATGTCACTCATGAGCAGACGACGGTCAACTTCGCAAAATTTGATCTGCAGTCGACTACTATCCTGCAGCAATCGACATCGCATGGATTTTGACCAAGACTTCATCCCAACCGATGTCGCATATACGTCTGTTCACTGGGAGTTGATTCTCCTAATCAACATCGCACATTATAACAACTGACGTCGGTAAAAAACCAAGGTAAATGGTGTTTTTTACCTCAATTTCGAACCGCAGTAAAATAACACTTTTTACTCTGCTACTATATACCTCACTTCTTTCAGGAAAAAAATTGAGGTAAAAACCCCTTCAAAATCGAGGCAAAAAGTGTTATTTCTTATAATGTTTAACAAGAGTATATGGAGCATGGTTATTCAATAAGTGGGGAATTGACCTGGTTGGACCCTTTCCAAAGGGTGCTGACAATGCAAAATTCCTAATTGTGGCAATCGACAAATTCACGAAATGGGTAGAAGCAAAGCCATTAAGAAGAGCTACAACAGAAGTAACAAGAAAACTTGTTTTGTAAAACATAGTTTGTAGCGTTGGGGTGCCACAAACTATTGTCACAGACAATGACACACAGTTTACAAGTGGAACCATTACTGAATGGTGCTCGAAGTTAGGGATTGCACAAAAGTTCATGTCGGTAGCCCACCCTCAAGCAAATGGTCGGGTGGAATTAACCAACAGAACCATAGCCCAAGGTATCCAAAAAGATTGGAAGGAAAGGGAACTGGGTGGGTGGACGAGATACCCAACACCTTATGGTCATACAGAACAACTATTTGACAGCCAATATAAGAAACACAACATAGCCTGGTCTATCATATAAGGCAGTAATACCAGTAGAGATTGGAAATTCAAGTCTTCGAGTACAAGAATACAAGGATGCCAACAATCTCAAAATGATGAGGTTGGATTTGGACAAACTTGAAGAGAAAAGACAACGGGCAGTGATCACAGAGGCGAAGTACAAAGAAAAAATGGCTAGTGTATACAATTACAAAGTCAAGGAAATGCGATTTCAAATTGGTGATTTTGTGTTGAGAAAAAATGAAGCAATTCTAGCATGAGAAAAAGGAAACTTAGGCTCAAGGTGAGAAGGCCCGTACAAAATATCGAAGGCGCACCGATCCAACCACTATGAGTTAGAAAGATTAGATGGCAGTAGCATCCCCAATATTTGGCATGTGATTAACCTCAGAAAGTTGTATGTGTAGATTTAAGGTGGAGGATATGATAAACCCAATTGTATAGAAGCTATGTGATGATTATTGGTGATGTTCGCATCCTTGTTTTATTTTGAAGGCGATATTATCACAGCCGTGCATTATAAATATAAAAAATCATCTTTGGAGGAAGCATAATTTTCTTGTATATATTTACATAATACCCAACTATGACACATCACAAACCAAATATCAAATCTTCTAGTCTCAAAACAACTAAGTTTAATCAATCACGACGCAACATGCTACATCCTTTTGATTTTGCAAGCTATAGATCTTGCAACGTCGCAATCTTACTTTTGCAAGCTATAGATCTTGCACAAAGGAAGACATGTCTACAAAAATAGCGATGTAAGCAAGCAATAAATCTTGCAGTTCGCACAATACAAGCTCTCAAGTTTGCAAGCTATAGTTCTTGCAACTTCGTAAACTTAACTAGGCAAGCTATAGATCTTGGATAAGGCAGACATGCCTACAAAAAAGATGAAAAAAAGCAAGCAATAGACCTTGCAAGTTTCCACAATATGAAATCTTAATTTTGCAAGCCATAGATATTGGAAAAAAGGCAAACATGCCAGCAGTATCAGCGATGGAAGCAAATAATGAACTATACAGCCTTACCTGGTGAAAGTTAACAATTTAAGCATGAAAGCAATAGACCTCTGAGGTCTATAGGGCCAAAGGGAATGGTATCATACCTCTTTGAGCTCGTCAAAGGGAATACTTTAGCAGTTATAGGTCTATAGGGCCAAATTCCTCGCGGTCAAGCTGCACACACTCATCACATCAACAATATCTTGATAACTCTTATTTGTAGCTATCAAATTTGCACTTCATCTTCTAGTTGGCGAATATAAGACCTAACAGGTTCAGATAAATTAATCCTCTGCCCACCGATATTCATCGATAGGTCCCCACGACAAGTATTTAAGTGCCCACAACAATTGTTAACGGTCTCTTTACTGTTCCTGAGTGCGAAATTTGGTGCGATTTCACACAGTCCTCATTCTTCCTCTTCACCTCCATTTCTTTCTGCAACTGAGCTCACCATTTTCACTGACTAGCCTGACCCAAATTCATCACCTGTGAGATAGTCACACCGGTGGACGATCATGGCGTCCCCGACGCCTCCTCCGCCTCCGGATACTATCCCAAAGCCTCCGGTCGCTCGAAGCTTTGCCCAAGCTCTCAATACAAAACAATCCCCTCTTCTCTCGTCCCTTCCGGATACCCCAAACTTACACCCGACAACAGAATATAAGGGCAAGATAGCATTCATACTCCCTCCCGAAGAAGGAGAAATCCTAGCCTCACATTACCAGAACGCCCTCGTCGGAAAGTTTAGCAGAGGGAAACCGCAGATGGAATCACTACTCCAGTCCTTCAAATCAATAGGTTTTAAATCTAAATTTCAAATTGGTTCTATTGATTATCGTCATGTGTTGATTCGATTTCAGGAAAATGAAGACTACCAAAGGTGTTGGATGAAGGGACAGTGGTCAATCCAAGGCTACACAATGAAGATGCAAAAATGGACACCAGATTTCTCCCCATCAGTGGAATCCTCGATAGTACCTGTTTGGGTAACATTTCACAAACTACCACTCCATTTCTATAATAACTCTGCTATAATTGGAATAAGTAGTCAGGTAGGAAGGTTTCTTAAGATGGATGCAGCAACAATGGCTTTAACAAGACCTTCAGCTATTAAAGTTTGTGTAGAAATAGATTTGTTGGCTCAGCTCCCAAAATCAATCATGGTAGGGATAGGAAACAAGGTAGCTGAATATCCTATAGAATATGAGGATTTGCCAACATATTGCACTCACTGCAAAATAATTGGACATAGTAACACAAGCTGTAACTTCCTGCACCCTAATCTGAGGAAAACTGCAAATAAGAAGTTAGAAAATGTTGCCACAATTAAGCAGAGAACTGGCCCTCACCCAACAGAGGAAGCTAACTTGGGAGGGACATCAGCTCTAACAGTTTCCCAAAAGGAAAAGGATGTACAAAATCAAACAATAAACTCAGGAATCATAACTGATAGCAATATAAATTTCTTTAAGGTAAGCCATGGAAAACGTAATGCTCCATTTTACTCACTAGATGACATATCCAAGCCAATAACCACTTCCATTTGGAGAAAAAAGACCCATTCCCCTACCCACTCCCCCACAAAGGGAAAGGAAACAAAAATTAGTACAGTTTCAATTTCTAATGCTTTTCAATCATTGGAAGAATGTGAGGATGAACAGGTAGAGAACGAAGGGGAGATTGTAGAGATCTTCCATGAAACAGTTGAGTCACAGGAAGTTACTCTACCATTTGATATTAATACTAACCAAAATGTTTCCTCTGTGTTACTTAAAGAACAAGTACATATGGAGGTAGAAGAGCAAGTTCATAAACATTCAGCAATGGAGAGCTCCAGGACAGAGGATGAACTGAATGAGAAAACATCAGACTGCCCTGAAACGGTAAGTTTGGAGAATGAAAATGAGCAGCCACAGGTTCAGGTAAGACCTTCAGAGCAGAATCTTACATCTGTGATCACTAATAACAATAGTAAGTCAGGAGAAAAAGGTAAAAACTCTGCTAAGACCAGTAGAAATCTCAGATCCACACAAAAAGCCAACCCCAAAATTTTTAAATGATAACACACACCATAATTGGGAAGGTGTTAGTTTGGAATGTAAGGGGAGTTGGTACTTCAGTAGAGAGACTTAAGTTTTTGAAACAAAAACATAAGTTAGACATAATGTGTCTAATTGAACCATGGCAAGAAAATCATAAGATCACAAAGTTTAAATATGACATAGGATATCAGAATGCTTACCCTGCTCAGAGATCTAAAATCTGGTTATTTTGGAACCAGTCTTATAGTATCTCAGTTTTAAGTGAGACAGATCAGTATGTACAAGTTAATATAATTGATTCATCATCTTCTTTGAGCTGGAATTGTGTATTTATTTATGCAAGTGTACATAGATCTCTCAGGGAATCCTTATGGCAGGACCTAAAAGCAACCAATATTTCTCATTCTATTTTCATTGGTGATTTTAACACAGTTGCCTCAGTATCAGAATATAGAGGAAGGAAGTCAACCCCTAAAAAAAGCATGAAACAATTTAATAATCTTCTAAGAGATCTGGATTTGCATGATATTCCCACAGTAGGTAACTCCTTTACATGGTGCAATAACAGGTTTAAGGAAAGAGGTAAAGAGTTAATATTCCAAAGGCTAGATAGGGGGCTTTGCTCATTAGACTGGTTCGATATCTTTCCTAACAGCTCTATACAGGTTTTAAATAGACTCTCATCAGATCATGCTCCTCTTTTATTATCTATACAATCATCTGAGGAACAAGCCCCTAGACCATTTAGATTTCAGGAGATGTGGATAAGTAGACAGGATTTTATTAATCTAGTGAAATCGAATTGGAACCTGGACACCCCTTACAGAGGAATGTTTAGGATGGTTTACAAATTAAAAAGGCTTAAAAAAGAAATAAAGCAGTGGAATATTACACACTTTGGCAATGTAGATCAGAATCTGATGCAATATGAGAATAAGGTTAATGATTTGGAAATTTCTTTTCAACAAACACCAACTGAATCCATTCTGACAGACCTGAATAACACAAAACAGTTGCTGATGAGGGCTCAAAAGGAGAAAGTAATCTACCTTAGGCAAAAGGCTAGACTGAATTGGTTTAAATATGGTGATGCCAACACTAGTTATTTTCATCACTCAATCAGGGAAAGAAGAACAAAAGTTAGAATCAGTAAAATTAGAGATGAAAATGGAATTTGGATAACTGATCCAACAAAGATAAAAGAGGAAGCAGTGGGATTTTATAGAGCTTTATTTAATGAAGAAGTTCCACAGAAACAAGGAACTTATATGAATCATTTTCTTGCTGAAATACCTGGAATAATTAATGAACAAGATAATGATAAACTGTTATCTCCCTTTCTAATCCATGAGCTAAAGTTTGCAGTCTTTGATCTCAATAAACACAGCTCACCTGGTCCTGATGGATACCCTGGTTTTTTCTATACAACTTTTTGGGACTGTGTTCAAACAGATTTACTTGAGGCTGCTAATGATTTTCTCTTGCATGGTAAAATTCCTAATGCTATTTCCAGTACATGGCTAGCTTTAATCCCTAAAAGAACAGTTCCTGTCACATTCTCAGATTTCAGACCTATAAGCCTTTCAAATTTTGTGAATAAGGTTTTTTCCAAGATGATGATGGAAAGGATTAAGCCTTTCATGTCTCAACTAATATCTATTGAGCAAAGTGCTTTCATGAAAGGGAGGGATATCACAGATAATATAATATTGATGCAAGAAATGACCAGAATGTTAAAAAGGAAATCAAGGAATCAGAACCTAATCATCAAATTAGATATGCAGAAAGCTTTTGATAGGGTATCTTGGTCTTTTCTTAATTCAATTCTCCTTAAATTTGGTTTCCATGGAGTTTTTTGTGAACCGGATACTGCAGAATATAGCCTCAGCCCATTTTTCAGTGATTATTAATGGTGTAGCCTCAGGATACTTTGCATCTAATAGAGGAATAAAACAGGGAGATCCCCTCTCTCCATTTTTGTATAACATATTATCCGAGGCCTTTTCCAGAGGAATTAAAAAACTGTTCAAAATTGGCTTTCTGGAAAATTTTGATTTACCCAACAGATGCCCACAGATAACTCACCTAATGTATGCAGATGATACAGCTGTATTTCTCAGTGGAAAAAAGAAAAACCTTAACAGATTTAAAAGATTTCTAAATGCATATGAGCAAACAACAGGTCAGAAAGTTAATTTCTCTAAATCCAACTTCTATGTTGATCATGCCACCCCAGCAGATAGAATTCAGATCATAAGAAGATCTTTAGGAATGACAATGGGAGAGTTTCCTTTTACATACCTAGGTATTCCCATATTCACAGGAAGGAACACTCAGAGATATTACTATCCTATACTGGAGAGACTAGAAAAAAGCATCAAAAACTGGAAAAATAGGTGGCTTAGCACTGGAGGGAAGATCATTTTAATAAACCACTGCTTGCTTTCAATCCCAACCCACTTGTTTGCTGTACTAAAACCTCCAAAGGTAATTTTGAGGAAGATGGAAAGGATGGCATCAGGTTTGTTCTGGGGTGCAACTGAAAGTTCAGAGTCTAGGAAAAAATGGAGAGCTTGGAGTAAAATGAGTTTGCCTATACAAGAGAATGGGATAGGTTTTAGAGACCTCCAAGCAACAGTGGATTCATTCTCCTGCAAGTTATGGTGGAAACTCCAAATGAACACCACTCAATGGTCTCACCATCTGTGGTCCATTCCTGACTCCTACAAGACATCTCAGGTATGGAAAAGAATTTGTTCCATTACTGAAAAAACAAACAGTTTGACAAGAGTAATTCATGGAAAAGGGGGTTGCTCCTTTTGGAATGCAAATTGGTCTGGTGAAGGTGCTTTATTTTATAAATGGCCTGTGGATGTGGAACTTCCCTTCCCTGATATCACCTTAAGCACCTTCATCCAGAACAAAGACTCTAATATGATTTCCCTGGAGCCACATTTGGCTACCAATATAGCCTTAATACTGCAGGAGGTAGCAATCAAGAATTCTCATGAGGATAGACTGATCTGGGAGCCTTCTAAGGATGGGAACTTTTCAGTCAGCTCAGCTTACAACATACTGAGGCAGAGGGGTACAAGCATCAGAAGTTTACATAAGGTATGGTCAAATTTCATTCCAGTTAAAATGTCTATCTTAATGTGGAGAGCTTTGAATGGAATATTGCCTTTTGATAATGTTCTATGTAAGCTTGGCTTCTCACTTGCTTCTAAATGCCCCCTTTGCTTTAACCACTCGGATTCAATCAACCATTTTTTTAACTCTTGTCCCCAGACAACTGCAGTGTGGAATAAAGTTAACTGCATTCTGAATTTACATCCACCTGCATTTAGGAGCTTCTGTCATTTGGTTGATCATTACCTCTCCATTCAGATAGGGACTAACAGTCTGCATAATGTATACATAGCTGCTCTTATTACAACAACATGGTCTCTTTGGACACACAGAAATAAACTACTTTTTGAAAACCAGGCCTTTTCAGTAGAAGCATGTTTTCAGAACATAAAGGACCTGCTGCTTATAATTTTTACTGCTCATCCCTTCAAAGGGAACCCTGATAAACACAAGAAGCTAATCCAGGCAGGAATCATTCCTAGCATAACTCTAAAAAGTAATAAAGGAATCTCAATCTCAGCAGTTAAATGGGAAAAACCAAAAAATGGTCTTAAGTTGAACATTGATGCTTCATGGATAAAGGGGGGTGATTCTTCTTGTGCTGTAATAATAAGAGACTGGAGGGGAGATGTGAAACTAATGAGAGTTAAAATCTTTAAATCAGAATCCCCTCTCCATGCAGAACTGGAAGGAATTTTATTTGCATATCAAATCTACTTAGAAAAGGAAATTAGAGGAAGTGTATTAGAGTCAGATTGTCAGCAAGCAATAAGAGCTATACATGATCCTTACTCTGCCTCATGGAGACTTTTCTCTCTTCACTATCATCTGCATGAGATGCACACAGAAAACCAAATCCAATATGTCTCTAGGGAAGCAAACACAGTGGCTGATTTTTTGGCCAAATATGCTAGAGAGAATTTTTTAACCTGTGATCTAGATGCAAGCAACACTCCACCTTTTCTTAAAGGTCTGATTTGGCTAGATAAAAATGGTGTTCATGGTGTCAGAACAGGAACAGCAAGTGGAACATAATCTATGCAAAATATGTTATATTCAGCACATGTTGAACACAGGGCCAGATACTGCTTCCTTCTTGTTTGTTTCATTGCAGATTAAAGTACGAGGAGGATATCCAGCGCATGACCATAGGAAGAATGGCAAAAGGCAAGAATTCATCATGAACATTACTAGCAAATGGCAGGACTTCACTCAGAGTTTGGCTAAAGTTTTAGGAAGAGTATGGACAGCATGCTCAGCAAGAGTATGGACATCAAAGATTTAAAGTTGCTACTGTATAGCTTTGGTAAAGCTTCCAAGAAGATTTAGAGGATAGGCTTTTGGGTTCGGTTTAGGTCGTCTCTGACTGAATTGTGTCTCTTCGGATTCACTAACAAGTTCGAGCGTCATTTACCAAGCCATTAGTATTTTGTAATCCTCTAGGTCCAGTTTTACTTATGGTTTATTCTTAACTATTTTGGAGGCAACATGGTGTTGCTTCAAGAGCTATATGCTCTCTTTTTGTAAACAAACTAAGCTTCGGCTTCTTTATTACAGGTTTGGGAAGCCTAATATAACTCTCCTCCATCTTTGGATGGTTTTCTTTAAAAAAAAAAAAAAAAAGGTCCCCACGACAAGTAAAACCATGAGATGCTGACAAAGGGCCTGGAGCTTATCTCTGTAATCCACGCAAGCTTGCTCAAGATGATGCACACATGAGTCAAGACGATTAAGCTTTGCACAAAGCTCATCATTCTCAATACGAAGCTGAGTATTTATGGAACGAAAAAAATGATCACATCAAATCTACTTTGCCACCCACCTGAAGAAGAAAAAAATGATCACACTCATTCTATTTTTATTTCAATTGCTCCAATAAATCATAATTACAAGAAAACTGCTTATCAATAATCAAGTTATATTGACGAGCTTTGCTAGCCTTGCTCGCTGCGAAATTCTTGGCCTCCTCTTACTGGCGAAACATTTTAACCATGCTCAATTGTTGGGTAGAATCTTGAGTATCCTTTAAATATTATTCCATATAACTTCAAGGTCATTGATACTAAGTAACATATGCTTTAGGTGAATACCCAAACATAGCGGCAATTAATAAACAGAGATGGGAAGATTGAGCGAACGCATGTACACGCCTACAGATTCAATGTCGACTAAACTACGAGCTATAGCGTTGTCCAACAATGCAAAATTATAACCCTCTGCTACAAACTGGTTACAAGGACATTCCGAAGAAGGATAAGGGGATGATGAGAAAGTAGTAATTTTCCACCCACTATATAATGGAGGGGGTTCTGAATTCGAGAAGCGATTAGTAGAAACAAGCTCAACATATTCCTTTGATAAAGACTGGATAGCTTCGATCAACCTAATAGGGAAAGGTGAATGAGGAGAGAAAAGCCCAGGGAAATTAGGAAAACAAACATTAGATCCCAAATAGTCAAGACTTTTAAAAAATTATGTTCAACCAAAATATCATAGCCCTGCATATTAATAAATACGATGAGAATTGTCAAAATTGGAAAGGCGATTAAAAATTAATATCCATGATAGTACAAACATACTCCATAATATTTTTATGAATTAAAAATAAAGTCTCAGAATCCGTAGCACTAGGATTTACTAACATAAGGAGGGGAGACAAACGAAGGCTGGACAATAACACCATAACCCTCCTTGCTTGCATGCTGGGCGTAGCCTTCAATGTTCAACTTGACCACGGGTTTTGCATCGACATCATGATTAGAATGAGGCTCAGAAATACAAAGCTGAGAGGCACAAGAACTAAAGGGAAGACCCTTAAAATAATCAACTGAACATTTTTTCAATTCAGCCGCAGAAGGCAAACAAGGAAGACTAGAGAGGTGGGATAGCAAGGCATAAGGATGACCACCATCAGAAATGCTACTAACGAACCCTTTGTTAAGTATAGCCTTCTATTTCTCTAACACTTTCTCAGACTTGGCCAGTTTAGGCAGTTTCTGAGCCTTCACACTAGGGTTCAGTCTTTGCAGTTTGAACAGAGCCTTGCAGTACCCATCGTTGCAAATGGAGGTTGAAGATTCTTCAAATAAATAATAAAAATACTTTGTCTTCACAAGCTGATCAACAAGCACCAGAGGATACCCAGGTGAAACAGGTACAGTAGTCTGCATCTCCTCAATCTTGGAACGCAACTTATCGGTTTCTTTCTCAACGGCCAAGGCACGCTCTTCAGCAGAGCGTGCACACTTTTCAACAGCTTCAAGAGAGAGATTCAGAGTAGCACACTTTGCTTCGGTAGCCTACCATTTTTCTAGGATCGGGCAGTCTCTCTTAGCGAACTCGGCAACTCTTTCACTGATGAGCTGAAAACTCTCACCAACCTTATTTTCAAAATACGTAAATAAGTATAATAGTTAGACATCGAAATAAAGAAGTGCCAAATTGAATCACAATACCACCCTAAAGAACATACCACCGCCATTTTCTCATGGAGTGACTGTGAAAACCCCTACCGAAATGGAATTAGAGTACATGTAATAATTAAATTTGATCCAATATTCCAATCTTTCCTTTAAGTTTTTCCGAAAAATATATATATGTATATAATATATATATATATTTAATAATGATAATAATAATAATGATGATTAAATAAATAAATAAGTAAGAGAAATTACCAAAGAGCAAATATACATAATTATACACACACACACATATATATATTGTATGACAATAGTAATAATATAAGCAAATGAACAAATAAAAGAAAGAAATTACCATGCAAGGAAAAGCTGGCAGCGGATGTGAAAGAAATTATCCGAAGTAATTTTTGGGCAAGTGGTATTACTGGGAAGGAATGAACGGCGGACGTAAGGAGTATGCTTGAGGTTACAGGATAAAATTTTAGGGTGAGTAGGTGTCAGAACCTATGTTTTATCCAATATAAATACCAATGAATTCCTTCTCAAAATCACAGCCTTAAGAAAAAAAAAATCTTACCAAAGAACAGTGGTTAAGCAGTGAAGCAGAAGCGGCGGTTGTCAAGCCAAGTTTAACTAAGGTGAGTGTTGTATCGCCCTAGCACAAATTTAGTAAAATCTGAGTTTATGTTCACACACACACACACACACACACATATATATATATACACACACATATATATAATGCCATCAGAACTTTACTCGCTCAAGCTAAACTCTCCACCTCTCGAACCCCTGCTGCTCTCCACCTCTCAAACCACTGCTACAACTCCACCTCTCGAACCCCTACCAAAATACTACCTCTCGAACCCCTGCCAAAATAATGCCTCTCGAACCCTTGCCATAATACTACCCTCGAACCCCTGCTAAAACTCTTCCTCTCGAACCCCTGCCACAACTCTACCACTCGAACCCCTGCCAAAACTCTACCTCTCGAACCTACTGAATATCCCACCTCTCGAACTCCTACTGAAGCCTTTACCCCTCGAACTAATTCCCTGAAACCTTTACCCCTCGAATATGCACCCCTCGAACCTTACCCCTCGAATATATACTTCTGAAACCTTTTTTCTCGAACTTATCCCTCGAACTAGTACCACTGAAACCTTTACCTCTCGAACCTCACCTCTCGAACCTTACCCCTCGAACTAGTATCACTGAAACCTTTACCTTTCGAACCTTACCCCTCGAATTAGTATCACTGAAACCTTTACCTCTCGAACCTTACCCCTCGAACTAGTACCACTGAAACATTTACCTCTCGAACCTTACCCCTCGAACTAGTATCACTGAAACCTTTACCTCTCGAACCTTACCCCTCGAACTAGTACCACTGAAACCTTTACCTCTAAAACTGTGTCCCTCGAACTAGTATCACCGAAACCTTTACCTCTCGAGCTCGAACCTTACCCCCTCGAACTAGTACTACTAAAACCTTAACTCTCGAACCTCACCATCTGAACTCGTACCATTAGAATCTCTCCAACTGAACCTCACCACTCAACTGATACCATTTACCACTCGAACCAGTACCACCTGATACCCATACCACTAGAACCTTCTCCACTTGAGTTCTTTGCTCGAACCTCCTACCCAACTACTCGAACTGTAAGTACTCGAACCCCTGTACTCAAACCCCTAATGCTCGAACCTTTTTACTCGATACTCTAGCCATGAGAGAGAGATATGATGGTTACACTCAAATGATGGCATTTTTAGACTGTTGAATTAAGTGTGTATTTTATCATGCTGTACTAGATTATCATGAAACTGAACTCCTGAATTGCTCTGATATTTTCTGTGAATGACCGGCTTATACTTTATCTTGCCGTGTTAAAATTGAATCATATACTGGTCTGATGACCGGCTTGTACTTTATCTTGCCGTGCCAAACTTGAATTACCTGCTACCTGATTACCTGTCTGTGAATTTCAGGGGCCCCGACCTAATTGTAGTTTGGTCGAAATCAGCGGGGAACGGTACTGACCGGACCGTCTGATTAGACCGGCTACACGTGGATTTTTGTATGCTAGCATAACCACCTGACTGATATGAGCTCGTAACTGAACACTGGCGTGAATGGGAAAGTGAATTCTGAACTGATAGCATTTGGGCATCACTGACTGGGTTATGTCATGTATGTTAGTCACAGTTGCCATATAGGCACCTGGCAGCATCTTGGTATTAACCACCCGTATCCTTTTACTATGTGCTAGGACATACATGGCTAGTTGTTAATTGTTAATTGTTATTCTGTGATCACTAAAACTCAACTGGGTAAATACCGGCGATGGAACCTCACTAAGCAAGGAGCTTACCCTAGTTAAACAACCCTTTTTCAGGTGAAGAAGAACGATAAGGGAAAAGTGCGTGATGTCTTTAATTCTTTGAGAAAGATCCTGGCTACTTGAATTTTAATGTGAACTTTGATGTTGTAACATTTAAGAGAAACTTTTATTTGACATTTGTAATAAATACTTTTCACTGTAATAGTAAAGTAGGTTTTTACATTACTTAAAATGCTTCCGCATAAACTTTAATTGCTCGTTAATATCGGCCCTTTTGGTAGCACGCTCAAGCCTGACCCAATACTTACGTTGGAGTTTGGGGGTGTTACAGTGACAACTTAGAGAGGGTGGCTAATAAGACGTCAAATGCATGTATTTTCTGAAGCATTTAACAACTCTTTTGTCATATTTTGTTGGAAGTTTACTAAATTTAAGTAGGTTTACATCATAAGGGATTTAGATGACAGTTTTTGGTTTTCATTTCTAAATCCTTCATTTTATAACCTATTTATATTCTAATGGATTTTTGGTCCTTACGAGCGTCTAGATTCCTTTTTGTAAGCTAAATTTGTAGATTGCTTGTAAGCACTTTGGATTGGTTTAGTAAGGGCCATTTGCAAGGATGGTATAGTAGAAGAGAGTCCAAACTTGAAGACTAAGGCTAGCAGACCAACGCAATGACCGGCTGCTCGACCGACCAGGTGAAGAAGACTAGGCGCACGGCCAGCACCCTTAGTTGCGTTCCCTCACGCATGAGAATTGGTCATGGTGCAAGTTCCAAGCACTATTTCGTGCAGCCAGCATGAGGCAGCGTGCCCACACGCAGTCACTTGATCAGAAGATTGGGCGCGCAGACAGTTCCTTTAGCCGTGCGCCCGCGTGCTAGAGGCAAGGTGCAAAGACACTGCTCAGGATTCCACCGCGTGGCCCGCTTGCCCCAACGCTCCCATCCCATGCATCATCTTCATGACAGTATCTGGTAGCCTTGCTTTAGCCTCGTACGCATGCGTACATGCTGTAGTTTTGACCCTCTTTTGACCATTTTGTACTATAAATGCTCCAAACCTTATATCCTTCTTCCTCATTCATTTCTACCTGAAACCACTCTCCCAAAACTCTATGTTTATCATGGATTCTTGCTATTTTTTATGGGTTTTCGTAATCTAGGCTAAATATACTTTTGGGAGAAATTGGTAAGCATTTCTAGTATGAATTTGTGAGATTTGGTTTATCCTATTTTGAGTTTTGATTATCAAGTATGTTTTATACTTTCTTGTGAGATTAATGCATGATTTAGACTAGGATGATCAACTAGTTGATGATTGTGGGTTGATTACTTGCTAGGTTTTTGGTAAAACCCGAAAGACATTGACTTTTTGTCAATGTGATTGTTGTTGGTCAATGCTAGGTTATAATAATGAGTGAAAACTAATTATGATTGTTGATTGATGAAATTTCTTAGACTTAGGATAATTTGAATGGGTTTGATTAACTATCAACGCGGTTCACTAATAATGATTAGCATAAAGGTCGATCCTCGTCATCGTTATTAATAAATATACTTGTGCTATCTATGTGTTTCTCACTTGTAGGACATTGTGGTAGTTGTGTTGGGTGTCCATGTGTATTTCTATCCTTGGGTAAGTCTATGACGTCGATCATCTAGAGTAACCAAAGGATAAGGGTTATTGTGTGGCACCGATCGCCCACTCTAACTATAACCGAGGAGAGGTGAGAAATATCAACACTCAATGGGTGTTGATAAGTTCTCCACAATATGTGGTTAATGCATAAAAATAGGATAATTAATTAATGATCAAAGGATGACTAGAAATGTAAACCAATTGTGCCCAATACTCGTTATCATATTAATTATATCTTTCATGTTAGTGTGATCGTAGTTGAATTGTTTTTTCTAATTGTTGGTTAATTTAGTTGTTAAAATAGTTGTAGTGTTTTCCAAAACCAAACACCCCCCAACTTTGTTATTGCACACGTAGAGTGACATCTTTATGTGCTTTTCAACTACATTTAACACTCGATAAAAACCCCCCCTTTTCCTTGTGGACGATCCCATCTCAACACTAGAAACTATTTAGTAGTTACCCGTAATTTAGGAATATAAATACTATCTTTTAGAGGCACAGTGACGGCCTCCCAAATTTTGGCACCACTCCCGGGGAAAAGGTGTATTTTATTAAAGTGTAAGTGTAGTTCTTTGTTGGTTTTTTTGTTTTTGCTTGTTTGTTGTTGGCCTTTGATTGCTTTTGTGATAATTATTTGGGATAAGGTTGTATTGATCTAGTTCTTGGTTTATGGTCGAGACTCGTACCAATAGATAAGAACTCTTGTACTATGACCCCGGTCTCTTAGGAAAACTCCAGAGAGCAAGGAGATTAGCTCATTTTGATAACCAAGCTACCCAAGCATCACCTGAGGTAGTCACACCAACTATGGCGGAGGATAATAGAACCTTGAGGGAACTCATGGCTCATAATCTAGAGAGCCAACTCCTTTGCATCACATTCTCCCATCTTTCGAAAAATGTCACTTGAGAGTTTAGGTCCGGGATGATCCATTATCTACCATTTTTCCATGGGGTGAGCGGAAAGGATGCAAATAAGCATTTGTCCGAGTTCGACTATGTGAGCATGGGCATGAAGCCATCCATAATTTTGGAGGACAATTTCAATCTAAGGGAGTTTCCTTTCTCATTGAAGGATGCAGCCAGAGATTGGTTGTACTACCTCCCACCAAGAAGTATAGCATCATTGAAGGAGATGAAGAGCAAGTTCTTGGATAAGTTCTTTCCAGCATCCAAGTCGGCGGGGCTAAAGAAAGAGCTAAGAAACATCTCTCAATATTAGGGTGAATCTCTATACGAATATTGAGAGAGGTTTAAGAGATTGCTAGCGAGTTTCCCCTACCACCCATACAAGGAAAGGGGGTCTTGTGTACTATTTCTTGGATGGTTTGTCCGTTAATGATATGAGGATATTCAATGCCACTTGTAATGGGTCGATTGCCAACAAGATCCCGAAAGATGCCATGGCTTGTTTGAAGACATGGCTAATGGAACAAGACAACTTGGGGTGAGAAAGGGCAATGGTGCAAGAGGTTTCACATCCAGAAAACCCCCCAGGCTTGAGGAGCAAGTTCAAGCTTTAGCTTCCATGATGAAGGGGGGGATGCATCAAGCCAATGTTTGTGGGGGTTTTTTCATTGGATCACCACACCAATGTATGCCCCCAACTCCAAGATAAAGGGTTTGAAGAAGTAAAGGCAATAGGATACCAAGGTGGACAAGGGTAAGGTGGACAAGGTTTCCAAAGAGGACAAGCTTATGAGAAGAAATATGATCCATACTTCTAAAATTATAATCCCGGGTAGAGAGACCATCCAAACTTTCGATGAAAAGATGAGCAAGCTGGGTAATCGAATCCTCAAGGTGGTTTTCAAGGTAACCAAGGTGGGTTTTAACAAAATCATCAAGGGGTACAAGCTCATTACCAAGGAAATCAAGGGTATAATCGGGCACTACAACAATGCTACCCGAAGGATGAGGGCTCATCTAACCCCCAAGAAGGGAGATCAAGGTTGGAAAATAAGGAGCTTATACATGCCATAACCACCATGGTAAAAAATTTGGAAGACCGCACCTCTGCTAGATTTAAGAACTTGGAAACTCAAGTTTTCCAAATCTCATCTTCCGTTGCCCGATTGGAGGCTAGGGATTCCAGAAAACTTCCCTCACAACTAGAATTGAACCCAAGGCAAAATGTAAGCTCAATCACCTTAAGGAGTGGGGAAGAAACCAAGGAGCTAGGAAAAGTTGTTAAGGATGGGAAAGAAGTCAAGGTGGAGATTGTGGTGAAAGACCAAGAGGTCAAGGAGGTGATCACTTCATCACTGAACAAGAAAGAAATTGAAAAAAAAAATCCTTCCACCACCACTTTTTCCGGTGGCTTTACGGGACAAGAATTGCAAGGATAAGAACAAAGCCCCTTTTCAGGTTTTCCGCAAATGTGAGGTAACATTCCCCTTTTTTATGCAATCAATCAAGTGCCTAGGTTTGCTAAATACCTTAAAGAGTTATGCACATCTAAGAGAACTAAAGAATTGAAGAATGTTGGAAAAATGAAAATTGGTGGACAAGTGTTGGCTCTTTTTTAAAAGAAACTACCTCATAAATGCAATGATCCCAACATGTTCACATCCCTTATGTCATAGGTAACAAAATTTTTGAAAGGCAATGATAGACCTAGGAGCATCTATTAATGTAATTCCCTACTCTCTATACAAGACTCTTAACTTAGGGACTTTCCATGAAACTAGGGTGATCATACAACTAGCCGACCATTTCCAAGCTATTCCAAAAGGATTAGTGCAAAATGTGTTGGTTAAAGTGGATAAACTAGTTTTCCCCACCAATTTTTATGTTCTCGATATGTCGCATGATGAGAGTGTGCCCCCTATCTTATTAGGGAGACCTTTTTTTGAAAATGATGAGAACAAAGATCGACGTGCATTATGGTACATTGACATTAGAGTTTGACGAAGAAAAAGTATGTTATGAGATCTACAAGGATAGAGATCTTCCAAAGGATAAAATGTCTTGCCATGGTGTCTCTATACTTGAAAGTTTGCATGAGCCTCACAATGAATTTGGACATTGCCACATGATTAACTTAGTTGAAGTTGATAATGGAATGAGTAAGGCATCTAAGCAAGTTTCTAGTATTTTGAACAAGGTCAATGTTGCATATGTGAATGTCTCTAGTACTAACTTGTAGCGAGTGAAGAAGGGGTTAAAGAAACATCATCTAAACCCTCTTCACTCCAAAGATTCCCCAAAACTACCCAAAAAGAGATGAGGCGCACAAGTCCATTTGGCTCCGAAGATGAGGTTAAAGGTGAGACAATGTTGGAGACCAATACATGCAGAGATAAGAATGGGTGGATTCAGATAGTGATTCCGAAGACCCGAGGAATGTATTGAATAAAGCTTGAAAAAAGAAAGTATTTTGTGCCAACAATGTTAAATAAACATGGTTTTGATCATCCAGATGGTCATTCGTGACATTCCGTCGATGTAATTGTGTTCTCCTTTTTGTTAAGAATTGTGGAGATTTGTTGTTTTAATTGGAATTCATGATTGATTTTTCTTCTTTTATTTTTTTGGAACAGTATTACGCTTGGATTGCATGATTCTTTTGCATGAAGCATTTGGTTTTGGAGAAAAAGGAGCGAGAAAAATGGGCAAGCAACCGGGGCTAGGAAAACTTCAACTCACGAACCGTATAGAAGTGTAGGGTCCACGATGCTCACACACTCCCCCCATCTCCAAAGTACGAAATTCCTTCCTTACCACCACTAAATACACCCCAAACCTGTTTACCCGCGAGCCACTTGACACACAATTCAAAACGAAAGAGGTATCTCTCTCATCCATTGCAATTTCAATGCTCTATTCGATTTGTTGTGCATGACAGTTATTGTTATTGGACCTTTATGATAGAAATTGTGGGGAGAGTATATTGTGGTTGTGGTAGTTTTGCCTATTAGATCTTATAGTTGTGCTACTAAGCGTGTTTATAGTGTTTGTTACTCAACATGAATATTCTCTAATTTTCTATCCTTGGCATATACTCTTTAATGTTTATTTGCATTGAGGACAATGCAACATTTAAGTGCGGGCATGGGAATAAGATGATACTTATGATTAGTTGTTAGTTTTGCTGTAGCAAGTAGCTCTTTTGAAAGCATTTCTAATGAAAAAAATTTAAAAGAGAATAGAAAACACCCTGCTAAGTTGAAAACCCAAGAGGGCAAGTTAGGCAAAATTGAGGGCCTAGATAGGTTAAAAATCCAAAATGGCAACATATATTTAATGCTTGGTTCATCTATGAATAGCATTTAAATGAACCAAAAGAGAAAAGAGGAAAAAGGGAATAAATTTGGAAAAATTACTAAAGGATGTCCACTTTCCATTTGTTACCATTTGTTTTAGTTTTTGTGTTGTTATTGCTGTTTCTTAGATGTCTGAGAATGTTTGCCCACTATTGCTGCAATCGAGAAGGAAAAAAATCTGTAAATTTTGTTATTTTGCAGATGTGACGTTTTAACTACTGTTGTTGATGTTTCAGGTTTTATGTTTTATCTTTCATGTTCAGGTTTTAAGTACTGTTTAGTTGTGTTGGTGTGATAATTTAATATCAGTATTTGATGCTTGTAGTGTTTTAAGTGTGCAATTGATGTTCAGTATTGTAGCTTTGATTGTGTGCTAATTTTTGTGTTGTTGCTGTTTCTTAGATGTGTAAAAGATGTTTGCCCACTGTTGGTGCAATTGAGAAGGAAAGAGGATCTGTAAATTTTGTTATTTTGCAGATATGACTTTTTAAATACTGTTGTTGATGTTTTAGGTTTTATGTTTGATCTTTCATGTTTAGGTTTTAACTATTGTTATATGTGTTGGTGTGATGATTTAATTTTAGTATTTGATGCTTGTAGTGTTTTAAGTGTGCAATTGATGTTCAAATTTTTTTTTATATTGTGTGTGTGATATCTTAGGGGTTTGTTACATTTGTGCTAATTATTAAGATGTTGTTGCTATTTCTTAGATTTCCAAGAGTACTTGGCACTGTTGCTGCATTCGTTAATGAAGTAGGAACTGTAAGTTTTATTTTTTTAGCTGTGATATTTTAGATACTGTTGTTGATATTTTAGGTTCTATCTTTGAGCTTTCATGTTTAAGCTCTAAGTATTGTTATGTGTGTTGGTGTAATGTTTTTAATTCAAGTGTTGATGCTTGTGGTGTTTTCATATTTAAGTATGCAACTGATTTTTAGTTTTGTTCTTTTGATATTTTAGTGTGTACTATTTGATGTTTTTAAATTTTGATATTGATGTTTTAACTACTGTATTTGATTTTTATCAATGTAGTCAGTGATGTTATATGTGCTATTATGATGTTTTAATTACATATATTGATGTTTTAATTACTGTATGTGATGTTTTATATTATTTCACAAGAATACTTTCCAAGGCGGAGCTCTATGATATCATTGATGAGATATTAAAAAATGCTATGAGGAATCATGCTCCCGAAGGTGATCCCTTGAACAGAGGACCAGAAATCGACCTTTGATCATTGCGTTGATGGAGTAGAAGAGCTATCCTCTTCGAAACTCGCAGGAGAGAAAGCAAGTTTGTGAATAAGCGAGCAACGAAGAAAAACAAGTCGGACGGAAATATAATTTGGTTGTTTGGGATGTATTTTTCTACATTGATTTTTCAGTTATGATGGTTGATTGTTAGTGTTAGTGTTGAGGCGCTTGATTTCTATTAATATTTTACCTTGATTTGAAATTTTTCGGTTTGTAGGTTAGCGAATTTTTAGGGCATTTGAACCCTTCTGTAATGAATGGTGTTTGATGGTTCGATAGTTTTGGCGATTGACATTTTTACGTTTTAACGTAAAACTTCAAATTAAAGTTTGCAACTTTTATATGCTAATTTTATATGTATTTGTAGTGCCAATGATGATTCAAAGAATTCCTTCCATTTTGAGTTGTCAGTGTATGATGTTTATGTCTTCTTCATCTGTAATATACGTAAAGTGGTACGTATCATTCTACATCTGTAAATTATCATATAAAAAAATAATAAGATCAGTGGATAGAAGTGGAACGTCAAAATAGTTTTTTCAAATGCTAGAGCAGTGGAATGTATATTTTCATCTTATTTTAATAAGATGTTTTACAATGTTAGTTTGATATTTTCATTTTCTAATTTGATGTTTATTAATTTTTATATGATTTTTAATTATTTTAATTTGACGTGCATTTTAATATAATTCTAGAATGAAGAATTTGATATTTTATTTGAATTTAAAGCTTGACTATTTGAATTTAATGTATATTATAATATTTTAAATTTGTGTTTAACTATTTTTATTTGATGTTAATTAATTTTAATATGATGTTTCAATATCTAAATCTAAATTTTTATGCACAAGAAGAAACATGGCCCATGGCCCATTCATTTTAACCCAGATCTAAAATTAAATTCAGCCCAGTCCCAACACTACCCGCCGCCTCGCCGGAAGTCGCTACAGTTGTTACAGGCAACTCGTCCCTCGCAAATCTAACAATGCCGACTCGCGACAGCACTGGTCGCGACTGCAATCAAGCCATTGCAACTCGCGATATCTTTTTTGGTCTGTGAGCTCAATTCTTTCAGAAATTTTCTGATTCGGTCGCGACTCGTGACGGCCATGTCGCGACTCGCAATGGGTGTGTCGCAACTCATGATGGCCATGTTGCGACTCGTGGAAAGCTGGTGCTGGGAGTTCATTTTTACTCCCCTGTTCGTCGCAACTCGCGACATGTTCGTCGCGAGGTTTCCCAGCACTTAGAAAGAATTTATTTTGTTTTTACCAACTTTCCAAGCTTTCTTCCCTTTCTCATTGATCTCATTCCTTCATCTCCTCCAATACAATGCACTTCACTTTGCTACAAAATCACAGAAAAACACACTGTAAAAAGAACAATACAAAATAACAAAAGCTAAACAACAAAAATCAAAATAACAGCCAAATTTATTTACGTCGTTGGCACGACAAAGCTCTGTATATTTAAGGTCGTCGGAACGGCCCTAATGTTATCCATATGGTGAAGGCTTGAACCCCTTCACCATGAGTATCCAAAAGTAGAGAGGTGAGGGTACAAAACTTTCAAGAGGAAGGTCTTGTTGAAGTGGAGATGGTTTAAAGGAAGTTGGGTGGTTAGGAGGCTTGGGATAGTCTTTTGGCTCCTCTCTTGTCCCCCTCAAAACTTCCAAAAATGGTGGAGTTGGTTCACTAGGTGGGAGAAGGGGTGATGATGCTAATGAATGTAGCACAATCACCCCTTCCTCCATTTTTTCATCCTCAACAACTAACTCCTCATCCCCTTCAAACTCAGGCTTATTCCCATGGTGACCTCATTCACCAAATCCTCGAGTTCGATTTGGGATGGTGTATATTTGGATTCACGAGCTTCCATTCAGGCCAACACTTCTAACATACTCCTCACATGCCCCTCAATAGCCTGAACACTAGAGGTGAGCCGAGTGTCCGTCTCCTCACTAGTAAAGGTGTTCAAGTTTGCTATCGTATTCATGACTTCCTCACGTGTCAAACTTGAACTTCCTTGTTGGGCTTGGTTTTGGGGTATGGTATAAGGTGATGATGGCCAGCTATTTTGCTCGTATTGTTGGCTTTCCGGCTCATTCTCATACCACCAATTCGGATTACCATTCCACTCCGAATTGTAAGAATTGTGGCATGAATACCATTCTTGGGCTTCTTGCCCTTGAAAACCAACATCTCCTACCTCTTGGTAGCACTCATTTCCCCCCTCATAGTGCTCTTCCCACACAACAAATAGCAAGACTCAGTAGGATGGTCGGAATGACACATCGTACAAAACCTTGCTTGTTGAGCCTCTCTTCTCATCATGAGTTCCCTTAAGGTGAGACGCTCTATTATATTTTTTAATTTTTTTTTCAAAAGTCCGAAATCATATTACATGGATTCTCGATAAAAATGTACCAAGAACTCAAGCAATACCTACTCCGAACAAAAACAACCACCAAGGAGTGGAAAATAAAACAACTAGCTTATATGCAACAAAATATACCCAAACACTTAAAAATAAACGCTTCTTCCCCGACAGGGCACAAAAATTTGGGAGGTTATCGCCGTACCTCTCAAAGTTAATATTTATAAGCCCTAAATGCTTACTAACTACAACTAAATAGATAGCGGAAAATTAGGGTCGTCCATGAAGAAGAGAGATTTTCCTAAGCGTTTAAACATATAATGTTGATATTATGATAGAAGTAAATAAATATATATATATATACATATAAAAGCATGTAAAAATGGGGGGGGGGTTGGTTGGTTTGTTTTTCTAAGTTATGAAAATAAAAGACAAAACTAACTAGCAAAATCAAGTAACTATTATAATCATCAAACAAACTAAGAAAAAAGGTTTTAAAACTACAAAAACAAAGCATTGGGGGCGTTTGATATCCACTTCCAAACCTAATGTAGATCATTGAACCCTTCACTTATTCTATCACATTTATTACCTATCGGGAATGCCAATAGAAGATCAACATTCATTCATTCTTAATAGTAACTTGCAAAGAAAAACAACGACCATTTGCAAACCTCATTGATGATCACCCTAGACAAACGACATCATAGGGGTATTTCATCAATAGCATTGTACAGGAAGGACCATAGATTTGATAACAACAAGCCTTCTACCAAAGACATAGCCATTTAACCAAACATAGCATTCATTAGGCAAAACCTAGAACAAACCACATTCAAGGTTCAACCTTTCATTGCATCTATAGAATAAATATGAGAACAATCCACATTAACATACTTATCTAGCAAGAATTACCACACATTATACACAAGAAGTTCTAAGTTCATGTTCTTAGATTTTCATGCAAAGGAGCTAAGGAATTCATCACTTTCCTAACACCCTAACACTTCAATCGTGCAAACACTTCCTATTCTCAAACAACCTATGACATAAATGAAGCAAAACATAGCATTAAGAACACATGAATACTAAATAACAAATTCTTCCAGATAGAGTGAAACAATCTATTCATTACTTCCACTATAATCATGCATTTACACAAGATTAACCAAGAACAATCGACATTCATTGACTTCTCTCATTTGCTACCCAAAACAAACATGACAACAAATTCAACATCATCACATTCATCTAGCAATCATCAACACATCAGCATCAGTAAGAAGCTCTAACTCATGCTCTTGGATTCCACATTAAAAGAGGGGAGAATTAGCTACTTTCTCCCAACCCTAACAAGTAATCATACAAGCAATTCATATACTCAATCTTCCAACAAAATCAATGCCATTAACAATTCACATTCAAAGCTCAATAAATGCACAATAACAAAAACACTAAATAGATAGATATGATTCTCAAGACATAGAAATGGAAGCTTCAACTAATTGCTCCCAAGATTAAACTAAGCTAGATAATTAAAAGACAAGATTAACCTACAAAAACTAAGAAAAGAAAGAAGAGAAAAACTAGAGTTTTAACCCAGACAAACGCAGGAAGAAGAAGGGTGCGAAGAGGAGAGGATAAGGTTTAGTATTTATAGTACAAAAAAGTAAGAAAGTTCCTGGTCATACGTCCGTCGCGAGTCGAGACAGGTTTGTCGCGAGTTGCGACCGAGCCCAGTTTCAGCATCTTGATTTCTTTCTTCTTTTTGTTTCAAGTCCTCCTCTTCACTTAACTTATCTTCAATTCTTCAATTCTTCAAAAGCTCAAATACAAGTCTTCAAGTCTTTAAATCTTCAAAGGTAGTCTTCAAAGTCTTCAAAGTCTTCAAAGTCTTCAAAGTCTTCAAACAAATTGCCTTGTCACACAAAATCCTCTAGAAAAGTAATAAAAAAGTAAAAGTCGCTTTTAACTCTCCTTAAAGAATTTCAATGGAAAAGGCCACATCTAGAGCACAAAAGTGTACAAAAGTGTATCATAAAAGTCCTAATATAACCGTAAAAAATGGGCACATCATGGTACAATACTAAAAAAATTGACATCCCACGACTAGCACCTACTGAGTAGAATAAACCCCAAAATCAATCTTAACATGTTTGCACCCAACAACACTAAATTCATTGCCTTTGATGCCCTAAAAATCGCTGGACAACTGCAATGGTTTGCTGGCGCAGTGATACCTTGACTAGGAGCTACCAATTGGACTTCAACCTCATTCGCACAATCCATATTTCATTACCCTTTTACGAATGTTGGGTTGGGGATGAAACATAGTGACAACACTATCTTCTCCAGACTCAACCACATCAGACACAACCCATTGCTGCATCCGTCGACATTACATTTGTAATACATTTTGCCCAAAATTTTTTCCGTTCTCTACATAAACACAGTAGTTTCATAGGAGCAGGAGCATACCTTGCAAGCGAAAGAGGCGGAAGAAGAGTAAACCTTGAGAACGAGAGAGGCGAAAGAGGCGAGGGAGAATGAAGAAATGAGGGTGGGAAGAAACAAGGGATAGGGTACTGACAGGGGGAATGAAAAAAAGGAAAAATATTTTTGGTTTTGAAATAGAGATAACCGTTTGGGAAATACACAAATATACTATATAATTGAGAAAGTGCAGATATAACCCTGCGATAATATTTAGTGCAAAAATAACCCTAACTACTTTACATAAGTGCAAATAGAACCCTGAAGACTATATTTTGGCATTGACTGACCATTTCCTACCATTGACCAACCAGAAATGACCAAAATGCCCTTCGTTCAAATACAAAATTTTAAAGTCTAAAATACCCTTTGCCCGCCACTGGAGGCCACCATCTCCACTGCTTAACCGCCTCTGCCGCTGCGTCTCCGCCACTGCCGCTGCCGTTACTACCTCCTTCGCCGCTCCATCATGCCACCTCCTCCTTCTCTCCCCCACCACCACCATATCCACCCGCCACCTAGCCCCCCCTTAAAACCCTATCCTGCCACCCATCTCAGCTGACCACCCCCTCCATCCGGCCACCACCACCACCTCCACCGGCACTGCCACCACTTCCCAGTCCTACCTCACCTTCAGATCTCATCCCCGGCGTATGACTCTATCTCTTCCATCTCGACCCTTTTGACGGTCGGCCCGACCCAAAAGGGTTGAAGCCAGTGAACTCGGTACTCAGCCAGAGTGAACTTGGTATCCCGGTCCGACTCACCGAGAAAATAAACTGGGTTGCCAAATAAATGGAGAGCTTTGATTTACCCGACTCAGTAGGACCCATTGCTGACGGGCGGGCGGTCATCGCGCCCGCCGTGCAAAAGATAATTTATAAGCCCTAAATGCTTACTTTCTACAACTAGGTAGATAGTGGCAAATCGGGGTCGTCCAAAGAGAAGAGGGATCTTCCTAAGCGTCTAAGCACACAAAGGTTGATATTAGGCTAGGAGTAAATATATATACACACACATAAAAGCAAGTAAAAGGGGGGGGGTTGGTTGGTTGGTTTCCTAAGTTAACAAAGATAAAAAGACGAGATAACTAGCAACGTCAAGTGACTATGCTAATCATCAAACAAAACTAAAGAAAAGGGGTTTTAAACTACAAAGATAAAATGCCTTGGGGGCAACGGATATCCACTTCCACATCTAATGTAGTTCATCGAATCATTCACACATTCCATCATATAGCATTCAGGACCCAACACTCACGCACCCATCTAGCAAGTACCACAACACATACATCACAAGGAGTTCTAAGTTCATGCTCATAGATCTTCATGCAAAGGCGCTACGGAATTCGTCACGTTCCTACACCTAAACAATTCAACCACACAAGCACTCCCTATGCTCAAACAACTCATGGCACACATGCAGTGAAACACACCGTCAAGAATACATAAACGCCAAATAACAAATGCTTCAAGAATGAATTTAAATCATCTATTAAATATTTCAACTACTTGTCGTGGAGACTAAACTCCTATCCTTCTTAGTTCGTAGTTTGCGAGAGTGAGTTCCACATCTCTCGTCAAACCTCACCAATGACTCCCGAGTCGCGACCACGACTCAAGGTGTCATTGGTGGAATTTAGCACGAAGGACCAACAAGCTTGGCAATGCCTATGACCACTACACCGTGACTAAGCATTTAACCAATTCATGCAATTACACGAGATTAGTCAAGAGCGACCACTCATAGACCACGAGCATATAACTCTTCTCGTTTGCTACACAAACGAACATGACGAAGAGTTCAACATCAATCACATTCGTCTAGCACATTGTCAACACACTAACACAATCAAAAGCTCTAATTCACACTCATACATTCCTAACAAGAACAGGGGGGAAATTAACCCAAATCCCCCAAACCCTAGCTAGCAATTCATACAAGCATTCATATCATCAAGCTCTCAACAACATCAATGGAATCAACAATTAACATTCAAAGCACAATAAAAGCACAATAGCAAAAACACCAAATAGATAGATAGAAATGGTTTTCAATACATAGAAGTGGAAGCTTCAATCCATAGCTCCCAAGTACAAGAACTACTCTAGAACAACAAAAGACATAATTAAACTAAGAAAACTAAGAAAAGAAAAAGAAGAAAACAAAGGGTTTTGGAGCCCTAAAACCCAGAGAAAACGGGCTGCCAAAGCTGGAGAAGAGGAGGAAAGAGAGGGTATTTATAGTGCAAAGAAAATAAAGTTGATTTCTGGCCGCCCGTTGGTCGCGACTCGCGACGAGTTCATCGCGACTCGCGATGGTATTGGTCGCGACTCGCGATGGTGTCGCGACGGGGTCGGGACGGGAGCCAGAGTTTTGCATTGTTTCTTTGTCTTCTTCATAGCCATCCCTCTCAATCTTCAAGTCTTCAACGGCTCCAAAAATGGTCTTCAACGGCCTCCGGTCTTCATATCTTCGAAGTGAGTATCCAAAAGTCTTCGAAAGTATAGTCTTCAATGTCTTCCGGTCTTCGTTGCTTCCGTGTTCTTCCCTTGTCACACAAAATCCACTTAGAAGAGGTAAAAGAGTACAAAGTTGCTTTTGCCTCTCCTAAGTGAATTTCAAGGTAAAACACAAGCTCTCGATAATAAAAGAGCACAAAAGTGATCCTAAATACTACTAAATAAAGCGTATAAAATGGACACATCAAACCTCCCCACACTTAAACCTTACTCGCCCTCGAGTAAGAAAAGATTCAAGCATACGGAGGAAATGGCATATCCACATCCTAAAACCCCTAAAATAACCACACAAAATGGACACATCAAATATCCCCACACTTGAACCTTACTCGCCCTCGAGTAAGAAAAGACCCAAGCAGACGGAGTAAATGATATATCCAAAACCTAAACTAATCCCCCAATCAAAGCCTCACAAAAACTCTCAATATCAAAAATCCCAAAATAAAAGCTCACATGAGAATTTTTTCACACACACATCCCCAATCCTAAATCTAACCAAACCTATCACTTATCAATTCACTACCCATAAAAATATTTCAAAGCCCCAAATTGATATTCCCAAAGTCCAATGACACAAGATGAAGTTAAAACCATTGAAGAGGTTTAAGAACATACTACACCTAACGCCAATATATCAACCAAAAACGAAGTAGAAAGAGATAAGGAATTTTATAACCACACTTCGTTTCCTAACCCACTAAGCTACCCAATCCCAAGAGATCTATAGATGTTGAGCTACCCGATCCATCCGTGTGACAACCGCAACCTTATGACTCCAACGCCGAAAAATGAGTGAAATCATAGCATTTTTCAATTTCTCTCAATTTCTCTCATTTTGCCTAGGAGCTCTTTCGAGTTTTCATCCTAGCCACACATCATGTTTCTTTAGCTCACATCTCACCTTTTTCCGCACATTTTAGCCTCTCATTTTTGCCTAGGCTGCCCTTTAAGGGTTTTCGACCTATCCGGGCCCCCAATGTTGCCTAAGTTGCCCTCTCGGGTTTTCAACTTAGCGGGTTTTCTTTTTCTTCTTTTTTTTTCTTTTTCCATTTTTTTCTTTTTGTTTTTCTATTTTTTTTCTTTTTCTCATGTTTTTCCAATGAAAAGTAGCAAAAAGCATTCCAAAACAATCTAGCATGCATATGAGTCCTCTAACCCCTCCCCACACTTAAAACATTACATTGCCCTCAATGTAAACACGTAAGGCAAGAACAATAAAAATCAAGGTAAGGGAGTTAGAGTGACACCCATTTCTCCGCAAATTCGCCGGTGATATGGCGATATCCAAGTACTTGGATGGTCCCGAGATAGGTTTCGGAACCGGAAGGGTGAGCAAAGATGCCGTAGAAGAACTCACCCCTCGAGAAAAGCATTGTCTCCATGGCGCCGTTTGATCAAGACTACACCACGAAGAACACATTAAACCCACAAGTACATAAGGATATGTAATACTAGGTTTAGCATCAAGAGTTAATAACCATAGTATTTTCAAAGAACAACCAAATCACACCCAACCAACACTATAAGAATAATCATGAAAAATATCCAACATATATTGACATGTATACAAGCATCATTATAGGATATGCACTTACGATTACAATGATGTAGTCGGCATACTACAATCAACAAATGTACTATAAAGATGCAAGAATGTTCATATGTCAACATATGTAGGATGGTGAAGGAATGAGTGGGTATGTGGTGGTTCTTGGGAGTGTTGGGTGGAGAAGAAGGTAAGATCATGCAATGTTTAAAATCATTTGGAAACTTGGAAGCTTGGAAATTTGAAATCCGGGCTCAAAAAAAAAATTTCAACAGTTACTGAGCACGTCGAGACTCGCGACGAGGTTCGTCGTGACTCGCGACGAGCCTCACGAATTCATCGCGACTCGCAGAAAGTTGAGTCCGGGAGCTCAAAATTTTCTGAGCTCGTCGCGACGAAGTGGGTCGCGACTCGCGATGAGCCTCGCGAAGTCATCGCGACTCGCGGAAGGTAAGTCCGAGAGCTCAAAATTTTCTGAGCTCGTCGCGACTCGCGACAAAGGGTGTCGCGACTCGCGACGAGCCTCGCGAAGTCATCGCGACTCGCGGAAAGTTGGCGCTGGGAGTGATTTTTGTTCCCCTGTTCGTCGCGACTCGCAACGAAGCCCATCGCGACTCGCGACGGCAGGGTATCCCAGGCTTAAAATATTTTCGTTTTCTTACCAACTGTCCAAGCTTTCTTCCCTCGTTCATTGATCTCGTTCCTTCATCTCCTTCATTGCAATGCACTTCACTTTGCTACAAAATCACAGAAAAACAAGCCATAAAAAGAACAAAACAAAACAACAACAAAAACAAACTAAGAAACACAAACTAAGAAACAAAAGCTAAAAGAAATGCCGAATTTATTTAACGTCATCGGCACGACGAAGCTCCGTATTTTTAAGGTCGTCGGCACGACCCTAATGTTATCCGTATGGTGAAGGCTTGAAGCTCTTCACCATGAGCATCCAAAATAAGAGAGGTGGGGGCACAAAACTTTCAAGAGGAAAGTCTTGTGGAGGTGGAGATGGTTGAAAGGGAATTAAGTGGTTAGGGAGCTTGGGATAGTCTTTTGGCTCCTCTCTCGTTTCCCTCAAAACTTCCGAAAATATTAGAGTTGGTTCACTAGGTGGGAGAAGGGGTGACAATGCTAATGGATGATGTAGCACTATCACCTCTTCCTCCATTTTTCTATTCTCTACAACCAACTCCTCATCCCTTTCAAACTCAAAATCATTTTTATTGGTGACCTCACACACCGAATCATCGAGTTCAAGTTGGGGTGGTGTGTTTTCGGAATCACGAGCTTCCATGCGGGCCAATATCTCTAATATGTTCCTCACATGCCCCTCAATGGCCTCAACACTAGAGGAGAGCTGGGTATCCGGCTCCTCACTAGTAAAGGAGTTCAAGTTTGCTATGGTATTTAAGACATCCTCACGTGTCAAACTTGAACTTCCTTGTTGGGCCTGGTTTTGGGGTATGGTATAGGGTGGTGATGGCCAACTAGGTTGCTCGTAATATTGGTTTTCCGGCTCATTCTCATACCACAAATCCGGACTACCACTCCATTCCGGATTGTAAGAGTTGTGGTATGGATAGCATTCATGAGCATCTTGCCCTTGAAAACCAATATCTCCTACCTCTTGATAGCACTCTTCATAGTACCCATGGTTTTGGAAACCAAGGGTTCTTTCTCGGTCATCGTGCTGTTCCCACAACAAAGGGCAAGATTCGGTAGGATGGTCGAAATGACACATCCTACAAAACCTTGCTTGTTGAGCCTCTCTTCTCATCATGAGTTCCCTCAAGGTGAGACGCTCCATTAAATTTTTTTTTTTCAAAAGTTTGGAATCATAGTGCAAGGATTCTCGATAAAATAAATTACCAAGAACTCAAGCAATACCTACTCCGAACAAAAACAACCACCAAGTAGTGGAAAATAAAAACAACTAGCTAATACACAACCAAATACACATAAATACTTAAGAATAAACGCCTCTTCCCCGGCAGCGGCGCCATTTTGACGGGCGGGCGGTCGTCGCGCCCGCCGTGCAAAAGATAATTTATAAGCCCTAAATGCTTACTTTCTACAACTAGGTAGATAGTGGCAAATCGGGGTCGTCCAAAGAGAAGAGGGATCTTCCTAAGCGTCTAAGCACACAAAGGTTGATATTAGGCTAGGAGTAAATATATATACACACACATAAAAGCAAGTAAAAGGGGGGGGGGGTTGGTTGGTTGGTTTCCTAAGTTAACAAAGATAAAAAGACGAGATAACTAGCAACGTCAAGTGACTATGCTAATCATCAAACAAAACTAAAGAAAAGGGGTTTTAAACTACAAAGATAAAATGCCTTGGGGGCAACGGATATCCACTTCCACATCTAATGTAGTTCATCGAATCATTCACACATTCCATCATATAGCATTCAGGACCCAACACTCACGCACCCATCTAGCAAGTACCACAACACATACATCACAAGGAGTTCTAAGTTCATGCTCATAGATCTTCATGCAAAGGCGCTACGGAATTCGTCACGTTCCTACACCTAAACAATTCAACCACACAAGCACTCCCTATGCTCAAACAACTCATGGAACACATGCAGTGAAACACACCGTCAAGAATACATAAACGCCAAATAACAAATGCTTCAAGAATGAATTTAAATCATCTATTTAATATTTCAACTACTTGTCGTGGAGACTAAACTCCTATCCTTCTTAGTTCGTAGTTTGCGAGAGTGAGTTCCACATCTCTCGTCAAACCTCACCAATGACTCCCGAGTCGCGACGACGACTCAAGGTGTCATTGGTGGAATTTAGCACGAAGGACCAACAATCTTGGCAATGCCTATGACCACTACACCGTGACTAAGCATTTAACCAATTCATGCAATTACACGAGATTAGTCAAGAACGACCACTCATAGACCACGAGCATATAACTCTTCTCGTTTGCTACACAAACGAACATGACGAAGAGTTCAACATCAATCACATTCGTCTAGCACATTGTCAACACACTAACACAATCAAAAGCTCTAATTCACACTCATACATTCCTAACAAGAACAGGGGGGAAATTAACCCAAATCCTCCAAACCCTAGCTAGCAATTCATACAAGCATTCATATCATCAAGCTCTCAACAACATCAATGGAATCAACAATTAACATTCAAAGCACAATAAAAGCACAATAGCAAAAACACCAAATAGATAGATAGAAATGGTTCTCAATACATAGAAGTGGAAGCTTCAATCCATAGCTCCCAAGTACAAGAACTACTCTAGAACAACAAAAGACATAATTAAACTAAGAAAACTAAGAAAAGAAAGAGAAGAAAACAAAGGGTTTTGGAGCCCTAAAACCCAGAGAAAACGGGCTGCCAAAGCTGGAGAAGAGGAGGAAAGAGAGGGTATTTATAGTGCAAAGAAAATAAAGTTGATTTCTGGCCGCCCGTTGGTCGCGACTCGCGACGAGTTCGTCGCGACTCGCGACGAGTTCGTCGCGACTCGCGATGGTATTGGTCGCGACTCGCGATGGTGTCGCGACGGGGTCGCGACGGGAGCCAGAGTTTTGCATTGTTTCTTTGTCTTCTTCATAGCCATCCCTCTCAATCTTCAAGTCTTCAACGGCTCCAAAAATGGTCTTCAACGGACTCTGGTCTTCATGTCTTCGAAGTGAGTATCCAAAAGTCTTCGAAAGTATAGTCTTCAATGTCTTCCGGTCTTCGTTGCTTCCGTGTTCTTCCCTTGTCACACAAAATCCACTTAGAAGAGGTAAAAGAGTACAAAGTTGCTTTTGCCTCTCCTAAGTGAATTTCAAGGTAAAACACAAGCTCTCGATAATAAAAGAGCACAAAAGTGATCCTAAATACTACTAAATAAAGCGTATAAAATGGACACATCAATTGCCATCAACACTTTCTTCATCTTCCGGAGGCAGTACGCAGCGGTGATGCCACCGCTACTATGGACCGTTGCCATCTTCTGGGCTTTTGTAGAGGGAAAATAATCTTGATTCTTTTGTCCGTCGACCCAGCTTAACTCGCTTGGCTCAACTCCGTTTCCCGACTCAACCCCATTGTACTACTCTATTGTTGTAGATGTTGAATTTAAAAAAACCAGCGGGAGGTCAAATTCCCAAGAGAAATAAGGGATGGAGATGTAGGCGGAAACGAAGAAGGAAATAGTATAGTAAAAACCAAAACCAACAAAGAAGAATTGAGATGTCAATGGCAACGTGAGGTCGAATTCCAAAGCCCAACGAAGAAGAATGGAGGCAACATAAAAGAAGAAAATAAAAGATGAATATGTTAGGATCGTGGGGTATAATAGTAATTTTAGTTTGTTTTCAGTTCTAAATTTTTTTAGAGGGGAAAAAATATCTTTTCATGAAATTCCAACCTCAAACTACATGAAAAGGTTATATTTGCACATACACTAACTATCTAGGGTTATATTTGCACTTTCATTTATCACAGGGTTACATGTGTACTTTTGTTAATTATGTAGGGTTATATATGCACTTCTCTCTAACCGTTTTTAATCCAAACAAGTGCCACATGATCAGGAGTAAGATGGGCATCAATTTTCTGCTAAAAGACCGGGGGTATTTCAGACTTTAAAGGTTTGGTCAATGACTGATTTCTTCTGTCAACGCTGGAAATGACACAAAAGGTTATAACTGCACAATTTGTCAATAAGTTAGAGTTAGTTTGACACTTCCAATTTTTGCATGGTAATATTGACACTTTCATGCATAAGATAGGGTTAGAAGTTTATTTTTCTTGTTTTGTATAGAGAGATTGTCCAAAATGGTACCCACTTTCAATCAAAATTTAGAGTTTGGTACCCAAATTTTAAATGCCCCTAAAAGGTACCCACTTTTTCATTTATGTCTCTAAAGGGTACCTTTCAGAAAAAAGAGAGTACTAATTTGGATCAAAGTTGTGCCATAATGGTTCTCACTTTTAGCTAAAAAAAACCTTTTTGGGAATTAATAAAAAAAGAGGGTACCTTTAGGGGACAGATTCAAAATTCGGTTACCCTTTCACTTAGAGTAATGACTAATGATACTCTCAGTGAAAATTCATAGTGAAACATCAAAGTGAATGATGTGACATTAATAAAAAGATCAAATCACTAATCACATTCCTTAAAAAGTGTAATTAACAATGGATATATTAGTCATTTTCTAATACCACTTCATTCACTTTGATGTTTAGTATGAAGTTTCACTGAGAATATCATTAATCTTTCACTAAAAAGTGGGTACCATTCTAGTGTTGGAATAATGTCCTTCAGTCAATGCGCATTTTCCATATATAGTTGGAGGATTAATTACGGAGATAATTAATTCAGTTATTTTAAGTGATCACAACGTTTAGCTGGAAACCGCTTTCGATCAGTTAACATCAATTATACTAGGCTTGCTGCTTATTATGACTGAACCTATAGGGTCAAACACAAGGCATGAAATTGGATAAAAGAAATGACTATTGGGTTAGGAGCCCAGATAGTAAATTGGATAGTACTTTCCTCAAGTAATTTTCAGAAAAAATCAAAATGTATGGATATTCATAGCACTAGAAAAATGTTAAATACCGGTGCTATTGACTTAGGAACCTGCTCTGTTTTGAGGCAGAGTACTTGAAAACATAGTTTGGGGTTTTCAAGCACCGGTACGGTACCGGTGCTCAACACTTAGTCTAAAATTTTGTTAGTTGCTCTCTGCACCCGTTTTGAATAACAAAAACAAATTCCCACGCAGCTGCGTGTGGCTGCGTTAATATTTAGCACCGGTAGTTTCTATTACCGGTGCTCAACACTTAGTATTAATTTTTTTAGTTGCTCTCCGGTCCCGTTCTGAATAACAAAAATAAATTTCCATGCAGCTGTGTGGGGCTGCATTGATATTAAGCACCGATAGTTCTAGTACCGGTGCTCAACACTTAATTTGAAATTTCGTCAGTTGCTCTCTGGTCCCATTCTGAATAACAAAAATAAATTCCCACGCAGTTGCGTGGGGCTGCGTTGATATTTAACACCGGTATTTTTTAGTACCGATGCTAGCAAATCTACTATAATCAAACTACCCTGTCATTATTTTACCTTACATTCATAACCACCTCTTCACATCTTCTTTGAGAAACCCCTATATCCTTTTTTGAAGGCGAAATGGCTTCAAAAAGGTACTGTTCTCTCACTCAAACCACTGCAGTGAAGTGGAAATATATTACTTCTGTGAATGAATCGTTATTTTATCTAAGTTTTATTTCAAGATTGTGGAAATTCCAAAAACAATGACCATTTAATATTGTTATGTGTGAAATCTTTTTTTTACAATTACTTTTATTATATAATCAATGTGATGTTTTCCTTGTTGCTGCCATTACAAATTATCAATGCCGTCATTAGACTATTGTTGAAATTGAGGAAAATTGACAGTGCAAACAAAGTGTTTGATAAAATGCCTCTATGACCATGTACATGATGGCCCCCAAATCCAAGACAAAGAGACCTAGGAAAGAATGGTGTTCTTCCCCCACAGAAGATTCAACCATGAGGGTGGCGGTGGAAAGATTTGTGTCAGGCGAGGCAAGACTGCTGGCCCAGAGTTACGGAACAAGGAAGCATTATCCAAAACGTGAAATTGAAGCAAATCTACCCTTCCAAGACACTATTCGGAAATTGGGTTGGGAAACGCTTTGCGCTACGCCTCTTGCGTTAAACTTGACCATAGTTGCAGAGTTCTATAGAAATTTGAGGTGTGGATTAGGCACGGAAAAAGTTTTGTGTTGTGGCAAATATGTCACTCTCACCCCCCAAGCCATCAATGAACTATTTGGATTGTCCAATGTAGAAGATTATGAGGATGAGATGTTGGCACTAATCAATGAGGGTAATGATTTGAATGGCAAGGTATGGAAGACATTGGTTAAGTGCATTACAACATCAGGAACCAATGTGGATTCTCTCGTGTTTCTTGGGTGGACAAAAATTCATAAGAAAACACTAACTCCAGAAATGACTCCCATATCGACCCAGTCACGGTTAACATTGAAGTGCACAATATGAGGATAATCAAGTTGTATGCTATCAAAAAGAAACTTCGTTTGAATGTAGGAGAGGGAATACATCAGGTCCTTACCGAGAACAAGGAGAAGTCTGGCTTGTATGGTTTTTACAGTTTGATTTCTTCACTTTGTGCATTTGCAGGTGTGGCTAACTATGAGAATGACACATGGGGTCATCCTTTGACACAAATTACTATAGAATCATTCTACAAGAATGTTGCTCCTACCTCTGTACCGTCGATTAAATCTCATGTCTCTACACTCAAGAGTGTGGTTGAAACTCTACAGGTTGATTGCCAACACCAGAGTAGATGGTGTGAACACATAGGTAAATTAATGAGCTACCAGTTTCCTGAAGCTATGAAGGCGATCGGTCATTTCCCATCCCGTGATGGGGACAATTCAGCTGGCAACGAGGAAGTGGAACCATTCTCACATTATTATTCTTGAAATGTCCAAATTACTAAGGTTGCAAATTGACATTTACATTTTGTGTTGTAGTAATACTGTGAATGATGGACATACGAATGATGATGACATATATTTTTATTTTGGTAAGTTTTTCTAATGTTCTTGACAAAATTATGGCATCGTAATGCACCCGCAAGCAACTGCCTTATTGGTTTATAGCACTGGTACATAACCTTTAGGCACCGGTATGGACGATTTGAGCATCATCTTATCACGGATTGTAATACAATGGAATCTTTTATTAATGTTAAAAATAATCTAAATTTTGACACATAACTAAATACCATATATAATTGTGATTACCAATATTTACATGTTTTGAAGTTGTAGGAACACAATAAACAACATTTGGGGTTATTTTGTAATTTTACAAGACTATTCCTATCTCGCAAAAGACGTCCATCCATTCACTAAAATGGGTCCAATTTGCAAAAGTACATCTTCCCAACATTGAATCTCGTTTCTTCATCGCCAATTTTGTATTCCGACAATTCCAACTTTCTTGGAGGGACTAAATTGCATAAAGCAAAAAGTTTACTCGTAACTCCAAATTGAAATCCCCTCGAACACCATTGTACATCTACACTCCCTGGTGTATACTATAACACTTATGTAATTCAATGTCAGTTAGAGGGTCGTAATAAGTCTCTATAAAAGGTTCTCGAATTCTCAAAGTAAACACTAGATAAGCACATCTGGCTAACTCTACATCATACACTAGCACTTTCTGTCATGTGCCAGTGGTGTAAAAATTATTTTTATCATTATTTTTTCCAATGAAATGAAATATCATTGGTGTACGCGGCGGGCAAGTTAGCGTAATTGGGGCGTTTAGTTGGAGGGCCTTTTTGCAAACAAATTAAAATTCACCCTCGGGACTACAATTGGTGACGAGGTATCTTTTGTACCTACTCACAGGAATGTCATAAACCTATTTGATACTCATCAACGTGGATTACGTGGTCATTATGGTTTCAAAAAAAATTTAGGCGCTATTATAATTTTACTATAGTATATAATCTGCTATCGCTGGAATCTCAATTTCACATGTACACCATCAAATTCATGGTTTTACAATCTAAATTAAACACAAATTTGATCAATTTAAAAAATTAACTTATTCTAAAAAGGTTGGGGTATAAAACATAAATAATCAGAAGTTGTAGGTTTTTGTAGAACTAGTAAGACCATACTTTACCGGTGCTTAATTTTTTGCGGGAAATGATAATATATTTGAAAATTTCAAACTGGGTAGGTGGGAAAATTGAATTTTTGTGAGCATCGGTACAATGATGTTTAGGCATCGGTTTCATATACCGATGCTCAACACTTAGAAAAATTTCAGGTCATTTCCCTACTGTCCAACCGTATGAATTCAAATAAATGATAAGTAGTTGCGTGCAACTGCGTTTGGTGTATTATAGCACCGCTATCTAGGTACTGGTGCTCAACACTTAGAAACAATTTCAGATCATTTCCTCACTGTTCACCCGTACGAATTAAAATAAATGACAAACAGTTGCGTGCAGGCGCGTTTGGTGGATTAGAGCACTGGTATATCGTTACCGGTGCTCAACACTTAGAAAATATTTTGTGTCATTTCCTCATTGTCCACCAGTATGAATTAAAATAATTAACAAGCAGCTACGTGCAACTGCGTTTGGTGGACTAGAGCACCGGTACCTAGGTACCAGTGCTCAACACTTTGAAAAAAAATTGGATCATTTCCCCACTCTCTAACTATATGAATAAAAATAAATAAAAAACAGTTGCGTGCAGCTGCGTTGCATGGTTATAAGCACCGATATTTGGTTTGCTACCGGTGCTAACAGGTAGCATATAAAAGGAGGACGCTTCCACTCCCACTCTTCCATCCCCACTCTTCCACCATCTCCGACCTTAGCTTAACTCCTCCACCACCATCTCTCTGGTTTTAACCCTCACACTGTTGCACCACCTCCTCCTCCATCGCCCGGTACTCTCCACCACCTCCACTCCATCAAACCTGTCCTTGTTGTTCCTCCTCATCTCCATCGGCTCTTATTCCCCCGCACCACCATCGAATTTCTGATCTGCCACCTCCACAAAATTTCTAGTCCTCCACCACCGCCTGTACATCAAGGTTAGTTTCCGTCATCGTGAACCTAGGGCATTTTCTATGGATTGCATTTTGGATAGTTGATTTTGTCATTGAGAAAGTGGTTGTGTACTCAAACAATGTATTGCGGGTTGTTTAATCGTGATGGTTAATAGCTATGTCAAAACCTTGTTGATTTTGTTCATGTTTTATGCATTTTGATGACTAGAGCTTGATTATGGAAAAAGGGTTCAGCTTGATTCTTGATATAGTTTTGGATTAATGGTTTTGATTAGGTTAGAGGAAGTTTATTTGTTGGTTATTAGTTATGTTCAATGCTTGGGAATGGATTATGGGACTCAGTTGCTCTATGAAAGTTTTGAACTTAGTTTGTATTTTCTGCTTTTACGTGCTTGATGGGTTCAAAAGTGTTCAGATTCATTCCTGAATTCGGGTTTGATTAGTGGTTTTGATTATGTTAATGCATTTTGATCACTGGTGCTTGATTATGTCCAAAGGGTTCTACTCGATTCTTGATGTATTCTATGGAAAATTGATTTTGATTAGTTGATGGAAGTTAATTTTGTCAAAAGTTTTGAACTTTGTTTATATTTACTGTATTTTGATCATCGGTGCTTGAATGTGTCAAAAGGGTCAGCTTCATTCTTAATATAGTTTCTTATTAGTGGTTTTGATTAGGTTAATGGGAGTTAATTTTGTCAAAAGTTTTGAACTTTATTTATATTGTATGCATTAGATGCTCCCAAGGGTAAGAAAGTGGCTACAAGAGGGAGCAAGAAAAAGAAGGGACAGTCAGTCGTGGGAAATGTTGTGGACGAGGAAGAGACAACCACGCCCTCCCCCCCCGGTGCCCTGGACGAGACTAAGACCACCGTTTAAGTACTATTACAGATCGAGGAGCTCGGAGCCACAGTCAAAGAGAATCCCCACAACGAACAACCCCCGCCATCGATTGGTGATGAAGAAGAGACTTCATCATCCGAACCGGGGACATCTAATATGCGGGTAATAGATGATATTTCCAAGGCAGGGGGGAAGCATGGAAAATCCTTTGACAGGTTTGAAATAAAGGAGTGGGGGAAGACACGTGGTACAACAACGTACCAGTCGGTAATGCTAGCCAAGGAGAATAATGTCCTGGTCCCTGTCGGTTCAAACTTTTGGACATATCCTGCACGAAAAACTGTACGGCATGGACAGCGTACATACATTACGCATTCCGGTGGCGAATAAAGTTTGGGACACACATGTATTGGAAAAATGTCCCCGATGACCCAAAGGAGGAGACTTGGAAAGTATTTTGGTAAGAGAATTTCACAACTCATATATGTTTATGTTATTAAATTTAATTTATTAGCTAATATAAATTCACAATTTTCTTTACAAAAACTAACATGAGTTTCTATGCTAAATTTCCAAAACATATATGAGCTTCAGGTTCGAGCAAAAGTTGACCGCTGGACAACTTGGAAAGTTGAAAGAGTTTGCGTACATTGCAGCCGGTAATGCCTATCGTAACTGGAAATCAAAAGTGGCGAAGAAATTCATTCATCAAGTGGAAAAAATAGGGCAAAAGTTACCGTACGAACCTTGGGAAAAATACAAACGGATGGAGGAAGAGGAGTGGTACTAGTTTGTGAAAATGAGAACAACACCAGAGTTTAAGGTAAACTTTTACATCAACATTTAGCCAAATTCAACTTGTGTGTCATTTCAGTTCATTTTTAAATTTCATTATTTTCAATTCCATTTGTTTCTTATGGATATAAAATAAGTTAGATTAATAGTGAGCACTCAAAGGAAAAGTTTTACACACATAGAACTGGAAGGAGCGGACACTGGGTCACGCGGGAAAATAATTGAGATAAAAAAGGGAGAAGAGCGAGTGAAGTTGGCTGCTCGGGGCTTGGCGGATGAGGAGATCAATATTGAGCTCGAGACCAAGGAGTTGAGTGTGGACAGGTCCCTAGTTTATCTCAAGTCCATCAAGCTGGCAGACAAAGACAAATACACTGATCATGCCGACATAGCCATTGCAGAGAACATTGTAAGTTTTCCTCAATAATTGATCATTAAAATGTTTAGTATTTCCACTTTGATTGATCTTGACATTTTTTGAAATTAAGTTCATCATTTGTACTTTACGTCTGCCCACAGATCAAAATGAATGAAGAGGCCGCTAAGGGCAAATTGGTTCTCAAACTGGGAGAAAACATACTGATGGCAGCGACCGGCAAGCCGAGTCACCCGGGGAGGTATAGGGGTACTCCATAAAGCCTCCTTAAAGAGGTTACCGTAACCCATATTTCAAGTAAATGCATAAGCAAATGCGGTAGCAGCTCAGCCCCCACTCCAGCAGTCCTATAGAAGAAATCAAAGGACCAACCAGTGGTGAAAGCAATGGTATCATACCTCTTGGAGCTCGTCAAAGGGAATACTTTAGCGGGCGGGGTCCAAATACCACCTGGCCTAGAGGATCCCAAGTCTTTGATAGAGAAGGCATTGGCTGAAGTAAGCGCGACCCAGATAAAATCAAATGGTACTCCTAGCGATGAGAAGGTAAAACAATGGGATATCATTCGTCGTTCTGTCTTTCATCACTTGGTCTATTACAGAATACATTTTATATATTTCAAATTATTAACAAATTTACACGACTAATGACAGGATGAGAAGAGGGTCAGTTTGTTCTTGAAGCAATTGGACGGGTCAAGGGCCTTAGTGGCGAAGGGATTTCTCCAAAGAAACCACCACGGCCATACATCAGCTAGTGCAATCACTCGTGTCCAGGTGATTGATCCATTATTTCATGCCAAAGTAGGATTTCCCTCTGCCAATCAAACATTTATCGATGTGGGAGAATTCTCGGACATGTCGTTGGCTGGGCGAAGTCTTTGATCAACTATGACGTAGACACCCCCACTGAAAAATAGAAGGACGAGGTTGTTAAAGAATCTGAGGAAAAACATTGTGACTTCCTCGACGTCACCGATAACGTGGTAAATTTGGGACTTTAATTAATAACATGTTATAATTGGTCAAATGTATTTTTTTCAAATTAAAAACCGACTACTTTGTCAACACAGCTTGAGGATTTGACCACGAGTTGCAAGCGAGTGAAAAAATGGCCATGACGAAGATTTCCCCCCTAAGATTGGTAAAGCTGTCGAATCTCATGACTAAATCCTCCGCACATATTTTGAAATTTTACTTATCACTTAACACATATTTTGTTTACAACTACATGCATATTGCAAACAGGCGCGCCTTAAAGGAGCATCCAATTATGATAGAGTTCATTAACCATTGCAATGAGAAAGCAATGAGAATAAACCGCATCGGGAAGGAAATATTTTACAACCAGTTCCCTGTATCCACATTTGCCAAACCGTGCAAATCTGGCCTTTGCATCTAGCAACTTTTGGAATTTGGAGACAAGCTCGAGAATTTTCATGGGATGACGTGGATCTCAAATGCACAAATGGATTTATGGATTGGGTGAGTTCTAAAAAAATCGATACATGTATCTTGTTCCCTAACATATTTGTGACATCGAATAGCACTTGTGGAGTAAAGTGGTGTCCACGAACAATGGCAGAATCCAGTTTTGTGTCTCCAACACTGGAAGAAATGACAACTGCTTCAGGAGGAAGGCATAACTTCCCAGGTTCACCTCATTTGGGACTCGATGATTAACTCAGATGCTGCCATGTATTTGGTGCCATACCTCAGGAGGTCAAAAATTTTACATTATAATTTAGATTGATATCTATTTTGTAAAATTCAACATATATATTAACTTTAGAATTATAACACGGTTCTCACTAGTTCCTTGTCCTCATTTGTCCCTAAAATGACCATGTCTACATATTGGATACACTCACTAACAGTGTTCAGCCTAAGGATTAATCCGGGATGGCACGACAATTTTAAAATTGACCCACGCAAAATTTTCATACACTGAGCTCTGGTTGACAATTAAGAACTGGTGACACATGTGCCTAAATCATCACTAAAACCGGTGCTATAAATCATCAATACTACCGGTGCTATTTTTAATAGTACCAGTGTTATAAATTATACTTAGAAACATCGGAAAACTTTCTTTATCGGTGCTAGAATAATATCACCGGTACATATATTTACTACAGGTGCTCAAAAACTGTACCAGGTATGTTGATTATTTTTCACCGGTAATTTAATTTTTGAGCACCGGTTTATAACATTCTAGTACTTAACTTTTAGCACCGGTACTAGTTCTTACTATCGTAGCTAGAAAATTATACCTAGCCGGCATATTTGTGCTCCAGTATCCAAAATTTTTTTCACTAGTATGCAACTTATCGGTGCTAATTATTAGCACTGGTATGTCTTACCGGTGCTATTATGATGACTTTTTAGCACCGGTCACATACACATCGGTATCCCAGAGGGAAAATAACCGGTGCCTATGCTGGGCTTCTAACGGTGCCTATGGGGGTTCCTCCCAGCAGTGAATAGCCCCAACAACTTATTTGAGCTTATTAGATTAAACTATCATCAAAACCCCCGAGAAAACTATAGATATCTTCGAGGTCTGGAAGCCTTCGTGGGAACTTGACATTAATAACCTAAAGGTTCGAGTTTAGAAGTGTTCGAGATATCATTCTCGAGATTACTCGGTCATAAGATTGAGTCTCGATATGGTATCTCGAGATCACTTAGCCAAAGGAACTATCTTTGAGCCTCAAAGTGATATATGGTTTTCTCATCTAGATTTTTTCAGAATTTGTACACGTTTTGTTCAGTTTTGGGAAAAGGCGCGTAGATGGCAGCTTTCTTTATGAAAGATATGAAAAGATTCCCATGCCTTTTCAACTTTTCAGCTTTTCGAGATAATCATTATCTTGCTGCCGTTTCAGCCTTCATAACAGCTCATTCACTAAACTTTCCTCATTTTATTTGCAGGTTATTTGAAGAAGAGACTATCATCGCACAAATTTCTCTTAGTCATCTTCACTGCTTTTCTTTTTCTTTTTGGAAAGTAAGTTCTGTCTTCTTTTCCACACTTACTTTCCCCCATTTTCTCCATAATGGCTACTGGTTCTACTACTCCCGGTAAGAAATCTGACGAGAAGGGGTTTTATGAAGAGATTTGGCAGAAAGAAGAGAAATTTCACTCGCCGGGCACAATTAGGTTAGTAGGAATGGAGGGGTCAGGCTCCGAATCTAAAGAGGAAGGGAATTCTAATAGGATTCCTGATGTAGAGGTCGTCAAAATCAGCCATACAAACTATCATATCCACGGATTTGTATTTGTAACCACTGACATGTCCCCTGGACATATTCCCTTTGTCATAAACTCTTATGCAGGTGAGAAAAACTCTTATGCAGAGCATAAAAAAAACCTCAATAATCTAAATCTAAAACATAATAACACTCTTTGGTCTCAATAATAGGACTAGATAATAATAGCAGTAAGAAAATTCAGATGAATGATAACCAAGAAGAACTCACCTCTGAATTGATAGAGATTAATGCAGGGAAATTTCTACTCCTTGTTTCAAGCAAAAAAAAGAAGATAAAAGGCTTGAATGGCTAAATAATGAACAAAGTCAAAAAAAATTAAACCATGAATGATTAAACTTTGAAGAAATGAAAGCTAGCCTAAGAGAATCTCAAAACATATTTAGCATATTGCTAACCAGCTCTGAGAACAATAACCTTCATAACCTCCCTATGGAATCTAAGAACAAAACAAAAAAAATTTAAAACAAAAAAAATTATACTTCAACACCTAAAACAGTTATAACCCGTTCCTCATTGAGCCTAAATAAACTTTTTTAATGATTGGTACAAATATTTGTGTATGAAATGCTAGGGATATAGCTAGCAAAGCTACACAAATTAGAACTAGAAACATTAAACACATATTTAAATTGCTATTTTTGCCATAATTGAACCCATGACCCAACAAGACTCAAAACAAATTGCCAAACAATAAGCATTACTCTGAACCTGATTGTAAAATCTGGTTAATGATCAATCTTTCAGTAATTCAATATAATGACAGCACATTCTAACAAAGTTTAAACATCCATCATAGAGTAAAGAATGCATTACTGGCTTCATTTATGCCAATTATACTATTAAAGAAAGGAAAAACCTTTGGCAAAAAATAGAATATGCTGAGATGGAATCTCTAAGTTGAATAGGAGACTTCAGTGTAATTCAAAACACTACGGAATATTTGTGGCCTTCAATTCCAGATAATAAACCAATAAAAAATTTTAACAAATTTTTCATAGAAAATAACTTAACCACACAACCTACCACATGAAACACAAACATGGACAGGAATGAGATCTAAAGGTAGAGTAAGCAAAAGACTTGATAGATGCCTATCAAATCAGCAATGGTGGAATAGTTTTCAATCCTCACATATCCAAACCCTACGAAGGGAACGATTTGATTATACACCACTAATTTTTCACATTGCTGAAAAAAATTCCTTTTCAGGTTCTCACATCCTTTAAATTTTAACATTATTAGCTAGACCATCATTCATTCATGCAACTAGTAGATGACTCTTGGAACATTAATACTAAATTGACAGGAATGAAGATGTTAGTATTCAAACTAAAAAACCTGAAAACAATTTAAACATGGAATAAAAATGTTTTTGGAAATATTTTTGAGAGCAAACGGCTTCTGTGACCCTCGAACTTTTATCATTGTTCACCTTTGGCCCTCCAATTATTTTTCCAACACTTTTGGCCCCTAAACTTACAAAACGGCTGAATTGTGGCCCTTCCGTCAGGTCAAACCGTTAACTTCAAAATTCTCTCCATTAGTTGAGGGTAAAATTAACTTTTCACCCTTTTTATTTACAAACTTAGCCCCTAATTTTTAAATTACAGCCTAGCCCATTTTTAATTATAACCATGCCCCCAAATCTTTTAAATTACCACCTGGCACCCTTATATTTACAATCCAGCCCCCTAAATCTCCTTCAGTATATCGCCACCTCCAGCCGCTCATTCCGCCGGGAAGAAGCTGCGCCAATCACCAGCCGCTCAATTCCGCCCGGAAGAGGACGTCACCACTCCAACTCTGCTCGAACAACACCACTCCGGCTGATCCGCCACCTCCAGTCGCTCTCTTCCGATCGAGAAGAAGCTGCGCCAACCACTCCGATCGAGAAAAAGCTGCGTCAACCACTCCGATCGAGAAGAGCCACTACCGCTGGACTTCGCCAGAGATGCAGGGGCCCAATTTACTTAGGCCAACCAATCTCCATGGCGAATTGATAATCGGAGACAATGAAAGTCGGCGAATTCGAGATGGATAAGGCGTGGCTGGAGATGGAGAAATACGGAGGCGCAAATTTGTGAAGCTTCTTCTCTCGCCGGAGATGGAGAAATATGGAGGAGGAGAAGGCGTGGCCAAGCTTCACTCGCCGGAGACCCAGAAGCTTCACTCGTCGGAGATGTAGAAGTCTGATGACGGAGCGGCGGAAAGAACTCAGCGGCGGGAAAGAAAGGATAGGGAAATAGAGAAAAGGGAAAAGTGTTAAAGAATAATGAAATGCTTATTAACAATAAGCTAGATTTGTGATAATTGATTATATTATTATTAATTTATAAGGGGAATACTATATCATCACCCCCAAATTCTACTATAAATACCCCTTAGAGGATAAAAAAAATTTCACCTTTCATTTCTCACTTCTTATCATCTTCTCATCTTCTCATCTTATTCTCTTCTCCATCTTTATCTCCTTCCTCATTATCTCTTTCTTACTTACTTCCCACATCAAGCCATTCTTGCCGGTAACGCTCTCTTCTTTAAAGCAAGTTCAACGCTCTCTTCTCTCTCGTACGTCTTCTTCTTTACTGAATCTCCTCTCCTGCCGGTAACGGCTCTCCGTCACCGATAACAGCTTTATCTCCATGGCGGAACATCCTCCATCAGGGAACAATGAATCCTTCCTAGCGGTACTTCAATCGAAAATCGCCACCTCTTACCACAACCATCCCAAATAACCCAGAAATAATCCCAAAATCTGAACACCTATGTGAACCAGCATGTCTCTACTCCGATGATGAAATTACCAGACTCCCCACTCACTACTCCAATGCTCTAGTCGGAAAGTTCACCAAAGGTCGACTAACAATGGAACAACTCGAAGTGGCTTTCAAAACGGTGAGATTCACTGGGAAACACCAACTAGGATCACTCGACTACAAGCACATCTTAATCAAGTTTGATCAGATCAACGATTACCAAAGATGCTAGACCTTCAATGGGATCCAAATGAAGGTGCTGGAATGGACACCAGATTTCTCCACCCACAGAGAGTCATCAGTTGTACCCATATGGTTTACAATCAGGGAAGTTCCTCTCTATTACTACAATACTTCTTCTATTGAGGCTATTGGTAATAATATAGGGAGTTTCATTAAGAAAGATTTGGCAACTGAAATGTTAACAAGGCCATCTGCGATTAAACTCTGTGTAGAAACAAACCTATAGAAACCCCTCAAACCCTTCATCAGATTATGATCTCACTCGAATAATAGAAAATACCCCATTGAATATGAAGACACCCCCCTGTATTGTAACCAATGTGCTAAACTAGGTCACTCCCACACTCAGTGCAGAACTATGCCCCAAAACCAAAACCTACCACAATGGCAAGCTACTGGTAACAAGTTTAACTAGGCACCAAATAGGATAACAACAAACCAGTCCCCTATCAATCCCCAACACACTGCTCAACTTAAACAACAGATAGCCACAACTAATCCCATTTTAAATCCATCGTGTTACACATCACAGCCTACAACACCAGTGACCGGAAACAACACACTTTTACAAACCCCAAATTCCCCAAGCCCAGCCACCAGTCATCCTGAATGTCCTAAATCACCACTCACAAAACTGATAAATGCAACAACTTTCACTGTTCCAAACATTTCTCACAAAGCCTATGCTAAGGATGACAGTTATATTGGCTCACATAAACTGATCATCTCCCATTCCTCATCTGCTAACCCTGCACTTTCTCAAAAAAGAAAAATGGCAAACATGTTTTCTTTACTGCAGGACATGGAATCTTTTTCTCAATCAACAAACCTTTTGGAACAGGAACTAGATACAGATCAGGAGGTGGAAGACCTCTCAATCATGCCAAGCACAGACAATACCCAAAATCAAGTATCAGTCTCACCTGCTTTACCACAAACAACAAGCAAGGTAAGTTTAAACATAAGAATAATAATTACCCGAGCCACTTGAATAAGATGATGTTAACATCATCCACTAAAAGCCACAAATTATGTGAACAATGATACACAAATGTAAACTTAACTTTTTAGTTTGGAATCTGAGAGGCATGGAATCCTCAATGCTTAGATTGCAAAATCTAATCAAACTGAAAAAATACAGTTGCTATGTATTATTGAACCAATGCATGATAATAACCAATGTCAGTCTTACATGATAAAGCTGAAGTTCTCTCAATGTTTAGCTTTACAAAAGGGAAAAATATGGCTTATGTGGACTGACTCTCTAGTGATATCTCTGATTTCCCATAATAATCAATTTATGTCAGAGTTCTTAGCCCACTATCAAATACATATATGAATGCTATTTTTGTTTATGGACTCAGAACCAGAGCAGGTAGGAAGCTCTTATGGCATGATCTCAGTCTTTTACCCAATTCTGACACTATATTCATTGGAGATTTTAACACAATCACCTCTATCTCAGAATATAGAGGTCCCAACTCACCCAAATTAGGTAGTATTAATGATTTTAATGAGTGGATTAGCACTAAAGGCCTCCAGGAAATCAATACTGTAGGTAATCTATTTACTTCGACAAACTCAAGACTAAGAAATCCCACCACTAAGAGATTAGATAGAGGACTTTGTACTTTACAATGGAGTACAACATTCCCAGCTTCCTCTATCCAAATTCTTAACAGACAATCCTCTGATCATTGCCCCTTATACTTACAGATCTCAACCCTAACACCCTCTTTCCCTAAGCCTTTTAGGTTTATAAACACTTGGTTCAACAGAAGTTTATAAACATAATTAGGATGAACTGGTCTACCCCACTTCCTCAATCAGGAATGCTGGGACTGTATCTCAAATTAGTTAGGCTTAAAAAAGTAATTAAAGCGTGGAATAAAGAATCATTTGGGAATATTGACTCTAATGTACTCACAGCTGAAGAGAATCTTAGATTACAGGAAATTAAATAAGATTCTACGCAATCTCAAACATATTTAATCAAATTAAATGAAAATAGGGCTTTGATGATTAGAGCACTAAAAGAAAAAGAAAAATTCTGGAAGCAAAAATCAAGAACCAATTGGATTTAGCTTGGAGATGATAATACACAGTTTTTCCATAAAACTGTAGCTGGAAAAAAATAGTAGGTTACATATGTCCAAAATTAAAAATAGACAGGGGTTAATGGCTTAACAACCACCAGGGCATTCAAGATGAGGCCGTTGCTTACTACACAGATCTTCTATCTGAACCCAACCTCCCAGCTAATAACACATACTACCCACACTTTCTCAGTCAAATTCCTAGTGTTATCTCTGACCAAGATAATTTTCAGCTTTCAAAACCAGTTTCAGAGGAGGAACTTAGAACAGTAGTCATGGGCCTAAATAAAAAATAGTAGCCCCGGTCCTGATGGCTACTCAAGTAAGTTCTATATCAAATGCTGGGATTTCATCAAGGGAGATTTAATATCTGTTGTTAATGATTTTCTTATAGGCACTGACATGCCTATAGGTATTACAAGCACTTGGATTGCTTTAATACCAAAAAAAACCAACCCCATCATCTTTTGATGACTATAGAACAATTAGTCTATCAAATGTAGCTAACAAAAATATGTTCTAAGGTTCTCATGGAAAGGCTTAAACCTTTCATGGACTATTTGATATCACCTAATCAAACTGCTTATATGAAAAACAGGGATATATCTAATAATATCCTTATCTTCCTGAAATGGTAAAATTTCTTGATAAAAAACACAGAACACCAAACTGCATCCTCAAATTAAACCATAGAAAGGCTTTTGATAGGATTAGCTAGAATTTTTTAAATAGCATTCTCTCTAAATTTGGTTTTCATGGTAATTTTGTAAATGCAATCATGAAAAATCTCTCTCAGGCTCATTTTTCAGTTCTTATGAATGGTAATCCAGTTGGCTTTTTCAAAGCTACCCGAGGTATCAAACATGGGAGCAGTAATCAATGAAGATAGGCAGGACAGGCTGATATGAAAACCTGAAGAAAATGGATCTTTCACTTTTAGGTCAGCATACAAGACACTCACTCAAATATCAGGTAATTTTCCAGCTACTAAAAAGATCTGGAATTACAGACTGCAGAAAAAAATTTCAACCTTTACCTGGAAGATGCTCAATTCATTTCTGCCTTTTGATGATATCCTAATTTAATGTGGTTTTAACCTTACCTCTAAATGTCCTGCCTGCAACCAATAAGATTCCCTAGATCACTTTTTTTTAACTCTTGTCAGATTGCTAAAGTTGTATGGAATGATACTGCAGACCTCTTAACCCATTTTAATCAGAATTCGAGTAGTCTAACAGAAAGATTTTTTTCCTACTGGAACAATAATGACCTCCCAAAAATCCATAGGCTGATTTGCAATATTCTTCCACCGCTGGTTTGCTGGTGTCTGTGAAAAGCTAGAAATGCTTTTCTCTTTGAAAATAAAAAAATTTCCATTCCTCAAATTACCAAGGAAGTAAGGGAAACATTGTTATTATCCCTCTTGGAAAAACCTATTTTCTCTAATGAACCACCTGATCTGAGTTTTTATATTACTGCTTCAATCCCACTTTTTAGACCTCCCCCAAAACCTTCTCTTACCATTAGGCATTGGGAAAGACCAGAACTAAATAGCATTAAGTTTAATGTGGATGCAACCTAGTTTGTTTTAGAATCAGCCCTTGGTCTCATAGCTAGAGATAATGATGGCAACCCCATTCCAATCAAGACATCGAATATCACTGCGACCTCTCCCCTTGAAGCTGAAATGAAAACCATTCGTTTTGCATGTCTCTCTTTTCCTACATCTGTTTGCAAAATCACAATTGAATCTGATTCTCTCTTAGCTGTTACAATGATTAACACACCTATAAAGGCAAGAGGGTCTCTCTACACCCTTGCTTTCCAAATCTACAGTTTGCTAAAAGGGGCTATACTGAAACATGTTCTTAGAAAGTGTAATACAGCTGCCGATGAGATTGCTAAGCTAAAATCCTCACTCCTTTCAGAAACCAAATGGTCTCTGTCTGATCTCCTGGCTAACATTAGAGGAATTATTAACCTAGATAGAACTCAAACTTCATATATTCGAGTACATAGACATGCTTATGATGATGATTAATACTGCTGATGTATTCTCTCTGTCTATTAACTTAGGTGGCCAAAACAAACAAGTGATGTTGTACATTTAAATGGCCTCCAGCATTGGCAACGAAAAGATTTCAAAGAAGACATACCCACTCCCAGATCTAAACTTCCAAGCTGCACTACCAGGGCTGCACACTCGGATCTGCTCAATCATTTTGGCAATACCAAGTGATCCGCCGCCACACTTAGGCTGCACACTCAGTTCTGAACAAGGTCACTCCGGGAAGTTTTTCTCCTGCACTACCTCATATGTTTTTTATCCGAGACCTCGACCTCATCTAGAAAATCAGTAGATGCCCGGCCAAAGGTAGAAGTTAACATGTGGGGTGGAGATTTCTAATTTTGGAAACGCATCTGCTGACACAGTTTGTACATTTCAGTCAATGGTTACTCAAACTCTAGTTTTAGGTGTTTGATTATTTCTACTATTTTGGAGGAAATATTGTTGCCTCAGCCACTCCGATGGCTTCAAACTATTCTGTTTCATTTATCTTTAAGGGATTGGGGAACCTTAATAAATATCCCTCATCTCAAGGTGTTTTAACTTAAAAAAAATCAAGCCATTCACTAATTTCTCAATAAATTAGTCAAAGTCAAGAAAATGACAACACGTTATCAGCACGATGACTCTCCATCTTCATTGAGTAAGTCATTTTCTAAAATTTGTAAGAATTTTGTGATAATAAATCAAAGTAGTTGGTATTAAGGATCCTAGTCCAAACTTTCATATTAATTTGTAGATGTTTAGAACCTCATGTGTTAAAACTTGATTATATTTGACTACACAGATCAACTTCACATAAGTGTCAAGCAACTATGACCTAAAGTTTTTCCCTCATCCAGGACCTTTTTAATCAGGACCCTTTTTTATTGACTTAATTTTCAAATAAATCTCAACATACTAGAATGTCAAATAATAATAATAATAATCAGTCAGAGTAGAAATGATGTAAATGACTTTCTAACTTCATAACATCATTAACCTTCTAACTACATAACACTACTAACTTTCTAACTACATAACACCATATCACTGTACACAGGGGGCTCTGCCGCCTTATGGTAATGTGATGTGATTTATTTACTTTCTAACTACATAACACCATATTACTATACACAGGAGGCTTTTCCGCCATATGGAAATGTGATGTGATTCATTAACTTTCTAAATGCATAGGACCATATTTCTATACACTGTCTGCCACCGTATAGCAAAATGGTGTGATCTACATCTAACTAATCTTTAACTTCTTTATTTTAACATTTCTATGATTAATTATATCTCTAATATATTTGTCTATTTATCTGATGATGTTACATTGAAAATATACTCTTAACATTTTAACTACAATTAATTAATATAACGGTTATAAATGGCTATATTTTTAGCGGTAATATAACGGCTATATTTTACACAATAAATACAAAATATTAAATGATACAAAATCACATCCTCTCTTCTACCTCATATTTTTTGCTAAATTTTACTGATAAAATGTCTAGACTAATATTTATCTTTGTTGCTGTAATTATTTTAGTATTACATATTACCATTCTCACCGTAGAAGTTTCACCGGAAGATTTTCATTTTTCTTCATTGATGATTGGAATCATGTATTACTCTTTATTTTTCGCAATCATTATAGACTTGTGTATTTTGAATTATATCTAATGAACTATTTTACTTTCCCCATTAGTTATCATCATGTCAAACCTTGTGAAGTTTGAATTTAGTCCACTCGACATCAGTGGAAACAACTATATGCCATGGATGATAGACGTTGAGATGCACTTGGAATCAATGAACCTCCTTGAGACAATCCAAAAGGGGAATAACTCATCAAGGATGAACAAGGAAAGATCTTTAATCTTCCTTCATCAACACCTTGATGGGAGTCTAAAAAATGAATATCTCACTATGAAAGATCCACTTGAATTGTGGAAAAATTTGAAAGAAAGGTACGATCACACAAGAGATGTAATGCTCCCTATATACCGCGATGACTGGAACAATCTACAGTTCCAAGACTATAAGAAAGTCTGCGACTATAATTTTGCAATGTACACAACAGTAACCCACTTGACATACTTTGGGGTTTCAATAACTGACAATGAAATGCTAGAAAAGACTCTTTTTACTTTCCACGCATCAAATGTGACCTTGCAACAACAATATCGTGTGCGAGGTTTTAAAAGATATTCTGAGCTAATTGCTTGTCTCCTTATTGCAGAAAAGAATAATGAGTTGCTAATGATGAATCATCAATCTCGCCCGACTGGCTCAAGAGCATTCCCTGAAGAAAACACTGTTAACTCCAATGAACCTAAATGCAAAAATTATTTTCAGGGTTGAGAGAGAGGTCAAGGTAAAGGACGAGGTCGAGGTCGTGATCATGGTCGTGGTTATAGATGCGGTTGAGGTGGTTGCAATTTGTCCTATAAGTCCGATAACTACTACCACAAGAAGCGTCAATATGAGAGGAACCATGAAAGTACCCATAAAAGGGGAAAAGAAGCCAGTTCATCAAAGGGATCTGGAACCTCTTCTTTCAGATGTGGTGGAAAAGGATATTGGTCAAGAGTCTGTAGAGTCTCGAAGTACTTATGCGATCTCTACCGAGAGTCCATAAAAGGAAAGAGGAAGGAGGCAAACTTCAACGAATCCACTCATCTTGAAGCTTCTGATTTCAATGATGATTTCATGGACATAGTTGGTGATTTCACTGAGCAACCAAGTGGTGGAAACTAAAAGAAGGACAATTGTATTTCTATTATTGGGAATGAAGCTAGATGGTCCAATGTCTGTTATATATATAATGGTTTTATTTAAAGCCTGCTACTTTCAAATTTATTATCTTTCTTATCAAATTTGTTTTGTTTTTAATTAAAGAGGTGAAATGGATAAAGCTAATCGTGAATCCAACCAAAGGATTAAAATGAAGAAATTTGCATACTCGATTGTGGAACAACGCACACTATATTAAAGGATAAAAGATTTTTCTCAAAGGTAAAACCAACGCAGACCATTGTGAATACAATATCGGGTCCTGTAGATATGATTGAAGGAGTTGGCAAGGTAAACTTTACATTTCCAAATGGCACAATGTTTACAATAAATAAAGCCTTATTTTCGCCAAAATCCAAAAGGAACTTATTGAGTTCAATGATATATATTCTAATGGATTTGATACCCAGTCTGTAACTGAAGGTACCATGAAATACATGCTTCTCATTGTGTATAAATATGGAAGGAAATGCATACTTGAGAAACTACCAATGCTTCATACTGGATTGCATTACACCATATAAATGCAGTAGAATCAAATACGGTAGTGATCAAACCTTTAATATTTACCATATGGCATGATCGGCTGGGCCATCCTGGTTCAACTATGATGCGAAGAATTATTGAAAGCTCACATGGACATCCACTGAAAGACCAGAAGATCCCTCATAGAAAATCATTTCAATGTAAGGCTTGTTCCCTTGGAAAGCTAATCATAAGGCCTTCATCGGGAATGGTTGAAAATGAATCACCAGCGTTTCTTGAAAACATTCAAGGTGATATATGTGGATCTATCCATCCACCATGTGGACCATTTCGTTACTTAATGGTATTGATAGATGCTTCTAGCAAATGGTCATAAGTATGCCTGTTATTAACTCGAAATATGGCATTTGCTAAATTACTCACTGAGATAATCGAATTGCGAGCTCAATTTCCTGATCATACGAGCAAGAAAATCTGACTTGATAATGCCAGTGAATTCACAACCCAAACTTTCGATGATTATTGTATGTTAGTTGGGATTGTTGTTAAACATCCAATTACTCGTGTGCACACACAAAAATGGTCTGGCTGAATCACTAATCAAACGTCTCCAACTCATTGCTAGACCATTAATAATGAGAACAATGCTCCCTACTTTAGTATGGGGTTATGCAATATTACATGCTGCAGCATTGATTCGCATCAGGCCAAGTGCATATCATAAATACTCCCCACTACAACCTACATCATGCCAAGAACCAAATATATCCCATCTAAGGATTTTTGGCTGCGCTATTTATGTACCTATTGCACCACCGTAAAGAACAAAGATGGGACCACAAAGAAGTCTTGGCATTTATGTAGGCTTTGAAAGCCAATCTATTGTTAGATGCCTTGAACCCCTAACTGGGAATAGTTGTACTGCTCATTTTTCTCATTGCCATTTTGATGAAGAAAAATTTCCAGCATTAAGGGGAGAAAGAAATCAGCTGGAAAGGAATATTACTTGGTCTATATCAACATTATTGAATCTTGATCGTTATACAAAAGAGTGTGATGGAAAAGTCCAAAGGATTTTGCATATGTAAGATATAGCAAATCAACTTCCTGATGCATTACAGACACAAAGAGAGTGACTAAATCTCACATCCCAGCTGAGAATGATCCTGCTCAAATTGAAATCCCGAAAGGGAAAATTGAAAACAAAGTCACCCATGAAATCATGGAACGCTTAAAGTATGGAAGACCACTCGGTTCCAAAGATAAAAATCCTCGTAAAAGAAAAGGATCAGAGAAACAAGATGACTCCAAAATGGAGGAGCGTATTCCTGTAGAAATACAAAAAGAGGAAAATCAAGAAATTTTGATTAATTATGCCAATGCAAGTATAAGGTGGAACCAAAATGAGGAAATCGATGATGCATTCTCTTACAATTTTGCATGCGATGTTATGGACGAAAATAATGGAGATCCTGAACCACGGTCTGTTACCGAGTGTAAAAATAGACACGATTAGACTGAATGGAAAAAGGTCATTGAAGCTGAGTTACACTCGCTTAACCTGCGCAAAGTTTTTGGGCCTATAGTACTCACCCCTGAAGATGTGAGACCCGTTGGATACAAATGGGTATTTGTGCAAAAAAGAAATGAGAAAAACGAGATAGTGAGATACAAGGCTTGACTTGTTGCACAAGGTGTTTGTCAAAGGCCCGGAATTGATTTTGAGGAAACATATTCCCCAGTCATGGATGGAATTACATTCAAATTCCTTATCAGTCTAGCAGTTCATGAGAAACTTAACATGCACCTTATGGATGTTGTTACCGCATACTTATACAGATTGCTTGATGGTGAAATTTACATGAGGATCCCCAAAGGATTCAAAATGCATGAAGCATTAAGTATAAAACCCACAGAAAGGTATTCAATAAAATTACAAAGATTTTCATTTGGGTTAAAGCAATGATGACGCATGTGGTAAAACCGACTAAGCAAATATCTGTTACAAAAGGGGCATGTCAACAACCCTCTTTGTCCCTGTGTTTTTATCAAGAAAACAATATTCGGGTGTGTGATTATCGCTGTCTATGTTGATGATTTGAATATCATTGGGACCAATAAAGAGATTATTGTCTTGGTTTGCAGATTGAACACTTGCAAAATGGGATACTTGTGCATCAATCAAATTACACGAAAAAGGTATTAAAGAGATTCAATATGGATAAATCTCATCCATTGAGTACCCTAATGATCGTAAGATCCCTTAATTTGGAAAAGGATCCATTTCGTCCATGTGAGGAATCTGAAAAGGTTCTTGGTCCAGAAGTACCATATTTCATTTCAATTGGTGCACTTATGTATCTCGCTAATTGCACTCCACCTGATATAGCTTTTGCTATTAATTTATTAGCGAGGTTCAATTCATCTCCTACTAAAAGGCATTAGAACAGAATCAAACATGTGTTTCGTTACCTTCAAGGGACAATTCATTTGGGATTATTTTATTCCAACACCACGGAACCAGTTTTAGTTGGCTATGCAGATATAGGTTACCAGTCAGATCCACACAAAGGGAGATCTCAAACTGGGTGTGTGTTTACTTGCGGAGGGACTGCGATTTCTTGGCATTCACAGAAACAAACACTCACCACAACATCATCAAATCATGATGAGGTTATCGCATTGCACGAAGGAAGTTGAGACTGTGTGTGGTTGAGGTCCATGACTCGACATATCAGATCCACAAGTGGTCTCCTATCAAATGAAAATCTCATCACACTTTATGAAGATAATGTCGTGTGTGTTAATCAAATGAAGGAAGGGTACATCAAAAGCGACAGAACAAAGTACATTCCTAAAGAGCTGGAAGAGAGTAATATTATCAACATCCAATATATCTGTTCCTGTGAAAATGCAGCAGATCTCCTCACAATGGCTCTCCCCGCTTCAGTATTTAGAAAACATGTTCATGACATCGAAATGCGAAGACCACGAAATTTATGAAGAAATCACCAATGCCAACATGGGGGGAGCTATACGTGGCTGTACTTTTTTTTCTCTTACTGTGGTTTTTATCCCACTGGGTTTTTCCAAATAAGGTTTTTAATGAGGCAGCATGAACACGTAATTATTGAAATGAGCATTCCAGGGGGAGTGTTAAGAATAATGAAATGCTCATTAGCAATAAGTTAGATTTGTGATAATTAATTATATCACTATTTATTTACCAAGGGGGAATACTATGTCATCACCCCCAAATTCTACTATAAATACTCCCTTAGAGGATGAAGAAAAATTGCACTTCCCTTTCTCTCTTTCTCACTTCTTCTCATCTTATCATCTTCTCCATCTTATCTTCTTCCTCTTTCTCTCCTTCTTACTTACTTCCCACATCAAGCCCTTCACTAATTTCTCAATAAATTAGTGCTAAGTCAGTAAAAATTACAACAAAAAGAAAAAATTAAAAAGGTAAAGAATAAAAATTAAAAGGAAAATTAAAATAAAAAAGAAAAAGAAAATGTCAATTTTGCCCCTTAAAATTAACGTTTTGACTAAGTTTAACGGTTTGATCTGACGGAAGGGCCACAATTCACTAGATTTGTAAGTTCAGGGGGCAAAGGTGTTGAAAAAAAATTGGAGGGCCAAAGGTGAACGATGGTGATAGTTCGAGAGCCACATAAGTCGTTTGCTCTATTTTTTATAAAATAAAGGACCGTAAGGATAAAATGTTAGAAGCTGAAAATAAGCTACAAGAATCTGATAATTCGGAAGCACAAATTTCTTATAATCAAGGAAAAGCTCAGTAAACCCTGGCCTTAAAAAATAAAAAAAAATCTGGAAGCAAAAAGCTAGAATAAAATGGTTAATAGAGGGAGATACTAAATTTTTTTCATCAATCAATCAAAACCAAACATAAAAGACAATTAATCTCAGGAATAAAAGATTCTACAAGAGACTGGATAGCTGAACAAACTAAAATAGGTGATGAAACTATAAAGTATTTCTTAGAACTCTTAACAGATGAAAAAATAGATCCAACAGACATAAATACAGCTTGTCTTTTGGAAAACATTCCAAAAATGGTTACTGATTCCATGAATACATCTCTGGAAAAACCATTTTCAATTGATGAACTTACAAATATAATCAACAAAATGGACCTTGTTTCTGCACCAGGACCAGATGGGTTCACTGGTTTATTTTTCAAAAAATAAAACATGGCATATAATTGAAAATGATGTTCTTGAGGCAATAAATGGCTTTTTCCATACAACACAAATTCCTAAATCAATCTGCTCTAATTGTACTAATTCCCAAGAAAGAAGTTTGCTCTACATTTAAAGATTATAGACCAATCATTCTATGTAATTTAACTTTTTTTTTTCAAAAGTGATAGTTATAAGACTAGAGCCATTTATGAATGATATTATTAGTCCTGAGCAATCACCATTCACTTTAGGTAGAGAACTCTGAGATAATGTACAATTAATGCAAGAGATAAGCAATAAATCTGAATCTAAAATCAAAGAGCAATAACATGATCATAACACTACAACAGACAACACCTATTACCTCACTTTTTCAGGACTTTTTACCTCAGTTTTTTGCAATAAAAAGATCGAGGTAGATGTGGGTGAAGTAAAAATTATACTTTTATACTTTTTACCTTGGTTCAAAACTGAGATAAAAAGTACTTTTTTACCTTAGTTTTAGACCGACGTTGGCATCATCTGCAACCAACGCCAGTCCAAGGAAGTAGGCCGACTATAGTACACCATAGCTGCGACATCGTTTCCATCAACATCGGAATTCATAAGAAGGGAAGTCGATCAAAGAAAGAAGGAAGTAGATGGCACTGGAAACACTGCGACATCGACATGATCAAAGTCACTAAATAATTGAAGTGACATCGCTTATGATTGTAAGAGAGATCGCATGATCCAGCGCACCTTCGTCGTGTGCATGCTGACGTGGGAGGCTAACCAATACAACATTGTTTTGAATGGGCGACATCTCAAAAAAATACCACCAATTTATGCAACGTCAACGTCGATTAGGTGTCGTATCTTTACTGGTTCGTGCGTAGTCGTGGTATGAATCGTGGAGAAATCGGTTATCTTACAATAATATAATATTTACTATTTGATGAAAAAAATATATTAAACATAAATTACCAATAAATGTCTGAATATATTCCAATACATATGATTGATGTGTAAATGAAAGATTAATTGTATTAAACATCCCTTGCCTACGTCGTACAACATTAAAACTATTAGGGAGATTAGGGAAATAACAAGTCCCTACTAAGAGTCCATCTATAACTCTTTTTGTCTTATTAAAATAAATACACATGAAACAAAATTTATGTTAGAATTTGGCAGTCCCCGAATGATGTACACATAATATAGTTAAGTGTGGGTGACAATAATCTAAACATGGAAAAGTACCTTGATTGAATGAAAGCAATGTAGCTTGGTTGATAAATTTATGTCGCTGACACTGATGCCTAAGCAATGTCGGACGTACAAGATGGTGATGTCAGTTCCTAGACAATGCGAAGTTGCTCAACATTAGACTCCATGCACTACAAGAGACAATACCTATTACCTCGGTTTTTCATTGCCTTTTACCTTATTTTCAGCCCCAAAAAACCGAGGTAAATGTGGGTTAAGTAAAAAGGCATACTTTTTACCTCAGTTCAAAACCGAGGTAAATAGTACCTTTTACCTCAAGTTTTAACCGGCATCAGCATGAATTGAGACCAATGTCGCACCATGGTAGAAGGCCGATGGTATGATACCCCGGCTGTAACATCGTTGGATATAACATCGACATCATGAAACATGCAACGTTGATGAATTAAATATAGCAGTCGATGGGAGAGGAAATGCATCAACGTCGCACCAGATGATGCCGTTCAAAATACGAGCGATGTCGGAGTTGCTGAGGAGCAATATTGCACATAGCGAGGGACCCACATCGTGTCCCCGGTAACGTGGAACACTGACAAAATGACGTCATTTTGTTTGTCTGACATCGCAAAAAAAGTGACACCGGTCTATGCGACGTCGCTAATATTTCGTTTTGGAGCTAGTTAATGCGACGTCGCGGTTTAGTCAGTCAGCTCTCATTTATCGTAAAATATTATAATAACAAATATTCGATAACGCAAACAATCGGTCTTCAATAGTCGTTACATGCTATAAATAATGTGATAACTCGAGTAATGGTTGAACATCATAAAACACTCAATTGTTGTTAAATTATTGTGAGAATCATTAATTGACATGTTCATTTAAGATAACAAAATTATAACATACTAGTTTCTTACAAATGAATGTAACTATATATTAAAATATATAAGGATGATATAAAATTGAAACAATAATTGTATTTAATCTCCATTTTCTATGTTGTACAACATTCATATTTCTAGGGAAACCGGTGAGAAACCAGCTACGTCCATCTGATATGCTAGAATCCACGGATAACTGCATTTGATCCTATTACAACCAATACACAGGAAACAAAATTTATGTTACAATTAGCCAGTACCCAAAAATACACGTAAAATATTCATATGTAGACCACATTATTCCCAATATGGCAATAGTAACTGATCAGTATCAAAGTGATGCCGGACTCATAAATACTGAAGTCGCAGAGACCAATTTAAAGCCGACTTTGGATATTCATGGATATTAATGCTAAACTCAACAATTCCTCACATTCCCAATGTCGATTCTTACTTGGTATCATATTGTACTGAGCAATTAACTATGACCGACGTCGCACATTCTTATTGTGTTCATCTGAATCTAAGCCATTATTCTCACTCTTTATAAACATGTCATTTATTGGTAACAAAAATAACATACAATATATAACATGTGACACAATGATTCACCTTTCATGAAATTATTTGATCTTTAATGAATGATGAAAAAAACATATAAAAGGTATAGATGGTACCGAAATTGCTAAAGAAACATGTAAAAGATGGAAAAGTACCTCAATAAATTTGAACCTAGAAATGCTCCATCCTTGGATACTTGTTGATGGTTGAAGGAATCAATTTGAATGAGCCCTTTCATTATGGTGTGAATGGATAGGGTGGGTTTGTGGGATATGTATTGGATATAGAAATGAGGGTTAGTGGTGATAGCCATTGATGTGAAAAATAGGGTTGGGGGAAAATTTATTTCAAATTTTCGTATGAAATTTTTGTTTCCCGCTAAAAGTTTTAGATTGATTGATCTCGCTAGCTATTCGGTATATCTATCATGACATGCGACATATGTGCGACACCGGATATGTTTCCATAGTCTAATAATAGTAATTTGTCATAAAAATCTCCATTTAAAGGTTTTGAGCCCTTCTGTCGACCCGTTTATAGCCAAATGGGAACAACATTGTCGGTAAAATTTGAATAAAATAATGATATATCCAATTTTGCATTTTGACATCTCCTAGTTTCTTAGAGGGACCTAAGTGCAAAAATAAAAAAGACGTGTGGTCTCAAACTCTATTCTAATTGTCTAAAAAAGAAACAATGTGATCCATAAATAGTCGAACTTATAATAACCGAGAGTAATAAAGAATCTGGCATTATATTTCCATTTAGACTTCCACAAGATCATACGACCGACAATTGTATACTTTTAAGTAATCATCTACAATTTAATCTAAGCCACGTACTGGCACTTTGTAAAAGTTGAAGGATGGAATTTTATTACTATTATATTTCAAAAACAAAACCTAGAATATAAAATTTCATGTGATTCTATATAAGTGGTAGAAATTTTCATTCCTATAACGCTTATCATTACATTATTAATGTAATACTATAAAAAAACCCCGAAATATTACCCATGTTGGAGTGTCTATAAGACAGTACGCATAATTTCCATCTGAAACATTTGTCGTTTTGTTCTGGTAAATGTCTCTTTACACACAGTGACAAGAACGAAAGTTTGTCCTGTAGTGTAATTTCCCCAGATTTTCCTAATGCTCTATCCGTGGATAATTTTGGCTTGTTCCGGTGATGCGTCCATGACCAAATTTGAACACGGTGGTCAAAATTTAATGGACGGAAGTTTATTACTTTTATATTTCTTGAGAAACGTAGACTATGCAAGCAATTTGGGCTATTCGGCCCGCAATCCATCAATGCAACGTCGCTCTTGCATCGGTTCAAACTCGCTGATGAAGACATTAGCGTGACATTGGGATTTTGTGCCTTAAGTCTGCCACTGACCAGGGTCATAGTTATTTTTGGATCGGGCTTCTACTCTAAAATGGCCCATTGTTTATTATGTGCGATATCGGGCATGCCTCGGTTATATCTCATATAGACCGATTATCATTACGATATCGTTGTATATCGATACGATTACCTATAGTCCAGGCCCAATCCAAAAATGTTTGGCTCTTATGATGGGTCCAAACCTACGACCCGCGAGGTCACACTATAGTCCCTATCTTATCCTTCCTATGCGACACAACCTGAGAAGTCGCACCAAACGACAACATTTCACTACGAGTATATAAATACCCAACCACCCTACCCCTTTGCATTCCCAACTGACGACATTGCACCAAAACCTCCCACCTGATGAAAAAATGGTCAGAAAATATTCAAATCCCATTGGAAAAAATTGGTTTCATATCACTATAGCACCAAAACCCACATAATTGCTTTGGACGTAGTGCATTGGCAAATTTCTCCGAAGGGGAAGAGCAACAAACCCTAACAAGGTAAGAATTTTTGGATGAAGTTTGATGTTGGTTTTTTGGTTTTCAAATACTTCTTTTGTTGCCCATTTCTTGGTTATCCAATCGCGACATGTTAGTTGTTTACTTTGTGATGTTTTAGTTGAGATTATAGGTGTTTTAAGACCATTCGTGTTCTAGTCGCATACTGTTTCGGCTTAGTCAATTGAACTGCAAAGTCGCACTTTCAAACACATAAATCTGCAAATTCACATATGTCACATCGGTCTAGACGAAGTGTTTGCGACATTAATACGAACTATGCTTAAACACATTGAAATCATTGAGTTCTTGACGGTTGCACTTACTGTTCTACATCCGTTTGACTCTCAGATGGCTCAAATAAAGTAGACAGCCAGAAGGAAAAGGTAAGACACCACAGGGGCACGTTCATCGCGCATGAAGAAGGCAAAGACAATGGCCACCCCTCCATTGCCAACATGGGAAAAAATATGCTTCATAAAGGAAGAAGCGGAGTAGAATTTTGAAAACATCCAAGGCCAAAGGATAAAATAGGTCATGGTGATGAAGCCTAATGATGTGGAATGACTAAACCTTGATGTTTTCCTTGAACCCTTCAAACCATCAGGAATGGAGGGTTTGATATGCTTGGATAAACCGATGTACGATATGGAGATCAAGGAGTTCTACACCAATTTTTCTAGGGAATCAAACATCATCTACAAGACAAGACTGGATGGGATGGACGTGGAGATGACGACAGAGTTCATCAATCAGGTGATTGGGACCATAATTGGTGGGACATCCTAACTTGGAGAATTAACCACTATGCATCACATTCCTGCCTATGCCTCTGAATATGACTTGTGAGCTTAAAAGGGGGATGATACACTACCTTCCTACATTCCACCGTTTGGCCGAAGAGGATCCAAACAAATATTTGTCAGAATTCCATTTGGTATGCATGAACATGAAGCCGCCGGGAGTGTCGGAAGATGACTACAACTTGAGAGCATTCGCCTTTTCACTACAAGATGGAGAAAAAGATTGGTTATATTATTTTCCACCGGGGTGCATATGGTCATGGATGGATATGAATTAACGGTTTTTGGAGAAATATGTTTTGGCCTCAAAGTCTTCCGGTTTGAAGAAACAGTTGTCCAACATCACTCAAGGAGCGACCGAGAGTTATATGAGTATTAGGAGAGATTCAAGAGGCTTCTCATAAGTTATCCCTGTCGTCTTTTCAATGAAGGTGACTTGGTCTATTACTTCTTTGAGGGCTTGTGTGATGAGGACATTGGGATGGTTAATGTTGCGTTCAATGGTTCTGTCACTAACAAGAGCCCGAAGGATGCTATGGCACTTTTTGAAGAGATGACCAATGGGATGAGGCAATTTGGTACAAGGTTAAGGGTTAAGGTCATTGATGAACCCACACACACACCAAAGTTGGAGGATTAAGTCCAAGCTCTAGCATCTATGATGAAAGAGCTTTTGCGAGGAAAGGGGCACCATGTTAAGATGTGTGGGGTTTGCGACCTTGATCACCACTCTGGGATATGCCCCTAGGTTGTTGGTGATTTGTAAGAGGTGAATGCTGTGGACTACAAGAACTGGGAGAGACCTTAATTTGCTAAAGGTCAACAATAATTTTTTTCTGGGGGAACCAAGGCGAGGCAAGATCGGACCCCTATGCAAAATCATTTGATTCAAGGTATAGGGGTTATCCCAACTTCTGATGGAGGGATGACAATCACCTCATGGGTCTAGGGGTGGACAAGCATCCTCTTAACCCTATCTTAGAGGCGAGGGGCCATCCAATAATCATACAACACTTTACAAGTCGAATAGGGAGGAAGTCTTGGATGCCATTGGACAATTGGGGAAGAAACATGAGATCTTCACGAAAAGGACAAGGAGAGAAATTGAATATCTTGTTACTAGAGCCTTCTCAAGTATTAATAACCTTGAGATTCAAGTTGGACAACTCGCCACCTCGGTGAGAAAACTTAAGGCGAAAGAGTCTAGTAAGCTACCTTCCCAACTGGAGGTGAATCTGAGAAATGTTAGCGCACTCAAGTTGAGAAGTGGGAAGGAGGTTCGTGAAACCGAGGAGAAAGTGACACAAGAGGATGATGAGTTAGTTGAGGCTACCAAATCAAAGTTCGAAGAAGAAGAGATGGTTGTCAAGGAAGCACCCTTCAAGGAGCTTCAACTACCCGAGGTTTAAATTGCTATTCCACCTCTGTTTCCAAGTGTTTTGAGGGGAAGGCTGAAGGTGGAGATGGACGAGGCTAACATTCAGGAAAGTCTTCAAAAAAAGTGTAGGTATCTATCCCTATCTTGGAATTGATTGACAATGTGACTTCATATGCTAAATGTCTTAAGGTTGCATGTATTAAGAAAAGGAGTAGACCACCTAATAAGTTAGGGAAGCTAAGAATTAGGGAAGTCACAATTTTGAATCATAAAAATTTGCCTAAGAAATGTGATAACCCCAGAATGTTTTCTATCCCGATTTCTTTAGGTGGGACACTTGTTGAACATGTCATGATAGATTTATGAGCTTCTATCAATGTGATTCCCTTTAGCCTATTTAAATGTTCTGAAATTGGTGAACTAAAGGAGACTAGAGTCATTGTTCAACTCGCCGATCATTCCCAAGCTAGCCCTCGAGGGCTAGTGAAGGATATGATGGTACAAATGGGCAAGTTGATTTTTCCGGTGGACTTTTATATCCTAGACGTAGCGCACGTGGTAGTGCACCCCCAATCCTTTTGGGGAGATCTTTTCTAAAAAGGTCTAGGACTAAAATTGTTATTCACTCGGGAATCTTGGCTTTAGAAGATGACTTAGATAAGGTGGAATTTTAAATTTATAAATCTAGAAATGATTCAACAAAACATTCTCTTATGTGCAAAGGTGTGATAATTTTTGATGAGCATGATAATCTTGAACCTTCTTGTGTTGCAAATGAGCATTAATGATGAATTTGTTGAGGACCCCAACAGATTGCATAATTTGATCAATGATATATCTGTGCTAGATTGTTTTTCTATGCTAGCAAATTGCAATGGGAAAAGGAAAGTTTCGAGGAATTAATACCTCTTCGACCCCCTCCTAACCCCAAGGTGACGTTTAAGGAGTCGATGTTGGCAAGAAAAGGAGAAACATTTCTAGGTACCAACAAGGGGTACAAAGGTAAAGATGGCTCATTGTGAAGACCTCCCCACAATGATGTCATCGTGGGCGGAGTCGCCGATAGCGATTCCGGAGACCCACCAGTAAGTGCTTGAAAGTTGAATGCATGAAAGGGTAATAAGTTGTGATGACGACAATAAACATACGTGGATCTTTTTGTTTACTTGTTTTGAGCAGTCAATTGGTAGATTTTGCATGTCGTGCTTGAAATAAATGATCCATTGAATGAAACTCTTGCTTGATTTGAAAATCCAAATGTGAAGATGTGTGATTATGTGTAGATGGAATGGATTTTGATTAGCGACATAGTTTTCTTTCAAAAGTTGAGGAAAACCAAGGAATATGGAAGAGCCGGGGTTAGTCTTGTGACAATGGTTGTCATAAAGAGTGGGTCTCGTGCCATGAGGATGGGCATGAGACTCTGCCTCGTGAAGAAGGAAAAACTGGGCAGAAATTATTTTTTGTCAAATTTTGATTTTCCATTCCCTGGCTTGTTTCAAAAATGTAATTTTTGAAAATGAAGTATGAATTTCAAAGTTAAAAATGCATTTTTGGTTGAAGAAGTGAGATTTTCTATTTCCTTAGGACTTTTTATGCAAATATTACTTCCCATGTGAATTGATTGTAATGCTTGTCCCCTAATTTGAAATTTCATCTCTATCCAAAGTGTACCTCTCTCTCTTTTTCACCTATGCTGAAATTTATTCTCATGGAACCACTCTTCACCTAATTTCATCATCTACACATTCTTTCCTCTCAAGAAACACTCACTCACACACTCTTGGGCGAACACAAAAATTGAAGCTTTTACTTCCAAAATTAGCAATTTTTACTTCTTCTTGTGTGGATCTTACACTTCTAGGCTTCAAATTTTGGGTAATCCTTTGATCTCTTTGTCTATATTCTTGATCTACATATTGTTTTTGTTATGAAAAGCTTGATTTATGAATGAGCATGTGTTGTTTTGATGTTGTTTGAGTTTGTGTGATCAATCTTGTGATGATGAAATTAGGGATGTTTTGAATGTGCCATTGATATTGAGTGATGTGTTCTTCATGTGTTGAGTAATTATAGGGAGCATGAATCTTGTTTGCATAAATCTATTGATGGGTTGGTGAAAGACATACTTTATGTTGTTGATTGATGAGGAATATTCTTGTTTTAAAGGGCCTTTATGCTTATACCATCATGCTTTGAATGTGTGGTCATTTTGGGAGAATGTTCTTGTTGAATGATATCATGGACCATGCATTTTTTATTGTTACATTACCATTCTTCTCTCTCTCTCAATTTGTTAGTATGGCTCCAAAGAAGGATACTTTGGAGAAAGAGAAGTTGGCAAGGGGTGAGAAACAAAAGAAACCAGTTAAGGGTGCAAACCCTAAATTGACGACTCCCATTCCTTGGAACCCCAAGCCTATGGCCGATGAGTTTTTAGGATTAACCAACTTCACTGGGACTGCGACATGGAGATGGAGGAATTTCAGGGAACCAGAGAGGAGAATTTTGGAGACTAATTTTTCTTGCAAGAGCACCTTGATGGCTTTAGGTTTACTTGACCCCGTGACATTTCTTTTGGTTTGGGTAGGCCTAGAAGGTTTTCTCGATGTGCACTCAAAAACCTACATAAGGTGGACCTTAGAGTTTCTAGCTACCATTTGGAAGGTCACAGATGAGGAGGGTCGCAAGGTGATTAAGTTCAACTTGGATGACAAGGAGTACCAAATGACCTATAGAGAAGTGGCACTAGCTTTTGGGTGGAAGACCGACCAGGACATTCCACAGACTCATCACCAAGGAATGCCATTCTCTCTTGGGAATTTTTGGGTGCAAATAACCGGAACTGATAGGAAGAATCTGAGCAAGAGCATGGCTATAGTCCACCCAGTGATCTGTTATGTTCATCGACTCCTTTATATGGGCGTTCTATGCCACGGTGAATTGACAAATTGTCTGGGCTACGATGTACAATTTCTTTGGGAAATGACACCGGAGGGGAACATCTATCTAGACTTGGTTAGTGTCTTTGTTCAAGAATGCATAGCGATGGGAGAGCAGAAAAGTGGGAAAATCTCCATGGGAGGCATGGTTGGTCTTTTGGAGGATTATCTAGGTCACCCAGTCACACAAAAGGCTCTAGCTAACTTAGGAAGATTGGGCCAAAGGTACACTATTCAGAAGTTAGCTAAGGCATCTATGGTCAGATCGACGGCATCAGAGGGTAGATATGTATGGCTCAAAGGCGGCGCGAACACATGTAGCTTCATGATTCTTCCACAACCGGAGTGCACCGCCATTGACCATAACACATGTTTGGATGGTCTACTTATTTCACCAGACCGGAAGTTTGAGAGAGAAGCCTACAACGTTACAGACAACCAAGAGTTAGACCTAGAAGAGGCCAAATGGGAGACATCTTTGAGAGCACTTGTAAGCCAATCTCATCTTTCCACAGCCATTATGGATCAACTACACCTACTTGGGAAGTAACTATCGAGTTCTTCCCAATTTCATCAAGAAATAGTTCAAGCGATTGGAGGAGTGAAGGCACAAGTGGAGGAGCTCAACACGAGGGTGGATTGCCTTGAAGCTACAATCCAAGCGACAAGGTTCATAGAGAGATATTTCACTAGCCACAAAGAGGTTGGCCCTTTGGGGCTGGAAGCGTAGGTATGACTAATCTCCCTTCCTCACTTATGTTTTGACATTCTTTTTGTGCATTGGAGACTTTGCATCCGTAAAGTGTTGGGAGAGAGTAGTGAGCACTTAGAAATTCTCATTCTTGGATTTCTTCATGCATGCATGTTTTGTTTGTTTTTTCTTGATTGTTGGTAGTTTTAGTTCTTGTTTGTTTGGGATTATTTTGGATGAACATTTGGTGGAATGACATGTTGTGCTAGGTTTCCTCGTTCGCATGGGGTAGGGTATTTTAGCTATTGGTGGAGTATTTTTGTGTGTTTGACTATCTTTATAGTGTTGAGCCCACTTTTGGGGCACTCTTTGAAAATCTGAAAAAATGAAAAAAGATCAAGCCATAAAATATATTAGGCCTTCCCAAGCCATAAAATAGACAAAATTAAAAGGACAATGAAAAGAAGCCGTAGCTAAGTTGATATATACAATGGTGAGCACTATGTTCTTGAAGCAACACTTGTTGCTTCCAAAAGAATGAAGATACGACCGGCAAATCGTTAGAGGATTCCAAAAGCTCTCAGTCTATGATGGAGATGATCAAACTTATTAGTGAATCTTATTAAAGAAACACAAGGCAGTCCAAATCCTCTCCACATAGGTAAGAAGCGTATCCTCTACTGACCAGGAATACAGACCGAGAACCATAACTATTTGCAAATGTGATATCATCCTGGAATTAGGATTATGTACAGAATAGTGCACCAAATTATGGAACAAATCGAAATCCAGGCTTGCTGATGCCCTCCTAAAGCAGCATCCAGTCAACCAGCAGCAGAGTATCCAAATTGTATCCATCGTCCATCTCTGCTCAGGATGTATCAGATTCTATCGTAAGCAGCATCCCGACTGATGTAAAGAGCAGCAAGAGCGCTTCCTAAACTCAGAAGAGATAATATATCAGTGTAACAGGGTTGACAGATCCATATCTTGCATGAGAAAAGTAGTAATCAGTAGCATCCGATCTAGGTAGCAATCCGTAATGAAGGTGTACCAATTTGGTCTAGTCTAACTAGTCCCTGGACAAAGTTAGGGAGCACAGAGATTCTGTGAAAGGATGAATTGCACTTTTTTTGCAAACAATTTTTTGCAAGAGTATGAGCCACCTGATTTGCCTGTCTGTGAATGTGCATAAGTTGAATATCCCCCAAAGAATGATGAATCTCATCAGATAAGCAGAACAGTTTCCAGGGAGATCTATGTGGATCATTAGCAAAGAGTACTGCACTAAGGCAGTCAGATTCCATACATACAGGAGAAGTCAAATGAGTAGAAAATTGGATTGTAAACTTAATTTCTTTCAATTCAGCTTCCAAGGGGGAGATAGCAGTAGTATATAAAGTATAAGCCTCCTTAAAGGCACCTCTACTATCCCAAATAATCAGTCCAATCCCACACATATTGGTGTTACAGCACCATGCAACATCCATATTTAACTTAAAGCCAGATTTGGGCCTCTCCCATGCAATTTTCCAAATTTTAGGCTTTGGGGGGAGTTTAATCAGAGGCAGAAAAGAGTGGTCTGCAATACTTAAATCAAAAGGAGAGACTATATATACAGGTGTAGCACAGAAGGAGTAAAAAATTTGATCCCGGATCTGTTGAAGCACTAGGATATAGGACGGCTTGACTGAATCAAATAGAAATCTATTCCTCATCTTCCACAGGTTCCAAAAAGTAAAAATAGCAGCAGTTCGGACTATGATTGAATGTAATGGAGTTAGGGTAGGGTAAGTTAGGTAGCATGATAATCTTTCCCATACAGATGGGAAGACCCTGTCCCTAATGCCCATGAACTGATGAACTGATTTCCAGACATTCAATGAAAACTCACATGAGTTAAAAAAGTGATCTAGATCATCTTCATATATATTGCACATACAGCATTTAGAGGCCAAGCAAAATCTCAGTTTTCTGAGGATATTATCAAATGGTAAAAATGAGTTTGTCACTTTCCACATGAAAACAGAGATTTTTTTATCAAATCTAGAGTTCCAAAAATTTTGAGTTTAGGCAATCTGACCTGTATAGTTACAAAGAAAATTGTATGTTGCTTTAAAGGAGAAGTTACCATCAATACCTGGCTTCCATATTAGTCTATCAGCTCCGTGTGGTGTTATTTTTTACTCCTGCAAAAGAGTAATAATGTCAGTAGGCAGGAATGGCTCAATTTTTGGTAAGAGACTAGATTTGTTAGATATAAATTCAGCAACAGTACAATCCACTCCAATATCCACCCTTTTCTGATCACACAAATCTATTAAAAGCCCTATATCCAGCCAATTAGCAGTCCAGAAGTTACATTCCCCTCTCCCTTTAATAACTGTAGAGTTAGCTTCTGCCCAAGTATTAACTGAGCATATCCTTTTCCAATTTGGAGAGGTTCTATATGAGGGAGGGAGGGCTGCCACTAAATGAGTCCATAGAGCCTCAGCCATTTGAAACTTCCACCACAGTTTTACTGAACATGTTTTAATTATTGTGGATATAGATCTAAAACCTAATCCATTTTGATCAGTAGGTAGACAGAGAGCTATCCATTTTCTCCAGGATCTTTTTGATTTGAGCTCAGTCTCCCCCCAAAAGAATCTGCTCAATTTTTTTCTATGGTGTTAATAATCAATCTTTTCGGATTAATAACCTGCCAAATATGCTGGGGTATGGAATAAATGCAGGACTCAATCAATATAAGCTTACCCCCAGTAGATATCCACCTATTTTTCCAATTACATATCTTACTATCAATCTGTTCAAAAATAGGTTGAAAATAGATCTTTTTTGCAGCACCAGTAAAAATTGGAACTCCCAGGTATGTAAAAGGAAATGCACCAATTTTCATCCCTAAAATCCTTTTAATGTTGTTAACCTTTTGAACTGAAGCATGCTTACCTATGAAGATATCACTCTTATTATAATTTATAGATTGGCCAGTGACATCCTCAAAGGTAGACAAAAAAGCTTTAAATCTAATCAAAATCAACTTTGTTGCTTTAAAGAAAACAACAGTATCATCCGCATATGATAAGTGTGAGATTCTCGGAGGATTACCTGGAAGGTCGAAATATGAAAGCTTACCACTTTGAAATATGAAAGCCAAACTCCTAGAAAAGGACTCAGAGAAAATGTTAAACAGGAATGGTGATAAAGGGTCACCCTGCTTAATACCCCTAGTGGATTATTAATTTAAAATAATAAATATTGATAATAATAATTAAGGTTAATAATTTTAGAAATTAGTTAGATTAATTATTTTTAGTACATGGATTGCCTAATATACCTAGTTTCTTTAATAATCTAATAGTATTAAATATGGTAAAGAATAATGATTAAGGTTAATAATTTTAGAAATTAGTTAACTTAATTATTATTGGTATATGGACTGCATAGTATATTAAGTTCTTTATTAATTTAGAATTTTTAAATATGGCAAAGGAAAATAATTAAGGTTAATAATTTTTGTAACTAGTTAACTTAAATTATTTTTGTATGGTTAATTGCATGATTAATTATGTGATTTTATCCCAATTTATTTTTATATGTAATTGGGTCATTCATTTTAGAAATGAATGTATGCATATATGAATTGGATTTAGTGCAGGGTAATAAGTGACTAGTATGACCCAACTAGATATTTAAAAACGGTCTGCGTGCTGTTTATTGAGTATTGTAATTAAATACAGTCTGCGTACCATTTATTGCTATGTTGTAAAATAAATCAATTTTATTATTTAAGTTGAAATAAATTGTAAGTTCGATGAGAACATCAAAGGATGGATCCAACAACAAGATGAAGAGTTTGTCAAGATTAGGGGGCCATATTAGGATTACTTTAGATGCATTTATTTATCACATTTATTTATTGCCTTATATTATAAATGCATGCGATTGTGTTTATGTGTGTGGAATGGTTATAAATTTAGTTCACTAACGATTAAACAAACATTACAAAGCAATGTCCCAAAAGCAATAATGAGCAAAAATTTCCCTTTCCGAAACAAGAACACCCATTAAGCCCTCGATCACTTGTAACAGATTTTGGCAAAGCGATAGTGGCACTTCTAATATTGGGAAAAATGCAGGTAGACCTAGTCAAAGGGGTCTACATGTTAGTTTTGGTTTGCTCGTCAATATCGGTGAGGGGTTCTCAGATGTTGAGCCAAAAGGAGATAGATAGTACATTGGATGTACCCTATCGACCAAGAGTAGTATTGGATACTATTAGCAATGGGATTGCTTACCTAAAATCAAAGGAATTGAGACAAGCCAAAGCATGCTTAAGACCTTGTGATTTTTAGGGTCTTGGAATCATTTTATTCTTGGGACCAACTTGGATAGAATAAAATGTCGAATAACTTCTAATAAGGCTTGTATTTTTGTTCAAGTTATTCAGTTTAAACTGTTTTATAGCATTTATTATATCGTAGTAATCATGTACAACAACAAAAAAAACTCTCCTAATCTTCATTCGATCCCATGGAAGGATAAATTGAATGACAGTTACTTGGGAAAGGAACTTGACTATAGTTCTAATGCAAGAAAAGGAGTATGTTATTGATATTCAAATTCCTGATTTCAAGTATCTTATGTTGAATAGTTTGTTTGCAGAATTACAATGCAAGATTTGAACTCAGATACTTACAACATCAAGCTGGAGCTCTGAGATATGATTCAGGAGCAAGCCAGGGTTGAGAGGTTTGAGACCTTTAAGTCCATTCTTGATTGTAACATCAAGAAATGAAAACTAGTGGGATCTCATGTTTTGAAAATAATTGGATCATTTGACAACATGGAGAATAATTTATTTTTCCTATGGCTGAGAGTTGGCCCTCACATCCATCTCTATTCACTCTATGATGGTTTGGAACCATTTGAGTGGAAAAGAAAAGACTTTGACTAAGCTACACGGAATGCTTAAAATAAGCTGCGTCAAGTGTTAAGATTGAGACCGGGAACAAGGTTCTGTTGGTGCAAAAGTGAAAGGGATCTAAAGCATAAATGGAAGAATGAAGAAGTGGGATAGGAAAAGGGTAACCATAGTACCCATGCGCCTAAGACACAATATACTGCTAGGAAGCAGAAAATTGTAATGTCTGATATGTCTCGATACTTTTACTGCAATAACACATGCCATTAAAATGGATACTTCCCCAAGTTATTAGAGGACAAAGAATGGGTGAGTAGGTAACATTGTAGTTATATACGTCATAGACAGTCTTTGTCGTTAATAACTCTACTGATGGGTATTGGATACCGTGTGTGTTTCTCACAATTTCAAAAATGTGGAGAGAAAAGAGTAGGAGTTAAGATTGATGAGAGGTCAACCTACGTGAGGGAAATAAAGCAAGGTTTTCTCCATTGAACGTAGGAACTTATTGTTATCTATGCCTTATGGGCTTACACTGGGTCATATAATAGTTATTTTGATATAAGTGTTACTACAACACAATTACAATTTATGTGTTGGACACAAGAGGTTTTCATTGTAATAGGAGCCATGATTGTTCCATTTCAGATGGGTGTGGTTTCGCAAAATTAGACAATTGTCTTTATTTTTTTGATATGGATGAACAAGTTAATGACGTAATTAGCAAATGGGCTAAAAACAAATTATTCGAGTTCGGGTTACCTCTGGAATTGTCAATTTGGCCACATGAACATAAAGCGCATGCAGTGACTCCAGCGAGGGAGTACCATGGAATCATTTAACTTGGAGTCGATTGAGACCTGCAAATATTGTGATGACAAAATGACAAAATCACCCTTCATAGTGAAGGATGATGGAGCAAGTGAACTATTAGGTCTTATTAAAAAAGTTTTTTGTAGACCAAAATTTGTTCAACTGTAAGAGGTGGATTCATGACTTCATTAGCTTCATCAGTGATATGAGTGGATATAGTTGTCTGCTTGATGTTACTTGATATAAGGCAAGTCTGATTCTTTTGAGAAATTTAAGAGGTTTCAGAATGAAGTTTAGAATTAAACTAAATTATTTTTTGGTCTGTAACATATTATCTTATACCATCTTTTGATCTCCGAGACCAATACCACTTCCTTTCAAAACCCAACAAATTCAAAATGATTTGTTTGGTCCCTAAGGTGGTTTTCAGTAGACTAAATTGCTTTATGGTCCCTAACATATGATCTTATACCATCCTTTTCTCCCTAAAATCACTTGAAAACCACCTTGAAAACCACCTTGGGGACCAAACAAATTATTTTGTATTTGTTAGTTGCTGAACAAACGCGGCATTGGCCTTGGGGACCAAAATATGGTATTGCATCATATGTTGGGGACCAAAAAAACAATTAATTCTTAGAATTAATTTGGCAAGAAAATTGAAGCACTTCAATTGGATTGATGTGGTGAACATTTAAGTCGGAAATTTGTTGACCAACAGAAAGAATGTGATATTTTTTCACAATTCAATGATGTAGGAACACCTTAATAAATGGTGTGTTCGCAAGGATAAATGATACCTTATTAGATATGGTTAGTTCAATGATAGGTCAAGCTAGTCTTCCAGTTTTCTTATAAAAGACATGCTCTTCTAAAAAGGTAGAGTTCACACTGAACCAGGCATTGTCTAAAGCTATAGGAATGACATCATATGGAATATGCAAGGAAGGGTTCCTTGAATGTCTTTTCTCTTAAAGATTTAGGGTTGCGAAGCATATGTGAAACGAGGTTTCCCAGTGAGCTTGCACCAAGTCTGATGAATGTCTCTTTGTGGGATATCCAAAAGAGATAAAAGGGTATTACTTCTACAACCATTTTGAGAACTGTGCTTTGTTGCTCAAGAATGTGTCCTTTTGGAGAAGTATCATCTTTCCAAAATGAAAAGTGGGAGGAATTCAAACTTCAACAAGTTTTAAGGTGAACAACAATCATTTTTGGAAATATTGATCCCTTCATGATAAGTGGTGAAGATGAATACAGGAAAAGTCTTAGAGACTACTGAAAATACTCATGCCTCAAGTTGGTCGGATTGGTATTGGATTCGAATAAAGGTACATTCATGTCACTGTGACTGAAAACAATGAAATCGTACTTTTAGAAAGTGATGAACCTATGACTTAAAGTTGAGCTTTGACAAGCCCTAACTCCTTAAAGTGGCTTAAGGCCATGAAATTCAGAATAGACTCTATGTATGAAAACCAAGTTTGGATTTGGTTGAATTACTAAAAGGGTAAGACTAAAATGATGGTCTTCAAAATGAAACCAGGCATTTAAGTTTTCAAGGCTAAAATGGTAGTTAAAGAGTATAAAAAAATTTCATGGGATGGATTGTGATAAGACTTTTTCTCCAGTTGGAAAGCTCTAGTCCATTTGAATATTCGTAGCTCATTCTGATTTAGAGATGTGGAAAATGGAGGTTATAACTGTCTTTCTTAGTTGGAAGAAGATGTGTATGCAACACAGTCTAAGGGTTTTATAGACCAAAATAGTTGGGAAAATATGCAAGCTTTAAAGGTTCATTTATGGATTGAAACAAGTATTAAGGAGTTGGAACATACATTTCAATGAAGCAATTAAGAGATTGGCGTTCAAAGAAATGTTAAGGAGTCTTTTGTATAAAAGAAGGTTAGTGGGAGCAAGATTGAATCCCTACTCCTCTATGTCGATGGCATTGGAAATGACTAACCAAAGCTGGAGTCTATGAAGACTTAGTTCGGAAAGTGTTTTGCGATGAATGACTTAGGAGAGAAAAAGTACATCTTGGGCATTAAGATCTACAAAGGTAGATCAAAGAGGATGATTGACCTTAGACAAAACACTTACTGGGTAAGGTGTTTGATAGGTTCCATATGAAAGATCGTAAAAGGTTTTCTACCCATGATTCATGGCATGAATCTTAGCAAGACTCAATGTAATTTGAAATCCGATGAGTAAAAGAGAATGAGTATGATCGTTTAAGCATATGCATATGCAATAGGGTCTATCATGTTTGTTATGATATGTACTCACAATTATATCTCATATGCTTAGAGCACGACAATGAGATATAAAATAGAATAAGGTGAGGCGCATTGGTGTGCGGCCAAGAAGATGTTTCAGTGCCTGAAATGGACTAAAGATAAATTTTTGTGTCCATAGTGAAAATGAGTTAGTTGTGAAAAATGATAAGTAAATCACCATTGTTTGGTTTTACAATTGAAGTTGAGTACATTGCTACTTTGGAAGCTGCATAAGAAGGTGTTTGAATTAGGAAACTCATCATTGAATTTGACGTGGTGCATGTCTTAGCTGACTTGGTGGCTCTATTGAGCAAATGGTAGAGTAATTGCTTAGGAAAAATGAGCCAAGGGAACCTAATGAGTTCAAAGTTGTTCAAAAAAAATTTGCGTTCTTTGATAATATATCGAGAATGGTGAAGTTGTTATATGCAAGTGAGAAAGGATGACAAATATTCGATCAAGAATCTAAACCTCTTCCACAGATGCAGCCTGGGGCTCACACATTTGTGATATGATTGTAGCACTTTGGATAGTGGCTGTGATTTCCATGATGTTCTAGTTATCATAATTTTGTGATTTGAGACATTTAAGATTGAACCGTTTAGCATATTATGAAATTATAATTTTATATTCATTTAACTTGGTTTAGAGTTGAATGAAAGTCCAAAATCAATTTACATCTCCAAATACGTTATAAGAATATCTCTTGGTTAATGAAACCCTATTTAGTGAACTACAGTGTAAGATTGATTATGTCCCTAGTGTAGGTCATTAAGAGTGGACACTCATGACTGAAGAAAACTAGTTTACAAATTGATTCATATCATTGTTTCATGGGCTGAACGATGTGGGATGTCATGAATCGATTGCATGGATGCAAGTTGAGAAACTTGTATTGGACGGACCCACTATGAGAATACCTTTAGATATTCATAATGTCATAAGTATGTCTCATTGACTATAGGATTATATTCCTCATACCTGAGTAATTCAGTGTTTGCTTGCTTGTGGATTGGTGTACCTTGAGGCTATCAGACGTCGCAGCGTAAAAAGAGATTATAAAGGCAGTTATTAGATTGCCATGAATCGAGTGGAGAAAACTTGAATGTACAAAAGTGGGATTGTCCCCTCATTTACATGAGATTTCTGTCTTATAGGTCTCTCAGAGAGTTGGGACTATAAAATGCATGGCAGTGCTCAGATGGATTAAGGATTAATCACCTGTCTTAACAGTTTGACCCAGGATTTCGAGAAATGCATTTGAACTTGATAAGGATGACACATTATCTTACCTTATGTTCAGATGAAAACATTAAGTGACAAAGAAATACGAATGCACACTTGTTCTAAAGGACAAGTGGGAGATTGTTGGAGTAGTGTCCTTCACTCAATGTGCATTTACCATAATATAGTTGGAGGATTAATTACAGAGATAATTAATTCAGTTATTTTGCGTGATCGGAATGTTTAGTTGGAAAGTGCTTTCAATCAGTTAGTATCAATTATATTGGGCTTGTACAAGTGTGTCCATTCTCTCATCCACTAGGAGGGAGATTTTTGGGGGATTAAAAGGGTTATTGGCACCGCCTACAGACACCCTTACCCTAAAAAATTTCCCCTGCTCAAAACACGGGAACGTTGAAGGCTAACAACACTCCTCTTTCTTCATCTTAGGGGTGTATATGGTAGAAGCTTCTCCGCCCATGGTGGTCCTGGCTTCACACGGATTACGCAACACTGACACAACATGGCGACGACACAAGACCCGAGTCCACGACACTCGGCTGCACTTCATGCAAAGAACCGGCTGCCCTTCACCACCACCTCCTCTTCAAGACCCGAGACCCTCTCCTCGGCTGCGAGGAAGAGATCACCTGAAGAGCCAGCACACATTTTTGTTGCTATGTATAGGTTCAGACCTATGTTCTATTTTGGACTTGGATTTACCCCATAGGTTTATCATCATCTAGCTTAGGGTTAGCATTGACCTCCCTAGGCTTAGCACCATCTAGCTTAGGGTTTGCATTTTGGAAGGGGGGGGGAGTGTCCATTGGACACCCCCCTTCCCCTCCCCCGGGCATTTCAGTTCTCCCTAGGCTTTCACCATTTAGCGTAGGGTTTGCATTTCTCATGTATAACTTTTGTATTAGATGGGGTCTCTTGTTCCCACAGGGGGCCCCGTCGGATGTTCCATCGTCTATACTATTTACCATATTACCATCGAAGGGGTGGTGTGTTCTAGCCTCGAAGGGGTTGTGTAGTCTGGCCTCGAAGGGGTCATATCTTGTTCCCTCGAAGGCGTAGTGTCTTGTGCCCTCAAAGGGGTGGCATGTTTGCCCTCAAAGGGGTGGCAGATTCTGGCCTCGAAGGTGTCATGTATTGTGGTCTCGAAGGGGTCATGTATTGTAGTCTCGAAGGGGTCTTGTTTTGTGTCCTCGAAGGGGCAGTGTCTTGTGCCCTTGAAGGGGCAGTGTCTTGTGCCCTCGGAGGGGTAGTGCCTTGTGTCCTTGAAGGAATGATGTATTCTAGACCTTCGAGAGTGATGTATTTTTGAGTCTCGAAGGGGTGGCGTATTCTGGCCTCGAAGGGGTGGAGTATTCTAGCCTCGAAGGGGTGGTGTCTTGAGTCCTCGAAGGGGTAGTGCCTTGTGCCCTCGAAGGGGTAATGTATTCTGGCCTCGAAGGGGTGGCGTATTCTGGCCTTGAAGGGTTAGTTTCTTGTGTCGTCGATGGAATGATCTATTCTAACCTCGGAGGAGGGGTGGTGTATGTATACTGACCTCAAAGGGGTTGTGTCTTGTGGCCTCAAAGGGGTGGTGTATTCTGGCCTCGAAGGGGTGGTGTATTCTAGTCTCGAAGGGGTGGCATATTCTAGACTCGAAGGGGTTGTTTATTCTGGCCTCGAAGGGAGCGTGTCTTGTGGTCTCGAAGGGGTCTTGTCTTGTGCCCTCGAAGGGGAAGTGTCTTGTGTCCTCGAAGGGGGAGTGTCTTGTGTCCTCAAAGAAGCAGTGTCTTGTGCCCTTGAAGGGGTAATGCCTTGTGTCCTTGAAGGAATGATGTATTCTGGACCTTCGAGGGTGAAGTACTTTTGAGTCTCGAAGGCAATGTGTATTCTCAAAGGGGTTGTTTATTCTAACTTCAAAGGGGATGTGTATTCTGGCCTCAAGGGGATGGTGTATTTCTGGCCTTGAGGGGGTGGTGTATTCTGGCCTCAAGGGGGTGGTATATTCTAGCCTCGAAGGGGTTGTGTATTTGTGCCGTCAAAGGGGTGGTGTATTTGTGCCGTCGATGGGGCGGTCTTTTCTGCTTTGAAGGGGTGGTGTAATATGGTCTTGAAGGGGTCATGTATTGTGGCCTCGAAGGGGTAGTGTCTTGTGCCCTCGAAGGAATGATGTACTTTTGACTCGAAGGGGTGGTCTTTTCCGCCTCAAAGGGGTTGTGCATTCTAGCCTCGAAGGGTTCATGTATTGTACCCTCAAAGGCGTAGTGTCTTGTTCCCTTGGAGGTCTAGAAACATCAACCATCCCCCTCGAGGCATCACCCTTTGACCCATCAACCATCCACCTCACTACCACTCAAACCATCAACCCTTCGAACATCAACCATCTGACTCGACTCAAACCTCTTGACTCTAACCTCTACTCGAACCCTGACCACTCGAATCAGTACCATTCAAATATTTTACACTCGAATCCTCTATTAGAACCCTCTCCACTCGTCCCTCACCATTCGAACTCTCACTACTCGAATGCTCACCACTCGACCCCTCCTGTACAGCCTAAGTCGACCGACTCCTCTACCCCCACCTTCGCTGGAGACGACCAAGGACCAGCCTGAATGACCCGTTTGAGAGGTGCTGCCACCAAAAAAACTATCTATCCCCTTCTTCCACCACTAAGAAGGATAAAGGCCCAGCGAACTTTAAGAGTAGATCGGGGACTATAAACAGAAACGAGGCCTTTTGACTCCAGAATAGTGAAGTATATCATCCCTTGACATCAGTAAATGAGCACTGTAGCTTTCAAGAGGATCCACGCTCCCAAAAATCATCTGGTAGTGTGATCTAAGGTTGTTAGCAGCACAATAAGATGTAACCATGACACTTTAGTGACATATACCTCAGCCAGTTCTCGAGAAGTGATGGATCCTACCACGGATAATAAATTCAAACTCTTTTAAAACAATCAAACTATGCTTATATATGGTATGATGATAATAAGAAGAACCGACCCGATTTCTTTGAGCTCTGTTAATAAAATCATAAATATCTGCAGGGTCAAACTTCTCTATACCAGGAAGAATATATGTAACTTGCTGTGGTTTGATGTAGCTGGATACACCATTATGAATAATAAACAACCAAAAACCATAGTTACATAAACCTAAACCATACTCTACTGAAGCATTGATGAAAAAAAATGTAATCAAACTCCAAGCAACCTATCTGAAAGGCCAAGTAGTTCAAATCTCAAACAAAACTTGATCAAATACAGTCCAATTCTTCTTGCCATCTGGTATCTGAGCAACAGCTAGCAATAGAACAACTCAAGCAAAGAATAGATCAGAATTTGAGCACCAAAATGATTGAAAGCTAAATTAAGAGCAGAGGGATCATGATGTTATTAGCACAATGTAGGCTTACAAAATACCTGCAACAACTATGACCGCGAAACCTCAGAAAATGAAAGACCAATGAAGAACCTGTGCACTCGAACTTGATTCCAAACCATCTCCATCTTCTTCTTCATTCCTAATATAAAACCCTCAAACGCTGCCACCACTAAGAACAATAAAGGCATGGAAAACTCTACTCAAGCCCCGCCGAAGAGGCCTATTCACAAAAATCGTTGCTACAATGGCGACGGAGATAGGCAGAGCAACTCACCAGAAGTCCCGAGCTCATCCTGATTCGGCAGAGGCATTCCCTCAAGCAGAGATGTTTCCGGAACAGATCACACCAGCTGTGGAACAAATCAGTAGCCAAAAATTGAAAGCATATCAGAAACACTACAGAAATCGGAGCAACGATAATGGAAAATGCGGCCAATTTTGGTTAGGAAAACTATGAAATTACCTTGTGGAATTGTTCAATTATAGGAAACCAACATCTGAGAGTAAACTCTTCAACCCATATCTCCTCCACCCTCAACTCCCTTTACTCAGATCTCCCTCTACCTCCACCCACGCGCCACCGGCCCTCCGCCTCCGCCAGAGCCATCCCACGCCTTCGCCTCTGCTAGCATCATCCTGCCACTCCTTCCACCTCTGCTAGAACCTCCACTCCCCTCCGCCTCCACCTCTGCTAGCGTCACCACTCATTCCAGGAGAAGAGAAATTGTTGGGCAAGCGGTTGAAGGAAATACAAAAATGATAATGGAATTTTCTGGAATGGGTGAATGAAACTAACGCGTGGAGCCTATGGAAAAAGATATGAAGTAGAGAGAAAGACTGACGCGTATTAGCATATAGGAAGGAGGAATAAAAAATCCCTGAAGCAAGTTTGAGGCTTGAGGTTTTGGGATCTCGAATGCGTACGATGAAAAATGTACTGTTTATCGAATGGATCAGCGCTTCTAAGATATAAAGATTTTGCATAAGGGCTATATGTTTCATTTTAGTAATCAATTTTTTTCTTAAATTAGAAAGTGTGCATATTTTCTTGGGACAGACTAAAACAGAAAGTGTGTAGAAATGACTGGAACGGACAAGAAGCCAAACTAAACTAAGAATGAAATTATTATTCTAATCTAATTCTAATTGTACTAAAAATACTAATGGTAATATATTTTTTGCAAAACAAGAATACTAACTTATTTAGAAAAGAAAAAAGCTAGATATATTTTTGAATAAAACTTCTATTTAAATAAATTTTATAAAAAGGAAACTAATTATATTTCAAATAGAATATTAGCAATATAATTCTAACTATAAAAGGAAACTAAATATTCTTTTTCAAAGAATAAATTCGTAATCTAATTAAGGAACCAAATCCCAATTAGACTCAGCCCCCAAAAGTCGCCAAATCTAAGTGAGACTAGGAGAATTCCTTTGACAACTTATACCCAGACCGGATCAGCCCACACCTTCACACGCACCTCACGCCGTACAGCTTGGCCTCGTGCCATTCAGCCCATGGGCCACCGTATTCTCTTGGTGTTTTCCCTCCATTTTCCCTCGTTCTTTCACATTTAATCTTTATTTTTCATTATTGGTGCTACAGTGGGTGTTCAAGTTATTAAATATGAGTAATTCATGTAAAATCTTTAAAATATCCAAATATTCAAAGAATTGTCGGATTACATAATTACGTCATAATGTGTGCATACATACATTCTATAGCATGCTGATAAATACTATATTATAAAAATCTAAGACATATCATATTTCTTCATGAATATTTTTCTCTTCTCCTTATTACTCTTTAAAATCACCCTAACATCCATCCCCATCCCCTCAATCTCCCTCCCATTGGAAGTGGGACAAAGATCATTATTTTTCTGTATGTTCTTTGATTTATGTTTAATTTTTCCTTTGTAAAGTTGGATTTTTGCTTAATAAATGTGGAATTTCAACTCCTTCATAAGGGTGGTGATTATCTTGTTTCAAACCAGTGCGTAGCATTATCATCATGAAGATGTAGATATTTGTTTTGGTTAGATTCAGATAACACGTGCAACCACTTGATTTGATTGATGGTTTGTATGTTTGTGGTAGATCCTTGATTAACATGGTGAATTGATGTCTGGGATGCATCTTCACTAGTAGAGAAAGCTCTATTAAAGGTAGTGTTAGTGGAATCGCCTTTAATTGAGGCATAAAAGGGGTTCTGAATTCGAAATTCCCTCCCAAATCATTTTAAAGGCGTTTCGAATTAATTAAATGTGATTCCTTCTTTAATGGCGATGATTAAAGGCGGTTCCGCCTTTAGAACCGCCTTTAATGGGCTCATTCTTTGGCCCAAACCCATACTTAGCTTTAATTCCTTCACCCATTTACTTCTCCAGATCCCCTTCTAAACCACACCTCCGTCTTTTTACTTCTCCACCCCACCGCCACCTCCACCTCACCGCCGCATCACCCCTTCATCAACTACCTCCCTTTGCCGCTCCAACCCCGCCTTCGCTGTCGGCTTCTGCCTCCGTTGCTCACTCCAGCCTCCATTGCTCCAGCCCCGCCACTCCAGCCCCAATTCTTTCGCTCCAGCCTTGCCACCGCTGCTCCAGCCCTGCCTCCGCCGTCGGCTTCCAGCTCCGCCGCTGTTGTTTGATTCGGGTTTGTATATTGCATTTGATTAGGGTTTGGTGTTGTTTGTATATCGCGTTAGATTAACTTTTTGTTGTTATTTTATGTTGTTGTATTTTGAATGATTAATTCAATAGTGTTGCTCCAGATGTGTCTTGCTTTGCTGCCGGAAACTTCAGGATTCCAACAGCATTTTTTTGGAAGGTTAGAAATAAGTTCCGAGTTCGGAACCTATTTCGGACCCTATTAAAGGTGGTTATTCCTAACACCTTTGATGGATTTTTTTTGGAAAAAATAAGTAGTGAGCATGTTAAGTATATTGCACTTTACTCCTCCCGAAGAGGGTTAAAATTGGACAATTTCATTACTTGTGCATTTTTCACTTACATCCCTCTAATACAATTAATAATTTTACCATGTAAGATATCTGCATGTATTTTCTAAATGTAAAAGTTTTTACACAATATTATTCTACTAACTAAAATTATTGATGGTAAAGCATGACTTTAAAATTTTGACTGAAAAGTGGGCCATTAAGATCGGAATTGATGGACTATTTAAGTTTTGAATTAACTTAATTTTATAAGACCCACATGCAATAAATATCCGAAATGTAATCCATTTATATATTTTTATTTTTTTGATGAGTACAAATAAACACAGTGAAAATTTATGATAAAATTATACAATGACTTATGTGACATTAATGAAAAAAATAAATGTATCCATAGTTAATTGTATCTATCAAGGAAAGTGATTTCAAGGAGTAGTTATTTGGTGTTTTCATTAATGTCACATTATTAACTTTCTATTTCAACGTAAAATTTCACGGTTTCTATCATCTTATTAAGTAATGAGTGCGTCTCTTGAAAGACAGTCTTTCCATAAGTCATGGAAAGACCAATGTTTAAAGTGTAAATTAGAAGAAATTAAAATAAAATTTTCGGGTTGCATGAACCGGGTTATAAATTTTATAACTACTACATGTTGCATACTAAATTTTTAATGTTGCAACTAAGACCTTTTGCCTTTTATTATTCGAATTAAACCCCGTCTTTCTATAAGTCTATGGAAAAACCGTCTTTCCCAAGACTTTGCCTTAAGTAATTGGGGCCAAAGTGAAATTATAGGGAATTAATGAAATAATTTTGCATCATTATTTTAAAAACAGTGCAATGGATGTACCATGCCACACAGAGACTAACGAACTGATAGGTGGCCCAACAATGAGAAACTACGTATTTGTGAACTAAATTCAAAAAGTGATGAGTTGAAAAACTTTTGGGTAGGTGGGTAATCCTTTGATGAACTTGTTTCAAATGTTTACTCTTTAACCGTTGCAAAAGTTAAAGAGCTAAAAAGTTTCTTACACCATTTACGATTCGTCTGACAAGACATTCCTAAAATCGGTGCGATATTAACTTCCCTAGTATTATTTCACTTTTTTTTTCTTTTTCACAAACTTTTTTTTTTTGTTAAACCATCCGAGGATGGGGGGTGTTTATTAGGCTCCCCAGGCCGTGTAAATAAGCCAAAATTAGGCGCTGAAAGTTTACGAATATTACAAGTTGATCATCTGAGCTAGAAGCTCTTTAAGCAAAAGAAATTGCCACCAAAAGCGGTGTGTGCCCCTATTCTAAAAAAAAAAGTTTATCCCCGTACAAAAGTAGTCATCCTATGGATAACCTGTAGCTGTAAAACCGCGAACAGGACGGCGAATCGAAAGATCGAGACCCCAGTTTGTCAACGGTGTACAAGCCAAGAGGTTTCCAAATTGTCGTGAACACTATGGCGCTGAAAGCTTCTTTTCTTCTCAGACATTTGGGAAGAGCAGCATGTAGTATTCAATGGCATAGGGTTCTTTCAGCATGATAGTATAAATCAGACCAGGAAACAAAAAGAAGGTATGGCACGTAGCAGAAAAAATCATCAGAATGAGCAGCAGGTTCCCAGTATCCATTACTACCCCGTATCCTTGCTTCCTGGCTAAGTACCTGAAATTACAAGAGAAGAAACTAGCAGTATTTGTGCTAAAAGCTAGTGTCTAAAAATTCGTAGTAACAGTCAAGATGCACTTAATATGAAACTGAAAGAGCCTCATCTATATCCTACTGCTATCCATAGGAGGTCCAACTCTTATTGCTGGGAAGCCAATAGTATCTACTGATAACAATCCCTTAAGGAAAATGGGAACTAACCTAATGTCTATGTCACCTTGTAGATTGTTTTCCCTAGCAAATTTTGCCAGAAAATCCGCCGCCATGTTAGCTTGTCTAGGTGTGTGTTGAATTGGGTGTGAAGAGTGTTCTACATTTAGTGCATTGCAGATAGAGAAGATTCTCCAAGGGCAGCTCATAGGGTTATGAATACTCCTAACCGCAGTTAAGCAATCAGATTCGACTACACATTTATCTAGAGCTAGTTCTGAGCAGGTTGCATATCCCATTTTGATTGATATTAATTCTGCATGCAGAGGAGATGGACATTGAAAAATTTTAACTCTCATTTTCAATACTTTACCATTCCAGTCTCTTACTATTACTGCAGCAGAGGAAAATCCACCAGAGATCCATAATGCATCAGTGTTTATTTTATAGCCAGTTAGTGGTTTTTCCCAAAAAACTGCAGTAATAGCAGATCTATTTTTTTGAATAATTTGAGGAATGATCTTAGCCTGAATCCAATGCTTATGCCTATCTCTATTACCTTTCAATTTGTGAGCTGTGAAAATTATGTAAATCATTTGTTTAATGTCATGGACACAAGTCTCACTAGAGAAAGGTCTATTCTCAAAAATGAATTTGTTTCTGCTAGTCCATAGAGACCAAATTGTAACCATAAAAGCAGCAGTTATCAAATTTGCATGGATTTTAGAATCAGCCTTGAAAGATAAGTAAAATTCCACCCTGGTATTTAAATTCCTAAAACCTGTTTGTGGTAGCTATAAAAGCGAGTGAACACTATTCCAAACTGAACAGGAGGAAGGACATGAATTGAAAAAATGATCAAGATTGTCATTATTGTTCATGCATAGAGGGCATCTCGAAGCCATAGAAAAACCCATCCTACTTAAAATATTATCAAAAGGGAGGATGCAATTTAAAGCTCTCCAAAGGAGTACTGACATTTTTCTAGGAATGTATGGAGACCAAACCTTTTGGAGATGTTGTATTTCAGGTCCCTTCTGTCTGAAAATGTTGTAGGTGGATCTAATTGAGAATTTCCCATCTTTGGTTGGGGTCCAAATTAGCTGATCCCCATGAGAGTGCTCCAGCTTTACTTCCTGCAAAATATGAAGGATAGTGGTAGCCAAATAAGGCTCCAGACTTGGTAAGAAAGCAGATTTGTTGTTAATGAAAGACCTCAAGTTAAGATCCTCAAAAGGTATGTCCATTTCCTCTGGCCAAATATAACAGAGAGCACCATCACCCATCCAATTTGCATTCCAAAAGGAGCATTCCCCTTTACCAAAGATAATCCTAGTTAGACTGTTTGCCATAGTAGTTACACTGCTTATTCTACCCCAAATGTGGGATTTTTTGTAAGAGACAGGTAGTGTCCATAAAAGTGTTGACCATTGAGTCTCATTAATTTGGAGCTTCCACCATAATTTACATGAGAAAGCATGTACTATGGCATTCAAATCCCTTAAACCTAAACCATTTTCATTCACTGGATAACTAATTTTTTTCCATGATCTCCATCTTTTCCTATCAGAAAAATCTGATTTTCCCCAGAATAGACTAGATGCCATTTTTTCCATTGTTTTTAAAACTATCCAGGGGGGTTTTAGGACTGCAAAGATATGTGTTGGAATCGAAAGGAAACAATGATTTATCAAGATGATTTTACCAGCAGAACTTAACCATTGATTCTTCCAATTATTTATCATTCTCTCCATTCTTTCAATAACAGGTAGATAATGCATCTTTAAATTCCTACCAAAGAAAATAGGGACTCCAAGGTATTTAAAGGGGAAGGAGCCTTTCTCCATCCCTAGTAACCTTTTAACAGACTGGACTTGCTGAAGAGAAGTGTTGTGGGAAACAAAGAATTCTGATTTTGCGAAGTTTACTTTTTGACCTGATGTGATCTCATAAGCATTCAAAAAATGTTTAAAATGCCTCAAATTGTCAGGCTTAGTATTCACAAACTGCTGAAATATACTGGTGAAACAGGCTCTCTGCATTCTAGTACTGATGAATGAACATTACGGTACAATCACAAATAATGCAAGTTGTGTTGACTTATTTTATTTTGAAAAAATGGAGAACACATTTAGCAAATGCGTCCTCTTCATTATTATTATTTTTTATTTTGAAAAAATGAGAACTCATTTCCTGCTGAATGCATTCTCTTATTGCGTTATACATTCCTTCTTTTTTCCCAAAAAAACTTAAAGAAATGGCTGATTCTTTGTCGCAACAGTTAATTATACGTTTAAAAAGAAAAAAAAGTTTAAAAATTGGACACATCAGAATAAATGGTAAATAAATCTACATACTACAACAAAATATCCCATCATCACTATTAATTTTAAATACATCATACAACATCTACCAATGATAAAACTCATTATTATTTTTTGTAAACCCCTCTTTGCAGTACAGATAACCGAAAAGGTAAATTTCTCATCCATAAATTATAAAATATATCCATAAAAACATTTAGAAAATATTATTTAGCTTAAGAAATTGATAGCTTGATGGATGCCATGTAAAATAAATATATTATACTGTGTGTTAGTAAAAACAAATTGATATTAAAATTTTTTAATAAGAAATATTGAAGATAACATTACATAAAGTAAATTGTGATTTTAAACATAAACTCAAATTACATAGTAATATATTATTCTTGATATTATTTTAAAAAAAATATTATAGGATTATAAACTTAATATATTGTAAAAATGGATTTGATCTCTTAAATATTCAAATTCTATCTAATATAATTTTAATAATAAAATAGTTAAATATTATTTTAATAATATACATTGTCCAATAATATAAAACTAGAATTGTCACATCATGTACAAGTTTTAATTAACTAGTTAACATTGGTGACCAATATTCTACAGAGTGTCACTGTCAAATCAATTGCATCTACATCATATCAAAATTCCATTTAAAAATTTTACACATGTAAATTATATTAAATAAAATTCGTTGAATCCATCATCTTCATTCCTTTTTTGTTTTCCTTTATTCTGGTACGTGTGGCGTTAAAAATAAAATAGAAAAGGAAATTAGAGCGTTGGATGCCTCCTCTTTATTCGTTTTAAAAAATAGAAAAATAAAATAGAGGACGCATTCGCAAAATGTGTCCTCCCACTAGTAGAGGCAAGTCTATTAAAGGTGGTTTTGGTCGGGAAAATGCGAAACTGCCTTGGTCAAGAGGTTCCAAACTTGAAACCCTTGGCCGGGACCAGCGATCACGATTTAAAGGCTGCTATTTTCTAAGTTAAGGCTATTTTCAAATAACCGCATTTAATTACCATCAATTAAAGCTGGTTTTAGTTAAACCGCCTTTAATTGGCCCTAATTAAAGCCGATTGTGTCTAATTGTTGTTTTCTAAGTTGGTTCCGATTTTGTTAATTAGGGCCAATTACATTTCTAAGTCCGGAGGATGATCCATCCTGGGTTTATGAAGAGACGATACTCTTTCCAAACTCGAAATTCGATCGGGGGTTATGTTTCTGAGCATGAAAATTTCTTGGGGGATAATGTTATTTTTGAAGGTGGGCTCCAAGCTCTGAACCCGGCGGTAATATAAAAAAATGGGGCATTTATTTGAACTAAGAAAATAAACACATTGTTAGGGTTTTGCTCCCTCTTACAATCCATTGCTGAAGAAGTAAATCCAATATATACATCGAAGAGCATCATTTTCCATTGAAGAAGGTAGGAATTGATCATAATTATGTGTGTGGAAATTATCTTGAAATTATGGTTTTTCATGTTAAAATTTGGAATTAAGGTTTGTACTTAGGTTTAATAGTGGTGGGTTATGATTAATGTTTAAACTTGTGTAATGGGTTGTATTGTAATTGACTTGTAGGATAATGGATCACAATGAAATTATTGGTAATAATCTTAGAAATTCACCCATTACATGTCATTGATCGAAACATTTGTCACGTTTGTGTTTGAGGATGCTTTTAAAAATGGTGTGGTGCGAGCCCAATGTCCGTGTAAAGTTTATAACAATGATGTGTATGTAGGGAGGAAGAAATTGTAGGCACATCTCACAATGAAGGGGTTTAAAACTAGCTATACTAGTTGGGTGTGGCACGGGGAGGTTGGAGAAACAGCTCGGACGATTGATTTGAGTGACACGAGTGTTGAAGATGAATATATGGGAATGCGGAATTCGATGAATTGGTTGAGGATATTGCAAGAGAGTTCAAAGGTAAAATTGAACTATTACAAGTTTTAATTGACGACAAAGAAACGCCATTGTACAATGGTTCGAAACATTCGGTACTTTGTGCAACTTTGAAGTTAATGAATTTGAAATCCAAATATGGGTGGACCAATAAGTCGATGAACAAAAATCTAGAATTTCTTAGGGATTTGCTCCCACCTAGTAACATAATGCCAAATAAGTTGTACACGGAAAAAAAAGTTCCTTGTCTGATGGGATTGGAATTGAAAAAAATTCACGCTTGCCCAAATGATTGTATGTTGTACTTGGGGGCAGAAGATGAAAATCAAGAAACATGTCGGGTATGTGGTGATTCTCGCTACAAATTGAATAGGGGTGCAATTCTGTTGGGTGCGGAAGTGGTAACTAAAACAAAGAAAAAGACACCAACAAAAGTGATGTGGTACCTCCCTATTGTTCCATGGTTGCGGAAGTTTTTTGCATGTAAGGAAGATGCAAAATTGATGCGTTGGCATGCAGAGAGGGATCGATCGGATGATGAGCAATGAAAAAAAGTTGATGCTCTTTACCCCGAGTTTGGTGAAGATCCCTGCCATTTAAGGTTCAGCCAATGAACCAATAGAATGAATCCATTTGATAACATGAGTAGTATACATAGGTCTTGGCCTGTTATGTTGGTTATCTACAATCTTCCGTCATGGTTGACAATGAAACGTAAGTACGTGTTGTTATCTGTGATGATTTCTGGTCCTAAGAAACTGGGCAATGACATAGATGCGTATCTTTCTCCTCTTGTCGAGGATTTGTTTACCCATTCAATAAGGGTATTTTGACATATGACAAAAGTGTTGAATATTACTTTATGTTATAAGCGATGTTATTTTGCACAGTTAATGATTTTCCTGCATAAGGTAATTCGTCTGGCTACTCAAGTAAAGGTCACTCTGCTTGTCCGGTGTGTGAGAAGGATACTGATTACCACTAATTTAAGCATGGTTGTAAAACTACATACCAAGGCCATCGTAGGATTCTTCCGGGGGATCATCCATGGCGATTGTCCAAGAAATGGTTCAATGGGGAGGTCGAGGGTAGAGAAGCACCAGTTTCACGAACAGACACTCAAGTGTTTAAAACTGTGAAGAATTTTCCCAATGAATTTGGGAAGAAGAAGCGTAAAGTGCCGATGGATGGGAGTTGGAAGAAAGGCTCCATTTTCTTTAGATTGCTTTATTAGGAGCATTTGGATGTTAGACATTGTCTTGATGTTATGCATATTGAGAATAATGTGTGTGATTCTTTGATTGGGACATTGTTGAATACCCCTGGGAAAACAAAGGAGGATTGACTTACGGCTAGGTTATATTTTGTTGAGATGGGTGTGAAGAAGAACTTAGGGCCCGTGACTTCTAGTGACAATTGTTACTTGTTGCCTGCTTGTTATACTATGTCTCAATTGGAGAAGAAATCATACTATGAGACCCTTAGTAGTGTTAAGGTCCCAACTGTATATTCTTTGAACATAAGTTCTTGTGTTTCAGTAGAAGAGTTGAGGTTGATCGGGTTGAAGTCTCATGATTGTCACAATTTGATGTAGGAATTGATTGTGATTGCAATTCGATCGTCATTGCCAACCCATGTAAAATTGTGCATCACAAAGCTATGTTTTTTTCAAGTCCATTTGTAGTAAAAACATTATAGTATCGAAGTTGGACCGTTTGCAGACAATGATCGTTGAAGTGTTATGCTGGATGGAAATGTATTCCCCCCATTCTTCGACATAATGGTCCACATGTGTGTTCATCTTATCTGTGAGATAAAGCTTTGCGGTCCGGTATTTCTTCAGTGGATGTATCTGTTCAAGAGGTACATGAAATATTCAAGCATTTTGTCAAGCATTGGTACAGGTCTGATGCAAGTATTGTTCAACGTTATGTGGCAAAGGAGGCCATAGATTTTTATACTAATTACATCAAAGAGATTGATTTGGTTGGGGTTCCAATTCGTAGACATGAGGGATGGTTGGAAGGTCATGGGGTTCGGCAGTGTAAAATTTTTAGTCCGAGTGCTTAAGATTTATGTACTGCGCATCTATATGTCCTTTACAATCATGAAGATGTTGTCCTATACATAGAGGTTCACATGGATACAATCAGAATGGCTAACCCCAACTTCAATGAAACGCAAGTCCTACAATTGCATAGTAGGACTTTTGCAGCATGGTTGCTTGATTATGTATCTGTGGGGGATCATTCAATGACAGTGAAATGGTTGGCTTGTAGACCACTTTGTACCGTACTTTCTTATGAAGGCTATGACGTCAAAGGTTTTACTTTTGCCACAAAATCATAGATGATAAGGGCGTGTCTCAAAATAGTGGAGTTTCTCTGGTGTCTGAAGCTTTGCATGTTGATAATATAAGTGGTAATAATCATATGTACACACATCAATGTTACTTTGGAACAATCTCTAATATATGGGAGCTTGACTATGTGACTATGCGAGTCGCTGTTTTTAAATGTCAGTGGGTTGATTTCAATTGTGGACAACAGACTGAGGATTTTGGTTTCACCCTTGTCGATAGGAGTAGAATCGATTGGCAGGAAGATCATTCATTTTGGTATCACAAGTGCACCAGGTTTTTTATGTAAGGGATCCTTCTGATCCTCGGTGGGATATTGTTGTGGAAGGAAAATGCGCTTTCATCGAAAATTATGAAGCTGAAGAAATAATAGGATTCGGTCACAATTCGACGGGTGCTGGATCAGATGATTCTGTACTGCTTAAGGAGGATGACCAAATCTTGAATTATTCCATCGCCCACCATGACCATGATGAATGTGTATAGGTGGACGTGTGTGGTAAGGTAAGTCGTAAACGGAGAAAGGCTAAAAAGTTTACGAAGAAAAGCAAAAAGAAGAATTAGAAAGTGTCATTTTTAATTGTAATTCTCGGTTTCTATTTTTTGGTTTCCATCCACTCATCGACTAAATAAACATCCATCGTTAAAAACAAATGATTAAGTCTCCAAAAGGTTAATCGAAACATCTATACTTCCATAGTTGTAATAAAAAATACACGACATCACAAGTAAGTTTTCGTAGAAAATGTTTACAAAAATATTCAAAAGTGAACAATTGTGGAAATGTCACCTTCTAACGGTAATCGCTCACCGCCCCGGTATTCTTCTTGGTGTACCTTGGACTTGACATTGTGCTCGGATGGGTGGAAATTGTGGGATATGAGAAATTCAATCGGGCACTAGGGTTTGTGGTTTTGAATTTTGTGCTTTACTGGAATTAAAAGACGTCATCGCTGGTGGAACTTGAGGATGCCAAAGATCGGAAGGAGAGTGCGTACGTGGGATGTTGATGAAGACTTCGTCACCGCTGAAATTGGAGGCCGTCGGAGATAGGAAAATGCCGCCGGAGGTGTTGGAGAACGCCAGAAATAGGAACCCAGATCACAATTCACCAGAGAACACCGAGAAGCTGAATAAATTTGACGCCCAAGAAGCCAGAAGAAAGACTAACTTTGAGAGAGGGGACATCAGATACGCCATGAAGAAAAAGATGACTGGAGATGGAAGACTGCAAATCGGTAATGCTGGAGCAGACCGTAGAAACCAAAAATTGGAGAGAGAAGCCGGTAATGGAGAGAGACGCCGGAGGAGTGGACAGAAAGGACTGCAAGTGGTCACCGGAACTTGGCCGGAATTTTGTTGTTCCGCTGGCCGAAAAAATTAGGGTTTAGGAGGGAGGCTGAAAATTAAAAGAAATAATTAGGGTTTAGGATCAGAACTTGCTCTGATACCATGAAAGAATGATTTCCCATAATAATTTTGATTAACTAAGAAGAGTATAAATAGAGTACCAAGTAGACTACTCTAAACATAACTCTAGCCTAGTCATCAATAATACAATCTTATCTAATCATCAACTTGCTTTATTCTAACAATTTTCCCTCAAAAAAACCCATCTCTCCCCAATTCTTCCATAACCCTCCATCTCTAATCCATTTTTTCCTCAAGGGTTGACTCAAGGTAAGATTACAACAATCCAACTCCAACATTCATCATCTATACTTGTATCTTCTCATCTTCTCATTTTGTCTTTGTTTTAAGGAGATGATTTAACAAGTGCTATGGGACTTGATGATGCTTGAGGTCTTAAGGAATTGATGTTCCAATTGTTTGATGTAAAGGTAGGTGTTTTAAAACCCTAATTATGTAGTGCGCACCCATTGCTTCTTGGATGGTTAGCCAAATTTGAGGGGTTTGATTATTTTGAATATTTAATAATGTTATATAGTGATGAAATTGTGATTGCGAGTTTTGTAACATTATTTTTCCAATATTTTATGAAAATAAATATTTTAAAATGTTATTTAGTGATGATATTGTGATTGTGAGCTTTGTCTCATTAATGTGCCAATTCTTATGAAAACAAATTTTTTGTAGTTAGATACATGATTTAATGGATACTGTTTCGATGTAGGTTCACTAATGTCTAGAAAAAGGACTCACAAAGACATGTCACTTACACAAAATAGTCATCCCGTGACATCGAAATATGGTTGTGATGATGAACATGATGGATCCGATGAGGTAGGAATAGGAAAAACACATTGTAGAACATTAGAACGTAGGATAGCTAGAAAATATTTCACTCCCTTGGTATTTAATAAGTCGGGCAAATGTTTGTCCAAAGTGCGCCCAATATGGTCAAGTTGCTTAGCGAAAGTCGGTAGAACAAGGGTGGGCATAAAATACGATAGTTGGGATGAGGTTCCCAAAGACTATAAAGAGACCTTATGGATGAAGTGCAAGGTACCATAATTAGACAAATTAACTATTATTGATATTCCCAACTTAGTAGAGAAATAAAGCATAACTATTCCCATATAGACCATTCAAAATTGATGCACCAGATATGAAATTTATAAAAAAGAAGGCGATGATCATGATGTGGAAGAGTTGGCAAGAGCACAAATACACTTTGTCACAGGACTACATTTTTTCTACGGAAAAGGGTGATCGGCCGTGGATAGCTTACACACACATTCAACTAGAGAGTTGAGAGATCCATAAGAGAAAGGCTTTGGAGAATGATTCTAATGTTAGACTTTAATTAGGTTTTTTTTTTAAAAACTACTTATATTTTAATGTATTTGGTAATGTCATGCCTCTAACAAGCTAACATGGAGTACAAGGCAAGAAAACAATGCAATGCCAATTTGAATGTGATTCCACATCGATTGAGCCTTGGGGGAGGGTATGAGTTGGCGTCTCTTAAATATGTTGAGGAACATCTTGAGATGGATGTTCAAAATGCAATCGCGGTGGGTATGTCCAAAGGGGAGGATAGGGATACGATACAACAAATGGATGTTGAAGACATAGAGAGGTGTGATTTATTTCTCAAAAGCAGGCAAAACAAGAAGGGTGAGTACGAGAAGCCTGAAGGAAAAAAACTTACGGAACGAGTGGTAAACTCAACTTCCCTATAACTCCTTTTTTACTTCCTTCATTTACATCTTAGCTTTTATTTGTGTTCTAAAATTTTTGTACTTGCAATACGTACGTAGGATAAATTAAAGAATGATGCATTGGAAGGGAAATTCATACCGACGTTTAAGAACGGCATCCTTTCTATGGCTACCAATAAACCCGACCATGCGGGCCGTGTTAGGGGAGTGGGTGGGTACTTGAACCAACGTGGGGCATTTGGAATTACTTGTGGCTTTGGTCGTGCACAACTATCGCGTGTCCACACTTTGCAAAAACACACCCTTTAACAAGAGAAATTAATAGAGCAATAAGACGTTCTCATTTGAAAGTTGATCCAACACACCTGCGTAGTGCTTCTCGAGAATTTAGATGATTTGACACCCAATTGGACACCGCCATCAAGAGGTTCGCACCATCCACCATAATATGTTAAGGTCAATCGGGAGGCAATCATTGAAAGTCTGGCAAACGAAGCCGACAACCGCGACAAGGTCATTCTTGCTTGTGGTAAAAAGGTAAAAAGTTCACATTTATCAAATCATTAATTCAATTTTTTTGTAAAATTTAACAAATGCAGTTAGTGTCGATTAGGGTTCACTTATATGCGAGCTATACATAGATCGAGGCATAGGTTATAGTCCACTCCATGTAGCCGATGGAGTTTTGCATGAGTTACTGAAACATCAGCATGACGTACCAATTCCAGAAGGTTTGTCAAGAGTCTCTTTGGAGAAGACATTGGTGAAGGGTACCGAAAATACAAGAATGTTGGTTCCACTTGCGCCATGTTTCTATTGTGGCCGCATCGACTACTATATGCCGATCCCATAAAGGATCGCCCTTTGAAAGTCAAATGTATGACAATGCCAAAATGGTCCAAAGTACACCAAAGGCGGTCAAGACTTCACCTAAACTCGTCCACACTACACCCAAACCGGTCCAAAGGGAACCAAAACTGGTTCAAGCAACACCGGACAAGATGAGACAACCGTTTCCAAGGCCACAACTCCCGAATGATGCACCTCACTTTGTGAGAGTGCTATGCACATGGCTTCAACCGCATCAACACAACTCAACTTACTCATTCGTGGGAGAAAATGACGTATTTGGTGTCAAGAGAGACATCATCGCGATGTGGATTGATTTCGAGGACCTTTGGAAATGTGAGAAAGTTAATTAGACGATAATGTCCATATACATTTTGTGGGTAAAATCTATATTTACATATTAAATTCATGTTTAATATTTCATTTTCTCTAATTGTTTACGACTAATGCGAACATTTCATAATTTCCAGGTACATGTATTATATGTACAATCAAAAGAAGCAGTGGGTCGGATACAAGTGTCTGGTGATGACTCAAGAGATCGGTTGTACAAACCAAGAGAGAATCGACTACGTTAGCAAAAATCATGGGAGAAAGGATAAGAAATTATTCATTACGCCCTAGATCGAAAGGCTATATTTAGAATCTCCATTATGTACGACCACATCATTTACAAACTTTAATAAATTTACACTCTATTTTTGTAAAGGGATCATTAAAGATTGATCATCATTGTTCCAGAAAAAAAAGCGTGTGTATTGGATGGATCCATTGCACTTCCAACCATCAGACTCATCTGTCAAGATTTTAGAGTCCGCTATAGAGGAAAATAGCGAAGATGATGAAAACAAATTTCAGGTGGTCAAAATCAAGGTATAGTATTAATAAATTGCTTCATTTTTCCAAGGAGATAACATACTGTTATTTTATAAGTTGCAAATTTTATATTGTTTAAAACAGTAAGAAACAAGAGCAAACATGGGAGTGAGGCTATTACGTAATGTTGTACACAATAGAGTGCATAGAGGTCGTGAACTTGGATTTACTCGAGATTGACCAGGTAAATGTACATTTGGTTGTAATAGACATTAAAAGTATCTATATGTAAATAATAATATTTCCAACTTACTCGCTATGCAAATAGGTTTTCCCAAAGACAACAAGGTCGTATTCGAAACAAGGTATTAACACCACTAGGAACTATTTGGCTAGGCATCTCATTCTCAACCGCTCACATCTTCTTGCGAACCCTAACTTGGTAGGGTAACACAATTCAGGTAACTAGTAGTGATGTAAAGCTTTGGAATAGAATTTGATTGATTTCTATTCCTATCTATAGATTATTGCTTAGTTAGCATTTTCTATAGATTTTTGTTAGCTCATAGACCAATTCCGTGTATTGAATTGCATTTTTGGCTGTTGAAAGAGGTCTATTGTGTGTTGGGAATTGAATTAAAATTGATTTTTTCCATTGGTGCCGAATTGAGTTCTAAAATCGTAAGGATAATCAACCCTTCAGTAGTCAAAGGGCGTAGTAATCCTTTTACGAACTTGGAAGTAAAATAATACCAACAATAAAAGCCACAAAAATTATCGACACGACCCAAAAATTGGACTTGAACAAGGAACCATATCTTCAAAAGGACCCAATTTTTACTTCTGAATGAGGAACCTATTAAAGGCGGTTTAGTTCCAAACTCAGAACATTCAACCCGGTTCAGCCAGGTTGACCCAGTTCCGAGTGAGGAATGAAAACAAGGTGGTTTAACCTGTCAATTAAAGGAGGTTATAATTGGGGTTCTGAGTTAACATGTCAATTAAAGCTAGGTTAACATATCAATTAAACAGTCTTTAATTGGGGTTCCGAGTTCGTAACCCTTGACAGGGCTGAGGAAAATGGTATAGGTTCCAAGGTCGGAACGTATTAAATGTCGTTCCACCGGCCTTTTCAAGGAGGTTCATAACCGCCTTTAATTGCTGATTTTAAAGGCGGTTCTCGGAACCGCCTTTAATGGCCCCTTCCTCCACTAATGTTCCCAAATGTTACTGGCCGGGTTTAATTTTCACCCAATTTACATCCGGGTGAGCTTGTTTCCCCCCTAAAAAAGAAAGAACTCTGACTTCTATACCCAAAAATAAGGGGAAATATATAAAACAATTAAACATTTCCCCTTAAGTTGTTTTTGTGCATGAATGTCGCATTAGTGAATTCAGGTAGTATCGTAGAGCACAAACTTATTGGAAATTCGAATCACAACTTACTGGGAACATTATATTTTAATAAGCACAATAAAACAATGATCAGATGAGATCTAGAAACAGAGAAGTGATGTGGTGCTCCAGACCTTGAGTCGGGTTGGTGAATCGATCTATGTAAAAACAATCTTGAACCTGTGAAAAGTCGATAAGTCAATCAATAACTTCTCTTGGGATGGATGTAGTTGTAGGCCTTACAAGTTCCTCATTTATGTCCTTCCAAGCATCCTCAACAATTTCTTCGTACTTCTTCTTTGCCTCGTCCTCTGATGCATTGTAGTAGTTTATGTAACATTCAAGTCCAGTTGCAACCCTTTTCTTTTCAGCCTTAATTGGCACAAACCATGCACATCGGTTAGTGTCATTTTCTTTTTTAACCTAAATGATCACTAATTATTGAAAAATTAAGGATCAATTTACCTCGGTGGAACCACTATCATTAAAAAAGCAAGTTATATAGGAGGCTGTAAAGTCCAAAATGTTTTGGTTGGCAGTTTGTGACTATGTTGTAACATCAAAGAAGGAGTCATGGTGGAAGAAGGTCATTGTGAAATTGTGAATCCGAGATGGATAATTCTCGCCCAAAGGTATTTGATTTGCTGAATATTTCATCTCTCAGATTTGTGGGATTGGATCAAGATCTGAGTAGTCGAAAGAAGAAAGGAGACTCGGCTATGGAAAAGGATTGGGACGAGATATTCTAAATCCCTTACTTCAAGGGATTAGACCAGTTAAATCCTATCTTCATCAAGATTTGAATATACGACAATAACATGAAGATAGTGATTGATTCGCACAAGGAAACTATGGTGTGTGAAAGGGCTGTATATGGCGGACATTACAGGCTAAGCTACTTACGAAATTAACGAGAGAAATCTGCAGACAGGTTTCATGTGTTCATCAACGTAGCGCAGAGCTGTTCACTGGTGTTCCAATATGATCAACATTTTTTGATCTCAAGGTTCAGAACGAATGCCTTAATTCCTCGGGAGGAGGAGATCCAGCGTCGATGGAGATCGAGGTCAGAGGGAGTCCGATCAAGGCAGATCGGCAACTAGGGGAGCTAGTAGAATTCACAAGTTAAATTAGAAAAGATAAGTATTTGTATGATGCATCTTATACTATATTTCTAATTAGTGGATTCATTCTGAATTGGGCCAAGCCCCGCAGATGTAGGTGATTCTCATCGAACTGTGTAACCAATTTTGTGTGTCTTTAAAATTTTTACTTTACTTACAAACTTGATTAATCAGATGATGTTGGAACACAGTAACCTCAATTGAAGTAATTAGGTAAAACCAAAATTTCAATTGGAATCAGAGCTAAGTCACTTACTCTTACCTTGGTTGTGTCAAGGAAAGTTTTGATCTGGTTTTACCATGGCGACCAAAGAAGGTGTATAGGTCTCTCGACCCCCATTGTTGGAAGGTTCAAACTACAATTATCGGAAGGCATGAATGCGAGTATTCATCAGCTCACTTGATGAACTTGCCTGGTATTTTGTTGAAACTGAATAGAATCATCCATTGGAAGATGCTCAGTCAAGCTCAAAGGAGAAAGAAGGGGAATCAATTCCTAAAAAACAAGGAGTCAAGGACAAGTCAACATGGAGTGCTGGCAAGTTAAGGGCCTCGATGGAAAATTCCAAAGCACTAAATGTCATATTTACTGCAGTAGACGAAAATCAGTTTAAACTTATCTCAAACTTCTATCAAGAAAAGAAGGCTTGGGATATTCTACAAATAGTACATGAAGGAACAAGTCATGTACGTGATTCCAAACTGTAAGTGTTGGCTACAAAGTTTGAAGAATTGAAGATGGAGGAAGATGAAACTGCTGCTAGCTTCAACGGGAAGATAAGGGATATTACTAATATGGCTTATCAACTTGGGAAAACTTACAAGGAAGAAAAATTGGTGAAGAAAACATTAAGATCTCTTCCAAAACATTTCGCAATGAAGGTGGCTGTCATTGAAGAAGCATGTGATGTGACAACAATAACACTTGACAAGTTGATGGGATTGCTACAGACCTATGAGATGACAATTGATCAATCATCAAAGAAAGGCCATAAAGAGTTAGCCTTTAAGATGTCAGCCCCAAAAGATGATGGAGATAGTGAGAGTGAAGGTGAAGAAATTGCACTCATTACGAAGAACTTCTCAAAAATGCTGGAAAAGGTTGTAAGTAGAAGATCTCAGGATAAACTAAGTGGAATCATAGGATGCTGGAAACTCTCGTAGACCCAGAGTTGAGCGGAACAATCAGCCATTTATGAGGAATCAAAATAGTGAGACAAAATAGGCAGGAAAGATCCAATATAGAGAATGTGAAGGATTTGGTCATATTCAGGCAGAATGTGCTAATACTAGAAAGAAACAAGGCAGATCATATGTTACTTTTGGAGTGATGATGAGGAAGAAAATGCAGGAGAAGAACTCACCAGAAACTATGTAGCTTTTGGAGCAAAGGTAGATAAAATTATTACTCCATGTTCCAACATCAGAAAAATGGTGGAATCCAGATGTTCCAACATGAATTTGCTGAGTGAAACTCATCAAGCGATAATGATGACCAAGAAGTAAATGATGACGAAATTAGCCAAGAATATGAAAAAATGTACTCTATGTGGCTGAAAGTTGTTGAGACAAATAAGACACTGAAAGCGAAAAAACACCAGCTTATAGAGAGAAAAATGGATTTAGTGTACATGATGGAGGTATTAGAAAAGGAGAATGAAGTACTGAATCAGAAGCTTAAATCAACAACTAAACGAGGTGAAACTGCTGAAGATACAATCAAGCGACTAAATTCTAGAAAGGCAAAGCTTGATGAAATCCTTGAAATTGGAAAGAACGTAGGCGACAGACACGGTATCGGTTATATAGAAACTAGAATAGGACGGACTGATTTCAAAAATGAGAGGCAGGCCATGAAGGTAAAGATTATTAAGTCACGTCCCCGACGCAACCCTATACTCTGCCACTACTGTTCATACCAAGGCCATGAAGAGGAACAATGTCCCAGACTACTGAGAGACATCATGAATGGTAGACAATTGTTAGTATAATCCAAAATGAGTGATATTCAAAGAGGCAGACTTGTCAGAAAGGTATGGATTCCTAAACGAAACACTGTTAGTCTTATTGCTTACACATCTCTCATTGCACACTCTAGAGATTCATGGTATTTTGATAGTGGTTGTTCTAGACATATGGCAAGAACATCAGAATATTTGAACAATGTCAAACCATACGACGGGGGATTTGTTACTTTTGGTAACGGAAAGGAAAGTTGCGTGGTTGGAAAGGGAGAACTCCAGATAGTGGGATTCCCAGTCTTGCAAGTGTTCTACTGGTTGAAGATTTAAAAGTAAACCTCCTGAGTATCAGTCAATTGTACGATGAATATATGACTGTCGAGTTTCAAAGGGATAAGTGCATTTTGAAGCATGGAGAAAACGAAGTACTGTCAGGAGCACGATCGTCAGACAATTGCTATCTCCTAGAACAAAAAGTGAAGTGTTTGAGCTCTAAGGATGATGTAGTTACTCCGTGGCATCAAAAACTTGGACATATAAATTACAAGACTTTGGTAAAAATTGCCAATGCCAAAGCAGTACGAGGAATGCTTGTTCTTACACATCAAAAAGGTATTGTGTGTGGACCATGCCAACAAGGTAAACATATTCGTTCTCCCCATTCCTCTGTTCAATATATTACTACCTCATGTAATCTTGAGTTACTACATATGGATTTGATGGGCCCAGTTGATACTCCTAATATTACTGGCAAAAAGTATATTTTTGTTTGTGTTGATGATTTTTCCAGATACACTTGGGTAGCTTTTCTCAAAGAAAAATCAGATGCAGTGGATGTCTTCAGGAGTTTGGTGATTAAGTTTCAAACCGAGAAAGGAAATTACATTGGAAAGATTGTGAGAATCCGCAGTGATCATGGAAGAGAGTTTGAAAATTCACAGTTCAGAGAATTCTGTGATGAACTTGGCATACATCATGAGTTCTCTGCTCCCATCCCTCCTCAACAGAATGGGATTGTAGAAAGAAAAAATAGAACACTACATGAGATGGCTCGAGTCATGCTAGCAAAAAAGGGCATTCACAAAAAATGGTGGGCAGAAGCAATAACACATCATGTTATACCATCAACAGGGTATACCTGTGACCATTTACTAGCAAGACTTCGTTTGAAATCTGGAAAGGAAGGGAACCGAATGTGGCTTATTTTCATGTTTTTGGGAGCAAGTGCTACATAATCAGGGACAGAGAGCAGCTGGGAAAATTTAACAGTCGTAGTGATGAAGGGGTATTTCTGGGATATTCTGTAAATAGTCGTGCATATAGAGTATTTAATCTTCACACTAACACTCTTATGGAATCGATTAATGTAATTGTCGATCACTCTGATATTAAACTAGGGTCAGACAAAGGGGAGGATGAAGCTGAGACATCACCGTCTGAAATCCCTACCAGTCAGTCTGTCGATGTTGGAACATCACAGCCCCTTGATAGTCCAGGAGAAACTACTGAAGGTGATGTTAGAACATCAATACCAGACCCCCTGTCTCATGTTCCAACACAGGTTGAATCTGAACCAAGTGAAAAATGAACTCGAACTCCACCACGAGTAAATTACAGGGAACTTACTAGATTTCAATGCTTCATCTCCCTAATTAAGCCAAAAAACTATAAGGAAGCACTCCTAGATGAGTACTGGATTTCCGCTATGCAAGAAGAACTTGAACAGTTTACAAGGAATGATGTCTAGTACCTTACTCCTCGACCAAACGGGGTAATTTTCATTGGTACTAAATGGATTTTCAAAAACAAGTCTGATGCCAAAGGTCAAATCACTCATAATAAGGCCAGACTAGTGGCACAAAGATACACTCAAGTAGAAGGTGTTGATTTTGATGAAACGTTTGCACCTGTTGCCAGGTTAGAATCCATTTGTATCTTACTTGCTATTTCATGCTCTATGAATTTCACATTTTACCAGATGGATGTGAAAAGTGCTTTTCTGAATGGGGTTGTTCATGAAGAGGTCTACGTTGAACAACCTAAAAGATTTGAGGATCCATATCGTCCCAATCACGTGTATCGCCTCAAAAAGACTCTGTATGGGTTGAAACAGGCACCAAGGGCATGGTATGACCGACTAAATACCTTTCTTATTCAGAAAGGTTATCGTCGAGGGGGAGCAGATTGTACTTTATTTGTGCTTATTGGGTCATCACAATTTTTGATTGCTCAAATTTATGTAGATGACATTGTTTTGGCTCTACCTCATCATCTATGATACAAGATTTTGTAAGTCTCATGCAGGATGAGTTTGAAATAAGCATGGTTGGTGAACTTAACTATTTTTTAGGACTTCAAGTCAAGCGGCAAAAGAATGAGATGTTCATAAATCAAGGAAAATATGCCATGAATTTAGTGAAACACTTTGGATTGGAAAATTCTCGATTAGTAAGAACTCTTATAGGTGCTACAGATAAATTAGTGAAGGATGAGAAAGGTGTTTCAATTGATCAAAAATTGTATAGAAGTATGATTGAGATTCTGTTGTATCTTACAGCTAGTCGACCATATATTTGTTTCAGTGTTGGAGTATGTGCAAGATTTCAGGAACATCCTAAGGAATCTCATGTGACTGCAGTAAAGAGGATTATTCGATATATTAGTGGAATTTCTGAGTATGGTATCTGGTACTTTAAAACTCAAGATTCTGATCTATTTGGCTATAGTGATTCTGATTGGACTGGGAATGCAGATGATCGAAAGAGCACAACTGGTAGGTGTTTCTTTATTGGCACAAGTCTAGTCTCTTGGTACATCAAGAAACAAAATTCTATATCTTTGTCATCTGCTGCAGAAGAATATTTAGCTGCCGGAAGTTGTTGTGCACAGTTATTATGGATGAAGCAAATGATGAAAGACTATGGGATTCATCAAGGGACTCTAAAGATATTATGTGATAACAAGAGTATAGATATATCCAAGAATCCAGTTCAGCATTCTCGGACAAAGCACATTGATATAATATATCACTTTATTTGAGACCTTGTGGAAAGAAGGAAAGTTGCAGTTGTCTGTGTTCCAATATCGAAACAATTTGCGGATATTTTCACAAAACCACTAGATTCATCCATATTTGAGCTTCTCAGATAGCACCTAGGTGTTTGTCATATTTGAGGTATTTTTTCCTAATTCTTTTCTAGATGTAAATATTACTGCAAATTGTTCTCCATTTATTTATTTTTTAAAAAAATTAAAAATAATTCTGGTATTATATGGAAAATAAGGAAGTTGAACAGATTTGATGGATGTTGGAATTTGGTAAGGTGAATCTGAAGAAAGAGAAAGGGACAAACTGGTGGCTGGTAATTATGGCATTGGAAAGGGAAAAAGGAGGTTGAGTGTTTGAGGAAGGAAAGTGAATATTTTAAAAAATTTCACCTTCCCTTCTCTGTTTCGTATTCTCTGGTTACTAAACTTCTTCCCAAAAATTATGTCGAGGCTGGGAGTGTGAGTTAAAGTAGAACTCTCCTATTCGCAACTCAATCCCAACAGGCTTCTCCACTCTAAAAAATTTCCAGACTCTCGATGATGAACAAGGGCCAAACATCCAAGATGGAGAAAAGCAAGAAGTTTCAAATATTGTTTGGAGAAATAGAGACTACGGTGGATATACCAGAGATCTACCTGATTGAAGAATGAAGTGGTGTGGAAGAACCGGGCATTGAAGTGGTCAGGTCACCGGCAGTGAATCCCGTCCGGACCAAATCTGAGAAAGTAAAAATTAAGGTATTTCGGGAGAAATATTTTACTTTCAATGGTCAAACTTTTAGATCTCTAGAAGATTGTATGACTCACTATCTTTAAAATAAAAAGTGAGTGGATTTAAGAAGATACAAATCAATTTGCGGGTATGTGAATAGGGTAAACCCTTTTTGGATACTGAAGGGGGACATTGGGAGTTTGAGGAAAATTGAGAAAAAGAATCCCAGGTTGGTAGAATTGGCATGTGTTAAGTATGAAGGGAAGAATGTGATGTGTGTGTACACTACTGCTTCTTTGCCAAAACGAGTAAAGTTAAAGGAAGTGAAGAACTGGCCTGAAAGGAAGAAAACTCTGAGCTCTGTAAGTTATAAGGCTGTACAGGTGTATGATCCTTTGGTCAGCCAGAATCTTAGAAAGCTTAGGAAGTTGGTCTCGGATAGTGAGGAGGAAATAGATTTTGAAGAATGAGGAGCTGAGAATGAAGCAAAAGATGTTCCAACACAAGATGTTGGAGATGCAAAGGAAACCGAAACTAAGGAAGACATGGGTGTAGATCTTGGAGGAGAAGATGTTACTCGGACCCCCAGACAGGAGTAGGAGCAGAGGAAGAAAGGGCTCAGACAGGAGAGACTCAGGAAGATGCATTGGATGAGCAAGACTTGAATCCCGGGACGAGGAATCCTGAGATGAGTACAAGGGAAGAAAGAGATAAAAACACGACTAGAGATGATATTGCAGCATAAAAAAAGTCTACTCTAGAACCTAAGGAACCAGGCCTTGATGATGTTCCAACACCAGGCCAGGAGAGAACTGATGTTCCAACACGGGAAGTTAGTGTTGAAGACTTAACCTTCTCCAGTGATGAAGTCCTTGATGATTTTGTGCAGACTCATGCAAGAAGGTCAAAAAGAAGAGCCACACGTAAGGAGAATGAACAACCTAAGAGAAAGAAGAAAATGACTACTACTGGTCAAAGCTCTAAACCAGGTATTTCTGTATAGGAAGCTCTGAGTTCAAAATTCTTTGATGAAGGGTGCTTGAAGAGCAATAAGAATATATGCAAAAAGAGGCTGATTGCTGAACGACCTATTAATCTAGTGACTTATAAGGAGTGTGGGTTCAGCAATTTTCTGAACTATTTAGAGTTTACTAAGGCATGCTCGGTATACAAATAGTATAACTAGAATCTTGTAAATGAGTTCTACTCGAATCTAATGGAAGGAAATCTGGATCCTAAATCACCCTGGTTTAATAAAGTTTATGTTAGAGGAAAGGTAGTCGAATTTTTTGCAGAGCAGATAAATAAGCTAATGGGGCTACCAGCACCTGGTGGTGGATCCATATTTTCAGAAGAGTTTGAAGTATCACTTGATCAGATTCTGACGAAAATTACAGGAGGATATCAGACTGAGTGGCCCTGTGAAGGTAATGCTGCAACATCCTGCCTGAGCGCCAGGTATTTCTGACTTTTCCAAGTTGCTATTGATTCTTGGTTACCCTCTTCGAATACCACTGTTGTCACCAGAGATATGGCTAAAGTCTTGTACTGCATTGGAACAAAAACTCCTATGAATCTTGGGCGTCTTATCCAAGCTAACATAGTGGAGAACTCAAGTTCTGCAAGGGTAAAAAATGCCCTTCAATATCCCTGAGTTATCTCTGATGTGCTGAAAGGAGAAAATGTGGAGGCTCAGGAGGGTGATGTTATGGTTGAAGCGGTTTCTCTGAAGCCAAATAAGAAAACTTTTGGTTTTTGAGATATGTGAAAGATTTTCCTTGGAAGCCATCACAAAGAGGATGTTCTGTTCAGAAAGGAAGGGAGGCCAAGAAGACTGCAATACAAGCCAAAATTGCATCATTACAAGTTCAAATTGTTGCACTAGAAGAGGAGCTATAGAGATTAGATTCAGAGGATGATATTCAGATTAGCAGTACTACAGAAGCTGAGGATTCAGAAGAATGATAAGTTTATGATAGTTGGAGTTTTGGCATAATTTATGCCCCCCAAGGGGGAGTATTTTGGATTTTGGATATTCTATTTTTTTTAATTTCTGGACCTCAGCAATGGTTTTATGTTATATTTCTCGGATTCCCAGTATCTACGTATTATTGGTGATTCAATTTAATAATTGAATACTGGTGAAATTTGATGTTCCAACATGGATGTTGAGGGTCTATTATTTGTATGCTGAAGGATTCAGGGGGAGTTAATAATTGGTCTCGGCTTATATTTTCACATCCATGAGAAAATATGTGTTCAAAATTGGCATCATTACTACGGCAAATGGCGTTGCGTGCAAGGTAGTTGGGATTGGTTCAATCAAGATCAGGATGCATGATGGTAGTTTCTGTACTTTGAACGATGTCAGGCATGTTCCATCGATGACAAAGAATCTGATTTCTCTTCCTACGTTGGATAGAAAGGGTTTTGTCTACTCAGGGAGTGATGGAGTTCTGTATGTCTGCAAAGGTTCTAGGCTGGCTCTGAAAGGTGTTCTGCATGGTACTTTGTATTTTCTACAAGGTTCCACGGTTATGGATTCTGTTAATGTTGCATCTTTGGAGGTTCACCAGGATGATATGACTAAGTTATGGCATATGAGGCTTGGTCACATGGGTGAAAGAGGGATGCAGATTCTGTCGAAATATGATCTTCTTGGTGGCCACAAGGTCAAGAGCTTGGACTTTTGTGAGCATTGCAATTTTGGGAAGCATCACCGCAGCAAGTTTCCTAAGGCAATTCATAGAACAAAGGGCACATTGGATTACATCCATTCTGATTGTTGGGGACCTTCCCGAATTGAGTCACTGGGAGGTCCAGGGGGGCGGAGCGCACCCTGGCCTGGGGGTCCGGGGGGGAGGAGTCGCCCCCGGTCCGACGGTATAGCTTGTCTCTTTATTGGACTGCTGTTGATTTGGGCCGAATTGTGTTTTTGGCTCAGTTTGTTAGGGTTTAGTTGAGACAGCATATAAAGTGTCTCTCTTCTCTCTGTAAACCAACTCTAATTCTGATATAGTAAATCCGTCTCCCGTGGATCTAGCCAAATTGGTGAACCACGTAAATCTTGTGTCTTGTTATTTTCGTTCATATTTTCTGTTCTTTCTCCATTCCGCACAACAAACTGGTATCAGAGCGGTTTCTTTTTCCGGCGATATCCGTAGTGGGTATATCGGATTCTGGGCTCATCAGATCGGGGCTGATCGGGGAGAAAGATGTCTGGGTTAAACGTGAAGATCGACAAGTTTTCTGGGAGAAACAGTTTCAGTTTATGGCAGATCAAGATGTGAGCTTTGCTGAAACAGCAAGGTTTGTGGACTCCGCTGACGATGGATTTCGCGAGCAGTTCTGGCGATGTTGTGAGTCTGGAAGAAAAGGCACACTCGACGATTATGCTGTGTCTCGTGGACGAAATCATCACCGAGGTCTCAGATCAGGAAACTGCTACACAACTGTGGCTGAAGTTGGAGAGTTTGTATATGACGAAATCTCTAACCAACAAGTTGCTTCTGAAACAACACCTCTTCGGTCTCCGAATGCAGGAAGGTACGCAACTCAGAGACCATCTAGAGCAATTAAATACTTTGTTATTAGAATTGCGAAATATAGATGTAAAAATTGAAGATGAAGATGCTGCTTTGATTTTGCTAGTTTCTTTACCACTTTCGTATGAGAATTTTGTTCAGTCATTTATTGCTGGTAAAGATTCTGTGTCTCTGGAGGAAGTAAGATCCTCTCTCCATAGTAGAGAGTTGCGACATAAGGCAAACAGTACAGGTACAGAAAGTCAGGCCACCGGCTTGTTTGCTAGTGACGGAAACACAAAAGGCAAGGAAACCGGCAATAAGAAGAAGGGCAAGAAGTCATCTTCAAAGGGTCCCAAGACCAATGATGTTTGTAACTACTGTAAGGAGAATGGGCATTGGAAAAAGGAGTGTCCGGAGAAGGCTAGTAAATCTGGGAGTACATCTGGTACTGCTGCTGTGGCTGAAGGGGATTTCAGTTCTGAAGATGATTTTGCTCTAGCTGCTACTGGCAAAATAATCATCCTAATGCGTGGTTTCTTGATTCTGGGGCATCTTTCCATATATGCCCAAGGAGAGATTATTTCTCAACTTATGAGCAAGCTGAGGGAATCATTACTACGTTAAATGGTGTTGCGTGCAAGGTAGTTGGGATTGGTTCAATCAAGATCAGGACGCATGATGGTAGTTTCTGTACTTTGAACGATGTTAGGCATGTTCCATCGATGACAAAGAATCTGATTTCTCTTCCTACGTTGGATAGAAAGGGTTTCGTCTACTCAGGGAGTGATGGAGTTCTGTGTGTCTGCAAAGGTTCTAGGCTGGCTCTGAAAGGTGTTCTGCATGGTACTTTGTATTTTCTACAAGGTTCCACGGTTATGGATTCTGTTAATGTTGCATCTTCGGAGGTTCACCGGGATGATATGACTAAGTTATGGCATATGAGGCTTGGTCACATGGGTGAAAGAGGGATGCAGATTCTGTCGAAATATGATCTTCTTGGTGGCCACAAGGTCAAGAGCTTGGACTTTTGTGAGCATTGCATTTTTGGGAAGCATCAACGCAGCAAGTTTCCTAAGGCAATTCATAGAACAAAGGGCACATTGGATTATATCCATTCTGATTGTTGGGGACCTTCCCGAGTTGAGTCACTGGGAGGTCCAGGGGGGCGGAGCGCACCCTGGCCTGGGGGTCCGGGGGGGCGGAGTCGCCCCCGGTCCGACGGTATAGCTTGCCTCTTTATTGGACTGCTGTTGATTTGGGCCGAATTGTGTTTTTGGCCCAGTTTGTTAGGGTTTAGTTGAGACAGCATATAAAATGTCTCTCTTCTCTCTGTAAACCAACTCTAATTCTGATATAGTGAATCCGTCTCCCGTGGATGTAGCCAAATTGGTGAACCACGTAAATCTTGTGTCTTGTTATTTTCGTTCATATTTTCTGTTCTTTCTCCATTCCGCAAAACAAACTGGTATCAGAGCGGTTTCTTTTTCCGGCGATATCCGTAGTGGGTATATCGGATTCTGGACTCATCAGATCGGGGCTGATCGGGGAGAAAGATGTCTGGGTTGAACGTGAAGATCGACAAGTTTACTGGGAGAAACAGTTTCAGTTTATGGCAGATCAAGATGCGAGCTTTGCTGAAACAGCAAGGTTTGTGGACTCCGCTGACGAAGGATTTCGCGAGCAGTTCTGGCGATGTTGTGAGTCTAGAAGAAAAGGAACACTCGACGATTATGTTGTGTCTCGCGGACGAAATCATCACCGAGGTCTCAGATCAGGAAACTGCTGCACAACTGTGGCTGAAGTTGGAGAGTTTGTATATGACGAAATCTCTAACCAACAAGTTGCTTCTGAAACAACGCCTCTTCGGTCTCCAAATGCAGGAAGGTATGCAACTCAGAGACCATCTAGAGCAATTGAATACTTTGTTATTAGAATTGCGAAATATAGATGTAAAAATTGAAGATGAAGATGCTGCTTTGATTTTGCTAGTTTCTTTACCACTTTCGTATGAGAATTTTGTTCAGTCATTTATTGCTGGTAAAGATTCTGTGTCTCTGGAGGAAGTAAGATCCTCTCTCCATAGTAGAGAGTTGCGACATAAGGCAAACAGTACAGGTACAGAAAGTCAGGCCACTGGCTTGTTTGCTAGTGACGGAAACACAAAAGGCAAGGAAACCGGCAATAAGAAGAAGGGCAAGAAGTCATCTTCAAAGGGTCCCAAGGCCAATGATGTTTGTAACTACTGTAAGGAGAAGGGGCATTGGAAAAAGGAGTGTCCGAAGAAGGCTACTAAATCTGGGAGTACATCTGGTACTGCTGCTGTGGCTGAAGGGGATTTCAGTTCTGAAGATGATTTTGCTCTAGCTGCTACTGGGAAAAATAATCATCCTAATGATTGCTTTCTTGATTCTGGGGCATCTTTCCATATATGCCCAAGGAGAGATTATTTCTCAACTTATGAGCAAGCTGAGGGCATCATTACTACGGCAAATGGTGTTGCGTGCAAGGTAGTTGGGATTGGTTCAATCAAGATCAGGACGCATGATGGTAGTTTCTGTACTTTGAACGATGTCCGGCATGTTCCATCGATGACAAAGAATCTGATTTCTCTTCCTACGTTGGATAGAAAGGGTTTCGTCTACTCAGGGAGTGATGGAGAAATGTGTGTCTGCAAAGGTTCTAGGCTGGCTCTGAAAGGTGTTCTGCATGGTACTTTGTATTTTCTACAAGGTTCCACGGTTATGGATTCTGTTAATGTTGCATCTTCGGAGGTTCACCGGGATGATATGACTAAGTTATGGCATATGAGGCTTGGTCACATGGGTGAAAGAGGGATGCAGATTCTGTCGAAATATGATCTTCTTGGTGGCCACAAGGTCAAGAGCTTGGACTTTTGTGAGCATTGCATTTTTGGGAAGCATCACAGCAGCAAGTTTCCTAAGGCAATTCGTAGAACAAAGGGCACATTGGATTACATCCATTCTGATTGTTGGGGACCTTCCCGAGTTAAGTCACTGGGAGGTCCAGGGGGGCAGAGCGCCCCCGGTCCGACGGTATAGCTTGTCTCTTTATTGGACTGCTGTTGATTTGGGCCGAATTGTGTTTTTGGCCCAGTTTGTTAGGGTTTAGTTGAGACAGCATATAAAGTGTCTCTCTTCTCTCTGCAAACCTACTCTAATTCTGATATAGTGAATCCGTCTCCCGTGGATGTAGCCAAATTGGTGAACCACGTAAATCTTGTGTCTTGTTATTTTCGTTCATATTTTCGGTTCTTTCTCCATTCCGCACAACAAACTGGTATCAGAGCAGTTTCTTTTTCCGGCGATATCCGTAGTGGGTATATCGGATTCTGGGCTCATCAGATCGGGGCTAATCGGGGAGAAAGATGTCTGGGTTGAACGTGAAGATCGACAAGTTTACTGGGAGAAACAGTTTCAGTTTATGGCAGATCAAGATGCGAGCTTTGCTGAAACAGCAAGGTTTGTGGGCTCCGCTGACGAAGGATTTCGCGAGCAGTTCTGGCAATGTTGTGAGTCTAGAAGAAAAGGCACACTCGACGATTATGCTGTGTCTCGCGGACGAAATCATCACCGAGGTCTCAGATCAGGAAACTGCTGCACAACTATGGCTGAAGTTTGAGAGTTTGTATATGACGAAATCTCTAACCAACAAGTTGCTTCTGAAAAATGCCTCTTCGGTCTCCGAATGCAGGATGGTACGCAACTCAGAGACCATCTAGAGCAATTGAATACTTTGTTATTAGAATTGCGAAATATAGATGTGAAAATTGAAGATGAAGAAGCTGCTTTGATTTTGCTAGTTTCTTTACCACTTTCGTATGAGAATTTTATTCAGTCATTTATTGCTGGTAAAGATTCTGTGTCTCTGGAGGAAGTAAGATCCTCTCTCCATAGTAGAGAGTTGCGCCATAAGGCAAACAGTACAGGTACAGAAAGTCAGGCCACTGGCTTGTTTGCTAGTGACGGAAACACAAAAGGCAAGGAAACCGGCAATAAGAAGAAGGGCAAGAAGTCATCTTCAAAGGGTCCCAAGGCCAATGATGTTTGTAACTACTGTAAGGAGAATGGGCATTGGAAAAAGGAGTGTCCGAAGAAGGCTAGTAAATCTGGGAGTACATCTGGTACTGCTGCTGTGGCTGAAGGGGATTTCAGTTCTGAAGATGATTTTGCTCTAGCTGCTACAGGGCAAAATAATCATCCTAATGCGTGGTTTCTTGATTCTGGGGCATCTTTCCATATATGTCCAAGGAGAGATTATTTCTCAACTTATGAGCAAGCTGAGGGCATCATTACTACGGCAAATAGTGTTGCGTGCAAGGTAGTTGGGATTGGTTCAATCAAGATCAGGACGCATGATGGTAGTTTCTGTACTTTGAACGATGTCAGGCATGTTCCATCGATGACAAAGAATCTGATTTCTCTTCCTACGTTGGATAGAAAGGGTTTCGTCTACTCAGGGAGTGATGGAGTTCTGTGTGTCTGCAAAGGTTCTAGGCTGGCTCTGAAAGGTGTTCTGCATGGTACTTTGTATTTTCTACAAGGTTCCACGGTTATGGATTCTGTTAATGTTGCATCTTCGGAGGTTCAGCAGGATGATATGACTAAGTTATGGCATATGAGTCTTGGTCACATGGGTGAAAGAGGGATGCAGATTCTGTCGAAATATGATCTTCTTGGTGGCCACAAGGTCAAGAGCTTGGACTTTTGTGAGCATTGCATTTTTGGGAAGCATCACCGCAGCAAGTTTCCTAAGGAAATTCATAGAACAAAGGGCACATTGGATTACATCCATTCTGATTGTTGGGGACCTTCCCGAGTTGAGTCACTGGGAGGTCCAGGGGCGCGGAGCGTGCCCTGGCCTGGGGGTCCGGGGGGGCGGAGTCGCCCCCGGTCCGACGGTATAGCTTTTCTCTTTATTGGACTGCTGTTGATTTGGGCCGAATTGTGTTTTTGGCCCAGTTTGTTAGGGTTTAGTTGAGACAGCATATAAAGTGTCTCTCTTCTCTCTGTAAACCAACTCTAATTCTGATATAGTGAATCCGTCTCCCGTGGATGTAGCCAAATTGGTGAACCACGTAAATCTTCTGTCTTGTTTTTTTAGTTAATATTTTCTGTTCTTTCTCCATTCCGCACAACAAACTAGTATCGGAGCGGTTTCTTTTTCCGGCGATATCCGTAGTGGGTATATCAGTTTCTGGGCTCATCAGATCGGGGCTGATCGGGGAGAAAGATGTCTGGGTTGAACGTGAAGATCGACAAGTTTACTGGGAGAAACAGTTTCAGTTTTTGGCAGATCAAGATGCGAGCTTTGCTGAAACAGCAAGGTTTGTGGACTCCGCTGACGAAGGATTTCGCGAGCAGTTCTGGCGATGTTGTGATTCTGGAAGAAAAGGCACACTCGACGATTATGCTGTGTCTCGCGGACGAAATCATCACCGAGGCCCAGATCAGGAAACTGCTGCACAACTGTGGCTGAAGTTGGAGAGTTTGTATGTGACGAAATCTCTAACCAACAAGTTGCTTCTGAAACAACGCCTCTTCGGTCTCCGAATGCAGGAAGGTACGCAACTCAGAGACCATCTAGAGCAATTGAATACTTTGTTATTAGAATTGCGAAATATAGATGTGAAAATTGAAGATGAAGATGCTGCTTTGATTTTGCTAGTTTCTTTACCATTTTCGTATGAGAATTTTGTTCAGTCATTTATTGTTGGTAAAGATTCTGTGTCTCTGGAGGAAGTAAGATCCTCTCTCCATAGTAGAGAGTTGCGACATAAGGCAAACAGTACAGGTACAGAAAGTCAGGCCACTGGCTTGTTTGCTAGTGACGGAAACACAAAAGGCAAGGAAACCGGCAATAAGAAGAAGGGCAAGAAGTCATCTTCAAAGGGTCCCAAGTCCAATGATGTTTGTAACTACTGTAAGGAGAAGGGGAATTGGAAAAAGGAGTGTCCGAAGAAGGCTAGTAAATCTGGGAGTACATCTGGTACTGCTGCTGTGGCTGAAGGGGATTTCAGTTCTGAAGATGATTTTGCTCTAGCTGCTATTGGGAAAAATAATCATCCTAATGCGTGGTTTCTTGTTTCTGGGGCATTTTTCCATATATGCCCAAGGAGAGATTATTTCTCAACTTATGAGCAAGCTGAGGGCATCATTACTACGGCAAATAGTGTTGCGTGCAAGGTAGTTGGGATTGGTTCAATCAAGATCAGGACGCATGATGGTAGTTTCTGTACTTTGAACGATGTCCGGCATGTTCCATCGATGACAAAGAATCTGATTTCTCTTCCTACGTTGGATAGAAAGGGTTTCGTCTACTCAGGGAGTGATGGAGTTCTGTGTGTCTGCAAAGGTTCTAGGCTGGCTCTGAAAGGTGTTCTGCATGGTACTTTGTATTTTCTACAAGGTTCCACGGTTATGGATTCTGTTAATGTTGCATCTTCGGAGGTTCAGCAGGATGATATGACTAAGTTATGGCATATGAGTCTTGGTCACATGGGTGAAAGAGGGATGCAGATTCTGTCGAAATATGATCTTCTTGGTGGCCACAAGGTCAAGAGCTTGGACTTTTGTGAGCATTGCATTTTTGGGAAGCATCACCGCAGCAAGTTTCCTAAGGAAATTCATAGAACAAAGGGCACATTGGATTACATCCATTCTGATTGTTGGGGAACTTCCCGAGTTGAGTCACTGGGAGGTCACAGGGGGGCGGAGCGTACCCTTGCCTGGGGGTCCGGGGGGGCGGAGTCGCCCCCGATCCGACGGTATAGCTTTTCTCTTTATTGGACTGCTGTTGATTTGGGCCGAATTGTGTTTTTGGCCCAGTTTGTTAGGGTTTAGTTGAGACAGCATATAAAGTGTCTCTCTTCTCTCTGTAAACCAACTCTAATTCTGATATAGTGAATCCATCTCCCGTGGATGTAGCCAAATTGGTGAACCACGTAAATCTTGTGTCTTGTTTTTTTCGTTAATATTTTCTGTTCTTTCTCCATTCCGCACAACAAACTAGTATCGGAGCGGTTTCTTTTTCCGGCGATATCCGTAGTGGGTATATCGAATTCTGGGCTCATCAGATCGGGGCTGATCGGGGAGAAAGATGTCTAGGTTGAACGTGAAGATCGACAAGTTTACTGGGAGAAACAGTTTCAGTTTTTGGCAGATCAAGATGCAAGCTTTGCTGAAACAGTAAGGTTTGTGGACTCCGCTGACGAAGGATTTCACGGGCAGTTCTGGCGATGTTGTGATTCTGGAAGAAAAGGCACACTCGACGATTATGCTGTGTCTCGCGGACGAAATCATCACCGAGGCTCAGATCAGGAAACTGCTGCACAACTGTGGCTGAAGTTGGAGAGTTTGTATATGACGAAATCTCTAACCAACAAGTTGCTTCTGAAACAACGCTTCTTCGGTCTCCGAATGCAGGAAGGTACGCAACTCAGAGACCATCTAGAGCAATTGAATACTTTGTTATTAGAATTGCGAAATATAGATGTGAAAATTGAAGATGAAGATGCTGCTTTGACTTTGCTAGTTTCTTTACCACTTTCGTATGAGAATTTTGTTCAGTCATTTATTGTTGGTAAAGATTCTGTGTCTCTGGAGAAAGTAAGATCCTCTCTCCATAGTAGAGAGTTGCGACATAAGGAAAACAGTACAGGTACAGAAAGTCAGACCACTGGCTTGTTTGCTAGTGACGGAAACACAAAAGGCAAGGAAACCAGCAATAAGAAGAAGGGAAAGAAGTCATCTTCAAAGAGTCCCAAGGCCAATAATGTTTGTAACTACTGTAAGGAGAAGGGGCATTGGAAAAAGGAGTGTCCGAAGAAGGCTAGTAAATCTGGGAGTACATCTGGTACTGTTGCTATGGCTGAAGGGGATTTCAGTTCTGAAGATGATTTTGCTCTAGCTGCTACTGGGCAAAATAATCATCCTAATGCGTGGTTTCTTGATTCTGGGGCATCTTTCCATATATGCCCAAGGAGAGATTATTTCTCAACTTATGAGCAAGCTGAGGGCATCATTACTACGGCAAATGGTGTTGCGTGCAAGGTAGTTGGGATTGGTTCAATCAAGATCAGGACGCATGATGGTAGTTTCTGTACTTTGAACGATGTCAGGCATGTTCCATCGGTGACAAAGAATCTGATTTCTCCTCCAACGTTGGATAGAAGGGTTTCGTCTACTCAGGGAGTGATGCAGTTCTGTGTGTCTGCAAAGGTTCTAGGCTGGCTCTGAAAGGTGTTCTGCATGGTACTTTGTATTTTCTACAAGGTTCCACGGTTATGGATTCTGTTAATGTTGCATCTTCGGAGGTTCACCAGGATGATATGACTAAGTTATGGCATATGAGGCTTGGCCACATGGGTGAAAGAGGGATGCAGATTCTGTCGAAATATGATCTTCTTGGTGGCCACAAGGTCAAGAGCTTGGACTTTTGTGAGCATTGCATTTTTGGGAAGCATCACCGCAGCAAGTTTCCTAAGGCAATTCATAGAACAAAGGGCACATTGGATTACATCCATTCTGATTGTTGGGGACCTTCCCGAGTTGAGTCACTGGGAGGTCCAGGGGGGCGGAGCGCACCCTGGCCTGGGGGTCCGGGGGGGCGGAGTCGCCCCCGGTCCGACGGTATAGCTTGTCTCTTTATTGGACTGCTGCTGATTTGGGCCGAATTGTGTTTTTGGCCCAGTTTTTTAGGGTTTAGTTGAGACAGCATATAAAGTGTCTCTCTTCTCTCTGTAAACCAACTCTAATTCTGATATAGTGAATCCGTCTCCCGTGGATGTAGCCAAATTGGTGAACCACGTAAATCTTGTGTCTTGTTATGTTCGTTCATATTTTCTGTTCTTTCTCCATTCCGCACAACAAACTGGAATCAGAGCGGTTTCTTTTTCCGGCGATATCCGTTGTGGGTATATCGGATTCTGGGCTCATCAGATCGGGGCTGATCGGGGAGAAAGATGTCTGGGTTGAACGTGAAGATCGACAAGTTTACTGGGAGAAACAGTTTCAGTTTATGGCAGATCAAGATGCGAGCTTTGCCGAAATAGCAAGGTTTGTGGACTCCGCTGACGAAGGATTTCGCGAGCAGTTCTGGCGATGTTGTGAGTCTGGAAGAAAAGGCACACTCGATGATTATGCTGTGTCTCGCGGACAAAATCATCACCGAGGTCTCAGATCAGGAAACTGCTGCACAACTGTGGCTGAAGTTGGAGAGTTTGTATATGACGAAATCTCTAACCAACAAGTTGCTTCTGAAACAACGCCTCTTTGGTCTCTGAATGCAGGAAGGTACGCAACTCAGAGACCATCTAGAGCAATTGAATACTTTGTTATTAGAATTGCGAAATATAGATGTGAAAATTGAAGATGAAGATGCTGCTTTGATTTTGCTAGTTTCTTTACCACTTTCGTATGAGAATTTTGTTTAGTCATTTATTGTTGGTAAAGATTCTGTGTCTCTGGAGGAAGTAAGATCCTCTCTCCATAGTAGAGAGTTGCAACATAAGGCAAACAGTTAGGTACAGAAAGTCAGGCCACTGGTTTGTTTGCTAGTGACGAAAACACAAAAGGCAAGGAAACCGGCAATAAGAAGAAGGGAAAGAAGTCATCTTCAAAGGGTCACAAGGCCAATGATGTTTGTAACTACTGTAAGGAGAAGGGGCATTGGAAAAAGGAGTGTCCGAAGAAGGCTAGTAAATCTGGGAGTACATCTGGTACTGCTGTTGTGGCTGAAGGGGATTTCAGTTCTGAAGATGATTTTGCTCTAGCTGCTACTGGGCAAAATAATCATCCTAATGCGTGGTTTCTTGATTCTGGGGCATCTTTCCATATATGCCCAAGGAGAGATTATTTCTCAACTTATGAGCAAGCTGAGGGCATCATTACTACGGCAAATGGTGTTGCGTGCAAGGTAGTTGGGATTGGTTCAATCAAGATCAGGACGCATGATGGTAGTTTCTGTACTTTGAACGATGTCAGGCATGTTCCATCGGTGACAAAGAATCTGATTTCTCCTCCAACGTTGGATAGAAGGGTTTCGTCTACTCAGGGAGTGATGCAGTTCTGTGTGTCTGCAAAGGTTCTAGGCTGGCTCTGAAAGGTGTTCTGCATGGTACTTTGTATTTTCTACAAGGTTCCACGGTTATGGATTCTGTTAATGTTGCATCTTCGGAGGTTCACCAGGATGATATGACTAAGTTATGGCATATGAGGCTTGGCCACATGGGTGAAAGAGGGATGCAGATTCTGTCGAAATATGATCTTCTTGGTGGCCACAAGGTCAAGAGCTTGGACTTTTGTGAGCATTGCATTTTTGGGAAGCATCACCGCAGCAAGTTTCCTAAGGCAATTCATAGAACAAAGGGCACATTGGATTACATCCATTCTGATTGTTGGGGACCTTCCCGAATTGAGTCACTGGGAGGTCCAGGGGGGCGGAGCGCACCCTGGCCTGGGGGTCCGGGGGGGAGGAGTCGCCCCCGGTCCGACGGTATAGCTTGTCTCTTTATTGGACTGCTGTTGATTTGGGCCAAATTGTGTTTTTAGCCCAGTTTGTTAGGGTTTAGTTGAGACAGCATATAAAGTGTCTTTCTTCTCTTTGTAAACCAACTCTAATTCTGATATAGTGAATCCATCTCCCGTGGATGTAGCCAAATTGGTGAACCACGTAAATCTTGTGTCTTGTTATTTTCGTTCATATTTTCTGTTCTTTCTCCATTCTGCACAACAAACTGGTATCAGAGCGGTTTCTTTTTCCGGCGATATCCGTAGTGGGTATATCAGATTCTGGGCTCATCAGATCGGGGCTGATCGGGGAGAAATATGTCTGGGTTGAACGTGAAGATCGACAAGTTTACTGGGAGAAGCAGTTTCAGTTTATGGCAGATCAAGATGCGAGCTTTGCTGAAACAGCAAGGTTTATGGACTCCGCTGACGAAGGAGTTCGCGAGCAGTTCTGGCGATGTTGTGAGTCTGGAAGAAAAGGCACACTCGACGATTATGCTGTGTCTCGCTGACGAAATCATCACCGAGGTCTCAGATCAGGAAACTGCTGCACAACTGTGGCTGAAGTTGGAGAGTTTGTATATGACGAAATCTCTAACCAATAAGTTGCTTCTGAAACAACGCCTCTTCGGTCTCCGAATGCAGGAAGGTACGCAACTCAGAGACCATCTAGAGCAATTGAATACTTTGTTATTAGAATTGCGAAATATAGATGTGAAAATTGAAGATGAAGATGCGGCTTTGACTTTGCTAGTTTCTTTACCACTTTCGTATGAGAATTTTGTTCAGTCATTTATTGTTGGTAAAGATTCTGTGTCTCTGGAGGAAGTAAGATCCTCTCTCCATAGTAGAGAGTTGCGACATAAGGAAAACAGTACAGGTACAGAAAGTCAGACCACTGGCTTGTTTGCTAGTGACGGAAACACAAAAGGTAAGGAAACCAGCAATAAGAAGAAGGGAAAGAAGTCATCTTCAAAGAGTCCCAAGGCCAATGATGTTTGTAACTACTGTAAGGAGAAGGGGCATTGGAAAAAGGAGTGTCCGAAGAAGGCTAGTAAATCTGGGAGTACATCTGGTACTGCTGCTGTGGCTGAAGGGGATTTCAGTTCTGAAGATGATTTTGCTCTAGCTGCTACTGGGCAAAATAATCATCCTAATGCGTGGTTTCTTGATTCTGGGGCATCTTTCCATATATGTCCAAGGAGAGATTATTTCTCAACTTATGAGCAAGCTGAGGGCATCATTACTACGGCAAATGGTGTTGCGTGAAAGGTAGTTGGGATTGGTTCAATCAAGATCAGGATGCATGATGGTAGTTTCTGTACTTTGAACGATGTTAGGCATGTTCCATCGATGACAAAGAATCTGATTTCTCTTCCTACGTTGGATAGAAAGGGTTTCGTCTACTCAGGGAGTGATGGAGTTCTGTGTGTCTGCAAAGGTTCTAGGCTGGCTCTGAAAGGTGTTCTGCATGGTACTTTGTATTTTCTACAAGGTTCCACGGTTATTGATTCTGTTAATGTTGCATCTTCGGAGGTTCAGCAGGATGATATGACTAAGTTATGGCATTTGAGTCTTGGTCACATGGGTGAAAGAGGGATGCAGATTCTGTCGAAATATGATCTTCTTGGTGGCCACAAGGTCAAGAGCTTGGACTTTTGTGAGCATTGCATTTTTGGGAAGCATCACCGCAGCAAGTTTCCTAAGGAAATTCATAGAACAAAGGGCACATTGGATTACATCCATTCTGATTGTTGGGGACCTTCCCGAGTTGAGTCACTGGGAGGTCCAGGGGGGCGAAGCGCGCCCTGGCCTGGGGGTCCGGGGGGGCGGAGTCGCCCCCGGTCCGACGGTATAGCTTTTCTCTTTATTGGACTGCTGTTGATTTGGGCCGAATTGTGTTTTTGGCCCAGTTTGTTAGGGTTTAGTTGAGACAGCATATAAAGTGTCTCTCTTCTCTCTGTAAACCAACTCTAATTCTGATATAGTGAATCCATCTCCCATGGATGTAGCCAAATTGGTGAACCACGTAAATCTTGTGTTTTGTTTTTTTCGTTAATATTTTCTGTTCTTTCTCCATTACGCACAACAAACTAGTATCAGAGCGGTTTCTTTTTCCGGCGATATCCGTAGTGGGTATATCGAATTCTGGGCTCATCAGATCGGGGCTGATCGGGGAGAAAGATGTCTGGGTTGAACGTGAAGATCGACAAGTTTACTGGGAGAAACAGTTTCAGTTTTTGGCAGATCAAGATGCAAGCTTTGCTGAAACAGCAAGGTTTGTGGACTCCGCTGACGAAGGATTTCGCGAGCAGTTCTGGCGATGTTGTGATTCTGGAAGAAAAGGCACACTCGACGATTATGCTGTGTCTCGCGGACGAAATCATCACCGAGGCTCAGATCAGGAAACTGCTGCACAACTGTGGCTGAAGTTGGAGAGTTTGTATATGACGAAATCTCTAACCAACAAGTTGCTTCTGAAACAACGCCTCTTCGGTCTCCGAATGCAGGAAGGTACGCAACTCAGAGACCATCTAGAGCAATTGAATACTTTGTTATTAGAATTGCGAAATATAGATGTGAAAATTGAAGATGAAGATGCTGCTTTGACTTTGCTAGTTTCTTTACCACTTTCGTATGAGAATTTTGTTCAGTCATTTATTGTTGGTAAAGATTCTGTGTCTCTGGAGGAAGTAAGATCCTCTCTCCATAGTAGAGAGTTGCGACATAAGGAAAACAGTACAGGTACAGAAAGTCAGACCACTGGCTTGTTTGCTAGTGACGGAAACACAAAAGGCAAGGAAACCAGCAATAAGAAGAAGGGAAAGAAGTCATCTTCAAAGAGTCCCAAGGCCAATAATGTTTGTAACTACTGTAAGGAGAAGGGGCATTGGAAAAAGGAGTGTCCGAAGAAGGCTAGTAAATCTGGGAGTACATCTGGTACTGTTGCTGTGGCTGAAGGGGATTTCAGTTCTGAAGATGATTTTGCTCTAGCTGCTACTGGGCAAAATAATCATCCTAATGCGTGGTTTCTTAATTCTGGGGCATCTTTCCATATATGCCCAAGGAGAGATTATTTCTCAACTTATGAGCAAGCTGAGGGCATCATTACTACGGCAAATGGTGTTGCGTGCAAGGTAGTTGGGATTGGTTCAATCAAGATCAGGACGCATGATGGTAGTTTCTGTACTTTGAACGATGTCAGGCATGTTCCATCGATGACAAAGAATCTGATTTCTCTTCCTACGTTGGATAGAAAGGGTTTCGTCTACTCAGGGAGTGATGGAGTTCTGTGTGTCTGCAAAGGTTCTAGGCTGGCTCTGAAAGGTGTTCTGCATGGTACTTTGTATTTTCTACAAGGTTCCACGGTTATGGATTCTGTTAATGTTGCATCTTCGGAGGTTCACCAGGATGATATGACTAAGTTATAGCATATGAGGCTTGGTCACATGGGTGAAAGAGGGATGCAGATTCTGTTGAAATATGATGTTCTTGGTGGCCACAAGGTCAAGAGCTTGGACTTTTGTGAGAATTGCATTTTTGGGAAGCATCACCGCAGCAAGTTTCCTAAGGCAATTCATAGAATGCAGGGCACATTGGATTACATCCATTCTGATTGTTGGGGACCTTCCCGAGTTGAGTCACTGGGAGGTCCAGGGGGCGGAGCGCACCCTGGCCTGGGGGTCCGGGGGTGCGGAGTCGCCCCCGGTCCGACGGTATAGCTTGTCTCTTTATTGGACTGCTGTTGATTTGGGTCGAATTGTGTTTTTGGCCCAGTTTGTTAGGGTTTAGTTGAGACAGCATATAAAGTGTCTCTCTTCTCTCTGTAAACCAACTCTAATTCTGATATAGTGAATCCATCTCCCGTGGATGTAGCCAAATTGGTGAACCACGTAAATCTTGTGTCTTGTTTTTTTGGTTAATATTTTCTGTTCTTTCTCCATTCCGCACAACAAACTAGTATCAGAGCGGTTTCTTTTTCCGGCGATATCCGTAGTGGGTATATCGAATTCTGGGCTCATCAGATCGGGGCTGATCGGGGAGAAAGATGTCTGGGTTGAACGTGAAGATCGACAAGTTTACTGGGAGAAACAGTTTCAGTTTTTGGCAGATCAAGATGCAAGCTTTGCTGAAACAGCAAGGTTTGTGGACTCCGCTGACGAAGGATTTCGCGAGCAGTTCTGGCGATGTTGTGATTCTGGAAGAAAAGGCACACTCGACGATTATGCTGTGTCTCGCGGACGAAATCATCACCGAGGCTCAGATCAGGAAACTGCTGCACAACTGTGGCTGAAGTTGGAGAGTTTGTATATGACGAAATCTCTAACCAACAAGTTGCTTCTGAAACAACGCCTCTTCGGTCTCCGAATGCAGGAAGGTACGCAACTCAGAGACCATCTAGAGCAATTGAATACTTTGTTATTAGAATTGCGAAATATAGATGTGAAAATTGAAGATGAAGATGCTGCTTTGACTTTGCTAGTTTCTTTACCACTTTCGTATGAGAATTTTGTTCAGTCATTTATTGTTGGTAAAGATTCTGTGTCTCTGGAGGAAGTAAGATCCTCTCTCCATAGTAGAGAGTTGCGACATAAGGAAAACAGTACAGGTACAGAAAGTCAGACCACTGGCTTGTTTGCTAGTGACGGAAACACAAAAGGCAAGGAAACCAGCAATAAGAAGAAGGGAAAGAAGTCATCTTCAAAGAGTCCCAAGGCCAATAATGTTTGTAACTACTATAAGGAGAAGGGGCATTGGAAAAAGGAGTGTCCGAAGAAGGCTAGTAAATCTGGGAGTACATCTGGTACTGTTGCTGTGGCTGAAGGGGATTTCAGTTCTGAAGATGATTTTGCTCTAGCTGCTACTGGGAAAAATAATCATCCTAATGCGTGGTTTCTTAATTCTGGGGCATCTTTCCATATATGCCCATGGAGAGATTATTTCTAAACTTATGAGCAAGCTGAGGGCATCATTACTACGGCAAATGGTGTTGCGTGCAAGGTAGTTGGGATTGGTTCAATCAAGATCAGGACGCATGATGGTAGTTTCTGTACTTTGAACGATGTCAGGCATGTTCCATCGATGACAAAGAATCTGATTTCTCTTCCTACGTTGGATAGAAAGGGTTTCGTCTACTCAGGGAGTGATGGAGTTCTGTGTGTCTGCAAAGGTTCTAGGCTGGCTCTGAAAGGTGTTCTGCATGGTACTTTGTATTTTCTACAAGGTTCCACGGTTATGGATTCGGTTAATGTTGCATCTTCGGAGGTTCACCAGGATGATATGACTAAGTTATAGCATATGAGGCTTGGTCACATGGGTGAAAGAGGGATGCAGATTCTGTTGAAATATGATCTTCTTGGTGGCCACAAGGTCAAGAGCTTGGACTTTTGTGAGAATTGCATTTTTGGGAAGCATCACCGCAGCAAGTTTCCTAAGGCAATTCATAGAATGCAGGGCACATTGGATTACATCCATTCTGATTGTTGGGGACCTTCCCGAGTTGAGTCACTGGGAGGTCCAGGGGGCGGAGCGCACCCTGGCCTGGGGGTCCGGGGGTGCGGAGTCACCCCCGGTCCGACGGTATAGCTTGTCTCTTTATTGGACTGCTGTTGATTTGGGTCGAATTGTGTTTTTGGCCCAGTTTGTTAGGGTTTAGTTGAGACAGCATATAAAGTGTCTCTCTTCTCTCTGTAAACCAACTCTAATTCTGATATAGTGAATCCGTCTCCCGTGGATGTAGCCAAATTGGTGAACCACGTAAATCTTGTGTCTTGTTATTTTAGTTCATATTTTCTGTTCTTTCTCCATTCCGCAAAACAAACTGGTATCAGAGCGGTTTCTTTTTCCGGCGATATCCGTAGTAGATATATCGGATTCTGGGCTCATCAGATCGGGGCTGATCGGGGAGAAAGATGTCTGGGTTGAACGTGAAGATCGACAAGTTTACTGGGAGAAACAGTTTCAGTTTATGGCAGATCAAGATGCGAGCTTTGCTGAAACAGCAGGGTTTGTGGACTCCGCTGACGAAGGATTTCGCGAGCGGTTCTGGCGATGTTGTGAGTCTGGAAGAAAAGGCACACTCGACGATTATACTGTGTCTCGCGGACGAAATCATCACCGAGGTCTCAGATCAGGAAACTGCTGCACAACTGTGGCTGAAGTTGGAGAGTTTGTATATGACGAAATCTCTAACCAACAAGTTGCTTCTGAAACAACGCCTCTACGGTCTCCGAATGCAGGAAGGTACGCAACTCAGAGACCATCTAGAGCAATTGAATACTTTGTTATTAGAATTGCGAAATATAGATGTGAAAATTGAAGATGAAGATGCTGCTTTGACTTTGCTAGTTTCTTTACCACTTTCGTATGAGAATTTTGTTCAGTCATTTATTGTTGGTAAAGATTCTGTGTCTCTGGAGGAAGTAACATCCTCTCTCCATAGTAGAGAGTTGCGACATAAGGCAAACAGTACAGGTACAGAAAGTCAGACCACTGGCTTGTTTGCTAGTGACGGAAACACAAAAGGCAAGGAAACCAGCAATAAGAAGAAGGGAAAGAAGTCATCTTCAAAGAGTCCCAAGGCCAATAATGTTTGTAACTACTGTAAGGAGAAGGGGCATTGGAAAAAGGAGTGTCCGAAGAAGGCTAGTAAATCTGGTAGTACATCTGGTACTGCTGCTGTGGCTGAAGGGGATTTCAGTTCTGAAGATGATTTTGCTCTAGCTGCTACAGGGCAAAATAATCATCCTAATGCGTGGTTTCTTGGTTCTGGGGAATCTTTCCATACATGCCCAAGGAGAGATTATTTCTCAACTTATGAGCAAGCTGAGGGCATCATTACTACGGCAAATGGTGTTGCGTGCAAGGTAGTTGGGATTGGTTCAATCAAGATCAGGACGCATGATGGTAGTTTCTGTACTTTGAACGATGTCAGGCATGTTCCATCGATGACAAAGAATCTGATTTCTCTTCCTACGTTGGATAGAAAGGGTTTCGTCTACTCAGGGAGTGATGGAGTTCTGTGTGTCTGCAAAGGTTCTAGGCTGGCTCTGAAAGGTGTTCTGCATGGTACTTTGTATTTTCTACAAGGTTCCACGGTTATGGATTCTATTAATGTTGCATCTTCGGAGGTTCAGCAGGATGATATGACTAAGTTATGGCATATGAGGCTTGGTCACATGGGTGAAAGAGGGATGCAGATTCTGTCGAAATATGATCTTCTTAGTGGCCACAAGGTCAAGAGCTTGGACTTTTGTGAGCATTGCATTATTGGGAAGCATCACCGCAGCAAGTTTCCTAAGGCAATTCGTAGAACAAAGGGCACATTGGATTACATCCATTCTGATTGTTGGGGACCTTCCCGAGTTGAGTCACTGGGAGGTTCAGGGGGGCGGAGTGCACCCTGGCCTGGGGGTCCGAGGGGCGGAGTCGCCCCCGGTCCGACGGTATAGCTTGTCTCTTTATTGGACTGCTGTTGATTTGGGCCGAATTGTGTTTTTGGCCCAGTTTGTTAGGGTTTAGTTGAGACAGCATATAAAGTGTCTCTCTTATCTCTGTAAACCAACTCTAATTCTGATATAGTGAATCCGTCTCCCGTGGATGTAGCCAAATTGGTGAACCACGTAAATCTTGTGTCTTGTTATTTTCGTTCATATTTTCTGTTCTTTCTCCATTCCGCACAACAAACTGGTATCAGAACAGTTTCTTTTTCCCGCGATATCCGTAGTGGGTATATCGGATTCTGGGCTCATTATATCGGGGCTGATCGGGGAGAAAGATGTCTGGGTTGAACGTGAAGATCGACAAGTTTACTGGGAGAAACAGTTTCTGTTTTTGGCAGATCAAGATGCGAGCTTTGCTGAAACAGCAAGGTTTGTGGACTCCGCTGACGAAGGATTTCGCGAGCAGTTCTGGCGATGTTGTGAGTCTGGAAGAAAAGGCACACTCGACGATTATGCTGTGTCTCGCGGACGAAATCATCACCGAGGTCTCAGCTCAGGAAACTGCTGCACAACTGTGGCTGAAGTTGGAGAGTTTGTATATGACGAAATCTCTAACCAACAAGTTGCTTCTGAAACAACGCCTCTTCGGTCTCCGAATACAGGAAGGTACGCAACTCAGAGACCATTTAGAGCAATTGAATACTTTGTTATTAGAATTACGAAATGTAGATGTGAAAATTGAAGATGAAGATGCTGCTTTGATTTTGCTAGTTTCTTTTCCACTTTCGTATGAGAATTTTGTTCAGTCATTTATTGTTGGTAAATATTCTGTGTCTCTGGAGGAAGTAAGATCCTCTCTCCATAGTAGAGAGTTGCGACATAAGGCAAACAGTACAGGTACAGAAAGTCTGGCCACTGGCTTGTTTGCTAGTGACGGAAACACAAAAGGCAAGGAAACCAACAATAACAAGAAGGGCAAGAAGTCATCTTCAAAGGGTCCCAAGGCCAATGATGTTTGTAACTACTGTAAGGAGAAGGGGCATTGGAAAAGGGAGTGTCCGAAGAAGGCTAGTAAATCTGGGAGTACATCTGGTACTGCTGCTGTGGCTGAAGGGGATTTCAGTTCTGAAGATGATTTTGCTCTAGCTGCTGCTACTGGGCAAAATAATCATCCTAGTGCGTGGTTTCTTGATTCTGGGGCATCTTTCCATATATGCCCAAGGAGAGATTATTTCTCAACTTATGAGCAAGCTGAGGGCATCATTACTTCGGCAAATGGTGTTGCGTGCAAGGTAGTTGGGATTGGTTCAATCAAGATCAGGACGCATGATGGTAGTTTCTGTACTTTGAATGATGTCAGGCATGTTCCATCAATGACAAAGAATCTGATTTCTCTTCCTACGTTGGATAGAAAGGGTTTCGTCTACTCAGGGAGTGATGGAGTTCTGTGTGTCTACAAAGGTTCTAGGCTGGCTCTGAAAGGTGTTCTGCATGGTACTTTGTATTTTCTACAAGGTTCCACGGTTATGGATTCTGTTAATGTTGCATCTTCGGAGGTTCACCAGGATGATATGACTAAGTTATGGCATATGAGGCTTGGTCACATGGGTGAAAGAGGGATGCAGATTCTGTCGAAATATGATCTTCTTGGTGGCCACAAGGTCAAGAGCTTGGACTTTTGTGAGAATTGCCTTTTTGGGAAGCATCACCGCATCAAGTTTCCTAAGGCAATTCATAGAATGAAGGGCACATTGGATTACATCCATTCTGATTGTTGGGGACCTTCCCGAGTTGAGTCACTGGGAGGTCCAGGGGGCGGAGCGCACCCTGGCCTGGGGGTCCGGGGGGGCGGAGTCACCCCCGGTCCGACGGTATAGCTTGTCTCTTTATTGGACTGCTGTTGATTTGGGCCAAATTGTGTTTTTGGCCCAGTTTGTTAGGGTTTAGTTGAGACAGCATAGAAAGTGTCTCTCTTCTCTCTGTAAACCAACTCTAATTCTGATATAGTGAATCCGTCTCCCGTGGATGTAGCCAAATTGGTGAACCACGTAAATCTTGTGTCTTGTTATTTTAGTTCATATTTTCTATTCTTTCTCCATTCCGCACAACAAACTGGTATCAGAGCGGTTTCTTTTTCCAGCGATATCCGTAGTAGGTATATCGGATTCTGGGCTCATCAGATCGGGGCTGATCGGGAAAAAAGATGTCTGGGTTGAACGTGAAGATCGACAAGTTTACTGTGAGAAACAGTTTCAGTTTATGGCAGATTAAGATTCGAGCTTTGCTGAAACAGCAAGGTTTGTGGACTCCGCTGACGAAGGATTTCGCGAGCAGTTCTGGCGATGTTGTGAGTCTGGAAGAAAAGGCACACTCGACGATTATGCTGTGTCTCGCGGACGAAATCATCACCGAGGTCTCAGATCAGGAAACTGCTGCACAACTGTGGCTGAAGTTGGAGAGTTTGTATATGACGAAATCTCTAACCAACAAGTTGCTTCTGAAACAACGCCTCTACGGTCTCCGAATGCAGGAAGGTACGCAACTCAGAGACCATCTAGAGCAATTGAATACTTTGTTATTAGAATTGCGAAATATAGATGTGAAAATTGAAGATGAAGATGCTGCTTTGACTTTGCTAGTTTCTTTACCACTTTCGTATGAGAATTTTGTTCAGTCATTTATTGTTGGTAAAGATTCTGTGTCTCTGGAGGAAGTAACATCCTCTCTCCATAGTAGAGAGTTGCGACATAAGGCAAACAGTACAGGTACAGAAAGTCAGGTCACTGGCTTGTTTGCTAGTGACGGAAACACAAAAGGCAAGGAAACCGACAATAAGAAGAAGGGCAAGAAGTCATCTTCAAAGGGTCCCAAGGCCAATGATGTTTGTAACTACTGTAAGGAGAAGGGGCATTGGAAAAAGGAGTGTCCGAAGAAGGCTAGTAAATCTGGTAGTACATCTGGTACTGCTGCTGTGGCTGAAGGGGATTTCAGTTCTGAAGATGATTTTGCTCTAGCTGCTACAGGGCAAAATAATCATCCTAATGCGTGGTTTCTTGGTTCTGGGGAATCTTTCCATACATGCCCAAGGAGAGATTATTTCTCAACTTATGAGCAAGCTGAGGGCATCATTACTACGGCAAATGGTGTTGCGTGCAAGGTAGTTGGGATTGGTTCAATCAAGATCAGGACGCATGATGGTAGTTTCTGTACTTTGAACGATGTCAGGCATGTTCCATCGATGACAAAGAATCTGATTTCTCTTCCTACGTTGGATAGAAAGGGTTTCGTCTACTCAGGGAGTGATGGAGTTCTGTGTGTCTGCAAAGGTTCTAGGCTGGCTCTGAAAGGTGTTCTGCATGGTACTTTGTATTTTCTACAAGGTTCCACGGTTATGGATTCTATTAATGTTGCATCTTCGGAGGTTCAGCAGGATGATATGACTAAGTTATGGCATATGAGGCTTGGTCACATGGGTGAAAGAGGGATGCAGATTCTGTCGAAATATGATCTTCTTAGTGGCCACAAGGTCAAGAGCTTGGACTTTTGTGAGCATTGCATTATTGGGAAGCATCACCGCAGCAAGTTTCCTAAGGCAATTCGTAGAACAAAGGGCACATTGGATTACATCCATTCTGATTGTTGGGGACCTTCCCGAGTTGAGTCACTCGGAGGTTCAGGGGGGTGGAGTGCACCCTGGCCTGGGGGTCCGAGGGGCGGAGTCGCCCCCGGTCCGACGGTATAGCTTGTCTCTTTATTGGACTGCTGTTGATTTGGGCCGAATTGTGTTTTTGGCCCAGTTTGTTAGGGTTTAGTTGAGACAGCATATAAAGTGTCTCTCTTATCTCTGTAAACCAACTCTAATTCTGATATAGTGAATCCGTCTCCCGTGGATGTAGCCAAATTGGTGAACCACGTAAATCTTGTGTCTTGTTATTTTCGTTCATATTTTCTGTTCTTTCTCCATTCCGCACAACAAACTGGTATCAGAACAGTTTCTTTTTCCCGCGATATCCGTAGTGGGTATATCGGATTCTGGGCTCATTATATCGGGGCTGATCGGGGAGAAAGATGTCTGGGTTGAACGTGAAGATCGACAAGTTTACTGGGAGAAACAGTTTCTGTTTTTGGCAGATCAAGATGCGAGCTTTGCTGAAACAGCAAGGTTTGTGGACTCCGCTGACGAAGGATTTCGCGAGCAGTTCTGGCGATGTTGTGAGTCTGGAAGAAAAGGCACACTCGACGATTATGCTGTGTCTCGCGGACGAAATCATCACCGAGGTCTCAGCTCAGGAAACTGCTGCACAACTGTGGCTGAAGTTGGAGAGTTTGTATATGACGAAATCTCTAACCAACAAGTTGCTTCTGAAACAACGCCTCTTCGGTCTCCGAATACAGGAAGGTACGCAACTCAGAGACCATTTAGAGCTATTGAATACTTTGTTATTAGAATTATGAAATGTAGATGTGAAAATTGAAGTTGAAGATGCTGCTTTGATTTTGCTAGTTTCTTTTCCACTTTCGTATGAGAATTTTGTTCAGTCATTTATTGTTGGTAAATATTCTGTGTCTCTGGAGGAAGTAAGATCCTCTCTCCATAGTAGAGAGTTGCGACATAAGGCAAACAGTACAGGTACAGAAAGTCTGGCCACTGGCTTGTTTGCTAGTGACGGAAACACAAAAGGCAAGGAAGCCAACAATAACAAGAAGGGCAAGAAGTCATCTTCAAAGGGTTCCAAGGCCAATGATGTTTGTAACTACTGTAAGGAGAAGGGGCATTGGAAAAGGGAGTGTCCGAAGAAGGCTAGTAAATCTGGGAGTACATCTGGTACTTGTGGCTGAAGGGGATTTCAGTTCTGAAGATGATTTTGCTCTAGCTGCTGCTACTGGGCAAAATAATCATCCTAGTGCGTGGTTTCTTGATTCTGGGGCATCTTTCCATATATGCCCAAGGAGAGATTATTTCTCAACTTATGAGCAAGCTGAGGGCATCATTACTTCGGCAAATGGTGTTGCGTGCAAGGTAGTTGGGATTGGTTCAATCAAGATCAGGACGCATGATGGTAGTTTCTGTACTTTGAACGATGTCAGGCATGTTCCATCAATGACAAAGAATCTGATTTCTCTTCCTACGTTGGATAGAAAGGGTTTCGTCTACTCAGGGAGTGATGGAGTTCTGTGTGTCTACAAAGGTTCTAGGCTGGCTCTGAAAGGTGTTCTGCATGGTACTTTGTATTTTCTACAAGGTTCCACGGTTATGGATTCTGTTAATGTTGCATCTTCGGAGGTTCACCAGGATGATATGACTAAGTTATGGCATATGAGGCTTGGTCACATGGGTGAAAGAGGGAGGCAGATTCTGTCGAAATATGATCTTCTTGGTGGCCACAAGGTCAAGAGCTTGGACTTTTGTGAGAATTGCCTTTTTGGGAAGCATCACCGCATCAAGTTTCCTAAGGCAATTCATAGAATGAAGGGCACATTGGATTACATCCATTCTGATTGTTGGGGACCTTCCCGAGTTGAGTCACTGGGAGGTCCAGGGGGCGGAGCGCACCCTGGCCTGGGGGTCCGGGGGGGCGGAGTCACCCCCGGTCCGACGGTATAGCTTGTCTCTTTATTGGACTGCTGTTGATTTGGGCCGAATTGTGTTTTTGGCCCAGTTTGTTAGGGTTTAGTTGAGACAGCATAGAAAGTGTCTCTCTTCTCTCTGTAAACCAACTCTAATTCTGATATAGTGAATCCATCTCCCGTGGATGTAGCCAAATTGGTGAACCACGTAAATCTTGTGTCTTGTTATTTTAGTTCATATTTTCTATTCTTTCTCCATTCCGCACAACAAACTGGTATCAGAGCGGTTTCTTTTTCCAGCGATATCCGTAGTAGGTATATCGGATTCTGGGCTCATCAGATCGGGGCTGATCGGGAAAAAAGATGTCTGGGTTGAACGTGAAGATCGACAAGTTTACTGTGAGAAACAGTTTCAGTTTATGGCAGATTAAGATTCGAGCTTTGCTGAAACAGCAAGGTTTGTGGACTCCGCTGACGAAGGATTTCGCGAGCAGTTCTGGCGATGTTGTGAGTCTGGAAGAAAAGGCACACTCGACGATTATGCTGTGTCTCGCGGACGAAATCATCACCGAGGTCTCAGATCAGGAAACTGCTGCACAACTGTGGCTGAAGTTGGAGAGTTTGTATATGACGAAATCTCTAACCAACAAGTTGCTTCTGAAACAACGCCTCTACGGTCTCCGAATGCAGGAAGGTACGCAACTCAGAGACCATCTAGAGCAATTGAATACTTTGTTATTAGAATTGCGAAATATAGATGTGAAAATTGAAGATGAAGATGCTGCTTTGATTTTGCTAGTTTCTTTCCCACTTTCGTATGAGAATTTTGTTCAGTCATTTATTGTTGGTAAAGATTCTGTGTCTCTGGAGGAAGTAAGATCCTCTCTCCATAGTATAGAGTTGCGACATAAGGCAAACAGTACAGGTACAGAAAGTCAGGTCACTGGCTTGTTTGCTAGTGACGGAAACACAAAAGGCAAGGAAACCGACAATAAGAAGAAGGGCAAGAAGTCATCTTCAAAGGGTCCCAAGGCCAATGATGTTTGTAACTACTGTAAGGAGAAGGGGCATTGGAAAAAGGAGTGTCCGAAGAAGGCTAGTAAATCTGGGAATACATCTGGTACTGCTGCTGTGGCTGAAGGGGATTTCAGTTCTGAAGATGATTTTGCTCTAGCTGCTACTGGGCAAAATAATCATCCTAATGCGTGGTTTCTTGATTCTGGGGAATCTTTCCATACATGCCCAAGGAGAGATTATTTCTCAACTTATGAGCAAGCTGAGGGCATCATTACTACGGCAAATGGTGTTGCGTGCAAGGTAGTTGGGATTGGTTCAATCAAGATCAGGACGCATGATGGTAGTTTCTGTACTTTGAACGATGTCAGGCATGTTCCATCGATGACATAGAATCTGATTTCTCTTCCTACGTTGGATAGAAAGGGTTTCGTCTACTCAGGGAGTGATGGAGTTCTGTGTGTCTGCAAAGGTTCTAGGCTGGCTCTGAAAGGTGTTCTGCATGGTACTTTGTATTTTCTACAAGGTTCCACGGTTATGGATTCTGTTAATGTTGCATCTTCGGAGGTTCACCAGGATGATATGACTAAGTTATGGCATATGAGGCTTGGTCACATGGGTGAAAGAGGGATGCAGATTCTGTCGAAATATGATCTTCTTGGTGGCCACAAGGTCAAGAGCTTGGACTTTTGTGAGCATTGCATTTTTGGGAAGCATCACCGCAGCAAGTTTCCTAAGGCAATTCATAGAACAAAGGGCACATTGGATTACATCCATTCTGATTGTTGGGGACCTTCCCGAGTTGAGTCACTGGGAGGTCCAGGGGGGCGGAGCGCACCCTGGCCTGGGGATCCGGGGGGGAGGAGTCGCCCCCGGTCCGACGGTATAGCTTGTCTCTTTTTTGGACTGCTGTTGATTTGGGCCGAATTGTGTTTTTGGCCCAGTTTGTTAGGGTTTAGTTGAGACAGCATATAAAGTGTCTCTCTTCTCTCTGTAAACCAACTCTAATTCTGATATAGTGAATCCGTCTCCCGTGGATGTAGCCAAATTGGTGAACCACGTAAATCTTGTGTCTTGTTATTTTCGTTCATATTTTCTGTTCTTTCTCCATTCCGCACAACAAACTGGTATCAGAGCGGTTTCTTTTTCCGGCGATATCCGTAGTAGGTATATCGGGTTCTGGGCTCATCAGATCGGGGCTGATCGAGGAGAAAGATGTCTTGGTTGAACGTGATGATCGACAAGTTTACTGGGAGAAACAGTTTCAGTTTATGGCAGATCAAGATGCGAGCTTTGCTGAAACAGCAAGGTTTGTGGACTCCGCTGACGAAGGATTTCGCGAGCAGTTCTGGCAATGTTGTGAGTCTGGAAGAAAAGGCACACTCGACGATTATGCTGTGTCTCGCGGACGAAGTTATCACCGAGGTCTCAGATCAGGAAACTGCTGCACAACTGTGGCTGAAGTTGGAGAGTTTGTATATGACGAAATCTCTAACCAACAAGTTGCTTCTGAAACAACGCCTCTTCGGTCTCCGAATGCAGGAAGGTACGCAACTCAGAGACCATCTAGAGCAATTGAATACTTTGTTATTAGAATTGCGAAATGTAGATGTGAAAATTGAAGATGAAGATGCTGCTTTGATTTTGCTAGTTTCTTTTCCACTTTCGTATGAGAATTTTGTTCAGTCATTTATTGTTGGTAAAGATTCTGTGTCTCTGGAGGAAGTAAGATCCTCTCTCCATAGTAGAGAGTTGCGACATAAGGCAAACAGTATAGGTACAGAAAGTCAGGTCACTGGCTTGTTTGCTAGTGACGGAAACACAAAAGGCAAGGAAACCGACAATAAGAATAAGGGCAAGAAGTAATCTTCAAAGGGTCCCAAGGCCAATGATGTTTGTAACTACTGTAAGGAGAAGGGGCATTGGAAAAATGAGTGTCCGAAGAAGGCTAGTAAATCTGGGAGTACATCTGGTACTGCTGCTGTGGCTGAAGGGGATTTCAGTTCTGAAGATGATTTTGCTCTAGCTGCTACTGGGCAAAATAATCATCCTAATGCGTGGTTTCTTGATTCTGGGGCATCTTTCCATATATGCCCAAGGAGAGATTATTTCTCAACTTATGAGCAAGCTGAGGGCATCATTACTACGGCAAATGGTGTTGCGTGCAAGGTAGTTGGGATTGGTTCAATCAAGATCAGGACGCATGATGGTAGTTTCTGTACTTTGAACGATGTCAGGCATGTTCCATCGATGACAAAGAATCTGATTTCTCTTCCTACGTTGGATAGAAAGGGTTTCGTCTACTCAGGGAGTGATGGAGTTCTGTGTGTCTGCAAAGGTTCTAGGCTGGCTCTGAAAGGTGTTCTGCATGGTACTTTGTATTTTCTACAAGGTTCCACGGTTATGGATTCTGTTAATGTTGCATCTTCGGAGGTTCACCAGGATGATATGACTAAGTTATGGCATATGAGGCTTGGTCACATGGGTGAAAGAGGGATGCAGATTCTGTCAAAATATGATCTTCTTGGTGGCCACAAGGTCAAGAGCTTGGACTTTTGTGAGCATTGCATTTTTGGGAAGCATCACCACAGCAAGTTTCCTAAGGCAATTCATAGAACAAAGGGCACATTGGATTACATCCATTCTGATTGTTGGGGAACTTCCCGAGTTGAGTCACTGGGAGGTCACAGGGGGGCGGAGCGTACCCTTGCCTGGGGGTCCGGGGGGGCGGAGTCGCCCCCGGTCCGACGGTATAGCTTGTCTCTTTATTGGACTGTTGTTGATTTGGGACGAATTGTGTTTTTGGCCCAGTTTGTTAGGGTTTAGTTGAGACAGCATATAAAGTGTCTCTCTTCTCTCTGTAAACCAACTCTAATTCTGATATAGTGAATCCGTCTCCCGTGGATGTAGCCAAATTGGTGAACCACGTAAATCTTGTGTCTTGTTATTTTCGTTCATATTTTCTGTTCTTTCTCCATTCCGCACAACAGCATGCTTATTGTTGGGTCGGATTCTCTTGGGCGTCGACATTGGTTTTGCTACTCACGTAATTCATTCATTCATTCATCTCGTTTCATCTGACTCCGGGAACCAATTAGAATTTTCCCTGAAAAAGAGAACCTTCTTCCATCTTCAAGATTCAAAACTCATAATTTTTCCACAAGAATAAATGGGAATAAATTTTTCCACTTTACGGGTCAGGTTTCCGACGAAGAACAGAATTGGGTCGGTGAAGTTCTGAGAGATGTCAATGCGACTCAGCCGAGTCAACCCAATCAGACTCGGAGAGAACCCAATCGAGAACTGGTTATGTTTTCCTGTAGTTTGATTTCCTCTCGGAATTCTAATTCTATAAAACCTTAAACATAGTAAATGATGTGTTTGGAACCCGATTGGATTGGATCCCGTCTCCTTCACCATGACCTGTAAGACAGAGCCCTGGAGTTATCAAGGAAAAACCCTTCGATGGTAAATTCAGTGACTGATATAGAAAGAGGGAATAATAGTGAATGAATTAAAATGAATTACATACCTTCATATTTATACTAATTAAACCCTAACGGTTATAACCCGTAACTGCAATTATTATTAAATACGTATTTAATGGCAATCTTGATCTATTCACGACTAAACCCTATTGGGCCAAGTCAACCTAAAGATATTATTTAATGAGTTGGGCTGCGGCCCAACTCTAACTTCATAAGAGTATAACTTGAGCCATGATGACTATGTTCGAGTATTCGAATCAACTTAACTTCGAATACATTAGCATTGTAGGAATGCCTTAGTTCTCTCAGGATCATATCCTCGAATATATCAAGTTCTCCTCCCTTACTCGAAGGGTCTCTCGAAGTCTTGTGCTTCCGAGCTACGTATTTTCTTGAAGAAGGGGAAGTCTAATATCGAGCCCCCAACATCGATGATCGGCTGGGTAAAAAATTTTGAGATTCACAAGAGAGGCTTAAAGCAAGCATATAACACTAGTGCGAGCGTTCTTTACTCAAAGTCTACACCAACAAGATGACCTAGACTAAAGTGTTTCAGCACTTGATTCTCTTTGGCCAAGGCTAAGGAATTTCTTTTTGTTGCCTTTGTAGTGTATGAATCTGAAGAAATCATTAGAGGAGTCTTATTATCATTCGACTATGACTAACCCTCGAGTTAATGATGGTTAAGCGGGACTTAACCAACGCCAACGAGGATTTAAATTCCTGGTGCAATAATAGTTACCCAACCATACGAGGCAATGATATTTCAAGCTCGCATTAATGAGGTGGTGGAGCGAAACAAATATGCCGAGGAGGAAATCAATGCCTTCGAGGTACTATCGATGCCTGTGATACAATATTTGAAGGTTTTGCACAATGATTCTTACCTTAGGGGTGTAATTCTCGATGAAGCTCCATCATCGAGGCTCTCCTAGGGTCTTCGAGAGAGTTTATCCTTGTAGCATATATATTATCGAGGTATGCCTGAAGTAGCTTTGCTCAATCAAGTCTACAGAGTTTTAAATTCACCGTAGATTGGAATAATGTTGAGCGGGTCATTGTTTAAAGTGTAGTGCCGAGCATGTAGGCCATCATAAATCTCATAATTGGATGTAGTGATGGGCGTATAATTCCTTAGCAATGGCTTTGGAATAGAGGAGGGTATCCTTTGACTTTTGGCGATGGTCTCCTTGGGTTCACTACCCCCCTCAGTTAAAGGATATCCGTTATTGTTGATAAAGTCTTATCCCTAGAAGACTTTGTCATCACTTCCTTTTTGCTATTTGTATCTTGAAATGTTGTAACCAAAGTTATCGTGTCTGATAAGACATCAAATGCATGTATTTTCCAGAGCATTTAACATCACTTTTGTCATATTTTTGTTTTAAGATTGCTAGATTTAGGTAGGTTTACATGATAAGGGTTTAGATGACCATTTTTGGTTTTTATATCCAAATCCTTCATTTTGTAACCTATGTTTAGTCTTGTGGATTTTTGGTCTTTACAAGCATCTAGATTCCATTTTGTGAGCTTCATTTGTAGATATCTCGTGAGCCATTTGGAGTGATTTAGTGAAGGCCACATGCCAAAACGCGGTAGAAGATACAAGGGTTGAAGAAGGAAACAAAGAAGCGAATGAAGTGTCACCCAGAAGTTTGTCCAAAGTTCTTAATATTATCCGAGAAGAATCATCCTACAAGGATGGCATCATTAGATTTGTCTTCTTGAGCACTATCAAGTCAACTACAAGAACTCCCAAAATGGATCAACAGTTCACCCGTGAGAAGCAAAACAAGAAGTCACAAATTTTAGCTCACCCGCGCGGATCATCATCCGCCTGGGCGGATGGATCTTAATATTGGGCTGAAGCCTCCACTGCTTGGGTGAGGCCATTTCTGCTCGGACGACGCCATTTTTCCAGGCGATGCCTACTATGTTTTGACCTTCTTTTTTACTAACTTGGGCTATAAATAGCCTCTTTTCTTCCTCATTTCCCAAGCCCAACTCGGGGCTCCCAAAACCCTAGTTTTTCACCCTTTCTTCCTCTTTTCTTCTTCTTTCTTTGTAGGTTTTTGTTCTAGGTTATGGTTTTGATGATCTAGCTTAGTTTTGTACTTGAGAGCAATTGATTAAGGCTTCTAAGCCATATCTTGAGAACTCTATTTATCTATTTATTGCTTTTGCTATTGTGCATTTATGGAGATTTGAATGTGGATTATTAATGGCATCAATGTTGTTGGTTGTTTGAGTATATGAATTGCTTGTTAGGGCTGGGAGAAAGTAGCTAAGTTTCCCCTCTTTTAATATGAAATCCAAGAGCATGAGTTAGAGGTTCTAATAATGTTGATGTGTTGATAATTCCTAGATGAATGTGATGATGTTGAACTCACTGTCATGTTTGTTTTAGGTAGCAAATGAGAAAAGTCTATGAATGTTGACCATTCTTGATTAATCTTGTGTAAATGCATAAATTGGTTCAATGCTTAGACACGGTGTAGTATTTATTAGTGTTACCAAGCTTGTTGATTCTTCATGCTCGATGCCATGAAAGGGATACTTTTAGCCATTTATCGACTAAAGGAGTCATTAGTGAGGTTTGACAAGAGATGTCGAATTCACTCTTGCAAACTACTATCTAACAAGGATAGAAGATTTATCTTCACAACAAGTAGTCAAAGTAATGAATAAGTTGTAGATTCAAGGATAGATAAGAGGTTTTGAAGTGGATATCAATTTCCCTCAAGGCTTTGTCTTTTGTAGTTTTGAACCCCTTTTCTTAGTTTGTTTCATGATTAGCATTGTTACCTGATTTTGCTAGTTAGCTTGTCTTTTAATTTCATAACTTCAGACCAAAACCACCCAAAATCCCCCCCCCCCGATTTACTTTCTTTTATATATTTATGTATATATATATCTACTTCTAGCCTAATATCAACCTTATATGTTTAAACACTTGAAAAGATCCATCTTCTCAAGTGGATGATCCCGACTTTCCATTATCTACTTAATTGTAGATAGGAAGCATTAGGGCTTATAAATATTAACTTTGAGAGGTATGGAGACAACCTTTCAGTGACCATATAGAGATCATACATTTTACATTACCCCCTAAAGGTTATAAAACATTTTTGCATATTTAATTCTCTTGACTGTATTCATGAAGCTAGCTTAATGTTTGTTCAGCTTTTAGAGCTTGACGTAGGTAGAAGCAATCAAGTAGCCTTGATCATTGGAGGATCAAATTCACGTATTTCATGTAAATTCAGCTTCTTCTACTTTGAGAAATCTTCGAGAAAGGGAAGAAAATATTTGAGAGCCCCCTATGGAGGAAAAGATTCAATAGCCCCATCCCCTAACCCTTGAGGGGGAGGGGTGGGGAGAAAATATTTGAGAGCCCCTTGTGGAGGAAAAAAATCAATAGCCCCTAGCTCCCAACCCTCGGGGGGGGGGAGGGGTGGGGAGGAAAATATTTGAGAGCCCTCTGTGGAGGAAAAGATTCAATAGCCCCCAATTCTCGATGTAGGGGGGGTTGGTGTGGATATTCAAGAACTTCGAAGGTGATAGGAGCTTTGAAGGTGGACGTCAAAAGCTTTGAGCTCGTCGAGGGGTGAGCGATCGAGGGGTGCTTCCGTGCCTTTCTGTGAGCTCGAGGGGATACTACACCAAGGTCAAAGACCTGTTCCTTTTAGCTTTGAGAGCTTTGAAGGTGGACGGCGGGAGCTTTGAGGCCTTCGAGGGTTATGAGAGTCGAAGGTGATGAGAATTCCATTTACCTTCAAGAGATTCAAAGGTGGACGATGAGAGCTTTGAGACCTTCGAGGGTAATGAGAGCTATAGGTGACGGGAGCTTTGAGATTCCGCTAAATGGGATGAATTTTAAGACAGGGATGAGCGAGTACAAATGTTCTTGATGGAAAATGTGTGACCAAATAGTGCTATCAACACACTTGGCGTGTGAACTCACGTGTTATTAACAAAATATCTAGTCCGTGCACGTGTAGTTCATGCACTAGATCTTCTTCTTTGTTGAGGCGCATGGATCTCACACAATCAATGGACTGCAACTTACAGTCTTTAAAAACCTGTCAGAGACGTGTGCCGGGTGCTATGAAGAGACACAGGAGACTGAAAACTCAACGGAGAAGACAAAAAGGCTGGCTAACGGTGATGAGGTCAACACTTTCCAGAAAAGCAGCGGCTAATTGATGAGGTCAACTGATGCTACATGAATTCCCCGATTACGTTGCGACGCCAATCCCTTACCCGTGACTTGCAAAACAAAGCCCCCAGTGGTAACCAGGGGGGAGAGTCTCTGATGGTAAAGTAAGTCCCAATATGTGTAATGAGGAATAACATAACATAATCATAATAGGATACATACCTGAATATATATAATCTCTCAACCCTAGGGTTTTTATGGGATTACCCTTTAGCCCTATTGGGCCAACTTGGCCCATTTATTTATATTATATGACTATTCATTAGTTTAGCTTGTGGCCCAATATTTTTGGGCCACTAAGGATTTATGCACTACCAATAAGCCCCCAGAAAATAAAAGGTCCTTTCGAGGTCTGAGAGGCTCTCAAAATAGGTTGATACCTTACGAGCCTTCTGTGGGGACTCATTTGACTGATTTAAGACTTTAGTCCTCGATATGACGATTGGTTTTTAGAATAGGTGCTACATGTACAATTTTGTCATATAATATTCTCTCATGTGAGCATTTCTCACAATAGGAGGACCACTTGGCCAAAACTCGAGAGTGAAAGGCTGATCGAAGCCAATTTTGAGCTAAAACCTCAAAAATGAAAGGCTTATCGAAGCCAATTTTGGACAGTGCCAAATCTCAAGATAGAAAGACCAGTGGTCTAAAATCAAGAATAAAAGACTGATCGAAGCCAATTTTGAGCTGAAGCTTAAGAACGAAAGGCTGATTGAAGCCAATTTCGGACAGTGCCAAATCTCGAGATAGAGGGACCAGTGATACAAAAAATGAGAATAAAAGGCTGATTGAAACCTATTTCGGGCAGTACCGAATCTCAAGATAGAAGGACCAGCGGTCTAAAAATTGAGAATAAAAGGTTGATCGAAGCCTATTTTGAGATGAAGCTCGAGAATGAAAGGCTGATCAAAGCCTATTTCGGACAATGCCAAATCTTGATGGTAAAATGGTAAATAGAAAAGTCATGGAACGTTCGGGTGAGTGCCTTGAAAATGCACCCTCCCGTACTACAATATGGTTCCTACTGGCCCCAAGCTAATTAATGATAAGCTGGGGTGGACTACATGCATATCTCTATAGTGAATGGGAGTCTAGAGAGTAAAGACAGATATAATGAATAGGGGTGAAAACAAATTCACTACCCAATTCCAAGATACCGCTTCTACCCCATACATCCAACACCTTTTATACCAGTTGAGAAATGATTTCAGTATAAATGTGAGTCAAGAATGGGATGCCAATCCAAACCCATACATACCAACCAGAGAGGGTACTGGCTCTACTTTCACCAAATGTTGTCATCCTATGCGCAACCGAGGTTAGTGGTCTTGGGTCTTGTAAATCGTGAGGAAAAAATGGTTGCCACCGGGTAGAGTTATCCCAGGTCTTCAGGAGACCGTCGTTGTGGAGCTAATTTATTCTGTCCTAGTGCAGCCGAGAATGGTGGACTCGGGTCTTCAATGTGAGAGTCTTGTGTGATGTGACAAATTGAAGCTGGTGTCACCTATGTTCCATTGTTCGGCATGATGGGGCAGCTTCTACCATATACACTCCTAAGGTTGAGAAAGAGGAGTGTTATTGGCCTTCAATACGTTATCTTTCCATGGTTATATTGGTGGTAAGAGAGAGAATAAGCATTTCCACGTGCTCTTGTGAGACCTACCTAATAAACCATGGAAGTATTTGGAGAATGGACACAACTTGTACCGCGTGTGCCTAGCGTGGCGGTTCTGTAACCGCCCATTCCATTTTGAGCTAATGGACAACTTTATGCCTTTTTAACACATAGTGTAGCACGAGCATATAGCAAATGAATGTATCCGTCAATATCATAGTAACAACCTAGGCTAGGAAAAACATGAGAGGAACGTACATTCCAACCATGCTTCCTTTGGCCTGAATGTAGCAGGCAAGCCACTATTCCATCAATTCCTTAATAGTAAGTTACATGCTAGCCACCCCGAAGGATGACAAATAAAACCTTCAAGGCAAGACCTTATGGTTGGACTACATGCTAAGACACGGGTGTACATTTAGAGGAACGCACAACCCGTGATGTAGTAAAACCATTGGGACAACCTATATTGTCTCCAGAAAACTGTGGCACCATAGAACTGTGGTGCCAAAAATTCATAATGCCTTGAAACCATGGCGGCAGAGAGCCGTGTTGCTAGAAAAATGTGACACTAGAAAGTTGTGGAGCCAGAAAACCGTGGCGCCGGAATGTCATGGCGCTAGAGAATCGTGGTGCAAAATGACCATTGTGTTGTGGTATCTGCCACTAGAGAATTGTGGTGCAAAATGAACCTTGAGTACTCGAACCGCCACTGGATAGAGTACATGAACCACCACTAGAGGTGGTATTCAAACCGGGAGTACATGAACCACCACTCAAAACCGGGAGTAAGTGAACCACCACTTGAACTGGGAGTACTTGTACCACCAATAGAGAGAGTACACAAACCACCACTAGAGATAGTATTCGAACCGGGAGTACTTGCACCACCACTCGATCTGTGTTATCCACCTACATATCCGCCAAAAACTGTAATACCAGCTTGAACTAGCGCCAGTCAGCCACCGCACCAATTAACCTCCAGAAATCCATGGGATTAGCCTGCATTGGTGCATTGGTGTCGGGTGAGTACTCAAACCACCACTAGAGAGAGTACTTGAACCACCACTAGAGATGGTACTCAAACTGGGAGTACATGAATCACCACTTGAACCAAGAGCACTCGAACCGCCACTGGAGAGATTACATGAACCACCACTAGAGGCGGTACACGAATCGGGAGTACATGAACCACCACTCGAACCGGGAGTACACAAACTACCACTAGAGAGAGTACACGAACCACCACTAGAGACGGTATTCAAACCGGGAGTATTTGCACCACCACTTGATCCCTGTCATCCGCCTGCATATCCGCCAACAACTGTGATGCTAGCCTGAATTAGCGCCAGTCAACCACGGCATCAATTTACCACGGGCCAATCAGTACATATGTTCCTCTGGAAAAATCTAGTTTAGTACCATGTAACAATCGGTTTTAATGATTTAAAAAACCCTTTCCAAGCCTGGTTGAATGCCTTTATGTACCACACTATTTCTTTCACTCCAAATACGGTAAATTGTAGTGATTAATGCCAATGGACCAAGCTTATTTCTAAGTTTAGTGTCTTTCACTTCCTTTTAATCCACTTTTCAGAACTTGGAATTGATGAAGTCCTCTTTAGCCCAATCCATTGCCTCACCTTACTCCACACGGTTTGGGAAAAATCACACCAAAAGAATAAGTTGTTGTTTGATTCCACTTCAAGGTTGCAAAGTGAACATATACGGTTTGTGTGCTTATCTTCACCCTCCCTATACTTATCTTTGGTGTGCAATCTACTTTAAGTAGCTAACCATGTGATGAATGAGAATTTTGGAGGGATAAAGCCCCTCCAAATGGTGTTAAACAACCTTTCTCTTGGTTGGTTTGATTGCTCATAGACCCCCGAAAACTTTTGGCGATGCATAAAATTGTAGGCCATTTTGGAGAACTTACCCGAACCAGCCCAAGTGCTTAGAGTACTCCTGAACTCCACAAAGTTTATGACAAATAGGGTTTTAAGTTCATCTCTTAAGCCACAAATGTCACCAAAGTAGGTCGAGAACCTATCACTGAGTTTACCATTTGCAATTCTTGGATTGATCCACCAAAGTCCGTCGGCTTTTAGATAAAAGAATGAATCCATTTCACCCACAGGTTGATTTCTTTGTGTGGATATCCCATAAATTTTGTGCCATGACTGCCCTATTCCAAATGAAGAAATCCCTTAAGCCAAGACCTCCATTTGATTTTAGCATGCATAATTTTTTCCATGAAACCCTGCTCTTGTGCTTACCTCCCCACAAAAACGTTTTGCACTTTTGTTCAGTATCTTCAATTACTGCCTTTTGGATGACAAAATTATTGATCAAAAATCTGGCAATGCCCCTGACAATGGACTTCACCAACTCTAATTTCCCTGCATAAGAAAGAGTGTTAACCTTCCACTTAGCAATTTTCGAATCAACCTATCAAGCATTACACCGAATTGGGTGACCTTCAATTCTCTAGCATCAAGTGGAACTCCGAGATATCTCACTGGGAAAGTGGCCCATGGAATGCCCGTAAAACTCAAATCCTCCTTGATTCCCACTCCAAAAAACTTTGACTTAGCCTTGTTGATGGATAACCTGGAAGTTCGCTCAAAGTCATTTAGAGCCTTCATAAGTATGTGCACCAAATCCGTGTTTACTTTGGAAAAAATCATAAAATTATCCGAAAAGGAAAGGTGAGTAATCTTGAGCACTTCACACCTCAGGTGATATGTAAAGTGCTTAGATTCAACTCTATTCTTTAAAAGTCTCGAGAAGTACTCTATGCAAATCACAAAAAAGGAGGGGGGATAGGGGATCTTCTTGCCTTATTCCCCTTTGGCCCTTGAAGTGATCACAAAGCTTACCATTGACCGCAATTCAGAAAGAGGCTGAGTTCACTCAAGCCATGATTATATCCTTCAATAGCTCCTGAAATCCGAGACCAATTAGCACCCTTTCTAAGAAATCTCAAGAAAACGTGTCAAATGCCTTTTGTAAATCCACTACTATCATGCACCTAGGTCATGTTCTTGCCTTACCATATCCATGAACAAATTCTTGAGCTAACATAACATTATCCGAAAAATTTCTCCCCTTCACAAAAGTCCCTTGGCATGGATCAATGAGAACGGGTAAAATATTTTCCAACCTATTTGCAATGATCTTGGTGATGATTTTATAAAACACGTTGCAACAAGTTATAGGCCAAAAGTCCCCCACCTTTAAATTGTCATTCTTCTTCGGTATGAGAGAAATGGAAGTGTGATTGAGTTGTGTGAGCAACATACCAAAGAACTCCAAAACCGCCTCCATAATTTCCCCTCCAACTATGTTCAATTGTTTTTTGAAGAATCTAGCTGTATAGCTATCCGGACCTGGTGCTTTGTTTTCATCCATGGAGAACAATGAAAATTTTACTTCATGCCTTGAAATATCTTACCCCAAAAAGGCTCTATCCTTATCACTCAAGATTATACCTGAGAGGATGACATCCTCCTCAATAGAAACCCTATCTCTAGCAATACCAAATAGCCTCTTGTAGTATTCGAAAAAAAGTTCCCCCTTCCTCGCATTAGATGTGACAATACAATTTTCACTATCCATGGTTGCCGGAATACCTCCACCCTTTCTCTTGGCCACCAATTGATGGAAGTAAGAACCCTTATCCGTCATAGTGATGTGATTAATTTTACCTTTTGAGACAGAAAAGAAGATTCTGCATGGTAGTAGAACAGAACTTGCTTCTTTAACCTTCTAAGTTCTTTAATTTTGTGTGCCATAGCATTTAGGACATCTAATCTAAAAAAGGCATCACTATACTCCTTGTATGCCAACCTAGCCTTTTCCGAGATGTGATTGAAGTCTCTCTTTCCCAACACCTTAAGAGGACCTTTTAACTTTGAAAGTTTGCAACACGCCGAATATTGCTTGAAACCATCCACACGAGGCCTTAAATAATCCTCCACAATTTGAGAACAATTTGGGTGTAGTAACCACAGATTCTGTACTCGGAAAGGCTTTTTTTTGCTTTCAATCTCTTGGGATATGGACACCACAAATGGAGAGTGATACAAATGTAAAGAGATTGGAAAAATTGTTATTCTACAAGCTTGGTTATCCCAGCCGTGGCTAAGTTGCACACGATCAAGTTTCCTTCTCAATCTCCAATACGCACTATGCCATGTGAAGTGTTCACCATCAAATGGTGCGTCCCTCAGCCCGCATTTAGTACAAGCATCTTGAAACTCCGACATCGGGTAAAGGTTAGGAACCGTTACTCCAACATGATCATTGATATCAAGGATTGCGTTAAAATATTTCAAAACCATCCACGGTCTACTCAAGTTAGTCCCATAATCTTTAAGTTCAGCCCACAAAGTTTGCCTAGCCTTTCTTCCTTCACTATGACCATATACAAAAGTTCCCAAAAATTCTACTCCCGAGGATAGATGATGTTCTTTTAGGTAAATACATTGTGGAATTCTCCCAATAACTTCCACCCTATGAGTTCTCAGATTCCCCGCTCTGCGAGCTAACCTATGGCATCCAATAGCAGAAGACCAATATCCTTGAATTTGGCCGAAGATCGAAATTATGAGTATACTTCCACCTTTTGAAAAAATTTAGAAAAATATTCAAAACCTTATCCTCCAATTTTGTCTCCAATAGACCATAAAGCCCAACATTGTTCTCGGAGATGATCCCTTGACCCATCTCCATTTTGCAGGGGCGGTTAAACCCCTGACATTCATGCATGCTATATTCATTTAGGAACTGAGGTCCCTTTTGGCTTCAGATCACTGCCATGTTATGAACTATTTTCGGAGGTATTTGAGTTGTTAAAAGAGGGACTCATGAGACGTTGATGGGACCTTTCCACACCTCTAGGTGCCGGTATACGGGTTTTGCTCTTGCTACGACTTCTAGTAACCTTATCTGTGCCAATAGGGGGGGGGTTGCTCTTGCTCCTACCCACCCGTGGGATTTTAGAAGCTCTAGCCATGGGATGGATCATTGTCAAGGGGATTTGTCCGGAACCTTGTACCTCTATGTCATCACCTCTGAATGCCAATTTTATGGTAGTCTCCCCAGTTTTGGCTTGCAGTTTTTCCCTTGCCACAGTTTTTGCCAGTACGGTCTTACTATGGTTTTTACTTGACTCAGCATGGACTCTTCCAACATTAAACTCCCATGAGTGGAGTCCAAATTTATGGCCATTCCATCATTGCTTTTCTCCATCCGAACCCCTTTCTTTGGTTCCAAGACAACAACTTTCTCCTTGCCTTTGAGTTTTCTCTCCTTAGCTTCTATTACTTGGGCACGGGTAGCCTCATCCTTAACATTCCAGAAGTCATTGCAAACATCCATTCAGTGAGTGCTTTCACCACAATTCGGGCACCATGGTGGACAATAATTATAAATAATTTTCTGAGCATGCAGATCACCATTTCATTTTCAAAAAACCACCTTCTCTTTAAGTCTTTTTGATGTATCAACTTGAAGTAAGAGTCGGGCATAATATCCTCTTAGCTCAAGTGTGCCATTGTCCATATGGATAGGCTCGCATATGGAGGAAGAAATTTACTCTAGTGCCTTCTTGTGCCAAAAATATTTTGGTAGGTGCTCCATTCTAACCCAAATGGTTTCAAGGCTTGAACTCACATGTCAAACTTTCCCGTTTCCATAATTTCTTGAATAAAGATTTTCTTCCCGTTCAAAAAATTATCCGTTCCAAGAAGCAGTGCATCTCTATCCTCCATTGTGGCAAATTTGAACTTCACAAAACCATTCTCCCGCAATTGCACCATACACAGAACCTTCCACTTTGCCACCAACAAATTGCGAATAGCATACATACCCGGGAAGAAGCCGGGGAACACACCCATGAAACCAAAAAAAGGCTTATTTAGCTCCTTGATGACTTCATCTTCACTAAGAATAAAATCTACCCCATCTTCACTGCTCGGCTCAGTTTCAAGAGGCAACTTCTCCATTAAGATGTCCGAGTCATTCCACTGCCTTTTCTTCTCTAGTAACGGGCCATCCCAAAGTCTTAGTGCCAAATTTGGATTACCTTGCTCCATAAGGTTGTCGGAACCCTCGGCTTGGTCCTAAACTCTGGCATTTCTCTTTTTCCTATGTCTCTTCTTGCCTTGGCTAGGTGCGGAAAAGGTAGAGGCACCATCCGTAGCCATTTTAAGAAGAGAAAACAAAGAAAACAATAAAAATTCTGACTAAAGTATCGGAATCAATGCTTACAAGGAGAGACTAACATATCAATCCCCACTGGTCCAGCAAATTATCTAGAAGATTAAGGCTAGAAATAGTTAAGAACCTGATTAATGAATAATTGTCCACCCAACCGGTCAAAATTGTAGTTGATCGTGGTTTTGTTTCTCCACTGCCGCACCGCCAGACACCCATGACCATGGCCAGTTCCATGATTTCTGCTATGTGAATGGTGTGCCACAATGACACGGATGGATTCCCATAGCGGATTGTCCTTTCGTGATTCCCGCACCAGCGCAGCGTGATTATCGCGCCACACATTTACTCCCTGCGACTCGATCAGCAATTGCCGCCGCTCGCATTTACTTTCTATTTGTCACGGGTCTCCCCTTCTGGGTCAGGAGAACCGTGAGAAACTCAATGCTAAGGTGCAAAGAGTCCACCTAGATTCCATGTACGTCACACTCAGCAGGTGGCTAGATAGCACACCAGGCCTTTAGAGGGACGTGGAGGTCTAAATTCACTGAGAAAAGAGCAGCAAAAACAAACACTCGAGTAGAGTGTTCGTACCATCGTACTTAGAACGCAATACAAGTTGAAACCAACAACTTAGTGGAGCAAAAGCTCAGTCTAGCTTATATTGCAAAATGAGGTAACCGGGTGTGAAGGTCATTACTCCACATATATGCTGTGCAAACATTATCACGAGTGCCGGGTACATAGGTAAAAAGAGGTAACAGCTAATAGGGCTCGCAGATCCTATGCCTCTTGGCTGGTTGACACTATAACTAGATAAATAAGTAATTTATAAGTGATGAAAGACTATCTAGTACAAGGAGCTTAGGAATGGTGAGTTTTCTCAGCAGCACGTTGAGCGGGTCGGCCTGCAGTGTGAGGGAGGCAGCTTAGGCCAAGGAGCTTGGACCAAGGCCACCCCGTAACATCCTCCCCCACCTATTTTGGTGTTGTCCTCAGCGCCGTAGAATCTCTAAAAGAACCCGGAAGTGGCTTAAATTCACGAAGGTTCCTCGGCAATTCCCATGTGTTTTCTTCGTCGTTACATCCCTGCCAATTGACCAAGTATTCTTTTTGGTTCTTATGTGCCCGATACACATCTCAAACTTAGAAAATGCTTTCTGCCACTCTTTTTCCTCGAGCTAGGATGTTGAACTCTGCCCTTTGTGGTTCACCCCTTCTAGGATCGTCCACATCCTCATGATATGGTTTTAAGAGGCTTACATGAAGTACCAAATGGGTCTTCCACCAGTCGGGGGCGTCAACCTTGTAAGCTACCTTGCCAACTCTCTGGATGATCATCACAGGGCCAATGTACTTCCTCATCAGTCGAGGATCCCTGTTACGAACGGCTTTGCTCTGGTGTTGGTTAAGCACTTTCATCAACACTCGGTCCCCAACTTAGAACTCAATGAAACGATGGTTTATGTCTGCATGTTTCTTCATACATGCAACTGCCTTCTCGAGGATGCTCTTGGCAATATCTACATTCTATTTCCACTCCAGTGAAAGACTCTTAGCTCTGGGGACTTTGGATCGCACAGCAAGATCCATCGTGTGGAGTAGTAAGGGTTGCTGCCCAGTGACAGTTTCAAAAGAACTCTAGTTGGTTGAAGAGCTCTTTTGGGAATTGAGCACAACTGGGCTACATCCAGAAATTTCACCCATTTCTTCTGCTTGACGGTTACAAAGTTTCGAGATACTCTTCCAACATCCCGTTGAACCGTTCAATTTGTCCATCTGATTCTGGTTGCGCTGTGCTGCTCATGTTCAGTTTCAACCCAAGGATCTTGAAGAGCTCGGTCAAAAAATGGCTAGTGAAGCGAGAGCTGTGATCGCTAATAATATCCCAAGGTAGTCCCCAACATTGACAATATGCTTGAAGAAGAGTTGAGCCGTCTCTTCCACCAAGATGTATTGGGGTGTAGGGATAAAAAGGCATTAAGAACCGATCCAATTTCACTAGGATCGTTGAAAGATCCCCGAGTTTTGGAAACCCAGTGATGTAGTCCATGGATACACTCTCACATGGATGGGTAGGAACCGGTAGGAGATCTAGTAGTCCTCATTTCTGCTGATGGTCCGGCTTGTCTTGCTGGCAGATTAGGCAAGTCTGAACAAACTAGTCCACGTCCTCCTCCATAGATGGTCAATAGTATCCACGTCGCACCAAGGCTAAGGTCCACTCCATCCCCAGATGTCCCACCCACACAGTGTCGTGACACTATTTCAAAATGGTCTTCCTTAGACCTCCACCCTTCAGAACGTACACTCGGCTCTTTCGGGTGTACAAGAGCCCATCCTCAAACCAGAACTGCTTGGCTTTACCTTCTTTCGCCAAATTAATCAACTGAGCGATGGCTCCGTCTGATACCAAGTTCTCCCGTATCTGATCCTTGATCCCGGTTGAAACTTCACTTCCCTGCCTCACAGTCAAATGGTGGACTACCACTAACTGGCTTGCCAACTCAGGGCATTAGTGACATTATTTGTCCTTCCCGTTCGGTACTCTAAGATAAATTAAACTCGGCCAGTAGTTCATGCCACCTAGCTTGCCGACTATTTAGCTTGGGATACGTCAACAAGTGACTCACATCCGTGTTGTCCATTTTCACAAAATAACAATGCACCCCAACAAATAGTGTCTCCAAAGACGTAGGTAATGAACAATCGCCAGTAACTCCTTTTGTGTTCCGAGTACCGCGTCTCAGTACACTTAGCTTCTTGCTCTCATAGGCTACATGGTGGCCACCTTGCATCAACACCCCTCCAAGCACAAATTCGGAGGCATATGTATGCACTACAAATAGGTTAGACATGCCAGGCAATGCCAACACTGGATCTGTGGACATGGTTTCCTTCAACTTTTCAAATATCTATTGACACAAATCATCCCACTTCCATGCCTTGTCTTTATTGAGCAGCTCCATGAGTGGTACCCCTATCTTGGAATAATCCTTCACGAAACGATGATAGTAGTTGGCCAAACCAAGGAACGACCGAAGCTCTAGAACACTGCTCGGAGACCTCCACCGTGTGATTGCCTCTGTTTTCTTGGGATCCATCCTTATCTTGCCCGGCTCGATAATGTGTCCCAAGAAATCTATCCTTATCTGTGTAAAAAAACATTTCGAGGATTCGCATACAACTGATTCTCTCTCAACCTGACAAGTACATGTCGCAAGTGGCCAAGGTGTTCCTCCAATGTGTTATTGTAGACCACTATATCATCTAGGTAGACCACCACAAATTGGTCCAAGAAATCCCTCAGCACCTGGTTCATGAGAGTACAAAATGTAGGTAGAGCGTTTGTTAGGCCGAACGACATCACCTTGAACTCAAAGGCCCCGTAATGCATCACACATGTAGTTTTGTGTCTATCTCCCTCCTCAACTCAAACCTGCTAGTATCCCGGGCGCAAGTTGATCTTTGTGTAGAAGTTCACATAGCATAACTAATCAAAACAATTAGTAATCGAGGGTATCGGGTAATGAATCTTGACCTTGATTTTGTTGAGCGCCCTGTAGTCCACACAGAACCGCAATGACCCATCATGTTTCTTCTGGAACAAAATAGAGAGACAATGCCAAATCTCGAGTTAGAGAGACCAGTGGTCCAAAAATCGAGAATAAAAGGATGATCGAAGCCTATTTCGGACAATGCCGAATCTTGAGATAGAAGGACCAGCAGTCCAAAATCGACAATAAAAGGTTGATTGAAGCCTATTTTGGACAATGCCAAATCTCGAGATAGAAGGACCAATAGTCCAAAAATTGAGAATAAAAGGCTGATTGAAGCCTATTTCGAGCTGAAGCTCAAGAATGAAAAGCTGATCGAAGCCAATTTTGGACAGTGCCGAATCTCAAGTTAGAAGGACTAGCGGTTTGAAACTTAAGAATAAAGGGCTGATCAAAGCCCATTTTGAGATGAGACTTGGAGGGGTTTAATCCCTCAACGCTCATATATGTAGGGGATCTCAAAAATGAAAGGCTGATCGAAGCGAGTTTCGGTCTGTGTCGAATCTCTATATAGAAGGACCAGCAGTCCGAAACTCAAGAATAAAGGGCTGATCAAAGCCAATTTTGGATAGTTTCGAATCTCAAGATAGAAGGATCGGAGGTCTACAACTTATAAATAAAAGGCTGATCGAAGCCCATTTTGAGCTAAGACTCGAAAATGAAAGGCTGATCGAAGCCAGTTTCGAGCTAAGACTCAAAGATGAAAGGTTGATCGAAGCAAATTTCAAGTAGAGGCTCGAAGATGAAGGTTGATCAAGGACAATTTAAAGTCGAGACTCAAATATTAAAGGCCAATCAATGCCAATTTTGAGCAAAAGCTCGAGAACGAAAGGCTGATCAAAGCCAGTTTCAGGTTGTGCCGAATCTCAAGATAGAAGGACCAGTGGTCTGAAACTCGAGAATAAAAGGCTGATCGAAGCCAATTCAATTATTTTGAGGGGTTTAATCCATCAACGCTCATATATGTGGGGGATCTCTGCCCTGCGCGCTTGATAGGCAACATAGGCCTTTAAGTGTTTTCAATTATTCAATTCCCGAGCACTCATATATGTAGAGGATTTCAGTCCTATTTGTTTATAAGTCATCGTGATGTTTTTCAAAGGTAACTTTGAGCCCCTTGAAGTCATTACGTCAGTTTGCAAAGGTGACTTTGTGCCCCTTAAAACCATCATAGTGTTTGACAAGGACGACTCTGGCTTCCTTGAAAGTAGGGGGAATCCTACAACTTATAGCAACGTTTGTGTTGGGCATGCTACACCCTGGTTGAGGATTTGCATGTTGAGTGCATGTAAGGATTTTAATCATTTAGCACTTATGTATGCGGGGGGTTTAACCCGAAGTGCTTGGCGGGCCATGAGGGCCGGTCAAGTAAATAGAAGGATTTTACCCCGGGCTTATGCATATAGGGGGTTCAACCCTAAGCGCTCATGTATTGGTGTTTTTACACATGTAAAGAGGGTATTTTGACCCCAAGTGCTACACATGCTATGAATGCCTTGGTGCTCATATCATGAAAGGGGCTTTCAACCCTGAGCGCTACACAGGCTATGAATGCCTTGGAACTCATTTCATAGAAGGGCCTTTCGACCCCAAGCGCTACACAGGCTATGAATGCCTCGACGCTCATATCAAGAAAAGGGCTTTCGACCCCGAGCACTACATAGGCTACGAAGGCCTTGGTGCTTATATCATGAAAGGGGCTTTCGACCCCGAGCACTACACAAGTTATGAATTCCTTGGCGCTCATATCATGGAAGGGGCTTTCAACCTCGAGCACTACAAATGCTATGAATGCCTTGGTGCTCATTTCATGGAAGGGGCTTTTAACCTTAGCGCTACGAAGGCTATGAATGCCTTAGCGCTCATATCATGAAAGAGGCTCTCAACCCCAGAGTGCTACAGGCTATGAATGCCTCGACGCTCATATCATGAAAAGGGCTTTTGACCCCTAGCTCTACACGGGCTATAAATCCCTTGACGCTCATTTCATGGATATGGCTTTCGACCCTGAGCACTATGCAGGTTATGAATGCCTCGGCACTCATTTCATGAAAGGGGTTTTCGACCCTGAGCGCTACACAGACTATGAATGCCTTTGAGCCCATATCATGGAATGGGCTTTCAATCCTGAGCACTATATGGGCTATGAATGTCTCGACGCTCATTTCATGGAAGGGGCTTTCAACCTAGAGTGCTACACAAACTATGAATGCCACAGTGCTCATATCATGAAAAGGGCTTTCAATCCTGAGCACTACACAAGCTATGAATTCCTTGGATCTCATACCATGGAAGGGGCTTTTGATCCTGAGTGCTACATATGCTATGAATACCTTCGCACTCATATCATGAAAGGGGCTTTCGACCCTGAGTGCTACACGGGCTATGAATGCCTTGACGCTCATTTCATGAAAGGGGCTTTTAACCCCAAGCGCTACATAGGCTATGAATGCATCGATGCTAATATCATGAAAGGGGCATTCGACCCTGAGCGCTACACAGGCTATGAATGCCTTGGCGCTCATTTCATAGAAGGGGTTTTTTACCCTCAGCGCTACACAGGCTATGAATGCCTCGGCGCTCATATCATGAAAGAGGCTTTCTACCTCGAGTGTTACACAAGTTATGAATGCCTTGGTGCTCATATCATGGAAGGGGCTTTTGACTCTTAGCGCTATAAAAGCTATAAATGCCTTGGTGCTTATATCATGGAAAACACGTTAGTGTTTGATGGCCCGTGTGGCCCTTTGAATGCCTACAAGGTCTGTGCCTTGAACGGTTGATACATATTTAAGGGATCTGTGTCCCTAAGGTCTTTGATGGGCACTTTGGACCCTTCGAGACATTAGCCTAGAGGATCAATGTTCCTAAGGCCTTCGGTGAGCAGTTTGGACCCTTCCAAATCATTAGCCTGAGGGATTAGTGTCTATAAGGTGGTCTTCAAACTTCTAAGGGGAAAGTACCCGAAGTACATTCGAAGATACCTATTTCAAATATGTTTAAGGGATCTGTGTCCCTAAGGTCTTTGGTGGGTAGTTTGGACCCTCTAAATCAGTATCCTTAGGGATTAGTGCCCCTAAGGCGGTCTCCAAACATCCAAGGGAAACACAGCCAAAGGATATTCGAGGAGACCTATTTCAAATATGTTTAAGGGATCTGTGTCTCTAAGGTCTTTGGTGGGCAGTTCGGACCCTCCGAGACGTCAGCTTAGGGGATCATTGTCCCTTAGGACTTCGGTGGGCAGTTCAGACCCTTTCGAATCATTAGCCTGAGGGATTAGTGCCCCTAAGGCGGTCTCCAAATGTCCTTAACGCATATTCCCCTTGGACATTCGAGGAGACCTATTTCAAATATGTTTAAGGGATCTGTGTCCCTAAGGTCTTCGATGGGCATTTTGGACCCTCCAAGACATTAGCCTAAGGGATCAGTGTCCCTAAGGCCTTCGGTGGGAAGTTCAGACTCTCTGAAATGTTAACCTAAGGGATCAGTGTCCCTAAGGCAGTCTCCGAACGTCCAAGGGGAACATGCCTGAAGGACATTCATGGAAACCTATGGGGTCTGAGCCTCGAACGCCCAAAGCTCTGATTTGAGGAGAATAACGCTTCAAATATGTACCAATGAGGATTTTCTTAGATTTACAATGGTGTTTTCCCTCACCGGGGCGTGCTGCTGCAAATCCAAGAGCACCAATCATTGGTAGTTTCTCGGCTAAATTTGTTCGGCTGAAAGTCCACTCAGGATAATAAGAGCAACATTAATATCAGGCATGTTTGTATCGTAATCAGGAAGTTGGACCTAGGCCTTTAGACCATGTTCAATGTCATGTTAACAAATAAGTACATAGTCAGGCCTAGACCTTTAAGTCGAACCCGGTTATCATGTCATATGATATGGGGTAAGTGAAGTAATAGCATTTTAGGCTTGTAATTTTAGCCACATATAGATTTGTAATTACTTCACAAGAATTACAATACGAGCAGACATATTGCATATTTCAAGGTTTAGGTGTGACCTGAGGCCTTGCCTGAAGAAAGCGTTGAGCGCAAATAATCCAGTGCACACTTAGCATCCATCGTGGTGTGGCTACACAAAAAGACCAGTTACACGGTCACCTGATTTTCACCAAGAAGAAATCAAAGTAATTATTTATTGTCATTATTGTGAGGGGCTAATTAATCACCGTTATTTATAAGAATTAAAACAAATTTAATTCAGTGTTGAAACTTATCTGAAAGTATTTTTTGGGAACTCACTGAGTTTCTCGGGTCAGCTTGTTGAGCCTATTTAACTCGGAGAGATGGGCCTGCAAAAATAGTTTTATTTTGGGGCTAAAGCACTTTGATCTTGGGTCGTGTTTCAGCCTATTGCCATTTATTCCTTTGAATCAAATTGTGTACCAAGCCTTTTAATCCAGTAGGTTTTTTCACGGTCAAAGCTTATCCTAGTCAAATGGTGTGTAGTTTGTTCACTTTTTTAAGGAAGTATGCATGGTCATATGGTCTTCCAATATGCATTTTTTCATGCACGGCCAAAATTATTTTTTAAATTAACACCCGTGGGTGAGGGATATTATATTAAGATTCCCCAGGCCTATGTAGTAACGGTACAGAATGCTAGAGTATATTACAAAGTGGAAATATATTTGCCCCAAAAGAGGAGTTAAAACTATGCCTCGGATGGTAGAGTGTTAAAAGAGATAAAGGCAATAGACAAAAGATAGAGAGGTAGTTACGATTCCAAAAGGAAGAATCTCCACCCCATGTGTTAATTCTCCCCCTTGGCCAGGTAAAACCTTTCGTTACATTGTGAAATTTGTGTCTTGCAATGAGGATTGAGTTCCTTGAAAGGTAAGATTTGCTTGAAGGGCTGACTGATGTATAGTGGAGTGGAGCTGATTTGTTGATGATGGAGATCCAGTGGCCATCAGAGATGAAGATCAGCAGAGGTAGCCTTGCCACCTTCAATATCTCGAGACCTGAGAAGCATAATAGAAGAAGCAGAAGTTTCTGTTATAATTTGGAAAGAAATTTTGTTTGGTTTACAGAATATAATCCAGACATAGAGAGAGTAGAAATGAAGTAGCAGTTAAAACATACTCATGAGCACACCTACTCTAATTGCTATTGTTATCCATTGAAGCTCCTATTCTAATCCCAGGAAAACCTTTGATGTCGAGGGATAAAAGACCCCTAAGAAAGAGGGGGACTGACTGGATATCTAAATCATCCTGTATATTATTTGCCAGAGCAAATTTTTCCAGGAAATCAGCAGCGGAATTAGCTTCCCTAGGAGTATGTTGGATTGGATGTATGAGATGTTTTAAATGAAGTGCACTGCAGATGGAGAAAGTTCTCCAAGGGCAGCACATTGGATTTTGAATACCCCTAACAGCTAATAAACAATCAGATTCAATCACACATCTATTTAGTCCCAGTTCAGAGCAAATGTCATAGCCACTTTGAATGGAAAAAAGTTCAGCATGTAAGGGGGATGGAGACTGAAAAGTATTTTCTCTCATTTTAACCACCGTCCCATTCCAATTCCTAACTATGACCGCAGATGAGGATAGACCACTAGATATCCAAGTAGCATCAGTATTAATTTTGTATCCAGATAGTGGTTTATTCCAATTCACAGCAATAACAGATTTTTTCTTCTTTTGAAAGATTTGAGGAATAATTTTTGCCTGAATCCAATGCTTATGCTTGTCTAGATTTCCTATCAAATGATGAGCTGTGAAGATTTGATAGATCATGTCTTTAATATCATGAAAGCATGCATCTTTGGAGAAAGATTTATTATCAAAAAAAATTTATTCCTACTAATCCAAAGAAACCAAATTGTGACTAGTAAAGCAGCAGTTATGATATTAGACTGTATCTTGGATTCAACCTTAAAAGATAGATAGTATTCCACTCTGCTCTTTAAACTACCAAAAACTGATTGTTGTAGCTGTAAAATGTTATTAACAGATATCCATACATCAGTAGAAGAGGGGCAAGAATTAAAAAAGTGATCCAAAGTATCATAATGCATCAGGCATAGTGGACATTTAGAAGCTAAAGAGACACTTGACCTACATAGAATATTATCAAAAGGTAAGATACCATTGAGTGCTCTCCACAAAAGAACTGACATCGTTTTTGGAATGAAAGAGGACCAAACCTTGTTGAGATGTCTGATTTTTTATCTTTTTTGTCTGGAAATGCTGTAAGCCGAACGAATTGAGAAATTCCCATCTATGGATGGTGTCCAGACAAGCTTATCTTCATGAGAATATTCCAGTTTCACATCCTGCAAAACAGTAAAAGTGATAGTAGCCAAATGAGGCTCCAGTTTTGGGAGGATAGCAGCTTTTTTATTGATAAATGACCTTAGGGAAATATCCACAAAGGGGATATCCATCTCAGAAGGCCATTTATAACACAAAGCTCCATCTCCTATCCAATTAGCATTCCAGAAAGAACAATCACCAATACCATAAATAACTCTAGAAAAACTGTTAGCCTTAGCAGTGATTTTACATATTCTGGACCATGTGTGAGATTTTTTGTAAGATACAGGGAGTGACCATAAAAGAGATGACCATTGAGTAGTGTTTTTTTGCAGTTTCCATCATAGTTTACAAGAAAAAGCATCAACTGTGGCATTTAGATCCCTAAAACCTACTCCATTTTTCTCACAGGTAAACTCATTTTTTTCCAAGATCTCCACTTTTTTCTTTCAGAGTTGTCACAGTTCCCCCAAAATAGACTAGAAGCAATTTTTTCCATTTTTCTCAAAACTATCTTTGGAGGACTTAAAACTGTAAAAATATGAGTGGGAATTGAAAGAAAACAATGATTAATCAGTATGATCTTACTAGCAGTAGTTAACCATCTATTCTTCCAGTTATTAATTGATTTCTCCATTCTTTCCAATATAGGTTGGTAATGTACCTGTAAATTTCGACCAGAAAAGATAGGGACTCCTAGATATTTAAAAGGGAAGACACCTTTCTCCCTTCCCAGAATCCTTCTAACTGATTGGACTGTTGCTAAAGATGTGGTGTGAGCAACAAAAATTCAGATTTAGAAAAATTAACTTTTTGACCTGATGTTTGCTCATATGCCAGTAGGAAATTTTTAAAGCTCTTCAAATTTTTGGGGTTAGTATTTAAAAAAATAGATGTATCATCAGCATACATCAGATGGGAAATGGGGGAACAGGAGAGGGGCAGACTAAAATATTGTAAGTATCTGATGCTAAACATTTTCTTTAAGCCTCTGGAGAAGGCTTCAGATAATAAATTGTACAGAAAAGGAGTAAGTGGATCTCCTTGTTTAATACCCCTAGAGGATGCAAAGAATCCTGAAGTTACTCCATTGACTAAAACTGAAAAGTGAGCAGTAGCTATATTATGCATAATGATTCTAACAAATTTACCATGAAAACCAAAATGAAGGAGGATGGAGTTCAGGAATGACCATGAAACCCTATCAAAAGCCTTTTGCATATCTAATTTAACTATCAAATTTGAAGCCTTTGATTTTCTAGACAGAATTCTGGTCATCTCTTGCATTTGGATGACATTATCAGAGATATCCCTTCCTTTAATAAAAGCACTCTGCTCCGGTGATATCAGTAAATGCATCAGTAGTTTGATCCTTTCCATTAGCATTTTTGAGAATACTTTATTAACAAAATTTGATAGGCTGATAGGTCTGAAATCAGAAAAAGTGATTGGGATCGGTTTTTTTGGAATTAAGGTAAGCCAGGTACTAGAGATGGCTTTAGGGATGTTGCCATTACTTAAAAAATCATTTGCAGCTTCTGAAAGGTCATCTTTAATGGTATCCCAGAAAAAGGTGTAAAATTCTCCTGAGAATCCATCTGAACCTGGTGCACTAGATTTGTTTAAATAAAAAACTACAAATTTGAGTTCCTGGATATTAAAGGGTTGAAGCAGAAGGATGTTTTGTTGGTCAGTGATTACTTTAGGAATTTCTTTTAGAAAATGTTGTAGATAAGTTCCCATTTTTTGAGGGGCATCCTCATTAAGTAATTCCTTAAAATCAAACTCCTTCTTCTTTAATCAATTGAGGTTCTGATATCCAGTTTCCACTACCATTTTTAATTTTGCTAATTCTTGATCTAGCTCTCTTTTCCCTAATGGTGTGGTGAAAGTAACTAGTGTTTGCATCCCCATGCTTAATCCAATTTAACCTAGCCTTTTGCTTCAAATTTTTTTTTTCTTTCTGAGATCTCAGAAGCAAGGCTTTAGACCTAATAAGTTCAGCTAGGACTGATTCATCTTGAGATTGCTGGAATTTTATTTCCAGTTCATTGACTTTGGTCTCAGATTGTAAAAGATTTTGATTAACATTGCCAAAGTTGGTTTTATTCCATTCTTTAATGTCAATCTTGAGCCTCTTTTGTTTGTACACTAGCCTATGCATCCCTCTTAAGGGGGATATTAAATTCCAATTTGATACAACTAAAGCCTGAAAATCCTGTCTATTTGACCACATATCTTGATTTCTAAAAGGCCTTGGTACCTGTTCTTCAGTAGATTGAATAGATAGAAATAAAGGAGAATGGTCCGAAGTCATTCTATTTAGGACTTGTATGGAGCTGTTAGGAAATAGTTCCAACCAGTCTAAATTGCCAATGCCCCTGTCTAATCTTTGAAACATTAAGTCCTTACATTTATTTCGGTATCTATTATTACTCCAAGTGTAAGAATTTCCTACTGTAGGGATTTCATGCAAGTCCATGTTATTTATGAAGTCATTAAACTGTTTCATGCTTTTTTTGGGCATTGATTTCCTTCCTTTATATTCAGTAACAGAAGCAACAGTATTGAAATCTCCAATGTATATGGAGGGTTCGGGGGTAGTAGTTTGTAAATCATTCCATAAAGCTTCCCTCGTTTGTCTACTGACACTAGCATAAATGAAAAAACAGTTCCAACTAACAGATGTGGCATTTTCAGAGATTCTGGCTTGTAAAAATTGGTCTGATTCTCTTAAACTGACTATACTAAAAATGGTTCCATAAGATCCAAATTTTTGCATTTTGGGCAGGGAGGGCAAATTTGTAACCTAGTTCATGCATCGAAGTGTTTAAATTCTGTTTATCATACCATGGTTCAATTAAACATAAAATGTCAATCTTATGTTTAGATTTGAGAGCCTTTAATCTATCCAATGAAGTTCCATATCCTCTAACATTCCAGACTAATATATTCCCTATAATGGTGTATTTTATCATTTAAAACCTATAGGGGTTGCTTTTTGTGAAGATCTTAGTTTCCTAAGTTTCGTAACTGAGGCCTTACTATTTTTACCAATGTTGCCCTCACTTTTCTCCATATTATCTAGAGTAGATATCAGTTCAAGTTTACTTACCTTTGCCTGAGTGTTTTGCTCTTCATTTGTGCTCTGTTCTGTTAAGGTATTATCACCTACCTTTTCTCCTTCAAGAAAGTATTCGGGGATGATTGGAGATTGGTTTGCTGAGGTGAGAACTTGCTCTGATTGACCTACCTGCTCGTCTACAGGGGTAGACAGTGTTACTGCTGATGTTGCTATATTGTCTGCAGTTGTATAGTGCACAAAGGCTTCCTGTGATTCCAGAGACTCGTGGAAAATCTCGACTACTTCACCTTCCTGATCATCATCCTGTAAGGCATCTAAGTTTTGGAAAGCATTTGATATTGTGACCGGGTTTTTTATACTTAATTCTTCCTGAATAGTAGAAAGTTCAGCCTGTGGATTCTTTTTTCTCCAGAAAAAGGTAGTGATTGGTTTAGAAATGTCATCCAAAGAGTAAAAAGGAACTTTTCTTTTCGTATGATTAACACTGAAAGAGGTAGGCTTATTATCTTCCTGGAAACCTGAAATCTTTTTTTTGTGATTGAAAATCAAGTTCTTTTTGAGAAACAGATAGAGTTGATGATCCTTCTACATCCATTGTTACTTTAGGGGGAAATACCAAAACTTCTTGTGTATCAACATGGAATGGGACTTTACTTTCCTTGTTCTCTTTAATTTCAGATATGTTAGTCATCTTTTTTTTTAAATTCTGGATGCAGAAAGTTACACTTTGCCTGGCTATGACCAATTATCCTACAATGAGTACAGTATGAAGGCAATTCCTCATATTCTATAGGGTAGTTTGATACTTTGTTGCCTATTCCTACCACAATAGTAGGAGGGAGCTGAGACAATAGGTCAACCTCTACACATACTTTAATGGCAGAGGGTCTAGTCAGGGCATTTGTAGCTGCATCCATTTTGAGATATCTACCTATCTGGCTACTTATACCAACAATTGCCAAGGTATTGTAAAAGTGTATAGGTAGTTTATGAATTGTTACCCAGGCTGGAATAATGGAGGGTTCCGCAACTGGAGAGAAATCTGGGGACCACTTCTGTACCTTCATGGTTGAGCCTTGAATCATCCATTGTCCCTTCATCTAGCATCTCTGGTAATCCTCGCTATCCTGAAATTGAATTAGAACATGGCGATAATCAATAGAGCCTAATTGAAATTTAGATTTAAAACCCATTGATTTGAAAGTAGATTGTAAAGTCTCCATAGATGGTTTCCCTCTGTTGAACTTCCCAACCAGAGTGTTCTGGTAATGGAATGCTAGAAGATCACCTTCCTCCGGAGGGAGGATATAGGCAATCTTGACCTTGTATTCTGTGATGGGATGCAAATTGGGCGTATCGGGTAGAGAGGCTAGGAGCGGGGAAGGTTTCGTATTAAGGGCTTGAAGAAAGCTTTTGTTATTGGGATGGGGAGTATCAGAAATTGGGTTTGGCGTTGGCAACGCCATGATCGGCGGCCAGTACAGTGAAAGAGACCGTTATCAGAGAAGAAGGAAGAAAAAAGAGGAAGAAAAGTATTTGGTGTGTGTTTCGCACGTTAATCGCACACAGTGAACAGTTAAATCGCACTAGATCAGTGAACAGTTATGTTTTTTCAGTTACTACCAACCCTAAAAGTTGCACATCATGCACGGCCAAATTGGCTTTCAAATATTCATGCCAAACCAGCATCACCAAATATTCATTTTATCAAGGCTCCGTTGGGGGGCTCAAGCTCGGTGGCCGATCAGTGAAGCTTCAAGAGCGAAGGGGAGCTTTGAGAAGAAAAGGCTCCGGCTCCTGCAAGTTTGAAGGAGGCTCTAGCGTCGAGTTTGATCATAGGATGTTCAACCCGAAGTGCCTCCATGGTGGTGAGCCGATGGTCGAAGGAGGCAACGAATGGCCACCACCAGCCTATGTCATCAATAGGCCAACAAGTTCAAAGGTCCACAAAAGCAAGTTCAAGGCTTACTCCCCCAATGAGTTCAAAGCTTACAACCCGGCGAGTTCGAAGCTTGCTATCGGTGGACTTCGAGGCCGTTGGCACCAGCGGGGAGTTAAAGCGAGCTTCAGCTTCGAACTCGAAGGGATTTTATCGGTGATCGAAGTGCCACCACCATTCAGAGGCCACAAAGGGATTTCATCAGCAATCGAAGTGCCACCACTGTTTGGAGGCCACAAAGGGATTTCATCAGCGATCGAAGTTCCACCACCATTCAGAGGCCACGAAGGGATTTCATCAGCAATCGAAGTGCCACCACCATTTGGAGGCCACCAAGGGATTCCATCGGCGATCGAAGTGCCACCAATGTTCAGAGGCCACCACCATTGGAAGATCAATAACGTTCGAAGGTAACTACCATTTGAAGGTCACTAATGTTCGAAGCCCAATCACCACCACCGGTATTAGCGAGTTCAAAGGATCTCGACAGTGTGAGTTTGAACTGACCTCCAGAAGTTGGTGAGTTTTGAACGGACGTTCGGATGTTGGAGAGTTCGAATAGGGTCCACCAGGGGACGGACAGAGCCACCGGCGAAGGGGACTACCTGTCAAGCACTACAACTGGAGGAATTTAGAGGTTAGAACTGCGGAGATCGAAGCCATGTTCCAAGGCAGATTAAGGGGCTCGAGCACACATTGGCGCATTCGAAAGGGCCTTTACCAGCTGCTGATTGCGAAGGGCCATCGGAGCTTTTCAAAGGTATCATCGAGGCACCACCACCGGAGCTTGTTCGAAGGTGATAAAGTAATTTTACATAATGATTCTGATTAATGATGAAGAATATATATAGAGTACAAAGAAGACTAGTCTAAATATAACTCTAGTACTAGTCATCAACATGGAATAAAATATTATCTAATCATCTACTTTCTTTATTCTAACACCCCCCTCAAGCGAAGCGTCGGATACTCGCTGATGCAAAGCTTGGCACCGAAGAATTCGAACAACGGACGAGAGAGTCCCTTGGTGAAGATGTCAGCAACCTGGAGAGAAGTAGGAACATGAGCAAGGCACAGCTTGCCAGAAGTCACCAGCTCACGAACAAAATGATAATCAATATCGATATGCTTTGCCCGCTTGTGTGCCACCGGATTCTGAGCCAAGAAGATAGCACTACTGTTGTCGCATGACAACAAAGGCGAACCAAAAAGCGGAACCTGAAGATCATGAAGAAAATGAGTAAGCCAAACAACTTCCGAAGTAGTGTTGGCAAGAGCACGATACTCAGACTCCGTACTGGAACGAGAAACAGTGGGTTGTTTCTTGGCACTCCAAGAAACAAGATTCCCACCTAGATAGATCGCATATCCATAAGTGGATCGATGAGTCTCCAGACAGCGAGCCTAGTCAGTATCAGAATATCCTAACACATCTAAACTGCTAGCAGAATGAGAAACCAAACCAAAATGAAGAGTGCCACGAACATAACGCAAAATCCATGTAACTGCAGCAAAATGATCATCTCTAGGATCCTGAAGGTACCGACTCACCGTGTTGACCGAGAAGGCAAAATTCGGACAAGTAATGGTGAGATACTGAAGCACCCCAACAAGAGAGCGATAAAGAGTAGGATCCCTAAACGGTGGACTAGTGGAACTGTGCAGCTGAGAGCCGACAACAAAAGGCATAGAAACTTGTGCAACATCGGTCATACCAGCCCGAGTCAGAATATCCCGAGCATACTTCGCCTGGCCGAGAAGTAACCCTGAGGTATTAGGAGAAACTTCAAGACCAAGAAAGTAAGTAAGAGAACCAAGATCCTTGATTGCAAACTCCTTGTGCGTCCGAGAAATGAACTGATGAAGAAGAGTTGAGTTTTTCCTGTAAGAATAATGTCGTCCACATACACAAGGAGGTATAGTAACGATGATCCTCTTGCCAGAACTAATAAAGAAGTGTCAGTCGAGCTGCACCGAAAACCAAGCTGTGTAAGATAGCTACTAAAACGGTGGAACCAAGCTCAAGGAGCCTGCTTAAGGCCAAAAATAGCCTTCCGCAGGCGACAAACATAGTCCGAATGAGAAGAATCCTGATAACCAACGGGCTGCTTCATATAGACCGGAGTATCCAGAACACCATTAAGGAAGGCATTCTTGACATCCAGCCGATGAAGTGGCCAAGAACGCATGGTGGTAATTGCAAGAACTGTCTGAACAGTAGAGGCTTTGACCACAGGACTAAAAGTATAGTCAAAGTCAAAACCCGGCATCTGTGAAAAACCTTGCACCACAAGTCTGCCTTTGTGATGTTCAATAGTACCATCCGGTCGATACTTGAGCCGATAGACCCATTTGGAGCCAACGATGTTGACATCTTAATGCCGAGGCACCAAGTCCCAAGTGTACTGACTACGAAGAGCAGTCATCTCATCGTCCATAGCTGAAACCTAGGCTGGATCCCGAAGGGCCGAGCGATAATCCATGGGTTCTGTCTGAGAAAGCAGAGTAGCAGTAAGACTATGTGCAATAATGTCCAAATAATCTCATCGCTAAATGGCACCAGTGGCTGACCGAGTGGCCATTCGATGAGTACGAGGCAAGGGCGGCGAGGCTGGATGAGTAGAACTAGCGGACAACATCGGAGAAGGCTTGGAAGAGCCGTTCGAGCAGTGAGCTATGGACAAGGTCAGAGAAGGAGCGGCTGAGGCTGGCAGTGGGACCATGAACGGTGGCGGAGAAGGCAGAACCAGTGGCGGAGAAGCTGGTTCCGGATCCGGTGGGCACATGGTGCATGGCAGCGCGTGAGACAAAGTTGAAACTGGCACAAAGATCACAGAGTCGCCATTGGGATCAAGAAAAGTAGAGACATCAAGGGCGGATGCAGAAGATCCCGAAGACGTAGAAGGAGCAAATGGGAAATATGTCTCATCAAAACAAGCATGATGAGTGATGTAGACTCAGCCTGTAGAAGCATCGAGACACTGAAAACATTTTTACTGGGAACTGTAGCCAAGAAAAATACATGGAATGCTGCAGGGAGATAACTTGTGATCAGTATATGGTCGAACAAATGGAAAAACCCGGCACCCGAAAGGATGAAAATTCGAGTAGCAAGGAGCACGACCATATAGAAGATCATAAGGCAAAGAACCATGCAAAATCGGAGTAGGCAGTCGATTGATTGTATATGCAGTTGCGGCAAATGCATCATCCCAGTGAAAAACAGGCAGATGCGAATGAAAAAGCATAGTAAGACCCATCTCGGCAATATGCCGATGTTTATGCTCTGCACGACCATTCTGTTCCGGAGTGTAAGGACACGATATCTGATGGTGCATGCCCTTAGTGGCAAAATGACCCCGTAGGCGAGTGTTCAGGAACTCAGTACCACCATCACTCTGAAACACCTTAATTTTGGATGAGAATTTATTCTCCACAAAAGCCTCAAATTGTAAGTAAGCATAAAAAAAGTCTGACTTACAACGAAGTGGATAAAGCCAGGTGAAACGAGAATAGTCATCCAAAAATAAAGCATAGTATGAAAAACCATGTGTCGATAAAACAGGGGAAGGTCCCCATAAGTCACAATGAATCAAATCATGTACATGTGTAGCACGCTTATGGTTCTCAACAAACGCCAACCATTGACCTTTCGCCATAACACAGGGGGTGCATGCAACAGATTTAGGCAACAAAGAAAACAAAGAAACTAAAACAGACTTCTACAAACTAGAGATAACTGATGCTGATGCATGGCCCAAGCCAACATGCCATAGCTCATAAGATGCCCGTCCTTTATTCTACTGTAAATGCGAGAAAAATGCTGAATCGCCTTTATCCAAAACATAGAGACCACTATCACTGTGGCCCCAGCCATGACCCCCTTGGAAACTTTGTTCTGAATGACAAAGTTCCGATCATCAAAAGTGATAAAAGCATTTAAATCTCTGGTCAGTTTACTAATAGACAGCAGATTCTTAGTAATATCAGGAACAACCAGAAGATCATGCAGACATAAATCATCAGAAAGTTTAGCATCACCAACATAAGAGATTCGAATAGAAGCTCCATTACCAACAGAAACATAAGAATTATGAGAATATGGAGAGACAGACTCTAAGCCTGAGGCGGAGGATGCCATATGATTGGTGGCACCGGAGTCAACATACAAATCGGAAGATCGTGCAGTAGGCTCTAACTGCACCGATGACTAAAAATGCTCGGCTAGATGATTGGAGTATGTACGATTAGTTGGACCCTGAGAACCAGTCTGAGCAAGCATCTTGTAATAAGTCGCAACATAGTGACCGGGACGACCACACCAAGTACACTGCGGCCGACCACGACCATCCCCTGCCGTGAACTGACCGTCGAACCTGGCACCTCACAGTCTGCTGAAATGGCCTCCCCTGGCGGCGAGTAAACCGGGCTCACCGCCATCCCTTTCCTGTGCGTGATTCCATGCGTGGCCGACTCGAGGGAAAAATGCCTGCTGTGAAGGCGGCAGGCCCAGTGGCTGGGGCTGAATGGTCCTGTAAATTTTTCAGAAAAGCTTCGTGTTTTTTGGCACGAGATAAAACATCGGCATACAATGGAGTAGACGAGGAATTAATTAAAGGTGCAAAAAAAATCCTTAAACTCAGTTCCAAGAGCAGTAAAAAACCAAATAAGTTGATCATTATTCGATACAGGAGAACCCATCATAGACAACTGCTTAAAAATTTCTTTAAATTGGAGATAGAGTTCATGAACTGTACCACTCTTACGTATACCATGGGAAGCATCACGAAGACGAAGGATGGATGATCACTGCTGTCGTGATAAATGGACTGAAGATTGTCCCAAATTTCCTTGGAAGTGGCACGTTCAGGTAAAACCGCGGACACATAATGAGATTTGGCACCATGGGTCAACATACTGGATGTTCAACAATGTTTGGAAAGTAAGAGCAAGGTATATGCCATCATAAGAACCAACAGATAAAATACTTTGCCTGGACAAAGCAATCACATTAATCAAACAGGATGCGGTTCCAAATGCAACACTAGGCAATGATCAACTAGTAGTACATGCCAAGATAGGAAATTTAATTGTACACTGAGTCTTCATCGAAAATGAAAGCGCGGTGGATATACTATATATTTATTGATTGATTTAACGAATTGGGTTTTAGACGAGAAAACCTCAATAAGTCAACAACTTTGTTGGCAAGGTTCACTAGAAAGTTCGAGATGCCTCTGGAAAACATACAGTTACCACCACCATAGGAGAGGAGAACCGTAAAGTTTAAAGTATAACTTAGACTTGAATCATTTTTACTTAAGGGCACGTAAAGGTTTAGGTGTGGGAAATTCGATGTGCCCAATTTTTACTCTATTTTTTACACAACTGAGATTCTAAATATAATGAATATTAGGCTTAATTATAAGATAAATGTACAATTTTCCAATTAGAGGCTTAGGAGGATATTGTATATTTTTATATTCTAACTATTGTATTTATGAAGTTTTTAATGACACATTTTCAAGTTTTTCTGCAATTATGTCGGTGGTTTCAAGCACCCAAACATTGCAGTGAGATGGGATTACTAGAAGTGAATGCCACTTGTCTTAAAGTGGTAGAAGATGATTTAAAGGTTCTTAGACCATGGATATCTCCATGGTTCGTGAAATGCATATTTGGGAGCAGGGTTCACTTCCATGGTCCTTGAACCCGTTAATTAGGATCAGAAACTTCAGGTTGCGAGGTTGTCCGTGAAGAAGGCCATTTTGCAGACCATGAGATTTTTCCATAGTTTGCAAATACATAGTTGACTCTTTTAGGAATATACTTCCTTTTACTTAGACTATAAATAGCCTTTTTATCCTCTTTGTATGGAGCTTGGCATTTCGGGAGAAAACCCCTATGTTCTTCATTTCTTCTTCATTTTATTATGACTTTCTTGCTATGCATGTAATTTTTATCATGGGTTCTGTTATGATAGGCTAATATACCCTTTGGAACAGTTGATCACCATTTCTAACTTGAAATTGTGTGATATTGATTATTGGTTGGGTTCTTTGCATTTATTGTGTATTTAATGCATGAATTGGCTAGGTGTACAACTAGTTCTTTTTTGTGCTTTAATTACTTGCTAGACTTTGAGGGTGGAATCCAATTATTTCCCCTCTTTGTTGCTTTTAGCCAACTATGAGTGTTTACTGCATGTTGATAATCGCACTCGTTCTTAAAAGATTCAATTGTTCTATTTACACGTTTCTTGCTTGTAGGACATGGATATGATTATTGCTTCTCTATGTGTATTCTTATTTCACTACAAGAAACATGACCTTATACTTCACATTTTTTACCCTGGTTATTTGGTTTAGGGAAATTAACCAAGGTAAAAAGTTATTTTACCTTAGTTTTTTTCAAAGTTAATTTATTTAACCTCAGGTAAAAAATAATTGAGGTAAATAATAAATTTTTTACTTCATTTATTTTTTAACCGAAGTAAAAGGTTGTAAAAATGAAGTAAATGTTGTTACCGAATGACGTGCAATGTTGCATATGTTGATTTGTAAGAATGGCCAACTTCACATCTTATGTCATTTTTACCGACATATGATGCGATGGATGACCGACGTTGGTATTATGTTACACTCTAAAAACTTTTAGAGTTTAAACTTGTTTGAAAATGATTGAATTTGGTCTACGAAAGAAATTTTCAATGGTTTTTAAAATAAGTGTAGGAAAAGGTTTTGAATGGTATAGTTGAAAGTGGTTTTTAAAAATCCTGCACATATCGAATCGCACATACAATCAATTATTGTTCATATATGGTACTTAAATTATTAAAAATTCAGTAACCATAAATATATCATTACAAACATAGTGCATAATTGGAATAGAAATTTTTTTGTTCCTACAAAACACATATTGTAATAAAATCAAGAAACTATGATTATGATGATTTTGAAGACAATGGGTCATGCACCATCTACGAAGAACAACGTGTCCCTCATGCATAGGCTGTTGCCGGCAAGGAAGTCAGCAAAACCTTTCGGGGATAAGGCCTTGGTCACCCTGTTCCACGAGTAGTTCTTGTGAAACTCTCTCCCATAGGACCTTAGCACAACTGGGGTCTTGTCATTTGATAGAAGTGGTACCATGTCCCTCGGGATGTACCTGATCACAAACAACAAAAATACAGTTACTATAAATATATGTGCAATTAAAAACAAATAATATTAATTAAAATTAAAATAATTACATGTAATTAGCTAGCTAGGCCTTACCAAAGTGGGGTTAGTCCCAAAGTTTTACTACTTCAGAGTGCAGTTGAATCTGGGCTTATCTGGAGACATCGTATAGGGTTGAAGATCAAACACGAGAGGCTCTGGGATGGTGCTCCGTTGTACGATAAACTATAGAAAAACAATGAATTATTTAATGTCATCAATTGTGAATATATATATATATATATATGTAGATGTATATATATATAAGCAAGGGCAAAATACTCATATGACCCTATGTTTTGAAGGTTTGTGCTGATATGACCTTGTGAAGTTGGAAAGTCCTATTGTAGCCCCGTGTTTTGCATCAAAAGTGCCGATATAACCCCGTGGCACTATTCCAGTGTTGACTTTGTATTTTCCAACATTGACCAAAAATAAAATGACTAAAATACCCCTAGTCTTCAAATTAAAAATCTAATGACTAAAATACCCTAGATTTCTTCCTCTTCACCACCGCTATCACCACCATTGCCATTATCACTGCCGCCGGCCACTACTAGCCACCGCCACTACCACCATCCATCGCCACCACCACCAGCCACCGCCATCACTTTTCCCAGCCCCCGCCACCACTCATCCCAACCACCACCACCACCACCCGCCCTAGCATAACTTAAACCTAGCTCCGCCACCACCACCAGCTATCGCCACCCCCACCAACCACAACCACCACCAGCCACAACCACTACCATCACTTTCCCCAACCACCGCCACCACTCGTCTCAACCACCACCACCACTCGTCCCAACCACCACCACCTGCCCCAGCAGAACCTAAACCTAGCTCCACCACCACTACCAGCGATCGCCACCACCACTAACCACATCCACCACCACCCGCCCCAGCATACCTAAACCTAGCTCCGCCACCACCACCGCTCAACCCTAGTCCCTCCACCACTTATCCCTAGCCTCGCCACCACTCGTCCCAACCACCGCCACCAACACCGCTCAACCCTAGCCCCGCCACCGCTCAACCCTAGCCCCACCCCACCACCGCTCAACCCCAGCCTCATCACCGCCACTGCTCAACCCTAACCTAGTCGCACCACCGCACTCCACCTCTCTCCCTTGCCTAGCCCCGCCACTGCTCTCTACCTCTTCCTATAATGCCGATTGGAATGCCACTTCGATTCACCTCGACCACCGCCTTCGACTCACCCCCGCCACCATTTCTGCCTCGATTTGCTCCGCCGTAGTTTTGCATTACCAGGGAAAAAAGATTGGCATTACCAGGGAAGAAAGAAAGATCGAGAAGAAGAGGGAGAAAATAGATCTGACGAGAAGTAGAGGGGAAAAAAGAAAGGTTTTGTGCATTGAGGAACAAGGGTATAAATGTCTTTCTAGCTTTTTTGATTTTTTGATTTTTTAATTATAGAGGGTATAATAGTCATTTCATGTCTTTCTGGCCAAATTAAGGTCGACAGTGTTATATTAGCTCATTCTAGCAAAACACAGGGCTACAATGGTTCTTTCCAACTTCACAGGGTCATATTAGCACAAACCCTCAAAACATAGGGCTATATGAGCACTTTACTCTAAAAGTAACCACATAAAATATATGTAGCTCATATATGTAGATGTATATATATGTAAAATAAGTCGTTGACCTGGAAAAATGGGCGATTGGAGGATCCTACGCCAACCATTACTCCTGCATTTTATTAGAAAATAATTAGGGCAAAAAATCCTTGAAACTTGAAGAATGCAACGTCAGCCATGTGTCGCACATACACGTCGGTCACAAACAATGGCATGGCTGACTTGTATGCATGGTGTCACGCACCAATCGTTGAGACCAAACATGGTAACCGACAGACAACCGAGTTCGCATTTAAATATTTTTTAAAGCAAACAGTATGATTGCAGATGCATATATTCGAGGTCTGTAATCTACCGCTAAGACCGATCGGTAAACCAACACACATGTGACATCTTATTCAAAAAAAATTCTAGCATAATTATGGATAAGCAACATCGGTTAACCATCGCATTAAACGAATGTCAACCGCAACATGACTGACTTTGCATTTAACCCTAATTGTACGACCAAAATCGCAGAAACCCCAAAAAATTCATGCTTGGGAGACAGAAGATAACAAAAAATCGTCCAAAAACACACCAAAACATAGTACCTAGGTAGGCATATAAGGAAACTTCACACTATAACTAACCCATACGAACTAGAAAAACAAAAACATACCAAAAAACATATCGATGCACCATATATACAACAATTTGATGAAATAAAAACTAAAATGAAGGGGTTTGAAGAATTGAAAAATCATACCTTTGAGAAGAGAAGTAATGAAAAGGTGGGGGACTGTTGGAATTCGAGTAAAAATTGGAAGTTAAAGTTTGAATTGATTCTGAGATGGAATCCATGTTTAAAATGTTTTAGAACGACGTCGTTTTGAACCCTTGTGAATTCCTCCTCGACATGTGCAACATTGCACCGGACGTCAGCCTAGCTGACAACTGATCAAACTACAACTGACATTGGCTTACTTGAACAGGGGCCTAATAATTTAAGCCCACTAGCATAATAAATGAGCCATCGTTTGACCAAAAGGAATAAAAGTCATTTTCATAACAGTTAGTAGTATATTAAAAAATACAAATTAAAATTTTAAAATATTCCTAAAACTTTATTAACGTATGGTTTGAACAAAATCAATTTTGGCGCAATCGTTGAACTTTTTATTTTTTGCACTTAGGTCCTTCCATGAAAGGGGAGAAGTCGGAATGCGAAATTGGAAATACAACTATGTAATTCACATTTTCACGACCATGTTGTTCCAATTTAGGCATCAATGGGTCAATGGAAGGGTCTGAAATCTTCACAGGGAGCATTTGACGACACTTTTAAGAAATTATGCTTTGGCCCAAACTTCCTTGAATGTACTTACGCTTCAGAACTCTACACCCAAACACAAGGAGAAATATTTGATGTGAAGATTATGTGTTCTATCTAAGAGGGACGCAGGAAGGTAGTCTGTGATCATTTTTATTAATATTCCATCAATACCCACTACCACTGAGACCCCCCTCTTGCACCGGTTTTTTTAAATTTTAACACCAATTTTTTAAAATTTTAACACCGATGTTTTAAAAACTGTTAATTTAACACCCTTTTTTAAAAATTGGTGTTAAAATTAAAAAAATCGGTGTTAAATAAAAAACCGGTGTTGGAAAAAAATTGCACCGGTTTTCAAAAACCGATGCTAAAAAATTTAAAAATTCAATCTTCCCGCCAAAAATTTCAAAAAAATAGCCAAATTTTTTAAAAATTCAATCTTCCCACCAAATATTTTTAAAAATTCGCCAAAAAATTCAAAATATTCACCAAAATTTTCAAAAAAACCACCAAGATTTCAAAAAATGATGCTAGAAATTTCATGGGTTGAGCGCAGCTGCGTGCGGCCCCTCTAAGCTAAATTCTTTTTTATCTTAACTTTTAAAACCGTTCACTTCTTTTGTTGACTTTAACTAATAACTAAGTTGACATAAATTAATCAACGATCAACCTTTATTGACCTAATATATATAAATACGAATAAAAATGTTTGACATTAACTAATTAATGTTCAACCCTTAATTGACTTAGTATATATAAAATACAAATAAAAATGTTTCACTTTCACTCATCAACAGTTAACCCTTATTTGACTTTCTGCATGTAAACACTAATAACTAAGGTTGCTTTAACTAATCAACGATCGTCTCTTACTTAACTTAGTATGTATAAATAAGAATATAAATATTTTACTTTAACTAATCAACGATCCACCATTACTTGACTTTGTATATTTAAACATTAATAACTAAGTTAACTTTAACTAATCACGATCAATCCTTATTTGAATTAGTATATATAAATACGAATAAAAATGTTTGACTTTAACTAATCAATTGTCAACCTTATTTGACTTTATATGTACAAATAGTAATAACAAAGTTGACTTTATAAACCATCAACTCTTACTTGATTTAGTATATATATGAATACTAATAACTAAGTTGGCCTTAACTAATCAACGATCAACTCTTACTTGACTTCCTATATGTTGATAAACACCAACAACTCTTACTTGACTTCTATATACAAACACTAAAAAATTGAATTTAATTTAACTAATCAACGGTCAAAGCTTACTTGATTTTCTACATATATACACTAGTAACTAGGTTGACTTTCACTAATCAATGTTCAACCCTTACTCGACTTTATATATATAAACATCAAGAACTAGATTGACTTTCACTAATCAACGGTCAACCCTTACTTGACTTTTTATACATAAAAACTAATAGCTAAGTTGACTTTTATTAATCAACGATCAACTCTTACTTGACATTCTATATATAAACATCAATAACTAAGTTAAGTTTGATTAACAACCGGCCAACCATTCCTTGTCTTTCTATATTTAAACACTAATAGTTAGTTTGAATTTAACTAATTAAAGATAAACTTTTATTTGACTTTCTATATATATATACATTAATAGCTAAGTAGACTTTAATTAATCGACGATCAATTGACTTTAATTAATTGACTTTCCATAGTATTCATTGAATTAAATACAATGGATCTAAGGAACTAAAAAGAAAGAAAAGAAAAGAAAAGAAAAGAAAAAAAAGAGAAGAAGAACTCTAGAGAGAGAGAATTCTTCTACTTTTTCTACCTACCAAAAACTAGAAGTCTACATTATGCCTACTTGTTTTACCCCGAGAGACTAAATGCTCCTACTTTAGGAGAAGATAAATGGGTCTCTAAAGGTCCAAGTTTGGTAGAAACCCTAAGGCTCACACTAGTAAAACCCTAGCAGCCGAAATTGGCATGGGTCGTGCTATAGCACACGACCCGTGTTGGTTGGGTCAGGCACGACCCATGCTATCTGGCACGGCCATGCTGACTTAGCCTGGCACATCCCGTACTGTCTGGAATGGCCATGGTGGCATGGCTTGGCACAAATCGTGCTGTCTGGCATGGGTCGTGCTCTGACACGGGCAGTGTTGTCTGACACGGGACGTGTGGATCCTTGTGGGCCTCTGGACGGATGCATGATTTCCTCTTCTGAACAGTGCAGGTCGTGTATATCCTTGAGAGCCATCTGCTGGGGGTTAATTTATGGGCAAATTGATGTCGCGGGGTGAGGGCTAAAGGTCATAATCTTCAATATTTAAATAAACGGGTCGTACAAAAGCACACGGCCTGTGCTTCTACACTGCTTGGTGTTGAGCCTCTTTGGCATGGTCGTGTTGAGCCCCTCTGGAATGGGTCATTCTCTAAAATGAACGTGCTCTAGCGCGGGTCATGCATGGGTGCTCTGGCCCGGGTCGTGCTGCTTCAACTCTTCCAAAACTTGGGATTTTCCTTCAACTTGTTTGCACCATTACTGATGAACCACTGATCCGATTTGAGAGTTCTTGTAGTAGATTTTATAGTGCTCAAGAAGATAAATCCAACAGTGCCACCCTTGAATGTTGATTCTTCCTAATTGTTCCCAGAACTCTTTACAACTCTTAGATTTCAATTCCTCCATTTCTTTGCCTTCCTTCTTTGACCCTTCTATCTTCTATCACATTTTGACTCGTGGCCTTTAGTCTTATATCATCCTCAAAAATGGAATTCTACAATATACTACCACCCTTGAGAATATCCTTCTGCAAACTATGTCAAAGTGCTCACGAGCAACCTACCAATAAGCTTGCAAAAGAAGATCTAGGTGCTCGTGAGGATAAAGTGTCCATTTGATTCAATTAAGTTTACAAAACTCAAAATTTAGATAAGAAAATCAACAATGGTCACCTAAACCCCTTTTAATGTAAACCTAACTAAAACTATCAATCGACCAACCAAAACATACTAATATATGTGTCAAATCCATTAGTTAACGCATGCTTTTAGGTTTATCTAACAACTACGAGCATGCAAGATCACATAAGAGTAAAATTATATATCAATAACACTTAGGGAATCTATGTGTAACCTGACCGGTGATATGCTTTGATCCTCTATTCAATCACATTTAAGTAGTAATTATGACACGTAATTGGTCGATGGTCAACACTTCCCCATACTTGTCACATAGGGTGCTTTTGTATTCTTCCAACGACACCACCTTTGTAATTATGAGAGTGCAACAATGGCTCTACTTGTTGTGCAAGTCTGATTCTCCCCTGTACGATTACGTCCTTGACACTCCACTACGAATGCTTCTCCCTAGACCTATAGAGGTAAATGGATAAGCATCTTATTGTTGACTCTAAGGTTGCGAATTACGCTAACCCTAGTTTGCTACTAATGCTATGTCTATATGTAACCCTTTGGGCCAGTTCGCTAGCTAAGACTAGTGTATGATTGATCATAACATTGACTCGATAACCCACATGCATACACTTATACGGTTCCATACTATCGTTACCCGTATACATCTAGGTTTCACTCCCCGGGGAATAACAACAAATGCTCCAACATGAAAGAAGACTAATATGTATGCAAACATGGTGTAACAATCATGCAATTAACAAGAATATAAAGAACAAGCAAACATAATGTTCATTAGCACATAAAGATAGGTGGATTTATAGAATCTCCCAAAACAAACACCAAATCATGAATATAAATATAAACCCCAAGCTAAACTACTACTCCCTAAGCATTGAACCCAGATATTTCATTGTATTCAATGCCCTAGGGCAAAAACAAGGAGAAAAGAAATAAATGAAAGAGGAGAGTTATTTCCTTTCTCTCTCTACCTACTCTTAGGAGAATAAAAATGAGCTAAAATTCAATCCATAGTATTCATTGAATGAAATACAATGGATCTAAGGAACTAAAAAGAAATAAAAGAGAAGAAGAACTCTAGAGAGAGATAACTCCCCTCTTCTCTCTACCTACCAAAATCAAGAAGTCTAAATTATGACTACTTGTTTTACCCGAGGAGACTAAAGGCTCCTTATATAGGAGAAGATAAATGGGCCTCCAAAGGCCCAAGTTTAGAAGAAACCCTAAGGTCCCACTAGTAAAACCCCAGCAGTCAAAATTAGCACAGGCTCTGCTATAGCACACGACCTGTGTTGGATGGGTCTACCACGAACCGTGCTGTCTGACATAGTCGTGTTGGCTTAGTCTGGCCTTGCCCATGTTTTTTGGCATGACCGTGCTGTCTTGGCTCGCCATGGGCCGTGCTGTTTGACACAGACCGTGCCGTCCGTTGCGTGATTTCCTCGCTGACCGTCGGCCTGTTACGTGATTTCCTCTTCTGAACTGTGCCGTCCGTGTATATCCTTGTGGGCTTCTGGGTGGGAATCAATTTCTAGGCAAACTAAAGTCACTGATGTGTAAAACACTGTGGGGCGCAGGCTGCAGGTCAGGATCTCAATATTTTTGGCACACATGCTGTGTAAAAGCACATGACCCGTGCTGCTACAATGCCTCGTGCTGAGCCTCTCTAGCATGATTATGCTGAGCACCCCTGGCATAGGTTGTGCTTTGACATTGACGTACTCCTGAAGAGGTCGTGCTGGGGTGCTCTGGTACAGATTGTGCTAGCTCCAACTCTTCCAAAACTTGGGTTTTTTCCTTCAACTTGTTTGCACCACTACGGATAACCCGCTGATCCAATTTGAGAGTTCTTATAGTCAATTTTATAGTGATCGAGAAGAAAAATCAAGTAGTGCCACCCTCAAATGCTGATTCTTCTTGGATTGTTCCCATAATGCTTTACAACTCTCGAATCTCAATTCCTCCGCTTCTTTGTCTTCCTTCTTTGACCCTTCTATCTTTTGCCATGTTTTGACTGATAGTCTTTAGTATTCTACCATACTGGCGAATGACCTTGTGCAATCTACTACCACTCTTTTGGATGGCCTTCTACAAACTATGCCGAAGTGATCACGAGCACCCCACCAATAAGCTCGCAAAAGAAGATCTAAGTGCTCATTGGACAAAGTGTCCATTAGATCCAATTAAGTCTTGAAAACTCGAGATTCAAATAAGAAAACCAACAATGGTCATCCAAACCCATTGTTATGTAAATCTAACTAAAATTATCAATCAACCAACCAAAACAACTATTAAATGTGTTAAATGCATTAGTTAATGCATGCTTTTAGGTACAGATCAGTTACCCTGAAAATTATAGCAGGAAAAAATTATTTAAGCTAAAAAATTGAGTTTAAATTCCCCCCTAACCCTATTTTATCTAACTATTATTTAGCAACAATATCCATTTCACATCTCCAAAACATAGTCCCAAAATTCTTTTCATTCACACTATTACAACAGTTCAAGTGCTCACTCAAATAGCTCCTCTCAGACATTCACAAGTACTAGAGGATGGAGCATTTCCGGGTACAAATTAATTAAAGTTGTTTCCATACATTCCATGTTAATTTTGCAATTTTATTAGTGAATTTGTTATTGTTATTTTTTATCTAACAAAGATTGAATATTTTCGTGAAATATGATGATTGTGTTACATGTTATCTAGTGTATAGTGTTTGTGTTGTCAAAATAATTCCATGTTTATATGAACTCAGAAAAAAAGGCTTAGATTAGGGTTGATTGTGGACAATGTTTAAATTTTTGTAAGAACACACTTTGAAGGTGCGGCATTGGTCTCAATCGATCAGCCCTTGTAATATGTTAAAAACAAATAACTGCCATCACACATGTCTAAGAAATGTTGCATATTTTTATGTTTGTGCTACATGTTATCTACTAGTTAGTGTAGATTTTGTGGAAATAATGTCATGTACAAATTATGAGAAGTATTGGTCATAGATTAGGGTTCATTCTAAGCAAAAATGTCATTTTTGCATGAAAGAACTATGAATGTCCAACGTTGGTATGAACATCGGCCTTTGCGACAACAAAGTTCATAACGACCAACGTCGCACCCATTCAAATGAGTTACATTTTTTTGGTTCAGATTAGCGTCGTCTATGTATAACTATATTGTATATATTTCATTTGGGGACTTCCCATTTCTAAAATAAATTTTGTTTGTTGTAGATTAGTTGTAAGATGACAAAGAGATTTTTCAATGGACTTCCAACATGTAGATGAATGGACTTGTAATTATACTAGTCACCTTCTCAGTGTTAATGTCATACAACGTAGACAATGAAGCTTCAGTACCAATAATATTTTAATTCATATGAAGGTTAGGTACTTTAATAGTTTGTATCATATAATTGTAATATATGTGATAGTAGTGTGGGTTCTATCATGTGTTCCATTTCGCATTAATTGAACAACAATTGATTAATGTAAGCTGTTTAAACATTACATGTGTCATAGAATATTAAATAACATGTAATGAATGGCGATGAAGGATTATCGACTGGCCCCTACCCTGTTGTTGTTAAAACACGAGCCAAGGGGCTTACGGGTCAAAGATAGAGATTTTATATTCTGCACCCGTTCTTACTGCTAAGCTACCAAGGGGGTAGTTAGCGGCAAGCCTTGGGTTTGTCTTCAAGGATTCTAGGGCTCAAATAATAATTAAAACACAACCTCGTGCGGGTCGTCAATCTGCACGAGTGAAAGGAATGACTAGTAGTGTAGATATGCAACTGGGGGAGGGGGGTTGGTGTTTTCAACTAGCAACTACAAGCATGCAATTGACAAACAAGTAAACTATTTATACTAGGCACATGGGAATCATTTAGCAACATCGTAGTTCTAATGCTTCAATCCTCGATTCATTCACATATATGCATACAAAACACCTATCAGAGTGTTCACAACACATGGTGTGGCCGATTGCATACACTTCCCCAGCTCTGTCACGGTTGGTGCTCTCCTAACCCTCCACCGGTACCGCCATTGTAATTAGAGGAGTACAATGAGGTCCAACCATCATTGCAGGTGTGTTTATCCCCCGTGCTATTGCATCCTGGGATTCCAACATGAATGCAACTACTCCCCCCAGGTTTTATATACACTAGGCCCAAGGTTCGTAGGCACCTTATATGTGATACTAGGATTTTAACACAACACCTAGCTTGTTACTATTCACATTCTCTACCCGCAACCTCTCAAAAAATAGTTACGAAGTCAGCTAAGACTGGTGCGATGGAAAATAGGTCAGAGCATTCCTGAATCCCTCGTGCATACACTCACGTGGCTGCGTTCTCCCATACCCATTCTAACATCCAGGTTTCTTTTCCCAAGGGGGCATCAATAATTTCACCATACATGAGTATATCCCAAAGTTTGTTCTTATATATGGTGTACTACTCATGAATTTATAACATTTAAGAAGAATCACAATAATATCATAAACACAAGGATATGATGAATCTAATGAATCTCATAAAGCATTTAGAACATACCAAGTGCCAAAATGAATCCCAAGATAATCTAACTACTCCCTAGACATGGAATTAAAATATGGATTTGAATTCCACATCTTTGGGAAAAGCAAGAAGAAATCAAAAGATTACAAAACCTACAAAAGGAACTTCTTCATTCTCTCCAAGCTCTCTCCCTCCAAATGTGTTTCCAAAAAATGATCCAACCTTTCAAATGAGTAGATTAGGGTTCTATATATAGTAGTAGGAGATTGGGCCTTAAAATAGGCCTGAAATAGGCCCAAAATAGGCCAAAAGTAGCAAAAACCTATGTCAGCCGCCAATGTTTCACGGGTCAGCACAGATGCCACGTCTGTGAAGCATGCCATAGGATGCCAGATCTTCCATGGTCTATGAATATTCATAGCCGTGGCCCATGGGATTTGGCGTGGTCCATGAAGATGGGATCGTGCCACAGTCCATGAAGGTTTTCACGGACCGCAAGCAGCATGCAATTTTTGCTTAGAGTTTTTCCACGGTCCATGAAGGTTTCCACGGACCGCGGACAACTTGTGGCTTATGTTCAGAAATTTTGTCATGGTTTGTGAACATTTTCATGGACCGCGAGCAGTTTTTTGGTCTTGCTCAGAAGTCTTCTCACGGTCCGTGAAGGTTTTCCGGAACGGCTCCATTCTTAACCAAATTCTTCAACTCTCCATCCCCTTGCTTCGTGGCCCGGTGCTTTTGTCACGATCCAGCGCCTTGCCTCATGAAGGTCTCGTGTAGGTCTTCACAAAACCCCTAGAATCTTGTATAGTGCAGGCTATGAACATTATCACGGGCCGCTGGTGCTTGACCATGTGCAGTCTGTGACCGGTCGCTAGTGCTTCGTTGGCTAACTTCGTTTGCTTATCACAGGTGAACCGTTAATCCGAATCAGAGTCAATTTTGTAGTACTTGAGAAGATGAATCCAATGGAACCATCCTTAAAGGCTAAATATTTCTGGATCATTCTCAAACTAAGGAAATACTCTTCAGACCACAATTAATCATTTTCTCCTTTGACCGTCTTGAATTCCAAAGCCACCTATATTTAGCTTCAATATCCTTCTACCATGCATTGATGTTCGTGTCCTTTGTCTACTACCATTGAAATGCGAATGGCCCTCAAATCTTCCACTGTTAAAAGCAAACATCCTTTGCAAGAATGTAATGTAACAAATAGCATTCACGGGCGACCTACTAAAGGTACTCATAATGAAGACCAAGGAGCTCATGCACACGAGATGTCGAGAATTACTAATTAAGTATACAAAACATGGGATTTAGAATAGAAAACCAAACATGGTTGTCTAAACCCCTTGTCATGTAAACTCAACTAATGTCACCAAACCGCCAATCAAAAGAAACTAAAAACTATGTCAAATGCATTGGTTAAAGCATGCGAAATGGTGCAGATCAGACTCCCCACATTTACAACTTTATTCGTCCCCGAGTAAATAAAATCAAAGAAAAAGGTTCAAGCGGAATGAAGCATGAAAAAATAGCCAATGCATTCAACTTATTCCCAAGCTACCCTAGTTCCCCTAAGAAGGTGAAAATATCACAACTCTCACACTCCCTAGAGTTCCTAAAGCAACCAAACAAGCTAAAGCAAGTAACTGTGTATGGAAAAAGATAAGTGACAAAAGATCGGAATAAAACCAAGATTACTTTTACCAAAAGTAGTCCTAAAAGCAATCAAAGAGCAATCCTTAAGCAAAAAAATCCACCAAGGAAATCCAAAAGCCATCGAATTGGTTGCAACATAGGGATAACTCAAGATTCTCGACCTAGTTGCAACCAAGGAGTCTTATGTATCGTCAACCTAGTTTCTTGTTTTTTTTAATTTTTTTCTCTCAATTTCCCTAAGAGCTCTTTCGGGTTTTCATCCTAGCTTTATCCCACAAAACGTGCTCACCTCCAACCTTTTTCCACACGACCTTTCACTTTTGCCTAGACTCATAAGGCTAGCCGGGCCAAGCCTCCCACATTTACCTAGGCCTTTCGACCTATCTGAGATTTTCCTCATGTTACCCAAGTCACCCTTTCGGGTTTTCGACTTGTCAAGGTTTTAATTTTTTTTTCATTTTTTCAAATTTTCCATTTTTTTGGTGTAGTACAAAATTGCCCCAAAAGTGAGCTTCATGCTACAAAAGATAAGCAAAAAACCAATACACCTCCAAATATTAAAGCCACATTCCACATGAAAACTAGAATCCTAAAATCCTAGCATAACATGCAAACCACAAAAATTTTCCAAAAGCATCCCAACCACAAGTAACCAAAAATCTACCAAGAAAAACAAACAAAGCATGCATGCACGGAGAAATCCATGAATGAGAATTCCTAAGTACTCACAAACCCCTCCCCACACCTAAACAATGCATAGTACCTTGTGAATTCTCATTTAAAATCAAAGGTGAAGTAGGAAAACTAGTGATACTTATGGTTCCGACCCCGAAGGGCCAGCCTGCTCGTGGCTAGTGAAACACCTTTCAATGAATCCCATTTCTTGGATGTGGCCTCAAGGCAATCCACCCTCGTGTTTAGCTCCTCAACTTGTGCCTTCACTCCTCCAATAGCTTGAACTATCTCCTGAAGCACTTGGGAAGAACTTAAGAGTTGCTCCCCAAGTAGGTGTAGTTGATCCATAATGCCCGTGGGAAGATGCGATCAGCTCGAAAGTGCTCTCGAAGATGTCTCCCCTTAGGCCTCTTCTAGGTATATCTCTGGTTTGGCCAAGAATTTATAAAAGTCCTCAAATTGTGGATTAGGTTGAATGAAAAAGTCATCCAGGCTCATAGCTAGGTTGATAGAGGCGCACTCCGGTTGTGGAAGAACCATGAATTTACAAGTAGGTGCTCCACCGTAAAGCCACATAAATCTATTCTCTGAAGTTGTAGTTCCCATCATGTATGCCCTAGATAAATTCTCAATTGTATAGGTCGATCCCGACCTACCCTTATTGGCCAAGGCTCTATGCGAGATCAGATGTCCCAAATGTCGCGCCAAAAGGCCAACCAGGCATCCTATAGGAATCTTCCCACTCTTCTACTCTTCCATAGCTATACATCCTTGAACAAAAACACTAACCAAGTCCGGATAGATGCTCCTCTCCAGTGTCATCGCCCAAAGAAGGTGTACATTGGAGCTTAGACAATGCATTAATTCACCGTGGCATAGAACACTCATAGAAAGGAGTTGATGAACATAACGTATTTCCAGGTGGACTATAGCCATGCTCTTGCTCAGATTCTTCCTGTCGGTCTCAGTTAGTTGTCTCCAAAAAATTCCCTAGAGAGAATGGCATTCCTTGGCGATGATTCTGTAGAATGTCCTGGCCGGTCTTCCACCCAAAAGCTAATGCCACTTCTCTATAGGTCATTTGCTACTCGTTGTCATCCAAGTTTAACTTAATCGCCTTGAGACCCTCTTTGACTGCGACCTTCTAAATAGTAGCTAGAAACTCTAAAGTGCACCTTATGTAGGTTTCTGAGTGCACATCGAGAAAACCTTCTAGGCCTACCCAACCCAAAAGAAAGGTCACTGGTTCAAGTAGGCCTAGAGCCATCAAGGTGCTCTTGCAAGCAAAACTGGTCTCCAAAATGCTCCTCTTTGGTTCCCTCAAATTCCTCCATCTCTGGGCTGCATTCCCAGTAACTTTGGTAAAACCCATAAACTCATCGGCCATAGACTTGGGGTTGCAAAGAACGGGAGTTGCCGGTATAGGGTTTGCACCCTTTACCAGCTTCTTCCGTTTCTCACACCGCGAAGACTTTTCTTTCTCTGAAGTACCCTTTTTTGGAGGCATCCTCACACAATGAAGGATAAGAATGGTAATGTGATAATAAAAAATGCATGACCCATGATGTCATCCAATAAAGAACATTCTCCCAAAAAGTCCAAACATTTAAAGCATGATGGTATAAGCATAAAGGCCATTTAAAACAAGAATATTCCTCATCAACCAACAACATCATGTATGCCTTTCACCAACCCATCAATAGATTCAAGCAACCAATATTCATGCTCTCTTTGATCACCCACAAATGAAGAACACATCATTCAAGATCAATACCACATTCAAGACTCCCATAAATTCATCATCATAAGATTGAACACACAAGCTAAAACAACATCACATCAACCCATGCTCATTTGAAAATCATGCTTTTCATAACAACACCACAATGTTAATCAAGCATATATACAAAGAGATCAAAGGGTTACCCGAAATTTGAAGCCAAGAAGTGTAAGATTCACACAAGAAGAAGCAAAAATTGATAATTTTTGGGAGAAAAGCTTCACTTTTTTTGAGCTCACCAAAGAGTGTGTGTGATTGAGTGCTTCTTGAGAAGAAAGAGTGTGTAAATGTTGAAATTAAGTGAAGAATTGTACCATGAGAATGAAATTTCGGCATAGGTGAAAAAGAGAGATAGAGATACAATGTAGATAAAGACGGAATTTCAAATTAGGGGATAAGTAGTACAATCAATTAATGTTGGAAGTACTAATTGCATAAAAAATCCTAATGAAAATTGGAAATCTCACGTCTTGAATAAAAAAAATGCATTTTTAATTTTGAAATCCAAACTTCCTTTTCCCGCTGAAATTTGGTTAGCATAGAAAAACAATCTAGTGTGGACATAGCATTGACCAAATCATGAAATTCATTGGGGTTATCCACAAACTTATCAACACGAGATTCATGCTCATTGGTAACACAAGAAGGTTCAAGAATATCATGGTCATCAAAAATTTTCACAACTTTGCACATAAGATAAGGTTTTGTTGAATCATGCCTGAATTTATAAATGTTGAATTCCACTTTGTCTATGTCATCCTCTAGAGTCAAGATTCCCGAGTGGACATCAATTTTAGTCTTAGGCATTTTTAGCAAAGGTCTCCCCAAAAGGATTGAGGGTGCACTTCCATCGTGCGCTACGTCTAGGACATAAAAGTCCATCGGAAAAACCAACTTGGCTACTCACACCATCACATCCTTCACTAGCCCACGAGGGCTAGCTTGGGAGTGATCAATGACTTGAACAATCACTCTAGTCTCTTTAAGTTCACCAATTTCAATACATTCAAATAGACTAAATGAAATCACATTGATAGAAGCTCCTAAATCTATCATGGCATGTTCAACAAGTGTTCCACCTAAAGAAATCAGGATAGAAAACATTCCGAGGTTATCACATTTCTTAGGAAAATTGTTATTATTCAAAATTGTAACTTCCCTAATTTTTAGCTTCCCTAACTTCTGAGGTGGTCTACATCTTTTCTTATTATATGCAACCTTAAGAAATTTAGCATATGAAGGAACATTGTCAATCAATTCCAAGATAGGGATAGATACCTCCACTTTTTCGAAGGTTTTCTGAATGTTGGCCTCATTTGTCTCCACCTTTGGATTTCCCCTCAAAGGAATTGGAAATGGAGATGGAATAGCAACTTATGCCTTGGGTTGTGGGAGGGAGGGTGCTTCCTTGACAACTATCTCTTCTTCTTCGAAATGTGGTTTGGTGGTCTCCACTAACTTGTCATCCTCTCATGTCACCTTCTTTTTGGTTTTGCGAACTTCCTTCCCACTTCTTAGCTTGAGTGCACTCACATTTCTTGGATTCACCTCCGGTTGGGAAGGTATTTTTTCGGACTCTTTTGCTTCAAGTCGGCTCACTGAGGTGGAGAGTTTTCCAACTTAAATCTCAAGGTTCTTGATACTTGAGAAGGCTCTAGCACCAAGGTCTTTAATTTACCTCCTAGTCATTTTCTCAAAGATCTTATGTTTCTTCCCCAATTGACCAATGACATCCAAGATCTCCTCCCTATCCAACTTGTAAAGTGTGGTATGATTGGTGGATGAACCTTCACCCTTAGGATAAGGTTGAGGTGGTTCTTGTCCACCCCTATATCCTTGAGGTTGATTTTTATCCCTTCACGGAAATTAAGGTAATCTCTATACATCAGATTGAATGTATTTTCATAGATTTTCGGTCTTGCTTCCCCTTGGTTCCACCGGAACCCTTGTTACAGACCCCTAGAAAATTAAGGCCTCTCATAACTGTTGTAGTCCACTACATTCACTTCTTGTATCACCAACGACCTCAGGGCATTTTTCGAGGTGCTGGTTGAGGTTGTAAATCCCACACATCTTGACTTGGTGCAACTTTCCTCGTAAAAGTTCTTTCATCATAGATGCAAGAGCTTAGACTTGATCCTCCAACTTTGGTGTGTGTGCAGGTTCATCCAAGACCTTAACCCTAGACCTTTTACCAAATTCCCTCATCCCATTGGCCATCTCTTCAAAAAGTGTCATCACATCCTTTGGGCTCTTGTTGGTTATAGAACCATTGCATGCAGCATTTACCATCCTTATGTCTTCGTCACAAAATCCTTCAAAGAAGTAATAAACCAAATCTCCTTCCTTGAATGGGTGGTAGGGAAAACTAGCTAGGAGTCTCTTAAACCTCTCCCAATAATCATATAGGCTCTCGGTCGCTCCTTGAGTAATTTTGGACAATTGCTTCTTCAACCTGGCTGACTTAGATGATGGGAAGTATTTTTCCATGAATCGCCGCTTCATATTCATCCACGACCCAATGCAACCCGGTGGTAGATAATACAACCAATCTTTTGCTCCATCTTACAGTGAAAAGGGGAATGCTCTCAAATTCTAATCATCTTCTGACACTCCTGATGGCTTCATATTCATGCAAATAAAATGGAATTCCGATAAATGTTTGTTCGGATCCTCTCCCACCATACCGTGGAAAGTAGGAAGGCAATGCATCATCCTACTTTTCAGCTCACAAGTCACATTTGGAGGCAAAGGTGGGAATGTGATACATAAGGATTGGTTCTCTAAGTTTGGGGCCATAAGCTCTCTCAAAGTGCGGTTATCTTCTTCGTTCTTGTACGATGCTTCCTCAAAATTCAAACCCCTAGGTTGAGCCTCCGATCTAGTTCTCTTTCTCATTCTCCTCCGATTACATGTGGAATCAGTTAGAGAATGTAAAACACCTAGATTTGTGGTATGGGTATGTACCATAAACTAGGGTCACACTATCATTCCAATGTCACAATAGCAAACAAAATCAAAGTAACAAGGAAATTATGACTAAAACTCCACTCGCAGCAAATAAAACAAATAAAAAACAATAAAAAAACACTACTAACTACTCTACTAACATGTCATGCTCAACTAATAGTTGAACTGAAAAGAATACCCAGAAGCAGCACCAAAATTTGATCTGCTCCGACCCGGTTGTCGTTAAAACACAATCCAAGGGGCTTATGGGTCAAAGATAGAGATTTATATTCTGCACCCATTCTTACTGCTAAGCTACCAAGGGGTAGAAAATGACAAGCCCTCGGTTTGTCCACACGAATGCTAGGGCTCAAATACTAATCAAAACACAACATCATGCTGGTCGTCAATCGGCACGAGTGAGAGGAACAACTAGTAGTGTAGATATGCAATTAATGGGGGAGGGGGTGGTGTTTGCAACTAACATCTACAAGCATGCAATTGACAAACAAGTAAACTATTTATACTAGGCACTTGGGAATCATTTAGCAACATGGTAGTTCTAATGCTTCAATCCTTAATTCATTCACATATAGACATACAAAAAACCTATCACTGTGTTCATAATATAGGGTGTGGCCAACATCATACACTTCCCCAAGCCTGTCACGCTGGGTGTGCTCGCAACCTTCCATCGTAATTAGGGGAGTACCACAAGGTCCAATCATCATTGCAGGTTTCCATTTGTTTCTTCCCTATGCTATTATGTCCCGGGCTTCCACCACGAATAAAACTACTCCCCCCGAACCTATATATGCTAGGCCTAAGGTTCGTAGGAACCTTATCAGTGATACTAGGGTTTCAACACAACACCTAGCTCGCTACTATTCAATATCTCTGCCCGCAACCTCTCGGGTAATAGTTACGAAGTCAGCTAAGACTAGTGTGATGACAAATAGGTCCGAGAATTCTCGAATCCCCATGCAGGTACCCACGCGGACACGTTCTCCCCCACTCATTTTAACATCCAGGTTTCTCTTCTCCCGGGGGCATCAATATTTACACCATACATGAGTATATCCCAAAGTGTGTACTTATATGTCATGTACTACTCATGCATTTATATCATTCAAGTACAATCACAATAATATCATAAACACAAAGATATGATGAATCTAATGAATCTTATAAAGCATTTAGAGCATACCAAGTGCCAAAATGAATCCCAAGCTAATCTAACTACTCCCTAGACATGGGATTTAAATATAGATTTGAATTCCACATATTTGGGACAAATCAAGAAGAAAAGAAAAGAAAATATTACAAAACCTACAAAAGGAACTCCTTCATTCTCTCCAAGCTCTCTCCTCTCCAAATGTGTTTCCAAAAACTGATCCAACCTTTTAAATGAGTGGACTAGGGTCCTATATATAGTAGTGGAGATTGGGTTTAAAAATAGGCCCAAAATAGGCCAAAAGTATCAAAACTCTAGGTCAGTCGCTAAGGTTTCACGATCTGGCACGGATGCCACGGTTCGTGAAACATGCATAGCCACGAGACTCCAGATCTGCCACATCCGTGAATATTCATAGCTGCGGTTCATTGGATCTGTCACGGTCTGTGAAGGTTTTCACAAACCGCAAGCAGCATGAAGTGTTTTATCAGAGTTTTCCCGCGATCGGTGAAGGTTTTTATGGACCATGAATAACTTGTGACTTTTGCTCTGAAATTTTGTCACGGTCTGTGAAGGTTTTCATGGGCTGCAAGCAGTTTATGGTCTTGCTCAAAAGTCTTCTCATGGTCTGTTAAGGTTTTCACAAATTGGCTCCATACTTAGCCATATTATTTAGCTCTTCATCCCCTTGCTTCACGGCCCAGTGCTTTTATCATGGCCCGGTGCCTTACCTCGTGAAGGTCTCGTGCATATTTTCACGAAACCCCTGGAAAAATTTGTAGTACGGGCCATGGAGATTTTAACAAGCCACTGGTGCTTAACCATGCGCGGTCTGTGATTGGCCGCTAGTGCTTCGTTGGCTGAACTTTGTTTGCTTGTCACAGGTGAATTGTTAGTCTGAATCAGAAGTTCTAGTAGTTGATATTGTAGTACTCGAGAAGAAGAATCTAATGGAAGTAGCCTTGAAGTATAATTCTTCCTGTATCGTTCTTGGACTAAGACAATACTCCCCGGACCACAATTCACCATTTTCTCCTTTGACCGTCTTGAACTCTGAAGCTGCCTATCTTTGGCTTCAATCTCCTACTACGCATTGATGTTTGTGTCCTTCGTCTACTACCATAAAAAATGTGAATGGCATTCAAATCTTCTACCGTTAAAACAAAATGGCCTTCGTAAGAATGTAATGTAACAAATAGAATTCACGGTTGACCTACCAAAGGAACTCATAATGAAGACCAAGGAGCCCGTGAACATGAGATGTCAAGAATCACTAATTAAGTATACAAAATGTGGGATTTATACTTCCAAACCAAACATGGTTGTCTAAACCCCTTGGCATGTAAACTCAACTAATGTTGCCAAACCGCCAACCAAAATAACTAAAAACTATGTCAAATGCATTGGTTAAAGCATGAAAATGGGGCATATCAATTATTTGTGTCATTGAATATAAAATATTATAATATTTAGCAAGAAATGATGTCTCCCCAATTAACGAGCAACGTTACAGAAACTGGTACCGCGACGACACGTAGCTGACTTTGCACACCGGCATCGATAAATTTTGTGAGATATTGGCCTCTCTAAACGATGCCATTTTTGTCACAGTTCTACATCATCATGCACACAACATAATGGACCTACGTCGCTCGATGTTGGTAGAAAGCTCTTGCAATATCGTTCACTTTAAAACTGATGTCGGGCCTAAACTAATTTGCCACAATGGTCTCACATCATCTGCCTTGTTGTAGTTATTGACGTCGACCACAATACCTACTGAAATTAGTCAAAAACCAAGGTAAAAGGAACTTTTTGCCTCTGTTATAAACTAGGGTAAAAATTGGAATTTTTACTACACCAGTATTTACCTCGGTTTTTTTGGACTAAAAACCACGGTAAAAAAGTGTTGTAGAACTGAGGTAAAATGTCCTTTTTCTTGTAGTGTTCCAGGTTAAATATATGGCGTTTATCTAGGTTATCCGGGAATAAGGGTAAGGTTTATTAAAAGCAGTGATCACTTGTTTTAACTACATTTAAGGGAGGAAGAAAGGTTTTTCCAAGGTAAATGGGAGATAACTCATAACTCTCCACAGTATGTGGTTAGGTGTCATAGAGGTAGAATAATGTATTAATGATCAATGGATATGTTGGAAGCGTGAAGTAATTGAGCCCAAGACTCATAATCTTTATGTCTTTACATCTCTTGTTATTTGCATGATAGTTTAGTTGTTAAGTTTAAATTTAGTTGTTTATTAAATCGTAGTGTTAATCTTGAATTGAACCCACCCCCCTTAGTATATATATTAAGTGACATTTGTACATACATGTTTATCTACGTATAATACTTAGTTAATTTCCCATTCTTCTATGGAATGATCCCTACTTTATCCTACCTACTAAAATGTACCTAGAAGAAATATGTGTTTAAAAAAATGTACTTTTATGAGGTACGGAGACAACCTCCCCTCACTTGAAAGCCATGGGGTAGTGGCATGACTACTTGAGTACCAGATGAAGCATGGGTTTGATTGGATTGAGGACAACATGTATACAATTATTGAAATTGTGTCATCCCTGTCTACCGCTGGCACTTCATCTCTTGACTTAGACGAGTGGCGCATAAGGCATGCATAGGATAGAGCTAGGAAGAGCGCAAACCGTCATGGTGGTGTGAGAGCCTCAAGGTCCTAGTTTGTGAGTACTCTTTTCAACCGCCCAATTCATCATTCTACCTGACGCTTCACGTTTAAGGAATACCTGACGAATTGGATGGTTGGTGGGTAATACAACTGTGTTGGTTTGGAAATATGGCCATAGGCGCTGAGCTGCATGTACCATTGTCAAGATCACAAAGTCAGAAAATTGCCGTCTAGGTAGATACTCAAATAACTACATGGAGTTTCATCTGAGATGTATCATTCTAATTTTCACCTCATATTGGGAGGAATGCTTCAGAATTCCATAACCTGATTAAAATTCATTAAGAATATCCCATCCATTTCCTTGTTGTAGGTAGTGAAGTTGCTTGGTAACTTCGGTTTGGGATCCTTGGGTGTCGCTGATATGTAGGGTATGAATGGAGAGGAAGCTCTCCTTTCATCCTTCCCACTCTTACACTCAAGTTACCGATCAATGCCATTAAGCTTTGTGTTATATACCAATTTATCTGATCCCTGGACGGGTTCATAGGGGTAAGTATGCACTTATAGATGCTCAAGTCCTGATGAGGTGAGCATGAAAGAATAGTGCGATCCACATCGTAGGTTGGAGGACCATCCCAATATAGGGATTGGGTCCCTAATTCCGATGAGAATGAGGTGTTGGCCATATGGGGTAAGATTTAGGAATGATCCAAGGGTTGCCCATTGTTGCTCTGTAAGGTGCTTACTGTGAGTGGTGGATCCAACCTGAATGGAATGCCAATATTGCTCGTAGAGTAATAGTTTTGTAAAAGCCCTATACTCATGGGCTCACAGGGAAAAATGGTTACGGTAGTGTCATCTGGAGTGGTACCGAACAATGCCGGTGGGCTAGTATTGAGGAATCTAGTGGAGAGATGCTATGTATTCCGACGGTTGTGGTAATATCAGGATGGATTCCTATTATTGTGAAGGCCTCCGTTAAGCGGTAGATAATATTTTCCTCTGGATTTTACAATAGTCTAGTTTGATTCCTCCTAGATTGATTAGATATTGGTGCCACCTTAGGGAGAGGGATACGCGAGCTAAGAAGGAAGTTATCAAATTCCGTGAATCTAAACCTAAGAGACTCCTTATCAATGTCTTCTTCCTACCTCAACTCGTGGTAAGGGTTGAGGTTTTGTTTCTACCACCATTACTGATGGGCTTAAAACTGGCGGTACATTCCCTATCCATAAAGGATGAGATGATATTGGTAGTTGTCCACCATGAATGAATCTATCTGTTGGCATCATCGAGAAGGTGCTTGATTGTTGACAATCAAATTCCATTGGGTGTGCCAATTGATGTGTGTTGAACCACGATCATGATAGTCGAACCTTGTTTCAATACGCTAACCTGCAAAATAAACTCCTTAGGGGTGTCGAAGGAAGAAACTATGATGGTAAAGTTATATCAAAAGGGCTTAATTTGAGTATGAAGAGTGGAATTATCAGAAAGAAGGAATACCTCGGTATTTGTAGGGGTTAATCCCTGAGAGATTTTCCATTCATGTTAGGATAAACATTTACTTTCCTTATAGGAATAGTTTTATTACCATAATAAAGTTACCAAATATTCAGTATGTAATTATTGTATCTGGAATAGAGGTTTAATCTGAAGGTAAAATTTGATTCGGTGATAATCTTCTTTGTTGCTAGGCTTCGGCCTAGCAAAAAGCGTGATATGGATTTAGGCCCAAAAGTAAAATGATAGCTTGGTGTTTGGGATCACTACAAGAAACATGACCTTTTACCTTGGTTCTACAGGACTTTTTACCTCGGGTTTTAGTCCTAGAAAAACTGAGGTAAATATAGCCAGATGAAAAAGTACATTTTTACCTCGGTTCAGAACCGAGGTAAAAAGTACCATTTACCTCAGTTTTGAACCGATGTCCACAGGTTTTGTGAGCAACACTGATCCAAGCAAGAAGGCCGACTATAGGAGACCATAGCTGCAACTTTGGTATGATTGACATTGGTATCCACATGCATGCGAAATCATCCATAGCAAGAAGGCTGTTGATGAGAGATGAAATGCTGCGACGTTATCCAACCCGACGCCGGTTCAAATAAGAGCGTCATTACACATTGTGGGGCACGCACTTTGTGTGCCAGATAATGTGGAACGCTGACAAATACATCAACATTTTGACTGGCCGACATTGCGAACAAACACGATGCCGGTTTACGATATCGGTCCGGTGTCGTTTCAGCAACGGTTTCTGAAACGTCGGGATTAATCGGTTATACATTGTTTCTCATATAATATTATAATATTTAATATTTGATGACACAAGTAATCATTCGTCGATAGCCGTTACATGTTATTTAAACTGTGATAAGTCGTGGAATGGTAAAACGTCATACAACAATCAAATGTTGTTCAATTAATGTGGGAAATAATGACATGTTCAAACCAACAAAACTATAACATATAGTACAAATACATGTTACAACATATTGAAATACATAAGGTTAATATGAAATTGAAAAATTAATTGTCTTGAACCACCACTTTCTACATTGTACGACATTAAGACAGTCAAGGCGACTAGTGAAATGACAAGTCCATCCATCTACATGCTGAAAGTCCATCGATGACTCTCTTTGGTCCTATTACAACCAATACGTAGGAAACAAAATTTATGTTAGAATTGGGCAGTTCCCAAATGAAATACACATTATGTAGTCAAATGTAGACGACATTAATCTCAAAATGGAAAAAGTAACTGAACTAGTTTAAAGCAACTTCGCACAAATGAAAAACTGATATCGCAAAGACCGATTCATGAGAGACATCGGAAATTCACACACATGTCAGCAATTCCTAGATCAATGCTACGTCGGTCATTGTTCGGTTCAATTTCGCATGAGCTAATGAAATGTCACTGAAGTCGCATATTCAAAATATGTTCATACAAATCTAAGCATTTTTTTCTCACTCTTACAAACATGGCATTATCTTGGAAACAAAACCAACATACATTATATAACATGTAGCACAATCATCATACCTCATGAAATTATTCAATCTTTAATCAATGATGAAAAAAACATATAGTAGGATCATCTCAAAATTGCTAAATGAACATGGAATGGATGGAAAACTACTTCAATTAACTTGGACCCGGAGATGCTCCATCTTTGGATACTTGTTGATGTTTGAGAGAAGTAATTTGATTATGCTCTTTAATAGTTTTAAATGTGTGAATGGAATGAATGGTGTGGAGTTTGGTTTGTAGGATTTGTGATGGACATGGGTAATGGATGTTACTACTGAGCTTTATTGAATTGAAATAGGGCAAGGGGGGGGGGGGGTTCGGTTCAAATTTTCAGCTGGAAATTTTAGATTGACCGACATCAGTCAATCTTCGGTTTTAGATTCGTTTATGCGACACAACTACAACATCGCACATAAGGTCCATAGTCTAATATCCAAAAAGTACCGTAAGATACTCTATTTTAAGATTACGGCCCTTCTGTCGACCCGTTTATGCCCAAAGCGGAACAACATTATTGTCAAAATTTGAATAAAAAACATTTTATCTCCAATTTTACATTTCAACCTCTCCAACTTTCATGGAGGGACCTAATTAAGTGTAAAAATTATAAAGATCTCTGGTTGTCCCAAACTCGATTATGATCTTCCCGAAAATAAAATTTTTCATCCCTAGTTGAACTTATAATAACCGATAGTAATAATGAAACTGGTCTTATTCCACATAGATTTCCACAAGTTATTCCCGAATGACCCTCGCATACTTATAAGTAATCATCTACATTTACTCTAGAAAATGTACTAGCGCTTTTTAAATTTGATGGACGGAACTTTATTACCTTTCTATTTCATAAAAAACCAAGAATATGAAATTTAATGTGATTCTATGTGGTGGAAATTATCGCTCTCTACGATTACCCCGGTTTATGCCTCTCTTAGACAATATGCATAATGTCCATATTGAACATTTTTCCTTACGTTCGGGTTCAGAGCTCTGAACCGTAGTGAACATGCAAGGAAGTTTGGGGCAAAGTGTATTTTGGTCATACACTGTCTGAGAAGATTTTGGTCCAGTTCCATTGACCGGTGCAAGACCAAATCGAAACATCGTGCTCGTGACTTGGTGAATTAGATAAGGGTATCACCAATTTTTCATTTCAACTTCTCCCACTTTCTTGGAGGGACCAAAGTGAAAAAAATGAAAAGTACACCGGCAATCCCAAAATCGATTCCAATCATCGCGGATAGGACGTTTGCCATCCCCAGTCAAACTTACTATCACGATCCCACAGAGACTTCCACAAGATCTTCCGAATATACAATTTACTCTAGACCACGTACTAGCACTTTAAAAGAATTGATGGATGGAATTTCATTGTCTTTTTAATTCATGAAAATGAAGAATGTGTAATTTTGTCTGATTCAATGTGGACTTTGTCGTTCTAATTAATATCGCACATCATAAGGGTATTAATGAAATACTAATAAAAATGAGGGAAGAATGTCTGGTTCCTTGATGCCTAAATTGGAACAACATGATTGTGACAATGTGATTTAGATTATTGGGTATCTCCAATTTTGCATTTCATCCTATCCCACCATCTTGGAGGGACCTAAGTGTAAAAACTAAAAAGTTCACTGGTTGTGTTAAAATAGATTTCGATCAAAACAGATGTTAATAAAGTTCATGGATAGTTATGAATTTCAATTAGTAGTATTTAATATACAATTAACCCTTATTAAGGTCAAGTATGTTCATTTTGGTTAAACGCGGGCTGAGTTACTGTGCTAGCGGGCTGAAATGGCGAGACCCAATTTAAGGAAAGCCAACGTTGGTCCTATGTCAGTCAAATCTTGCTAAACTAGACTGACATGCAACCTCGCATATGCAGTTGGTCAAACACAGGCCCATTCCTACGCTAGTGGGATGAAATGATGAGACCCAAATTTAGATTAACCGACGTCGGTCAAATATTGGTAAGTTCAACTGCTATGCAACATCACACATATTGAGGTGGAATTTTAAACATTTCGTAATGACTATCTATATGGAAACCACTTCATACATCACTTTAAACATTCATGTTTCCCTCGAATTTCAACATTCTCCCTGCCCATCTTCTCAACGGTATGGTCTCTACATGTGGTTATATTACTTTTTATTTTGTATTTATCCTTGAAATGGTTATGTATATGGTGAGTGAATGTGTTATTTGTTTTATGTATTCAAGTTTCTATGGATTAGGGTTCTAGGGTGTTAGAATTTGGTTTTTATGTCTTCCCCCGTTAATGTGGCCCAATTTTTTGGTTTTGGATCTTTCTTTTTGCCCATTTTCTGCTGTTGAAGTGTATCCGATATCTTTGAATGCAACTTTGCTGGTCCGTTAATCCTCCTTCTCTTGCAGTGATCCTCGTGCATTGTCACGTATTCATACTTTCTGCAGTTGATATTGTATATGACATTGCACCCTTCTCGGTTAACCAATCACTCATCCTTAAGGTTGAGTGACATCACTTTGACGATGTCAACCATGCCATTATTTTGGATTGACGTTTCAGCAAAGTCGATCCAAAAATGTCGACCGACCAAGTCATTTTTAGGATCGACGTGTTGTGCAATGCCTAACCAACTAAAAAGATTAATTGAATTGATTTCTATCAAACTACTTTCTATCTATCATAATATTTAACATCCATGACAATATGAATTTTAGGAATCATGGCTAACAATGCTGGTTCGAGCCGTTCCCTAATTGAAGTGAGCGATTTTTTGTTTAGATTTTAATTCCTTTTATTTTATTACTTATATTCTAATTGAATTTATAATAATTTCATTTACCAATACAGATCCGTAGCGATTCGAATGATGACCATCCGCGGACTACATTCGGCGATATCATTTCACATTTTTTCCACACTCTGACTTAGATGAACTCCTGGTCAATTCCAATTCTAGTAAGTACTCTCTGCTACATATGTATTTTATTTTTAATTAACTTTTTCTATAGATTACTTTCATATGTAATAACAAAGGTTTTTTTGTTTATAATTCACTACGTCCCTAGCCAGTTTGTCGAGCTCCTACCGTCGTACAAGTTGCATGTTGTGCTCAGGTGCAATGAGAGGGAGTATGACATGAACTACTTGGGAAACAAGAGGCTCAAGACTCGGACCCCGAAGGCTCGAAAGGGTTTAGCCAGTTTCTTGTTGCAGAGGAACAATAGGTTACAAGTTGACTATTGTGCTCAGGTGCAATGGGAGGGAGTATGCCATGAGCTACTCGGGGAAAATGGGCTCAAGACCTGGACCCCGACGGCCCGAAGGGGTTTATCCAGTTTCTTGTTGCAGAGGAACTAGAGATTGGGGGCACCTTCTACTTCGTGCTACTAAATGGTGTTGGACCAATTGTTTATAATGTTATTTCATTCTTCCCCGCAGATATTAGATGCTAAGCTTAGATTTGATATGATCATGTATTTGAAATAAATTAATTTGTATTTGGAAGATTATTCAATTTTACTAATTTTATATCTGAAATGTTTAATTTATAATCTATTTGTTTAATGTTATTTTATTGTTATTGAATCTTTAATATTTAACCTAACATGTGAAAAAACTTTTAATATAACAATCATTCATAAAACTATAAAAGACTTGTGTGTAATGAATAATTTGTTTCAATTACTCTGCAACTAAAATTTTTGTTCTCACCAAATGTTTTTATTAAATTCAAGTTGTTGGCCAGTTGGCTGGTGGGATGAAATCGTTAGGCCCATATACACCTGCGACATCAGCCCGAGGTCGACATCTTGTCGATTTAACTGACATAGATGCAACATCGCACAATGCGAGGCAGACTTCACAAGGGTCCAAAAAATTTCATTCTAAAATAGGTAAATATGGGAACCCTAACAAACACTTCAAGCTTCTCTTTACAAGTTTCCCGCAAATTCCAACGGTCTCCCCTCTCCCCCCCCCCCTCCCTTCTCTTTTCTCTTCGAAAAAGATATGGTTTTTCTAATCGTCTAACATCTAATGTTTGTAGCTGCTACTTTACATTGTTCGATTTGTGGTCCGTGAATGTGTTCTATTTTTTTTGGTTTTCTTGTTTTTACTTAAAATTTTGAGAGTGTGAACTTTCCTTGACTGTAAATGTAGGTAGTATTTTTTGGTATGTCTCCAAAGGGTTTTTTTTTGTTTTATGTTGTTGAACCTTCATTTTTTCCGGGTTTATGTGTTCCTTCCCGTAGCTTCCTCTGATACGTACGATGTCAGTAAGCTGCTTATCACAAATCAGTTTATGCAATTAGCGTACGAGGTCTCATATTCTAATTTCTCTTAGCATGTTCTTCAGCATGAAATGTCGCACTTATGTCGGTTTGGCCTTTGATTAGACCGAATTGTTACCGAAGTCAAATTTTGGCATTTAAGTTTACTTTGAAATTGCATATTCGACCTCATTCTTGTGCCGGTCTTTTGTTTGGTTTAACCAACTTCTTAACGACATCGCTGGTAAATGTCGACCATACCAATGCTTTGGACCGACATGTACCTATGACGCATTGCCAACGCTACACCATGAATTTCATAGGCTAGTTCCCACTTAAATATTTCATTTCTTATTCAGGACAAATGGCTAGCGAAGGATTTTTGATGTGGACATTTTATAAGGTACTTTTCAGGTTCACTTTTGTACACTTTTGTGCTCTAGATGTGAAATTTTTCCTTGAAATTCTCTAAGGAGAGTAAGAGCGACTTTTACGCTTTTATTATTTTTCTAGGGGATTTTGTGTAACAAGGCAATTTGATTGAAGACTTTGAGGACTACCTTTGAAGATTTGAATTTTTGAAGACTTGCATTTGAGCTTTTGAAGACATGAAGATAATTAAAGAGAAGGGGAGGACTTGAGATAAAAAAAAAGAAAGAAATCAAAATGCTGGATTTTGCATCCATCACGAGTCGCAATGAAGCTGTTGCGACTCACGACGAACAAGTGGCAAAACTTCTTTCTTTATTTTTTGTACTATAAATACCTACCTTATCCTCTCTCTCTTCACTCTCTTCTTCTTCTTCCCAACTTTGGGACATAAAACCCTAGTTTTTCTTCTTTCTTTTCTTAGTTTTTGTTTTTTAGGATTAATCATGCATTTTCATTATCTAGGTTAGTTTGTTCTTGGGAGAAATTGATTGAAGCTTCCAAATCTATGTAGTAAGAACCTCTATTTCACTCTTTCTTGAAGCATTGGTTATTTAGCATTATTGTGTTTTAATGTGATGTTTTATTTCCTTTATGGGTTATTTGAGTATATGAAGTGTTTGTATGATTTATTGTTAGGGTGTTAGGAAAGTGTGCAATTTCTTAGCTCTTTGACATGAAAATCCAAGAGCATGGAATTGGAACTTCTTGTGTATAATGTGTTATGATTCTTGATAGATGAATATGTTAGTGTGGGTTATTCTCATATTTATGCTATACAAGTAATGAAAGGTTGAATCTTGAATGTGGTTTGTTCTAGGTTTAGCCTAATGAATGCTATGCTTGGTTAAATGGCTATTTGTTTGGTCGAATACTTGTTGTTATTAAATCTATGGTTCTTCGTGTATAATGCCATTGATGAAATATCTTTATGGTCGTTGAACGTCTAAAGTTATTATCAATGAGGTTTGCAAACGGTCGTTGGGTATCTTTGTGAATTACTCTGAAGAAGAAATGAATGTTGCTCTTCAATTGGGAAGTGATAACATTCTTCATAGATAATGAATGTGATAGAATGAGTGAATGGTTCAATAATCTATATTAGGTTTGAAAGTGGATATTAATTGCCCCCGAGGCTTTCTCTTTGGTAGTTTTTATCTCCTTTTCTTAGTTGTTTCACGATTAGCATAGTTACTTAACTTTGATAGTTAGCTTGTCTTAAAATTCATAAATTAGGACCAAAACCAACCAAATCCCCCCCCCCTATTTACTTGCTTGTATATATATATATATATATATATATATATATACATATATATATATATATCTACCTCCAGTCTAATATGTAAACCCTTAGAAAAATCCCTCTTCTTCGTGGACGACCCCAATTTTCCACCATCTACTTAGTTGTAGTTAGTAAGCATTTGAGGCTTATAAATATTAACTTTGAGGGGTACAACAATGACCTCCCAAATTTTGGCACCGCTGCTAGGGAAGAGACATTTATTTTTAAGTGTTTGGGCATATTTGGTTGCATATTAGCTGGTTGTTTTCATTTTTCCACTTGTCTGTGGTGGTTTTTATTTGGAGTAGCTATTTCTTGAGTTCTTGGTGAATTTTATCGAGAATCCTTGCAATATGATTATGGACTTTTGGGGAAAAAATGGAATGTCTCACCTTGAGGGAACTCATGATGAGAAGAGAAACTCAACAAGCAAGGTTTTGTAGGATGTGTTATTCCAACCATCCTACCAAGTCTTGCTATTTGTTGAGAGAAGAACACTATGAGAGGGAAAGAGTCATTGGTTTCCAAAACCAGCGTATTATGAAGAGTGATACCAAGAGGTTGGAGATGTCGGTTTTCAAGGGCAAGAAGCCCAAGAATGGTATCCATACCACAATTCTTACAATCTGGATTGGAGTGGTAATCCGGATTGGTGGTATGAGAATAAGCCGGAAAACCAACAATATGAGCAAAATAGTTGGCCTTCACCACCTTATACCATACCCTAAAGCCAAGCCCAACAAGAAGGCTCAAAGTTAACACATGTGGAAATTATGAATGCTATAAAAAACTTGAACAACTTGGCCAAGACTAGTGAGGAACTCGACACTCGGATCTCCTCTAGTCTTAAGGCTATTTAGGGGCATGTGAGCAATATACTACAAACGGTGGCCCAAATGGAAGCTCATGATTCCAAAAATACGCCATCCCAAGTTGAACTCGAAGATTCAGTGAGTGAGGTCACTAGGAGAAATGGTTCGAGTTCAAAGGGGATGCGGAGTCGGTTGTGGAAGACAACGAAGTGGAGGAAGAGGTAACTGTGCTAAATTCATTATTCTTACCATCATCATCCTTACCCCACCAAATGAACCAACTCCACCATTTTTGGAAGTTTTGAAGGAGATAAGAGAGGATCTAAAGGACTATCCTAAGCCTCCTAACCACCCAACTCCTTTTAAACCATCTTCACATCCACAAAACTTTCCTCTTGAAAGTTTTGTACCCCCACCTCTCTATTTTTGGATGCTCAGGGTAATGGGGTTCAAGCCTTCACCATATGGATACATTAAGGTTGTGCCGATGACCTTAAAATTTTGGAGCTAAGTGGTGCTGACGACGTAAATATATTCGGCTTTTATTAGTTTTTGTTGATTATTTTTCGTTATTTTGTCTTGTTCTTTTTACGGTGTGTTTTTCTATGATTATGTAGAAAAGTGAAGTGCATTGCATTGGAGGAGATGAAGGAATGAGATCCATGAGAAAGGGAAGAAAGCTTGGAAAGTTGGTAAGAAATATTTTTCTAAGTGTTGGGAAACCTTGCCTGTCGTGAGTCACGGAGGATATGTCATGAGCTGCGACGAACAGGGGAGAAAAAATGAACTCCCATCACCATCTTTTTTGCGAGTTACGATATGGGCATCATGAGTCATGACCAGTTCAGAAAGATTTCTGAAATAAGTGAGCTTATAGACCCAAGATTTCACGAGTCGCGAAGGTTCCAGTGCGAATTGCGATGAACTTTTTACGAGTCGCAAAGGTTTGGTCGTGACTCGCAACCAAATCAGCAGAAAGATGAAGTTGAGCTCACTAGTCCAACTTTTTGTGAGTCGCGAAGTCTTTGTCACGAGTCGCGAGAAGGCATCACGAGTCGTACCTTTATAGACATATGAATCCTTCCTTTCTCTCCACCAAATACTCCCAAGAACAACCACAACACTGCACAATCCTTCCTTCCCATCCACCAAATACTCCTAAGAACCACCACAAATCCACTCATTCCTCAACTTTCCTACATATATAGATATATGAACATTGTTGCATCTTTATAGTACCTTTGTTGATTATAGTGTGTCGACTACATCATCGTTATTTTGATTGGTATATTTTATAATGATGATTGGATATTTGTGGATATATGTTAGATATTTTTATTGGATAATTTCATAGCGTTGATCGCATGATGGCTTGGTTGTTCTTTGAGAATACTATGGTTATTAACTTTTGATGCTAAATCTAGTAGTACAAATCCCTATACACTTGTGAGTTTGATGTTGTTCTTTGTGGTGTCAGTCTTGATCAAACGGCACCAAAGAGACAGCATGTTGCTCGAGGGGTGAGTTCTTCTACGACACTTTTTGCTCCCCCCTCTAGCTCTGAAACCAATTTTGGAACCGATTCTACACAAATACATGGGATTGCGCCATATCACCGGCGTCTATCTGGAGAAATGGGAGTCACTTTACCTCTTACCTTGAGTTTTATTGTTCTTGCCTTGTATGTTTACATTATGGGCAATATAATGTATTAAGTGTGGGGAGGGTTAGTGGACTCACATGCATGGAAGTTTAATTTGGAATGATTTTTGCTACTTTTAATTGGAAAAACTTGAGAAAAGGAAGAAAAAATTGAAAAATTGAAAATGAAAAAGAATAAAATAAAAAGAAAACCCGCTAAGTTGAAAACTTGGGAGGGCAACTTAGGAAACATTGGGGGCCCAGATAGGTCAAAAACCCGAAAGGGCAGCCTAGGTAAAAATGAGAGGAAAAATGTGGGTGAGATGAGAGCCAAAAGAAATATGATGTGTGGTGATGAAGGGAGAATGGTCACAAAGGTCTGATACGGTATTGAGCATAACTTTTGCAATCCGGGCTCGGAATCAGGCGATTCCAAAGGCGTTAGAACTATCTCGACAAGCACTTCTGTTTTCACTCTGTTTTCCAATTTGAGGTCGTTTAAGGCCTCAAAGCAGCAATTTACTATTTTTGAGTGTTTTCTGATTTTTATTTAATTTTGGAATTTACTAATTTCAAATTTCTTTTATTTTTATTTATTTTTATTTTTTCCCATTTTCATTCAGAATTTAGTATTTAAGGACCTCTTGTATTTTTGGAGATTTCAGTTTGTTTGATAATAATATTTTTGAGAATTATTTTCTCTCCGGTGGATTCCAGAACCAAAACCTAGGGTTTGTGCTTGCAGCCCTTGATTGTTCTTTAAGATTCGTGCTTGCAAATTTTTCCGATTATTCCAACTGCATCAATTGGTATCAGAGCAAGCTTTTCCCTGTCCTTTTCCATTGATTCACGATGAGTGATCAACCAATAACCCAGTCAGAAGAAGCAACGATTACTGCGGCACTTGTTTCTTTGAGTAAGCATATGGAGGCGTTGATGACGCGGGTGGATACTCTGAGCAATGGTGAGCAATTGGCCAAGCAGAATCCGAAGGGAAAGAATATCATCAAACATTTAATAAGCTCGGATAAGGAAGAAGTTGTCACGCAGACTTGGATAAATCAGGATAATCAACGGAATAATCTGGACCGATTTAAGGCTGATATCCCCTTGTTTTAAGGATTCATGGGCGTAGAGGAGTTACTGGATTGGAATATTGAAGTATATCGGTTATTAATGTTATAGAGATTCCGGATGATAGGCAAGTGAAGATTGTCGCAGTGAGGTTGAAGAGTACGACAATTGTGTGGTGGGACAGGCTGGCTGACTCAAGGCATAAACAAAACAAAATTCCAATCAGATCATGGAGAAGGATGAAGAAGATGATGATGGATCGATTTCTGCCTGCTGATTATGAGAAGATCTTGTATAAACTATACGCTGAGTGCTCCCACGAAAGGAGATCAGTTCAGGAATACATGGCTGAATTCATGTGTTACTGTGAATGCAATGAACTTGGTGAGTCTGAGAATCATATGGTACTAGGTATATTAGTGGCCTGAAACCTTTGATTTAGGAGAAGATGGGCTTATAGACCGTGTGGACTCTGACCAAGGCTTAAACTTTGGCCATGAAAGCAGAGGTGATGGAGAATTCCCCCCGTGGCGGAGGTGGTGGTTTTTTTGGCTTTCAGAAAATTCTGCCCCAAAGCAGTATGAAGTTGTCTGGAAGCAAGAAGAAGATCGTGGTAACTGAGGACTCCAACTTGGTGGTGGTTCAAGTGGTGCACAGGAAAGCAGAGTGCTCCCAGCCAACACCAATGCAGAGACAGCCTAACCCGTATACTAAGCCATGTGGTGACAAGTGTTTCCGTTGTGGTGGTGTGGGGCACATGTCAAATGTTTGCCCATCGAGAACCATGTCTTTTCTGGAAGAGGATGGTGAGGATGATGCAGCAGATGAGTATGAAGGAGCCGAGTTTTCCTTAGAGGAGGCAACTAAGAAGGTCAACATTGTGGTGCAGCGGATTCTATTATCATCCAAGGACGAGGGACAGCGTAAGAATCTTTTCAGGACCCACTGTTCAATTAATAAGAAGTTATGCAATTTAATTGTGGGTAATGGTAGTTATGAAAATTTTATGTCTGCAAAGTTAGTTAAATATCTGAACTTATCCACTGAGCCTAATGAAAAACCTTATACCTTAGGTTGGGTTAGTAAGGGTAATTAGGTTAGGGAGAAGTGAACTTGTAGTGTTCCTATTTCAATTAGGAAGCATTACAGGGAGAACGTGATATGTGATGTACTGGATATGGATGTATACCATGTGTTATTACGGTGGCCTTGGCAGTTTGATAATGACGTTATGTACAAGGGGCGTGACAACATCCTGTTGTTTACGTGGGGCGGGCATAGGATTGATGTGGCTCCTGTTCCACATTTTGATAGTGTCGCAAGAAGTAAGCAATCGAATTCTTTGGTTATGACATGAGGTGAAGAGGAACTTGATGATGCTGTTGTAAAGATGATTGTATTTATCCCGCGGGGTTGAAGGGGTTGCTGAGTGTTGCTAAGAAGGAAGAGGCACCGTTTACAGTGGAAGTGCAGGAAATTTTGGAGGATTATGAGCAGTTACCCACTATGCGGGATATTCAACATCAGGAGATAGAAAAATAGTCGCTGACATTTATGAGTATAATGAGGATGGGGTTCTCTATCCTGATGAGAACTTGGGTTCAAGTTCTTTGGAGGTGGAGGAGACTGTTGCAGGGCGAATGATCACAAAGGTCCGATACAGTTTTGAGCATAACTTTTGCATCCAAACTCAGAATCAAGAAATTCCAAAGGCGTTGGAACCGTCTTGATGAACACTACAAGGTATCAGTAAAACAGTAAATTAGATCCGTTTTTCCGATTTGAGGTCGTTCAAGGCCTCAAAGAAGCAATTTACTGTTTTTGAGTGTTTTCTGATTTTTGTTTAATTTTGGAATTTACTAATTCCAAATTTCCTTTTTTATTTTTTCCAATTTTCTTTAAATTTTACTATTTGAGGATATATTGTATTTTTGGAGATTTCTATTTTGATAATAATATTTTCGAGAACTATTTTCTCTCGGGTGGATTCCAGAACCAAAACATAGGGTTTGTGCTTCTAACCCTTGATTGTTCTTTAAGATTCGTGCTTGCAAATATTTTTGATTATTCCAATTACGCTATGTGGCTAGGATGAAAACCTGATGGGGCTCCTAGGAAAAATGAAAGAAAGAGAGAAAATAAAAGCAAAGAAAATTTTGTTACTTTTCTACTCATTTACTGGCATTGGAGTCATAAGGTTGCGGTTGATATATGGATGGATTGGGTAGTCTAACATCATAGGAATTCTTGGGATTAGGTAACTTGGAGGGTTGAAAACGAAGTATGGTTATGAAATTCTTGATTCTTTGTGTACTTCATTTTGGTTGATATATTTGTACAGAGTGAAGTATGTGTTTGAACCTCCTATATGGTTTTGACTTCATTCTGTACCATAGGATTTTGGTTGATATATTGGTATGAAGTGAAATATATGCTTGAACTTGTCATATGGTTTTAACTTTATCTTGAGCTATTGTAACTTGGAATTATCAATTCGGGATTTGGATATGTTTCTATGGGTAGTAATGAATTGATAAGTGGTAGGTTTGGGTATATTTAGGAATTGAGGTTGTGTGTGAGAAAATTCTCATTCGAGCTTGAATTATGAGATTTATGATATTGACAGGTTTTGTAAGGCTTTGATTGAAGAACATTAGTTTAGGATGTGAACATATAAATTCCTTTGTGTGCTTGAATATTTTGTTACTCAGGGACGAGTAAGGTTTAAGTGCGGGGAGGTTTGATGTGTCCATTTTATATGGTTATTTTAGGACTTTTTGGGTTCACTTTTGTACACTTTTGTGCTCTAGATGTGGCCTTTTGCCTTGAAATTCTCTAAGGGGAGTAGGAGTGACTTTTACGCTTTTATTACTTTTCTAAGGGATTTTGTGTGACAAGGCGATTTGTTTGAAGACTTTGTAGACTACCTTTGAAGATTTGAAGACTTGCATTTGAGCTTTTTAAGACTTGAAGAATTGAAGATAATTAAAGAGAAGAGGAGGACTTGAGACAAAAAAGAGAGAAATCAAAATGCTAGATTCTGCATCCATCGCGAGTCGCGATGAAGCTCTCGCGACTCGCGACGAACGGGTGGCCAGACTTCTCTCTTGCTTTTTTGTACAATAAATACCCACCTTATCCTCTCTCTATTCACTCTCTTCTTCTTGTTCCCAACTTTGGGACATAAAACCCTAGTTTTTCTTCTTTCTTTTCTTAGTTTTTGTGTTTTTAGGATTAATCATGCATTTCATTATCTAGGTTAGTTTGTTCTTGGGAGCAATTGATTGAAGCTTCCAAATCTATGTAGTAAAACCTCTATTTCACTCTTTCTTGAAGCATTGGTTAATTAGCATTCATGTGTTTCAATATGATATTTTACTTCATTTATGCTCTGATTAGTTTGACAATATGAAGTGTTTGTAGGATTTATTGTAAGGGTGTTAGGAAAGTGTACATTTTCTTAGCTCTTTGACATGAAAATCCAAGAACATGGAAATAGAACTTCTTGTGTATAATGTGTTGTGATTCTTGCCAGATGAATATGTTAATGCAGATTGTTCTCATATTTATCCTATAGAAACAATGAAAGGTTGAATCTTGAATGTGGTTTGTTCTAGGTTTAGCCTAATGAATGCTATGTTTTTTTAAATGTATTGTGTTTGGTTGAATGCTTGTTGTTATTAAATCTATGGTTCTTCGTGTATAATACCATTGATAAAATATCTTTATTGTCATTGAACGTCTAAGGTGATTGTTAATGAGGTTTGTAAATGGTCGTTGAACGTCTTTGTGAATTACTTTTAAGAAGAAATGAATGTTGCTCTTCAATTGGGAAGTGACAGCATCCCCCATATGTAACGAATTTAATAGAATGAGTGAATGGTTCAATAATCTACATTAGGTTTGGAAGTGGATTTTACTCGCCGCAAGGCTTTCTCTTTGGTAGTTTTTATCTCCTTTTCTTAGTTGTTGCATGACTAGCATAGTTACTTAACTTTGCTAGTTAGCTTGTCTTTCAATTCATAACTTAGGACCAAAACCAAAGAACCCTCCCCCCCCCCCAAATTTACTTGCTTTTATATATTTATAAATATCCACCTTATACGTTTAAACCCTTAGAAAAATCTCTCTTCTTCGTTGACGACCCCAATTTTCCACTATCTACGTAGTGTTAGTTAGTAAGCATTTAGGGCTTATTAATATTAACTTTGACAGGTACGGCAGCGACCCCGCAATCTTCAAGTTGCCCATTTTTTCAGGTCTTTTACTATTTCACATATATTTTTACTAATACATCTTCAAATTTTATCAAGATTAATATATTTTTGTTTTCAAACAGTTCTCCGCACAACAGAGCAACCCACAACCTCTTGTGTTCGACCTTGAATATTATACAATTGCGGCTGATAGCCCACATTTCCACTGCACTCTAAAGCAAATAAACTTCGGGAAAAACCAAACTTTGGTAAATCATTTTAAATAAATTTTATTTGTTGACAATTGCACACACACACACACACACACATATATATATATATGTCTAATCAATATTTTTTTTCTATGGCTCAGTACATCTCGTGGGAGATTGTACCACTTGTCTTGACTGAGAAGACCCTTGTAGTGCTGAGTTGATATGGGACAGAGTGGTGTATGAACTACTCGTGGGGTGGGAAGATCTTTCCCCAAAGGGTTTTGGTAAGTTCCTTTCTGGAAACCTCCTACATATCGGGGGCACCTTGTTCTTCGAAGTGATAGAAGTTTGGGGTCCAATCATCTTCAAGGTCATCATTACCCAAGCTGATTGAGTTTATTGTAATTTTTGTTATGTTGGAAATTAGACAATTCTTACTTGAATTTATGTACTATTTGTAAGGATATTTTCATGACTACTATTTTCCTAATAATTTAACTATCTTATTTTAACATTATATAATTGACTGTATATGCAATTTTTTATATGCAAAATTTGTAAACCATTTTGCAATCCTACGATTGAACACCATCTTCTACAATTGTTTTAAAAATAATTGAACAAGGGGGGGGGGGGGTACTGGACGTGTATAAAAGAGTAGGATTTCTAGGGTGTTTGTTGTGCAGTGGTTGCTACAGTAGTGCCTAATTGTCCTTAAATTCCCCTAAATTAATGGTGATGATGGGATATTGGGAGGAGAGAGATGCCAAAATGGGAAAAAGTGCAGGACCCTAACTTTCTTTTTTCCATCTGTTCTATCACCGGCAAATTTTTTACTTTAACCTGTCTTTTACAAATTTGCGACATCGGTAGTCAATCGCAACACATGTCGGTAGAAACGACATTTAATACGAACTTGGGCAACCTTTTGAAACAACATATACGATGTCGCACGATATTCAGTATCAATATTTACTTCATTTATTTAACCTTTTACTTCGGTTATATAATAACCGAGGTAAAAAAATTTATTTACTTCAAAAAATTATCGAGTTAAAAGAACTTTTTACCTCGGTTATTTAACCTAAGCTAAAAAACTGAGGTAAAATGGGCGAAGTAATATATCATTTTTCTTTTAGTGCATGAGCAGGAGTTTCGGCTCTAACTCTCACTATCACAGGAACCCCCCTGTAGCACCAGTTTTTTCGGGAAAAAAAACCGGTCCCTAAGTTATCGATGAAACAGTTTCATCGGTTAGAAAAAACCAGTGCTAAATTCCTACTTCTAGCACCAGTTTTCTTTAGCACCGGTTTAGAAAAACCGGTGCTAATATCTACAAAAATAGCACCAATTTTTTGTAACCGGTTCTATAAAAACCGATGTTAAATTTGTGTCCTAGTAGCAACGGTTTTAAAACCGGTGCTAAATGTGTATTGTTAGCGCCGGTTATATTTTAGCACCGGTTTTAAAACCGGTGTTAAATTAGTATTTTTACCAACGGTCGTATTTTAGCACCGGTTTTATAATGTGTGTTTTTAGCACCGGTCGTATTTAGCACCGATTTTAAAACCGGTGCTAATTGTGTATTGTTAGCACCTATTATTTTTTTAGCACAAGTTTTATAGTCGGTGCGAAATGTGGATTGTTAACACCGGTTATTTTTTAGCACCGATTTTAAAACCCGTGCTAAATTTGTATTGTTAGCACCAGTTATTTTTTTAGCACCGGTGTTAAAACCGGTGCTATAAGTGTATTGTTATCACCGGTTGTTTTATAGCACCAGTTTTAAAATTGGTGATAATTGTATGATAGGTTTGCACCGGTTATTTTTTAGCACCAGTTATTTTTTAGCAAAAGCCGGTGTTAAATGTGTGACCTATTTGCACTGATTTTTCTGTTGTAGCACCGGTTTATAAGAACCGTTGTAAACTTTGTGACTAATCTAGTCGCTGAAAGCTACGGTGCGCTGCCGCTCTTTCAGTCCATCTTCACGCAGCCAGTTTTAAATTTATGCTTGTTTTTCAAACCGGTGATGGCACCGATTTTCATTTGTGCGTAGATTACTTAAATCGGAGCACCAATAAAAATAACACAAATTCCCAACAACAATTCCCAATAAATACAACAATCATCACGCATAGACAACAAGTAGGTAGAAAAAAGCATTGAATTTGATCAACTATTATTTTTGACTTGCGAAAGAAGTGCATGAAACGTGGTTCTTAGTGGCCAAAAATTGGGTTACAACCCTACATAAGATACGGGAACCCTCCTCATCATGGAGATGACGAGTATCAAAAGTAGAGGCCAATTACCTTTCATAAGAGATAATACTATCTATTATCCAATGATGGAGGCAAGTCCCTGTATGAAATTCAATTGAGCTATGCATTTTGGTAAGAGTACATTTGGCAAAAATACAAATCCATTTCAGAGCAATGCTCCGCAGTTGATCGCTCCACAGAGGAGTGTAATCTTCTTGAAATTGCTGAAACAATGTATTCAATTGCATGTTAGAAAAGGATATATGTGTGAGAGACTAACAAATACAAATAAAAAATATAGCAAAACGTACCGGAATAATGTCAATGTCATGCACGTCCTTAACAATTTTTTCCATATAATACATGCAATGGTATCCACATTCCCAAGTACTACTTTGTAGCTTGTGCTGATATAAAAGAGAATTTACTGAAATGATTACGAACATAAAAGTGACAGAGGAAATATGACGTTACCGGATAGTACGTACATTGATGTTTATGACATTCCACGTATAGTTCAAAGGGTAGGATCTATTTTGCTAGGAATTGAACCGTCGATATTTTGTGCAATCCTACAATCGATGAAAATATAGTTATATCAATATATAAAAATATATTTACAGAAAATGTTGATGCTCAACCTCTCCATGAAATGTCCATACAATGTAACCTCCGTCAAATCCGTTCTTAAGCAAGTGAAATCTAACAAGCCCGCATTCATCAAACTGTTCACGACACAAGCATCTTTTGCATGGATAAAGTATCCTCTCCTCCCGACCAAAGGCATAATCAAGAAACGAATCAATAAATGCAATATGTTCACCACTCCTTCTAGCTACACTTGGATAGCTAACCAATTTTTTTCTCCACGCAAGCAGCGATTTTTGGTCCATTGTATGTAAACAAAATAATACAAACAATTACACAAATATTCATTGTTCAAACATAATAAAATAAACACAATCAATTTGCTACACAACACTAAAAGTGTCATGTGTATGTGTATATGTATGTGTATCGATCAACTTGTTCTTGGGAGATATATATATATATATATGTATATTTATATATGTATATGTATATATGTATATTTATATATGTATATGTATATATGTATATTTATATATGTATATGTATATATGTATATTTATATGTGTATATTTATATATGTATATATACATATGTACCATCAACCAAAACAAACACAACCATGTTTACATCCACAGTCATTTACACTCTTACAACATGATACTAAACCAACTTAAAGCATAGAAACCATTAATAAATACTAATAAACTCACTGCATGCATGCATTAATGGTTATTATAACTACTACTTAATTGAAATTAAAAAAAAAAAGATAAGGAAAACTTACATCCACGGGTCTTCATTGCTTTGGGTTATTGCTCACCATCCAAAAACTTTTCCATCAATGAAGAGAGAAGGGGATTAAAAGTTCAGATCTAATTTTTGAGTGGTAGTTCGGAGCATTAAATGCTCTATTCAGCAGCGGTTTTTGTGAATAGTACGTAAAACCGGTGCCATGTTTCCCAATAGCACCGGTTTTTATTCGGTGATACATCAACCGGTGCCATTTTTCCCGCTTTTTTCCCGAAATTATTTTAGCACCGGTTTTTGCAATTTTTTATCATCCGTTTTTAAAATTGGTACCAAAAATTTTCATTTCACTGTTTTTCTTAACACTGGTTTTTGCAGTTTTTTAGCACCGGTTTTAAAAACCGGTGCCAAAATTTTCATTTCACCAATTTTTGAGATTTTTAGCACCAGTTTTTTAACCGGTGCTAGTTTAACACCGGTTTTTGTAATTTTTAATAGCGGTTTTTTGGCTGGTGTTAGTTTAACACCTGTTTTCATCATTTTTAGCACCGGTTTTTTGACCGATGTTAAATTAACACTGGTTATTAGAAAAAAAATTGGTGTTACAATTATAAAAACTAGTGTAAAATTTTCACTGGTTTGAAAACCAGTGTTAACAAAAAAAATGGTGCTATTACAATTTTTGCACCGATTTTAATAACCGATGCTAAAAAATCGGTGTGGTAGTGTCTTATCAGTTCTTAATGTAAAAGGTAAACCATCTCTCTCTTTCTTTCCTTGAATCCGAGTTGGGTCAAGAGAAAACATAGATTGGAAATTTTCAATAGAAGGATTGACCCCTTACTTTGAGAAAAGCTTGAGAAAGCCGAGGATCACCAGTATATAATTAGGGTGAAGTTGGCAGATGTCAATCCTATGGAGTTCTTAGAGAAGAAGGAGAATGTCGGGAAAAGGAAAGTAAAGGTCATAATCTAGAGGATACCTGTAAATAGCCTATCTACCGGATAGAAGATTTGAGGAGTTTTATTCATTTTGGGAAGGGAAAGTTAAACTGAGGCAATCGGTACCCCTCTTGTAGGGTAATTAGTTAGGTAACACCGTGCGATGTACAGGGAGCTTGATAATAAATAATAGAAATACTGTGGGAATGTTGCACCTCGAACCCTCACCTTGCGAAGGCTCCAATGGAACCTTCACCCCTCGAACCATCTAATGGAACCTTCACCTCTCAAATCCGCACCTCTCGAACCAGTACCTCTCAAACCTCCAGCCGAACGCTGACCTCTCGAACATCCGCTGGGACCTTCAACTCTCGAACTCTCCAATGGAACCTTCACCTCTCGAATCGTCCAATGGAACCTTCACCTCTCGATGATGTACCTCTCAAACCCGTACCAATCGAACCTCCATTCGAACTCTTACATCTCAAAGCCTCCAATGGAACCTTCCCCTCTCGAACTGTCCAATGGAACCTCCACCTCTCGAATCCGGACCTCTCAAACCAGTAGCACTCGAACCCACCACTCGAACTCTCACCTCTCGAAGACTCCAATGGAACCTTCACCTCTTGAACCGTCCAATGAAACCTTCATCTCTCAAATCCGTACCTCTCAAACCAGTACCACTCGAACCTCAAGCCGAACTCTCACCTCTCGAACCCTCCACTGGGACCTTCACCTCTTGAACCCTCCAATGGAGCCATCACCTCTTGAATATGTACATCTCGAACCAGTACAACTCGAACCCTCCACTCGAACACTCACCTCTCGAACCTCCGATGGAACCTTCATCTCTAAAATTCGTACATCTCCAACCAGTACCACTCGAAGCCTCCACTCGAACTCGCACCTCTTGAACCTCCAATGGATCCTTCACCTCTCAAACTGTCCAATGGAACCTTCACCTCTCGAACCGTCCAATGGAACCTTCACCTCTTGAACCATCCAATGGAACATTCACCTCTTAAACAGTCCAATGGAACCTTCACCTCTTGAATCCATACCTCTTGAATTAGTACCACTCGAACCTCCACTCAAACCCACTACCTCTCGAACCCTCCACTGGAACCTTCACCTCTAGAACCAATACCAGCCGAACTCTCACCACTCGAACCTCCACTGAGACCTTCACCTCTCGAACCTCCAATGGAGCCTTCACCTCTCGAATTCGTACCTCTCGAACCAGTACAACTCGAACCCTCCACTCAAACTCTCACCTCTTGAACCTCCAATGGAACCTTCACCTCTCGAACCATCCGATGGAACCTTCACCTCTCGAATCCGTACCTCTCAAACCAGTACCACTCTAACCTCCAGCCAAACTATCACCTCTCAAACCCTACACCGGGACCTTCACCTCTCGAACCTCCAATGGAACGTTCACCTCTCGAATTCTTGAAATGGAACCTTCACCTCTCGAATTCGTACCGCTCAAACCAGTACCACTCGAACCTCCAGCCGAACTATCACCTCTCAAACCTCCACTGAGACCTTCACCTCTCGAACCTCAAATGGAACCTTCACCTCTCAAATCCATACCTCTCGAACCAGTACTACTCGAACCCTCCACTCGAACTCTCACCTCTCAAACCTCCAATGGAACCTTCACGTCTTGAACCGTCCAATGGAACCTTTACCTCTCGAATCTATTCCTCTCGTACCAGTACCACTCGAACCCACTACCTCTCGAACCCTTCAATGGAGAGGAACCTGCCAATCGAACTCTCACCTCTCGAACCATACCAGTATAACTCGAACCCTCCACTCGAAAGCCTGCAAAATTACACTTCTACTCCTGACGATGATTTGTGTCAACCGGGGGTTGGGAGGATTTCTTTTATATAGTACCCTATGATAGGTATTTCCAACACAACGACCTATTGCACCAGCGTCATCACCACATTTCTACCAGATAGACTCATGACATACTCATGTTGGGTGATATATTTCCTATTTGTCTTCCCCTTCATTTTTATGGCAGGGAGATTAGTAAGAGGACTAGAAAAAATTTAAGCACTTTGCCTAGAAAGACCACCGTCTTGTTGGGATGCGCAGATCTTCTTAGTTGTGTATGATAAAGTGGTAGAGGAAGTTGAAATTATCGGAAGTACTAGGAGAAAGAGATGAAAACTTATTTGTTGTTGAGGAGCTTGAAAAAATGATGAGCTTCATAAAAAGAAGACTATGTGCTCCAGATTAATGTTTGGGAGATGTTGCAAGAGTAAAATGGATTTCGTGAAAGAGTGGATTTTATGCATCAAATGTAACTGAGAGACATTTCAAAATTTGTGATAACAGTTTTTACCTAAAAAAATTTGTGGTAGTGTGTGCCGCCTACACTAAGTGCTTTCCCCTTTCCCAAGATCATGACATATGGAGCCTTAATTAGAGAAAAGTGTGCCAGTGATTTAAATGCATGTCAGTTACTGCAGAACATGCCACCAGTTACTTGGAGGAAAAGGAAAATCAAGTGTCACCCACGAGGCATGACCTTGGGACACCAATGATTAAGAGAACCTGGGAACATGGCCAGCCGAGGTTGGCACTGCCCGTGCTGGGATTTGGCATGGCTCTTGCTACTTGGCACGGCTCATGCCAAAATAAGGCCTCTGACATGGGCCATGTTGTGTGGTACGGGCCATGTGTGGCTTACCCTCGTGCTGGCCATGAGCGGTCTGTGCCACTCGCTGCTGGTTTGTCTGATTGATTTCTTTTCTCCACTACGGATAAACCGTTGGTCCGATTTGAGAGTTATTGTAGTGTATTTCATAGCGCTCAAGATGGCGGATCCAATGCAACCACCCTTAAGGGCTGATTACTCTCGGATATTTCCCATAACTTTGCACAACTCTCGGACAAAAATTCTCTGTTTCTTCCTTGGCCTCTTTGAACTTCAAGTCAGCCTATCTTTAGCTCAATCCTTCTACTACTATGATACAGATTCCGTGGCCTTCATATACTACCATTCTAATGTGAATGCCCTTCGACATCTTCTAACTTCCTTGCAAACGGCCTTCTATACAAATGTGACGAAAAGTACCCACGAGCCACCTACTAATGATTATCAGAAGTGAAGATCTAGGTGCCTGTGGATAAAATGTGTCCATTAGTATCAATTAAGTCTACAAAATGTGAGATTTGGACAAGAAAATCAAACATGGCCGTCTAAAACCCTTTGTCGCATAAACCTAACTAATACTAGTAATCCAACAAGTAAAACAAGCCAATTATTATGCCTAATGCATAGGTTAACGCATGGCTAATGATGCACATCAGATGTGCTCAATTCACATCCATTTTTTAGCACATTTGAAGTCTAATTTTGCAATATATTAGGGATTTCAGTTGAAGGAAATTGATATTTTATCAATTAGAGGGTTAGGATGATATCACATGTTCTATGTCCTAATTCTTTAATTTATGAAGTATTCTGAAGATCATTTTGATGAGTTCGGGTTTGAAGAGTTTGGAGTTGAAAAGGCGGCAAAATTTTGAAGAGAAGGCCAATTATTCTAGAAATTTGTAGAAATTGGGCAGATAGCTTGTCACGGTTAGTGACAAATGTGCCGGTCAGTGGGAAATGTGTACAATTCGTTATAAAGAGTGGGACCATTTATGTTACTTTTCTCCTTTAATTCCTAGACTATAAATACCCCCCCCCCCCTCTCTCCTCCATTGCAGACCATAATTTTCTCATCTTGAAAACCCTAGTTTGCATTTACTTCTCATCATTTACTCTATGTTTACCATGGATTGTTGCTCATTTGTTATGAGTTTTAGTTATCTAAGCTAAATACACTCTTGGGAGCAATTGGTAAGCATTTTAAGTATGAATTTGTGAGATTTGGTTTATCCTATTTTGTGCTTTGATTATAAAGTAAGTTTTGTGCTTTCTTATGTGATTAATGCATGATTAAGACTAGGGTGATAAACTAGTTGATGATCGTGGGTTGATTGTTTGCTAGGTTTTTGGTCAAACCTGGAAGACTTTGACTTTTTATCGATGTGATTATCGTTGGTCAATGTTAGGTTATTATTGGGTGTGACAACTAATTATGATTATTGATTGATGAAATTGCTTAGATTTAGGATGCATTTGAATGAGTTTGACTAATTATCAATGTGGTTCACTAATAACGTCTAGCATGAAGTATATATATTTGTGTTATCCCAATATTTCTCGCTTGTAGGATATTGTGTTAGTTGTATTGGGTCTCCATGTTTATTGCTACTTTCGGGGAAGTCTATGATGCCGATCGTCTAGGGTGACCCGAGGGTAAGGATTATTGTGTGGTGCCGATCGCTCGCTCTAACTATAGCTGAGGAGAAGTGAGAAATGTCTTCACTCGAAAGGTATTGACAAGTTCTCCACAATATGTGGTCAATGCATGATAATATGATAATTACTCAATGATCAAAGGATAACTAGATATGTAAACCAATTTCTCCCAAGACTCGTTATCATCTTAGTTATATCTTTCATGCTAGTTGTGTTCGTATTTACATCATTAGTTTTAATTGTTTGTTAATCTAGTTCTTAAAGTAATCATATTGTTTTCTAAAATCAACCCCCCCCCCCACTTTGTTACCACACACTTAGAGTGATATCTTTGTGTGCTTTTCAATGCGTTTAACACTCGATAAAACCACCCCCTTTTCCTCATGGACCACCCCATTTCTAGTAGTTAGCCACAATTCAGGCCTACAAATACTATTTTTGAGAGGCACGACGATGGCCTCCCAAATTTTGGTGCCGCTACCGGGGAAAAGGCATATTTTATTAAAGTATTATTGTAGTTCTTTGTGTGTTTTTGTTTTTACTTGTTTGTTGTTGACATTTGCTTGCTTTTGTGATTGTTACTTAGGATAAGGTTTTATTGCTTTATTTCTTGGTTTATGGTCGATACTCGCACCAATAGATAAGAATTCTTGCACTACGATCCCGATCTTTTAGGAACACTATGAAGAGCAAGGAGGCTAGCTCGTTTTGCTAACCAAGGCACTCAAGCACCACTCGAAGTAGTTACACAAACTATGGCAGATGATACTAGAATCTTAAGGGAGTTCATAACTCCTAACCTAGAGAGCTAGCCGCTTTGCATATTTTTTTAAATAAAGTTTTGTATATAAATCAAAGTAACCAAAAGAATTTTTAGGTCATCACTCCTAGCCTTTTACAAGAAAAAAAACCCCATCAAAACTTTCTATTTAAAAGCAAACAAACAAAACAAACAACCAGCTCTAAATTCTATCTAGCTCATCTTCAAAATTTTGTTTCCATCTCTTCTTGCTCCTCCATTTGCATTCGGCTTCAACTTGGGTATCCAAGGTCTCTGTCTTCAAATATTCTTGGCCAAAGATCCTCTTGTAAGCTTCATCAACTTCAAGTATTTCCTTCTCCTTACCATCATCAACAAACATCTTTTTACTTGCCTCGTGTTGCTCATATCCCTGAACTTCAAGATTTTCATCAACCCGTCAGTGTATGTACAACGCAAAAACAAATGGGTTGCTATCTCATCCACCTCATCACATAAACTACAACTTTGTTGTGTATTTAAAATCCCAAATCTTTCCAATCTATAAACCATGGGTAGCCGTCCCTTCAATTGCATCCACAGAAAAATTCTATGCTTAGGTAAAAAAAATTTGTGCCAAATTACCTTTGCATAAAAGTCCCTTTTGCTTCCTTCCTTCATTTCATCATACACCATCATCATCCTCAACTTTCCTTCCTTGTTTATACAACTCCTAAAGATTTGGAAGTGTTTATCTTTCAAATTGGACAACATTTTCCAATGCCAACTCGAACTTATCCCTCCTTTGCTTCCTGGTAGACTTCCACCATTTACGTAATATGCTTGAATCCACCTAACCCAAAGAATGTATTTCTTTGAGTTTAAGTTCCATAATTGCTTACATAGTGCTGCCTTGTTCCAGAAAATGTCATTTTTAAGCTCAAATCTGGGATGATCCATTGTTTACCATCCTTTCACGGGATGAGTGGGGAGGATTTGAACAAGCACTTATCCGAGTTCCACCTTGTGAGCATTAATATGAAGCCAACCGGAGTTTTGGAGGATAATTTCAATCTAAGGGCATTCCCGTTCTCTTTGAAGAATGCAACCAAAGATTGGTTATACTATATCCCCCCAAGAAGTATAACATCGTGGATGGACATGAAGCGGAAGTTCTTGGGGAAATTATTTTTTGCATCCAAGTCGGTGGGTTTGAAGAAAGAGCTAAGCAACATCTCCCAATATTCAGGTGAATCTTTATATGAATATTGGGAGAGGTTTAAGAGGTTTCTAGCTAGTTTCCTCTACCATCCGTACAAAGAAGGAGATCTTGTATACTATTTCTTTGATGGATTGTTTGTTGAATACATGAGGATGGTCAATGCCGCTTGTAATGGGTCGATTGCCAACAAGAGCCCTAAAGACGCCATGGAATTGTTTGAACATGGCTAATGGTACGAGACAGTTTCATATAGTACAAAGGGCAAGGGTGTAAGAGTCTCCAAATTTTGAAACCCCCAAACTTGAAGACCAAGTTCAAGATTTAGCTTCCATGATGAAGGAGCTAATGCATTAAGTTAAGGCTTGTGGGGTGTGTTTATTAGAACATCCCACTGATGCATGCCCCCAAATCCAAGATGAAGAGTTTGAGGAACCCAATGAAATGGGATGTCAAGAAGGAGTCCAAGTTTTCCAAGGGAATAGAGGCTACCAAGGTCAAGGTTTCCAAAGGGGACAAGGCAATGATAAGAAGTATAATCCGTACTCTGAGACTTACAATCCCGGGTGGAGAGATCATCCAAACTTTAGGTGGAGACATGATCAAGCTGGACAATCGAATCCCCAAAGTGGCCAAGGTGTGTATCAACCGAATCATCAGTATCAGTTACTGTAAACCCACAAAATTTCAACCGGTTTACTATTTTGAACATTGCAGAATTGTAGACACTAAATTTTTTGTAGTCTTGGAACCGTAAAGCGATCCATTCATCGTAGTAAACTGGGAGCATTTCATCTCTTGGGTGATCGTATAATTCTTTCAGATTTTTCCACAACTCACTTGGATCTTTCACAGTGAGATATTCATTGTTGAGGCTTTCATCAAGGTATAGAACTTGCCTTGTCCATTGTTCACCTCTTGGAGTGTGTCAAGGAGATTCATTGACTCCAAATACATCTCAATGTATACTATCCAAGGCATATAATTATTTCCACTGATCTCGAGAGAACTAAATTCAAGCTTCACAAGATTTGACATGGTGATAACAAATAGAGAAAATAAAATAATTCATTAGATTTATTCAAAAACATAAGTCTACAATGTTTCTAATAATAAAGAGAAGCGCATGATTCCGACCATTACTGAAGAAAAATGAAATTATTCCGGCAAAATATCTCCGGTGAGAATACTAACATGTAATACAAATATAATTACGGAAACAAAGACTAATATTAGTCTAGACATTTATTGGCAAATTTAGTGAATTTAGAGTGAGAAAGATGTGAGGTAGAAGAGAAAATGTGGTTTTGTATCATTGGATGTCTTCGTATTTATACTGTAAAATATAGTTGTTTTATTACCCCTAGAAATGTAGTGGTTATATTACCGTTGGGTATATATTAATTAATTTTATTTAAATTCTAAGAGTATATTAGCAATGTAATGTCATCAAATAAGATGTAAAAATAGACAAACATAGTAGAGACATAATTAAATCACAGAAACATTAAAATGAAGCAGTTAAATATTGGTTTGATGTAGACCACATCATTTTACTATAAGGTGGCAGAGCCTCCTGTGTATAGTAATATGGTGTAATGCATTTAGAAAGTTGATTGCTATAAATCACATCACATTACTATGAGGTGGCAAAACCTCCTATATATACTAATATTGTGTTATGCAGTGGTAATAATAATCATTAAACTTTTAGTGCATAATGACAATCACAAAAGTTTTAGTGCATGATAACAATCATAAAAGTTTTAGTGCACAGTTTATTATACCAGTATTCTGAATCTTACTTGATGAAGACGGGGAATCATTGTGCTAATAACGTGTTATAAAAATCACTAACTTTTCACCAATTAATTAAGAAAATGGCAAGGAACTTTATAATGGTAGATACATGAATGATATGAGAAATTGATATTGAAATTAAGATGGAGAGAATTGAGAAGAAGATAAGGATGAGATGAAGTAAAAATTTGAGGATGAGAGGTGTGTTTTTCTCATTCTCTTATGGGGTATTTATAAAAGTATTTAGGGGGTAAATACATAGTGTTCCCCTAGAGTAAATAAATAATGAAATAATTAATTATCACAAATCTAGCTTATTACTAATGAGAATTTCATTATTCATAACATGGAGAACAATATTAACCCTCGCCTATAGTGGTTTCTAACCAAAAAAAGGTCCCTCGTATACGGGTTTGGTTCCACCACGACTTTTGGCCAATATATTTATGCACATATTTTATATACACGTACAAAAACCTTAATAGTAGGAAAATTTTAATACATAATTTATTATAGGGAAATATACCAATATAACCATATATACTTGTGTAAGTACCAATAGAACCCTTAAATAATTGAAAATTAAAAAAACCTACATAGTTGATGATAGTGCCAATTTAACCCTCTGGTGGACATTACAACGTTGAACATCCTTTTCCGCCATTAACCCCCCTAAAATTACAATAATGCTCTCAGACCAAAAGCTGAATTTGGGTGGACAATTATACCCTTACCCACTGTCATCGGGCCGTCGCAGGACCAAGTTGGGTTATATCAGTACATTATGAAAACTAATAGGCTTATATCAGCACATGTATAAAACTTATAAGGTTATATAAGCACATTCATAAAAAAATATTGAGTTATATTAACACATACTATAAAAGCAAAGTGTATGGTAATACACACGGCTAGCCTTAATGGGCGACCACGACATCATATAAACCATTATCACATCATAACAACATCATATACACCATAAAATTTGACATCATAACACCCTCAATCACATTAAACACCATTATTACATATCCTAGTCTCATTTCAAAACCCATAAACAGTATAAAAAAAACATAGTCGAAGAAAACAAAATAATAACTACACACAAAAAACCAAAGGTCATCCAATCATCAATCAGGACTAAACACAACAAACTATACAAAATATTATCAAAACCATTCTATTCTATACCATATATACCACATATCTCTATACATATGATGACAAGCAAAAGAAAATCATAGATAGAAACTCAATATCACAGTTATATAGTGAATTGAGGGGAGTTTCAAATGAAGATACCATTTTTTAAGGGTTCCCACACCTCCACTTCAACATTTGATGCGTAGACCTCCCCAAAGCTCTTCCTTTGCCGCCGAATCACACTCTGGAACATTGGCGATCGGAAGAAGAGGTTGAAACAGCGATTTTGTGTGGTTGGCATTGATTTTGTACTAATAAAACACTTCGTTTTTATAGTATATGCTGATATAACCCTACAGTTTTTACGAACGTGATGATATAACCCTATAAGTTTTAGGAATGTGCTAATTTAACCTTATCAGTTTTTATAATTTTCTGATGTAACTCAATCAATTACATCGTCGGGGGGTGGTGGCGCAATGGTGGTCTGGCGGTGGTGCAACGGTAGTCTGGCGACGGTCCATCGGTTATAGATGGGGTATTAATGATGCTAAGGGCAAGAAAGACATTCGCTATTTTTCTATTTTTTTCTAGAAGGGAAAAAATATCTTTTCACGGAATCCCAGCTAAGGTTGCTAAAAAGGGTATTTTTGCACTTTCACCTATTATCTAGGGTTATATTGGCACTTTCAATTATCAGAAGGTTATAATCACTCCTGAAAAACAGGTACATACGCACTGGTAAAAAATCATGAGTATAGAATACCGGTATAGAAGTACACAATTACACCGGTAAAACTCATGTTTACTATATTAACGGTGCCTATGAATACATACGTACCTGTGCAAGGTCTACCAGTGTAGGTTTTCATACTTTTTTGCACTAGTTAAATGTATAGAGATGGTAACAACCGGTGCTAATGTATCTATTACACCGGTAACAAATTTACCAGTGTATGAACGTGGTGAACTTTTGTAAATTTGGCTCCAAATATATAATTTCTTGAACCGGTTATATGTTTTACGGTGTGTGGAAAAAATTGCGGGAAAATAGAAGAAATTATACACCAGTACCATATAGTACCAATGTATGTAAGCCTGATTTTTCACTAAAGGGGGTTTTTGGTTGATGAAGGCATTGAATGATCTTCTATGAAGACCCTTGAAGGTACCATTTTTTAAAATATATTTATGGATATTAATGATCTCCTTGTTGGTTTTGGTTTGTAGCCATATACATACATATATATATGTGTGTATATATATCGTGTGTTTGATCATTTGAGGGTGATTGAGGTAGAATTGATGATATTAGTTTGTGATTTATTCTCAAGGTTGATGTAGTTATAATGTTATAGCTATTGATTGTTATGTTGTAGGACATTTTATGAATGTGGTAATTGTAATGTGTAAATTGGTGTGCATTATTGATCTCGCTTGATTTGGATGTGGTCATGAAATTCTATTGTAATTAATGTGTTAAAGTTTAAGTGTTGGAAATTTGTTGAAATGTAGAGTTGTATTGTGCCATCGAGAGGCATAAGCATGTGTATGCCAACGTTAGCAGGGTGAGCAGTGAATATATTGTCTCTGTGGATGCATTTTTGGACCATGCTTTTGGTCGTGAGAAGCGAATATTATATCCTTGTCGTGATTATAGAAATAAAAACCGTACTGATAACAAGGGCATGTTGAAACTCCATTTGTATAGCAGGGGGTTTGCGAAAGATTATGTGGTGCGAATGTTTCATGGGAAAAATCACCGACGAACGTGATATATAGTAGTGAGGGAGAGTGTTTTGGAGATGCTAAATTAGATGACATTTGTGAGGAGGTAGTTAATGAATTTAAAGAAAGGCCCAAGGTTTTGGCTAACTTTTTGGGTGAGAAAGATAAACCATTGTATCCCTGTTGCAAGAAGAAAGACATGGTCATGTCATATTTGATGGAGTTGTTTAATTTGAAAGGTCTTGGTTCATGGAGTGATACTAGCATGAATAAATTGCTTAAATTTTTGAATGAGAAGCTTCCATCCGGTAACGGGGTGTCGGACAACCTTTATAAAGTTAAGAGAATTTTGTGTTCGATGAGAATGGAGTATGAAAAGATACATGCTTGTCCGAATGATTGTGTCTTATATAGGGGTGACCTAAAGGATAAGATTGTTTGTCCAGTATGTAATGTGTCGCATTATAAGAAAAAGAGAAGTGTGTCTATTGATGGAGAGCATGTTGTGTCGATGAGGATGCGGGTGCCAGCCAAATGTATCTGGTACCTTCCAATTATTCCAAGGCGGAGAAGGTTATTTAAGAATGCTAAGGATGCAAACAAATTGACATGGTACATGGATATGGGAGGTTTTAAGGATAATGATACGATTCCACACCCGGCTGATGCTGACTAGTGGAAGAAATTTGATAAGATGTATCCAAAGTTTTATCCAAACCTAGAAACTCGAGAATGGATTTGTGTGCAGATAGTATGAACCCATTCACTAATATGTCCTCAAAACACAGTTCATGGCCGGTTATGCTTGCTTTTTACAATCTCCCCCCATACTTGTGCATGAAGAGGAAATATTTGTTGATGCCCATCATTATTTCAGGGTCCAAACAGCCTCGAAATGACATAGAAACTTATCTTGCCCCTTTGATAGAAAATTTGAAGGTATTATGGTCGATTGGCACCTTAATGTTTGATGGTTTTTGTGGTGAAGAGTTTACCTTGAAGGCGATGCTTTTTTGTACCATAAATGATTTTTTGACATATGGTAATCTTTTCGGGTATGCAGTCAAGGGTAACAAGGATTTCCCTGTTTATGAGAATGAGACCAATTACCATCAGTTGAAAATGGGCGTAAGACTATTTATTTGGGTCACCAAAGATTCCTCCCGTTGAAGGACAAGTTGCAAGATAACACAGTTGCATTCGTTGGTGGGAAGGAGATGAGAAAGGCACCTAAACCATTGATCGGTGTAGTTATTCACAGCAAGGTGAAGAAAATGAATGTTTTTCTTGGTAAGAACTTATCAAAGGGGGTGGGGCTGTAAACGGACCATGGAAGAAAAGGTTCATTTTCTTTTATTTGCCATACTGGGAGAATTTGGAGGTTCACTATTGTTTGGATACCATGCATATCAAAAAGAATGTCCGTGAGAGTTTGATTGGCACACTACTTAACATTCCCGGGAAGACTAAGGATAGCTTAAATGCGAGGAAAGATTTAGTTGACCTTGGTATTCGGTTGGATCTGGCACCGGAGGTTAGAGGGAAGTGAAATTATCTGCCTCCTGCTCCTTACAATATGCCAGTTGATGAGAGGAGATCGGTGTGTGAGAGCATCCAAGGAATGAGGGTACCATCCGGTTACTCCTCTAATGTTAGTCGGTTTGTGAATGATGAATTGCATCTAAATGCTTTAAAATCTCACGATTTTCATGTCCTTATGCAACAACTTTTTCCCATTGCAATCCAAGGTTGTTTAGATAAGGAAGTTAGATTGTCGATTATGCGCTTGTTTTTCTTCTTCAACTCGATATGCAAGAAAAACCTTAGTATGCAACAACTAGATGAACTGGAGTGGGAGACTATTGTTGTTTTATGCCATATGGAGAAGTACTTTCCTGTCATTCTTTGACATCATGGTGCACCTTGTGGTACACTTGGTTAGGGAGAAACATTTATGCGTGCCAGTTGGAATGCATTGGATGTACCCATTTGAGAGTCACATGGATGTTTTCAAGGGTTATGTTCATAATCGCAATCGGCCTGATGACTCGATTGTTCAGAGGTACATCATTGAGGAGATCATCAAGTATTGTACATCGAACTTGGTTGGAAAAAGAGTGGTTGGTGCTTCCGGTGGACCACACCGCGGAAGGAGGAAGGGGACTCCATGGTCTAAGGGTACGCTTTATACACCCTTGAACGCTGAGTTTATGCCAGTTTACCTGTATGTTTTACGTAATAGTAGCAAGACCGCAATATATGTTCAAGATCATGTTTCCATGTTGGAAGATATTCATCCAGACTAGTCCTCGAATAAAATACAGGTAGAATATTCTTCAAGGTTTGTTAATTGGTTTTACAAGCGTTACAGTGTGGAAGGGATGCCCAGTAAGCTACGGGCCTCAACACTAGAGGAGAGCTGGGTATCCGGCTCCTCACTAGTAAAGGAGTTAAAGTTTGCTATGGTATTTAAGACATCCTCACGTGTCAAACTTGAACTTCCTTGTTGGGCTTGGTTTTGGGGTATGGTATAAGGTGGTGATGGCCAACTAGGTTGCTCGTATGGTTTTCCGGCTCATTCTCATACCACCAATCCGGATTACCACTCCATTCCAGATTGTAAGAGTTGTGGTATGGATAGCATTCATGAGCTTCTTGCCCTTGAAAACCAACATCTCCTACCTCTTGGTAGCACTCTTCATAGTACCCATGGTTTTGAAAACCTAGGGTTCTTTCTCGGTCATAGTGCTCTTCCCACAACAAAGGGAAAGATTCGGTAGGATGATCGGAATGACACATCCTACAAAACCTTGCTTGTTGAGCCTCTCTTATCATCATGAGTTCCCTCAAGGTGAGACGCTCCATTAAATTTTTATTTATTTTTTTTTTCAAAAGTTCAGAATCATATTGCAAGGATTCTCGATAAAAACTCACCAAGAACTCAAGCAATACCTACTCCGAACAAAAACAACCACCAAGGAGTGGAAAATGAAAACAACTAGCTAATACACAACCAAATACACCTAAATACTTAAGAATAAACGCCTCTTCCCCGGCAGCGGCGCCATTTTGATAGCGGGCGGTCGTCGCACCCCTATTCAAAGATAATTTATAAGCCCTTTTTGCTTACTTTCTACAACTAGGTAGATAGCGGCAAATCGGGGTCGTCCAAGGAAAAGAGGGATCTTCCCAAGTGCTTAAGCACAAATGGTTGATATTATGCTAGGAGTAGATATATATACATACACATGAAAGCATGTAAAAAGGGGGGGTTTGGTTGGTTGGTTGTCCTAAGTTATGAGAATAAATAAAAGACAAGATAACTAGCAAGGTCAAGTGACTATGCTAATCATCAAACAAAACTAAGAAAAGGGGTTTTAAAACTACAAAGATAAAGCCTTGGGGGCAATGGATATCCACTTCCAAACCTAATGTGGATCATTGAACCATTCACTCATCCTATCGCATTCGTTACTTGGCTTAACATTAACATACCTTTCTAGCAAGAATCACAACACATTATGCACAAGAAGTTCTAAGTTCATGCTCGTAGATTTTCATGCAAAGGAGCTACGGAATTCGTCACGTTCCTAACACCTAACCAATTCAATCATACAAACACTCCCTATTCTCAAACAACTCATGGCACAAATGAAGTGAAACACACCATCAAGAATACATAAATGCTAAATAACAAATGCTTCAAGGATGAATTAAAATCATCTATTCAATACTTTAACTACTTGTTGTGAACATAAATCTTCCATCCTTCTTAGTTCGTAGTTTGCAACATCTCTTATCAAACCTCACCAATGACTCCCGTTGTCGAGACCACGACTCAAGGTATCCCATTGATGGCATTTAGCACGAAGGATCAACAAGCTCAGCAATGCTTATGACCACTACACCGTGACTAAGCGTTTAACCAATTCATGCAATTACACGAGATTGGATGAATGTGCAACGCACATTCATCCAAGAGCATATAACTCTCTCGTTTGCTACACAAACGAACATGACGAAGAGTTCAACATCAATCACATTCATCTAGCACATTATCAATCCATCAACACAATCAAAAGCTCTAAATCACACTCACACATTCCTAACAAGAACAGGGGGGAAATCAACCCAAATCCCCCAAACCCTAGCTAGCAATTCATACAAGTATTTCATATGCTCAAGCTCTCAACAACATCAATGAAATCAACAATTAACATTCAAAGCACAATAAATGCACAATAGCAAAAACACCAAATAGATAGATATAAATGGTTATCAATACATAGATATGGAAGCTTCAATCCTTTGCTCCCAAGGTAAAAACTAAGCTAGAACAACAAAAGACATAGTTAAACTACAAAAACTAAGAAAAGAAAGAGAAGAAAACCAAGGGTTTTCAAGCCCTAAAATCAGAGAAAAACGGGCTGGCCAAAAGCTGGAGAAGAGGAGGAAAGAGAGTGGTATTTATAGTGCAAAGAAGATAAAGTGGATTTCTGGTCAGTGGCCATCGCGACTCGCGACGAACATGTTGGTCGCGACGAGTCCGTCGCGACTCGCGACGGGTGCCAGAATTTTGCATGTTTTCTTCTTCTTCTTCATAGTCATCCCTCTCAATCTTCAAGTCTTCAATGGCTCCAAAAATGGTCTTCAATGGCCTCCGGTCTTCATGTCTTCGAAGTGAGTATTCAAAAGTCTTCGAAAGTGTAGTCTTCAATGTCTTCCGGTCTTCGTTGCTTCCGTGTTCTTCCCTCGTCACACAAAGTCCACTTAGAAGAGGTAAAAGAGCATAAAGTTGCTCTTACCTCTCCTAAGAGAATTTCAAGGTAAAACACAAGCTCTCGATAATAAAAGAGCACAAAAGTGATCCTAAATACTACTAAATAATGCATATAAAATAGACACATCACCAGTGCAGCTATTCTAGAAATGATAAAGAAAAAGGACTACATGTTCTTCCCAGACTTTCGACCATCGACCTTTCCACGCAATTACACCAGCGGTGTGGGAATAGATGTTCTGGTCGAGTTCGGGAGAAGGCTCAGGAACATGCATTCGATAACCTGAACTGATAATGAACATGTCGATGTGTGGATGGGGTGAGTTTCAAACCTTAAGGAAATATTTTTATTTTTAATCAATTAGGATTTCATTTTTTAATATCGCTACCGGTACGGGCACCTCCGGGAGAAAATCTGGGAAAATAATGCAGGCCGCGTCAAATTCTGCCCTTGCAACTGTGAAAACTTGCCCAACTTCGAGCAGGAGGTCGAACAACATTTAAACCTTATCTGGGCAACAATCAAGGAAACAGATGATGAGTTCTACATTGTCCCCTGCATCAGAATGTAAGGTTTTTTTCCCGGATTTAACATTTACATTTCAAACCACTTCCATTTCTGTAATTAATTACGCTAATTTTTCTGTACAGATCATTGGTACCTCATCATTATTCATCCCAGGACGGAAAAGGTTTTCATGCTGAATACATTGTCATTGGGTATCAAAACAACAAACTTGATCAAACTCAAGGTCATTTCTAGGTATTACAATCAATCAAATAATAAGTCCTAGTTTTGTAAAATACTAGAAGAAGTAACCATTTTCATTTGCTTTCTTGACAGGCTTGCATGCGTATACCAAAGGGAGAAGAGAAAAACAAAGCCAGAACCTGACTACACCTGGAAAATCAAGAACATTAAGGAAAGTCATTCTGTCATTTCATCCACATCATTTATTAAGTTAAAAATTGGTAATGACATATACAATTCTTGTGCAGTACCGAACCCAGAATGGTTCATGGTAATGCGGGTACTCCGTCATGCTCTTCGTGGAAGAATTTGTTAATTACTCGGAGACAAACAATATCCTGGAGGTAAAGATTACATCTCAAAAATTATATTTTCAGAATTTGTATTACACACAACTTCTTTACTAACATTCTAAGTTTCAAATTAATAGATCATCCCAGAGGGCCAAGGGCTGTACCATGTGTACGAAATTCAAGGTGTTGCAGAGAGATTGTGCGGAGCTTGGCTAGAAGTGTACCAGCAGCAGGCAAACACTTCGTTGCAACTTCTCGATGATAAAAAAACATAATAGGTTGATAATTATTTTCTGTGGTTGATCATATCAGAATTTTGTGGTCGGTGTTTGGTTTTACTAAACTTGTGTGGTTTTTAAATTTATTTCCATTCATGGTGAAGATACATTTTCCATTTATCGTTTCAATAAATTCTTGTGTTTGCCCCTCTATATTATCAATGATGTTTGAAGTTTCTTATATTTTCCGAGGTTTTAAATTTGTAATAGTTTGGATTCAAGTATTGTTGGATGTCATTGCCCCGGAAATTATTCGCGAGGGACCACCGGAAAAGAAATTGAGCATACACCAGTATAACTTATAAATACCAGTGTAAAAACAAATCAGATTAAAATAATATATTAAATACATGAAAAATAAATTACACCGGTAGTGCTGCAAATTTATCATATACCAGTGTAGTTTCCACACCAGTGTAAAACTAATTACAGGTGCATATGTCATATTTATACCGGTGTAAATTTATGCACTAATGACACTGGCACCTATCAACCTACCGGTGCAAATGTTTTGTGCCCCCTACTTTCTCGAACATTCTACACCGGTACATATTTCCTACACTGGCATTTCAATGTCCGGTGTGTTTGACGTATAAGGATTGTTCAATTTTGGGCACTGGTTGTCAATACCGGTGCATATAACATTTATACACCGGTAGCTATGACCGGTGCAAATAACCTACCTTTTTTACACCGCTATATTTATGCACCGGTATTTTTTGGGGCAAAATACCAGTGCAATTGGGGCATTTTACCGATGCTGTTGCCCCTGTCCTGCAGTAGTGAATGGCACTTATGTGAATTATATACTATTATATAAATACTTTTCTCTTTATTATATTATCCTTGATGTGACTTTAATCCTAATTCATCTCTAATCATATAAGTTTAGCTCTAATTAATTTCTAATTTGAAAATATTTCCTCTAATCTCAATAAATATCATCGACAACCTTATTAATTCATTATAATTTTTTCTATCTTACTTTTACATATAGATGATAAATTTATGGTACAAATATTTTATCATTTTTTTATTGTTCATTGACATTGTTCACATTTACTATTCATGCACACAATTCATATGCCCTTGTATCTACAGTAACGAACTGGCACTGTAGCAGCATACCCATTCTTTTTTTAAATCTTGTATATAAAGTACTCTATATTAGACTTGAACATATATTTTCAAAATTTACATATATTATGAAATAGATGATGTGATCATCTATTAGAAAATATTGAAGAGTGTCAGTGAACATGAAATAAAAGAGGAGAGTTCATTTTTAATCATTTGTTTTGGTCGAAAGTGCCAATGTAACTCTATAAAATTAGAAAGTATCAATCTAATCCTACACTTGGTTGACTATTTTGTCAACCGTCAATTTGGCTGGAAATCTATAAAAGACAATTTTACCCTCCTTATTAAAAAATAAAAATACATAAAATGTAAGAAGCCTTATTTACTCCTTCCATTTTCTTCATCCTCCTCTTCTTTTCTTCTTCTCCTTTCCTTCTTTTATTCTAAGCCCAGGTCGGAGTTGATCTCGTCACGCTCGAGCTCCGCCGCAACTCTTGTTCTCGTCACGCTCTCTGGAGCAGGATTCACGTTATTTGACCAGTCCATCATGTCATCATTTAACAATCACCATTCTCCCACCTTTCATCACTTCCAAGGCTCATCAAAATTGTGTGCAATTGTACTGTTTGTATGTGCGATTACTGGTGCAAAATTGTGTGCGATTCAACGTCCTTCTTCTTCTCCGTCCTAACCCTATTTCTTCCTTCCCTATCTGATCAATCCCTGTACCCTTGGTCTTTGCCGGAATTCCTTGCCGATAACGGCTAATTTAGCCATTAACGGTTTCCGCGATGTCGGGTTCATCTATTCCGACCGTTCAGGATATCAACCAGGGTACACAACCTACTCCTCCTCCTACCACCTTCGCTGCTGTCCTAAAAAACAAAGCCCCACCACTATCCAAGCTATTACCGAATAACCCTGAGCTTATTCCCAAATCACAACACCTCGGTGAGGCAGCTTGTTTGTATTCAGAAGAGCAAATAGCGAAATTATCGTCGCACTATGCGAATGCCCTAGTCGGAAAATTCACCAAGAGTAGATGCTCAATGGAGCAACTGGAACAATTTTTCAAAACTGTGGGCTTCACAGGTAAGTACCAACTTGGTTCCCTTTATTACAAGCATGTGCTCATTAGGTTTGAATTGCTAAATGATTATCAACGAGCATGGATGAAAGGAATTTGGAATTTCAATGGGATACTTCTTAAAATGTTAAAATGGACTCCTGATTTTTCAATTCATAAAGAATCACCTATAGTTCCAGTTTGGTGTACGAAGTTCCGTTGTATTACTATAACTCAGCTGCAATTGAATCTATTGGTAATAGCATAGGCAGTTTTATTAAAACGGATCTTGCTACTGTTATGCTTACAAGACCTTCAGCCATTAAATTATGCATAGAAATTGATCTTCAAAAACCTATCTGTAATCACATCAGACTTGGCTCGGTAACTAATAATAGAAAATACCAAGTAGAATATGAGGATATTCCCCTTTACTGTGATCATTGTGCCAAATTAGGGCATTCTAAAACTCAGTGCAGAGCCTTTCCCCCAAGTTCCAATGTCAATACTGTTGAGCACCCTACAAATCGGGCTCAGCCTCAGTGGCAGGCTACTGGGAAAAAATTCGATATACCTCCATTGATCTCCTCTGTTGATCAGATAGACTTGGCAATTTCTATGATTACTAAGGAACTTAACCCGGAACCCATACCTTCATCTCCTCTTAACCTGGAAACTAACACTGACCTAGAGACTACTAAAATCCCTGTAATTGTTAGGGATAATCCATCTGTCAGTCTTTCTAGTCCTACTACTCAGGTTCCACTACATAACTCTATCTCTAAGCTGCTTGAAGGAACTGCCTTATAAAGTTTTACTCCAGTAGCCTATGCCTCTGATGATATCCAGGTAGGGACCTCTCACTCCAGTCTGAATAGGAATAATGAGGTATCCCCTTCTCTTCTAGACAGAATGGGGAACAGGTTCTCTGTTTTGCAGGTGGACTTAGATGAAACTTCCCAAGATCAGGATGATACTTTAACTCCTCAACCTAGTTCGAGCTCAACACCATTACAGGGGCAGAACCTTCTGTCAGGTAAGGCAAAAGGTAAAAAGTCAAATTACTTCAGTCAAATCAATAGAATGATGCTTAGATCATCAACTAAAAGTCATAAGTCTAGTGAACAATGATAGGTTCTCTTTCAATAAATTTCTTGGTTTGGAATATCAGGGGTATGGAAACATCAATGTTGAGATTAATAAACCTAGTCAGGATTAAAAAGATTCAATTCTTATGCATCATTGAGCCAATGCATGATAACTCTAAATTTCAATCCTATATGGATATACTTAAATTTGCTGATGGCCTGGCCCTGTATAATGGAAAAATATGGCTTATGTGGTCTAATTCTTTTTCAGTAACCCTTCTCTCATCTCATGAGCAGTATCTGCATGTGCATATATCTCATGGAACTATAATTTTACATATGGACGCTGTTTTCATATATGCTCTTAGGAATAGGGAAGGTAGAAAGACATTATGGAGAGACTTAGCAACAATTAATCAGGGAGATACTATTTTCATAGGAGATTTTAATACTATTACCTCCCTCTCGGAATATAGAGGCCCTGGCTCTCCCGCTCTGGGAAGTATTAGAGATTTTAATACTTGGATAAGAACCTCGGGAATTCAGGAAATTAGCATTGTTGGCAACTTATTTACTTGGTGTAACTCTAGACTTAGGAACCCTACCTCAAAAAGGCTAGATAGAGGACTAAGTACCATCTCGTGGAACTACAAATTTCCCTCTTCTTCTATCCAAATTTTGAATAGACAGACTTCGGACCACTCCCCTCTGCTTTTAAATATTTCTAACCTATCTACTCTTAACCCAAGACCATTCAGATTCCTTAATGTTTGGTTTAATCGTCCTGATTTCACCACTCTAATTCAGAAAAGCTGGGATAAACAAATGGTAGTAACTGGTTTGCTAGGATTCTACCTCAAATTGATTAGGTTAAAGAAGGAGATAAAAAATTGGAATAGGGAATGTTTTGGTAATATTGACACCAATTTAATCAATGCTGAAGAATCACTAAGAGTTCAGGAATCGATCTTTGATTTAAATCCTTCTGACTCTGAACTCATTAAAGTAAATCAGAAAAAAGCATTATTACTGAGAGCTCAGAAAGAGAAAGAAAAACTTTGGAAACAAAAGGCAAGGTTGAAATGGCATAAATTGGGAGATAATAATACACAATTTTTCCATAAAGTCGTACAGGAGAAAAATTGTAGATTACAGATCTCAAAAATCAAAAATAGAGATGGTCAATGGCTAAATTCTCAATTAGACATTCAGAAAGAGGCCATATCATACTACTCGGATTTGTTATCTGAACCTAACCAGGGACCTAATTATACTTACTATGCGCATTTTCTGAGTCAAATCCCCACTACTATTACTGCTCAAGATAATATAGAATTAGCAAAGCCAGCCTCTGAATCTGAGGTTGAGGCAGTAATAAAGGGATTAAGAAACAATAGTAGCCCGGGCCCTGATGGATTTACTAGTAAGTTCTATTCTAAGTGCTGGTTCATAATAAAAAAGGATTTAATGGATGCAGTGAATGATTTCATTAGGGGCTCATCCTTACCTAAAGGAATATCTAGCACTTGGATTACTTTAATACCTAAAAAACCAACCCCTTGTTCATTTGATGATTTTAGGCCTATTAGCCTTTCTAATACTATTAATAAAATCTGCTCTAAAGTATTAATGGAAAGACTAAGACCCTACATGGATAAATTGATCTCCCAAAATCAATCGGCTTTTATGAAAAATAGAGATATTTCTGATAATATTCTCTATCTTCAGGAAATGGTGAGATTTTTGGATAAAAAGGCCAGATTTCCAAACTGTATTCTAAAACTGGACTTACAAAAGGCTTTTGACAGAGTTAACTGGGACTTCTTAAAATGTGTGCTTAGGAAGTTTGGTTTTGATGGTCCTTTTTTAAGTGCTATAATGTCTAACCTTTCACAAGCCTATTTCTCTGTTCTCATTAATAGAAATCCAGTGGGCTTCTTCAAAGCCACTAGAGGAATTAAATAAGGTGATCCCCTCTCTTCTTTTCTCTTTAACATTTTTTCAGAAGCTTTTTCTAGAAGTTTATCATTCATTTTCCATAATGGTAAACTCTCATACTATCAGATGTCATCTTCAATTTCACCAATCTCTCATCTTATGTATGCTGATGATACTATCATCTTGATGCAAGCCTCTAAATCTAATTTAATCAAAATTAAGGCTTTTTTGGATATTTTTTAATTCACTTCGGGCCAAAAGTTCAATTTCCATAAATCTGATTTTTACATTAGCAAAAGAGCATCAAATATTAAATTAAATCAGATGAGGTCGATTCTGAAAATGAAACAGGGATCTTTCCCTTTTCAGTACCTAGGTTGCCCTATCTTTAAGGGTCGACCTTGAATAGATATTATCAACCTCTGCTGGAAAAGCTAGATAAGAAGTTGAAAAACTGGAAAAATAAGTGGTTAAGTACAGGGGGCAAATTAGTCTTGATTAAAAGTTGCTTGTACTCTCTGCCACAGCATTTATGGGCTGTGACAAATCCCCCAAAATACATTATTAAATCATTTGAGAAAAAGCTGGCCAGATTCTTTTGGGGTGAAACTGATGGGAAAAGGAATAAGATATGGAAAAAATGGTCAAATTTAGCCAAACCAACATCTCAAAATGGCTTAGGGTTTAGGTCTATCAAAGGTATAGTTGATGCATGTTCCCTTAAGCTGTGGTGGAAAAGCCAGTTAGGTATAACCCTATGGTCTAAATTACTTTGGTCTTTGCCAGACTCTTATAGAAATTCAGTTACATGGAAAAGAATTTGCTCTCTCAACTCCATAGCTGAAGAAAATTCTCTTATTATCCATGGAAAAGGTGCCTGTAATGCTTGGTTTGCTAACTGGTGTCCTAATGGCCCCCTGATCAATAAGATTCCAAGTATTATCCTGGAACCATTACAGCAGTCCTCTGTATCTGATTTCATCAGGAATAAAACAGAGATTCTATCCCAGATATCACCCTACCTGGAAAATGATACTTTGTTATTTTTGCAGGATGCAGTGGTGGTGGAAGATAGAAATGATAGGATCGTATGGAAACCGGACACCTCAGGTGCATTTTCATTCAAAACTGCTTATCATACCATCACAAGTTCTACAGGTAACTTCCCGGTTTCAAAAAATGTGTGGAATGTATTGCTGCAAAAAAAGATATCGATTTTTACATGGAAATTGCTTCATTCCTTCCTCCCCTTCGATGATGTACTGATAACCTGTGGATATAGTTTGGCTTCCAAATGCCCTGTGTGCTGTCACTCTGATTCAATAGATCACTTTTTCATATCTTGTACACTGGCAAAATTGATATGGAGTAAAATGGCTTCTCTGATTGGTTTCAGCCTCCCTCATTATCAATCCATCTCTCAGAGGTTCTATTCTTTTTGGAACTGTTCAGAATTAAATAAAAGCTACCAACTGATGTGTAAAATACTTCCTTCTCTCATTTGTTGGAGTCTTTGGAAGGCTCGAAATAGGCATATTTATGATCAGGTCCCCTTTTCTGCTGAGCTTATATGTAGGGAGATACTTGACCTCATCAAATTATCATTATACTCCTATCCTACTAAGATGAGTTCTACTGCTGCATTTCCACAAACATTTAGACATCTATTACCCCTTCTTAGGCCACCTCCTAAGCCAATCTTTAGGTCTGTCTGGTAGGAAAAACCTGGAACCAATTCTATCAAAATTAACACGGATGCATCATGGTTCTCCCATACAGCTGCAGCTGGGATTATAGTAAGGGATAGCTCTAGCATGCCTCTTTTCATTAATTCAATCACTATCGTGGCTGTATCTCCTCTTCATGCCGAACTATTAGCCATACTTGCTGCTTGTCAATCTTTTTAACATAGAGACATTCCCTTAATCATTGAATCAGATTCTCTTTTAGCCATTAATATGATTGAAAATCCATACTCTGCTAATTGGAGGTTTTTCTATTTGGCCTATAAGGTTAAGAGTTTATTATGTAGAGCAGTTCTTAAACATGTTTATAGAGAATGCAACTCAGTGGCTAACGCAATTGCGAAATATCATTCTTCACATAATCAGCCACTAAACTTGTATAATTTGCCTGTCCATATCAAAGGTCTCATTCACTTAGATATGGAGCAATTTCCTCATGTTCGAATTCAGAAACATGGCCATGATAGGACTTGATACTGCTGATGGTGATTTCATTTACATACAGATCAATTTGCTACGCATGATGATGGACTGGAGCTGTTGTTCATCCTACAGTCTCCAATCTGATTTTGCAGCTCTTTTCACATTAAGGGACTCCTACAGATGCTGCTACAAGCCTCCTCTGGTGCAGCTCATGTCCTACAATCCTACTTTTGGGTTTTGGAACTTTTCAATCTTAGCTATTGACTTACTGTCTTCGAAGTTGCCTGGCCAAGGGAGAGAATTAACACGAGGGGTGGAGATTCTCTCTTTTGGGTCGCAACTTCATTACAGATTATGTTACCCTTGTATAGCTGTTCATATATCCTTCAATATAGATAGTTTTAGGACTTTTGGAGGCAACTGTTTTGCCTCAATGCTTAAGGAACTAGCAACACTTGATGTACCAACGGTTGATTTTGTTACAAGGCCTGGGGAACCTTAATACATATTTTCCTCACCTTCGGGTGTTTTCATTTTAAAAAAATGTCATCATTTAACCATGGATGTAAATTTAAAAGGTCTTAACAATTTATTCTCACGTTTAGGTGATCAAACTATTTGAATTTATGATTGATTTATATATAAAAGGAAAATATGTAAATATAACCCTATGAAATGGAGAAATTGTAGTTATAACCCTGAGATAATTTTTAGTGCAAACTTAACCTTAACTATTTTATATAATTGAAAACATTACCCTAAAGCCTATATTTCGGCATTGACTGGCCATTTCCGACCATTGCCTGACCAAAAATTACTAAAATGCCCTTTCAGTATAATACAAAATTTTGAAAGACAAAAATGCCCCTTGACCCACCACTATACTGCACCACTGCCACTAATCCACCACCTTCACCATGCCACCGCCGCCACTCCACCACCACCACTGCTCCACCTCCTTACTGCTCATCAACCAGATCGAAAAATTTGGTTCTTTACTGCTCATCCTTAGCTCGAAAAGATGAGCCCCGATACAATGGCACCAAGAACTCACCTTCAAAATTGGATGGCATGCCAAAAGTGACTAGTTTCTTGATGGTTAAGAAGAACATCACGCGCTTGCCTCTGGGAAGCTGCACTGTGAAAGCGGCGTAGTCGGTGCCATTTTTTTTATGAAGTTGATGAAGCCATCAGAGTTTACTTCAAAAATGCCTTCAATTTTTTCAAGCGTGTAGGCTAGGAGGGTCATAAGCTTGGTCTTTTGGAACTCCGGGACGGAGTTCTTACTAGGCCTTTGGCTTTGACGGTGAAGGAATTTTGCTCGAGGCAAACCTTCTTAGCGGTGTACTTACCGGACTGCACCTTTGACACCACCTTCGATGGTACCTTTGGAGCCAGAGTAGGAGGGAACCTCACTAGTACCGGAGCTGGAGGAAGATTAATGACTGGAGCAGAGCCGGAGGATCCCCGCCTCTTTCTCAGCTCCGTCGATGGGTGAACATATTATTGGTCGGAAAAGTTACCATAACTCAAAGTAACCAAATTAGCAAATAATGGCAAACAATATGTTCACCAAATTAGCAGAGAATAGAAAACAATATGTTCCATTCACTTTTTTGATGTGGCGGGATGAGAGGTCGATTAGGGTTAGGGATTTTGTAGGTTAAAATAATAAATCTCTTTTTTTTCTTTTTTTTTCATGAAGGGTAATGTTATCTTTTCACCTAATTTCGACCTCAAACTACTGGAAAAGGTTATATTTGCAAATAAACTAACTATCCAATGTTATATTTGCACTTTCAATTATCACAGGGTTATATGTGCACTTTCATGAATTATGTAGGGTTATATATGCACTTTGCTTTATATAAAAAAATTGGATATTTGGTGGAACAATTAGTTCTAATACTTTGCAAAAGAGAGGGAGAGAAATGCAACTCGCCGGAGGTGGTGATGTTGTGGTAGAGCTTCCATTATAGGCATGAACAGACCATTGAAATCAATAGCACTGCAGTAGACCTAACCTAATAGCAAAGAAATTTTGTGTCCATAAAACATGGCCTAACGTTCGGAGAACACTAGCACCACTAACAATCGTTGCCACTCCCACAACATTACATTTCTCTTTCCCTGTAATTCTCCACTCGGTCTTCCATATTGCTGTCGATTTTATCCAATGATTTGTGGGAATGATTAAATTCACATTACCATTTTCAACAATTGAGAGCTACACACATATAGCTATAGATGGGGTGGCCTTATTTGTTGAAAAACAAAGTGTGAATGAAGAAGACAATAAAGTATTTCTTGCCATTATTGTTGACAGTTGAAGCTAGAATGGTTGGATCTTACTGCATGGTTTCCACTATAAATAGAGAGGGTTCTTGGGAGGAGAAGAACACACCAAGAGCAAATCTTATGAGGCATTTTGCTGTCACCTCTCCTTTCTTCCTAGCTAGTTGTTTCTTCTTTCTACAATAGAGATCAAATTAGTAATATTAAATTAGAGAGAATTTATTGTATCTCCACATTTTTCCATTAGTAAAATCATCCTAAATTTGCCTGTGGTTTTTTCCCAAATTTTTTTTGGAGTTTCCACGTAAAATCATTGTGTCTGTTTCTTCATTCTCATTTTAAATTTAGTTGTTATAATGTTTAACCTACCATTATATTTCCTACAAGTGGTATCAGAGCAAGGGTTGTAAACAATGGCCAGTACAACAAAGTTCGATGTTGAGAAATTCAATGGGACTAACATCTCGTTGTGAAAGATGAAGAAAAGGAAATACTGAGGAAGGATAATTGATTGGAGGCTATTGAAGGAAGGCTAGAAGGTATTGCTGATGACAGATGGAAAAATATGGGTGACGATGCTATTACCAATCTGCATATAGCATTAGCTAATGAGTTGTTGTCTGATGTGACAGAAAAGAAGATTGTGAAGAGATTTGGGAGGATCTATCTCAATTGTACGAGGTCAAATCCGTTCACAGTAATCTTCTTGAAGAGGAGACTTTACTCCCTTGGAATACCAGAGTTATCACCACAAACAGATCACATCAACATCTTCAATACCCTGTTCTCGTAAATCACGGCAAGGGGTCACATCATAGATGCAAATGAACATGCAGAAATTCTACTTCAAATTTTACCAGACTCGTATGATCAACTTTTCATTAATTTGACGAATAACATTTTGATTAACTTTCTAGTATTTGACAAAATTGCATCTGCGGTTCTTGAAGAAGAATCTAGACGTATAAAAAAGGAGGACTAATAGGCTGGTTCAAAAGAGCCGAAAGCATTGGCGGTGACAATAGGGCGATCAACTGAACATGGTTCTAGAGGGAGCTATGTGAGGTCTAAATCTAGAAGTATGAAGAATGTAATATACTACAACTGTGGTAGGAGAGGGCATTTCAAGAAGTATTGTTGGAGTAAGAAGATGAGTGATAAATCTGAGTCATTAATGATTAGGGGAATGTGGCACATAGGTCCAAAGATGGTGAGGTTCTCTACAGCAGGGTAATGGCAGCAGTTGGAGGCAGGAAGCATTTTGCTGGCGTTTGGATACTGGACTCAGCTGTAACATGGCACATGACTTCACGGAGGGATTGGTTTCATAATAATGACCCTATCTCTAGAAGTTATGTACACATGGGAGATGATCATGCCTTGGAGATTGCTGGTGTGGGTACCATCAAAGTATAAATGTTTGATGGTATAGTTTGAACCATTCAGGAGGTTCGACATGTGAAAGGACTGAAGAAGAACCAGCTATCCATGGGCCAGTTGGATAGTCTTGTATTTAAGACAAATACTAAAAATAGTCTTATGAAAATTTTCAAAGGTGGACTGGTAATAATGAAGGCAGAGAAGATTGTTGCTAATCTATACATGCTTCAAGGAGAAACAATTCAGGAGGAAAATGTGTATGTCACATCAACTTGCAAAGGAGAACAAGTGACGATGATGTGATATTTAAAACTGGGTCAAGTTTCATAACGATGTTTGAAAACTCTCTCTGACATAGGATTGCTTCCAGGGATCAAAATGGTAAATCTACCATTTTTGAGCACTGTGTTACAAGTAAGCAACATAGATTGAGTTTCAGAGGATTTGATTTTTGGAGTATATGCATACTTGACTTGATCCATTCTATTGTTTGGGAATCATCGAAAATATTCTTCGGTGGGGAAACGTGTTTTGTAACTTTCATTGATAATCGTTCCAGGAGATTTTGGATGCACGCCATCAAGAAAAATTCATATGTATTTTCAACATTCAAGTACTTAAAAGTGTAGGAAGAACTTGAATATGGGAGAAAATAAAGTGCTTGATGACAAATAATGGAACAAAGTACAAGGATGGCGAGTCTCTTGCTTTTTGTAAGCATGAATGAATTAAAAAGTAGTTCATAGTCACATACACGCCTCAACAAAATAGGGTAGCAGAGTGGGTAAATAGAACTCTCGGAGAAAAAATGAGAGCAGTGTTTAGGACTACAAGTCAACCCAACTCTTTTTGGGCGGAAACAACCAAAATAGCATGTTATTTGATAAACTGCTCACCATCAACAACGATTGATCTAAAGTCTTCGATGGAGATGTGGACAGGAAAGCCAATATCTTAATCTGGTTTACATATATATGGATGTCATATTTATGTGATGTTTAATGCTCATGAAAGAAAAAAAAATGAATCTGAAATCTCGCAGGTGTTTGTTCTTAGGATATGCTAATGGAGTGAAGGGGTATCGCCCTTGAGATCCCACTACCCATAATGTTATCATCAGTAGGGATGTGGTTTTTGCAGATAATTTTTTACAGCAAAAGGAGAAGGAGGGTAAGTCTAAGGAGATTCCAAAAACTACAACAATAGTCATGGAGAGAGATCCAATGCGAGATATCCCAACGCCAGAAGATGGTACACAAGACCCAGTTGAGGCAGGAGTTCCAGAAGGTCGTCGGCCAACTCATGAAAGAAGACAACTGGTTTTGCTTTCAGATTATGTCACTGAAAGCAATGTTGCATACTGTCTTTTAACGGGGATGGAGAGCTAACAACTTTCCAAGAGGCAATGAGTAACAGTGAAGTGGTCTGTGGATGACAGCAGTGCAAGAAGAGATGGAGGCCATACTAAAGGACAAGATTTGGGAACTGGTGCCATTACCAAAGGGGATAAAATACATTGGTAATAAATGTGTGTCTAGGGACAAGAGCAATGTTGATGATCAGATAGAATAGTATTGTGCAAGACTGGTGGTCAAGGAATATGCACAGAAGGAAGGTATTGATTTCAATGAAATATTTTCACATGTTTTTAGACCTACGACAATAAGGACTGTACTGGCTATGTGTGCTACTCTTAATTTACATCTAGAACAGTTAGATTTTAAGACGACATTTCTTCATGGAGATCTGGATGGAGAAATTTATATGGTCTAATCAGAAGGTTTTGCTAAAAAAAGGTAAAGAGAACTTGGATTGCGGGTTGAAAAAATCTTCGTACGGCCTTTAGAAGGTTTCGAGATGCTAGTATAATCAATTTTATTCCTTAATTAGAGGCCTTGGATACTACACACTCAGTTCAGACTATTGTACGTACTACAAATTTGATGGCGTTAATTTTCTTATCTTGCTCTTGTATGTGGATGACAAGTTGATGACAGACCCCAACAAAGATCAGATCCAGGAATCAAAGCCACAATTGGATAGGGAGTTTGAGATGAAGGACTTGGGACCAACAAACAAGATTCTCCGTAAATTCACCGAGATAGAAATAACAAGAAGATTTGGCTTTCTAGGAAGAACTACTTCAACAATATTTTTGCGATGCTTTAACATGGAAGATTGTAAGCTAATTTCTACCCTACTTACTGTTAATTTCAAGTTATCCTCAAGTATGTCTCCTAAAAGTGAAGCGGAGAGGATGAAGATGTCTCTAGTTCCGCATGCATCAACAGTGGGATGTTTAATGTTTACCATGGTATGTACTAGACCGGACATTACACAAACAATGGGAGTTGTAAGTATGTTTATGGTGAATCCAGGTGAAGAGAATTGGAATTAAGTGAAAATGATTCTGAGATATATCATGGGAACCTCAAATGCTGCATTATGTTATAGAGGATTGGGTTTTACTATCAATGGTTATGCTGATTCGGACTATGCAGAAAAACTTCCTGAAAGCAAGTCTACTTCTGGGTATGTGTTCTCTATTGTAGGTGAATTGTAAGTTGGATTTTGAAACTGCAGTCAGTTGTGGTTCTTTCCACAATAGAAGCCAAATACATTGAAGCTACATAAACTTGCAAGGAGGCAATTTGGATAAAGATTTGATGGAGGAACTCATGCACAAATGGGAGAAGATGATTATGTTTAGTGACAGTCAGAGTGTCTTACATCTTTCAAGGAATCCAGCTTTTCATTCAAGGACAAAACACATATGGGTGGTTCAATATCACTTTGTTTACGATGTGGTTTAAGATGAGAGTGTGGATTTGAAGAAAATTCATACATATGAGAATCAAGAATATTTAATGACAAAACCAATCAATGTTGACAAGTTTGAATGGAGTAGATCCTCATGTGGCTTGGTTGAAACGTAAGCAAGCATTGTTTGGCATAGGATGATTTGACAATGTGAATTTAAAGTGGGAGATTGTGAATAATTAAATTCCCATTGCCCCTTTTCAACAATTGATAGCTACACACATATATCGATTGATGGGGGTGGCCTTATATTGTTGAAAAATAAAATGTGGTGAATAAAGAAGATGATAAAGTCTTTCTTGAAATTATTGTTGACATTTGATGCTAGAATGGTTGGCTCTCAGTCCATGTTTGCACTATAAATTGAGAGGGTTCTTGGGAGGAGAAGAACACACCAAGAGCAAATCTTGTGAAGCATTTAGCTATCTCCTCTCCAACTCTCCTTTCTTCCTGGCTAGTTGTTTCTCCTTTCTACAATAGAGATTAAATTAGTTATCTCATTGTAATTAGAGTGAATGTGTTGTATCTTCACCCTTTTCCATTAGTGAAATCATCCCAAATTTTCCCATGGTTTTTCCCTAAATTTGTTTTAGGGTTTCCACGTAAAATCATTGAGTCCATATCTTCATTCTCATTTCAACTTTAGTTGTTATCTTGTTTAACCCACCAGTATATTCCGTACAATTTGGCCTCTCACATTAAGCAGCAGCGCGATGAAATCATACATTTCATCCTCACTCAGGTATTCCAATCATCAATTGACTCAGAGTTCCAATTTTATATAGGAGTTTTAAGTTTTCATTTTTCATACAGTTAGAGCAATTCCAATCGTTCTGTATTAGAGCAATTCCAATCGTTCTGTATCTTTAAGCCTATTTGTGTTGGAATGATTTTTTTATTGGAGAACAATTGTAACAGATACTGGCAGGAAAGAGGCAGAGGCATTACAGGTCCTTATTAAGTGTGGTGGATTAATCGGTGACGCATAAGCTCCAGGAGAAGGAGGCGGGGGTTGAAAATGTCTCGCGGAAAAACGCAGAGCTTCAAGCGAAGGCACACAAGTAAAACATAGTGGCTAGAGCATGGTAACACATGGTGAAGATGCAGGAGAAAATGGCAGCAAATCTGCATGCGCCATCACAACTAGCGGCGGCGGAGCTGTGTAGCGGCTGGAGTTGGGTGGTGGGCGAGGTAAGGGGGGAGGCTGAGATGGTGGCGAGGGGCTGTGGTAGGCATTAGTGGGCGGAGCTGGGTGGTGAGCTAGGGTTTTAGGGTGTAGATATACCCAAAAGTCTAGGGGTAGAATGGTAATGAAATTTTGAATTTTAAGCATAGAGGTATTTTTGTCTTTTAAGATTAGGTCAACACCTGAATTCCTTTAGTTCACGTCAGAATAGTGAAATTTGGGTATATCTACACAATTGCTCAAAATCTTAGGGTATTTTAGCACTATCAGATTTTAAAGTTATATTGACACTTTCAAAATTTAATAGGGCAAATTTTATACTTTTCCGTAAATAAAATTAGAGTACGTCTTTTGAAAGATGGTCTTTCCATAAGCCATGGAATTTAAAGTGCAAATTGGAAGAAATGAAGATAAAATTTTCAAGTTGCATGAATCGGGTTATAAAGTTTATAACTATTACACCTTGCATAATAAATTTTAATTATTGCAACTAACACATTTTACCTTTTATTATTCAAATTAAACTCTATCTTTCCATAATAGAAAAATGGTCTTTCTCAAGATCTTGCCATAAAATTATATCATAACATAATCCTATGCAATCAATAAATAAGTATACTGTTTTTCAGCGGATAAATCCTTGGTAAATATATTTCCTTCATTACAGCCATTGTCCTTGAGTCTTCCTAGTCCTGGAATGGGCTAGCTCACTTTAAACCCACAAATTTCCAAATTTCAGCCGCAAATGCACAGACGGAAGGAACACATGCATATGAATTACGAGTACCTAGTTGCCTACTTCTATGATATAGGGGAGCTTTTGCAAAGACAGAATTCATTGTGTCCACGTGCAATGCTGAAGGGAAGATATTGTGCAGAGTAGGAAAAAATTCAGATGACATTCAAAGTCGCTTCAAATGTTCTTAAATAGCTGCACAACTTCTTAGCTTAAAGGTTACGAGACCATCAGACATTTCACAGTTGACAACTCCAAGAAAATGAAAACTAGGAAGAGAGGGGAAGAAATTCCTTTTGAACCAATAACTTGCAATTACTGTTGGGGGAGGAATTGTTGTCAGTTTATTATCATTAGTCTCTTGCAACTAGTCAGCTTATTCTAGAACCGAGACAATGTATTTTTGTTTCCATGCGAGAGCCCAGACATTCGTATCCAAACGCTCTTCCTTCCTTAATAAATGTTTTTTCGACATCACTTTCTAACATGGGGATTTGGTGGTATCCCTTATATGCATCAATAAAACATATAACCAGGTAATTAGTAAGGGTGTCTACCTTCTAGTCAATGACTGACAGTGGATAATAATCTTTAGGGCAAGCCTTGTTTAGGTTCGTGTAATCCACACACATCCTCTAGCTTCCGTCTGCTTTCTTTACCAAGACTGGGTTAGCCAATCAGCTCAGGTATGGAATTTCCTTTAATATCCCTGCCTCTACTTCTTGTTCCACCTTCCTGTTAGCTGCTTCATTCCTCTCCTTGCATAACATTCTCCTCTTCTACTTGACAGGTCGATGGTCTGGTGCTACTTTTAGCTCGTGGTCATGTCTTTTGGTTTCCATGCATATTCTCAAATGTTTTCTCGCCGCGTCCTTATGAGGTCCTTTTTACCCTATCTAGCAGGGCTGCTCCTATTTACACTGCTTGCCCTTCTTCTAGTTGTATTGTTTGTACCTCCGAGCCCAGCTTTGATGGGTCGCCTCTTCCTGTCACCATTGCTACTGTCCTGGGCCTCTTGGTTTGCCTCCCTTGTACCTACTCATCTGTGTTTCTCTTTCGTTTGCTCAGAGCAATCTGGTGACATTTTTTCACTTTCTGCTAGTCTCTTCTCACTGTCACTATTCCCTACCTAGTGGGAACTCTTAGCAACTGATGCAGGGTGGACACTATACCCATCAACAGTGTCAAGGCTGGTCTACCCAATATCATGTTGTAATGGTTGTTCGCCTTCACTACGATGAACTCTATATCCACCATATTGGTTCTCATTTCGTCCCCCACTGTCACCGGGAGGTATATGGTCCCCTCTAGCTATACTGTTCTATTCGCAAAGTGTACCAACAGAGTGTCCATTAATCGCAGCTTTCTCTTCGTATTCTCGTCCAACTTCTCGAAAAAAATGCCAATACATAATTTATGTCGAGCTTCCTCCATCTACATATGCTCGGTGTATTCTCCTATCCATTATCTTTACCATGATTACTACGGAGTCGCCTCCTGCTAGCCTATTCAGGATGGGGTCCTCTGGCCCAAATGATATGGCCTTGTTAACACCAAACCTCATGTTTGCTGAAGTTGCCTAAGGCGTTTACCTGCAGCGAGCCTTTCTCTGTGACTCTGCCCATCCTCCTGAACTCCCTCCAATGATAACGTAGATGATTGTGATTGTCAACCTGATGTTTTCATCTTTTGGGGTTCTCTCTAGCTGCCTCTTGTTATCCTTCTTGGTTCCTGCCCTTGCTACTTCTTTTCTTTTGTTTTTGCGATCCCTTTCTGGAGATCTCCTCCTGTTCTGATTCTCTTGCTGCATGTGATAGCTTCCAAAGCGACCACTCCCTCCTGACTTTTTTTGGTATGTGGCCTTATTGTGGGGTCTGTGCATCCTTTGCTAAATGCGCTAGTAGTCAACTACGGACATTGTTCTCGAAGGCCTGCTTCATATGCATACAACCATTTGTGTCGTGACCATGGTCCTGGTGGTAATCACAGAACATGCAGGGGCCTTCAGCTTCCTTGCTGGCTCCCGGATATTCCTACCAGCCACGAAGGTAAAGATCACCTTTGATGCCTTGATGAGCGGGGTGAATTTCTTGTTAAAGCTCAGCCTGTTTGATCGAATCAACTCATTTTCCTTCTTACGCCTTTCTCCCCTAGCTTTTTCCTATTCGTGTGCATGTACCAGCCTGTGCCTTCTTTCTTCTCTTGTCTGCATTGTCAGCCCTGCTGAAATTCTCCACTCTCCTCATCAGCTCGCCAATAGTCCTGGGAGGATTTAGGGTATAGTCCCTCAGCAACAGTTTATGTTTGAGGCCATTCATAAACGTGTCCATGAGGAACTGATTGCTCATTTCTTCTACCTGATCTTCCATATTCTTGAATATCTCTCAATACTCCGACAGCGACTCCGACGACATCTGTTACACGCCAAAAAGCTTCGACCTCATTTTTGTGAACTTCCTCATTTGCATGAAACACGATAAGAACTTCTTCTCTAGCTCCCTGAAGTTATCTATGGTCTCGTCCTCCAAGTTCTTGAACCAAACCACTGTCGCAACCGTGAGGGTGGTTGCAAATACCTTGCACCAAATGGCCTCAGGTATCAGGAAGGTGGTCATATTGGTTGAGAACGTGTGTAGGTGATCCTTCGGGTCTGCTTCCCCTGTTCATAGCCCTAGGTTTTGGGGTATTTTCAGCTTAGAGTCCGCCATATAGAGTTGGATCCTCTTTGTGAACGATGACCCCCTTCCTCCCTTTTTGGACAGCTTTTCCCTGCTTTCTGACTTTTGCCGCTCTTGATTACTCCTCTCACCCCCTCCTTTCAGGGGGTGATACGGAGCATGCCAGCTTTTCCCGTAAAATCTTGGTACGGATCCGTATCTCCGGCTCTTCACTTCCTTCCTGATGATGCCCAACAATCCTTGTCCCTGGAAGCACTACGATTGGTTTCTTCGCCTCACTCCCCTCACTGGGAGTTAATATTTTGTTCATTATGCTCGTTGAGCATCTTCGTTGGCTTTCCGACATGCTTTTTCTTTCTTAGGCCATCTGTTTCCCTAGATTTTTCCCTTTCTTTCATTTCTTTTAGCTTCCTCATCATTTTCCTCTGTGAGGTAACGATAGTTTGTAAGATTTCGGAGTCACCTATCAACTCCTCAGTTGTCTGAAGCATGTGCCGCTCTCCAATTGGCGTTTGTGTAACTTCTTCCTCCAGGTGTGTCACGTCCTCCATGAGCACTTGATTCAGCAGGTGCTCGACCGGTGGCGGTCCTTCCATGGAGTATGAGCTATGCGGATGCTAAAGACTGGGCGATCCCCAAAGATGGCGCTGAAAATGTCCTCCGGCCCAAAGCTCTTGCGCGACCTGTAAAACAGCTCTGACCTGAGTCAGACAGGACGGCGTGTTGGCAAGCTTGCCCCGATGATCTTGTCAGAAGGAGTCTTTCTTAGGTTTTTCTTGATAGTGTAATCTTGGAATTAGTAAAACGTACCTCACTAGCATGTTTCATTCCATGTTACATGGGTTCTTGGTGGCTGATGTGACACCTCATGTCAGCTTTCGCCCATTGCCCACTTGACCGTCTCTTTTCGGGCTTCTATGACTGGGCCGATTTAGGCCTAGTGGACTATTTTGCCCAAACCTTATAACCTATATTCAGCTATCTAAGTATTTCCAACAAGGGAACAAGCGCCAAGGAAGAGTTCAAAATCATAGGCTTTTTGCAACTGACCATACAACCATAATGTTCAATACCAAGTTCAGTTGTCACACACCTACGGGTGTACCCCAGTGGTTGGGAGATGGGTGGGTAAGCCAATGATCCCAGGTTCGATACTCGGCAGCGACAGTGTGGGGAGCTCTTGCTTTGCAAGGCTCCCTTGTGCGCACCGAGTCCATACCAAGCTCATTGGTCCTGGTGCTGGGCTACGGTGATTTACCTCTTATACGATAGCCGGGGTGTCGGCTGGTATGGGCCACTGAGGGCGAGCGGATGATCGCCTTTAGCCAAGTTCAGTTGTCAACTCAGACAAGATTTTTTTCTCCTTTCTCAATGAGGCCAAGGATGGAGACAAAAGTGAACGAACGCCGCATTCTTTGAACTTGAATTGCAAGCCCCGTAATCATTCAAATTCAACAAACAATGATTTTCTTTCCCGGTATTCTAAAAAATTTCCCCACTTGTAATAAGTGTCAAAAAGAAAATTGTTCCTTGAACAAGTCCAAGACAATCCGATTTTCTCTATGAAACCATGTAAATCATCTGTCCCACAATTAATTTCCTACTTCTTTTTTTTTTAGTTTATCCCACAAATAACTTTTGGAGCAAAGTACATAAATAACATACTATTTTAACCTCCTAACCATAATGTTTCGTCTTCAACTGACGCCGCCGCTGAGGCTTCCATCACCACATCCCAGTACTTCACAACGGCATCATCTCCGCCGGATAACAAATGGAGCTTGTCGTGGCAACCTCATTCACCGATTCTCCACTACAACAGCCTCTGGCCCATTTTTAGCACCCTTTTCGTTGGAGATTTTGATTTTCTTGTCTGATAGCTGGAACTTGGAAGAGAGCTCCTGCAATCTCTTGGCAAACTCCTCGTCGGGAAATGAATCCATACTCGCGCTGCAACTCCGGTGGGTTTTCGAACAAGCTTTCGCCACCTTCGGAAACTGCTCCCACAATCACGTTCTGTAGAGCTTGGAGTGGGAGCTTCTGAACTGCCTCCCACCATGGTCGTTAATTGTAGCTAATTAACCCAAGCGGAGGATGTGTTCAAAAGATAAGAGATTTATAGGTATGCACCATGTTCTCGTTGCTATGCTACCTATGAGGTAGTTAGCGGTAAGCCCTGGGTTTGTCCACAGAGATGCTAGGTCTAAGTACCAATCAAAACACAATCCCGTATGGATCGTCAATCCGTATGAATGAAAGAAATATCTAGTAAAGCAAATATGCAAAACAACTACTAAACATAAAAGTCAAAAGCAAAGCAAGCTATTTAACTAAGCACTTGGGGAGTAATTGAGCAACATGGTTAATCTAATGTTTCGATCATCAACTCATTCACATAGAAATTTAGGTAAACATAATAGAGTGTTTTCATAACACGTGGTGTGGTCATTGGTATACACTTCCTCGTCCATGTCACAGCGAGTGCACTCGTAACCCTCTATCGACACTGCTATCGTAATTAAGTGAGTACAACAAGGCCCGACAGTTGTTGTAGGTATGTTTCTCCCACATGCAATTGCGTCTCGGGCTTCCACCACGGATGCATTACCTCACAATGGTCCTATCAAACATGTAAATTAAACCATGCTCCTACAATTTATCCTAAAGCAATAGAACTATTCCATAGATATGGAATTCAAATAAGGATTTGAATTCCACATCTTAGGATCAAAGTAAAATAAAGAAAAGAAAATGAGAGAGTTTTTCTCTCTCTAGAGTTACTCTCCTAACTACAAAACTAATGTTATAATATGAAACCCTAGTATACTAAGGCTATATTTATAGTAGTAGGAGATTAGGCCTAAACATAGGCCCCAAATAGGCCAAATTAGGGTAAACCCTAGCTAAGCCGCCGCCCAGCGTGGGCCATCACAAATGGTGCAGCTTGTGGCGTGTCCTTGGCGTGGGGCACGAGATCTGGCACGGGTCGTGCCTCTTCGTGTGGCACGGGGCACCCATTTTGGTGCATGGCACGGATCTTCAGGTGGCATGGGGCGCAGAGCCTGGTGCTAGCCGCGAGCTTCCTCTAGTGCGGGCAGCATCGTCTGGCGTGGACCATCATCAGAGTGCTGAAGTTGGTACTTCTGATCCACGCCCGTGGCCGGTAGTGTGGCTCATTGTAAGGAAGGGTACTCTGGTCAGAAACCTTATCACGGGCCATGTAATTTCCCATACCCTACCAGCTGGTCTTGGCACTTTAACATGGAACACCTAACGTCAAAAATGGGACGTCTCGCGCCCGTGCTTAGCCGTTTGGAAGGGGATTTGAGAATTGTGCTTGCGGCACGTGGCATCTAGCACGGGCAGTGTCATGGACTCATGTTGGTCTTCCTGGCATGCGCCGTTAGTGCCAACCATGAACGGCCCCGCCGACCTGATTGTTCCTCGGCCGGCTAAACTTGTTTCCTTCGCCACGGGTGAACCTTTAGTCCGATTTGAGAGTTTTAGTAGTCAATTTTGTAATGTACGAGAAGAAGAATGCAATGGAACTAGCCTTGAAGGCTAATTCTTCTCGGATTGTTCTCAGACTTAAGCACAACTCATCTGACCACGATTCCTCGTTTCTTCGCTGGCCGCTTTGAACTCCGGTTCCGCCTATCTGTGGCTTCAATCTCATTCTACCATGCATTGATGCTTCTGGCCTTCGTCTACTAGCATTCTAGTGTGAATGGCCTTCATCTCTTCTACCGTCCTTGCGAACGACCTTCATTATCTTCTACCACCCTTACGAACGACCTTCACATAGAATGTAAACAAAAAGTAACCACGAGCGACCTGGATACAAGCTGTCCATTAGTACCAATTAAGTCTACAAAATGCTTGATTTAAACAAGAAAATCAAACATGGTCGTCTAAACCTCTTGTCACTTAAACTCAACTATTACTAGCAATCCACCCAATAAAACTAGCTAAAAATTATGCCAAATACAACAGTTAACACATGTATAATGAAGCAGATAAGACTCACGATACTTAACCCTTTACTTGTCCTCGAGTAAATTTTTTTTTTCCGCAAAACACTCAATAATGAGCGAGGATATTGATTAGGGTTCCCACACCCGAATTTAAAAATAGCGATACAAGACTCTGAAGGCCATATCCTAATATAGAGTAAGAGCTAATGTTTAATCTGGGCTCTTGATAGTGATTCCTTCTGTAAGCCCTCCACCCCCTGTGTGAAGCTCACGAAGGCCAGACTATCAAGAGATCACTAACAGACAAAAGAACCGTTACATGAGAGAGCTAAGAACTATACTGATGTTTCCATCTGAATTGAGGAAATAGAGTTTCCCTACGGTTGAGAAAGAGAAGACGCTGGGATGTGAGCATTTCTTCAAGCTGTGAGGAGCTTCCTTTTTTTATTGCTAATTTTTCCAGGAATTCCGGAGTTTGATTACCTTCTCTGTGAATGTGGCTAAATTGAACGTGTTGGAACCCTGTAGTGGCTGACTTGATCTGTTGCAGGAGCAGCTTGAGTGACCAAGGGCAAGGCTGCCCCTGGATAATTCTTATCGCCGCGAAGCAATCCGATTGAATATGAATATGTTCCGTCCTTCCCGCCGCAACTTGTAGTTCCTTCCAGATTGACATCATTTCAGCTCGGAGAACTGCAAGATAAGTCGATAAACAGGCATTATCCATAGTCATAAAAACTGATACAGCATACACAATCCTTTTATTTGCATCTCTTATAACACATCCTAAACCTACGTTTTCCCCATGTATTGCTGCATCACAATTTACTTTGAGGCCTAAATCAGGTGGTTCCCACTTTATTAAGTACAGCCTAGTTGTCCTTCTCCTTTTAAAACTTGGCAGTAATCCATTATTAATGAGTTGGCAGTTAGAATGGCAAATAGCTAATGGATGGACAGAATATATTAATGAGCAGAGATTAGATATGCTTTTCCAGATCATAGGAGAGTGGCATTTTTTATGTTCATGAATCAGTTTATTTCTGGCTTTCCACAACTCCCAGCATACTAAACATGGCAAAACAATAATTATAGAGAAATGAGCCGATGATGGTTATTTGAGTAAATAAAGACAATCTTTATTTGTTCTCGAGTAAATAAAGACAAGACAAAGAATCAAGTGAAATGTAGCTTGCAGGCATAAGTTAACCGAGGCATTACACTTATTCCTAGATTACCCCATTTCTCCTAAAAGAGTAAGAGTCTCACAACTCTCACACTCCCTAAAAAACATTTTTCAATTTAACCACCCAAAAGTAAAATGTGGAAAAGGTAAGCCAAAAAGATAAGTGTTAAGCTAGCTTACTTTTCCCAAAATGATCCCAAAGTAATCAAAGAGTCGTCTTTAAAAACAATCCACCGTGGAAGTACATCATCAACCTAGTTTTTTTTTCCTCTTAATTCCTTTCACTTTGCCTATGAGCCTTTTCAGGTTTTTTCATCCTAGCTTTAACACACAAAGGGTACTCATTTCTCACATTTGTCCACACGGCCTCTCATTTTTACCTAGGTTCGTAAGCCTAGCCGGGCCTAGCCTCTCATTTTTACCTAGGCCTTTCGACATATCCGGGTTATTCCTAATGTTACCCAAGTTGCCCTTTTGGGTTTTCGACTTGTCCAGGAATTTATATTTTTTTCATTTTTTCAATTTTTTCAATTTTTTTGGTGTAGTACAAATTGCCCCAAAAGTGGGAATTATACTACAAATATAAGATCAAAACAAAAAAATACACCACCAATATCCAAAACAAAACTACCCCATGCAAACTAGGAACCCTAGCATAGCATGTCATGCCACCAAATATCCATCCAAAAATATCCCTCAACAATCAAAAATCAAAATCACCATCAAACAAGAGAAAAACAACTACTAAAGCAAATCATGAAATACACTGAGGAAATATAAGAATGAAAACTCCCAAAGTGCTAACTACTCCCTCGCCACACTTAACCAATGCATAGTCTCTAATACAGAAAAATCATGCCAAAACATAAGTGAGGTAGGGAGAAGTAGTGATGTTGCATGATTCCATGCCAATGGAACTATTGAAAAGCCCTGCATCCAAAAACATGAAGCCCAAGTGTAATCTCATTCCAAACAAATTTCTCAAAAACACACTCTCATTCAAGAATCATGTTTTCATAACACTGCCACAATGTCAATAAAGCTTATAAACAACAAGTTCAATGGATTTCCCAAAATTTGAAACTAAGATTTGTAAGATCCACACAAGAAGTAGCAAAAATTGCTAACTCTCGAAAGCAGAGCTTCAATATTTTGAGGTTCACCGAGAGTGTGTGATAATGAGTGTTTCTTTGAGAATGGAGAATGTGTAGGATAGGGATGGAGTTTTAAAATTTTCAATTCAGGCATCCCCGTTATCCTTGAGGTTGGTTATCCTCCTACCATCAGAAGTTGGGACGATCTCGATACCTCAGGTTAAATGAGTTTGAATAGGGGTTTGGCCTTGCATCTCCTTAGTTCCCCCAGAACCCTTATGGATGACCCCTAGAAAATTGTGGCCTTTCATGGTTATTGTAGTCAATTGCCTTCACTTCTTGTAAATCACCTATGACTTCTTGTAAATCACCTTAGACATGATGAACTTTTCCTCACAAAAGCTCCTTCATCATGGAAGCAAGAGCTTAGACTTATTCCTCCAACTTAGGTGAGTGTGTGGGTTCATCCAGTACCTTAACCCTTGACCTAGTGCAAAATTGTTGCATACCATTTGCCATTTCTTCAAAGAGGGCCATTACATCATTGGGGTTCTTGCTCGCTATCGAACCATTGTAAGCGGCGTTCACCATTCACATATATTCATCCCATTGCCCCTCAAAGAAATAATACCCCAAATCCCCCTCATTGAAGGGATGATAGGAGCAACTAGCTAGTAGTCACTTGAAGCGTTTTCAATAATCATACATATTCTCGGTAGCACCTTGGGTGATGTTCGACAACTGTTTCTCACAGCTCACATTAGCTCATGCCACTTTTTATCTCACAGCTCACATTGGCGGGTAATGGCGAGAAGGTGATGTATAATTGCTGAGTAGGGTGCCATGAGCTCCCATAGGGTCCAATTGTCTTCCGTCATTGCTAGTGGTTCTTCTACTAAAACTTTCAGCCTCGGTTGAACTAGTGCCTTAGTTCTTCGCCTCCTTCTCCTCCGACCACCAGTGTTCTCAGTCGGATAGTGTAAGATGCCTAGATGAGTGGTACGGGTGTGTACCATAAACTAGGGCCAACAATACCCTCCCGAATACAACACTAGCAAATGGATCAAAATGGAAAAAAATAATTATAACAATAGCTCCAACCAAGAATCAACAACATAAACAAGCAAAAATAAAAGCTAATACTAACTACTCTACTAATACGTTGTGCCAAATTGACACTTAGACTGAATAGCATCCCCGACAACGGTACTAAAATTTTGACCTACATCCCCTGGGTTAGTTAATTGTAGCTAATTAACCCAGGCGGAGGACGTGGTCAAAAGATAAGAGATTTATAGTGCTGCACCATGTTCTCACTGCTACAATACCTATGGGGTAATTTGCGGTAAGCACAGGGTTTGTCCACAGAGATTCTAGGTCTAAGGACCAATCAAAACAAAACCTCGTACAGGCCGTCAATCCATACAAGTGAAAGGAATAACTAGTAAGGAAAACATGCAAAGCGGGGTGGGGCGGTTTGGGTTTTCAACTATCAACTACTAAACATAAAAGTAAAAACGCAAAGCAAGCTATTTAACCAAGCACTTGGGGAGTCATTGAGCCATATTGTTAAACTAATATTTCGATCCTCGATTAATTCACATAGAAATTTAGGTAAACCTAATAGAGTGTTCATAACACGTGGTGTGACCAACGACATACACTTCCCCGTCCCTCTCACGGTGAGTGCAATCGTAACCCTCCATCGACACCTCCATCGTAATTATGGGAGTAGAACAAGCTCCGACCATTGTTGTAGGCTTCCACTATGAATGCACTACTTCTCCATGGTCCTATCACTTAGGCCAAAGGGACGTTGGCACCTTATCTATGATCTAAGGCCTCTTACAACCCTAGCTTGCTACTATTCACTATCTCTACCCGGAACCTCTCGGAAAAATTTACAAAGTCAACTAAGACTGGTGTGATGGCAAATAGCTCAGAGCATGCTCGAATCCCTCAGGCATACACCCACGTGGATGCATTTTCCCTTATCCATTCTAACATCCAAGTTTCTCTTTCCAAGGGGGCATCGATATTTGCACCATACATGAATATAGCCCAAAGTGTTTGCTTATATTTGTTGTACTATTCATGAAATTCAAATACTCAAGAACAATTATAATAATATCATGAACACAAATATTATGATGAACTAGAGAATCTCACAAAACATGTAAATTAAACCATGCTTCTACAATTTATTCCCAAGCTATAGAACTACTCCATAGATATGGAATTCAAATGAATATTTGAATTCCACATCTTAGGATCAAAGAAAAATAAAGAAAATAAAATGAGGGAGTTTTTCTCTCTCTAGAGTTGATCTCCTAACTAAAAAAATAATGATATGATATGAAACCCTAGTAGACTAAGGCTATATTTATAGTACTAGGAGATTGGGCCTAAAAATATAACCAAAATAGGCCAAATTAGGGTAAACCCTAGCTCAGCAGCTGCCCAGCGCTGGCCGTCACGGATGGTGCCGCCTGTGGCGCATCCTTGGCATAGGGCGTGAGATCTGGCACGGGTCGTGCCTCTTCATGTGGTGCAGGGCACTCATTCTGGTGCATAGTGTGGATCTTGAAGTGGTGCGAGGCGCGGAGCCTAGAACTGGTCGCGATGTTCCTCTAGCGTGGGCTGCATTGTCTAGCGAAAGGCGCCATCGGAGTGTTGAGATTGGTGCTTCTTATCTACCCATGTGGCCAGTGGCTCTGGCTATGGTCAGGAAGGTTACTCTGCTCAAAAACCTTGGTGCGGGCTGTGTGATTTCCCACACCCCCTAGCTGGTCTTGGCATCTTGGACATGGAACGACATAAGGCGTAAAAAATGGGACGTCCCACACCAATGCACAATTGTTTGGGAAGGGATTTTAGAATTGTGCTTGCAACATGTGGCATCTTGTGCGGGCCGCGCCATACCCTTGTGTTGGTCTTCTTGGTGCTGGCCATTGGTGCCAAACATTAACGGCCAACGGCAACCCATTTGTTCCTCGGCCGGTTGAACTTGTTTCCTTTGCTACGGGTGAACTGTTAGCCCGATTTGAGAGTTTTAGTAGTCAATTTTGTAGTGTGCGAGAAGTCGAATCAAATGAAACCAGCCTTGAAGGCTATTTCTTCTTGGATCATTCTCAGAATTAAGCATAACTCATTGGACCACGATTCCCCATTTCTTCGTTGGCCGCTTTGAACTCCGTTGTCGCCTGTCTTTGGCTTCAATCTCCCACTACCATGCATTGATGCTCATGGCTTTCGTCTACTACCATTGTAGTGTGAATGGCCTTCATCTCTTCTATGTCCTTGTGAATGACTTCAATATCTTCTACCGCACTTACGAACGGCCTTGACATAGAATGTAAGCAAATGTAACCATGAGCGACCTACTAAAGATGATCACAAGGAAGATCATGGAACCCGTGGATACAAGATGTCAATTAGTACAAGTTAATTCTATAAAACACAGGATTTAAACAAGAAAATCAAACATGGCCGTCTAAACCCCTTGTCACTAAACTCAACTAATACTAGCAATCTACCCAATAAAACTAACAAAAAGTATGCCAAATGCAACGGTTAATGCACACACAATGAAGTAGATCAAGCTCCCCACACTTAACCCTTTACTCGTCCTCGAGTAAATAAAGACACGACAAAGAATTAAGCGAAATGTAGCATGCAGACATAAGTTAACCAAGGTATTCAACTTATTCCTAGATTACCCTGTTTCCCCCCAAAAGAGTAAGAATCGCGCATCTCTCACACTCCCCGAAAAACATAAGCAATCTAACCACCCAAAAGTAAAATGTGGGTAAAGGTAAGCTAAAAATATAAGTGTTAAGCTAGCTTACTTTTCCCAAAATGATCCCAAAGCAATCAAAGAGTCATCTCAAAAAACAATTCACCATGGAAGCATGCATCATCAACCTAGTTTTTGGTTTTCTCTTAAGTCCTCTCATTTTGCCTAGGAACCCTTTCGGGTTTTCAACCTAGCTTTAACACACAAAGGGTACTCATTTCTCACCGTTTTTTCCACACGGCCTCTCATTTTTGCCTAGCCTCGTAAGGCTTGCCGGACATAGCCTCTCATTTTTATCTAGGCTTTTCGACATATCCGGGTTTTTCTTAATGTTACCCAAGTCGCCCTTTTGGGTTTCCGACTTGTCCAGGTTTTTATATTTTTTTATTTTTTCAAGATTTTCCAATTTTTTTGGTGGAGCCCAATCGCCCCAAAAGTGGGCTTCATACTAAAAAGATAAGATAAAAAAAATACACCACCAATATCCTAAAACAAACTACCCCACCCAAACTAGGAACCCTAGCATAGCATGTCATGCCACCAAATTCCATCCAAAAACATCCATCAATAATCAAAATCTATAATCACCATTTACAAGAAAAACAACTACTAATGCAAATCATGAAATGCACCGAGGAAATCTAAGAATGAAGACTCCCTAAGTGATCATTACTCCCTCCCCACACTTAACTGATGCATTGTCTCCAATGCACAAAAATCATGCCAAAACATCAGTGAGGTAGGGAGAAATGGTGATGTTGTGTGATTTCGTGCCAAAGGAACTGTTGAAAAACCATGCATCCAAAAACATGAAGCCCAAGAGTAATCCCATGCATCTCAAAAACACACTCTCATTCAAGAATAATATTTTTTTATAACATTGCCGCAATATCAATAAAGCATATAAACAAGAAGTTCAATGGATTTCCTGAAATTTGAAACTAAGATTTGTAAGATCCACACAAAAAGAATAAAATTTTCTAACTCTCGGAAGAAGAGCTTCAAATTTTCGAGGCTCACCAAGAGTGTGTGATAGTGAGTGTTTCTTTGAGAAGGGAGGATGTGTAGGATATGGATGGAGTTTTAAAATTCTCAATTCAGGGGACAATGGTACAAATCAATTTATTTCAAGGGATATTAGAGGTAGTTTAAAATATCCTAAGGAATTATGGAATTCAAAAATTCTTGAACCAAAAATGCATTTTTGAGTTTAAAATTAAGAATTTTTCAAAATTTGTATTGTTGGAAAAAATAAAATTGGAAAATGGGTTTTACACACACGTGCTTGACACGAACCATAGGCTCGCGCCAAACATATTGGCACAAAGCAGAACCTCGCGCCAAACTTTTGGCATGAAGCATAGCCTCACGCCAACCATTTTGGCATGAAACAAAGCCTCGCGCCAACCTCCTTGGCACAAGGTATCCCCTCGCGCCAAGCATCCAGGCACGAGGCATCTTACCAAAATTTTCCCTAATCCTTAGTTTTTCCCCATTTTTTTGAAAACTACATCACCCATCAAACCTAATTCCATTCATACACACGTGCCTCAAACTCAAAATTCGAATCCAAACAAGAGTTTCATCTCAAAAATCCTCATAGAAAAACAAGAACATGCATAAAATATCTAATCATTATCAAAAACACAAAAGCAAAAGAAATACGGTATATTTATTGTCGTCCTCACGACTGATTTTCTTTTTCATGCAATCTAGTTAGAACCACCTACATATGGGTCTCCGGAATCGCCATTGGTGACTCTACCCATAATGACATCGTTGTGGAGAGGTCTCCACAATGAGTCATCCTTACCTTTGGACCTCTTGTTCGTCATTAGAAATGAATCCCTGTGTCTCGCTAACATTGAGTCCGTGAATGTCACTTTGGGGGGAGGTCGAGGAGATTTTAAACTCTCAAAAATATCCCTTTCCCACTGCAAGTTGGTTAGCATGGGAAAAAAATCTAGCACATACATATCATCCATCAAATCAGGAAATTCATCGAACTCATCATCAATATCGTCAACATGGGATTCATTCAAACATTCATGCTCATTGGTAATACAAGAACATTCATCATGCTCATCACATAGGGCAATACCTTTGCACATAAAATAAGACTTTGTTGAATCATGCCTAGATTTATAGATATCAAATTCCACTTTATTCATGTCATCTTCTAGAGTTAAGTTTCCCAAATGAACATCTATTTTAGTCCTAAACATCTTAATAAAAGGCCTCCCCAAAAGTATTGGGGGTGTACTTCCGTCGTGAGCCACGTCTAGGACATAAAAGCCCGTTGGAAAAACCAATTTTCCAACTCGTACACATCCTTTACTAGTTCACGAGGATTAGCTTGGGAATGATCGGCAAGTTGGACAATTACTCTAGTATCCCTAAGCTCACCTATTTCTAGGCGTTCATATAGACTAAGTGGGATGGCATTAATGGATGTGCCTAAATATATCATGGCATGTTCTACAAGTTTACCACCTAAAGAGATAGGGATAGAAAACATTCCGGAGTCATCGCATTTTTTAGGTAAGTTCTTATGATTCAAAATGGTGAATCCTCCCATTTTCAAAGGTCCTAACCTCTTAGTTGGCCTACGTCTTTTCATTGTGCATGAAACTTTAAGAAATTTAGCATATGATGGCACATTCTCAATTAATTCCGAGATAGGAATGGTTACCTCAACCTTTTTGAAGACTTTTTGAATGTTTGCATCATCGGTCACCACCTTTGGTCGTCCCCTCAAAGCATTTAGAAATGGAGGTGGAATAGTTACTTGTGCCTCGGATGGTGAAAGTTCCTTGGTGGGTGCTTCCTTGACAGCAATCTCCTCATCTTCAAAGGGTGCTTTAGTAGCATCCACTATCCTATCATCCTCTTACATCATCTTCTTCTTGGTCTCATGAACTTCCTTCCCTCTTAACTTAAGAGCACTCACATTCCTTGGATTGATCTCCGGATGGGAAGGTAGTTTCCGTACTTCTTGGCTTCAAGTCAGCGTACTGAGGTGGCTAAGTTTCCCAACTTGAACTTCAAGATTTTTTATACTTGAGAAAAATCTACCAAGGTCTTCGATCTCATGCCTTGTCCTATCCGAAAAGACATCATGTTTCTTCCCCAATTGACCGATAGCCTCTAAGATCTCATCCTGTTCCGAATTGTAGAGTGAAGCATGATTGTTGGAAAGGCCTTCACCTCTAGGATATGGTTGAGGTGGAGCTTGTCCTCCTCGGTATCCTTGGGGTTGGTTATCCTTCTTCCATCAGAAGTTGGGATGATCTTGACACCTCGGGTTGAATGAGTTTGCACAGGGGTCCGGCCTTGCATCTCAGTGGTTCCCCTGGAACCCCTATGGTTGATCGCTAGCTAGAAAATTGTGGTCTTTCACGGTTATTGTAGTCAATTGTCTTCACCTCTTGTAAATCACCTATGACTTTGGGACACGCCTCGAAGTTAGACTTAAAGTTGTAAACTCGAGACACTTGGACTTAATGAACGTTTCCTCGCATATGCTCCTTCATCATGGAAGCAAGAGCTTAGACTTATTCCTCCAACTTAGGTGAGTGTGTGGGTTCATCTAATACCTTAACCCTTGATCCAGTGCCAAATTATCGCATACCATTTTCCATTTCTTCAAAGAGGGTCATTACATCCATGGGGCTCTTGTTCACTATCAAACCATTGCAAACGGCATTCACCATCTGCATATATTCATCACATTGCCCCTCGAAGAAATAATACACCAAAGCCCCCTCATTGAAGGGATGATAGGGGCAACTAGCTAGAAGTCTCTTGAAGTGTTCCCAAGAATCATACATATTCTCTGTAGCACCTTGGGTAATGTTCGACAATTGTTTCTTCAACCCGACTGACTTGGATGCCATAAAATACTTCTCTAAGAACCTCTGCTTCATGTCAATCCAAGAACCAATGCATCCCGGTGGAAAGTAGTAGAGCCAATCCTTGGCACTACTTTGAAGGGAAAATGGGAAGGCTCTTAGATTATAGTCGTCTTTGGATACTTCTGAGGGCTTCATGTTAGTCCACACCTAATGGAACTCCGATAGATGTTTATTTGGGTCCTATCTCACCAATCCATGGAATGTAGGTAGGCAATGGATCATGCCACTCTTTAGCTCACAGCTCACATTGGCGGGTAATGGCGGGGAGGTGATGAATAATGGCTGATTCTCCAAGTAGTGTGTCATGAGCTCCCATAAGGTACGATTGTTTTCCATCATTTCTAGTGGTTCTTCTACTATCACTTCCGGCCTCGGTTAAACTTGTGCCTTAGTTCTTTGCCTAGTTCTCCTCCGACCACTTGTGTTCTTAGTTGGGTAATGTAAGATGCCTAGATTAGTGGTACGGGTGTGTAGTATAAACTAGGGCCAACAATACCCTTTTGAATACTACACTAGCAAACAGATCAAAAGGTAACAAAATAATTATAACAACAGCTCCAACCAAGAATCAATAACATAAATAAGAAAAAATAAAAGCTAATACTAACTACTCTACTAACACGTTATGCCTAATTGAAACTAAGACTGAACACCAAAATTTTGACCTACCTCCCTGAATTGTAGATAATTAACCCAGGCAGAGGACGTGGTCAAAAGATAAGAGATTTATGTTCTCATTGCTACACTACCTATGGGGTAGTTAGTGGTAAGCCATGGGTTTATCCACAGAGATGCTAGGTCTAAGTACTAATCAAAACACAACCTCGTACAGGTCATCAATCTGTACAAGTGAAAGGAATAGCTAGTAAAGCAAACATTTAAAGGGGGGTTTTTGGTTTTCCAACTAACAACTACTAAAAATAAAAGTAAAAAAGCAAAGAAATCTATTTAACCAAGCACTTGGGGAGTTATTGAGCAACATAGTTAGTCTAATGTTTCGTTCCTCGATTCATTCACAGAGAAATGTAGTTAAACCTAATAGAGTGTTTACAACACGCGGTTTGGTCGATGGCATACACTTCCCCGTTCCTGTCACGGCGGTTGCACTCGCAACCCTCCATTGACACCACCATCGTAATTAGGGGAGTACAACAAGGTCCGACTGTTGTTGTAGGTCTGTTTCTCCCACATGCGATTACGTATCGGGCTTCTACCACAAACGCATTACATCTCAATGGTCCTATCAATTAAGCCAAAGGGTCGTTGGCACCTTATCTATGATTTAAGGCCTCTTACAACTCTAGATTGCTACTATTCACAATATCTACCTTGAACCTCTCAAACGACTTTACGAAGTCAGCAAAGGATGGTGTGATGACAAATAAGTCAGAGCAAGCTCGAATCCCCCGTGCACACACCCACGCGGACATGTTCTCCCTTACCCATTCTAACATCCAGGTTTCTCTTTCCAAGGGGGCATCGATATTAGCACCATACATGAATATAGCCCAAATTGTGTGCTTATATGTGGTGTACTATTCATGCAATTCAAATAATCAAGAACAATCATAATAATATCATAACCACAAATATTATGATGAACTAGAGAATCTCACAAAACATGTAAATTAAACCATGCTCCTACAATTTATTTCCAAGCTATAGAACTATTCCATAGATATGGAATTCAAATAAAGATTTGAATTCCACATCTTAGGATCAAAGAAAAATAAAGAAAAGAAAAGGAGAGAGTTTTTCTCTCTCTAGAGTTGCTCTCCTTACTACAAAACTAATGATATGATATGAAACCCTATTAGACTAAGGCTATACTTATAGTTGTAGGAGATTGGGCCTTAAAATAGGCCTAAAATAGGCTAAATTAGGTTAAACCATAGCTCAGCCGCCGCCTGATGCGAGCCGTCATGAATGATGTTTCCCGTGGTATGTTCTTGTCCTGTAGCACGAGATCTATATTGGGTCGTGCCTCTTCATGTGGTGCAGGGCACCCATTCTAATATGTGGCGCGAATCTTCAAGTAGTGCAGGGTGCGGGGACTGGCGCCGGTGGCAATGTTCCTCTGGCATGGGTCGCATGGTCTGGCGTGGGGCGCCATCAGAGTGCTGAAATTAGTGCTTCTGATCCGCGCCCGTGGCCGATGACGTGGGTTGTAGTCAGGAAGGGTGCTCTGCTCAGAAACCTTGGAGCAGGCTGTGTGATTTCCTACACCCTTCCGACTGCTCTTGGCATTTTGGACATGGAACGGCACGGGACGTCAAATACGGGATGCCTCGTGCCTATGCTTAGCCATTTAGGAAGGGATTTGAGAATTTTGCTTGTGGCCTGTGGCGTCTGGCGTGGGCTGCACCATGGCCTCGTGCATGTCTTCCAGGCACGGGCCGTTGGTGCCAACCATGAACGGCTCGCGCCGACTCGTTTGTTCCTCGGCCAGCTAAACTTATTTCCTTTGTTACAGGTGAACCGTTAGTCCGATTTGAGAGTTTTAGTAGCCGATTATATAGTGCTCTAGAAGATGAATCCAATGGTTCCATCCTTAAGGTATATTTCTTCTCGGATCATTCTCAGAATTAAGCACAACTCATCGGACCACGATTCCCCATTTCTTTGTTGATCGCTTTGAACTTCGTTGCCGCCTATCTTTGGCTTCAATCTCCTTCTACCATGCATTGATGCTCTTGGCCTTTGTCTACTACCATTCTAGTGTTAACTTCCTTCGTCTCTTCTACTGTCTTCTTGCAAACATCCTTCAAAATCTTCTACCACCCTTACGAACGGCCTTCACATAGAATGTAAACAAAAAGTAACCACTGGGGACCTACTAAAGATGATCACAAGGAAGATCAAGGAGCCCGTGGATACAAGATGTCCATTAGTACCAATTAAGTCTACAAAATGCGTGATTTAAACAAGAAAACCAATCATTTCCATCTAAACCCCTTGTCACATAAACTCAACTATTACCAGCAATCCACCTAATAAAACTAGCTAAAAAGTATGCTAAATGCAACTATTAACACACGCATAATGTAGCAGATTAGACTCCCGACACTTAACCCTATACTTGTCCTCGAGTAAATAAAGGCAAGACAAAGAATCAAACAAAATGTAGCATGCAGGCATAAGTTAACCGAGGCATTACACTTATTCCTAGATTACCCTGTTTCCCCTGAAAGTGTAAGGGTCTCACAACTCTCACACTCCCCCAATCTAACCACCCAAAAGTAAAATGTGGAAAAAGGTAAGCCAAAAACAAATGTATTTGGCTAGCTTACTTTTCCCAAAATGATCCTAAGGCAATCAAAGAGTCGTCTTTAAAAACAATCCACCGTGGAAGCATGCATCATCAACCTAGTTTTTATTTTCTCCTAATTTCTCTCAGTTTGCATAGGAGCCCTTTCGGGTTTTCATTATAGCTTTAACACACAAAGGGTACTCACTTCTCACCTTTTTCCACGTGGTCTCTCATTTTTACCTAGGCTTGTAAGCCTAGTTAAGCCGAGCCTCTCATTTTAACCTAGGCCTTTCGACATATCTAGGAAGCACACCATGCCATGCCACCAAATGTCCCTCCAAAAACATCCCTCAACAATAAAAACCAAAATCACCGTCAAACAAGAAAAACAACTACTAATGCAAATCATGAAATGCACCAAGAAAATCTAAGAATGAAGACGCCCTAAGGGCATACTATTCCTTCCCCACACTTAACCAATGCATCGTCTCCGATGCACAAAAATCATGCCAAAACACAAGTGAGGTAAGGATAAATGGTGATGTTGTGTGATTCTGTGCCAATGGAACTGTTGAAAAGCTATGCATCCAAAAACATAAAGCCCAAGCGTAATCCCATTCCAAACAAATTTCTCAAAAATACACTCTCATTCAAGAATCATGATTTTCATAACATTGCCACAATATCAATAAAGCATATAAACAAGAAGTTCAATGGATTTCCCAGAATTTGAAACTAAGATTTGTAAGATTCACACACACAAGAAGAAGCAAAAATTGCTAACTCTCGGAAGAAGAGCTTCAATTTTCGAGGTTCACCAAGAGTGTGTGATAGTGAGCGTTTCTTTGAGAAGGGAGAATGTGTAGGTTAGGGATGGAGTTTTAAAATTCTCAATTCAGGGGACAATGATACAAATCAATTTATTTCAAGGGATATTAGAGGTAGTTTAAAAAATCAAAGGAATTAGGAAATTCCCAAATTCTTGAACCAAAAATACATTTTTTTGTTTAGAATTTTCAAAATTTTGCATTGTTGGAAAAAATAAAAAATTGGAAAATGGGTTTTACGCGAAATGTGTTTGGCATGAACCATAGGCTCGCACCAAACATACTGGCACAAAGCAGAGCCTCGCGCCAAACTTTTGGCACAAAGCATAGCCTCACACCAACCATTTTTTCACGAAACAAAGATCCCGCCAACCTCCTTGGCACGAGGTATCCCTTCGCGCCAAGCATTCCGGCACGAGGCATCCACCCAAAATTTTCCCTAATCCTTTATTTTTCCCTCTTTTTTTGAAAACTGCATCACCCATTAAACCTAATTCCATTCAAACAAAATCACGAGTCTCAAACTCAAAATTTCAATCCAAACAAGAGTTTCATCTCAACAATCCTCATAGCAAAACAAGAACATGCAAAAACTGTCTAATCATTACCAAAAATACGAAAGCAAAAGAAACACTGTATATTTATTGTCGTCCTCATGACTTATTTTCTTTTTCATGCAATCTAGTTAGAACCACCTACATGTGGGTCTCCGAAATTGCCATCGGCATCTCCACCCACGATGATATCGTTATGGAGAGGTCTTCACAATGAGTCATTCTTACCATCGGAACTCTTGTCCGTCATAAGAAATGAATTCCTGTGTCTCGGTAACATTGAGTCCGTGAATGTCACTTTGGGGTTAGGGGGAGGTCGAGGAGGTTTTGAACTTTCAACAATCTCCCTTTCCCGGTGCAAGTTGGTTAGCATGGAAAAACAATCTAGCACAGAGACATTATCCATCACATCATGCAATTCATCGGACTCATCAGAATTATCGTCAACATGGGATTCATTCAAACATTCATGCTCATTAGTAATACAAGAAGATTCATCATGCTCGTCAAATTGGGTTACACCTCTGCACATAAAAGAAGACTTTGTCGAATCATGCTTAGATTTATAGATATCAAATTCCACTTTATCCATGTCATCTTCTAGAGTTAAGGTTCCCAAGTGGACATCGGTTTTAGTCCTAGACGTCTTAAGAAAAGGTCTCCCCAAAAGTATTAGGGGTGCACTTCCGTCATGGGCCATGTCTAGAACATAAAACTCTGCCGGAAAAATCAATTTGTCATCTCGCACCATCGCATTACTAGTCCACGAGGACTAGCTTGGGAATGATCGGCAAGTTGGACAATTATTCTAGTATCCCTAAGTTTGTCTATTTCTAGGCGTTCATATAGACTAAACAAGATGACAATAATTGATGCGCCTAAATCTATCATGGCATGTTCTACAAGTTTACCACCTAAAGAGATAGGGATAGAAAACATTTTGGGTCATCGCAATTCTTAGGTAAGTTCTTATGATTCAAAACGGGGACTCCGCCCATTTTCAAATACCCTAACCTCTTAGTTGGCCTGTGTCTTTTCTTTGTGTATGCAACTTTTTGAAATTTAGCATATGATGGCACATTATCAATTAACTCCAAGATAGGGATGGTTACCTCAACCTTTTCAAAGACTTTTCGAATGTTTGCACCATCGGTCAACACCTTTTGTTGTCCCCTCAAAGCATTTGGAAATGGAGGTGGAATTGTGACTTGTGCCTCGGGCAGTGGATGTTTCTTGGAAACTGCTTCCTTGACCACAACCTCCTCTCCTTCGAAGGGTGCTTTGGTAACCTCCATTATCCTATCATCCTCTTGCATCATCTTCTTCTCAACCTCATGAACTTCCTTCCCACTTCTCATTTTAAGAGCACTCATGTTCCTTGGATTGATCACCGGTTGGGGAGGTAGTTTTTTGGACTCCTTGGCTTCAAGCTAGCTTACCAAGGTGGAAAGTTGCCCACTTGAACTTCAAAAATTTTTATACTTAAGAAAGCTCTATTACCAAGGTCTTTGATCTCATGCCTTGTCCTTTCCATGAAGACTTCACGTTTCTTCTCTAATTGACCGATGGCCTCTAAGACCTCATCCCATTCCGACTTGTAGAGTGAAACATGATTGTTGGAAGGGCTTTCACCTCTAGGATACGGTTGAGGTGGAGCTTGTCCACCCCAGTACCCTTGAGGTTGGTTATCCTCCCTCTATCAAAATTTGGGATGATCTTGATACCTCGGGTTGAATGAGTTTTCATATGGGTTTGCATCCCCTTGTTTCCCCCGGAAACCTTGTGGTTGACCACTAGCAAATTGTGGTCTTTCACGGTTGTCATAGTCAATTGGCTTCACCTCTTGTAACTCATCTATAACTTCAGGACACGCCTCATAGTTGTGGTTAAGGTTGCAAACTCCAGACACTTGGACTTGATGCACTTTTTCTCACAAAAGCTCCTTCATCATGGAAGCAAGAGCTTGGACTTGTTCCTCCAACTTAGGAGTGTGTGAGCTCACCAAGACCTTAACCCTTGACATTGCATCCTTAGAGCTCTTGTTCGCTATCGAACCATTGCAAGAGGTGTTTACTATCCGCATATCTTCATCACATAGCCCCTCGAGGAAATAATACACCAAATTCCCTTCCTTGAAGGGATGATAAGGGCAACTAGCTAGTATTCTCTTGAAGCATTCCCAATAATCATACATACTCTCTGTAGCACCTTGGTGATGTCAAAAATTGTTTCTTCAACCCGGCCGACATGGACGCTCAAAAATACTTCTCTAAGAACCTCTGCTTCAAGTCCATCCAAAACCTAATGCATCCCGGTGGCAAGTAGTAGAGTCAATCTTTGGCACTACTTTGAATGGAAAATGGGAAGGCTCTTAGATTGTAGTGATCTTCAGACACTCCCGGGGCTTCATGTTAGAGCACACCAAATGGAACTTTGATAGATGTTTGTTCGGGTCCTCCCCCGCCAATCCATAGAATGTAGGTGGGCCATGTATCATGCCATTTAGCTTACAGCTCGCATTGGCGGGAAGGTGATGCATAATGACTGATTCTCCAAGTTGGGTGCCATGAGCTCCCGTAGGGTACGATTGTTTTCCACCATTGCTAGTGGTTCTTCTACTAACACTTCCGGCCTCGGTTGAACTTGTTCCTTAGTTCTTCGCCTCCTTCTCCTCCGACCACCTGTGTTCTCATTCGGGTAGTGTAGGACGCCTAGATTAGTGGTACGGGTGTGTACCATAAACTAGGGCCAACAATACCCTTCTAAATACAACACTTGCAAATTGATCAAAAGGTAACAAAATAACTATAACAACAGCTCCAACCAAGAATCAACAACATAAACAAGCAAAAATAAAATCTAATACTAACTACTCTGCTAACACGTTATGCCTTATTGACACTTAGACTGAATAGCATCCCCGACAACAACTCTAAAATTTTGACCTGCCTTTCCCCAGGGTCGTTAATTGTAGCTAATTAACCCAATCCAAACATGTAGAGGGGGGATTTTTGGTTTTTCAACTAACAACTACTAAACATAAAAGTAAAAAAAAAAAAGCAAAGCAAGCTATTTAACCAAGCACTTGGGGAGTCATTGAGAAACATAGTTAATCTAATGTTTCGATCCTCGATTTTATTCACATAGAAATTTAGGTAAACCTAATAGAGTGTTCATAACACGTGGTGTGGCCGATGGCATACACTTCTCCTCCCTATCACGGCAAGTGCACTCGCAACCCTCCATCGACACCGCCATCGTAATTAGGGGAGTACAGCAAGGTCCAACCATTATTGTAGGTCTGTTTCTCCTCTGTGCGATTACGTCCCGGGCTTCCACCACGAATTCACTACTTCCCAATGGTCCTATGTCAGCACCTTATCTATGATCTAAGGCCTCTTACAACCCTAGATCGCTACTATTCACTATCTTTACCCGGAACCTCTTAAAAAACTTTACGAAGTCAACTAAGACTGGTGTGATGGCAGATAAGTCAGAGCATGCTCGAATCTCCCGTGCACACACCCACGCAGACGCGTTCACCCTTACCCATTCTAACATCCAGGTTTCTCTTCCCAAGGGGGCATCGATATTTGCACCATACATGAATATAGCCCAAAGTGTGTCCTTATATGTGGTGTACTATTCATGCAATTCAAATAATCAAGAACAATCATAATAATATCATGAACACAAATATTATGATGAACTAGAGAATATCACAAAACATGTAAATTAAACCGTGCTCCTACAACTTATTCCCAAGATATAGAAATATTCCATAGATATGAAATTCAAATAAAGATTTGAATTCCACATCTTGGGATCAAAGCAAAACAAGAATAAGAAAATGAGAGAGTTTCTCTCTCTAGAGTTGCTCTCTTAACTACAAAACTTATGATATGAAACCCTAGTAGACTGAGGCTATATTTATAGTACTAGGAGATTGGGCCTAAAAATAGGTCAAATTAGGGTAAACCCTAGCTCAGCCACCGCCCTGCACGGGCTGTCACGGATGGTGTGGCCCGTGGCATATCCTTGGCGTGAGGCGCGAGATCGTCGCACGCGGCCCCGCGTCGTCGCGCGCGGCCCCGCGTCGTCATCGCATGTACCCGGTGGCGCGGGTCATGGTCAGAGTGTCTATTCCGCGCATGTACCCAGTGGCGCCTGTACAGAGTGTCTAATCCGCACATGTACCCGGTGGCGCGGGTCGTGGTCAGGAGAGGTGCCCAGCTCAAAAACCTTGGTGCAAGCTGTCTAATTTCCCACACCTCGCCCACTGATCTTGGCATCTTGGACCGGGAATGGTGGGGGACATCGAAAATGGGACATCCCACACTCATATTTAGCTGTTTGGGAGGGATTTGAGAGTCGTGCTTGCAGCCCGTGGTGTCTGGCGCGGGTTGCGCCATGGCCTCGTGCTAGTCTTCTTGGTGCAGTTCAGCTCCTTTGGCGTGGACCGTTGGTGCCAACCATGAACGGCCCGCACTGACCCGTTTGTGCCTCGGCCGGTTGAACTTGTTTCCTTCGCTACGGGTGAACTTTAGTCTAATTTCAAAGTTTTAGTAGTCAATTTTGTAGTGCACAAGAAGAAAATTCCAATGGAACTAGCCTTGCAAGCTAATTCTTCTCGGATCGTTCTCAGACTTAAGCACAACTCATCGGACCACGATTCCTCATTTCTTCGTTGGCCGCTTTGAACTCCATTGCTGCTTATCTTTGGTTTCAATCTCCTTCTACCATGCATTGATGCTTGTGGCTTTCGTCTACTACCATTCCAGTGTGAATGGCCTCTGTCTCTTCTACCGTCCTTGCAGACGGCCTTCATTATCTTCTACTACCCTTGCGAACGACCTTCACATAGAATGTAAACAAACAGTAACCACGAGCGACCTACTAAAGATGATCACATGGAAGATCAAAAATCCTGTGGATACAAGATGTCCATTAGTACCAATTAAGTCTACAAAATGTGGGATTTAGACAAAAAAACCAAACATGGCCGTCTAAACTCATTGTCACGTAAACTTAACTAATACTAGCAATCCACCCAATAAAACTAGCTAAAAAGTATGTTAAATGCAATGGTTAATGCACACATAATGAAACAGATCAGCTTCCCAGAAACCCCGCAAGGCAGAAGAGGGCCCCATTTTCCGTGCTCAAACTACTTTGTTTCAGAGACGAGATTGCAGAGTCTAAGGTCTTGGAAGACGGCAGCGAATGAGGAATCAACGGCTGCGAAAACTTCACACACTGTTGCGGCTTTGAAATTTAGAGCCTTTATGTGCAAGTGGAGGGTCTTCAAGCCCCCCACTGCACAAGCTCTAAGCACCAGTTTGTTCATTCACATACATATAGAACCCCAACTCCTAAGCACTATTGAAACCCAGATAAGCTTACATCATTAGGTCTCAGCAGTTCCCTAAAGTAGCTAAACGACTCCTCATGACAAGCATCACGAGCAAATCCAAGAATCAAGCTACTCCAAGAAACATCATCTCTGAATTGCAAGAATTTCTTCCAGAGATCAAGCTTACCAGCCTTGGCATACCCAGTGCAGCTGACACCCACTTGTTAAACACCTCAAATTGGCAGCCCCTTTAAGTGCGCAGACAAACGAAAAGCTATTTCATGTCACTAAATGATTGGCTCAGAAACATCTGAAAGAAGCTATTTCATATTTGAATTCAACCAAGAAGCATTTTAATAGTCAAAATCACAAGACTAAAAATTCAAATGTTCCAGTACCAAGGAAGGAAGTACTGAAATTATAGGCAAAGTTAGAATTACAGACACCAGAAACTTATGCGCCATCAGCTGCAGTCCCTACGCCCCACCAAAAGAATTATTAGACATGAGCAGTACCCTCTGTGAATTTCGGGTCCTCACATCTGTACCTTCCATCAGGTCCAATCCCAAATCCTTTAGGGTCTGCAAACACATTCTCCAACAGCTGACTTCGACCTGGAACAGGACTTTCGTCAGCAAACTCAACAGCTTCCTCAACCAACTCATCAATCTTTTTGTCGATAGCCTTCAATTCCACTTCACTGGCCAGATTGTTCTCAAACACGTACTTCTTAAAAGCGGAGATGGGATCTCTAGCAGCATAGTGAGCCTTCTCAGCTGTAACAGAAACAGTATCAATTAGCAAATCAACACTGTCAAGAACTGAAATCAGCAACTTTTTCAAAAATTAAAACTGATTTCATAAATAGGAAGGAAACATTTACTTGTAGATCCTATAGACTCCTGCCAACTAAATTAATACAATTAAATCCATGCAATTCAGTAGTACAGGGGAACACAAAAGATGGATATTGAATACTGGTGAGATGAAAAGCACCACGGGGAATGATGCATGGAAATGTAGTGTGAACACAAAAGAAAGGTTGTTTCATTTCAATCAGATAGAGGAGCACTCCTAATCAAACAGCCATGCAGCTGAGTTAGGAATGCAAAGCCATGGTATGATAGATCTTGATAACGTGTGAATATCTTTTGAAGGTAGCCTGTAATCCTCAACTTAACACATATAAGTCCTAGAGTTCATCCAAAAAAAGAATTACTAGTTCTTTAAATAGGACGTCTATTTTTCTAGTATAGCATTAATGCCAACAAAATGTGTGTGTTTAGCAGTCCTCCATCACGGCCATTGAGAGAAACAGCGGTGATTGAATTAGTAGTTCTTTGCTCTATACACCATCAAGATATTATGAGATAAAAATATGTGAGTCAGTTACCAGTAACTAATTTTACTGACAATTTCAGCTTAAAAACAAAAATTCATTTTAAAAAATAAATGAAAAATAAGAAGTCACGAAGATCTCACCAGGGTCACGAAGCTCATCAGGGTCAGCCAAAGAGTGTCCCCTGAACCTGTAAGTTTCACATTCAACCAAAGTTGGGCCTTCACCTCGCCTAGCGCGACCAATGGCTTCCTGTGCAACCTCTCTAACCTTTAAAACATCCATTCCATCGACGTGAACACCAGGCATCCCAAAGGCTGGACCTTTCTTCCAAATCTGAGGATCAGAGGTTGCTCTCTCGTGAGCCATTCCAATAGCCCACAAATTGTTCTCAACAACAAATATAATAGGTAATTTCCAGAGTGCAGCCATGTTCAAGCACTCGTAGAACTGGCCATTGTTACAAGTCCCATCACCAAAGAAAGCCAAGGTAACATGATCACAGTCGGCCTCTTTCAAGACCTCCCTCTTGTACTTGCTGGTGAAGGCAGCCCCAGTAGCAACGGGAATGCCTTCACCGATGAAAGCAAAGCCACCAAGGAGGTTATGCTCCTTAGAGAACATATGCATAGAGCCACCCTGTCCTCTACAGCAGCCGGTGGTCTTACCAAAGAGCTCACTCATCACTTCACGAGCTGGGACCCCTTTGCTCAAGGCATGGACATGATCACGGTACGTGCTAACAACGGAATCCTCCTTCTTCAAAAGCTTAATGAAGCCCGTGGAGACGGCTTCTTGACCGTTGTACAAATGCACAAAACCAAACATTTTGCCTCTGTAGTACATCTGGGCACACATGTCCTCAAAGGATCTTCCCAGAACCATGTCCTCATACAGCACTAAGGCTTCTTCCTTTGTAACTAGCTGCAAAAGCAGTCACAAATTATCAACTATTTCATTTTTACTCAATATAATTGAAACAGCAGGAACAATAAAAACATCATTTTTCTGCAACACATATAAATAGCATATCTCTACACGAGTAATTTATCAACAAAAGGAGTACTATAATGTACATTTTTGACACAGATGGAAGGAAATTTGCATCAAGCATATTTGCAAAATCAACAAGAACAATACTACAGAAGATAGTATATAGATGGCGAATATACAACCAATACGAATAACAAAATAAACTGTAGAGCTGCAACAAAGCCGTGAAAATCTTTACTTTGAAAAATATAGATGCGAAAAACAAAAGAAATCAGTTAAAATTTACAGCATGATCCAAAATTCAGTAAAAAGTTCATAACTTGATACTGAAACTGCAAAAACACACCAACACAAATTAAATTACCACCTGCTGTACTTGTACGGGTCCATTTAATTTAATCCCTTTTCTTTGGCACAATCTTTTTCCTCTTTGAGTAAATTAACAACATAAATTGGTTTAACTAAGTTAGTAATAATTGAGAGCATGAAAACAAAACAAATAAGCAATAGAAGAATACCAGATTGGAAAGGGAAGCATTGGTTACGGTCTTCTTCTCCTTGACGACCTCGGAGACGGAGACGACGGCTCGGCGGCGGGAGGGGGCGGCGGATGGGAAACTGCAGGGTTTGGAGAGGGAAACTTTGTGGGCGGATCCGAGGAAGGAAGAATTGAGATCACCGGGAAGGGGGCGGTCAGAGGATCTGGAAGTGGCGGAGTTGAGGAAGAGAGGCTGCATGAACGCCGTCGCCGAGAATGCGGACGCCATTGTTGTGGTCGTTGTAATCAAGGAAATGGGCAGATCATGAATTTGTGTCGAGCGAGAGAAAGGGTGAAGATTGTAATGTAGTATTAAAGGAGGGGTTGAGGTGGATTTGGCGGAGAACGCGAGAAGAAAATAGGTGGGGGTGGTGTGGAAATAACCGTCACTCTTGGTGCTTTTTAGATCCATACTTATTATTTATTTCTCTTTTAGTCCTCTGGTGTAATAAAATTGGAACATTCAAGAGTCTGCTCAATACAGAGCATAGTAATGGGAGATATTTATTAGGTTCTCCAAACTTGTACGTGCAAGAAATACACAAGTTAGACTCAAGATTTAACTTGAGTCATGGTTTATAAAAACTTTTAAAAGGTGAAATAGTTACCTATTCTGATCGAGAAAGTTACTTAGGAAAATATTGGTAGTGTTCCCGATTGTAACACCTTCACTCCATATGTTGATGTTTATCAATCAGCCAGACTTCCAATATTTTCCTAGGTATATAAATGGGTTTGATATTATCCTATGATCTGTTACAAAATCTGAAACCGGATATGAATCACAGTTCACATTGGAATTCCTTCTGGGCTTCCGATTGCCTAGGCTTTGAATCATATGAAGTGCAAATGTCTCTGTCTTCTGATTTAGTGTGTGTGTTGCTTTTTCTTCCATTTCCAGTTTTGCGCTTATACAAATCATTCCCTCCAGTAGTCTTGAATTCATATGCCTTGTTGAGCAACGGATTTCCTTTGATGTGTATTTGCTCCTGAAAAACAGCCATGCATGTAATAATAGCATAAATCATGAGTAGCATCATATTCACCAATTTAACCTGATTGCTGGAACACCATGTTTATCAAGGTATAGAAAACCTTTAACCTTTGGGTCAAGTTCTTCCAAGGTAAAAACCTTTTATATTATGCCATTTTTATCCATTAAAACTGCCATATAATCTGCAATGTCTAAGAGTGCGGGTGGTGTTAGTGGATTTTAGCATTTGGTGAATGTCAAAAACCTTCTTATAAATTCCGCAGGGAGGTTTACGAGGGTATTTTATAGCTTCAATAGCTAGTGAGAGTGATTTCACATAATGATTCTGATTGATTAAGAAGAGTATAAATAGAGTACCAAGTAGACTAGTCTAAACATAACTCTAACCTAGTCATCAAGAATAAAATCTTTATCTAATCATGAACATGCTTTATTCTAACACCCCCCTTGGACCTGAAGAACTTGAACAGTGGACGAGAGAGTCCTTTGGTGAAGATGTCCGCAATCTGAAGAGAAGTCGGGACATGAGCAACGTGCAACTTGCCAGATGTCACCAACTCACGAACAAAATGATAGTCAATGTGCTTCGCCCGCTTGTGCGCCACCGGATTCTGAGCCAAGAAGATAGCACTGTTGTTGTCGCAAAATAGCAATGGAGCACCAGAAAGCGGAACCCTAAGATCACGAAGCAAATGAGTGAGCCAACCACCTCTGAAACACTGTTGGCGAGAGCACAGTATTCAGACTCAGTGTTGGAGCGAGAAACAGTGGGTTGTTTCTAGGCACTCCAAGAAACCAGATTCCCACCAAGATAAACCGCATAACCATAAGTGGACCATCGAGTCTCCAGACAGCGGGCCCAGTCAGCATCAGAGTACCCTAACGCCTCAGGATTACTAGCAGAATGAAAACTAAGACCAAAATGAAGGGTGCCATGAACATACCGCAAAATCCGTGTTACTGCAGCGAAATGGTCATCTCTGGGATCCTGAAGATACTGGCTCACCGTGTTAACCGAGAAACCCAAATCCGGACGAGTGATGGTGAGATACTGGAGGGCACCAACAAGAGAACGATAAAGTGTAGGATCCCGCAATGGAGGGCTGGTAGAGCTGTGAAGCAGAGAATCAGCGACAAATGGTGTAGAAACAGTGGCCGCGTCAGATATACCGGCCCGAGTCAAAATATCCCGAGCATACTTTGCTTGGCCAAGAAGTAACCCTGAGGAGGTAGGCGAAACTTCAGGACCAAGAAAGTAATCAAGAGCACCAAGATCCTTGATCGCAAACCTCTGTGTGTCCGATCAATGAACTGACGAAGAGGGGTCGAGTCGTTGCTTGTAAGAATGATATCATCCACATACACAAGTAGATATAGTAACGATGACCCTCTCGAGAGAACAAATAAAGAAGTATCGGCTGAGCTGCACTGAAAACCAAGTTGTGTCAGATAACCACTGAAGCACTAGAACCAAGCCCGAGAAGCCTGCTTAAGACCATAAATGGTCTTCCGCAAGCAATAAACATAGTCTGGATGAGTAGAATCCTAATAACCAACGGGCTGCTTCATATAGATTGGAGCATCAAGAACATCATTAAGAAAAGCGTTATTGACATCCAACTGATGAAGTGGCCAGGAACGCATGGTGGCTATGGCAAGGACTGTTCGAACAGTGGAGGCTTTGACCACTAGACTAAAACTGTGGTCAAAGTCAAAACCCATAATTTGTGAGAAACCCTGTGCCACAAGCCTAGCTTTGTGACACTCAATAGTGTCATCTGGTCGATACTTCAGTCTGTAAACCCATTTGGAGCCAACAATATTGACGTCCGATGGGTGAGGCACCAAATCCCAAGTGTGTTGTCCGCAAAGAGCTGTCATCTTGTCTTCTATGGCAGAAACCCAAGCCGGATCCTAAAGAGCAGTGCGGTAATCTGTGGGCTCTGACTGAGCAAGTAAGGCGGCAGTAAGACCATGAGCAATGATATCAGAATAATCTCTGCGCTGAATAGCTCCAGTCGACGATCGAGTAGCCTACGATGAGTGCGAAGTCGAGGTGGAGAAATTGGAGGAGCATTCACAACAGGTAAAGGGGCTGGTGAGGTGACTAGCGAAGGAGCCGGTGAGATAGCCATAGAATCGGATGGGCTAGTCGGTGAACCAGGTGAGCTGGTCGATGGCGGGATGGGTGGAGCAGGATGAGTCCGACAGGTCACTGGATGGTTCGAATCGTCAGAGCAGTTAGAACATGGTGTTGTAGTCGGAGAGGACGATAGCATTGATGAACCAGAAGGGCTGGCAACCAAAGTGGCAGACCGAGCAGGCGGAGATGCCACCGTGGAAGAAGTAGGAGTATCAGCTGATGGATCAGCATGATCCAAAAAAGTAGAGACATCTAGAGAAACAAGAGATACTGAAGTAGAACCATCGGCATAAGGGAAGAAATTATCATCAAACCGAGCATGCCTGGTGACATATGCCTTTCAAGACGTAGGATCCAAACATCGATAACCCTTGTACTGGGAGTCCTACCCAAGAAAGATATAGGGTAAACTGTGAGGAGCGAGTTTGTGAGCTGCATGTGGACGGAGATAAGGGTACACACGACAACCAAATACATGAAAGTTCGTGTATATGGGAGCCTGATCATTGACAACTTCAAATGGTGATCGTCCGCCAAGAACTAGAGTGGGCACCCAATTCATGGTATAAGCAGCTGCAGCAAAGGCGTGTGGCCAGTGGGAGAGAGGAACATAAGAGTAGTACAATATAGGCAATCACATCTCAGTAATGTGGCGGTGCTTGAGCTCAGCCTGAACGTTCTGCTCAAGAGTATACGGACAAGAAATCTGATGATGAATTCTTTTTTTTCTGAAAGTGAGAGCGTAAGCGACCATTTACGAACTCAGTCCCCCCATCACTCTGAGACACTTTAATGGTGGAAGAAAACGGGTTCTCCACAAAAGCCGCAAACTAGCGGTAGACATCCCAAAAATCAGATTTACGACGAAGTGGGTAAAACCGCGAGAGTCGGGAATGATCATCAAGGAAAATGGCATAGTAGGAGAAACCATCCACATATATAATAGGAGAGGGCCCCCATAAACCACAATGAACTATATCAAGTACCCTAGCAGCACGTTTATCATTTGTATGAAAAGATAAACGTTTACCTTTAGCTTTTTCACACGCTTCACAAATGGTGGGTTTAGGAAAAACCGACGAGACAGCTAAGGATCCAGAAGCACGCAAACCAAAAATAATGGAATTTGGAACATAACCAAGTCTAGCATGCCAGATTTTAAAGGACGCACGCGACTTATTTGACTTCATAGTAGACATTAAAGCAAATGCACCATAGTCTAAAACATAAAGACTATCATCAATATGACTGTGACCCAAGGTTTCCCTTGTGCTTTTATGCCGAATAATAAAAGAATGACCATTAAGGCAGACAACAGCATTTAAATCTCGAGTTAATTTGCTAATAGAAAGAAAATGTTTAGTGATATTAGGCACAATAAGCACATCATAAATAGGCAAAGACTTAGAAATTCGAGATTCACCAACATGAGTAATAGGGAATTGAGAACCAATACCAACATAGACTTGGGAAGAGCCATGACAAGGTCTCATATAATCAACAGGAGTAGGAGATGATACCATGTGCTTTGTATCGCCAGAATCTACAATCCACCGATTGCCAGAATGCCTAAATTCTTATATACCAACAAAAGGAGCCATACTGCAAAGTGGTAAAGTGGTGAGGAATAAAATGGCGCGCAAGGCGTTGGCCAAAGGAAAGGTTGCTGGTGCGTGGAGAGCATGCATGAATGGGTTCACGCGCCTGGCGCTGGCGCATGAAAGGCACGCGCGAGTGGGTTCATATGCCTAGAGGTCTTGCGCGGTTGAGAGTACGCTCCTGGAGGACTCGTTGCCTCCTCTACAAACCATTGTCGATGACTGGTTGAACTGAGCTTCACCTCGAGCGGAGAAGGACAACTGTAGAGGCATCCGAAAAGGCAAGGGGGAGGTTTCAGAAAATTCTGGAGGTGGTCGCCGAAGATTATGCCAGAGAAGACAAAATATACTCCGGTAAAAATGGAGAAGATCGGAGTCTGCAGCCGAAGAATTGCCGCTGGAAAAGTATGGCGGATGAAGAATCAATTCTGAGGAGATTACGAGGATAGCCACTGGAGGCAGAGTTGTTGTCGACGTGAATCTGATGCCGGAATTTTCGGTGGAGATGACGCCGGGCAAGTGGCAAAAACTGAAGATGAATGCCGCTGGAAGGAACTGCTGCAGACCTGAAGATGCCGGAGATCTGAGAAAAGACGTCGAAACTTGACCAGGACTTGGCCGTGATTATGCCAATTTTTGGTGGAGGTTGATTGGCCTGAAAAAAAAATGGAAGGAGGCTAAAAATTAAGAGAAATAATTAGGGTTTAGGTTCAGATTTTGCTCTGATACCATGAGAGAGTATTTTCCATAATGATTCGGATTGATTAAGAAGAGTATAAATAGAGTACCAGGTAGACTAGTCTGAACACAATCAAGAATAAAATCTTATCTAATCATCAACTTGCTTTATTCTAACAGCTAGAAGCCTGTCTGATTCTAGTGTACAGCTAGACAAATGCAATAACGCATCAAAATCCTAACCTTCTTTGAGAGCTTTTATTTCTGAGTAGCATGTTCAGATTTAATAAAAATCTTTGATGAAATAACAAGTCATGTATCTTATGATCACTACCACAGAGACCCCCCTCTGGCACTGATTTTTTAACACCGGTTATGAAAACCGATGCAAATCATGTTTTAGCAACGGTTTTTATGTGTTAGCACAGGTTGTAAAACCGGTGTTATTGTGGCAACGATTAAAAATATTTTTGCACCGGTTATTTAAATAAAAACTGGTGTTATTTTTACACCGGTCGGGAAACCGCTGTTAGAATTTGTGGAAACCGTTGAGAGTTTAGCACCGGTCAAGAAACTGGTGCTAAGAACAACGATAACTAGTGTTATATTCGCACCGTCTTTAAGACCGGTGCAAAGAATCCTAGAAAACCGGCGTGATGTATGTTATTGGCACCAGTTATAGGAATCGGTGTTATGGAAATGTAGAAACCGATGCTGAATGAATTCATGGAAAAAAGCGGGAAAACTGGCACTGGTTTTGTGTACTATTGACAAAAACCGGTGCTAAATCGAGCATTTAATGCTCCAAACTTACCCTCTTAAATTAGTTCTGAACTTGAACCTTATCCATTATTAGATGGTAGATTTCTTGGGAAGGTGTGCAATAACTCAAACAAATGAAGACTCGTGGAAGTATATATTCATTAATTTTTGGAAATTTCAATCAACTAGAACCATAAATGCATGATTGGAGGTAGTTTTTTCGTATTTATTATTGGTTTCTCTATGCCTAGCTTATGTTGGTTGAGTATCGATCATGTTGTGAGAGTGTAAATTAATGAGTGTTGATGTGAGCATTTTTGTGTTTCTTTTGGTAGATGGTATATATATTTATATATTTCCCGAGAACATGCAGTTCATTGATTTGCATACTTATACACGGACATGACACGTTTAGTATTGTGTAGCAAAAAGATCGTGTTCATTTTTCGTATTTTTTACCAATGAAAATATGGGTAATGGTGTGTTTTGTCTTGTTTAGATACAACGGACCAAGAATCAATGTTTGCGTGGAGGGAAAAATGGTTAACTGTCCAAGTGTAGCTAGAGGGAGTGGTGAACATATTGCATTTATTGATTTGTTTACAGATTATGCCTTTGGTCAGGAGGAGAGGATACTTTGTCCATGAAAACAATGCTTGTGTCGTGAATGGTTTGATGACCGTGGGGTTGTTAGATTTCACTTGTTGAAGAACGGATTTGACGGAGGTTACATTGTATGGACATTTCATGGAGAGGTTGAGCAAGGACATGACGGTGGGTTTAACAAGGTAGATGGAGACAAATGTACAGTTGATGGTATGTTCGATGACATTGTGAAAGATTTTGAGGGGAAGCCTACAATGTTGAGTGCTTTGCTCGATGAGAAAGAGAAACCATTGTATCCGGGATGTAAAAGTAAGGATACCGTAATCTCTTTTTTTATGGAGGTTTTCAATTTGAAAGCTACAAGTTCTTGGAGTGATGCAAGTGTGAATTCACTACTAAAGATTCTGAAGGATAAGTTTCCGGAAGGGAATGGAATTCCGAAAAACTATTACGAGGCCAAGAAAATATTGTGTCCACTTGGTTTGGAATGCAAGAAAATACACTCATGTCCAAATGATTGTGTTTTGTATGACGGTGATTTGATAGATACTATTGAATATCCCGTGTGCCAAAATTCAAGATATAAGGGTGTGACGAATGATGATGATGGGTGTTTGGTTAAGAAGAAGAAGAAGGTCCCATTGAAGTGTATGTGGTATCTTCCTATAATTCCTAGGTTGAAGAGGTTATTCGTGAATTCAGAAGATGCGAAGAACTTGCGATGGCATGGAGAGCGGGAAAGACTACATGACGACAAGATAAGACATCCGGCAGACGGTGAACAATGGAGAAATTTTGACAAGCGATATCCTTCCTTTACTTCGGAGGTTAGAAATCTCCGCCTTGCATTGTGTACTGATGGGATGAATCCATTTGGTAATATGTCATCGAAGCATAGTCTGTGGCCTGTGATGTTGGTTATATACAATTTGCCCCCATATTTGTGCATGAAACGTAAATATGTTATGATGCCTATGTTAATCTCAGGTCCTAGACAACCTGGGAATGAGGTTGATGTGTATTTGAGACCATTGATTGATGATTTGAAGATATTGTGGGAAGATAAAGGGGTGTTAGTATTTGATGGCCATATGAATGAGGAGTTTCAACTTCGTGCCATATTTTTTGCATGATCAATGATTTTCTAGCCTATGGAAATTTGTCGGGGTACGTTGTGAAGGGGCACAAAGCATGTCCCATTTGTGAGGAGAAGACTGAATTCAAATAGCTAAGACATGGAAGAAAGATAGTGTATCTTGGCCATAGAAAATGGCTCCACGGAAACCATAAATACCGGGATGATGTGGTCAATTTTGTTGGCGGGGAAGAATGAAGGAAATCCCCTACACCACTAACTGGTGTGCAGATTCACAGTAAGGTTAAGAAATTGAGAGTGGTGTTGGGAAAGTACAAAGGCAAGGACAAAATACATTGTGGTGGGCCATGGAAGAAAAGGTCAATATTTTTTGATCTACCATACTGGGAGCATCTTAAGGTTTGGCATTACCTAGACGTGATGCATATTGAGAAAAATGTTTGTGAAAGTTTGATAGGCACCCTCTTGAATATTCCTTGGAAGACGAAATATTATTTGAATGCCCCGTTGGACTTGGTTGATTTGGGAATCAGAAATGACCTTGCCCCAGAAGTGAAGGGTAAGAGGACGTACTTGCCCCCTGCACCTTGTACCTTGTCTAAGGAGGAGAGAATCTCAGTTTGTGATAGTTTGAAATCAGTGAAGGTCCCTATTGGTTATTCATCGAACGTGAGTCGGGTAGTTACGAAGGATTGTCGGATGACGGGGTTGAAATCTCATGATTGCATGTTTTGATGCAACAAATTTTACCTATTGCTATTCGTGTGGTAATGGAGGCCGACGTAAGGCACTCAATCACTAGACTTTGTATATTTTTTGCCTCCATATGCCGGAAGTCTATTGACCGGGACTATCTGGATGTCCTACAAAAAGATGTTGTTTTTGTGCTCTGCGAGTTGGAAATGTATTTCCCTCCATCCTTTTTTTATATAATGGTTCACTTAGTCATCCATCTAGTGTGGGAGGTAAAGATATATGGTCCAGTTGGCATGCGTTGGATGTATCCATTCGAGCGTCACATGAAAGTCTTTAAGGGGTACGTGAAATGTATGAGTCGGCCGGAAGCTAGTATTGTTGAGAGGTATGTTACCGAAGAAGTGATTGAATTTTTCTCTTGCTATTTGCAGGGACACAGAAAATCCGGGGTGCCCCTGAATCGACATGTTGGGAGGAAGGGGGGCAAGCCGAGGTCGAGGGGAACGTTATCTACTCCATTGAATAGTGATCTGATGTCAGTTCATTTGTATGTGTTGAGGAATTGTTTGGAGACTACTGCTTATGTGACCGAACACCTTAATTCGATAACAGAGTGTCATCCCACGTGGCCCCCTAATAAAGTTCAGTTGGAGCACAATGACAAGTTTGTGAATTGGTTATATGATCAATGTAATGATGCTGATTACGACCCAAAAATTAGGGCATTTGCGAGGAAGCCTAACTGCACGGTTTTGAGGTATTCCGGATATGACATCAACGGTTTTTCTTACGCTACTAGGGACCAAGAGTTGAAGAGCACGACACAAAATAGTGGGGTATACATTGAGTCAGAGACTATGTGGCAAGCAAGTAAGAAAGACAAAAAACTAGTCCTAGCTATGATGTCGTTCTATGGTGTTATTGATGAGATTTGGGAGCTTGACTATGGAGAATTCAAGATTCCGGTATTCAAGTGCCAATGGTTTGATAACACAACTGGGGTTCGAAATGATGATCCAATGGGATTTACCCTTGTTGACCCGACTCGTGTGGCATATGAAAATGATCAGTTTATTTTGGTCGAACAAGCAAGACAAGTTTTCTACGTAAATGACCCATGCAATGTAGGTTGGTTTGTGTTGGTACAAGGTAGGAAATTCTCTTTCCGCGATGAAATTGATTTTGAGGTTACAAGTGAAAGGTTAGAGTTCCCCTGTATTTCCCCTCTACCTAGTGACAACGGGATTGAGGCGGGAGCCATACGGAGGAAACACAAAGATGGCATTTGGATAGATGATGATGGCCAAGAACTTCGAGACAGTCAATCCAAGAAGATGAAGTTGGTTGTAGACTAGGGGGGTCGAACAATGATGTCGAAGTTTAAATTTATTTACTTTTTGTACTTTGTTGGGTTTTGTTGCCCCTGGCAACTATTGTACAACTATCTCCCAATTTGTTACCATTTCGAGCAGTTCTGTCCGCTGCAGCGTACTCCAGCGCTTTTGGTAAAGACTGGTAAAAAAATTGGCTTTCTATTCCTATGGTAGGTTCTAGCAGCTGCAGGGCGCTGCAGCTCCACTGGTTCAGTGCGCTGCAACAATTTTACACACACATGAACCTGAAACAAATTGCTCATGCAATTCGTTTAAGACAACAACACAAATACGTTATGTGGCTTGAAAGCTAACATTCCAAAATCATATCCAAACAGTACCAACAAAGGAGCAATGTATGTTTCGAAAGAAAAAAATGTACGAGTCAGACATCCAAATTAAACTAGCAAATGAAACAACCTGATAATACGAAGATGCGAGCTCAATGTGGGCAGTCATTTCCTGCGCGCCCTTTTCTCCACCGTGTTGGGCCTTGGCGAATCAAAGGTAGGGATTGGACCCAATTCATTGATTCTCTTGCCACACATGGCTGTGAGGATCTTCCCAACCTGCGCTGTCCAGCGCACCAAATGATCCACCTTCAGTTGCAATGCTGCCAAGTCCCCATCCGAGTTCTCATTCGATGATTTACTTGTTGCCGCCCTAGATGACTCAGCAACGTTCTTCTTCTTCGAGAATATGAGAGGGTTTATGGGGAGCTTTGGCATCATTGTGACATCATCATCTTTGTATCTGCAACATGCTTCCACGCATATTGTAGTGATGAGTGAGGACAAGCCTATGCAGTTATGGCCATTGGCACAATCCCAGATGTATGCCATTATTGTACTCCCAACATCGATGCTCATGTTCTTCTTTATCTTGTAGAGCAGCAGCATATGGGACCGATGAACCTCGCTATTCAATTTCACGGGAAGTAGCCGGGCAGCTATGAAACTGTACCACACGTTCATGTCTTCATTCAAGTACTTTTTCTCTATGCTGGACCATTCTTGTGGTAGATTTCGAATTACTGCATCGCTGTCATTACAGATTTCTGTGATGATGTCTTCCCATGAAGCTTGTTCAACTACGGTGTCAGCGGCTTCGTACAAGCTCGAGGGCTTTGGTGGGATCCTGTAGAAGTTGTTGATCAAATCCGAAGACAACTCGACCAAATGACCCCAGAAGAAAACAGTTGCAGAATTCTTGTACTTCATGAGCGACAGGTATTCACACGCCATGGTCTGGTTTGCACGCGTCGGTTGTGCGATGAAGCCTTCCCAGTCATGCTCCTTCACATAGTTCCTGAAGGGCTTTTCCAGCCTCAACCCTCTCTCAAGGATGAGGCCCCTCGAGATGAAGTCCTTGTACACAGTAATTTGCTCAGTATAGTCCGCCTCTGCAGCTGGTATAGGCTCAGTCGACGGAACAATCTACGTCCCGTGCTCGACATCCTCCCCCTCCACCACTCTGGCCTTTTTCCTTGGGTTTTGGGTGTTGTTCTTTTGCTTGGTTGCACCTTTTTTGGGGGCCATGTCTGTTAAACTAAATGTGCTAACAGAAGCCATAATGCAAAACGGTAAAGAATACACAATCAGAAAGGTAAATAATACAGAATCAACTTATTCTAAATTAAGAATTTTTTTCTCATAGGCTGAATATGGAATAATGTTTATTCACAGTGAATCCCAATTTCAGATAATATTGGCAGAAGTAAAATAATTAAACTAGATGGACATTCTATAAATCCTGGGATGAATCGATGGGCCACCCAGAATCACATGTCATGAACAATCAGGGTATGCACAAAATTATTCACCAATGTCGAAAATAAGAGCACAGTGACACAATGAGGCATTATCATGAAATCAACCCTTGAGCAAGAAAAAATTTCATGAACAATCAAGTTATGCACAAAATTATCATATCATATCGGAGCACGGGTTATGCCATCCAGAATCACATATCATGAACAATCAAGTTATGCACAAAATTATTCACCAATGCCGAAAACAAGAGCACAATGAGGGCATTGACACAATGAGGCATTATCATGAAATCAACCCTTGAGGAAGCAAAAATTTCTTGGTACAAACCTTAGGAAAATAATCCCCTTACCTAATTCGGAGTACGGGTTGTTAACGAGTGGTGTTTGGTGTAGAGTCGACGATGGTCGGACAGAGCTTGGCCGATGAAGGGGCACGGCTGGAGAAGTGGACGGCGGAGGGAGTCAGGACGGTGAAGGAAGCATGGCACGATGGAGGTGGCAGGGGACGGTGCCGTGAGAGTAGAGGATGGCGGAGGGAGCAGGGGTTGACGGAGGGCTTGGGAACGGCGGAGGAAGGGGCTTGGGAACGGCGGAGGATAGGGCTTGGGAATGGCGGAGGAATGGCCTTGGGAACGGCGGATGAAGGTGATGGAAGAGCAGAGGTTGTGGGCCAAAGACTAATACACAAACACCTTATACTAATTGTGCTGAAGTTTACATTTTTTTGGGCTGAATGTTAGACCAATTGAATATTAAGTTTTACACTCGAGGGGTTGATGGTCAAGTGCTTGATGGCTCGAGGTCTCGAGGGGTCGAGGCTCGATGGTTCGAGGGCTTGAGTGCTTAAATGCTCGATGGTTCGAGTGCCTGATGGCTTGAGGGCAGCAGGGCTCGAGAGCTTTAGTGCTCGAGGGATCCAGGGCTCAAGGCCTCCTAGCCTCGAGAGCTTGAGTGTTCGAGGTATCCAGTGCTCGAGGGCTCCAAGGCTTGAGTGGTCGAGGACTCCAGGGTTCAAGGTCTCAAGGGGTCGAGGCTCGATGGTTCGAGGGCTCGAGTGCTTGTGTGCTCGATGGTTCGAGTGCTTGATGGCTCGAGGGCGGCAGGGCTCGAGAGCTTGAGTGCTCGAGGGATCCAGGGCTCGAGGCCTCCTACGCTCGAGGGCTCGAGAGCTTGAGTGTTCGAGGAATCCAGTGCTCGAGGGCTCCAAGGGTTGAGGGCTCCAAAGCTTGAGTGGTCGAGGACTCCAGGGCTCGAGGTCTCGAGGGGTCGAGGCTCGATGGCTCGAGGGCTCGAGTTCTTGAGTGCTCGATGGTTTGAGTGCCTGATGGCTCGAGGGCGCCAGGGCTCGAGAGCTTGAGTGCTCGAGGGATCCAGGGCCCGAGAGCTTGAGTTTCAAGGTATCCAGTGCTCAAGGGCTCCAAGGCTTGAGTGGTCGAGGACTCCAGGGCTCGAGGTCTCGAGGGGTCGAGGCTCGATGGTTCGAGGGCTCGAGTGCTTGAGTGCTCGATGGTTCGAGTGTCTGATGGCTCGAGGGCAGCAGGGCTCGAGAGCTTGAGTGCTCGAGGTATCCAGGGCTCGAGGGATCGAGAGCTTGAGTGTTTGAGGCATCCAGTGCTCGAGGGCTCCAAGGCTCGAGTGGTCTCCAGGGCTCGAGGTCTCGAGGGGTAGAGGCTCGATGGTTCGAGGGCTTGAGTGCTTGAGTGCTCGATGGTTCGAGTGCCTAATGGCTAGAGGGCGGTAGGGCTCGAGAGCTTGAGTGCTCGAGGGATCTAGGGATTGAGGCCTCCTCAGCTCGAGGGCTCAAGAGCTTTAGTGTTTGAGGTATCCAGTGCTCGAGGGCTCCAAGGCTTGAGTGTTCGAGGTATCCAGTGCTCGAGGGCTCCAAGGCTTGAGTGCTCAAGGACTCCAGGGCTCGAGGGCTCGAGGCTCGAGTGCTCAATGGTTTCAACACATCAAATGGGAAAACTTGAAACGATTCCAAAGATCAGTAGCCAAAACTGGACTATTGCTTCCATAGGTAGAAAATGGGAATCCGCCATGTGAAAGCGCAAATGAGACTGTGAAAAATGGTAGCCATCGCGAAAGAGCAGAAACAAAATCCAAATCCATAAAGGGAAGTAGTCCATAACCTGAGACGCAATAGAGGAAAGATCAGCAGTATCAATCTTATTTAAACGCTTGCCTATGGATTCTAATATAAGGTTTTTGAATACTATCCATATAGATTAAGCCTTTAATATGTGCCGGAATGTTGGTCACATGTAAAGGAGAAACCATCGCAGAGGATGCTTGATATTTTGCAATGGCATCCACAACTGAGTTACATTATCTGTATGTGTGCTTGAGGGTAGCATGGGATAAAAAAGTGTGAACTCGAAAAACTAGAGGGTATAGGGTCCATTTGGAAACTGAAGGATCATTAATCATATTTACTGCCTGTAGCGAGTCAGATTCAATAATGAGGTTGGGATATCTGTCCAGACAGATCTGACAGGCCATAAGAATTGCCTTAACTTCAGCTTCCAGTGGAGATGTGGCTGTTATGGTCTCTGATCTAATAAGGATTGGTAAACCTTGGTGATTGCAAGCAATTAAGCCAATTGAAACAGAGGAATTAGACCAAGATGCATCCACATTAACCTTGATGAAATTGTGATCTGGAGATTCCCAGTATACTGTGGAAATAGTTGACTTTGGTGGTGGTCTGGGGGGAAACATCAGAGAAGGGAACTGAAAACTTATGTTAGGAATTACAGTTGGGAAGCAGGGAGAGGAGGTAATGGAAAAGTAGAGAGTATCTGTAACTTCCTTGCTCGATGGTTTCAACGCATTAGCGGTTAGACATGTTTCTTTATGAACGTGGAAGTCTCTCGCACACCATTTATTTTGGGACGGAAGGAGTATAAGATTTTAAAGATTTTACGATCTTTTTCAAGTCCTGGGGAATATAATACATATCCCTCCCATTTGTATGGATTATTGTTTTTAAATTAAAGCATAAAAAATTATAAGACACCAAAATGTGCCAACAAAGTTTCATTTTCATTCCCTCCAAAAGTTTCCCTTTTCCCTCCATATCCTTAACCCTCGGTTTCCGTACCCTTCCCTCCCCACCACATTGAACCGAGTTCTTTCCACCCACCACATCCCTAATCCCAAGTTCCCCCTCTTCCCACCATAACCCCGTGCAGATTTCCCCCAAAAACAGTGTCCCTCCCTTCACCATTTATGTCGGGCTTCAACCTCCCAATCCTGGTCGCCAACCAAATACACCAATTTTGACGACATTCAACTCCACAAATTTTGTACCCAGGTCGGAATCTTCACATTGGAGGGGGTAACCAAGACGGCCGGCTGTTGACGGAATAAGGTAACACTCATTGGTAGTTTCCATCTTTCCCGAGTTTAATGAGTAGCTATATTTTGGTTGGTCTCTTTGCGTGTGAGTTTGTGTTGACGTTTCTTGTTATACTATTGTGGGTGTTGTTTCATGCTCATACATGATATGCGTGCTTGTTATGTCATAATTTTTGCCTACCTACGTGCCCCCTATACGAATTTGTTGAACTCGGTTGAATTTTTGTGAAAATCTGCAAAGGACTGTGTTGGATTAATGTTTTGCTTGTGTTTCATTTACTCATAGAAGAGATTCAATGGCGTCACCGAGGAAGAAATTGTTTAACTCCGGTGGTAGACAAACGGTTGCCGATAAATGTTTTACCCCTCCAAAGGATGCCAACTGTGACAACAATAGCGAGGAAGGGGCTGATGCACGGAAATATTGCTCGGGATCAGAGAAGTTGGGAGAAGCAGCAGAAACTATGGTAAAAGAAGACATGAGTGGGAGCTTCGACAAGTTTGAGATTGGAGAGTATTGCAAGCGCAGAGGTATAGCCACGTGCAAGTCTGTGTTGCTTGCGAAACAAAAGAAGCCTCTGAAAATTTTCTTCGATGATGACTTCGAACCCCTAGTTATGCGCAGCCGATGGTCGATGTATGTTGGCTATGCCTTCCGGCGAAGAATCCGCTTCGGGACGTGGCATAATTGGAGATCAGTCCCAGACCATGTGAAGAAGGATGCATGGGAAGACATTCTCGTAAGTGTCTTCTAATCCTCCATTGTTCATGTCAACTTCGTTACATGTCGCACTAACAACATGTTTCCTTATCCTCCAGATTAGCTGGGATATACAAACGAAAATAACTTTCAATGAGATGAATAAGTTCTGAAATAAATGGACAATTTATGCAAGAGAAAAGTGGAGGAATTGGAAGACTAAGGTGGCGAACAAGTACATTGTGCAAAAAAAACCGGGTTCTTGTGCATGGAGAGACTATCGCTGGATGGACAAAAATGAGTGGGAGCTGTTTGTGAAACACAGGTCAACCCCTGAATTCAAGGTAATTTCTTAAATATTATTTTTCTCTAGTCTGTACGATGAGAGCAGTTTACAAACTGATGTCCAAACAGGCGGCAAGTGATGCAGCAAAATTAAGCGCCTCACAGAAGGACTACATCCATCACACGGGGAGTGAGGGAACCGTAGGGTTGCAGTAGAACTCGAGAAGAGGAAAAGAAACGCTAAAATTGAGGTGCTTCTGGATGAAGGTCAGAGTGTAGAAGAAGCAGAGGCTTTAGTTCAAAGCATGGATTTCAAACCGGACTGCTCGGAAGTGTTCCTTACCGCTAACTGGGACAATAAATTATCAACCTACACCAACGACTCCGTCCGAAGAGCAGCCCCCACTATTGTGAGCATAATTTATAATTGAATCTATCTCTATTGATATTGCTTGGTGTATCCCGATCAAATGGCTTATATTTGCTTTATTTCTTAGAAAAACCTTTTGGATAAGAAGCAAAAGGGAGATTTGGTTATACATGGAAAAGAAGATATTCTAGTTCAAACAACGAGTAGGAAGGATAACGGGGGTCGTTGGAGAGGTTGCTCCGCAACCTCTAAGGTGAACGAGGCCCTACCACATATGACTGTCACCCATTACGCATCTAGTCGATGTGGGAGCACAAACACGTAACCATCTGAGGAAATTTCAAATTCAAACAAACAACCAACAGATGTCATCGAGCTCAGGAAAACATTTGTTGCTTTACTTGAGGCCCAAACAAATTGGCTAGCTGCGCAATTGGGTAAAGTTATTCCCCCACACTTGGATGCCCGTAATTTCCTTGCTACATCTTTCACCCCCACGAACAAGGACAACCGGGTATTCATTCCTTCAGCATCGGGATGTAGTGACCCACAAGGAACTGCAGCGGATGACAAGGTAGTCCAAACCGTGAACTGCAATCGTATTTGTTCCTTTCTTGCTATGTGATTTGTAGTATATGGATTTCCATTTCTTGATTTGGATTGGTGTTGTGGGGATATAGTTCGTTGCTGATGAACGCTGGAAGCTGCAGCGCGCTGTAGCTCTTAGTCTCAGCTGGGCACTAAAAGCTGCAGCGCGCTGCAGCCTTCAGCAGCTACATGTACAATTCATTACTTCTTATAATCTATCGCTTGCACTTCCTACTTTATCTGTTTTCCTTCAATAGAGAATACTTAGTTATTTCCCGATCTATGTATTTACCCAATCTCTAAGTTCATCTCTCAGAGAGGAAAAAAATACAGCCTATATGTTTTGAACTATCATGGAGAAAGGGAGGTAGCTGCATTCGGTATATTCTTTCCAAAGGAAGCGGAAACTGACTTACCCATCAAGTGGGAGCGAGTAAATCTAAAAGAACCTGTGGTTATACCAAAGGCACCTTTGCCGATTGAACACGAAGAATTTGAGTTTGTCACTCAGGCCATTGGATATAACATTCTATGGCCGGGGAAGCTGATAAGTGTCATAGAGCAACAGGATGATGAGGTGTGATAATTGTATTCTTCTTCTCATCGGTGCTCATATATATCTTTCTTGCTAATACAATAACATGATATGTTATTCATCTACAAACGTAGGAGAACAAGCAGCAACCGCCTCCGCAAGAAATGGTGGTCGACGAAATTGGAAGTCCTCAAACAAACCTCACACCAGTGGCTAAGGAAGATAATCCTCGTGGAGAGGTGGCCGCTCGATCAATAAAAGGAGAGGTACATACCCCCATACTATTTCATTCCGACTGATTTTCTCCTACGCATCACTAACATTTTACCCATTAGCAACTACCAAAAGAAAAAACTACATCACCGAAGAATGGGCAACTAAATCCTCCCTCGTCGATTTCTCCCCAATACATATTTATGAGAACTCATTTCAACCTTTACATTATCATCCACTACTGAATTAGATACAAATACTGTTCAACTAACATTATTAGATTCTGAATTTAATGATTAGGGAGCCACGGAAAACCAAGAATGCATCGCTGCTGTTCACCAGATTAATGATGCTTTACGGCTATCTTCACAAATATGTGGACCAGACAAAGTATTCCGCATCAATTTCAGCGCAAAGGTGTTCGGATCAGAAGAAGTCTACACAGCCATATTTACTGACAAGATACAGTCGTTCATGAACAGCTTGGAATCAGATGATGAAATGGAGTGGATCAGTGGGTGCCAACTTGATATATGAGCATCGTAAAAAGTGCATGCTTTCATTATTCATAGATACAAGTATCGTTATATTTGCTCCACTAACCATATTAATTTGCAAGATACCTCTGCGATGGGGTGGTACGTGGAGGCCACGTCCAGTTTATTCCTGCCTCTTCGAACTCAATGGCTCAAAAGGCAAATCAAAGGGTGGAATTGACTGTGGACGAGGTTTCGGATGTCATGTGCCGCACTGAAGTGAGGATGTACATCTTCCCATACAATCGAGAGTAAGTTCCATTCATTTTCCAAGTAGCTAGACCCGCCCACATGGAAGCGAAAGCAACTGTGTGCTGAGATTTTATTTTAAGAATATATCTTAAGTACTTTTGTTTTTCCCTTTTTCCCATAGGGACCATTGGTTTTTTCTTGTCTTCGTACTAGAAATCGACCGAGTATATTGCATCGACTTAATGACTGGGGGAATTTTAAAACGAAATAGATCATGCCTTAAAATGATTCATTTGTAAGTGGAACAGATTCGTTTCTTTCCTTCAGCTTCAATGTTTTTCAAAAATGGTTGTTCCCGTAATTGTGTTCTTGTACGTTTCACACTCTCTTGGCTCAATTATTTACAATTACTGTTACTCAGTATGTTATCATATATTGTGTGAACCCCAATTTCTGAAAATAATATTCCTCATGTTGACAAAAATAGGTTTCCATCTATTGTAGGATTGCAACAAAATATCGACGGTCCAATTCCAAACAAAATAGGTCCTACCCTTCCAACTACACTTGGGATGTCATGAACATCAGTACGTATCATCTCACACCTTCATATTTCAAGTGTCATTTTCATCTTTGTAATCGGTTCAACAAATTATCTTTTCCATCATCAGCACAAGATACAAAGTAGTACTTGGGAGTGCGGATACCATTGCATGTATTACATGGAAAAAATTGTTAGGCACGTACATGACATTGACATTATTCTGGTACGTTTTCCTACAATTCTTCTATGTATTTGTTATCCTCACATATACATCCTTCTCTTAACATGTCATTTAATGCATTGTTTCAGTAATTCCCTGAAGATTACACTCCACTGGGGAGCGATGAACTGCAGAGTATTGCTTTGAAATGAGTTTGTATTTTTGCAAAAAATACTCTGCCAAAATGCATAGCTCAATTGAATATCATACAAGGACTTGCACAAATCATCGGATAGTGGTTAGTATTATCTGTTACGAGAAAGGTAATTGACCATCTCTTCTGATACTCGTCAAATTCGACGATGAGGGGGGTTTCAGTATCTTAGGACACCACGAAACACGGCATGCTCTTCTTTTGCTAGTCATAAATTATACTTCATTGGATTCAATGCTTTCTTCAACCTACTTTCTTGTCTATACATCATTGTGGCTCGGAATTTGTTCAATTTGTCTTCGTGCACCATTCTGTTACTACGCACAACAAATAATGGATACCATGCCTGAAAAAAAAGGAACTGGCTGTGAGAAGATGAACGCTGGAAGCTGCAGCACGCCGCAGCTTACAGTGACCACAATAGTTACTCACGCTTTTAACACCGGTTTCTTTCGATTAGAGAAGCGGTGCTAATATTAAACTATGTGAAATTAATGCTTGTAGCACCGCTTTCAAAACCGCTACTAAAAAAAGGTGCGATCATAACCGGTGCTATATTTACTTCATTGCACCGGTTTTCAAACGGGTGCAAAATTTAACCGGTGCAACAAATAAACAACTCTAGCACCGGTTTTTTTTACCGGTGCTAACATATAACCGGTGCAATAAAACTGTTTTTATCACCGGTTCCTAAACCGTTGCTAAACTATAACAGGTGCAATTTATTTTTGTCACTGGTTTAAAAACCGGTGCTACCTACAAACCGGTGTTAGATAAAAAGATTTAACACCGGTTCCATAACCAGTGCTAACAAATCCGGTGCGACAAAATTTTATTTATCACCGATGTTATAACCGGTGCAAGAATGAAAAAATTTACACCGGTTTTTTCTAGCACCGGTTACAAAAAACCGGTGCTAATATGGTACATTATAGCACCGGTAACTTAAACCGGTGCAAAATATAACCGGTGCTAATAAAAGAAATTTAGCACCGGTTTTGCTTCAACCGGTGATAATGTAGCATCGCTTACTTAGGCACCGGTATTTTAGCCACTAAAACACTGGTGCTAGGAACCAAAACAACCAGTGCTAGAGGTGTCTTCGCGTGGTAGTGGATATCCCAAATGTACATCTATTGGTAGATTGACACCAAGATGCATCCACATTCACTTTGAAATCAACAGTAGGCATTTGCCAGGTTACAATTATAATCCTAGGCATCGATTTGGTTTTAAAAATGGGGTAAGACCTAAATTAAACCAAGTCACGTCCTTCGGATTTTTGCTCAAAACAAGTTTGGCATAGAATGTTTGAAACATATCTTTTTTTTATAGAGTCAATTACAGTAATCAAATGTAGAGTTTTATTTTCATATATGAGCTTGTATCTCAATTTTCACAAATTCTAACATATAAATGCAAGTATCAAAGTGAGTATGTGGTTGTGCATAGCAGTTCCGCCCTTAGTGGACAAATAGAATGACAATCTATCAAAAATTGAAGGAAATGTAAGAGTTCTAAAACCCATAATATTCTTAAAATGTGTCCATATCTAAACTGAGAATTCACATGAGTTAAAGAAATGAGACATTGTATCGCAATTAGAACACATTGGACCTTTAGAAGCTAAACTAATATTAGAGTGACTAACAATGTCATCAAAAGGCAAAATGGAGTTAGTTAACTTCCATAAAGAAAAATAGAGACTTTCTTAGGGATCTTTTTGTGCCAAATATGTTTAAGAATTCTGAGTAGCCTCCTCTTTCTTGAAACCATTTGGAAGGTAGATTTAAATGTAAAATGTCCTTCATTTGATGGTTTCCATATAAGCCTGTCCTTTCTATCCTTGTTGATGGTTGCTCCATATAGGAAAGAGAGAATGTGAGTTAGGAGATTATATAGAAAATGTAAGTAATCATTCTTGTGAGTTAGAAAATATGCAATGGATAAGTCAGTGGGGATATCTTCACATTCTAGCTCTTCAAAACCATATAGGCATCCAAAGTTTGTCCAATTAGAAGTGTAAAAATTAGCCTTACTCTCTCCATGTATTACCCTCATCTGTGATTCAGCTAGTGGGTTAGTTTTAGTAATACTTAGCCAATTCTGAGAATTTCTTTTGTATACAGGTAATGACCAAATAAATTGTGCCCGAGATGTTATCCCTAATTGATATTTCCACCACATTTTTAAGGAAAAAGTGTCAATGATATCCTTAAAGTTTCTAATTCCTAATCCATTTTGGTCTGTGGGAAAAGAAATATTTTTCAAGCTCTTCCATACTTTATTATCTCCATTTTCTGTTTCTCCCCATATGAAGGCTGAAATTCTTCTTTTTAACTGTCACTACAACAGACAGCACCTATTAGCTCAATTTTTCAGGCCTTTTGACCTCGGTTTTTTGCCCCCAAAAAACTGAGGTAAATATGGGTGAAGTAAAAAAACATACATTTTACCTCTGTTCAAAACTGAGGTAAAAAGTACTTTTTTACCTCAGTTTTGGACCGACGTTGGCAGATTTTATGTACGATGTCATTTGTGACATTGTTTAGCTCGATGTTGGGATATAAGATGAACGACGTTGGTCATACGAACAAGCCACGCAATGTCAGAGGAAAGTCTGCAATGTCGTTCCAATTGACGTCGTTCTAAAGAACTGCGACATCGCAAAATGTGGTGCACCGATGTCATGCGCATGCTGGCGTGGAATGGTAAACAATACGATATCGTTTTGAATTGGCGATGTAAAAAATTACACGGCAGTTGTATATGCGATGTCGCGTTTGTGCCGCATGAGTACCGGTAAGTGCGACGTCGCAAATTAGTCATGGAGAGAATGTTTTGGTTAAATAATATAATATTTAATATTTGATGGGGAAAAAAATCATTCGTTGACATTCATTACATGTTCTTTAGTATTGGATTACTCTATAAATGGTTAAACATCATACAACAATCAAATGTCGTTAAATTCATATGGGAAAATTAACAATGACATGTTAAAATCCACAAAACTAACTATAACACATATTGCAAATACATGTTAAAATATATAATAATACATAAGGTTGCTCATAAGTTTAAACATTAAAGGTATTGAACCTCCGTATTGTCTATGTTGTAAGGCATAAACACTGTCAGGGCGAGTAGTGAAATGACAAGTCATCCATCTACAGTCCATCCATAACCCTCGTTGTCCTATTACACCGAATACACAACTAACAAAATTTAAGTTAGAATTGGGCATGCCCGAATTTAAAATATACATAATTTAGTAATACTTAGACAACGTGAATGTCAACTTGGAAATGGAATGGATATCGGTAGAAGCGACGTCGCATATTATAGTAATTGATGTCGTTAAGGCCAATCTAAGTGAGAAGTAGCACATTTAAGAAATTTCATGCTTTTATTGATGGTGTATACATATCCTAATTGTTAGGCCGTAAGCCCAAAACTGCAAATGGGCCTGAAGCTAACCTCTGATGCGAGCTGGGATAGAGTTAACCCACGAACCATGAAAAATATATACCATGATCAGGCACTGGCCACGAACCGTCCTTCTCAGAGCCATGATCAAGCACACAATGGCAAACCTGAGAAAGGTGGAGCCACGTTTATAACAGGCTATAAAAGAAATGGAGAGGATACGAATAGGGGTAAGGGCAACCAGACTGAAGAAACTTGATTCTGAAGAGAAAGAAACTCACTTGAGCGTCGAATCTTTTTCCCGGAACCACTTCTGGGATTTCTTTTACAGGCATACCTTGGTGAAAAATGATCAACCAGTCGGATTGGGAATACCACAACATTTGGCACCGCCTGTGGGGATGGAATTTTTTTTCCAGTTGTTCATTCCTAACAAGATTGATAATGGTGTTCACCATAAGTGGGAGAAGTCAAAACCACCACACTCAAGGGCAAACAGCTGTGAGAAATAGGAATGTACATCCCTACCAAAGTCAGGATCCCATTCCCAGCAGAGAGCAAGAACACGTTAGGGATGACACAGAAGATGAAGAAGAGGCTGAATCTCCTAACATGAACAAGGAAAAGGAAAGGAGAGTGTTCGCATCATTTCTAGAAGCATATAAAAAGCAATTGTATAATCAGTTCCTAGCTAGTCTCAAACCAAAATCCCTAAGGGTAAGTCAAAAAACTGTTCAAAAATGAAAATGACCTTAAATATGGGGATGAATTAAGAGGCATAGTAACAGATGACGATGCAGACAAGTCGCCACTAGCACCACATCTTTGCAACTTCAAAATGCCAAAGGACTTCAAATTACCATTACATTTCAAATTACGATGGGCCAACCGACCTAAAGGAATTCTTACATCCCTATCGTAATAGCATAAGGTTCCGCAATGCTGAAATTGAGTTGGTATGTAAGGTGTTCCCCATATTTTTGTCAGGAACAACGATCACATGGTATGAAGATTTCCCAAACAGAAGTATAACATCTTGGGCACAGCTATCAGATCTATTTTTGGTACGTTTCAAGCAGAAGCAAAAGTTTAACAACATAATCGTAGACCTGGACAATATAGCTCAATGAAGTGATGAAAGTTTGGCAGAATATCACAATAGGTTCGTTACAGAAAGTCTGCAGGTTTGAGACCTTCAATCTTCTTTAGGTACGTTCACAGAGGGCATGCGATCGGGAGAGTTCTATAAGGAACTAACAGAGAACATGCCATAAAACCCAAGGAGCCTACAAAAAATGATAGAGCAGTATGTGTAAACCGAGGAAGCCAACAACCACAAAATAGAGCAGGAGCGAGCTAAGAAAAGAGCAATAGAAGACTCGCAAAGAAATTTGGCAAAGAAGGGGAAAGAAACTTCATTTTCAAAGGAAGAGAAGCAAGAACACAAACCATCTTGTCCCAGGAGACACCGCTAACAAAATTGCGAAGAGATATCTGGAAAGTAAACAAAGATCTATTCCGCAAACCATCGCTAATGGTAGTGCCTCCAGAAAAAAGATCAAGAGAATACTATTGCGCCTTCCATAAGGATCACGGTCACAATATCGATTATTGCAGATATCTATAGAGACAGATGGCAGAAAACTTGAGAAATGGTTATCTTGGACAGTACAGGAAGGAAGATGGCAGTAATAGATATAACAAAGCGAGCAAGGCATGAAGCTCCATGGCCAAAATCCAAGCCACGGTGAATACTTATAATAGAAATCAAAAGATGATGGCAGCAGTGGACTATGAAGAGGATGTGCCCAACGAAGCTCCAGAAAAATTAGTATTTTCCATACATTGGTCAATAGAGTCCTTATCAAATAATGCCTGGAAGGCTAAGGCCAGGTATGCACCTCCACAGGAGCCCCTGGATAAAAGATTGCTAATTGATGAAACAATCACATTTAGCGAAGAGGACGTTGTTTGTAATGCCTCACCACACAATGATCCCTTGGTTATTATCGCTAAAATCGGGAATGCGACTGTTCATAGAGTGTTCGTAGATGATGGAAGCGTGGTAGAAATCCTTTTTATGGACTTTTTTTACATACTTGGATTTAAGAGGACTGGCTTGGAAAAATTCACATCCGCACTCGTAGGAGTCATAAGACAAGCAGAGACACTGCTTGGCAACATTCAACTGCCTGTAATAATTGGGGAGAATGAGAGGACCTGCACCATAATCTGTGAATTCATTGTCATGGAAGCTCCAAGTTCGTTTAATGCTATTATTGGTAGGTCGTGGATGAACAGAGAAAAAGCAATATGGTCTCCGTACCATTTAGTCATGAAGTTCCCAACCCCAATAGGGATTGCAATGGTGAGGGGAAACCAATAGGCAACCAGATAGTGTATGGTCATCGCAACGAAAGTAGGAAGAACCGCAGAACAACCAAATATGGTTAGTACTATCACCAACAGTAACTCACTTAACCAGGTGAATCATCCAGTAGAACTTGGGGAACAAACTGAAGATGTCATTTTGGATGACAATGATGCGTCTATGTGTATCAAAATAGGGAAATATCTTCCAAATCAAGAGAAACAAAGAGTGATGCAAATTCTAAGAGATCACAAGGATACATTTGCATGGAATGTACAGAACATAGGTGGAGTTGACCCAAGTACTGCAACTCATTCTTTGAACATCGCTGATTCAATCAAACAAGTCAAGTAGAAATAAAGAAGCTTTGACAGTGATAGACATAATGCAATCAAGGAAGAAGTAAAGGCGTTGTTGCAAGTTGGGATCATAAAGTAGGTGATATACCCAACGTGGCTAGGGAACCCGGTGATGGTGAAAAAGGCTAACTCTGGGTGGAGAATGTGTATAGATTTCTCCAATCTAAATAAAGCAGGCCTAAATGACTGTTACCACATGCCAAAGATCGATCAGCTGGTAGAAGCGATCTCGGGGTACGAAGTCCTCGCATTCTTGGATGTCTACAAAGGGTATCACCAGATATTGATGAACCACAAAGATTATGAAAAAATGGCCTTCATAACCAGTTTGGGGATATTTTGCTACATGAAGATGCCATTCAGGTTGAAAAATGCAGGGGAAACATATTAGAGAGTGGTTGATAATGTGTTACGCAACCAGATTGGGTGCAATATAGAGATATATGTGGATGATATGATCATAAAAATTAGGCGAACATGTGACTTTGCGAATGACTTAAAAGAAACCCTAGATACGTAAAGTGCAATTGGAATGAAGCTAAATCCAAAAACAAATACACAATCGGGGTTGGCGCAGGTAAATTCCTAGAATATAAGGTTCGAGGATTGAGGCTACTCCATAGAAATTATAAGCAATTGTTAACCTCCCCCAACCACGAACAGTAAAGGGAGTCCAAATCTTAATAGGATCACTTGCTTCACTCAGTAGGTTTGTGTGAAAAGCAGCTGAAAAACACTTCCCACTATTCGAAATCCTTAGAAAGGCCAAGATGTTTAGCTGGAGTGAAGAGTGTCAATGAGCATACGAGTCACTTTAGGACCAACTTCAGACACTCCCAACGTTGAAAGCACCAATTCAGAGAGAAACACTATACTTGTATTAGGAAGTTTCAATAAATGTAGTAAGCTCAGTCCTGGTAAGGCAAGAAGGCCAGAAATATATACCAGTGTTTAACATCAGCAGAATACAACAGCAGGCTGAAAGGGCAGATTTTCCAATAAAAAAGTTGACCCTAGCATCGATATATTTAGCAAGAATACTGCGAACCTATTTTCACAGTCATATGATTGTTGTCTATACTGACTACCAAATCAAGAACATTTTGAACAGTCCCGAGTCATCCAGGAGGATGATAAATGGGCTCTTAAATTGAGACAATTCGAGATTCAATTTCAACCACATACCTCAATCAAATAATAGGCTTTAGCATATTTCATTGTCGGAATGACAAGCGTGGGGGCGTAGCAGGTGAAAACATAATAGTTTCTTGATGAAGACAAAGGAAAGGCTAAATGGGAAGACGTCGCATGCAAGTTGTTCGTAGATGGGGCATCTAGCAAGGAAGGATGTGGAGCGGGACTGCTATTGATTAACCCAGGCGGAGGAGTATACAGATACTCGCTTCGCTTTGATTTCTCACTCACCAATAACGAAGCTGAGTACGAGGTGTTAATATGCGGCTTGGATCTCACAGCTGACATGAAAGTGAAGAGTGTTTGAGCGTTCAGCGATCCACATATAGTAGTCCAGCAAGAACGAGGAGATTACAAAGTGCAAGAAGAGTAATTGATGAAATACTTAACCGGTGTTTGTCAACTTATCGCTCACCTTGAGTACTTAAACATCCAACACATCCCATGAAGTGAGAATATGAAGGCGCGTGCCTTAAGCAAGCTAGCAACTGCAGTTTTTGGGTTATTAGCCGAACACAAAGATGTGAAAGTAGAAGTCATTCTAGTTAGAAGCACAGCAAGAACAACCGTGTCAGAAGTTCAGGCATAGGAAGTAAACTGGATGATGCCATTGACTGACTATTTTGACAAGGGGTAGCTACAGACTAATAAGGTATAAGCTAGGAATCTAGAAATGCGATCCCATAACTATGTTGACAAAGACGGAACCTTTTACCAGAAAGGATATATATCTGTGAATAAAGTGTGTGTCACAAGCAGGCAAAATCTTGAAATAAGTACAAGAAGGATTGTGCGGATTGCATCAAGGATCTTGAACAATTCCAAGGAAGACCATTCGAGCTGGATAGTACTGGCCAACCATGTTTAATGATGCATACAACTTCGTCCTTAAGTACAAAACCTACCAGATGAATGCTCCAATATCACACAAGCCGCAGTCAGCATTAACAGGAATATATAGAGCTTGGCCTTTTAATAAATGGGGAATTGATCTCATTGGACCTTTTCCAGAAGGTGATGGCAGTTCCAAGTTTTTAATTGTGGCAGTCAACTATTTCACAAAGTGGGTAGAAGCGAAGCCCTTAGGAAGAATAATAGCGGAAACAACGAGAAATTTTGTCTGGCAGAATATAGTTTGTCCCTTCGGAGTACCACAAACTATAATCATCAACAATGACACGTAGTTCACAAGTGGGGTTTTTACAGAATGGTGTTTGAAACTGGGAATCATGCTGAAATTCACTTTTGTAGCTCACCTCTAAGCGAACGGTCAGGTAGAAGTAACGAGCAGAACAATCGTTCAAGGTATCCAAAAAATATTGGAAGGAAAGCAAACAGGTTGGGTTGATGAGACACCTATTACCTTGTGGTCATACAGAATAACAGTGTGAGAACTAACAGGAGAAACGTCGTATAGTCTGGTATATGGGCACAAAGCGGTAATACCAGTTAAAATCGGACAATCAAGCCTTCAAGTCGAGCAATATAAGGAAAACATCAACCTAGAGATGGTGAGGTTGGACTCAGGTGAACTCGAAGAAAAGAGACAAAGGGCAAAAATAAAAGAAGCAAAGTACAAAGAAATGATGGCCAGAGCGTACAACCAGAAAGTTAAGGTAACACAATTCCAAATTGGCGATCTGGTGCTAAGGAAGAATGAAGCTAGCCTAGCTTAGGAAAGAGGAAAGTTGTGCCCAAAGTGGGAAGGTCCGTACAAGATAATGAAGACGCACAGATCCAACTGCTAAGAGCTAGAGAGAATGGATGGTAGCGGTGTTCCTAACACTTGGTACATAGTCAACTTAAGAAATGTTTATATGTAGAATTAGCAAAGAGGCAGGAGAATCTAGTTTCCATGTATAGAAACCATAATATAATCATTGGTGGTGTTCATTCCCTTGTTCTGCGTTGAAGGCGATATTATCGCAATATAAATCTTTTGGAGTACCATCTTTTCTTTTCAAACAGCTATAGTTTGTAGTTGCAAAACTAAGTTACAAATTCTTAGCAGATGAAAACATGATGATAGTGGCATAAGTGTCAATTATAAACGTCACTTAACTTGCCTCTTCGCAAAATATAAAGGAAAGCAAGTCATAAACTTTGCAATAGGGCAGATATGCTCACAATGAAACGACAAGCAAGCAATAGATTTTGCGACTTTGCACTCTCAATAAAAAGCAAGCTATAGATCTTGCTACCAGGCAAACCTGGCTCTAATATAGTGACAAAAGTAAGCAATAGATCTTGTGGCTTCACACATTACATACTCTTAATAAAGAAAGCAATAGATCTTGCTACACGGCAGATATGTCTACGAAACGACGACTAAAGCAAGCTATAGATCTTCCCTCTTTACGATAACAGAGTTTCAATACTCGAACCAAAAACAATAGATATATGAGAAAGAGATCTTGTGAATAAAAGAGAATCATGCAGTCAAGAGCAATTAAAAGTACGAAGACGAAAAAAGGACAAGCACAACATCCAAAAATGGCAATAAAAACAACAGCATTGTTTAGAAGAAAAAATCATTACATATTATCTATGCTAGATGCTTGTGATGATCCAGAAGAAGACGAACCACCATAGCGACGACTGTGCTTAGCTTTGCGATGGAGGTGCTCAGCCCTACACCTGTTTTCCTCAGCCTCACACTTCTCGCCAAATGTATGGTCATATTTCCATTTCAAGTGTAAATAAGAAGGATGGAATATTAGACCCCTTCGATCCATATGACTAAGATATCTAGCATAATACGCCTTGAAGTCGGTTATAGGGCCAAACTTCTCGTGGTCCAGCTGCGTACTTATAACATTAACAGTTTCTTCATACCGCTTCATTTCAGCCCTCAAATTATGTACTTCATCCTCTAGGCTGCGAATATGTGATCGAACAGCCTCAGATAAGTTAATCCTCTGCCTGCCGATGCCTACAGTAAGATATTCACGACTAGTACCTCTATAAGATGAAGAAGGGAGAACCTGAAGTTTATATTTATACTCAACACAAGCTTGCTTGAGTTGGTGCACAGGTGAATCAAGTCGATCGCACTCGGCACAATGTTGCTCATTTTCACTTCGCATCTGTGTGTTTATAGCAAACTATTCGTCAAATTTACTTGGCCAACCAAGTGCAGGGGATGAAAAGTGATCAAGCTCAAAACGAGCACATTGTTTATCAATGATCAATGTCTTCTGATGGGCCTTGCGAGTCTTGATCACAGCATAATTCCTAGCCTCTTCCTGTTGTCGGAGCATCTTCACCATAGTCTACTATTGAAGATGAATAAGACCGTTCTGCTCTTTGCAAATCCTACGTAAACCGCGTACAACATCATGAGTGTCCTTTACAGTTGTATTCCACTTCGCTTCAAGATCATTAATACCCAGAAGCATGTACTTCAAATGAATGCCTAATGATAATGTCCACTCTTAGACACGAACAGGAAGGTTAAGCAATCGCATGTACACACCAATAGATTCAAGATCAACCATACAACAAGAAATATCCTTGCTGAGCGATTTCACATTGTACCCATCAGGAACAAACTTATTGCAAGGACATGTTGTAGACGAAGATGGAAATCAAGCAGGAATGGGAAGCTTCCACCCAATGCATAAGGGAAACGACTCCATATGAGAAAAGCAATCAGAAGAAATGAGCTCCTCACACTCTTCGGTGAATGATTGAGTGGCACGAAGCAAACTAATAGGGTAGTTGAAATCAGGTGGTGAAAATCCATAGCGATCAGAAAATGCATCAGTACATCCCAGAAAGTCAAGTCGTTTCTAGAATTTATGATCAACTAAAATATTGAACCCCCCCCTGCACATAAGTAAGGGTGATAAGAAAATGTAAAACAAGGAGGATACATCAATATTCATAACTAAAGTCACACAAATAGTACAAACATACACCAGAATACTGTCTTAAATTAAAACTAAAAATCCAAAAAGCCCAGAACACTTGGAATCAACTGACTTCGGAGGTGGAGGTAGGCAAAGGTTGAACAACAATAGCCGTGGCTTCTTGGCTTTGTTACTGAGCGGGAGTTTCCTTGCTTGGTTGCTGAGCGGAGGCTTCAAAGCTCACATTAACAACAGTGGCCACACTGCATCAGGATTAGTGGATAGAGTAACAATGTGAGATCTAAATGGAAAATCGTCCAGATAATCCACCTCACTTCCCTTTAGCTCAGCCACAGAAGAAAGACAGGGAAGGCTGGCAAGATGTGATAGCAAAGCATAGGGATGTTCCCCATCAGAAATCTTTTTGATAAAAGCTTCATTGAGTTTTGATTTATGCTTCTCGAAGGTCTCGGTACACTTCTTCAGAGAAGGCATACTCTTTAACTAACAAGTTGGATTCCACTCGCGCCGATCCTTCATAGTCTGGCAGTAACCAATGGTGCGAGCATTGCTGGAGACATCCTCAAATAATTTATAGAAAGACTTGCCCTTGTAGAGCCGATCTACAATAATTTGAGGGTATTTTGGGGACACATGTCCATTGGTGCACATCTCCTTCAACTTTGAATGAAGCTGAGTCACTTTCGCCTCTGCGAGCCTAGCACGCTCCCCAGGGCTTTCTGCGAAGTTTCTAGCATCACACTTTTTTTCCTATGCCTTTTACTTATCCATGAGTGACTCATCAATAGGAGAGAACTTAGAAAGTCGCTCATTCGTGAGTTGAAGGCTTTCGCCAACCTTACAAAACAATAAAACATTAGACAAAATTAGTCAACATTTCACATACAAAATATCAAGATATAGCAAATGTAACTAAAATTTAACCACGAACTTACCACATCCAGTGTATCGAGCAGAGAGAGGTTGGAGAGAATATCAGATATTATCCCATCCGCTAGAAGATTCTCAGTTCGCGCCAGAGTTAGCGGATGAGATTGGTTACCACGCCCCTTTTTCATGGGAGGAAACAAATGTCATAAAGGTCCATCAATCCTATCCATCTTGTGCTTCTTCTCATTATGCCCACCAACGGAGTGATGGCCACCTGTCTCCCCGCCCTCAGTAGACTTACCCTTATTACCAGGGCCCATTTTGTTAACACCCTAACAAGTGGTGTTACTCACAGTAGCATTGTCATGCTGAACAAAAGTCTCAGCCACCTCCTCATTGTCGCCATCAAAGAGTGATATGTCAATATCACCTCAGCTAGATCCACGTCTAAAATAAAATGAACATCATAGATCAAACGAATACACCAAAAAGTAAACGTTTACCAAAATAAGAGAGAATATAGATCATACACATCAAAACAATAACAAACAAAAAACTTTCAGCATCAGAGTCAGCATGACGGAGATGTTATGTATGAGCATGAAGTGTGATCACGATCTCTGCTTCAGCAGTAAAATGAACATTCAGACCAGGAAGCTTAGACTTGGGAACCTTGTAGTTCTAAGAAGGCACAGCCACTCTGGGATTTTTATTTAACTTTATAAAAAATATTTTGTATGCCACAGACCAACATTACTAGGGAAACCGCTCACAAGCTCAATCCCAGCGATCACAGGATAAAAGGTAAATTCATCTACTGTGTTTTTCACTTTTCGAAGATGATAAAAGTTGCAAAACAACACAAGAGTGAAAGGAACGTTCACTTTCTCACACAACTGAAGAAACCTCATTATGATAGCAATGCCCTTGGGGTGAAATTGGGACAACTCAACTTTGTACAAATAGAGAAGATCAACCACATGTTGGGGTAGAGGAATATAAAGGCCAAAGTTTAAATAGGATAAACAACACGAAATATAGCCAGATGGAGGATTGCAAACACATTCTAAATTTGTAGGAGCGCGAAGCTTTAACAGAGCTAAAAATGGTAAATAAATCTTCAAGTCACCTAATTATGAACTAGATAGCATAATGTGCATGGTAGGGGATCCGGTGACATGACAGGAATCCCCATCAGAGTGAGCATCTTCTACGAGAGACTCGGCGTGGTTAGAGGAAAACATGTAGATTAATGAGGACCCTAGAGTTAGAAATAACAACCTTTATTTGGGTTAACGACCGGAGACACAAGTTTTTCATAGAAAAACTCAACAGAAAATGCGTCGGAGAAGATGACCGAAAAATTGCAAGAAACTCAACAAGTACTAAAATTACCAGAAATAGAAGAAGAAATGCAAATTATTAAGTCCTGAACATGCAGCAAAGAAATTAGAGATTAAGTTAAGGACAAAACTTACTCTTACAGAAGATGAGGGAAGATGATACGCAGAAAACCTAGGGACGATCGAAGGAAATGAAAGCTTGGGCAACAGAGGAGATAAACTGAAACAAAAATGAGATGGGATACTTAAATACCAATAAGAAATGGAAAGATAGAAGAAGACAGGCAGTTCAAAAAATGCTATGATAATAATCTAACACAAAAAGCAAGTTACCTTTTGCTTATATCGAAACGGTGGAGGTACATGAAAAGACAGCGCACTAAATGAGGGCAAGATTAAAATATTCGTTTCAAACTCCTTATTTGAGGAGTGAAGCAAGAACTAACATCAGAAAAATTCAGAACGGAATAGCAAAGAATGAAGATCGAATCTCGACCTTTAGAAATAAAATCTTTGTAAATAGCCTTATCATAAACATAACAAGGACGGGGAATTCAAAATTTCAAATTTGAAGAGGGATCGAGGGCAGGGGTATATCCAAAAAGCTAACATCACTTTGCAATGACTATAAAGTAGCATCAAATGACGAACAGTTTGTTGATGAACAACATCAGTTTGCATTTAAATCACAATCCATATATTTAAGTCTTCATGGCTAGGGGGGCTTATGGTGTATACATATCCCAATTGTTAGGCCACAGGCCCAAAACCACAAATGAGCCCGAATCTAACTTGCGATGCAACCAGAGTCAACCCATGAAAAATAAAAAGCGGAGACCATGATCAGGTGCTGGCCACAAACCGTTCTTCTCGGAGCCACAGTCAAGCACACGATGGAAAGGGCAACCAGACTGAAGAGGCTACAAAAGAAATGAAGAGGTCACAAATAGAGGTCACGGATAGAGGTAAGGGCAACCAGACTGAAGATGCTTGATTATGAAGAGAAAGTAACTGACTTGAGCATCGGAGTCTTTTCCCCGGAACCACTTCCGAGATTTCTTTTGCAGTCACACCGTGGTGAACAACGATCAACCGGCAGGATTGGGAATACCACAACAATTGACTTGTGCATCGTCGGTCTGAATTTGGATTTACATCACAAAGGCCGACTAATAGTGACCGACGTCGAACATTCATATCGTGTTCATAGGAATAAGTAATTATTGTACACAACCAGCCCTAATGTAAGCATTTTTTTTCTCATTCCCTACAAACATGGCATCATCTGTGGAAACAAAAACAATATACACTATATAACATGTAACACAATCATCATACATTGTGAAAATATACAAGCTTTGATTAATGAGAAAAATAACATGTAGAAGGTATGGTAATTAAATTGCTAAATTAACATTGAATGTATGGAAAACTACCTCAACTAGTTTGAACCCGGAGGTGCTCCATCATCGGGCACTTGTTCATATGTGGGAAAAACAAATTGATTAAGCTCTTCAATTGTTGTATTAAAGGTGTGGATGGGGAGGATGGTGTGTAGCAGGTAGGGTTTGGAGAAAGTGTGTTATAAATGAGAAATGGAAAATGGTGCTGGTATTAATGACTTGAAATTTTGGTGGGTGGGAGGGGGGAGGATTTTGCCTCAAATTTTTGCCTCAAAATTTCATTTTCTGCTGGAAATTTCATTTTGATCGACGTCGGCCGTTGTTCGGTCGTGGATCCTAATTTGGCGACATACCTGCGACGTCGTACATAAGGGAAAATTGATAATTTTCTAAATGTGCGTAAAATACTCCATGTTAAGATTGGGGCTCCTACTGTGAAAATTTTAATACAAAAATGTTATCTACAAATTTGTATTTCGACTTCTACCACTTGCTTGGAGGGACCTAATTAAAGTGTAAATATTTAAAAGTTCACCGTTGTAAATATTTCAGAGCATGTCTCTTGAAAGACGGTCTTTCCATAAGTCATGGAAAGACCAAGGTTTAAAGTGAAAATTAAATGAAATGAAGATAAAAATTTTGGGTTGCATGAATCGGGTTATAAACTTTATAACTACTACACGTTATATAATAAATTTTTAATATTGCAATTAAAACCTTTTACCTTTCTATTATTCCAATAAAACTCCGTCTTTCCATAAGCCTATGAAAAGACGGTCTTTCCCAAAACTTTGCCAATATTCAATCATATTTTATTTTCATAAAAACTAAAAATAAGAAATTGCATTTTATTCTATGTGGTGGAAATTATCGCTCCCATAACGCTAATCATAAGGGTAAGAAGGGAAATACTAATACAAATGACGGACGATTACCCCACTCCATCCATCCGGTCATGCCTAAATCGGAACATCTTGGTCATGACATTGTGAATTAGATTGGGGTATTTCCAAATTTGCATTTCCACTTCTCCCACATTCATGGAGGGACCTAAGTTCAAAAATTAAAAACTTGACCCGTGGAGGTAAAATCGATTTGAAACGTCCCGGAAGGGACCTTTGCCATCCTCAGTCAAACTTATAATCCTCGAAAATGATAAATAAATAGGCATGATCCCATGGAGACTTCTCCCAGTCAAGATCTTCTAATTAACCTTTGGATACTTATAAGTAACCATCTATAATTTACTATAGACCACGTACTAGCGTTTTTTAAAATTTGATGGACGCAATTTTATTATATTTAATTTTCATAAAAAACCAAGAATAAAAATTTTCATTTGATTCTATGTGGTGAAAATTATCGTTCCCATAATGCTTAGCCTAAGGGTATAAATGGAAATACTAATACAAATGACGAACGACTACCCTGTTCCATTCATCCAATCATGCCTAAATCGGAACAACTTGGTCAACACATTGCGAATTAGATTAGGGTATCTCCAAATTTGCATGTCCACTTCTCTCACATTTGTGAAGGGATCTAAGTGCAAAAATTAAAAACTTGAGCAGTGGAGGTAAAATCGATTCCGATCAAAACGGACATTAATCAAGTTCATGGACAATTATAAAATTCAATAAGTATTTCTAATATAATATAGAGCATTATTAGGGTCAATTATAAATTTTTTGGTCAAATGCGGGTTCATTTGATATACTAGTGGGCTGAAATGGTGAGGCTCGTAATCACACTTGCCGACGTCGGTCATATGCCGGCTATTAAGTTCGAGGGGTCGATTATACTGCAATGTCGCACTGGTCGAGCAGATTTCACAAGGGCTCTTCACGAATTTATATATGGAGCCCATCTATAATACTGCGACATCGCAATAAAGTCGATCGTATATTGACTACAGCAATATGGGTGTGAAGTCGCACTAACCGCGACAGACAACACAAGGTCCCAAAATGACGTTTCAAAAAGGCTATAAATAAATCGTCCCCAAGAATCAGTTTAATCTCTGTATTTCCAAGTTTCTCGCGAATACCAAGAGTCTCTCCACCACTTTCCTCTTCTCCTTTGACAAAGGTATGAATTTTTACTTTTGTATTGCCTAAGTTTTTGTAATTGTTATTTCACATTGTTTAATTAATCTATGATTTTTGTATAAGTTGTATTTTTGGTTTTCTAGTTACTCTGATTTGTTAGAGTGAGAAGTTTTCTACATGTGAACCTAGTATTATGTTCTTGTTTGTTTTAGGACGCTTTTGTGTAATTTTGTCTCCCTAATGCATGTTTTTTTGCTGAGTTTTTGTGTTTTTCCCATTGCTGTCTTTGACACATGCCAAGTCGATCTCTAGTCGCACGTCATTCGATTTATGCATGCAAAGTCGCACATTCTTATTTCAAGTTATTGCATACGTCGTCGCAGTAGTATCGATGTATACATCGATATTACCGATGTCTTAGCGAGATCGCATGTAGGCATTTTAATTAACTTAATGTTTGTTTTTGCTACCTCGTTTTATTTCCGATCTTACTGACTCATCGGTGACGTCGTTGTTTCATGTCGGCGCTACCACTGGTTCATATCGATATGTTCATGCGTCACATTATTAATGTCGCACATTGTTCTTGTAAGGATAGTTTACCGTAAACGCATTTTTCACTTCATGTACAGGACTAATGGCTGGTGAAGAATCCTCTAGGCGCCCATTTTTCCAGGTATTTTACCATTTTACATAATATATTTACTAATACATATGCACCCTCTATCTAAATTGATTTGATCTGTATTAATTATACAGTTCTCCGCACAAAGGAGAAACCTTGAACTGGTTGTGTTCGACATTGAAGACCATACAATGACTCCAGATAACCCGCGTTTCCACTGCACTTTGAAGCAGCAAAACTTTGGGAAACACTCAACTTTGGTAAGGACTAAAACTTGCAAAATTAAAATCATGAAATTATTTTATTTTCAGTTAATACTATTTGTTTGTAAATGCATATATTTGTTCATATTGATTTTCTTTTCCGATTAGTACAGCCCGATTAAAATTGTACCACTTCTGCCAAAAGCAAAGATCCTCGTTGTGATAAGGTGTTACGGGAAAGAGTGGCGCATGAACTACTCGGGGCAAGGGAAGATTAAGGCCATGTCCCTGAAGGATTTTTCTGAGCTCCTTTCCGGCAATAACATGTGCATTGGGGACACCTTGTTCTTTGAGATCATAGAAGCTGGGGGGGGGACTTGTCTTCAAGGTTATCATAATTCGAGCAGTTTCTTGTAATTCTATTCTAATATTGGAAGTCATACATTTATTAATAATATTCGAACTATTATATGTACTAATTATTTTGTAACGAGATTTTCATGATTAATAATTTTCTAATAATTTTACTACCTTATTTGAACAATATGTAATTGAGTATATGTTTGATTTGATATGTGCGTGATTTTAAAAACATTTTCAACCGTACAATTCAAAATATTTTCATGTTGGTTGTGGTTTTCCCTATTAATTATTCAACCATTTGCAATCGTAACATAACAAAACGGACCTTTTTTTTTAAATGAAACCATCCGGAGATGGAGGGGAATTTTATTTGGCCCCCCTAAACCATTAAAAAGAAACATTCACAAAATACAGGTAACAATCGTTAAGTTTGGATCATATGAGATACATATGAGAGTTGGAACACTTTCGAACCAACCCTAGTTGATTCCAAAAGAATAGTACTAACCTATGTTAGTGTGTAGTAAAAAAGTTTGAGGTCACGAACCTCCTGATCAGCTAAAATCTGTCACAGCTAAAATATGTCACGGACCTTATGAAATTTTAAAATAACAAATCGTAACAAAACAAAACTCCTCTTTTTTCATAGTCAATCCTTCTCAACTTTATCATTTAAAAGTTCTATATTTAATTATCTACGACGTCGGTCATCCATCTCACACTCTGTCGGTGACAACGACAGAATACGTAATTTTGGAAACAACTTTATTACATCAATGCGACATCGCACGAACATCAGTGACATTATTTACTTCATTTTTTTACCTTTTACTTCGGTTCAAATAAAAATAGAGGTAAAAAATCAATTATTTACCTCGGTTTTTTTATAACCGGGGTAAATAATATCTTTTACTTCAAAAAAAATAAATAACCGAGGTGAAAAAACTTTTTACCTCAATTTTTTTAACTAAGCCAAAAAACGAGGTAAAAAAGGTGAAGTAATAGTTTCGGTTTCTTGTAGTGTGTGACATGACTTTCTTTGGGGGTTTTAGGACAGCCCATAGATGTTGAGGAATAGAAAACATCACAGTTTTTATCAAGACGATTTTCCCCGCGGCACTTAACCACTTATTTTTTCCATTTTTTTTAGCATAGCATCTTATTTTTCAATTAAAGGTTGGAAATAAATGGCTTTAGGTTTTCCTATGAAGATGGAACATCCTAAATAGATAAAAAACATTGTTCCCTTAGTCATGCCTAATCTTTGTTTAATCATTTATATGTGTGTCTCATAGGCACATCTACTGACATAAAAACTGTTCTTACTGTAATTATTTTTCTGCCCACTAGTTGTTTCACCAACTTGTAGAAAGGCGTTTAATCTAGTAAGAGTTAAGGGAGTTGCTTGTATAATTACCACCGTATCATCTACATGGCTCAAATGGGATGTAGAAATAGCATTTTTTGGCAAAACGAGCTGGTTCATTTTACTATCAAATAAGCAGAATTCGATGCTTCTTGTAAATGCTTCAGAGAAAATTTAAAAAAGAATGGGAGATAGGAGGTCACCTTGTTTTATTCATCTTGAAGGTTGAAAGAATCGAGCTGGCTTTCCATTTATTAAAATAGAAAACCATGTTGAAGATAAGTTAGATAAAATAATTCTAATAAACTGAACAGAAAATTCAAATTTCAATAAAATAGCTTCCAGAAATTTCCATGTAACTCTATCAAAGACCTTGGATAGGTCTAATTAAGTATGCAATTAGTGTATTTATGTTTAGTGTTAAGAAAAACAGTCATCTCCTTCAAATAAATTATGTTATCTATCATCTCTTTACCTTTCATGAATGCAGATTGATTATTTGAAATAATGTTGGGTAAGAGATCTATTAGCCTATTAACAATGAGTTTAGAGAAAATTTTATTGATGAAGTTAGAAAGGCTAATGGGTTTATAATCAGCAAAGGTGATTGGGATTTCTTTTTGGGAATCAACATTATCTATGAGCTTGTTATGCCTGGTAGAATTGCTTTTCCTTCCATGAATTCCATAGTTGCTATGCAGATATCATTACCCACTAAGTCCCACTTTTGTTCAAAGAAGTTGGGGGTGTACCCATTGGGTCCTGGAGACCCATTTGGGTTTAGGGAGAAAACTATAGTTTTTATTTCCTCTATAGTATATCTCCTAAGCACATTGTTGTTTTCTTCATCAGTAATGATCTTAGGTATCTGGTTAATGAAGTGGGATCAAAACAAATCTGCATCTAGTTTAGATTCTTCAGTCAGCAATTGATTGAAGAAAGATATGGCTTCATTTTCTATTTCCAGTGGGTTATCTAACCAAATTCCTAAGGTTGATTTTATTTTTGTGATCTTTTGTTTCAATCTCCTCTATTTAATAGAGGCAAAAAATTTTGGTATTCTTATCGCCTTCTTTTAGCCACTTTGTTTTTTTCTTTCTGCTGCCAGAAAAGCGTTTCCTCAATTAATGTTTTCAATAACTAAGCATTTTTTTTGTTTTAGTTTTATAAAATCCTCTATAGAATTGCTATTTTCATAGGCAATTTCTTGAATCCTAAGGGCTTATTTTGGTTTTTTTTAATATTTTCATTTATGTCACCAAATTCTTCTTTATTCCATTTTTAGTTTCGGGTTTAAGCCTTTTCAGTTTATGGAAAATTCCCCCCATTCCCATATTCGGAGTTGGGGAGTTTCGGATAAGTCGAATAACCTCTTTTATTTCAGGTCTGGACAGCCATACATCGATAAAGCTAAAGGGTTTTGGTGAAGATGGTGTATTGCTACCTATGGTTAAAAGCAGAGGGCAATATTCTGAGGTGTGTTTGTTTAATGTATGGGTTGAACTATTGGGAAATAGTTGCAGCCATAATTGGTTAGCTAGGGCCCTATCAAGTCTCTCTATTGTGGCGGGTTTCCTGCCATTAGTCCAGATAAATGTATTACCTACAGTGTTTATATGAGCAAGCTGATTATTTGTTATAAAACCTAAAAAATCCTCTATGCTTACTCTCATAGGTTTTTTAGCTCCCTTACACTCCTCTATTGTATTCAGAGCATTAAAATTTCCAATTAGAATTTTATTCTGCCCAAATGTAAGATTCTAATCAACCCACGGTTTCTTTCTTTCTTTTATCATAGTAGATGCATGTATAAATACAATGTCCATATCTTCAGGTAATAGGCTACTCCTCATATTAGCATAGTTATATTCTTGATTTTCAGTTGTTATGTCCATTACGATGATATCTATCCAAGATAGTCATATGTTATTTATTGTAGAGTTGTGACAGTGATCAAATTTAAACCTAATCATATAGTTATTAATCTGATCATAGTTGTGGTTAGGTTCCAAGATGCATAAAATTTTGCCCTATGTATGTTAGTTAGACTTTTTAATCTGTCTAAAGTTGTATCTAGACCTCTAATGTTCCAGACAAGACCTTTAATGCTAAGGGTTGTATTAATCATGGAGAATGGTTTTCTTACTCTTTGAGGAAGATCTAAGATTCATTTTTATTCAACTTCTTAAACATGGTGATCTTTCTGTAATCTGTTGGTTTAATATTAAGTTTTAAGGGTTTAATACTTACCTCATCCAATCGTTGCACTCTAGAACTTGATTCAGCATTATCCGATTCAGCTTCATATGTTTTATCACCTTCCAGTAGCACTGAGAATCTATTCCCTAGTTGTAGGCTCAATCTGAGTGAAGAAATCTCCAGATAGTTAGAATCTTGATCATTAGATGGGGAGAGTAGGATGATGGTTTGCTTTGAAGGAATTTGATGATTTGTGGGAGGTTACGGGGAAGATGCTAGTTTCTTGATTTTTGTTTATTCATTCCATAATTTCCACGGATGTTGTGAAGTATTGATGTTTATCTGATCTCTATCAGTTGGTGCTAAGTGAGCCTAATACATACCCTTTTTTATTAGGGGTATATCATATACAGATTGAACTGGGGATGTGGTACAGGTTGGGCTGGTTGGGCTAGTTGGGCTTAGTTTATTTTGGGTGAGTTTTCCTTAATTTAGGAGAGTCTTTGGGTTTTCTTGCATTTTTTTTTCATACTCCCTTTGTTTCTGAGAAGTTGTGGTTTCAGAGGAGTGGTTTGGGGGTTGTTGGGCAGGTTTCCAAACACCAACCTTCGCATTATCTTTCTGTGAGTTCTTAGGCTTGGGATGGAATTTTGGGGCTAGTTCTGGGTTTGCTATTCTACATTTAGAGTATTCATGACCAATTTTCTTGCACTGGCCACAATAAACCGGTAGGTTATCATATTTAATAGAAAATTTCTCATTTTCTAGTGTAGAACCTAACCTTATTGAATGAGGTAGCTAAATATGTAAGTCCACTTGGATACATATTTTTATGACAGATGGTCTTGTTAGCCTCTCGGTTTCTAGATCTATTTTGATGTAGACTCCCACCTAGTTGTCAATAGCCTTTTTGGAAGGTATGTTGTAGAAATACACTGGTACGTTGTAGATGGTTATCTAGACCCGTACGATTGAGGACTCCGTATTTGGTTTGAAGTCGGTTGTCCATTTGAGAACCCACGTCGTTGTGCCACTAAAAGACCAAACGACCTTAATATGGCACCTTTGATAGATTTCTTTCTATTGAAGTCGGATAAGGATGTTCATGTGGTCGATAGCTTTGATTTAGTAGTTTCCAATAAATCCAATCGTCTTAAGATCTGCTTCGATTTTATCCATCACTGGCATTCCTTTTGGGTGGTTCCCAATAAGAGCGTTTGAGTAGTGTCAAGCAAGCACTTGGATTTGGTCTAAAGATTATAGAACTGATAGTTCTCCTTTGTACTGTGTTGTGGGTGTTAGGTTAGGCATTCAAGGTAAGGTATTAGCAATTGGGGGGTTTTTTTTATTGTAAATCTTGGGAGAATGATTTAGGCATTTGGGCCACCATAGCGGCAGTAGTGGTGGTGTATTCAGGCTAATTGCAGAGGTAAGAAAGAGATGAATAGTAGTGTTTTGGTTGGAGAAGAAAAGTACTAATTATAGCCCTTTGAGAGAATATTGGAATAGATAGAAGTTACAGAGAGAGCGCTAAATCCAGTGAAAGGTATGTGAGAATATGCTTAATAGTTAGATTCCATATAGTAAAATGTATTTATGCCTCTCAATTATTTGTTTATTGCACATATATAATTCAATTTTTCGAAAGTTCACATATACCCCTGAACCTTGTTTAGTGCACATATTTTTCAAACGCTGGTCTCCACCTAAAGGGGTATATGTGCACTTTCAAAAAATGGGAAGGGTATATGTGCACTGTTAAAAAAGTGGGAGGGATATTTGTGAACTTTCAAAAACTTGAGGGATATTTGTGCACTAAACAAAAAACCCATAAAGGCATTTTACCCTTTCCTATATGAATTACACTAAGAACACACAATATATTCACATATTAGAGCAGTTAAGGAAAGAAAGAAAGTTCTACATCGACCGCCGCACCCCTTCTCCAAAAACCCTATCTTTCTTCCTGTCTTCTTTTCCCCATCTTCGAACTATGTGGGGAGATGGGGAAACAAACGTTTATTTTAATTGATGTTCTTGTGTTATTGAATAATTGTAGAATTTATCTCCATGCATTCGTTTTGTTCTTCGACCTGATCGATTATATCATTTTGTTCCTGATAATAACTCGATTTAATTGTTTGGGTCGATGTATTTTTCTCGATCTGGTTGAACAAATTGTGTGTTTATAATTTTCTTTGTGTTTTCCTTTTGGGGTTCCAATTATTTGGATTCGCCGATTTGTGTTTTCCAAGGTGTTTACAGTTTGGACAACATAGATCGTGGCTTGGATCAAGTGGTGTTACAGTTGAAGAAGATTCCTATTTGGCATATTGATTGTTGCTTGATACACTCTTCTCTGTCAAGTGGTATGATTTTCTCAAAGAGTAAGCTAATATCCCCAAGGGAGATATTAAGTTTTTTATTGGATATTTAATTTGTAATAGTACTGACGGTAAGTCTAGCTAACGTGTAATTTAGATATCCTTGCAATATATTGATTATTGCTAGAGGCTAGTTAGATTGGATGTCAATTTCACTTGTAATCTCCGTTGGGCACTTTTCCCACCATTTATGGATGATGACTTTTTTTTAAATTTTTTAAAAAAGGAAAGAAAGATAGTTATAAACTGAAAAAATATGTAAGCTGAGTGATTGAATCATTATATACTTTAATAAACAACATCATCGTGCTCCCTATCTAATTAGGTAATTGATGTGGACCGAACCATCGATGAACGAGCTTTAACATTTTTGGAGTGTTTTGACCGCCTTTGACCTGTGTCCTTTGGCTTTTCTTTTTCTTGTTTTATGAGTTTTACGTTTTGGGGGCGTTTTCCTCTCTTCCTGTCATTTTGAGTCCTAGGGGATGGGCTATTTATAGCCTCTTTTCGTTTGCATAAGGGGCAGAGATATATAAAATGATTTCCTTTCAGTTTTCCCAATTTCGTGTTCTAATCGAATTCGATTTTGATGCCTGGATCTAGCATTCGATTGTGTTGAATCAATAGGTTTTTAGAAGGGTTTCAATTGGGCATTCATGCGTCGAATCAACAATTGAAATCGGAGTTTCTGCCTGCGTCAGTTTGGTAACTCACGATGGTCGGGCGAACTCTTACAGCTTCGTGTTTGACGGATTGAAGATCATTTTGGTGCCGAGTAAACCCATTGAGAAGGCAGTTTCAGGCAGCTCCGGGGAGAGGGTGAGCGGGGGGGGCCACGAACCTGTTAACAATGGCGCAATTCGGTGAAGAAATAAAGATTTCCGGCGTGCTATATGTGCTTCTTGGCAAAGAAGTTTCTGAGGTGGGTCCTGTCCCGAATGCAGTCGCTCCATTACTCACTGAGTTTGCGGACGTTTTCCCTGACGAGCTGCCCGATGGACTTCCTCCGCTCCATGATATTCAGCATTGTATCGACTTGGAACCAGGAGCATCTCTTCCCCACCGACTGCACTACAGAATGAGTCCGAGCGAGCATGAGGAGCTTCAGAGGCAAGTTGAGGAGTTGCTCGCGAAGGGGCACATTCAAGAAAGCATGAGCCCTGTCGCCGTTCCTGCTTTGTTGACGCCAAAGAAGGATGGTTCTTGGCGCATGTGTGTGGATAGCCGGGCAGTCAACAAAATTACCGTGCGGTACCATTTTCCCATCCCACGCCTCGACGACCTACTGGATCAAATTAGTGGCGCTAAGGTTTTTTTGCGTTTGGACTTGAAGAGCGGGTATTATCATATCCGTATGCGACCTGGCGACGAGTGGAAATTGGCGTTCAAGACGTGTGAGGGATTGTACGAGTGGATGGTGATGTCGTTCGGTTTATCTAACGCCCCGAGCACGTTTATGCGGGCGATGAATCAGCTTTTACGGCTGTTCATTGGTAGCTTCGTCGTCATTTATTTCGACGATATTCTCATCTATAGTGCCAATCCTGATGCGCACCTTGAGCACCTGCAAGAGGTACTTCATGTTTTGAGAATGGGGCAGTTTTACGTCACATGGAAAAAGTGTGTGTTCATGACGCCTAAGGTTCTATTTTTGGGCTATATTATCTCTGGTGATGGGTTACAGGTCGACAGGACGAAGGTCGAGGCGATTCGGGATTGGCCTAGACCGAAGTCAATCACGGAGGTACGGAGCTTTCATGGTCTTGCCTCCTTTTATAGGCGTTTTGTGCCACACTTTAGCGAGCTCATGGCTCCACTCACAGATTGCATGCAAGGCACCCAGTTCGGGTGGACAAGTGAAGCCGGGGCAGCTTTCATCAGGATCAAAGAACGCCTGACGACTGCGCCTATCTTGATCCTCCCGAATTTCTCCCTACCATTTGAGTTGCACACGGACGCATCGAAGACTGGCATCGGGGCTGTTCTTAGTCAGAGTGGACGGCCCGTCGCGTACTATAGCGAGAAGGTCTCGGGTGCCCGGCTTAATTACAGCACCTACGACGTTGAGTTCTACGCAATGGTTCAAGCCGTTAAGCACTGGAGGCATTATCTATTTCACCGCGAGTTTTTTCTGTACACCGATCATGACTCGCTCCGACACCTCCACCGCCAGGACAAAATATCAGCTCGACACGCGAGGTGGGTTTCTTTCCTTGAAGGATTCACCTTCGTCGTGAAGCACAAAATGGGTGTCACCAACCGCGTTGCCGATGCCCTCAGTCGTCGGTCCAGTTTACTAGTCATCGTGAGGGTCGAGGTACCCGGGTTTGATTCCTTCAGGGATTTGTTCCTCACCGATCCGTATTTCTCGGTGATCCTCGAAGATGTCAAATCCGGCAAACGATCAGATTTCCTTCTTCACAACGGGTTTCTCTTCCGCAGAAATCAATTATGTGTTCCTCAGTGTTCACTCCGTCTACAGATTATCCAGGAGCTTCACGGTGAGGGCCATGTGGGTCGAGATCGGACCTTGCAACTCGTTCAGTCCTCGTACTTTTGGCCCGGGTTGCGTAGCGAGGTCGAGAAGTTCGTGCGGCGATGTCGTATTTGTCAGATGTCGAAAGGTGTGGCCACCAATGCCGGCTTGTACATGCCGCTGCCCGTTCCCTCCCGGCCATGGGCTGATATTAGCATGGATTTTGTGTTGGGTCTACCCCGTACTCAGCGTGGCAACAACTCAATCTTTGTCGTGGTCGACCGGTTCTCCAAAATGGTGCACTTCATTCCATGCAAGAGGATGACGGATGCCGTGAATGTGGCACAATTGTTCTTCCGTGATGTCTACCGTCTCCACGGCCTTCCCGTCTCTATCATGTCCGACCGCGACACAAGATTCATCAGCCACTTTTGGCGTAGCTTGTGGAAAATGGTGCACACGAAGCTCAACTTTAGCAGTGCCTATCACCCGCAGACCGATGGACAAACAGAGGTGGTTAACCGTTCCCTCGGTAACCTTCCCCGTTGCCTAGTTGGTGACAGTCTGAAGCATTGGGATCAAAAGCTAAGTCAAGCGGAGTTCGTACACAACCATGCCGTTAACCGGAGCACGGGTTTCAGTCCCTTCCAGGCCGTTTACTCGGCCCAGCCTCGCGGACCGCTTAACCTGTTGCCACTGCCCGACAACACCAAGGTCCATGGGAAAGCTTCCGATTTTGTTTCAGGGTTGCTCGATATACAAAAAATGGTGCATGACAACCTGTCCGCCGCCAATGCTCGCTACAAAGAGCACGCCGATCAACGGCACCGACATGTCGAGTTCCAAGTGGGCGACTTCATTTGGGCTGTTTTGACAAGGTAACGCTTCTCCGTCCGTGACTACAACAAACTTGCTGCCAAGAAGATTGGCCCTATAGAGATCACTGAGAAAATCAATCCAAATGCTTACCGGCTGAAACTCCCAAGCCACATCCGCACTGCCGATGTGTTCAACGTGAAGCATCTTCTCCCATTCCATGGCGACTCTTCCGATGACGACACAGACCAGACTTCGAGGACGAAATCTTTTCACCCCAGAGGGAATTATGCGGACCAAACCATCGATGAACGAGCTTTAACGCTTTTGGAGTGTTTTGACCGCCTTTGACCTGTGTCCTTTGGCTTTTCTTTTTCTTGTTTTATGATTTTTACGTTTTGGGGGGCGTTTTCCTCTCTTCCTGTCGTTTTGAGTCCTAGGGGCTGGGCTATTTATAGCCTCTTTTTGTTTGCATAAGGGGCAGAGATATATAAAAGGATTTCCTTTCAGTTTTCCCAATTTCGTGTTCTAATCGAATTCGATTTTGATGCCTGGATCTAGCATTCGATTGTGTTGAATCAATAGGTTTTCAGAAGGGTTTCAATTGGGCATTCGTGCGTCGAATCAACAATTGAAATCGGAGTTTCCGCCTGCGTCAGTAATTGATTTTTATTTAGAAGAAAGTAAGTGATATAACACCCCAGGACTACAACGAACTTGCTCAACGCAAGTATCGGGTCAAACCTGGGCATATTACCAAGAATACAATGGGTCAGATTACTTATATGCAATAACGAGCAAATATAGTTTATACAAAAATAAATTTAGAAGTCCAAAACCTAACTTATTATTACAGTGAAAGTCTTTATACAAGTATTAAACAGGTATTTTAACAAAAACACGGGCAAAAGTTCTAAAAGATCCGGTAAGATCATATTTATGCTAAATATTTTACATTATCATAACAAAACCTAAACCAAAAGGTTTCAAAGGTCCGTCCAAAATTCTCTTCCTCAAAAGAAGTAAAGGTAGCATCGTACTTCACTTTAACTGCTCAGTTACATCTGTTAGGGTTGTTTAAACTAGGGTAAGCCCCTTACTTAATGGGGTTCCATCGCTAATATTTATCAAGTTAAATTTAGTGATCAAATAATGCAAATAGCCACATAAAACCCAGTACGTAATAAAAGGATAGGGGTGGGTTATGCCAAGACGCACTCAAGTTCCTATATGGCCACTTTGACTGCCATCGGAGCATAAACCCTTCAATAGTGCATGAAGGCTATCACGATCCAGAAATCCACACTCATCAACCATGCCCAATATGTTCAATTACGAGTTCGTATCAGAAAACCAGATGGTTATGCTAGCATAACGAAACTCCATGTGTAACTGATATATTTAGACGGTCTGATCTATACCATTACCCGTCAATTTTGACCGAACTACAATCGCGTCGAGAACCCCAAAAAGCACAGACAAGTAATTAGATAGCACGTAATCCAAGTTTGGCATGGTCGGATAAAGTACAAGTCGGTTATCCACATATAATAGCAGGTAATTAAATTCACGTAATATTACAATAATTAAGCATATTGTGATAAAGCACACCATATGCTTAATTATTATGAAACCAAATATTAGATATGAAAAGAAACATAATATTAATAAGAATTTCATATGTTATATAAAATTCTCAAGTAACACATTTAAATTTTACAGACATAAAATAGTATATAATAATAAAATTTAATTTAATTTATTATAGTGTGCACTCACCTTAATGATCGTTGTGGATGTTAACACACCAGGACGGCTTGGTTGAATATCCTGAGGCTAAAAGAAATGGTTCAGGTGATGTTCAGGGTTTCTTCACTGCACATTTAGCTGATGGTTTAAATGAGGTGTTAGGCTACTATCCATATGGGGAAATGCATGTTGTGATGCATTGGTGAGGAAATGCATGTTGTGATGCATTGGTTAAAGGACACGGGTCCATTGGGTGTCTTAATAAGACATCAAAATGGTGATGATGCATCGTTTCTTCACGGGAAAAGAATGCTTGCAAGTTGCAAGTGTACAAAGTGCCTACCTCATTTTCTATTATTATATCTCTATATCTTAAAAGTGTCGATCCTGAGAATTAACAGTGTTTCGTCATTGTATTTTTTATCATTTTCTATGATTGTTCATTGCATTATCCTCCATGCGTCAGAGTCGTAACAATTCGTCACTTTTCTAGCTGACTCCCTAGGTTTCTTCTTCACCATTTACCAAACAATGTTTCCCTATTTCATTCAAGAGTTATCTACGATACTAAAATATCAATGAATTCTCCGATGACCAACTCTTCCCTTCATTTGGATTAGAACTCCGATTATATTTCGGATGAGGGTCCGAGCACGGCGGCATCTCCTCGTTTCAAGCGGTCTAATTCAAAGTCAGACTTTGGTTTCGCGTTCAAGGAAATTAATCATTTGGATTGGGTATTGCAGATTGAGGTAAATCTATTCTGTTTCTCCATCTGGTTATTCTTAACCCGCTTCCATATCAACAAATCGATTAATTCTTGCTCTTATTGTTTCTTGTGTTGTAATTTTAGTGGTTTGTTTGATGAATTGCCCATGTAAGCTAGCAAGTATGTTTCTATCGTGCGTGTTTTATTTTATGAATTTGGTTTTCTTGGGTTGCATGCGAGGTGTTTGATGTTATGCTTGACTTAGTTAGCTAATCTTAAGTTTCAGCTCCTTTATGTAATTACCGGTAGTACGTCCAACTTAGTAGCTAATTCTTCTTCTTATTATTAGTAACTAATTTTGTTCCTTTTGGTTTTTGCATTCCTACTTTGACCTTATCTCATATAATTTCCTTATTCATGCTCGATTCGCTTGCCATTTTTCGAAGCTTTGACCTCAGGTTTTCGAAGCTTTGCCTCAGTGGTTTAACAGAATTATTTTCTTTCTCCCTAATTGCAGGTTGGAACGGGGGGATGCATGTGAGGATCGTCGCTGTCTGAGAAGGAGTTTCCTAGGATTGCAATGATACATGCATATGCATTGAGTGGAAAGAGAATTGTACATAACAAGGGCTTGTTATGTTTCTCAAATTTCTGACATCTTTTGAGAAAATCCCATCGTTTTCAGCCTACTCGCATTTGATCCCTTTAAATCAAACAAGAGGATAAAAAACTTATGGTAATTTTGGTCTCATCTGCCTAATTAGGGCTTTATACTCGCTTATATATATTGCAATTTTTGTTTTTTTATTTGTTTCTCTTGTGTTGATTAATGTGTAACTTACCTTTTTTTCAAAATAAATTTCGTGATTGCTTAATCAGTGCACATTGATTTGGAATAAGTTAGTTTTAGAGATTTGGAATAAGTTAGTATTTTATATTTTAGTAAGTAGTTCGTATGTAGAATGAAGCCGAGTTATTTCTATTTCTAGGTGAAAATGCAGTAGAGTTCATCATCAGCCATGCCAAAGTCCGCGTTATTAATGATCTTCTGTTGTTGAATAGTTGAAGCCACCATTCTTTTGTAGAGTTCCTAGGATTTATGAAAAAATGTACTCAGGTAAAATTGAAATTTTGATATTGATAAGTTATATTGATTTCTGAGCTATCTGATTCTGGTTGTAAACCTCTTCAATTAGGTATAATGGAAAAGGTTTCAGCTAGAGGTGCAATTAAGAAGGCTTTATTTGACTTTGCTTAAGAGGAGTGATCATTTGCCAAGCGAAAAGAGGAGATGGTTAGCTCTTTGTTGTGTACATACTTGTGATATTATCGTATCCCATCTAATATTTAGGTATTTGCATTTGTGTGTATAACTTGAATGGCGTATGTGAGTTTGGAGCTAGGGATATGAAGTAGATGCCTTTATAAAAATTTGATTGAGGTCGGAGGGTGTTCAGTGAAACTCTCTTTTGACTAAGTTCTGGGTATGAAGTGTCCCATAATTTGTTTCCATATGAAGCTTTTCTCTGATCTTTTTTACTGTACATGTTTTTAGTGGTCTCATGTGATGGATGTACAGATTTTGGAGCTCTAAATGCCCCATAAAGAATTGGATTCCGTCTGCAGGCTTAACTTGCCTAGCTATCTTGTTATTTGTCAAACAGGTTGCAGAGAAAACCTGGAATCTCCAGCCTTAATACAACTCTTGAAGAAGAAGGTCAGAATCCCTTGGTGATGCATATTTCCTCTTCTTTCCCCCAGGCTAAGCCTGTTCGGGATGTTATTTTGTATAAAATTTGTGAACTTGGAATAAAGACATAATTATCGTATAAATTTTTTTGAATTAATTGAAAACACTTTAAGGGATAGGTTAGGTGTGAAAGAATGAGAATGTATGCATTCAGTTCAATACAGTTTTAATCATTTATTATTGTAAATGTATTCATTGTCATCCCTGTTTCTACTGCATTGTTTATCTGAATAAAAATGAAAATGGCACTGAGACACTGACTACGGAGTATTAGTTTTGGTTTTTTTAATGTCCATTGTTAAAATTAAAATTTTAAAAAGCAAAGTGGAAAGAATTTAACTTCTATGGTCATCTTGATTACAACTAAGGGATTGATCATGTAATAGCACATGTCAAAAGTTTGTAATTATGTTGCACTGAGTCGAGTTTTCGCTACCCATTAGTATATCTTTGTCTATCTTTGCCTGATACAGAAGAAGTTGATGCTGAAATTTTCAGATAACTTGAACTATCTTGAGATTGTTGTGCCGAAGTTAAAGTCATTCCTCTTCCATAGCCCTGTAAAGTGTGCCTTTTTTTTATGAATGCTCCCGTTCTTATTATAGTTTGCCTTTTTGGATGATAATGAAATAGAAGAATATTTCCGCTAGAGCGTAAAAGGTCTCAATGAATATTTCCGCGGTCTCCCCAGTCTTGAGAATATGAAGATGGACTAACTTGCTCTGCATAGATATTTTAGTGAGTCGTTTAGCTTTATCAGTAATTTTACTAGATTATCTGTTAGGGTAGATTACAACTACCCCCCTTGAGTTTTTTACGTATTACAAATTAATTTCATAGTAGAAGGTGTGAGAAAACTAAAGTGACATAATGATTTCAGCAAGAAAACTCACGGAAGGACTAAATTACTTTTCACAATTTTCTAATGTTTTTGTGATGATTTATACCCTCTCCAGTGTGATGAAGTTTTTATGGTGACGAGTTTTCTCTGTTTTATCATGATAGGTAATGTTTGAACTGTTGTGTATTGTTGTTGTACAACATGTACTGTTTTTTTCTTGCTCAGATGCTATCCTGCTAATCCTCATATTTGTACGGTAATTTGTTTCACTTCTAAGGTTATATTGAAACTTTTTGAATGGATATATATTTCTGTTACTGTTACCACTATTTGTGCGGAATCCTTATATTAGTTGGATTTGGAGGTTGGACTTTCTGACTTCAGTTCTGTGGCAGATTGGCCATGCTACATATATTGATAAATCAGTAAAAGGAAAAAAGGAAATGAATTGGAATCATACTTGCACACAATTAGAGTTTTTTGATGAGCGAGCATTTAACATTCAGCTTGCTAGATTGTTACCATGACCAGACAAATTAGTTTCTTTTGAGAACTATTCGCAAGCTACTCCATTGCATCTGACAGTAGCTGTTATTGAGCTCATGACATTGCATTTGCTGTATGTATCGATACACTCTGTTTGTGTGGACTCCAGCTTGATTGTTTTAAGATTTTAGCTCAATCATGCAAACTCTTCTTGCAGTTTGATTCAATACCAGCAGTTTTTGGTGTAACAAGGGACCCTTTTGCAGTTAGTTCTTCCAAACTTTTTCCATTTTAGGTATATTGTCTTACTTCTTCACAAAGATGGCGGTTTATTGACGACATATGTGATTGATTAGAACAAAAGTTGAGGCAAAAATATGTTTTCTATTTCATATAATTTTACCCCATACTACTCCCAAATTCAGCTGGCACTTCAACAGTGAATAGCTGCAACTTATTACATAGCTAAAATTCACGATAAGAGTACTCTTTCCATGTGAATTAAACTGGGTGGCGTGTATAAATAGCTACCACATGGTCGCATGCAGATGAAATGTTTTTAGTTGTTTACCTTATAGAGGGGATGATATAAGAATTTTCAAAACCTTATTTGTTTGTTCAATTGCGTTAAAAAATATATGAAATCACAGCAAAATAAAATTCATTATCTTGTTTGTTACACTTTTTTGCTGAATGGTTCCATGCGGTATTTCCATCAAGAGTCTTATATATTTTCATTTCTAACATAAGATTTCTATTAAGTTTGATGGACTTTTATCACGCTCCCATGGCTCTATAATGATATGCCCGGGACTCATCAAATTTCCGTGTAATTAGGATGCGAGAGAGATGTTTTGTGACTTGTTTTTTCCAAACACATTAACAAGAGCGAGATCTTCAAACAAAAGAGCTTCTTCAATAAGCTGTTTTGATTTTTGTTTCAGACGATCACGTGTACTTAGTTCATGAGGTATGAATGGGCAAGAACTCATTAATTTGAATCTTGACAGGGTGTACTTGCAAAAGTTGATAAGAATAGATATTTCCATTAATCTTGGAGATTCTATAATCTTACTAACTTGTGATTAGTTGTTATATGATTAGACTCATCTAAGAGTAGAGCTTATTGTGTACAGAATATGGTCACAGAGAAGATTTACATCTGAAATTTATACAATTAAATGTAATATTGAAAGACCACCGAAGTCGCGGGCAGTCAATCCTAGTATGCATATATATAGGGGTAGGCACCCGTTCCATTATATATATGTATATATTCTTTCTTTTAAATTAATTATTATGTTAAATTGTAATATTATATTTTATAATTTTAAATGGGTTGACAATGGTAATTTCAATATTACGCGATTTTATTATGAAATTCTATATATATATATATATATATATATATATATATTAAAGGGGAAATGACTTCAGGGGCCCCTGAACTTCCTTCATTTTACCCTTTTATCCCCTTATCTTTTGTTTTAATACTTTTGGCACATCAACTAACAAAACTATTTAATTGTGGTCCTTCCGTCTTGTCAAATCATTAACTATGAAGTTTCCTCCGTTAATTGAGGGAAAAATGACTTTTCATCTTTTTTTTATTTACAATCTAGCCCTCTATATCTATTTTTAATTTCAACTAAACTTCTGTCTATACTAATTACAACCAACCCTTCCCCAATCTTTTAATAATTTAAACCCAGCCACTAATATTTTTCTTAATTACAATCCACCCATTGGCTTCTTCTTGTCTGATCATCCCACCTCCGTCTTTCGTTGCTCCCGCGTTACCACCTCTCCTCCAGATCCACCACCGTGAGCCCATCAGAAGACTAAGTCAATCTCACCAATTAATACAATAGCAGAAAGAATCCAGAAGCACGCTTTAGCCTTTATGTAAAAATTCATTCATTTCACCAAAAGACTGAGCCAATCTCACCGTCCAAGTTTTTCTATCGCTGGAGGGATCATCGCCGTTGTTTTCGTCGACCTGAGTTTTTCTGACCCGAACGAATGAGGAACGGAGTTTTTCTATCACCAGAGTTTTTCAAACCCAAATGAACGGATGTATTTTTATGACATCAGAAGGATAGGGAGAATCGATGGCTCGCCTGATTTTTTGGAGATGATGGAGAATGGAGAAGCTTGATATAGCAGCGACGGAGAATGGCCCGCCGTTTCCCTCGCCATCGCCGGTGCATCGCGGCCTGTGTCTTGCATTGGAGGAATTAGACGGGAGGGAGGGGGCCAGAGAGGAGACACCAGAGACGGAGAGGAGAGTCGATGAGATTGACTCAGTCTTGGACTAGACGGTGAGATTGACTCGTCTACGGTTTCACTAGCAGAGTAAAACAGGAAATGGGAAGGAGAGAGGGAGGGAAAAGGAAAAAGAAAAAGGAAAAGGAAAAGAAAAATGGAAAGGAAGAAGGAAAAAAGAAAATGGAAAATGAAATTGAAAAATGGAAAAAGATAAAAGAAAGATAGAAAATGACCATTTTGTCCTTGAACTTAACATTTTTTACCAAATTTGACGTTTTGACCGGATGGGAGGGCCACGATTAAACAATTTTGTTAGTTGATGGGCCAAAAGTATTTTTAAAAAAGGGTTAAAAGGGTAAGATGGAGGGAGTTCAGGGGGTCCCTGAAGTCATTTCCCCTATATTTAATTAACAATCTATTTTGGTTTCAATTGTAATTACAATATTACGAGGCTTTATTATAAAATTATAACAATTTAAATATTTTATTAACCACTTAAATTATCATTTCTTACTTACTTATTATATTTATTGCTCTTTTAAACTTGTGAATTACCTATTTCTTTTTAATTCCCTACATTTTTTTTTCTTGAAAGAACTCTAGAATAAAGCCAACAGTTTATCGTATTTTATCCTTACTATTTATTTATCATACCTATTTATTTATTTCATTTTATTTTATTTTATGTAAAATTTTCTTGTAGGATTGAGTCTAAAATTATAGTTGGGAGTAGTCGAAGAAGGTAAATAAAAGGATATGGTTATGGTTAAAGTTTAACTATTACATACGTATGAATTCATTAAGGTCGGGAGTTCACTGTCTCCCCCCCCCCCCTGATTGAATTTCATCCCTGAAATTTAGATCTTTTCCGTGAACAACATCGGGTACTTATCCCTCATATCGGCTCCCAATCCCCACGCTGCTTCTTAAACTTTACAGTTTCTCAACAACACCAAAACCATAGGGATCTCTCTAGTACGCAAAGTCTTAGTTTTTCGATCCAGTATCTTTTTGGGATTCTCCTTGTACAACAGTTTTTCATTAAATGCTAAGTCCTCGTGTTTTAACACGTGTTCAAGGTCAGGGTGTTACTTCTTTAAGAGTGATACATGGAAGACATCGTGTAATCTCCCCAAATGGCCAAGCAGGTTAAATCGGTACGTAATTGGTTTGATTCGTTGGATAATCTCAGAAGGGCCAATGTACCTAGACCTTAGATTTCCCTTCTTACCATGTCGGATGAGACCCTTTTGAGGGTTTACCTTCAAGAATACCCGGTCACCAACTTCAAACTCCAAGTCCCTCTTTGGATGGTCTGTGTAACTCTTATGTTAACTCTAAGTTGTTTGTAGGCAATGCTTTATCATCTTGACATTTTTCATGGATTCCTCTATACAAGGTATACTAGCAACCAAGAGAATCTTTCTCTCCAACTTCCCAAAACAGGGGGTGTTTAACATTTTCCACCATAGAGTACTTTATAGAGGGTCATACCAATGGATGGCTAATAACTATTGTTATAAGCAAATTCTACCAAAGGCACGTGAGCATCCCAACTTCCCCTGAAATCTATAACAGAGCTTCGAAGCATGTCCTCCAGTGTTTGGATTGTTCTCTCCAACTGTCCACCTGACAACGGATGGGCAGTGGTACTAAAGTTCAACTTGGTTCCCATTTCTGTTTGCAGTTGCCTCTAGAATCGGGTAGTGAATCTTAGGTCCCTGTCTAAAACAATGAATACCGGAACCTCGTGTAATCTTATGATTTCTCTGGTATATGTGGCTATCAACTTTTCTAGGGACTAATTAACGTTAATTGGTAGAAAGTGAGTTGATTTGGTCAACCTATCAACTACCACCCAAATCGCATTTTGGCCTTTCGGCGTCCGGGGTAGTCCCGTTACAAAGTCCATTGTGATGTGATCCCACTTTCATTCTGGGATTTCCAGTTGTTGTAATAACCCTGATGCCTTTTGGTGCCTAGCCTTGACTTGATGACACACCAAGCAGCACGCCACAAATTTTGTTATATCCATTTTCAAGTTATCCCAATAGTACTTCCGTTTCAAGTTCTTGTACATTTTGGTCCCTCTTGGGTGTACTGTATATTTGGACCTGTGGGTTTCCTCTAGCACCCTTTGTTTGATCTCTGAAATTCAAGGTAAATAGAACCTACCTCTACAGGTCAGCAATTTATCACCGTCCAATTCAAATTCCAGTAACTTCTCTTCTGTGGAAAGCTTTTTCTTCTTTACTAATGCTTCATTGGATTCTTGAGCGGTTTTAATCTCCATGGGTAAAATAGACTATACCCATAGATTGAAGGATACGAGTCAATCAAGTTTAACCTCACAGTCCCAACTCCCCGCCTACGATAACATCTCAGTCTCCCTTATCCTGATATGCGCCAAATTTGCCTTTTGGCTCAAGGCATCTACCACCACATTTACCTTGATAGGATGATAATTAATTACACAATCGTAGTCTCCCAAAAAACCCATTAACTAACTTTGGCGCATATTCAAGTCCTTTTGAGAAAAAGGTACTTCAGGTTCTTATGATCTGACATTACTTCAAATGTTACTTCATATAAGTAGTGTCATAATTTCTTCAAGGTGAACACCACTGTGGCGGGTTCAAGGTCATGGGTGGGATAATTCTTCTTATAAGGTTTCAACTTCAGAATCATAAGCAATCACATGGCCTTTTTTGCATCAATATGCATCCCAACCTGTCTCCTGAAGCAGTGGTATACAGTATAAATCTATTTTTCCCTCAGGTAGCGCAAAGACTGGGGCAGTGGTCAAACGCTTGTCCAGTTCTTAAAAAATGGCTTCCTTCTTTTCATTCCATTTATACTTGACTCCCTTCTGGGTTAGATGGAATAAAAGAGACGCTAGTTTAGAGAAGTATCTAACGAAGCATCTATAGTACCCCGACAGTTCTAAAAAAAACTCTAAACTTTTGCACTATTGGTCGGTACCTTCCAATTTAGGATGGTTTCAAGTTTAGAGAGGTTCCCTGATATCCCTTCCTAGGGATGGCAGTGGGGAGGGTTTTGGTGGAGGTCCGCCCCGCATCCTCCCCAATGGGGTGAGTATGGATGTATTTTTGGTGGGGGTGGAGCAGGTATGGGTATGAAAATTGATACCCGTCATGGGTATTGGGTCGGCCATGGATATTAGTTCATACCCGCCCCGCCTCACTATACCCACTATGTACACACTAACTTATTATATAATAAGCTACATTATTTATCCATAATGCGCATGTTTCACTTATAATATTTTCATGTAAATATTATTAAAATTTTAAAATTAATTTTTTTATTTTCTAAAGTAAAATTTTAAGTGTTTTTTTGGAGATATGGATGGGGTGAGTAAAATGAATTTGAAGTGGGTATGGAGACCCAAGTGGATGATGGATCCGAGGTGGATTTCAGATCATTCTCGATGGGGCGGGGGTGGATTTTAATGTTGTACCCGCCATGGGTGATGGGGTAGGTATGGGTATGAAAATTTTATGTGGCCATGGGTATGGAGGTACCATAATCAGTACCTGCTCCACCTCATTTCCATCCCTATCCCTTCCTTACTATTTACGTGCCCCAAAAAGTTTACTTGGTTTAGTTTAAATTCACATATGCTAAACTTGGCGTACAACTTATGTTCTATAAGTAGCTATAACACTTTCCTTATGTGTAACTCATGCTTTTGATGGGACTTGGAATAGAACAGGATGTCGTCGATGAAGATGATGACAAACTCGTCTAAGTATGGTCAAAATACATGATGCATGAGATCCATAAAGGTGGATGGCGCATTGGTTACCCCAAATAACATTACCAGGAATTCGTAATGACCATACGGAGTGTTGAAGGGTGTCTTTTGCATGTCTTCCCTTTTCACCCATAACTGGTACCCTTATCGTAGATCCAGTTTGGAAAATACAACTGCTCCTTAGAGTTGATCAAGGAACTCCTCAATAATGAGAAGATGGTACTTATTCCTAATCGTTACATTATTTGAGCCTCAGTAATCTATGCACATCCACAACGAGCCATCTTACTTCTTAACAAACAACAACGGGGCTCCACAGGAATGAACTCTCGAGTTAACAAACCCTCAAGTTTTAATTTCAACTCATGTAGTTCCATTGGCACCACACAATAAGGGTTTTGATAAAAAAAAGTGCGGCTCTTGGTACCAGATCAATGGCAAACTCAGTTTCCCTTTCCGGAGGCAAACTTACAAGTTCCTCTAGAAATACCTCAGGGAAGTCTCGGACTACAGGTATATCTTCTCCCTTTAACTGGTCTGTTAAATTAGTCATGATATTATCCAATATTCCTGTTGCCCCTTTGAAAATTATCCATCGAGCCCTAACGCTAGCAACCAGTAATGAAGTGGATCTCTTTCATCATACATTTACTTCAATTGGGGGTTCCTCCGTCCGACACAGCTTAACTTCCTTCGTATGATAATTTAACTGGGCATGGTTCTTAGCAAGTCATTCCATGCCAAGTATTACTTCATAACCTTTTACGGGTAGGGAAATAAGTCTATTGGTACTTTCCAACGCCTCACATTTACCTCACAGCTTCTACAAACACGTTCAGTTAGGATTTTATCCTCGTTTGTGGGAGTACTAACTTCTATCTTTCATGTTTTCAAGAAATGAATAGCTAGCAAATTAATGAGAAACATCAGGATCAATTAGAACTTTAGCTAATTTACCCAAGATAGGGAGGATACCTTTGATGGCCTTGGTCAAAATGAGGGCCTCATTATCCTCTAGAGTGTAAACTCAAGCTTGCACATTCGACGTGTTGCTCCCTCTAGGTCCCCTTTTCTGGGCAGATTTAGTGACCGGTGCGTGGAATCTCAAGGTTTGAAAAGAGGGACTCATCTGGGCCATTGAGCACTCTGATATTCTAGGGAGATTTGGTACCCCAATGCCTTGCATTGGTTTACCTCACCACCCACGACCAAGGACCTTGCGGAGGGAGATTCTACATCATCCTCCATTATGGTCCCATGTTCAGCAATCTGGCTCGTTGATACTTCCAACATCTATAAAAATAAAAGTATTAGATAATGAAGATACTGATAATTCTAGAAAAACTTAAAACACTTCTAAAATAATAATAACTTACTACAAGCATGAGATCTTCAGGACATCCTTCAAGGGATGTAATCCAGATTTGAATCACCTTGAACCAGAGTAATCTCCCCAACTTACGCATGCATAATGGTTTCTTACATAGTCGGTGAGAAACCCAACCCAAATCTGGGATTACCCCCGGTATCCCCAGTAACCCCATATGTTCCCAAAAGAACACAGACCACTGTAACCATGGGAAAAGTCCCCATTGAACGACCTTTTATAGGCATAGATGAGCCTTGGAAAAATAAACCATCATTAACAAAAATCCTCAAAAAGGTTGTGTCCTTTTGCTTTCCCAAAAACTGACTAACCACGCATTAAGCTTTGGAAAACAAAATGCCAAAATATTCTATGCATCCTAACAAAAATAACCTAAAAATACTTTGCCCACATGGTATACTTAGCTACTCACAAGCCCACACCCCCAATATATTTGGAAATCTGTTTATTCATAGGTCCACGTAATTAACAAGGACTTAATCTAAAAACACACAAATCCATCAAGAATACAAACGCCTTCCACAAAATCTGAAAATTATTCCATACCTTAATAAAACACCTCCTCACATTTTCTTTGCATACATCCAAAAAAATCTTCATGAGTAAAAAAACCCCACTCAAATAGTCATGCCATTAAAACCATGTCCGTCTACTTAGGCGACACAAGTAGGCAAATCGACTGCAAATTGGCATGGAGTAACCTACACCCCCCGGAAGAGACATAATGATTATTCACGGCTTTGTATACGTTTGGATACTCACAGCCGAGCGACACAAGCAGAGAATCATCCTTCCTTCTCGTTGCAATACCTAAAACCCACTTCCATTAATATTTGCATCCCCCCCTTTAAAACCAAGTTATCAACAACACAACAATGTACACCCTTAGCAGCCAACAATTTAACATTATTCTATACACAATCTTAATGCAAGACAGGTCCCACCACGAATTATACAATCACTTACCTAAGAGAATTTAATTATCATCCTTACAGTTAAATGAAAACCACACCCTTCAACCATTACACAACCTTGTGGTCACAATCCAATATCATTAAAAAACTTACAAACACATCTTTATTGAGGAAATTCATAATACAAATCTTTAAGGTAAGTTATAATACACGCTTAATAAAGAAAAGTTACTACCAAGAAAAGTTACTTCAAGATAAGTCATAATACACGCTTGATAAAGCAAAGTTACTACTAAGAAAAATGGCCAGCCACGCTGTCAGCCGATATGATTGCTGACAACTGGGAGGTCGTCGTCGTGTCTCTCCAATATACAATTTATAGCCCTAAATGCTTCCTTAATACAACTAAGTAGATTGTGGTAAATCGAGGTCGTCCACGAAGAAGAGGGATTTTCGTAAGGGTTCAGGCATATAAGGGTGGATAATAGCATATACATACATATATATATATAAGCAAATAAAGAGGAGGGTTTTGGTTTGGTTTTTTCTGAGTTATGAAAGGAAAAAAAAAAGATAACCAACATATGAAGATAATTAAACTAATAATGCAACAAACTATTAGAGGATGATATAATCACAACTGACAAATCCTTGCAATTGATTCCCACTTCTAAGTCTCTTATAGATCCTAGAAACAATCACTTATTTAGTCACATTGATTACCTCTTTTGAATGCTATAACTTCCATTGTAATGATGAACATTCAGTTCTTCTTAAGAGTAATTTACAAAAGCGATCAATGACTAGTTGCAAACCTCTCCAATGATCACTCTAGACAAACAATGCCAAAAGGTATTTAATTAATGGCATCGCACACAAAGAACCAATAGATTTGGTAACAACTACATGCATTCTACCAAATGCATAGCCATTTAACCAAACAAAGCATTCATTAGGTGTAACCTAGAAAGATCGTTATTCAAGATTATACCTTGAATATACCAAATACTTCTCATCACATCACTTCTCCACCATATGAGTATACCAAAAAGTATAGGCCTTGTATACAGACTGCATTTGGGTACGACCACGTCAATGATGACTACAAAGTGGTGAAATGGTATATAAATGATCCTCCGTGTTTCGATCAGAAGGGCTACTGTCTCTATGAACTATGTGTTTATAGTCTGAAGCAGAACTCATGGAGGATAATAAGTGATGTTGTTACGCTTGGCCTGCAGGCAAAGTACGGATGATTTCTCTTTTGCTAATGGCGCGATGCATTGGGTTGTGGATGGTATGTCGTGGGCCGTTGATATCGGGAGCTGTGAATTTCGAAAGATTTCCTACGGGCCTTTCCCTGTAAATCCAGGCTATGTAAATCCGTACTATAGCGTGAAGTTGAGCTGCTTGAATGGTTGCCTTTCCTTTGTGTGCTTTGCTGTAACAACTCCGCGCGAAAAGCCTAGAGCAGACATATGGGTGATAATATGGAGTTGAGAGCTCTTGGACTGTGCTAGCCTCTATTGACTTGCAACATGAAGATGTGGAGATTTGGGAGTTTAAGCCGGTGGCATTTTTGAAGAAAAAAAGGAAGCTTATCTTGCAACCCATCTGGGGAAATCTTTTGGTGTATGATCTTAAGAGTAAATCATTCAGGGATGTAGCCGTAAAGGGACAGGAATGTTGTCTCGCATCCTGTGCTTCTGTTGGAAGCTTTGTTAGCCCTTCCTGATCACTTTGTAATTGGCACTCTGTAACTACTCTTTCATTCTTCTTTCTAACAGATCATGTTGTAGCACCGGAATCAGTTGTGTGACTTTTAGGAAGTGTTACAGTCCTTGTATCGAACAACTTGATGATGGATGAACGGGTAAAGGACCAGAAGATGTCTTGGGCATATTTCGACCCAATTTGCTTATGGAATAAGAATATATTTGGTTACCATATTTTTCGGGAATTAAGAGTTATAATTAAAGATAAATACTACCTACTAATACATTTTAAATATCAGGTATGTATTCATTTTTATACACACACTTTTTATTAGCCTTTGAGTATTCTTCTGACTTAAGCATCGAAGAGTTTTCCCCTAAGACCTCTCAGGGCTTGTTGTTTTTAAAATCACGACCAAAGGATACAACGGAACAACTTGATCAATTTCAAGATGCATCAATTGGCACGCCCGGTGGGATCGATTTAGTCAAATCTGGGTCTTTTGGTTTATGTCCACTTCCACGAATACTCAAACGAGCGAGAGGCTAAAGTTGAAGGGGACGGGTTCTACTGACGAGATACAATCTCCCTATCCAGGAAGAAGAAGAAGGATGGTTAACCCTTCAACACACCAAAGCGTTGAACAAGGAGCGATGCAAGCCTTGGCGGGTGAGTCGGGGGCGTTGCACATCTCGACTGATGGGCAGGGGACAGTGCAAAGCTCCTTAGAGCTTAGTCCACCTATAGGCAAGATCCCACGAGGTGTAGTTGGACCTTCGAGGCCTACGGAGGATAAAGAAAGACGAGATGTAGGGGTCACGAACCCTACGCAAGATATACCCACTGGGTCTTACGACGAAAGGGGTGGTCATTTCACGGAGGCTTCTAATGATTCCCATATTGAGGCCTACGAGCGGGCCATGCAAGTAAATCAGACTACAGGGGTGGTTATTTCTCAGTCAGATTTGGTGAGAACGGCTCAAATGCTGGCAGATGCTGGGTATCAAGTCACGCCCTTCTCGATACCTATAGGTATATCGAGGGATGTGGTACCTTTGACAGCCATAGAGGCGCATGTAAGCAATATTTCCCAGTCCATGATGGCGTTCCCCTACCTTGGATATCCTCGAGAGGGGCACGAAGCATGACCTCAACCTTATCCCCTAGAAGTGGTATAGTCGATACCCCCTTCGATGCTGATAGTTGTGACAGTCGTGCCCCCTAGAACTGAGATAGGATATGGGCTTCAGGGACATGGAAGCATAGGAAAACCAAACTATCCTATTGATCTAGGATTTTTTTGCCCCTATGGGAAGCCCCACGTAAGTTCAGGGGCCACGCAGACTTGGATGAATCCCGGGCATATAGCTCAGCAGCCCATGTACGGAATGCTGCCTGGGGATGCCAATAGGGGATTGAATGTATCTTGAGAGCAGAGAGGACCGATGAGAGATACAGGAGATGCATTAAAGAGGGAATTGGATCGATTGATCGCCATTCACCCCCATTGATAATGGGGGAAAGCTGGCCAGTGGATACAAAACCCTCGGAGAAGTTTCTTACTAATAGTGGAAAATCAAATCCTTGAGAGTTCACTCAGACGTTCCTCCATCTAATGAATTCGAGAGACTTCGACAAAAGGTTAACATGTAAGTAGTGAGCTAAATTCGAGGGAAGGCTCAGGAGTGGTTTAACAAGTTACTGAGAGGGTCTTTGCATTCTTATAGGGACTTCAGTTCGGCGTTATTAAGCCAGTATACCCAAAAGAATAAGTTTACTAAAACCATGTTGTAATTGTATCAAACAAAATAGAATCCAGGAGAAATAACAGAGGCTTTTTATCATCGTTATGTGGATGAGATTTTGGGGGTGGTGGAGACCACAGAGAACGAAGTTATCTAGGGGTACCTGTTGGGTATGCGGGATTTAGAGTTGTACAAGAATCTGAGTACCAATGTCCCTCGAACATTACAGAAACTTCAAGAAGTCATCGAGCAGTATTCGAAGGTTGAAGAAGCCACGAGAAGGAAGAGGGAAAGCATGACTGATAAGCCAAGAAGAGGTAATGACCCTTGAGGAAAGAACCCAATAGAAGTAGCAAGGTCTAACTTTGAGAGGTACACGCAAACGAACAGGTCGCCTGCACAAATTTTAAGTATTTACCGGGGATACTTAGACAGCCCTGATCGATGTTGAACAATCAGATAGCAAGAAGAGCCACAAATTTTTTTTGTGATTATCATAAATATTATAGCTATGATACAAATGATTGCATCTGTTTGAAAATGGAAATAGACATATGTGAAATGGAAGGACGACTTCAAAGTCCTGGTCTTAGGCAAGGAAGCTAGGGTGAACCCCTTAGACCTCGAAACAATCGACCACCATACAGGAGAAATTACCAAAATAATTGAGGTAGGGGGTTAGAAGACCCCAAGGCCAAGAGCCTTGGGACACTCGAGACAGAGAGCAGGGGAGAAGGGATAGAGCCCTATGAGAACAACCAGCGGGAAATCAAGATAACAGAAAAGGAGAAATTTCTCCAATCTGTAGGGTGATGAACATGATAATTGGGGTTGTGGGAGAGGTCTTCAAATTTAGTTATAAAGGCTGACTCCCGCAAGGTCCCCACGGAAGAGCCGAGGCACAAAAGATTTCGGCAAGATGAAACAATAACTTTCTCTGAAGCAGGCGCGGTTCCAAATCAGACCTCGCATACAAATCCTATGGTGGTCTCAGCTGTAATTTGGACTTCCTTAATGAAAAAGGTCTTTATTGATGATGGGAGCAGAGTCAAGATAATGTCTGTAGAATTTTTTGATCAGCTAGATATAGGAAGAAACAACTTGAAAAGTTGGCCACACCCCTCTCAGGAATCACTAGAAACCATATATACCCCATAGGGGAGATTACCCTGCCAGTTTGGATCGCAGAAAGAGATGAAGGGATAACGGTAGACTGTAACTTCGTCGACATCGATGCATATTCCCCCTACAATATGATTTTAGGAAGGCCATGGATATGTCAAGCTCGAGCAGTATGGTCCCCGTACCACTTTTGATGATGAAGTTTTCGATGAGCAATGATATAGCTTCAATACGAGGGGACCAGGAGGGTTCTAAAAGATGTAACCTCACAGCAGTAAGGGAAGCAAAGAAAATGAGGGATGTAGCCTCAGTACATGGAGGGGTAAACCTCAAAGAAACTGAACAAGTGCCCATTCGAGACAGGGGGACAATGGATGTGGGAAAGCTCATGTCTGAGAACATAAAGAAGGAATTGAGGAGTTTCATGGTTGAATATGAGGATGTATTTTCCTGGGGGACTTCGGATCTCACAGGGGTCCCTTCGAGGTTAGCAGTTCATGAGTTGAACATTGATCCAGTAGTTAAGCCTATTAAGTAGAAAAGAATGATATTTGCACATGAGAGGGTAGAGGCAATCAAGGCTGAAGTAGATAAGTTGATAAAGGAGGAAGTGATAGAGGAAGCATTTTATCCAGAATGGTTGGCTCGGTAATGGTCCCAGAGCATGATGGAACTTGGCGAATGTGCATAGACTTCACCGATTTGAACAGATGTTGTCTTAAAGACAGTTATCCTCTACCCACCCCCTCCCCCCATCGACAAGTTAGTGGAAGCGATTGCAGGATACCAGGTATTGGCCTTCTTTGATAGCCACAAGGGTTACCACCAAATACTAATGGCTGAAGAGGATAAGGAAAAAAACTTCATTCATAACAGATGTAGGTACATACTGTTACAAGAAGATGTCATTTGGCTTGAAAACTGCAGGGGCAACATACCAAAGGTTAGTTGATAAGCTATTCAAGGAGCATATTGGCAAGAATATAGAGATATATATATGGATGACATAGTGGTGAAGAGTATAGGTTATGAAGAATTCATGATAGATTTGAAGGAAACCTTTAAGAGACTGAAAGATGCAAACTTGAAATTGAATCTGGCTAAATGCGTGATTGGAGTGGGAGCTAGGAAATTTCTTGGTTTCATGGTATTTGAGAGGGGCATTGATGTCAATCCAGAAAACATTGAGGCCATATTGAGGATGAAAAGCCCAAAAAAATGTGAAAGAGGTGTAGAAGCTTACAGGATGTTTAGCGGCTCTGAGTAGATTTCTCTTGAATGGGGCTGAAAAACACTTTCCCTTCTTCAATGTACTCCGAAAGGTCAAGAAATTTCAGTGGACTAACGAGTGTGAGCAGGCATTTCAATAGCTGAAGGAACACCTTCGAGTGTTACCAACTCTTATGAAACCAGAAAAAGGGGGAAGTTCTTTTCCTTTATATTTATGCCTCACCCTTGGCCATCAATGCAGTGCTCGAAAAGGAGAAAGAAAAGATACAACACCCCATATACTTTGTAAATCAAGCCCTCCAGGGGCCAGAAACAAGATATACAGCCCTCGAGAGGTTGATTTTGGCACTCGTACATGCCGCACAGAGATTGCGATGCTACTTCCAAGGACACACGATCATCCTGCTCACGAACCATCCTCTCAGAAAAGTTCTCTTGAAGCCAAAAGTGTCGGTAAGAATGATGAAATGGGTTGTGGAGTTAGGTGAGCATGATATACGATTTCAGCCTGGAGTTGCAATCAAAGGAGAAGCCTTAGCAGACTTCATAGTGGAAACCACTGAACTTATTGAGTTCGATGGAGAGGCTCGAAAGAAGGATTTTTGGAAGCTATACATGGATGGTTCTTCACATTCAGGGGGGGTGTGGAGCAGGGGTGCTACTCACTAACCCTGAAGGAAAAGATTACCCATATGTGCTGCATTTCGCATTTAAAGCGACGAACAATGAGGATGAATGTGAAGCCCTGATTATGGGATTACTATTGGCTAGCAAGCGAAAGGTGCAAGATTTGAAAATGTTTAGTGATTCTCAAATTGTGGTTCAGCAAGTTAAGGGGGAGTATGAGGCCAGAGAATGTAATTTACAGAGGTACATGGAAGTGGTGAAACCCTGAAAATTTTTAAAACTTATGTCTTGAAACAGGTGCCTAGAGAGGAAAACCATAAATTTGATGCCCTAAGAAAATTATCCTTTTCAGACTTGGGGGGCTAAGCCTAGAGGACAGTTACTCATCAAGACCCTCAGTAATCGAAGTTTCGAAGAACAGATAGTGATGGCTATTGAAGAAGAAAACAGTTGGATGACACCCATAGTAAGTTATCTTGGAGAGGGAACCCTTCCGGAGGATGCAGAGGAAGCCAGGAAAATAAGGTGCAAAGCATTATGTGTTATAGGACGGATTTTTATATAAAAGAGGGCATTCGCAACCATTGCTTCGATGTGTAAACCTCCACAAGGTAGATTATTTGATCGGGGAAGCTCACGAAGGCATATATGGAAGCCACTACGGATTAAGATCAGTCTTGAGAAGGCTCATTCGAGCAGGGTATTATTGGTCGATGATGTTCAAAGATTCCAACATATATATACAGATCTGCCATCAATGTCAAAAACATGCACCGCTTAAACACATCCCCCGGGAGGAAGTGATAAATATTCATAGCTCATGGCCATTTGATAGATGGGGAATTGATATGGTCGGGCCCTTTCTCGAGGCCCCGGGGAAGTTCAAATACTTAATTGTAGTTGTGGATTATTTCACAAAGTGGGTGGAAGTAGAGCCTTTAACCAATATGATAGGAAAGTTAATGATTGCCTTTTGTTGGAAAATCTCATATGCAGGTTTGAAATCTCGAGAGCCATAATAACGGATAATGGAAAGCAATTTCCCACGACCCATTCAAGAAATTATGCGAGGAATACAAGATACAACAGAAATTAACGGTTGCATACCATCCCCAAGAAAATGGCCATGTAGAAGTGACTTATCGAACCATTGTTAACGGAATCAGAGCAAGACTCGAGGGGCCTGCAGGAAATTGGACATGTGAATTACCTAGTGTCACGTGGGCATACAGAACTGCATAGACCTCTTCCACGGGGGAGACACCTTATAGTCTAGTTTATGGTTCTGAAGATAGGAGTGCCAAGTCTGAGGATAATGGCGGCATCAGAAGAAAGTGTTAACATAGAGAATCGATGCCTAGACCTTGATATGGTAGAAGGGGTGCGAGAGTTAGCTTCGATCCACGAGGCTAAGGTGAAAGAAAAGGTGAAGCACTATTATGATCGATGGGTCAGGAAAGTGCAATTCAACCCCCAAAGACTTGGTGATGAGAAAGAATGAGAAAGTCAACAAGAGCCTGGAGGGAAGCTAGCTGCTAACTGGGAAGGGCCTTATAAGGTGGTGGAAGCATATCCAGGAAGTAGCTATGTTGACGAGTCTATGGGGGAAACTCGAATCCCAAGAAGATGGAATATCACTAACCTACGGAGGTACTGTCAACTTTGATAAACACGAGAGGTATCACAAGATCTTATGCGACGCGCTAAGACCAAAGAATCGAGCCAAAGGCTCTTGTATATTATTCCAGCCAAGGGCTCTTGTATATAATTCCAGCCAAGGGCTGAAGACTCGAGCCAAGGGCTCTTGTATATTATTCCATCCAAGGGCTAAAGACTCGAGCCAAGGGTTCTTGTATATTATTCGAGCCAAGGCCTGAAGACTCGAACCAATGGCTCTTGTATATTATTCCAGCCAAGGCCTGAAGACTCAAGCCAAGGGCTCTCGTACATTATTCTAGCCAAGGGCTAAAGACTCGAGACAAGGGCTCTTTTATATTATTCTAGACAAGGGTTGAGGATTCAAGCTAAAAGCTCTTATATGTTGTTCCAGCTAAAAGCTGAGGATTTGAGCTAAAAACTCTTGTATTAATTCTAGCTAAGGCTGAATGGAGGAGTGATATGCTAATGAGAAACACCCTCGTGATACCCCTGTTAATTGTTACCTCGATCAATGATCTAGTGGAATAATTTTTGTAGGATGTAGGTGGAAACACCGAACCTGGGCAAAGTTTCTAGTGTTCTTATGTTTTCTGATTATTAAAGCATTCAGATACGCCTCTCACTAATTAGTGAAAAACTTTGTATGTTAAATAAATAGCTAAAGAGTAATATATATATATATATATATATATATATATATATATGTATATATATATTCGAGGAGATGATCATGTTAGTACAAAACATTGTAAAATTTGTAATTACAAATCCCGAGGGATCAAGGAAATAATTTCTTCAATTATTCCTCCATCCTCTCTACTTCTTCTATTTTAATGCCAATCGCGCGTTGGAAATCCTTCTCTTGTTTCTCTTCGGGATAATTGTCAATGTTTATCATAACCTTAGAGTGAGAGCGCTTTGATTGAGGGTCCTGACTCTTGGTGCACTTCCTTGTGGATCACTTAGTATTGCGACTCGTAGAACCACTACCCTTGGTGGTCTTCTTGGCTGCTAATCTCAAAAACCATCAACCCTTTGGAAGGCAGACAGGCAATCTTCAAATCCACTCAAGAATGGCAGTGTAAGCCTCCTTTTGACCGTTAGTCCCATGTGATTCCAAGCAAGGATTTGTCATTGATAAGCTTTGGGAGGGCCACACCATGAAATAGGCTGTGAACTTGGGGACTCTGATTGTACAAATGAACCTTCTTTTCCAACTCGATGATTTTCTCCCCCAACTCCCTTGGTAATGTCAATAAGATCAACGAAAAGGTCGAAGAGCTCCCGACTTTGGAGGACCTTATCCTTGAAAACCTCCAGCAAAAACATTTGAGACTCAGGGTCTCGAGCTTGTTGGCATTCTCGATAGCAGTGTTCTTCTCAAGGAGGAGGCACCCATTTGCAGCCTCGAGGTTAGCAACTTTCTTCTTCGAAGCCTCGAGTTCCATCTCCAATGAGGATATCCTGTTATCCTTTTCCTCCTGAAAAGAGGAAAGATCAGAACTCAGGTTCCGAAGAAAGGAAAAGAGTGAAGAGGACACTAGGTCCAGATCCTTAACCACCTGAAAGGTAATAGAAGAGTTACGAAAACAATAAAACAAGCAAAGCGGGAGAAAAAGAGATTATTTCCTGAGAAGAAAACCAACCTGGGGTTTTTTTGCAAAACTCCCAAGAGAATTGGCCCCCACAGTCGAAAAGCTTGAGGAGGTTGCCACGATGTTGGCCTCAGTGGAAAGAACTTGGGTAAGAGGCTCTTGAAGATCCTTATCTTGAGAAAATTTCTAGCAACACTCCTTAGAGAAGGAGCCGCCATCGGATTTCCACTTTATCAGGGATTTCTCAGAAGTAGTAACTTCATGGGGGTAGGGGGAATGACCTTCTTCGTGGGGTTATTGTTTCCCCCTTCTTAATCATATAAATACCTAAACTCCTGCCCACTGGAAAAGGTGTGAGAATACTTAGGCTTATCTCCCTCTTTAAAAAGCCTCGTTCGCTTCTTGCTTGGATTAAGCTCACCTTCTGGAGCCAGATGTCGTAGCCTCGACAACTTTCTTTCTCTGGCTGGTTCGTAGCTGTATTTCTCATAAACCTCAACTGGCCAATCTTGCCCTCCAGTCGAGTTATCGGGGTTGGAGTAGTCGGCATAAGAGAGATGTGAGGATAAAGGTGTTCCCGAATATCCTTGAGGCGAGCGGGGCAAACAAACCTCTTTGGCAATTGGGTCTCGACCTTAACATCAGGGTTCCATCGAGAGACCTTAAATCTAAGACAGTTGAAAGTAAGCCCTCTCTTAACATCTCTCCACGTTCCCACATTTTCGAGGAAGGTAAAAACTTTTCGCTTTCTCTGCCTGGTGGAATGTGTAATGATATTTTCAGAAGAGTTACCGCTAGAAGATACGGTAAACATCGAACGAAACAACTTATTTTTAGACTCGATACCGAATCTATGGCACTGCATCAGGAACATCATAATAGTTATTATCGCGTTAGGGTGGACCTGAGCGAGTCTCACTTGAAAATCCCTAAGTAACCTCGAGAATATCAGGGGAAAGGGAAAACATAGCCATGAACGAATCTGCTTTAAGTATATAACCGACCTCCCCTCGGGAGGACTCTCAGGAGATCCCGTTGTTCCTAACCACTGTAGTTCGACGTCAGGGGAAATCCTCTGACTAGGAGGCAGAGATTATAGAATTCCCGATATTGACCAAGATCCTTCGTGGGCTGGGGGGCCTAGAGTTTCCTCTCCCATAGCGGGCTCTTGAATGTTCCTTTCTTGAGACTCAAGAGTAGGGGATATTATCTTATTAACGCTCCCCTCAAACTCTTTGAGTGCCCTCGAAGAGTCCCCTTCCTCTTGAGGAGGGAAACTAAATTTGATATCCCCAATGCGGGCCAACCTTTGAATATACCCTTTTCCCTGGCCTGGAGGCCAAGCACGAGGAAATCATCCTTAAGACATATCAGTGATTGGAATATAATCGGTATGCCCAATCTCATCAACATTTAGGTTGGAATCCTGGGGAAAATGCCCTGAACCGCTATGTGTGGCCTCAGAATCCCTCTCCTCAGGCGATCTTGTCTCAAATCTCTAAGACCTAGCCTCGTCGGAGTTCCCTCTCTCATCGGATTTCTCGCCGGAGATGGTCATTACAAAAAGGGATGAAGTAAAAGAAAAGAGAAAGATGAAGGTTAGGAAAACTTACTAGTAGAGGAAGAGAGGATGGAAGTAGAAACGGAGAGTAGATGATGAGGTGAATGTTGGTTTGAAAATCTTCTGAGAATACCTGCACATAAAATGAAGAAACGTGGGGGAAATGGGGAGTTAAAAAACCTAAAACAGCGGCCAAAGAAATGATTATCTTGGGGAAGGGAAAAATTTGAAAAGGCGTGAAAAAGTTGTCATAACTTTTCAAAAATCGCCACTGCTCACGCGTTTTCTAGCTTAGCTAGCTCACACGTGTCTCCTCAAGTTCCGTCAGGGAAATAAAAAAGATAATAATAATAATAAAACCAAATGACGCCTCGGAGCTCGAAGTCCTTACTCCAGGGTATGGTCAGTTTAACATGTTATAACCCTCAAGGCTCTTCGAATATACACTTGTCAAGGACTTAGGGGTTTGGGGATAAGAACGTGACAATTCGAAAATTATCAACCTCGAGGCCCCGTTGAGTTTTCTGGGGGCTCTTGATGATGGATGAACTGGGTAAAGGCCCAGAAGATGTCTTGGGCCTATTTTAGCACAATATGCTTATGGAATAAGAATATATTCGGTTACCGTATTTCTCGGGAATTAAGAGTTATAATTAAGACTAAAATATTTTTTTGTCCCCTACATAGCATCTTATACCATATTTTGGTCCCTGTTTGCAAATCAACCCTCAGACGGTACTAAAAAAATTCAAACAATTTTTCAGTCCCCAAATGTGGTTTTCAAGTAAAGTCAACGGTAAAATTGGTCAAAATCTGTGAAAAGACCATTATACCACTGAGTTTAAAAAAATAAAGGTACGTCTTCAATCCCTCTGGTCGTACGTCTTCTTCAATCCTCCCACCACCGCCAGAGCAAGCCAAGCTTACACGATGTTAGTCTCTGCAGCGGGATGACCGAGCTATCGGAGAATTTAAACGGCGGAAGCTCTGGGAAGATTTGGAACCAGATCTGGAGCAGTTCGACGCAGCGAGTCGAGTGTACCACCAGCGTGAAACTTCGAAGCTTCGAAGACCACCACCGGCGATGAGTCGAGCGTACCACCAGTGTGGCAACGAGCTTGAAGGCAACCAGTGTGGCAATGGAAGGCAACCAGCATGGCAATGGAAGGCAACCAGCGTACGGGCGGATTTTTTATATATTTGCAATTAAGCCCCTCAACAAATATAGAATATTTGTGTATTGACCCCAGAATTTAATTAAAAATATTTTTAATAAGTAAAATTACAAAAATACCCTTGACTATACTGAAAAACGATTTCGATTTCCCTGATAACCACCTTTGGGGACCAAACCATATCGTTCTGAATTTGTTTGGTACCGTCTGAGGGTTGATTTGCAAACGGAGACCAGAACATGGTATAAGATGTTTTGTAGGGGACCAAAAAATAATTTAATCTCTAATTAAAGACAAATACTACCTACCAATACAATATAAATATCATATATGTATTCATTATTATACACACTTTTTATACGCCTTTGAGTATTCTTCTAACTTAAGCATCGAAGAGTTTTCCGTTGGGACCTCCCAGGGCTTGTTTTGCAGATCACGACCAAAAGATCCAATGGAACAACTTGATCAGTTTTGATGCAATATTGATTTTGTCATCAGGTTTTTGTCTATTCATAGGATGATTCAGAGTACAGAAGTAAGGGATTAATGGAATTGGTTTTCATATCAATAAATGTTGTGGAGTATTTGACTATCAATCCATCAATCTTGTAAGTATACCCAATTCAGTCAACAGATCAGGTAGACAGCGAAAACCCTGCCTCTGCGCATTCCGTTCTCATATTTTGCATAACCCTCTGAAATAACGTAGGATTCCCAGTGACCACTGCATCCACCTGCTCAACTAGCATCTTCTGCATTGACACCTCGTCATCCACTGTCCACACGTACACCTTCTTCTTCCTCCTGCAACCCAACCAACACAATTAACAAAGAAATATCTGCAAGAGCCTATCAGCTAGCTGTAGGTGACAGGTCATGTTACATACCTATGCACAATTTTGACTAAATCCTCATCAACCAAACCATGATATACACCAACTACTCCAGCATCTCTCATCCTCAGCAAGTCTGCTCTAGTTCCTGTTGTAGGGTCCGTCATTACTATATAGCCGACCTGCAGTAAGTTGCACCATGTATCACAATTTTAGACTAACTACCCAATCCAGATGCGTATCACAAACTCTAGAAAGAAGATGTGTGATCAGCGAGCTAAAACGAAGGACTATTACCACAACATCTGCAGATTGTTTCTTTATGTCCCTTACTAGACTGTCACTTTTGGCCCATATGACGCAATTCTTACACTCTGTTTTTCCTACCTGCTCGCCACCAGACACAAAATTTAGAGATTATTATGCATTCCACTCACAAATAAATGACCTAGGTCAGGAAAAAGAGAGTTTAGCTGATTCAAATCAAACAATATATGGTGTTCCCAGCCTACTTGTCCCTAGAACCTAGAGAGGAGATAATAAGAAAACCTTAAAACTACTTGCAGCATAAAAATAGACTTGACTTTAGTTAACCAAGAAGTTGTTAATATCCCAGAAGAAGCTGCGTGGTGGAACAGATGCTGAAGGAACTGAGAAACAACAGCCCACTTGTCTGTGAGTTGCAGAAGACCAACTATAGGTCAAGCAAAGCGTTTATCACAAACTATCAGAATTACAACCTGCAATTTGAAGATTATTGACATATTTAATATATTAAACTTACAGCAGATATTATATCCTTTGCAAGTCCTTTTTCAAATGATGGAGGTCCAACTTTTGCATCCAGAATGACCTGGCGAACTGAACCTGAAACCAACTGGAATTCAAAAAGGAAAAAATTAACTTAGATGGATAGCCGATGACTCTAATTTCAGATATCAATGTAACAGATCAGCAGTCTGATAACATGCAGCTCAGTATCATGAAGGTGTGGCTACTTTATGAAACAAATATTGCTATTTAGGCAATAGGACAGCCAAAATGGAAATTGTTGTAATCTCCTAGAAACGTGATGTAGCTTCAAAGACTAAAAGAAAAGGACAGAGAAAAAGGAGTTGTGAGTAAAACTGCAAGTTACCTTCAATGCATCTTCGACTGAAGGAATAAATATATCATGAAACTTCGATGCACGATGATTGTTGTCATTTAGTTCTTCTATCTGCAGTAGCAGACTAAAATGTAATATTTTTTAAAACAATCCACAGTTCTTGGCAGTTGTCTTCCAGGCTTCCAGCTCAGACACAGATAATATGAAACAAAGAAGGAAGATTACATCGTCATATCAAACTATGACCAATACGAGCTCTCAAAATAACTTTGGATAAGCATGTATCAAGACCATTTCATATGCTCAAAAACGGTGTTATGCCTATCAGCTACAGTTAGCAGCAATAAGTATTACACTCTAACGCAGAAACTAAGGAGTTTTAGTTTCTATCTTGACAATTTAATTTACTATATTCATCAACTACGAAAAAGTAAGACTATACTCTGACACAGAAACTAAACAATCACCACTTCCTACAGAAGCTTCCAAGTTGACATAAAACTTTCTTTAATATGAGGAATAGATATGAGTGTATCCAAAAGGTTGGGAAACCAAGCACAACTTGGAAGTGATGGGCAGCCAACTTCAGAGAAAGAATGAAAAAAATTCTGGAATTAAAGACCAGGTTCACCGCTAGGCTGCTAGCCTGAGAAGTACTGCACTGTTTTGTCGTAAAAGAATGAGACACTTCCTAAGCAATGAGACTAACTGACCACCCATAGATCTGATTGCTGCCTCTTACACCAAATTGGAGGGACCCCCCTACCCAAGTCCCCACCTTGTAGTAGGCAGGTTTTTTATCTTCTTCTTTTCTAAATGGCACATAATACTCAGGCATTAATGATTAACTTTCTTCACTGGTGATTATAAACTTTCAACAGACAACATCAGAATCAGAACTTTGGTATATCTTTTCTTTCTCCCCCCTCCCCCGCCCCTCAACCCACCAATTTTTTAGAATCATGCTAGTAGGGAGTTTCCATACTGAAAAACTATTATGGAAGGAAAGAGAAATAAAACACACCTAAGAAATGCAGTGCATCATGTTTACAAAAAAAATAAAAAAATGCAAACACCACATAAATATCACGTCACCTCTCTCCTGCTCATGTGTCCAACCCTAGACGTACTGTTTCCCAATATTTGTTGCAACTCCCTGTCTGCAATTTGTGAAAATCAACTTCCAATATAGTGCAATAATTCCCAAAATGTTATGGTTCAAGTACATGCATCCACAATCTTCTTATCATTTTGCAAGTAAAAAAAGGGAATATTATACAATTTAGCACTAAATTAATTCTGTATTTTCTTGTCTCGGGAAAATATACTTCACAGTGAAATCATGCAACCTCCGATGACTTTCTATGTGACTTGGAGAAATATAGCAAATACAAGAAGCCAGAGTGTCACAGAGATATTATAACGAGATTATAACATATAACAAACAAGTTCCTTAAAAAGGTCTCAGCCTTTCTGAAATACAATATAAGTGATCAGGCACTGAAGTGTCATCCAACAAGATAATGAATAAGAAACATTGCCAAACCAGGATAGAACTGAAGCCTAATATAATATAGTAATGTACCTGTCATGAAGAGCAAACAGTCCCCCATCAAGAGAACGAGATACGTCTATTTCAATACAATCAACTTGAGAATGAAGAGCAAAACGGTATGAATCCATCTGGTGGAAGATAAAAACTCAAAAGCATTAAAAACAGAAACACTTGGATCTTAATACCTATTTATCTTTTTATGTTCCTTGTTACCAGCATATTTCCTCGGCTTAATATTGTCTGTTATTTTTCCATCTACTACCACCATAAAACAACTCTCTATAGCAATACGTGCATTTCAAGACCTTGTCTTCTGCTTATTATGATTAACTTTCAGGCATGACAAAAAAAGGAAAAAATTAATGGTTTTCGCCTGGGTTTTAAAAAGCGCAAAGTGCAGCGAAGCGCTAACGGTAAAATTTACCGAAGCGCGAAGCGCTGAGCGCAAGCGCTCGCTTTTCGGAAAAAAGCGCTCGCAAATCATATACTAGGATTATTTCAATAAAGACACATGATAGACTTTCAAACTTTGCCAGCAATAGCAAGGCTAGAGAAATTTAGGCTTCCTAATGTTTCGGTCAAAATCAATGACATGCAGCATACCTGTAAAAGATACAACCAGTTGAAAATTATATGTTGTGGTGATGCATGTTCCTGAGTTGTCTTCGTTTGAAATCATCAGTCAGCTATAACTTTTCCTTCGGCAGAATTAGTTTAATTATCACTTCCAGTATTAGTTATCTAAATAGTAGGTAAGGTTTGATAGATTTGGAGTGTAGATTTCCCGGTGGTATTCACCACTCATGTATATCAGTTCATCCAATTGTGGGTATATAATAAGCAATCACCAACTTAAAAAATTGTATGAAATTGTCAAAGAAGTAATGCTGCATCAAGAGACAGAATTCATTGAACTTAAACTAAGCATTTCACTTCTGTTCAAGAAAGAGAAGTTCAACATAGGCAGCAAAGGCTTTAGACTTAGCCTTACTATACTACATTAGTCCCACATTGGAAGAGAGGAGACTTAGCCTTCAAATTTCAACTATAAATACTAGGGAGCTCCTCCATTATTTCAAGCCAAAGCACAAGATGCAAATGGGCCTTTAATGTTAAATTACTTGGCCTTTACTTTTGGGCTGTAATTATTTATTTGGAGTTAAATTTTTGGTATGTTTATGGGCTTTTGGGGCTGTAACGAAAAGCGCGCTTTTTTCGCGCTTTTTTGAGCGCTTCGCGCTTCGAAAAAAGCGCTCGGAAGCGCGCGCTTTCCGTCTGTGCCAGCGCTTTTCGATACAAAGCGCTCCTATGAGCGCTCAGCGCTTTTTTGCGCTTTAAGCGCGCTTAAGCGCGCTTTTTAGAACCCAGGTTTTCGCTTTTAAAAAAGTTGTGTTTTTTCAAAAGCATATACAGCTGGAAGCTATGTTTCATGTCATTCAAATTTCTAGGTTGCAAAGTCATCACAATGTTCAAAGGACAAATGTGTTTTTAAAGAGTAAATTGCTTAAAAGGGCTTGAAGTTCTAGTTATTTGGGATGTCTAGACTTAAATACCTCTAGATCTGACTAACATTTTCGGATTGTAAAATATGAAACAGATCAACATATACAAAGTTAATGGTATGGAGAACTTCACATGACTCTTTCCTTCGCTAATCAGTATACAGAAAGAAAAAGAAAAGAAAAACTATCTCAAGATGATAGAAATCCTAATAAGGCATCTCCGGGAGAGTTAGGATACCAGGAGTAAAGATGTCCAGTCCTACCAGTTTATTGATAGTGACTGAAGTGCATTTACACACATTGTCCAAGAAGGTTCATGAAATTAGCTCATGTGATGACATATTTTAATTCCTCCATTTTTGTACCATTTACTCTCCATTTTCTATATTCCCCATGACCAGAGAAGCGGTCAAACCTCAGAAGCACAAGTTTAATGAGTTTTGGTTTGGTTGGTATTAGAATTGTGGAATCTTCTCGGAAAACCAATTGGTACTATGTAGGGGTTACCCATGATCTTATATATTGAGTTGTAACTTTGTCAACCACCAATGTGGGACTCTAACAGTTAGCAATCCTTGAGATAATGAAAATCCATCAAAATTGACCTTGAATATAAAAAGAAAAGTGGGTTTCTGAGCAATGACAATAGTGTAGCTTCAGAAAGGTTATGCTTACTGTGTTAGGGAAAGCTTTGGAGGAGTCACCACCATGAGCACATACGAGAGGAGGATTGTTTAGCCACCTGCACTTTCGTAATTGCATCTGCATACGATAAATGAAAACTTCAAACCCCAGTAAGGCCTTTCTTCACCCAACAACAGAATTCTTCCCCGATGCATATTCACAACAACATCAACTTCAAGTATGATCATCTCAAATATGTTGCCAATTTTCTTTTTCTTTTTCTTTTTCTTTTTCTTTTTTTTGTAATCATACCCAAATTCCACAAAGTAAATTTAAATATATGGATAATGCGTCATGCTTTGATAATAATGTAAGTGACAAAAGATCTGAGCACATCACAAAATGCAATCCGAAAGACAATGAAACGAAAATGACGAGCCTGTTGGAAGCGTCGGAGCTTAAAATGGAAGAAAATGGGAGGTAATATGGCGAAGAATGCGAGGCCCATCAGAAGCCATCGGAAGATCTTACTTCTAACCACGCCCACAGCCCTCCGTCGCTGCCTCTCCCGTCTCCACATTTCTACTTCACCTTCACATATACCATCAGGATTCTACGCACCCCTCATAAATTACAATCTCTAAATTTACTTAACTGCAAAGCCAAGTATTCAAAAGTTTAACCTCACAAATCTAAAATGTAGGTTTAGATCCAAATGGCGTTAGTTTTACCGGAATTAACTAACCGGTAAATCATGTCACGCATTGACACGTGACATTTTTTTTAGAGACATCTATATAGTATATTAAAAGAGGCAATTTTTGCCACACATGACTCTTCTCACATGGCATTCTCACATAATTTCACATAATTTTCTAAAATTAAGTTAAAATATGATATTTTATAAAGTCAATCATCAATTTACAATACAAATCTCTTCTCCATTAATTTTCAATGTTTTTTAGGAAAATGAATAACTTTCATTACTTTCTCCAAAATCACCTTACAAAATGGACACATGTCCACAATGGTCAACAAACTAAAGTTCATGATGCACAGACTGAGCAACTGGAGTAGAGAAAATGTAGGTTGTTTAGAAAGAATGATCCGAATGAAAGTAGGGGAAATTAACAAGCTTCAATCGAGGAATGAGTTTGAAGCTGCGAGTGTAAGTGCATATGAGCTGGATGCCCTACTAACACAACAAAATGATTACTGGAAACAGAGAGCGAAGACAAATTGGTACGCGAGAGGGAACAAAAACACGAGTTTCTTCCACAACTGGGCAAGGAAAAAACAAGGAAGAAACAAAATCATACAAATGAGGAACAACTCGGGGATTTGGATCACTGACCCAATTCAATTGAGGTTCATGGTGGTAGAGCATGTCAGTATGGTGTTTGTTAAAGAATCAGTCATGCCACAGGATGTTTTTTAAGGATCAACCATTACCGACATTTTGCAAGCTATCGACCCTCGGTCAATAACGAGCAAATAACAAACTATCGGCAAGAGTGACAGCCGAAGAGATAAAAATTGCAGTATTCCAGATGGGAAATGGAAAGCACCAGGCCCAGACGGCAACCCAGCAGGATTCTATCAACACCATTGGAATGAAGTGGGGGATGAACTTACAAGATCAGTACAGGAATTCTTGACAACAGAGAGGATGCTCAAAGACTGGAATGCGACCAACATAGTACTCATCCCGAAGACAAAAGTACCATCTAAACTTGTTGACTTAAGGCCAATTAGCTTGTGCAATGTTACATATAAAGCCATTGCCAAAGTATTAGCAAATAGATTAAAATATATTATGGGGTATCTTATCTCGGGGAACCAAGTGGCATTCGTGCAAGGGAGGTCAATAGTAGAAAACTCACTCATCATGCACGAATTGATAGAAAAGGTAAGGAAGCAGAGACAGGGAAGACGACAATTGCTGCAATGAAGATCGATATGAGTAAAGCTTATGATCGGGTGTCTTGGGACTTCCCTAGGAATGTCATGGGATGGATGGGGTTTCCAATTAAATGGATTAACTGGATAATGGAATGTGTTACCACTGTCACCTATTCCATCAAATTTAATGGGGAGATCACACCATCATTCAAGCCCATACAAGGACTACGCCAAGGATGTCCCTTATCACCTTTCCTATTCATTCTTTGCCAAGAAGCTCTGTCATCTATGGTAGCATCAACATCATTCCAACAAGTATGTAGAGGCATACAATGTGGTATAGGGGTCCCAGGAGTATCGAACCTCATGTTTGTAGACGACTGTCTCCTATTCTTCGAAGTAACGGAATGTGCCACGAGGAAATTAGCATCCACGCTTAACCTTTTTGCAGCATACTCAGGCCAGCGCCTCAATTTTGAGAAATTATCATTTCTCATAAGCCCAAATGCGAATGAATATACCACAAACCTGATCAAGTTAAGGTTCAACATAAACCTAATCTCCTGCAAGGCAAGTACCCAGATCATAATATCAACTTTGAAGGGTTGAAGGTCAGACTATTCAAAGGTCTGTAAAGGAAGGTTACCTCCAAAACAACTATGTGGAGGAGGAGTGATCCGTCAATAATGGGAAGGATCACACTGTGTAAACATGTTCTCTGTCCGTTATCACAATACATTATAGGGACTTTTAGAATCCCAAAGATGGTAGCAAAAGATGTGGACAGACAGATGGCAAGGTTCATCTGGGCAGAAAATATAGAGGGAAGAGGGATCCACTGGAAATCTTGGTCAAAAATCTGTACTTCGAAATGGCGAGGTGGACTTGGGATGATATCAACGTCAGAAAAGAATCAAGCATTGTTAGGGAAGCAAGCATGGTTACTTTTGGAAAACAAAAACTCTTTCTTCGTAAAATTCTTCCTTGCTAAGTACTGCAGGAATCAAGACCTATTGAAAACAAGACAGAAGCAGGGCGACTCGTAGGGATGGAAGGGTATACTCTGGGGGTTGGAGCTAATCAAACCACACCTAAAGTGGAAAATTGTGACAGGGAAGGCTGTGGACATCCAGCAAAATTAGATTCCAAATCAGCTGAACCCAATCCGTTTCAATACAAACATACTTCCAAACCTTGGCTTCAAGGTATCTGTCCTGATTGATGGAAAAAAATGTTGGAGGATTTCGTTACTCAGAGTGTTGTACCCGTGCCAATCGGTTAAGGAAATTGTAAAAATCCATGTCCCAGCACATAGTTTTGGGGAAGCTGATTACTTAGTCTGGGAGAAGGAATTATTAGGGAAATACACAGTCAAGTCGGGATATCATACTGCATGGGAGGATAGGAAAAGAGCGAAACCATTGTCATCTACACTAAAAACTATAGACTCTGACGAATCAAGAATGTGGAAGTCCCTATGGAACAGTAACATCCCGGAACACATAAAGTTCCTCATATGGAGAATGATCCAAGGAGCATGTCCAACCAACCCTAACCTAAGGAGAAGAAGCATGAATCTATCATCTAAATGCCAAATGTGCTTTATAGCAAACGATTCGATACAACATATGATCTTTGAATGTGACATCGCAAAAAAGGTCTAGAAACAAAGCAGATTAGGACTAGACTTCAATTCAGGTAATCCTATCTCACTTAAGAACTGGCTACAACAGTGGTTTAGAGTTGCACCTGAGAAGGAGGATAAAGAGCTAGCATGCTTCATAATATGGTCAATATGGTGCGCTAGGAATACAGCCAACTTTGATTTGACCTCCACCCCATCCTTTCAGCACAGTAGGGCAGAAATTGCATCACTAACTTACAAGGCTAAAGAAAAGGAACTCAGTCGAGGACCATCTAATCAAGACCCAGACATTGTCCCACAAACAACAGACCAACAAACGAACAGTGGGGATGACCCAATCAAGGAAACGATCAAGGCGGGTGACATTACCCTATTGTGGCTTAAGAATGAGAAGATCGCGGACCACCTATTTCAAGACCGAACCATAATAGCCACCGATGCGGCATTCTGTAATAACAAGGGTGAAGGAGTTGCGGCATGGTGCAAAAAAAATACAGATGCGGAAGAGAGCTGGGAAGGTACAATGTCATTACAGGCACTGTCAGCTGTCCAAGCGGAATTAACGGCAATCCTATAGGTCTTGAAGCAAGCAAGTGTCAGAGGAAAAATGCGCCTCCTAGTCAAGACTAATTATGAAAATGCACTACGCTATATTACCAAGTACCTGGAGATCCCGCCATATGTGAGGCAAATAGTTAAGGATATCCTAATCTTAGGTATGGTATTCTGCAGTCTGATTATCATTAATGTGGATAGAGTTGAAGTAGTAGAAGCACACAACTTGGCATGCGCCAATAGAAAATGTAACCTAATCCCTACTCATTAATGATAGTTAATATCATTTTTTTCCAAAAAAAGAAAAAGAAAGATTCCACCATAAGCTTTGCACAAAACATTTTTAGCCTTGGTTTCATCCATGTTTTATACACTATAGTCTCCAAAATTGAATTTGTAACTTCCTTAACATCTATACAATCTACTCTTCTAAATCATTTTTCATTCCAAATTCTCTAAATCTCATAAATGGCTTCTGTAAAGGCCAATTTAAGAAGTGCAGCCCTCCATCCTTTTCCCTATGATATGTTTATCACTCACTCTAACTCCTCTTCCTAGTTTTGTGTCTTCCTCAAGATGTTCTTCCACTTCAACACACCTGTCCATATAGCACATGTTGTATAGTCATCTCCTGTCCACAAAACTCACATCTGTCTTCATTTAGCAGTCCAATCTTCTTCAATCTCTATTTAGTAGCTAATATTCTATGTCATGTTAACCACAATGTAAACTGAGATCTAGGCCTAGCAACATTCCCACAGAAAATGTTACTCTATACCTCCTTCTGTTGTTTTCCTCTCAGCTTATTATACACAGTCCTGGTTGTGAACTTTACCTCAAACCTCTACTGCCTCCGTGCTTCCAGTAACCTTACTTTCTTCTTGCACATGTTCAAACCTTTTAACATCCATGCGCTTGACTATAGAAAATCCACTTTCTTACCCTTAATGTAGTAAGCATGCACCTACTTTATTCTCATTTTGTCAGCATTTCTGTATACGTTCCATAGATTCTTACTCTGGTTTGCTATACTCTACTCCTCCAAAGCTATAACACTTAGCCCACATGTCTTCCTTGAATCACCTATCTTCTCCCAAGCCACTTGTTCTGCATATAGCTTCCTTATGTTTTAAAATGGCTTTAGGCAATGGAAAACATTGGAGCCAATAATTGGCTATAGCAAACATTACACTCTTTATCAGTTGCAATCTGCCAGCATATGACAACAGTCTGGCACTCAAATGTTTCAGCTTTTCCACCATCCTTTCCCCCAGAGGTTGACACATTTGAACTGTGAGTTTCTTACTTGATAGAGCCACCCCTAAGTATTTAAATGGAAGTAACCCACCTCAAATCATGTGACTTCTAAAATTTCCCCTTTCTGCTCTTCTTCAACTGCACCAAAGAAGACTTTATGCTTTCTGGGGTTTACCCTTAGGTCTGTACTATTTTCAAACTTCTGATAAGCTTGCGTTAAGATCTCAACTGGTTTTCTCTCCCCTTTTACCAGCAATAACACATCATCTGCAAAATTGGGATTCAGTGGGCCAATCTCCTAACATTTAAGATGATACCTAAATTCCTCCTTTTCCTTAACTCTTTAAAGACATCTGCACATGTACTCCATCACCAGAACAAACAATAGAGGTGTCCCCTTGTCTTAACCCCCTTTCTGCCTTCACGGGTTTTGTTAAGCTTCCATTGATACTATATCTGTAACTTACAGTTGATACACATGTCATCACCCATTGAAAGAATGGAGCAGGTACTCCCAGTTCCCCTATAATAACCTGTAAAGCTTTCCACTCAATGGTATCATGAGCCTTTCTGATATCCATTTGTATTAAAAAATTTGCTCCCCCACTCTTCTTGTTATACCCCTAACCAGTTTATTATATAATCATGGATATTTTGACCAGGCACAAAAGCGGCTTGACTCTTCTGAACTACCTCTTCTATGACCTTGCTCAACCCTACTGTTAATACTTAAGATGTTATCTTATATAAAGTAGAACAACGAGATATAGGTCCCAGGTCTTGTACCTTTTTTATCTGGGCTCTTTGGTATTAGAGTAACTAATGTGCAGTTAGCTCCCCCATACAGCCTACCATTCTTGAAAAAATCTTGGGCAACCATCAGTACATCCTCCTTAATCAGTTTCCAATTAGCCTTGAAAAACTTTGCTCCATACCCATCTATTCCAGGAGCTTTCAAATCCCCTATACTTTTTAATGCTGCCCATATCTCTCCTTCCTGAACATCCTTCACCAAGGTTTTCCTGCTCTCCATACATAATAATTCACCATGCCTTATCACTCCTACATCAACTCCCTATAGTTTGTTAGCTTTTTCACCAGCCGGTTTAGTGTAAAAACTTACTATTTCTTCTTCCATTTCCTCCTGATCCACAATCACATTGACATCTTTTTGTTTCCATCTTTCCCAGTCCTACCATTCCATTTTCCCCCTTTACTGTTGCATGGAAATAGGCGTTAGCCATCTCCCAGCCTCAGCCAGTCAATTTGGACTTCTACTTTTCAATTTACTCATCTATCAATCTCCATTTTTTGGACCTCCTCAATCCCTATAATCATTGCTTTAAGCTTCTCTCTATTCATTTTATCCCTTCCTAGTTCTTTTTTAGCACTATCAAGTTTTTTTCTTTCCTCCTCCAATCTCAATTTAGCTCCACTAATCTGTCTTGTAAATATTTTTAGTTCTCCCTACAATCTCAAAAGCTTCCTCCAAACTCTGGTTCCCTCTCATGTTCTTTCCCACAGGTCTCCTTCTCTACTGTTATTGCCTCTTCATTTTCCAGTAAAGAGTTCAAAAACTTGAATTTTTTAGACTTTTTTTGCTGCTCTTCATACAACCTAACATGGATATGGTGTAAATATGGCCCAGCGAACACTCCCGCTAGCACTAGGCCTATCGTAGCAACATCCAATAACAGGACAAGCATGTGTTAGCCCAAGGTACAGACTAGCTGGGCGCGAAGCTTCAGATTGTGGTATAAGGCATGGCCCAACAAACATGGGTTAAGTAACGGAATGTGCCACGAGGAAATTAGCATCCACGCTTAACCTTTTTGCAGCATACTCAGGCCAGCGCCTCAATTTTGAGAAATTATCATTTCTCATAAGCCCAAATGCGAATGAATATACCACAAACCTGATCAAGTTAAGGTTCAACATAAACCTAATCTCCTGCAAGGCAAGTACCCAGATCATAATATCAACTTTGAAGGGTTGAAGGTCAGACTATTCAAAGGTCTGTAAAGGAAGGTTACCTCCAAAACAACTATGTGGAGGAGGAGTGATCCGTCAATAATGGGAAGGATCACACTGTGTAAACATGTTCTCTGTCCGTTATCACAATACATTATAGGGACTTTTAGAATCCCAAAGATGGTAGCAAAAGATGTGGACAGACAGATGGCAAGGTTCATCTGGGCAGAAAATATAGAGGGAAGAGGGATCCACTGGAAATCTTGGTCAAAAATCTGTACTTCGAAATGGCGAGGTGGACTTGGGATGATATCAACGTCAGAAAAGAATCAAGCATTGTTAGGGAAGCAAGCATGGTTACTTTTGGAAAACAAAAACTCTTTCTTCGTAAAATTCTTCCTTGCTAAGTACTGCAGGAATCAAGACCTATTGAAAACAAGACAGAAGCAGGGCGACTCGTAGGGATGGAAGGGTATACTCTGGGGGTTGGAGCTAATCAAACCACACCTAAAGTGGAAAATTGTGACAGGGAAGGCTGTGGACATCCAGCAAAACTAGATTCCAAATCAGCTGAACCCAATCCGTTTCAATACAAACATACTTCCAAACCTTGGCTTCAAGGTATCTGTCCTGATTGATGGAAAAAAATGTTGGAGGATTTCGTTACTCAGAGTGTTGTACCCGTGCCAATCGGTTAAGGAAATTGTAAAAATCCATGTCCCAGCACATAGTTTTGGGGAAGCTGATTACTTAGTCTGGGAGAAGGAATTATTAGGGAAATACACAGTCAAGTCGGGATATCATACTGCATGGGAGGATAGGAAAAGAGCGAAACCATTGTCATCTACACTAAAAACTATAGACTCTGACGAATCAAGAATGTGGAAGTCCCTATGGAACAGTAACATCCCGGAACACATAAAGTTCCTCATATGGAGAATGATCCAAGGAGCATGTCCAACCAACCCTAACCTAAGGAGAAGAAGCATGAATCTATCATCTAAATGCCAAATGTGCTTTATAGCAAACGATTCGATACAACATATGATCTTTGAATGTGACATCGCAAAAAAGGTCTAGAAACAAAGCAGATTAGGACTAGACTTCAATTCAGGTAATCCTATCTCACTTAAGAACTGGCTACAACAGTGGTTTAGAGTTGCACCTGAGAAGGAGGATAAAGAGCTAGCATGCTTCATAATATGGTCAATATGGTGCGCTAGGAATACAGCCAACTTTGATTTGACCTCCACCCCATCCTTTCAGCACAGTAGGGCAGAAATTGCATCACTAACTTACAAGGCTAAAGAAAAGGAACTCAGTCGAGGACCATCTAATCAAGACCCAGACATTGTCCCACAAACAACAGACCAACAAACGAACAGTGGGGATGACCCAATCAAGGAAACGATCAAGGCGGGTGACATTACCCTATTGTGGCTTAAGAATGAGAAGATCGCGGACCACCTATTTCAAGACCGAACCATAATAGCCACCGATGCGGCATTCTGTAATAACAAGGGTGAAGGAGTTGCGGCATGGTGCAAAAAAAATACAGATGCGGAAGAGAGCTGGGAAGGTACAATGTCATTACAGGCACTGTCAGCTGTCCAAGCGGAATTAACGGCAATCCTATAGGTCTTGAAGCAAGCAAGTGTCAGAGGAAAAATGCGCCTCCTAGTCAAGACTAATTATGAAAATGCACTACGCTATATTACCAAGTACCTGGAGATCCCGCCATATGTGAGGCAAATAGTTAAGGATATCCTAATCTTAGGTATGGTATTCTGCAGTCTGATTATCATTAATGTGGATAGAGTTGAAGTAGTAGAAGCACACAACTTGGCATGCGCCAATAGAAAATGTAACCTAATCCCTACTCATTAATGATAGTTAATATCATTTTTTTCCAAAAAAAGAAAAAGAAAGATTCCACCATAAGCTTTGCACAAAACATTTTTAGCCTTGGTTTCATCCATGTTTTATACACTATAGTCTCCAAAATTGAATTTGTAACTTCCTTAACATCTATACAATCTACTCTTCTAAATCATTTTTCATTCCAAATTCTCTAAATCTCATAAATGGCTTCTGTAAAGGCCAATTTAAGAAGTGCAGCCCTCCATCCTTTTCCCTATGATATGTTTATCACTCACTCTAACTCCTCTTCCTAGTTTTGTGTCTTCCTCAAGATGTTCTTCCACTTCAACACACCTGTCCATATAGCACATGTTGTATAGTCATCTCCTGTCCACAAAACTCACATCTGTCTTCATTTAGCAGTCCAATCTTCTTCAATCTCTATTTAGTAGCTAATATTCTATGTCATGTTAACCACAATGTAAACTGAAATCTAGGCCTAGCAACATTCCCACAGAAAATGTTACTCTATACCTCCTTCTGTTGTTTTCCTCTCAGCTTATTATACACAGTCCTGGTTGTGAACTTTACCTCAAACCTCTACTGCCTCCGTGCTTCCAGTAACCTTACTTTCTTCTTGCACATGTTCAAACCTTTTAACATCCATGCGCTTGACTATAGAAAATCCACTTTCTTACCCTTAATGTAGTAAGCATGCACCTACTTTATTCTCATTTTGTCAGCATTTCTGTATACGTTCCATAGATTCTTACTCTGGTTTGCTATACTCTACTCCTCCAAAGCTATAACACTTAGCCCACATGTCTTCCTTGAATCACCTATCTTCTCCCAAGCCACTTGTTCTGCATATAGCTTCCTTATGTTTTAAAATGGCTTTAGGCAATGGAAAACATTGGAGCCAATAATTGGCTATAGCAAACATTACACTCTTTATCAGTTGCAATCTGCCAGCATATGACAACAGTCTGGCACTCAAATGTTTCAGCTTTTCCACCATCCTTTCCCCCAGAGGTTGACACATTTGAACTGTGAGTTTCTTACTTGATAGAGCCACCCCTAAGTATTTAAATGGAAGTAACCCACCTCAAATCATGTGACTTCTAAAATTTCCCCTTTCTGCTCTTCTTCAACTGCACCAAAGAAGACTTTATGCTTTCTGGGGTTTACCCTTAGGTCTGTACTATTTTCAAACTTCTGATAAGCTTGCGTTAAGATCTCAACTGGTTTTCTCTCCCCTTTTACCAGCAATAACACATCATCTGCAAAATTGGGATTCAGTGGGCCAATCTCCTAACATTTAAGATGATACCTAAATTCCTCCTTTTCCTTAACTCTTTAAAGACATCTGCACATGTACTCCATCACCAGAACAAACAATAGAGGTGTCCCCTTGTCTTAACCCCCTTTCTGCCTTCACGGGTTTTGTTAAGCTTCCATTGATACTATATCTGTAACTTACAGTTGATACACATGTCATCACCCATTGAAAGAATGGAGCAGGTACTCCCAGTTCCCCTATAATAACCTGTAAAGCTTTCCACTCAATGGTATCATGAGCCTTTCTGATATCCATTTGTATTAAAAAATTTGCTCCCCCACTCTTCTTGTTATACCCCTAACCAGTTTATTATATAATCATGGATATTTTGACCAGGCACAAAAGCGGCTTGACTCTTCTGAACTACCTCTTCTATGACCTTGCTCAACCCTACTGTTAATACTTAAGATGTTATCTTATATAAAGTAGAACAACGAGATATAGGTCCCAGGTCTTGTACCTTTTTTATCTGGGCTCTTTGGTATTAGAGTAACTAATGTGCAGTTAGCTCCCCCATACAGCCTACCATTCTTGAAAAAATCTTGGGCAACCATCAGTACATCCTCCTTAATCAGTTTCCAATTAGCCTTGAAAAACTTTGCTCCATACCCATCTATTCCAGGAGCTTTCAAATCCCCTATACTTTTTAATGCTGCCCATATCTCTCCTTCCTGAACATCCTTCACCAAGGTTTTCCTGCTCTCCATACATAATAATTCACCATGCCTTATCACTCCTACATCAACTCCCTATAGTTTGTTAGCTTTTTCACCAGCCGGTTTAGTGTAAAAACTTACTATTTCTTCTTCCATTTCCTCCTGATCCACAATCACATTGACATCTTTTTGTTTCCATCTTTCCCAGTCCTACCATTCCATTTTCCCCCTTTACTGTTGCATGGAAATAGGCGTTAGCCATCTCCCAGCCTCAGCCAGTCAATTTGGACTTCTACTTTTCAATTTACTCATCTATCAATCTCCATTTTTTGGACCTCCTCAATCCCTATAATCATTGCTTTAAGCTTCTCTCTATTCATTTTATCCCTTCCCAGTTCTTTTTTAGCACTATCAAGTTTTTTTCTTTCCTCCTCCAATCTCAATTTAGCTCCACTAATCTGTCTTGTAAATATTTTTAGTTCTCCCTACAATCTCAAAAGCTTCCTCCAAACTCTGGTTCCCTCTCATGCTCTTTCCCACAGGTCTCCTTCTCTACTGTTATTGCCTCTTCATTTTCCAGTAAAGAGTTCAAAAACTTGAATTTTTTAGACTTTTTTTGCTGCTCTTCATACAACCTAACATGGATATGGTGTAAATATGGCCCAGCGAACACTCCCGCTAGCACTAGGCCTATCGTAGCAACATCCAATAACAGGACAAGCATGTGTTAGCCCAAGGTACAGACTAGCTGGGCGCGAAGCTTCAGATTGTGGTATAAGGCATGGCCCAACAAACATGGGTTAAGTAACGACCACGAATGAAGAACATGGTGATTGTGGCGTACCCACGATCCCAATCCCTAAAGACAAGGAACTGCAATCATGTCAGCCTATAAATACAACAAACTTTACACGAGCTAGAGGTAAGCGCTACTAAATAGAGAAATTTCATTTCTTAAAGAGAGATCTGACTTGATCGTCAGAGGTGCTCTCCCGGAATCACTTCTGGGGCTGCATTTACAAGTAAAGGAATTTAAACAAGTGAACCAAGAAGAGGCTACCTGGAAAGGCTACCACATCATTTGGTGCCGACTGTGTGGAATGGAATTTTTTTCTTTTCATTTTCAGGCTACTCAGTTAAGCCATGGAGTTCATGAGATCTGAAGAATTCTACGAGGAACTGATGAAGAATATGCTGGAAAACCCAAGAGAACTACAGAAAATGATCGAACAGTATGTGCAAACAGAGGAGGAGAACAACCAAAAGATAGAAAAGGAATGGGGTGAAAAGAAAATAATGGAGGATTCGTAAAAGAAATGGCCTAAGAAAGGAAAAGTAAACAGCACTTTCAGAAAATGAGAGCCAAGCTCGCAGGGTTCGCCATTTTAAGATATGTCTCTAACAAAGACAAGGAAAGAAATATGGCTAGCAATTAAGGATATATTCCAACAACCAGCACCAATGATCGCACCACCAGAAAAAAGATCGCAGTGTCTTATTATGCCTTTCATAAAGATCATGGCTATGACATAGAATACTGCAGGGAACTAAGAAGACAGATTGAAGAAAATATGAGGAATGACAACTTAGGTCAATATAAAAAAGAAGCAACAAGTCGGTATGGGGACGCAAGTAAGACACAGAACCCGTCTCAATGAAACCAAGGTACGGCAACGACAATGGCTAAAAATAAAAAAATAACGGCAGTTGTAGAGTATAATGATAGCGTGGATAGCAAGCACCAGAGACAGTTATCTTCTCTATACACGAATCCACGGAGTCGCTGTCCAACAATGCGTGGAAGTCTAAGTCAAGGTATTCTCCTCCACAATAGCAAGTTGATAAAAGGTTTCGCCCAAATTAAGCAATTACCTTCAGTGAAGAGGATGTAGTACCCAATGTCTTGCCGCACAGCGATCCCATGGTCATTATAGCAAAAATCAGAAATGCAACTATCCACCGAGTTTTCATAGATGACGGTAGTGCGGTCGAGATACTATTTTTTGATTGCTTCGACAGGCTGAGCTTAGATTCACAGGACGAGCGGAAATGCCTCTAGGAAATATACAGTTGCCTGTTATGATTGGAGAAAACAGGAAAAATTGCACAATCATGTGCGACTTTATGGTTATGGATGCCCCAAGTACATTTAATGTCATAATTGGAAGATCATGAATGAACAAAGCTAAAGAAATATGGTCCCCCTATCACCTAGTTATGAAATTCCCAACCCCAGCTGAAATAGCAACGATTAGGGAAAACCAGCATGCAGTCAGGCAATGCATGGTTATAGCGATGAAGGTAGGAAAGATGGGAGAAAAGGAAATGCTGGTTAACATTATTTCAGGAGGAAGCTTACTAGAACATTCAGACAAATTAGTCGACCTAGGTGAAGAAAAGGAGTTAATAAACCTAGATGCCGAAAATGACTACAAATGCGTAAAGGTTGGAAAATGTCTTTCAATTAAAGAAAAGGCGAAGGTAATTCAAATCTTGCAAAACCACAGGTATAGGTTCGCATGGGTCGTACAGAACATGGGAGGAGTATTGTCAGCAACTCGGTTAAACCGGTTAATCAGAAACAACGTTGCTTTGCTAGCAATATACTAAAAGCGATCAAAGAAGAGGTTACATCGTTGTTGCAAGCTGGCATAATAAGGGAAGTCATATACCCAGCGTGGTTAGCGAATGCAGACATGGTGAAGAAGGCAGGCGATGCTTGGAGAATGTGCATTGATTTCACAAATTTGAACAAAGGATGTCCAAAAGATTCCTATCCTCTTCCAAAGATCGGTCAACTGGTGGAAGCGATCTCAGGACACGAATTCTTGTCATTCTTGGATGCATACAAAGGATATTACCAAATACTGATGAACCTGGACAATGCAGAGAAAACAACCTTCATAACAAGCTTCAGAATGTTTTGTTATGTGAAGATGTCGTTTGGGCTCAAAAATGCGGGAGCGACATACCAGAGGGTGTTTGACCAGGCGTTCAGAAGCCAAATTGGGAGAAACATTGAAGCATACATTGACGATATGGTGGTCAAGAGTAAGAAGGTAGGAAACTACGCTGAAGACTTGAAAGAAACTTTGGACACTTTAAAGGCCAAAGGGATGAAACTCAACCCTAAAAAATGTGTAATTGGAGTGGGGGCTGGAGTTCTTAGGGTACAAGGTTTCCTCAAAGGGTATAGAAGCTGACCCAGACAAGATCCAAGCCATAGTGAATCTTTCCCAACCACGAACAGTTAAAGAAGTACAAATCTTAATGGGATCATTGGTAGCTATTAGTAATTTCATACCAAAGGCTGCAGAAAAGAATTTTACACTCTTTCAAGTGCTAAGAAAGGCAAGAAAATTTAGCTGGAGCGAAGACTGTCAGAGAGCATATGAGGGGTTAAAAGACCAGTTTCAAATGCTGCTAACGCTGAAATCGCCCGTATTTGGAGAAATATTGTACTTGTACTTAGCAATCTCACAAAACATTTTCAGCTCTGTGTTAGTTCGCTTGAAAGGGCAGAGACAGGTTCCGGTTTATTACATCAGCAGAATCCTACAAAAGGCGGAGACAGCTTACATGTCTGTGGAAAAGTTAACCTTGGCCTTGGTCTATTCAACGCGAAGATTGAGAACATACTTTCATAGCCACAACATAGTAGTTTACACAGGGTTTCCAATCAAGAACATCCTCTCTAAGCTGGAGTCTTCAGGCAGATTGGCAAAGTGGGCTCTGGAACTAGGTCAATTTGAAATACAATTTCAACAAAGATCAACAATCAAAGCTCAAGCGTTGGTAGACTTCATTGCAGAGATGTCAAGCAAAGAGACACGGAGAGCGAGAATCCATCAGAGTTTCATGATTGACAAAGGTAAGACAAAATTGGAATAGGTGGCTTGGACGTTGTTTATCGATGGTGCATCAAGCAAGGAAGGATACAGAGCAGGACTGCTTTTAGTAAACCCAAATGGGGGCAAACACAGACACTCGCTACGATTCAACTTCCTACTTACCAACAATGAAGCAGAATACAAAGCTCTAATTTGTGGATTAGATCTCTCGATCAGAATGAAATTAAGAAGTGTCTGTGTATCCAGTGATTCACTAATTGTATTCTAACAAGTGTGAGGTGACTATGAGGTGCGAAAAGACCAGTTGATGAAATATTTGGTGAAGGTGCAACAACTCATAGCCCAACTTGAATATTTTGACATAAAACACGTCTCGCAATGCAAAAATACACAGGCGGATGCATTAAGCAAGCTACCGACTGCAGGATTTGATTCCCTTACTTGGCAGGGGGATGTCATCATGGAGGTTATCCCAGTTAGAAGTACCATATCAATGGTGGTGCTAACAATCCAATAAGATGAAGCAAGCTAGATGACTCTGCTAATGGATTTCTTCGCAAAAGGGTCGTTGCCAGAAGATAAGGTGGAGGCTAGAAAGTTAGAATTTCATTCCACTAACTACACCTACGAAGATGGGATATTGTACAAAAAAAGGATTCTTACCCCCATTGATAAAATGTGTATGGCCAACAAAAGCGACTGAGATCTTAAAAGAGGTTCATGAAGGCTTATGTGGAACGCACCAGAGACCTAGAATGATAGCTACAAAATAATTAGAGCAGGGTACTACTATCCAACTATATTCAATGATGCACACAACTTCGTTCTCAAGTGTAGGAGTTGCCAAATTAACATTTCGCTATCGCATAAGCCGCAATTAACTCTGACAGGAATCTACGGAGCCTGGTCATTTGACAAGTGGGGGATAGACTTAGTGGGACCATTCCCAAAAGGAGAAAGCAAGGCTAAGTTCCTCACTGTAGTGGTCAATTACTTCACAAAGTGGGTCGAAGCTAAACCATTTGGACATGTCACAGCCAAAACCACTAGGAAATTTGTATAGCAAAACATTATGGGCCGCTTCACAGTACCGCATATCATTGTTAAGGCTAACAGTACACAATTCAAAAGTGTGGTGTTCACCGACTGGTGTTCAAAGCTCAGGATTATTCAGATGTTTACCTCTGTGGCACATCCTCAAGCTTATGGACAAGTGGAAGTGCCAAATAGGACCATAGTCAGGGGATAAATAAAAAATTGTAAGGAAAGCAAACAGGATGGGTGGATGAGCTACCAAGCATGCTATAGTCGTATAGAACGACCATCTGATAGCCAACGGGGAAGATGCTATGCGTTTCGGTGTACGGTCATAAAGCATTCATACCCGTAGAGATTGGAATTCAAGTCTCAAGATAAGCAATTATAAGGAGACGGACAATCCAGATGTGCTGTAGATGAAACTAGATGAACTAGAGGAGCAAAGAAACTTGGCAAATATCATGGAAGCTAAACACAAGGAGAGAGTGGAAAGAGCGTACAATCTGACAGTGAAGGAAAAGTAATTTCAGATTGGTGATCTGGTGATGAGGAAAAATAATGCTAGCATGGCTGAAAAGCGAGGAAAGCTATGCCCAGAGTGGGAATGAGCATACAAAGTCACAAAGGCTCAAAAGTCCAACAACTATGAGTTAGAAAGAATGGATGGCACAGCAATCTCGAACACGTGGCATTTGAGTAACTTAAGGAATTTTTATGTTTAAAAGAAAGATAGCAAATGACCACCTGTATAGACACAAGGACATTATCCTTGTTTTCCTTTAGCATTCATGTTCCACCGTAATATGATCGCCATCCTACATATTTAACATAAAAACCCACTTTGTTGGACCATGATTACACTTCCTATTCGTCCTATTCTTTGCTTAGACATGACAAATGCAACTGAACAGCGGGATATAGATCCTGCACACTCGTCAACACTCGCAAGCTTTAGATCCTGTAAGTCAAACAACCGCAAGCTATAGAACTTGTGAAATTGGCAATGCTTGCAAGCTTTAGATCTTGCAACTTTGCAAACCAAACAAACGCAAGCTATAGATCTTACTCAAATACCAATGCTGGCAAGCTTTGGATCTTGTAGCTTCATTAATCAAACAAACCATAAGCTATAGATCTTGCACAAATGGCGATGCTTGCAAACTCTAGATTTTGCAACTTCACAAACCAAACAAACACAAGCTATAGATCTTGCTTAATTACTAATGTTGGCAAGCTTTGGATTGTACAGGTTCGTGAATCAAACAAATTACAAGCTGTAGATCTTGCTGATCGAAAAATATGCCTCCAATGGATATCGACAAAAGCAAGCAATATAACTTGCACTTTCGCACATCACAAAGAAAAACCAAACTACAACAAAGACATGCCTACACAGTTCAGCTGAAGTCAAGCCATACACTCAGAAACTTTATAGCTTCTAAGTTCCACAATAACATTCACAAAAGGACAAGGGTGGAGTCTGATATCAGCATAAGCATATATTCAATGATTCCATAACTAAGTTTATTACAAGGAAGACAAATAAATCTATCTACACCTCGAAGCTTGCGAAGACCCGAAAGATGACGACCCATCACAGCGGCAGTCACGCACTCCTTCATGATAGGAATGCTTAGCCTTACGACATTTCTCTTCAGCCTCCTCCTCCTCACTGATTATGTTATCATAACACCATTTCATGTGTAGATAGGCTGGATGGCGTATGAAACCTCTTTGCTCCACGTGCGCAAGATGTTTGCCATAGTACGCCTTGAAGTCCGTAATGGGGCCAAACTCATAGTGATCTAATTGCATGCTCATAACGTTGAAGGTCCCTTCAAACCTTTTCATCTCAACACGTAAGTCTTGTATTGCTTTTTCAACGGACCAGATGTGTAACTGAACAGACTCAGATAAGTTTTGTCTCTATCCACCAACTTCTATAGTAATATTTCCACGACTAGTGACCCTACGAGAAGATGAGGGTAAAGCCTAGAGTTTGTATTTGTACCCAGTACAAGTTTGCTCAAGTTGATGCACATATTTATCAAGTTGAGCACACTCAAAGCAAAGCTCCTCATTGTCGTTCTGCAATTTTGTGCTTATAAATGATCACACTCATGCTACTTCTTCTCCAACTTAGCCAACAAATCCTCAATACGACCACATTGTTTATCAATGGTTAATGTCTTGTGATGGGTTACGAGTCTTGCTCACACCATAATCCCTACCTTCAACCTATTGATGAAGCATCTTTACCTGGTTTAACTACTGTCGATGAATGAGACCGCTCTGCTCGTTTAAAATTCTTCGTAGATCACTCAGAGCATCTTGGCTATCCTTCACATTTGTGTTCCACTTCCTCTCAAGATCGCTAATACCCAGTAGCATATACTTTAACCGTACACCTAAACACAAAGCCCACTCCTAAACATGGACTGGAAGATTAAGTGTTCTCGAGTACTTACCAACTGACTCAAGATCAACTAAACTATAAACTATGTCTTTGCCGAGTAGTTCAACATTGTATCCATCAGGGATGAGTTTGCTATAAGGGTAACCTGGAGATGAGGAAAGAGGCAAAAATGAGACAGGAAATTTCCCCTTAGTGCATAGGGAAAGCTTCTTCACACGCGAAAATATTTCAAAGGATATGATTGCAGCGCACTCTTCACTGAAGGAGTGAGTGATGCAAAGCAAGCTAAGGGGCTCACAAAGAGGATTACCATGTCCCATGGAACTTATTATCAACAAATATATGGAAGCCCTGCACATAAATAAGGGCGATGAGAAAATAAGTGACGGGAAAAGGAGATCAACTATTATACTTAAAGTTATACAAACTGTACAAACGAACAACAATATATTGTTTTGAGTTTACAATCCATAAATAAAAGTTTTCTAAAAGATCAACTAACTTCAGAGTTTGAATTAGAAGAAGGTTGAATGGTGTCGCAGTTGAATCTTGGCTTGGTGGCTCAGTAGAATTCTTCTCGACAGACTGCTGAATAGAAGCTCTAGTAATTACATTATTATCGGGGTTGGGAGTGGGAGTAGCAGCTTTGGGCTTGAATGGAATATTTTCAAAGTAATCAACCTCGTATTCCTTCAATTCAGCCAAAGAAGGAAGACCAGTAAGGTTAGCGAGATGCGAGGTCAAGGCGAAGGGATGCCCCCCATCAACGATCTTCTAGATGAAGATTTTGTTGAGATGTGCTTTCTTTTCTCTAGGGAAGCAATGCTTCTTCAGCTGAGGAAGACTCTTCAAATTTATGGTTGGATTCCATTCGAGTTGATTCTTCACAGCCTCACAATACCCAATAATGCAAGCCTCTGTCGAAATATCCTTAAAAACTGATAGAACGACTTGGTATTACAAAGGTGATCCACCAGTGTTTAAGGATATTGAGGTGAGACTGTTCCATTGGTGCGAATTTCTTTCAACTCAGCACGAAGCTGAGTTAATTCCAATCCTGCGAGTCCAGCAGCCTCCTCAGCAGCATTCACCCTCTCTTTAGCAGCTTTTGCTCTTTCCTCAGGGGCTTTGAACGAACACTCTAAGGTTTCATATTTGATTTCTTATGTTTGTATTTCTCCATTAGTGACACCTTACCAGGAGAATGTTTCGACAGCAGCCTACTTGCAATCTCAAGACCTTTTCTAACCTTAGAAGACAGAGTAACATAGGACAAGGTTACAAATAGTGTTACACATAAAGATATTAAAAGGCAAAAACAACTACTAGGATACGGTTGCAGACTTACTGCTGCTAAAGTATCAGGTAAAGAAAGGTTAGAAATGATATCAGCAATCATCCCCTCAACCAACGGATTTTCGGTTGTAGCACAATCTGCGAACTAGATTTGTTAACACGCGCCCTTTTAAAGGGAGGAGCAGTGTGTCTAGTAGACCCACCACCCCTACCTCTCTTGAGATTTTTCTCCCTCTATATGAGGTGACGATCATTGGTCTCTTCTCCCTCATTACCCATACCCTTATCCTCATGGTTCATAGAGTTCGCATCCTGAAGTGCGAGGTTATCACCAGCACCATTATCGGTCTGTGTAGCAGCCTCCTCCATCCCCTCATCATCACTGTCAAAGAGCAACGAATCAACCTCACCTTTAGATAGGTCCATATCTGAAACAAGAAGAGCACCATAGATCAAAACAAGTACATGCAATAAGGGGGAAAGTAACAAGTTCAGCAAGGTATGGAAGACCACTGATCGAACGCATCAAACGAAAATAAACAAAACACCTTCAACATCAGAGTCAGCATGGTGAAGATGCTGAGCATGCCTACGAATCTTCGCCACGATCTCCGTCTCTTCAGTATAGCAAACACTCAAGCCAGGGAGTTTAGATTTAGAGGCCTTGTAATTCAAATAAGGGACTGCAGTTTCAGGAGCTTGGGATGCTTTTATGAAAAATTATCAGGTACGCCAGTCACCAACATTGCTAGGAAACCCACTTACAAGCTCAACCCCCAGAATCATGGAATAAAAAGTAAATTCATCTACAGTGTTTTTCACCTTGCAAAGGTGATAGAAAATGCGGAATAGATCAAGAGTAAAGGGTACATTTGCTTTTTCACATACCGGAGAAACCCTATTATTATAGAGATGCCCTTAGAATGAAATTGAGACAGTGCAATCTTATATGAACAAAGAAGCTCAATGACTTGAGCAGGAAGGGGGAAATATAGTCCAAAATTTAAGTAAGCCAAATAACAGGAAATATAACTAGGGGGAGGAATGTGAACGCATTCGGATTTGGCAGGAGAACGAAGCTTGAAAAAAGCAAGAAAAGGAAAATAGTTATTTAAATCGTTGACATATGAACCAGTCAAAATACTTTGGACGACAGAAGATCTGGTGGCTTGACCGGAATCCCCATCGGAAGGAACATCTTCGATGGGCGATTTACCATTGTTAGAGGAAGACATTGTCCTAGTGTTGGAAGTAAAAGTTGTAATTAGGGTCAAAATAGCAAGGAACCAAAAGTTATGGAACAAAGCTTCACAACAAAAACACCAGAGAAGACGGCAAAGAATAGTTACAGACAACCACTAAAGCTACCACAAAATTAGGAAAGATTCAATTGTACTAAAATCAGAAAAGGTTGCAAGAAAATTGCAAAGTGAATTAAAAATAGGACTTACTTGGGAAGTGGGTGAAGACAAAATACGCAGAATATCTACAAGTCTCACGCAAGAAGGAATTCTCAGACAGATTAGAGCGATAAAGTTGAAACAAAAAATGGAGGAAATTACTTATATGTCAATAAAAAAAAGTGGCACAATCGAGGAAGGGAACTGTGTAGAAAATATGCAATGATGGAAGTCTGAAAGAAAGAGAAAATACCTTTTTCTTAAATCAAGACGGTAGCGGTAGATGAAAAGACAACAAATTGTTTGAAGCCAGCAATTAGTTCATTTGGTTCAAATTCCTCGTTTAGAAGGTGAAACAAAAACAAAAACTCGAAAAATGTGGAAGGGATGGTGGAAGAATATAGAGAAAATCTCAGAGTAATTAAAACACGGTTACCACAAAAATAGACTCACCACGGGGAGTTCAAAATTCAAATGTTCAAGTTCAAGGAAAGTTGAAGATAAAAATACAGCCATGAAGATAATATCACTTCGCAAGACAGATGAGCATGGTTTTAAAATGTGAACACTTTGTACACAATATAATATATGTTTGAATTTAACACACATAGCCAAGCCATTACTCTATTCCTTTTAAGTCTTCATGGATAGGGGGGCTTATGGTGTATATATGGCCCAGCCAACACTCTGGCTAGTACCCGCCAGGCCTAGCCCAATAACATCCAATAGTAGGATGAACAGGTGCAGCCCAAGGTGCAGATCATCTGAGCGCAAAGCTTCTGATCATGGCATAAAGCGTGGCCCGACAAACACAGGATAAGATACGACCACGAAAGAAGAACGTGATGATTGTGGCAAACCCACGATCCCAATCCCTAAAGACAATGAACTACAATCATGTTAGCCTATAAATACAACAAGTTATGCGCGAGCTAGAGGTAAGCGCTACTATATAGAGAAATTCCATTTCTTGAAGAGAGGTCCGACTTGATCGTCGGAGGTGCTCTCTCGGAATCACTTCTGTGGCTGCATTTACAAGTAAAGGAATTTAAACAAGTGAACCAAGAATAGGGTACCTGGACATGCTACCACATCAGGATCAGTGCATGGTTTAAAACCCCGGGTTCCAAATTTGTCACTGTCATTTCTGGGAACTTAGCAAACCAAAAAGTATTTTCTATTACTCTATCCATTATTGAGTAGATCACCTCATTTACTTGTCTATTAGACTATGTATAATATTCTCCTATACTGCCACATTCATTCAGCCCCACTCTAATCATCATTTGCTCCAAATCCCATAATTCTTGCACTTGCACTTCATTTCCACCAATTATGTCCCTTGTACTCAACACATTGTTGAAGTCCCCTACAATAATTATAGGACCCTGCAAAACTACACATGATTTCTCAATCTCCAGCCATAACGTCTTCCTCATATTGAGTTAATTCCCAGCATATACAACTATCATGTAGCTAATTTATTCTCCATTCAATCCCACCATCTCACAAAACATAATCTAATCAGAATCATTTTTTACTCTGATATCTACTTTCTCTTTGTTCCACATCACCAATATCCTACCATTAACATGAGTCATGTAATTATATGCAAATTTCCATTTACTTCCAAACATTTTCCTGATTTCCTCTGATAAGATGTATTTTGCATAAGTAATATTGTATTGCTGACAGGAATATATAGAATACAATAAGATAACAGAATATGAGTAGAACTCTAGCTTAGTCAATATGACTTATCTAGAATCAATTATAATCTAATTAGAAACATGATTTACTCTAATACCCCCCCCTCAAACGAAGCGTCGGATGTTCAGCGATGCAAAGCTTGGACCGGAAGAACTCAAAGAGGGGACGAGAAAGTCCTTTGGTGAAGATGTCAGCAATTTGAAGACCAGAGGAGACATGGGCAACACGCAGCTTGCCAGATGCCACCAACTCACAAACAAAATGATAGTCGATATCAATATGTTTGGCCCGCTTATGAGCAACCAGATTTTGAGCCAAGAAAATGGCACTACTATTGTCACATAACAGCATTGGGGAGCTCGAAAGTGGAAGATGAAGGTTGCGAAGCAAATGAGTCAACCAGACCATCTCCATTTCAGTGTTGGCAAGAGCTTGATACTCAGACTTAGTGGTGGATTGAGAGACAGTAGGTTGCTTCTTGGCACTCCAAGAACAAGATTTCCACCAAGAAAGACTGCATATCCATACGTAGATTGGCGAGTCTCAAGACAATGACCCCAATCAACATCCGAATACCCCCAAAACCTCAGGAGCACTGACCGAGCAAAAAGTGAGGCCGAAATGGAGAGTGTATCTGACGTAGCAAAGAATCCAAGTGACTGCGGCATAATGGTCAGTACGAGGATCCTGAAGAAACTGACTGATGGTGTTGACCGCAAATGCCAGATCAGGACGAGTAATCGTCAGATACTGGAGGGTACCAACAAGGGATCGATACAACGTCGAATTCTGAAATGGTGGATTAGTGAAGCTGTGTAGCTGCGAACCAGGAACAAAAGGGGTAGAGTTTGAGACTGCATCAGACATACCCGCACGAGTGAGAATATCCCGAGCATACTTAGAGTGACCAAGAAGCAGACATGAGGAAGTGAGTGATACTTCTAAGCCAAGAAAGTAATTGAGAGCACCCAAATCCTTAATAGCAAACTCCCAATGTGTCCGATCAATAAACTTTCGAAGAAGCTCAGAGTCATTGCCTGTGAGAATAATATCATCAACATAGACCAAGAGATAGAGCAAGGACGAGCCTTGAGAGAGAAAAGAAAAGGAAGTGTCGGCAGAACTGCATCGAAATCTAAGTTGAGATAAATAGGTGCTGAACCGCTGGAACCATGCTTGAGGTGCTTGCTTAAGACCATAAATGGCCTTTCACAAGCGCCAGACATAATCAGGTGGAAGAGAGTTCTTGTAACCAACCGGCTGTGCCATATAGACTGGAGTATTAAGAATACCATTCAAGAAGGCATTCTTGACATCTAACTGATGAAGAGGCCATGACCACATAGTGGCAATGGCAAGAACGGTCCGGACAGTGAAGGCCTTGGCAACTGGACTAAAAGTATGATCAAATCAAAGCCCAGAATCTGAGAGAACCCCTGCGCAACAAGGCGAGCTTTGTGACGATCAACCGTACCATTAGGGCGATACTTCAGCCGGTAAACCTATTTGGAGCCAACAACGTTGACACCAGAAGGACGTAGAACAAGATCCCAAGTATGTTGTCTCTGTAAGGCAGCAATCTCCTCATTCATCGCAACAACCCAAGACGGGTCCTTCAACGCCGAACAATAATCTGTGGGTCATGACTGAGCGAGAAGGGCAGCAAGTAGGCCATGAGCCACAAGACCAGAATAGTCTCGACGTGGAACAGCCCCAGTGGAAGATTGAGTAGCCATGCGATGAGTACGACACTGCGAAGAAAAAGCCAGAGGAGAAGGAACCGGAGAGGGCGCCAGGGACTGAATATCAGAAGTGGCCAAAGATAATACCTCAGATGGAGGAGAGCTGGCCACCGGTGACTGGGATGGGGTGCACATGTCAACAGTCGGTGGAACAGATTTTGATGAGAAATAGAGTCGGGCATAGGAAACGGCTGATCAAAAGTCGAGAGGAGCGGACCAGAGCTGCCATCAGTGTCCAAAAAATAGAAATGTCCAAATTTGAGAAAGCAGAGCCAGTGGCCGAGGTTGAAGATGAGGCAAAAGGAAAATAGCCTTCATCAAAGCGTGCATGACGACTGACAAAAATCTTGCCAGTGGCAGGATCAAGGCAGCGAAAGCCCTTATAATGACAGCTGTAACCGATGAAAACACAAGGAATGCTCTGTAGAGATAACTTATGAGGGGCCATAGGAAGAACATAAGGAAATAATCGACAACCAAAGGGATGGAAGTTTGAGTAGGTCGGATCATGATGATAAAGAAGTCCATACGGAGAAGTCCCTTGTAACACCGGAGTGGGAAGCCGATTAATGGTGTAAACCGTAGTAGCAAAGGTATTATCCCATCTCGACAGGGGCAGATGGGAATGAAAGAGCATAGAACGTCACTGGACCAGAACCAGGTATCGAATTGCCTTGAAGATTTTTCAAAAATGCCTCATAATTCTTGGCACGAGACAAAACATCAGTATAAAGCGGGGTAGGGGAAAATTAATCAGAGGAGCAGAAAAATCCTTGAACTCAGACCCGAGAGCAGTTAAAAACCAGATGATTTGGTCATCATTAGAAACAAGAGAACCCATAAGGGATAACTGTTCAAAAATGTATTTAAATTGTAAGTGAAGTTCATGAACAGTACCACTCTTATGTATTCCATGGGCATCGGCATGAAGATGAAGAATGGTGGAAGTACTGCTGGTCTGAAAAGTGGCGCCAAAACTATCCCAGATATCCTTGGTAGTCACACACGAGGCCAGAAGTTTGGAAAGGGCCTCAGGAGAAAGAGAGGAGAACAGCAGGCTACAGACCCTCTGGTCTTCATCCATCCAGAGATCATAAGCATCATTGGCCATATTGTAAGCCGCCTTAGCAGCCGCACGATCAGGGGGAAGAGCGCGCAGGGCGGTGGCAAAGGAGGAAGACGTTGAAATGACTGTCAGCAGAGTGGGAAGAGGAGGGCGTGGAATTAACCCATTGAGATATCCGAAAAGCCTTTGAGGGCAAAGAACGTATTCAATCTGGCGTTTCCAAAGAATAAAATTAGTCTTATTGAGTTTAATTTGTAGCACAAGGCCATAGTAATTCTCAGGATCCCTCCAAACCCCAAGAGGATGTTCAAACTGTACCTCATTACCCTGCCCTGATGTACCACCTTCATTACAAAACGCAGTTATACCCAAGTGATCATACTCCATAGATTTCTTTCCTTTGCTTGTTGATCTCACCAGTGTTCACTGACTATCTTTTTCCTGACTGCCATTTCCCACATCACTTCTGATTTCATTTGTCCCTATCTCAGGTTGCAGCTTCTCCTTTTTATGTTTTCTCCTTCACCTACCAACTCTGAACCATCCTCGTTCGTTCCTTTTCATCACATTTTTGGCCTCCCATTTGACACTTTTCACAGAATAGCGGTTTACCTTCAATTTCAAATTTCTGCAACAATATTTTCCCATCCACATCTCTGATCTTAATCTCTTCAGGCACTGTATGTATTATATCAATCTCAACTAGCATTCTTGCATAGGAAATCCTCCATTTGTTAGCAGTACACTCTTCAGTAAAGAGTGGATTTCCCACTGCACTCCCTATCTTTCCTAAGATAGTTACCCCCGCCCCCTCCCCCAATAGATGAAGTGCTAATCTAGGCAATTTCACCCATACAGGAACAATCCTAATAATATCTTTATCCATTGAAAAATTTGGTTTCCAAAGATGCAAAAACATAGCCATATTGTATATTGTGTATGGTCCTCTCTTAAGAACTTCATCCCTATCTTCCATATTTTTTAAAATAGCCCTCATAATAGTATAACAAATCTTGCGTAGCGACAACTGCCCAGAACATCAACATAAACCTTTTTACAGCATTCATGGTTAAATCCCCACCCATTACATACATGATCAATGCACATTCCCAATATTCCATCTCATGTTTGACATCATTCATCTCAATCTCCATTTCAATTTCCCCATTAACTACTACAGGAGCTATTAAATCCATTTTCAGACCATTAGATGACCCACAATTTCCCCTAATTATATCAACCCATAAACTCCTCTTTTCTGTATCAATATTAGGTTCTGTATCAACATTCAGACCCTTCTCACTCACTTCAGCTTCACTATGCTCCATCACCTTCAACTCTACAGTCTGCAATTCCTCTTCCTCCCGTTCCAATTCCTGACTGATAGCCTCTATACTTCCCCGTACAGCGATGTTCCACTCCACATTCAACAAGGTCACCTTCTTCTTTAGCCTCCCTCATCCTCGTTTCATGGTTGACACGATCGCATCTCAATTGTGTGTTTTCGCACTTACATCCATTTCTAAAGATAATTTTGGTTAAAAAAATCTGCGTTGGATTACAGAGAGAAAAAGAGAGAAGTTTTGGCCCATTCACTTTTGGCTCGTTAAATTCATCGTAATTTACCAACAAAGTTTTTTTCCTATGCAGCTCCATTAATTTTCAATGTTCTTCTCATACTTCAATACTTTTCAATTAGTGAGTTATTAATCATACTCTATTTATAAGGATGCACATTCTTTTTGTATTCTCAATCTCCATTTGTTAGGGAAATTTCTTCATAATACTTATTTTTTACAATATATATTTTGAAATTTGATACACTTTCCATTTTGGTTAATCTTTAATACTATCAATTTCATTTCACTATAATAAGTTAATTATTTTCATCTACTAATTCCTTTTTTTGACTCACTGCAATCAATTCTTTTCACGTAATTTGTTCTGCCTACAAAAATATCTAAAATTACTATGTTAAACATATAGAATAATAAATGGAGTAACTTATATATATGTATAAATATTTCTAATAAATTTTAATTTTGAGACAAAAATCAGTATAAAATACTTTATATAAATATTAACTATAGTACTGAAAGAGTTTTTTTGTAAATACTTTCAATGGTTTATTTAAAATTTTGTAAATTTAATTTGCAATTTTTCTTAGAGTCCGTCTCTTGAAGACGGTCTTTCCATAAGTTATAGAAAGACCAAGGTTTAAATAGCAAATTAGAAGAAATCAAGATTAAAGTTTTGGATTGTATTAATCGAGTCATAAACTTATAACTACTGCACGTTGCATAATAAATTTTTAATATTGCAATTAAAACCTTTTACCTTTCTATAATTCTAATTCAACCATGTCTTTCCACATGCCTATGGAAAGACGGTATTTCCCAAGACTTTGTCTATTTATACGACTTTATTTTATTTTTGTTAACTAATATTTATAAATGACATATTTTAGTACATATCAATATGTGATTGGTAACATTATTTAAAAAATTAATTCATCTCTTGAAAGATCGTCTTTCCACAAGTTATGGATAGACCAAAGTTTAAATTGTAAATTAGAAGAAATCAAGATAAAAATTTGGAATTGCATTAATCGAGTCATAAACTTATAACTGCTGCATGTTGCATAATAATTTTTTTGTACTGCAACTAAAACCTATTACCTTTCTATAATTTTAATTCAACCCCATATTTCCCTATGCCTATAGTAATGCGGTCTTTTCCAAGACTTTGTCTATTTATATGACTTTATTTTTTAAAAACTAATATTTAGAAATGGCATATTTTAGTAATATCAATATGTGATTGGTAATAGTATTAAAAAAATGAGTTCGTCTTTTGAAAAATCATCTTTCCATAAATTATGGAAAGACCGCGCTTTAAATTGCAAATTAGAGTGCATACCAATATGTGATTGGAAATAGTATTAAAAAATGAGTTAGTCTCTTGAAAGACCATCTTTTCATAAATTATGGAAATACCCAGGTTTAAATTGCAAATTAGAAGAAATCAAGATAAAATTTTTGAGCTGCATTAATCGGGTCATAAACTTATAACTACTGCACGTTGCATAGTAGTTTTTTAATATTGCAACTAAAACTTTTTACCTTTCGATAATTATATTTCAACTTCCTCTTTCCATATGATTTTTCAAGATTTTGTCATAAAAATTTAATGCATTTAATTCTTAAATTAAATTTAGATTATCATAAATTTTAACTTTCTTTAATCCATATAATTAATAACAACAAAAATGTTGACAATTTAAGACTATATATTTTTTATCTAATATAATGAATTTATATTTTTTAAATCAAAATTTAAAACTTATATTTTCTATATTCCTAATTCAATTAAAATAATCATGAATTGCTGACAATATCCCTAATTTCAAATTTTAAAATCTAATGTACATAATTATTTTTATCATTATTAATGAGCTCCTCATTATATTTGACTGTGCATGGTTCAGCCACTCATGCTGTCGGAAACGTCTAACCTTTTACAAAGTATAATATTTATTGACAACAAAAGTTTTTTTTTTGTCTTCCCTAGAATGTTTAATAAAAAAAACCTTCCATGGAATGTCTTTTTTTGTTCGAAAAATAGCACAATGTTATTGAATAATCACAATATATTAAAGAATTTATTGGAAGAAGAAGAAAATGGATATCTACTCCATAACTCATTTGTATAAAGTTTAATTAGTAAAAACTATCATCTAATTTAAATTTTTTTAATTTTTTTGTAAAAAATTGTATGATAATAATAAATATATATTTTTTTTATCACGAACCTTGCAATGACACGATATTACAATCAAATCTTCAGAACTTTGATCATTTTTCATATTCTATGCAATTCGTACGCATGCAATATTATTTCGCTGAAGTGTTATTTATCAATATTTTTATCAACTGATAAAATTATATTAAAAATATGTATTTATTTATATAGTAATATTCAAATTCACGTCCGTGCAAAGCACGGGTATTATCTAGTCTCCGTCTTAACTATTTTTTTTAAGAAACCATCATTAGATGGGGGAAATTGTATTAGGCCTTCCCGAGCCATAAAATAGACGAAAAAATGAAGGACAGATAAAAAAAGCCGTAGCTAAGTGACGATATACAGTAGTGAGCACTAGGCTCGTGAAACAGCACTAGTTGCTTCCAAAAGCTCTTAGACTATGATGAAGATGATTAAAACTTATTAGTGAATCAGAAGGAGACACAAGGCAGTCCAAATCATCTCACCATAGTGAAGAAGCATATCCTCTAGTGATCAAGAATGCAAAATAGATGATCTAAAGCTATTTGCAAGGCAGCAGCCATTCTATGCAGAAGAAACTATGTACAGATTTATGAACTATGAACAAATCAGGAGCACCATCGTATCCCATTCAGGTGAGCTTGAGATGAGGAGGATTGAGCCACCCATCGTGAGTTGAGTCCCAAGTAATCCCCAGTAACAGCAGAAACCACCTAGAACCTGCAACCAAAGGATTGAATTTAGTAGCATCCGAGCTAGTTTAAGATATCCGTAAGGAAGGAGTACCAATTTGGTCCAGCCTAATAAGCCCCTGGACCAGATTAGGAAGCTCCGAGAATCTATGGAAGGAAACGTGATCCTTAGATTGCAAACATTCCTTAGACAAGGTGTGAGCCACCAAATTAGCCTGCCTGAAGATGTGAGCTAGATTAAATAGACTCAGGGATTGATGGATGTCATCCGATAGATTGTACAGTTGCCAGTGAGCTCTTAATGGATCCTTGGAAAAATTAACTGCATTCAGGCAATCCGATTCAAGAAAAATAGGAGAGGGTAGGACAGTAGCATGTTTAATTGCGAACTGAATTGCCTTTAATTCAGCTTCAAGAGGGGAATATGCATACGTATATAGAGTATGTGCCCCCCTGAAACCACCCCTACAGTCTCTAATAATCAAACCAATACCACACATATTTGTATTGCTGCACCAAGAAGCATCCATATTAAACTTAAGCCCTGAGAGAGGTCTTTGCCATGCAATTTTAAAAATTTTAGGCTTAGGTGGAGTTTTTATCAGAGGTAAGAAGGAGTGATCCGCAATACTGAAATCAATAGCAGAAACTATGTAAACAGGATTGGCACAGAAAGACTGAAAAATCTGATCTCTGATATGCTTTAAGATTAGAACTATGGAAGGTTTGATAGAGTCAAATAAGAAGTTGTTTCTCAATTTCCATAGGTTCCAACAAGTGATAATAAAAGCAGTTCGGATTATAGTGGCATGTAAAGTGCTAAGGGCAGGAAAAGTAGTATAAACTGATAATCTTTCCCAAATAGATGGGAAAGCCCTATCCCTAATTCCCATGAACTGATGAACAGACTTCCAGACCTTAACAGCAAATTCACAGGAGTTAAAAAAATGATCAATGGAGTCTTCCTGTACATTGCACATGCATCATTTGGAAGCTAAACAGTATCTCATATTTCTGAGTATGTTATCAAAGGGTAGGAGAGAGTTAGTCATCCTCCACATGAAGACAGACATTTTCTTCTCTATTCTAGAGTTCCAAAAATGTTGTAAGGATGCAATGGAACCTATGTTGCTGCTAAGTGTAAGGTATGTAGATTTGAAGGAGAAATCACCTGATATACCTGGTTTCCAGATTAGCCTATCTTCCCTATGTATAGCCAGCTTGGCCACCTGCAGAAGATAAATAACTTCAGTTGACAGGAAGGGAGAAATTTTGGGGAGAAGAGTGGATCTATTGGATATGAAATCAGAAACTGTACAGTCACCATCTATCTCCACCAAGTTCTGATCACACAGGTTATCAAGGCAACCTATATCTAGCCCATTAGATCTCCAGAAGTTACAATTTCCTCTTCCTATGATAACTCTAGAGTTTACTTCAGCCCAGGAGTTGATATTACAAATTCTTTTCCAGTTAGGTGAAGTTCTATATGAAGGTGGGAGGCTAGCTAGTAAATGTGTCCACAAAGCCATAGCTATCTGGTACTTCCACCATAATTTAACAGAGCAAGTGTCAATAATAGTGGCAATAGATCTAAATCCTAACCCATTTTGGCCAGTTGGAAAGCAGAGAGCTGACCATTTTCTCCAGCTTCTTTTGGGATTCAGATCAGAGTCACCCCAAAAGAAATTACTTAATCTCCTTTCAATGGTTTTAATGATCATTTTCGTGGGTTTAATAACTGACCATATGTGTTGTGGAAGAGAATAGATACAGGACTCAATTAATATCATTTTGCCACCTTTGGAGATCCATCTGTTTTTCCAATTTCCTAATCTGTTATCAATTTGTTCAAGAAGGGGTTGAAAGTAGACTTTCTTTGCTTTCCCAGTGAAAATTGGCACCCCCAGGTATGTGAAAGGAAATTTACCCAGTTTCATCCCCAATATCCTCTTAATGGAGTTAACTTTTTGGGCTGAAGCATGTTTACTTATGAAGAAATCACTTTTATTATAATTAATTTTCTGGCCAGAGACTTCTTCAAAAGTAGACAAAAAGGCTTTTAATCTGATCAAAGTAAGTCTAGTTGCCTTGAAAAAAACAATTGTATCATCAGCATACGATAAATGAGAAATTTGAGGAGGATTACCTGGAAGATCAAAGTATGACAGTTTACCACTCTGAAAAATGAAAACCAAGCTCCTAGAGAAGGCCTCAGAAAAAATATTGAACAAGAAAGGAGATAAGGGGTCTCCCTGCTTAATACCTCGAGTGGCTTGAAAGAAGCCAACAGGCTTGCCATTAATCAAAACAGAAAACCAGGACTGGGACAGATTTTTCATGATGTAATATATGAATCTAGCATGGAAGCCAAATATGGCTAAGACACTATATAAAAAAGACCATCTAACACGATCAAAAGCCTTTTGAAGGTCCAGTTTCACAATACAATTAGAATCCCTTTTTTTTTTGTTCAGAAACCTGATCATTTCCTGTAAATAAATTACATTGTCCGAGATGTCTCTACCCCTTAGGAAGGCTGTTTGATTTTGGGAAATGATCCTAGGCATTACAGATTTCAACCTCTCCATAAGCACTTTAGAACATATCTTGTTAATCACATTTGAGAGGCTTATAGGTCTATAATCATCAAAGGAGGTAGGAGTCTTCTTTTTTGGGATTATTGTGATCCAAGTACTACCTATACCTCTAGGCATAACATTAGCAGAAAGGAAATCATGAACAGCTAAAAGAAGATCATTAGCAATGATATCCCATGACTTAATGTAGAACTTAGCTGTGAAACCATCTGGGCCTGGAGTGCTTGACTTATTTAGACTGAAAACAATGTTTTTTAGCTCAGTTAATGTAACAGTTTGAAGAAGTTTATCATTATCATCCTGATTAACCAGTTTGGGAATGTGATTTAAAAAGTGAGATTGAAAGAAGGAGCTATTTGTGGAACTGTCATCAGTTAGCAGATTATGGTAGTACTGAATAGCATCCCTTTCAATATCATTTATATCATCTAGCCATTGACCATTCCCATTTTTAATCTTTGTTATCTTCAGTCTATTTGTTCTTTCTATAACAGAGTTATGAAAGAACTTTGTGTTGTTATCCCCTTCTCTTATCCATTTCAATTTTGCCTTATGTTTCCAGAAATTCTTTTGTTCAGCCAAAGCCCTAACTAGCCTAGATTTAGCAAGTTTGAGTTTAACCACTTCAGTTTGAGAGTCATTCTGATCAGAAATTAGTTCCTGTGCCTGTAGAGCCAACTCAGCTTACACTACATTGTCATGTATGTTGCCAAACTTATCCCTATTCCAATTTTTAATTCTTTCTTGAGCCTGACAAGTTTAAGGTAAAAGGCTAACATACCAGACTTATTTAGAGGAACTTCCCAATTCTGTTTGATTATGTCATTGAAATCTTTCCTCTTGTACCATGTATTTAGGAATCTAAATGGCCTAGGGTTAGTTGGGATAGCACTACCAACAGTTAACAGCAAGGGATTATGATCAGAACTTGTCCTATTTAAAATCTGGATTGAAGAATTAGGGAAAGATTGGGACCAAGTGGGAGTGCATAAGCCCCTATCTAATCTTTTTAATGTTGGGGATCTTAATCTGTTATTAGTCCATGTGAAAAGGTTGCCAACAGTGTTCAGTTCCTCTAAGGCCATTAGGTGAATGAAATCATTGAAATCTTTGATACTTCCCAGATTTGGGGAAGCAGGACCCCTATATTCATTTATAGATGTGATGCAATTAAAGTCTCCTATGAAAAGGGATTCAGAGTGAGTAAAAGAGCTAAGATCATACCATAGAGATTTCCTGCCAGCTCTATTCCTGAGGCCATAAACAAAGAAAATATCCATAGTCTTAAGAAGGTTAATACTGTTTAGGTGGATTCCCAGGAACTGAAGATTATCATGGTTAACAGTTAGGAGTAAATTAGAATTCCAAAAAAGCCAAATTTGTCCATTATTAGCTGAGATGCAATTTTCATATTTCAGCAATTTCCTATATGAATCACACTGGGAGTTATCATGTTTAGGTTCAATTAAACAGACAAGCTCAAAGTTATGTCTTTTGATCAGATCACAGAGTCTTAACATGGAGGTGTCCATACCCCTAATGTTCCAAACTAGCATTTCAATCTTAATTGTTGTGTTATTCATAAGGAAACATTGCTAGAGCTTTTTGATCTGGTCATGATTGTGTTTTTCTGGGAGAAAAAAGACTCATTTTTTAGTTTGGATTTAATCCTTAACCCCTTGTCTTTTTTCTGGTTGCTAGGATTAGAAGCTGATTTTGGAGAACTAACCTTACTTACCTGATCATCTCCTTCAGCAGCAGATTCCTGGGTAGCAGAGATGTCCTGTGCATCAGAAGGTGCTTGGAGTCCTGTAAGATTATCCTGGGAGGTTTCCTCACTTGAAAATTCTTCATCAGCCAGAGCTAGAAAACGATTGCCTTTGTGTTTCTGCTGAGAAAAGATGTAATTTTTTGCAGAAATAATAGAGTGAAAAGGTGAGAAGGACCTGCCCTTTTTGCTAGGTAAATCATCTTTAGCAAAGGGTGGAGGAGCAGACAGTGAGTGTCTATTTAATTGTATTGAACCATCGAGATCAGGAGAAGGAGAATGGGAGCCCATAGCATTATGCTGGTTTTGTTCAGATTCCAGAGGCTGGGGATGAGGGAGGGCTACCCGTTCCTTGTGACTATCCTTAGGGGTAAGGGGGACAGAGGGAGGGGATTTTTATTTATACCCGAGGTAGGATGATCATCCTTGTTTGTTTCAACATGATCTTGAACAACAATCAGGTCAGGAGCATGATCATCAGGGGTACCATCCGGGGTCACATGATCAGTTTGAGGATCTTCCTCAAGTAATATGGTCTTATTGATTTCATGGTCATTCATTGTCACAGTAACATTCTGTTTTTTAGGAACATATTTGAATTTTTGTCCATAGAATGTTTTTTGTTTTTCCAACACAGAAAAACCTGAGCTCCCAGCAATAGTATTAACAGTCTGGTTAAGATTTGCAATCACATTTCCATCCTGTTTGCCAATTTGTGTATCATCAGAACGATCCCCTAGATTAACTGCTACTTTATCATTTTTCTGGGATTTGATTCTTTTGAGCTCAGGGTGTAGATAGACACAGCAGTTTTCATTATGTCCTATACATTTACAATGGTGACAGTAAGGAGGGATATTTTCAAATTCAAGTGGTAATTTGATCACATTATATTCATTCCCATCTTCCTCAATACCGACCCTTATAAATGAAGGAAGTTTTTTTGTCAAATCAACCTCAACGCACATCTTAACACAAGAAGGCCTAGAGAGGACAGCAGTAGCAGCGTCTACTTTTATAAAATTGCCAATTTGATTTCCCATGATTTGGAGCATAGCAGTATTATAAAAGTATATAGGGACATGAGAAATAGAAACCCATACCGGGACGATAGATGATTCAGCCATAGGGGAGAAATTTGAGGTCCATTTAAGTACCTTCATCTGAGTATTGTAGAAGCTCCATTGACCCTTTAGCCAGAATCTATGGTAATCCTCTTTCTCTTCAAATCTTATCAGCACATGCCGGGAATCAATTGATCCAAGCTGGAATTTTCCTTTGAAGCCCACGGAGAGGAAAGAGTCGTTTAGCTGATTCATGGATGGCTTGCCCCTAGCGAACTTTCCGACGAGAGCATTGTTGTAGTGAGAGGCTAGGGTGTCGGCATCTTTGCGACTGACAATACAGGCTATATCCCCTTTGTATTGAGTTTTGGGAATGATCTCTGGGTTCGAAGGAAGGGAGTCAGATAGTGGAGGGGGACGATTTGCTAGAGCTTGAAGGAAGGATTTTCCACCACCGTATGAACCACGGTTGGGCGGAGGAGCCGCCATGGCGGCGATGGAAACGCGGTCAGTGACCGTTATCAGTTGAATATCAGAGAATGAACAAGAGAGAGGAGGAAGGGAAAGCTGAAATTGACCAGTAGTGGAGTCATTTTTGTCAAATCGCACCTTAATTCGCCTAGTATCGCACACAGTAAAACTGATCCTTGTGATGCCCCATAAGTTGTCGAAGAGAATAACACAGTAAAACTGATCCTTGTGATGCCCCCTTTTTTGTGAGACACCATGAATGAAAAGTATGGTTGCTAAAAAAATTTAAAAAGTTACTTTCAAACCCTACTGACATGACCAATAGCATCGTTAAAAGTTGTGTGCTACAATCAAAGATAAAATTTATAATTGCTACCTGTTGTGGTATGAATTCCTTACATGATGATGGCAACTCTTGTTAACTCAGGATTGTGGATTACTCCTTCCTACAAAAATTTCCCAGATTAGATCTGGGGTAAAAGCTCAGATGCTAAAGTTAGTGTCGAATGATTATGTATGAGTCTTTTGGTTTATTATCACTTACTGATATAGGTTGGGCCCAAATATTACAATGGGCCGGATTAATATAATCCCAATGGGGATATTTCTGTGTTAAATAACGCCACATTTATAGGATAATAAAGGGGACATAATTAAGGTAAATTATAATTAAGAGTATACAATATAAATACTAGGTACATATTCATTTTTTGGTATTCATTCTATCTTGGAAATTGTGCATATACTTTTTACTGACCAGAGGACTGACCCCTGGGATGCCTCGGGACAGTTTTACTGCAGGTCGTAATAAAGGAGCTCAACCAACTGACTGTTCGATTGTTCCAGACACATCAATTAGCGCCGTCTGTGGGGGCAACTAAGCCAGATTCGGGTTTATTGGTTCATGTCTACGGTTACTCGAAGGAGTGGGAGGTTGAGGTTGAAAGGTACAGGAGCCGGTAACAAAGCACAATCTAAGAGAACAAATATGATCAATCCCCAAGAGATGCAGGGTATTGAGATGGGGGTGGTCCGAGTATCAATGGTTGAGTCGGGAATGGAGCATGTCCCAGCTACGGAACATGAAAGGGTATAGATTTGATGTGGAAGTTGGAGAGATGTTTGTTGGGGTTCTCCCATTGCCTACCAAGAAATAAAGGTAGCAATCGTATCAACCCAGACTTAAGCTCAAAGTGCCCATTTGGTCCAACCTCCGGACATGTGATGCATATAGGTTGGTGCTCAAGGTTGGGGTCCATTGTCTCCCTCGATAGAACTTGCCTCAACGGGACATTCCCTCCTTGAATGTGAGGGTGGTGAGGTTCTTCTTCTGGATGCTCACCTTGGTGCTCGATGGAAGTAGAAGGTTCACCAAATGGTCACCATGAGGGATGTTATTCACACTTTCCAAAGAAACCCTCCTAGCCCTTTTCAAGTTCAACTCTAACTCGGGGTCGTAGTGTAGGGGTTCTTGTGAAGAGGATCACGTACGAATCATACACCAAGAACTCGAACAACACATCTCCAAGCCAAGCAAAAATCACAGATCAACCAAAAACCAAAATAAAATAAAACTAACACAGATTCACAACTAGCACGTATTCACACATAATATGCCCAAACACTTAAAAATAAACTCCTCTTCCCCGGCAGCAGTGCTAAAATTTGGGAGGTCGTCGTCGTACCTCTCAAAGTTACAATTAAGTAAATGGTGGCAAATCGGGATCCTCCACGAAGAAGAGGGATTTTCCTAAGGGTTCATGCACATAAGGGTGAATATAAGCCTAGATATAGATATTTATACATAGAAACAAACAAGTAAATAGGGGGGGGGGTTGTTGGTTGGTATTTCTAAGTTATGAATTTAAAAGCTACACAACTAGTAAAGGGAAGTAAAGATGCAAAACATGCAACAAGCTACTAGAAAGATATTAAAACACAAATTACGGAACCTTGGGCGCAATTGATTTACACTCCTAAGTCTCTTATCTAATCTTGAATCCACTATCTATTCACTATTTTCACTACTTGTTGTGAAGATAAATCCCCTATCCTTCTTAGATAGTAGTTTGCAAGAGTGAATTTGACATCTCTTGTCAAACCTCACTGATGACCCCCTTTAGTCGAGAAACGACTGAAGATATCCCATGAATGACATTGAGTATGAAGAACCAACAAGTTTTGTAACACTTATAAACACTACACTGTGTCTAAGCATTTAACCAATTCATGCATTTACTAATATTAGCCAAGAACGTTCAACGTTCATAGACCTCTCCTATTTGCTACCTTAATCAAACATGACAAAAAGTTCAACACCATTATATTTATCTAGAAAAATTAACTCATTAGCCCAATTAGAAGCTCTAACTCATGCTCTTGGATTCCATATCAAAAGAGGGAAAACTTAGCTACTTTTTCCCAACCCTAACAAGTAACCATACAAGCAATTCATATACTCAAAATTCCAACAACATTAATGATATAAACAACCCATAATACCACATAAATGCACAATAACAATAACATTAAATTGGTAGAAAGAGTTCTCAAGACATGGGTCTGGAAGCCTTAATCAATTGCTCTCAAGATGAAGTTTAGCTAATACAATTCATACTAACATTCATAGACAAATATATAGATAAAGAAAGATAGCAAAGATGAAAAAAAAAGAAGAACCTATGGTTTTTGGAGAGCTATTTTGGGCCAAAACAAAAGATAGGAATGAGGATAAGAGAGTAGATATTTATAGTACAAGAGTATGTTAAGAAAAGTCAAATGGGTAGCAGGGCGCACGCGGGCTAAAGCGCCAGGTTAGGCGCACGAGGCACAAGTTTACGGGCGCACGTGCGAGACTCCACGTTGGGCGTGCGTAATTAGACTGAAGGTCTGTGCCAGGCTTTCTTCCTAGCGCGTGGGCAAGCAATTGGCCACACAAGCCTTGCGAGCGTTGGGCGCTGGCTGATGCCCAGCGAGCGGGCTTGTTATGGTCTTGAGGGGGTGTTCCTCCTTGCATCTTGGGCACAAGGCCGCAGTTAAGCTTCTGGACTGCGTGTCTGGTCTTCTTCACCAGGTTGGTCGGGTGTACGGTCTTTGTGTCGGCCAGCTGCCGTTCATTCTCCAAATCCAGACTTTTCTTCTACCATGTTTTGGCTCATGGCCTTCAATCTTCTACCATCCTTGCGAATGACCTTCACTAAACCACTATGAAGTGCTTACGAGAAATCTACAAATTAAGCTCACAAAAAGGAATCTAGATGCTCGTAAGGACCAAAAAACCATTAGACTATAAATATGTTACAAAATGAAGGATTTGGATATGAAAATAAAAAAACCCTTATGATTTAAACCTACCCAAATCTAGCAATCTTCCAACACAAGATGACGAAAGAGATGTTAAATGCCTTGGATAATACATGCATTTGACGTCTCATCAGTTAGTTTTGCACTTTCACTGTTATCTAGAGTTATATTGGCACTTTCGAACACCAGAAGGTTATATTGACACGGGTGAACGACTTCAGGGCCCCCAAAACTCCCTTCATTTTACCTTTTTAGCCCCTTATCTTTTTTTTGAATACTTTTGGCCCCTCAACTAACAAAACTGTTTAATCGTGGCCCTTCCATCTGGTCAAAGCGTCAAATTTGGTAAAAAATTGTTTAGTTTAAGGACAAAATGGTTATTTTCTATTTTTCCTTTATCTTTTTCCCTTTTTCAATTTCATTTTCCATTTTATTTTTTCCTACTTCCTTTCCATATTTCTTTTTCCCTCCCTCTCCCCTTCTCCTTCCCCTTCCCTTTCCCGTTTTACTCCGCCATTGATACCCTAGACTTAGTCAATCTCACCATCCAGTCCAAGACTGAGTCAATCTCATTGACTCTCCTCTCTGTCTATGGTGTCTCCTCTCTAGCCCCCTCCTTCCCATCCAATTCCTCCGATGCAAGACACAAGCCACGACGCCACTGGAGCAAGACACAGGCCGCGACGCCACCGGTGGTGGCGGTGGAAATGGTGAACCTTTCTCCACCACTCCTGCATCAAGCTTCCCCGTTATCTACAGAAAATTAGGCGAACCATCGATTCTCCCTCTCCTTTCAATTTCATGAAAATCCATCCGGTCTGAAAAACTACGTTCCTCGTTTGTTCAGGTCTGAAAAACTCACGTCAATGAAAACAATGACAATGATCCCTCCAGCAATAGAAAACTTGGACGGTGAGATTGACTCAGTCTTCTGGTGATTTTTTACATAAAGACTAAAGTGTGATTTTGGATTCTTTTTGCTATTGTATTAATTGGTGAGATTGACTCAGTCTTCTGGTGGGCTCATGGTGGAAGATCTGGGTGAACGGCGGTGGCACAAGAGCGGCGGAAGGCGAGGGTGGGATGGTCGGAGAAGAAAAGGCCAATGGGTGGATTGTAATTAAGAAAAATATTAGCGGTTGGGTTTTAATTATTAAAAGATGGGGGGTGGGCTAGTTGTAATTAGTATATATAGGAGGTTAGTTGCAATTAATAATAGATATAGGGGGATGAATTGTATATAAAAAAGATGAAAAGTTATTTTTGCCCTCAATTAACGGAGGAAACTTCATAGTTAACGCTTTGACTGGACGGAAGACCCACGATTAAACAGTTTAGTTAGTTGAGGGGCCAAAAGCATTCAAAAAAAAGAAAAGAAAAGAGGCTAAAAGGGTAAAATTGAGGAAGTTCTGGGACCCCTGAAGTCATTCACCCTATTGACACTTATGTCATACATGTAAGGTTATATTAGCACTTTTCTCTTACAATTATTATTTTTTAATCTTTTACATACATATAAAAATACATTAATAGCTAAATGTTGATGCTAGTAAATTTAGATAAATAAATAAAGTAGAGTTAAACATTGATAATTTAGTCCACAAATTTTTTGGGATCGAAACTCCAACAATTTAAAATGAAAGTTAATCATGAAATGAATGAAATACTTTAGAATTGAGAAAGGTGGGAGTTGTGGTGGTGTGCATTATAGGGGTGGGCAAAAGATCCGAAAATTTAAAATCAAATAGAAAATCGATTATCCGAACATTGAACAAACCGAACCAAATTTAATATTCAAATACTTGAACCGATTAAATTGAATTGTGAATATGGTTTATGGTCTGGTTTTTGGTTTCTAAATACAAACCGAAACCAACCCAAAAACCGAATTACAAATATATAAATAAATTAAACATATGCCAATAAAATCTATAATTATATTAATTTTACACTAATACTTGAAAATGAAGAAAATAAAGGGACATCTTAACAAAATTTAAGCTAATTTAGCCTAATCGTATATATGAATTTCTAGTAGTTCTATTTAGCATTCCTCCAAAACTATTTGATTGATTAATTTGGCAGTCTAATATCCATAAATTGTGATTCATGATGTTTAGATTTTGATGACTTTTAAATTTTAATGAGCACAAATTAATGAGTTCGTGTTGTTTGGATACAAAATGTTAGGTTTGTTCTTTCTAATTTTATTCTACAAGAATGCACATATTATGATTGTACGTATATTGTTTAAATAGTCAGTAGTTTATGTTTATTTATAGTCTTTCTTTTTCCAATTTGGTTTATTCAAATATATTTGAATAAAAATCGAAAACCGAAAAACTAAATTTGAATAAACAGAATTTGATTTTACCAAATATGGTTCGGTTCTTGGTTTTGAGTTTGTAAAAGGCCAACCCAATTAAACCGAACCGAATAAACCAAAATATTTAGAAACCGACCCAATGCCTACCCCTAGTGTGCAATGCATAAATGCCTTTTCCCCCGTAAATTATAAAAATATGGGGAAACGATTTCAGTGCCCCCTAAACTATTTCAATCATTCACCTTTAATCCTCAATTTAATTTTTGAACACTCTTGGCCTCTGAACTAACAGAAGTGTTAAGTCATGTGAATTCTATCCAGTCAAACCATTAAGTTCAACTTTTGTTGGCATTTCAAGGGGCAAAAAAATCTTTTCCTATTCAACCCCATAATTCTTTGCAATTCAAAAAAATGTCTTTTGGAACCATGAAAGATTCGAGCTGAGATGTCTTCTCGAGCCCTTTAGACGTCATCAAAGATGACGAGATCCAATTTGAGATTTATCACGCGCCGCATGCACGGCTCGAGAAGACATTCTTCTAAATTGCAAAGAATTATGAGATTGAATAAGAAAAGACATTTTTGCCCTTTAAAATGTCAACAAAAGTTATAATGGTTTAACTAGGTAGAAATGACATGACTTAACACTTCTATTAGTTCAGGGGTTAAGAGTGTTCAAAAATTAAATGAAAGATTAAAGGTGGACTATAAAAATAGTTTATGGTCACCTGTTTGCCCTAAAAACATAGGGTGATGACTGAGTAACTTAATTTTCTTTATTTGTTTAATTCTGCAGTGCGGAAAACCCTGGTTCACTACGCCGCTTATAAAACCTCAGACTAAGACAACTGGTTTAACCATCTCCCTCTCCGCCGCCAAACCCTAGTACCACTGCCACGACCGTCTCTCATTTTCTGAACACCAACAATGGTACACTCCCATCCTCACTCTCGATTTCCCTTCCAGTTACGATTAACTTGAACCATACACGCCAAATGCTATATGTATCAACGTTTTTTTTTCCCATTTGAATGTCCCACTAGGTGAAGTACTCGCAGGAGCCCGACAATCCCACAAAATGTAGTTTCTCTATCGCTCTATGATTGTTATCTTTTAATCGTCGCCGCCGTTTACTTATTTTAATTAATGGATGAATACAGCTTGTAAGGCTAGGGGTGCAGATCTCCGTGTTCATTTCAAGGTATTTTGGCACAGCGCTTTTTTTGTATAAATTTTACTTTAAAGTTCCAATTGTTATGGAAAATATGTTTAGTAAACCATATGTATTGCTTGTTTACACTCTGCATACAACCTGATGAAAAAAGGAGGGGCTTATTCTCATTTATACTGAATTAGCCTCTCGTAAACTTCAGGGAAATTAAACCTGCACTGTTATTGGGTGAACCTCTTGAATTTCTAAATGATAGAAAGGTTCAGTAAACGATGCTACATTGTCATCCAACTTGCCATTAGAATAGTATGTCACATTCACTTTTTTATCTTTATTTCTGAGCCTAACATTAGGTTTTGGCGTGTTCATTTCAATTTGTGTTATTTCTAAAAGGCGGGGGGAGTTTGAGGGTTTGCTACTCTGCCCTAAAATATTTGTTAGGTGCAAGCAAAGATTGTGTGTATCGACATAGTGCTAGATTGCAAATGCACTTTGCTCGAAAGTATTCTCTGCGATATCATTTGGGAAGATGGGCAGTTGTATTTCATATTTTGTTGAAAACTTTCAACAATCATCTTCCCAATATTTGTATTTGTCACGTGTTTGAAAGTTCAACGCATCATTAGAATTGGCATTTTGAAAATTCTATAATTGTATTGGCATTGACCAAGTATGCATGTGTTTAGTCCTTGTTTTTGTATTTTGGAGTGAGATACCGATGTTGAATTAATTGCTGAATGTTGAAGACTTGAGTTGAGAATGTCCCTGAGTTGGTTGTCTGCTCATTACACATTAGGTATATGCAGGGTATTGTGTGTATCGATGTAGTGCTGATTTACTACTGCACTTTGCTCGAAAGTAATCTCTGCTAAATGATTGATTTGGGAGGATGGGCAGTTGTGTTTCATATCTGGTTGAAATCTTTCAACAATCATCTTCCCTACATTTTCATATATTTATATGGAGTGATTTGTTATTAGGCATTCTGGAAGGGTTTCTTTACTGTACACAATTAAACTCAACAGTATCCAACTTCTGATGACCTATTAATCTGAGGATATGATTTCTTATTTTTTAATGCTGCATCACTTGCTTTTTATTTGGTCTCTATTTGATTGATGAAAACAATCAAAATAATTCTGGTTCCCGTCTTTGCAGAATACAAGGGAAACTGCACATGCCATTCGTAAGTTGCCCTTAATCAAGGCTAAGAGGTATCTGGAGGATGTTTTGGTCCATAAGCAGGCCATTCCATACGCTTCTGTCGAGGTGTTGGCCGCACAGCTCAGGCCAAGAACAGACATTCTAATGGACAGGGAAGATGGCCTGTTAAATCTGCAAAATTTATTTTGGATTTGCTGAAGAATGCTGAAAGCAATGCAGAGGTATTGTCTCATGCATGGCCTCTTAGCATTCAGTTTTCTTGGTAAAATCTTTGCAAATTGTGATGTTTGATTGCTAATGATTTGCCAGGTGAAAGGCCTCGATGTGGATTCTCTTTTCATTTCCCACATCCAAGTGAATCAGGCTCAAAGGCAAAGGCGTAGAACATACCGTGCTCATGGAAGAATCAATCGTAAGTGAAAGACTATGATGTATTTCAATCCAATTATACCCAATATTAACTGGAGAATTGAAAATCTTGGCAGCCTACATGTCTTCTCCATGCCATATTGAGTTAGTTCTGTCTGAGAAAGAAGAGCCTGTAAAGAAAGAGGTAACAGAAAAAGTATTGTGTTACTTAGCGGTTGTACTCTCCTTAAATAAATCTAATTGTTGTCCTTGTGTTTTGCAGCCTGAATCTCAGCTGGCCAGAAAGCTTTAAGTTCTAGGGATATTGTTAATTTCTACAATTGAAAGGTGGATATGTGGAATTCGAAGAGATATAATACTTATGTAAACAGCTGTTCTGTGTCTTCATCCATCCAATGTGATGAACAATGGGTGAAGACATTAGAACCTTTAATCATTTTTATCAAATCACCATTGTATCAAGGGTACTGAATCACCTACTCATCCAGACCGTACCATGTGATCAAGAATTAAAATAAGACACTATTGATAACTTTAGTTACATATCAGTAACAATGTATGAATAATTGATATTTAGAAAATATACATTGTGGAAAATCTAATAATATATCACATGGCGACTGGTGCTTATATACTAATTTCAGTTTATGCACTAGTTAAAATTTATAGTTAAATATGATTTGAGAAAGATTAAAAAAATGTGCAGAAATGGTGGAGATTGAGAGAAACTATATGGTTGAGACTGAGAGGAAGTACTATAATTACGAACTTTTTGTTGATGAATTAGGCATGAATGAAAAATTTTGTAGCAGTGAATATGTGAGTATAATTGTTACATGTAAAAGAAATGTAAACACTAATAAAATTAACTAAATGTTGCTCAAAATTTTCGTATAATGTATGCATTCATTATCTTACAATATGCACTTGTATGAAAATATGCATTTGGTTTAAAACCGTGAATATGAATTATCAAACTTTGATAAAATGTAGTGTATAAGTTGACCATTTTAACATCAAGTTGATGAAACTAGGTTTCGGTTTGATCCCCTCGGCGGTGCTCGGTGCTCCCAAGTACCAAATCAAAAATTTCAGACCAGAGTCCATTAATCTCAGTAGCTGGACTCGATCAATACGCAACAGTTTCACATGCAGAGAATGTCACTGGACCAGAACCAGGTATCGAATTGCCTTGAAGATTTTTCAAAAATGCCTCATGATTCTTGGCACGAGACAAAACATCAGTATAAAGCGGGGTAGGGGAAAATTAATCGGAGGGGCAGAAAAATCCTTGAACTCAGACCCGAGAGCAGTTAAAAACCAGATGATTTGGTCATCATTAGAAACAGGAGAACCCATAAGGGATAACTGTTCAAAAATGTATTTAAATTGTAAGTGAAGTTCATGAACAGTACCACTCTTACGTATTCCATGGGAATCGGCATGAAGATGAAGAATGGTGGAAGTACTGCTGGTCTGAAAAGTGGCGCCAAAACTGTCCCAGATATCCTTGGTAGTCACACACGAGGCCGGAAGTTTGGAAAGGGCCTCAGGAGAAAGAGAGGAGAACAGTAGGCTACAGACCCTCTGGTCTTCATCCATCCAGAGATCATAAGCATCCTTGGCCATATTGTAAGCCGCCTTAGCAGCCGCACGATCAAGGGGAAGAGCGCGCAGGGCGGTGGCAAAGGAGGAAGACGTTGAAATGACTGTCAGTAGAGTGGGAAGAGGAGGGCGTGGAATTGACCCATTGAGATATCCGAAAAGCCTTTGAGGGCGAAGAACGTATTCAATCTGGCGTTTCCAAAGAATAAAATTAGTCTTATTGAGTTTAATTTGTAGCACAAGGCCATAGTAATTCTCAGGATCTCTCCAAACCCCAAGAGGATGTTCAAACTGTACCCCATTACCCTGCCCTGATGTACCACCTTCATTACAAAACTCAGTTATACCCAAGTGATCATACTCCATAGATTTCTTTCCTTTGCTTGTTGATCTCACCAGTGTTCACTGACTATCTTTTTCCTGACTGCCATTTCCCACATCACTTCTGATTTCATTTGTCCCTATCTCAGGTTGCGACTTCTCCTTTTTATGTTTTCTCCTTCACCTACCACCTCTGAACCATCCTCGTTCGTTCCTTTTCATCACATTTTTGGCCTCTCATTTGACACTTTTCTCCTTCTTAAATTTAAATTTTACACACAACTTATTACAAACCCTAAACACCTAACCCCCAACATTTACACAATTTGAATATTTCCCCCGCCACCTAACATCATTCCCTCCGCCACAATCTGAACATAATCCCATTTCCTCTGCCACCTAGCGCCATTTCCTTCGCCACCTAACACCATATCCCATTTTCCCCGCCACCTAAAACCACTTCCTCTACCACAATCTGCCGCATAACATCATTTCCTCCGCCACCTAAAACCACTTCCTCCGCCACAATCCACACCTAATCTCATTTCCTCCGTCACCATTCCACCCACTCCATTTCCTCTGCCACCATTTACTCCGATGAAACCCTACCTCCCCCTCGCCCCATTTCCTCCACCCCATCTCCACCGCCGGAACCTTACCCTCCGCCAACACTCACAACCCTTCACCCTATTTCCTGAACCCTAGCTTCCCTCCACCCCATTTTCTCCGTCGACAGATCTAGGCGATGCGAGAACTCGGAGAGAGGCGGAGAGAAGCGATGTACAATTTGCGAGAAGGCGGAGAGACGAGGTGAGGCGGAGCCTAGAGGGAGAGAGGAGGAGAGGTGAGTGGTAGAGGAGGACGCTCGGTGGATGGGTTGAGCAAGAGGGATTTTCAAAGAAGGTTTTCAGAATGGTTTCGAGGAGGAGGTGACGTGAGAGAGATGAAAAGAGGAGGCGAGAGGCGAGCGGCGGAGGAAGATGTGAGCAGCGGCGAGAGAAGGCAGAGAAGTGGAGAGAGGAGACATAAAATAGGTGAAGAAGATAAGGGCAATTTGGTCATTTCACTAAGGGAAAAATTCGCAGAGAGATTTTCTCTCTCTGCAGATTCCGCTAGAGCAGAGGGAGTACTATTATTTTTCCATTAGATAAAAGGAAATGAGGGACTTATCATACATACATAATGAAGACCTAACAATTGAGAAGAATAAATAGCGTACACTACATATATGCAAAACTAAAGGCTCAAAAAGGTTCTTTCACTCTTCTCCTCTTTTGCTTGGGGACTTTGTCATCGACACATGATAAGGAAATAGAATCTCTTTCCTTGTAGGAAAGATTACAAATGACAGTTACCTTATAGAATTAGGTAGGTTAGATTATAGATGGTGATTTTCTTACAGAATTAGAATCATATTCCTGTTAGACTTTAGTTTGTAGGCCTATATATTGTAAACCTCATCATTGATGAGTTGTGTCATTGATGTGATATCAATGCACCATAATAAAGTTTTTATTATTTTACATGGTATCAGAGCCTAATGTTAGAATAAATCAATGTGATGATTAGATTTGATTTGATTTGTGCTTATCTTGTTGACATTAGAGTTATTTTAGTCATGGTCTATCTTTTGTACTCTATTTATTCCATTCAGTAATATCATAATCATCACAGGAAATCATTCTTTCATGGTATCAGAACAAGTTCTGATACTAGCCTAAACCCTAATTTTTTTTCCAGTCTACATCCTTCCTCTATCTCTTTTTCGGCCAAACATACATCCAATTCCGGAGAATTTCCGATCATATCCCTACGAATTTCCAGTCGAATTCTGGCGAATCCCTTCCATATTCCGGTGACTCTAGCAGTGGCTCTTTTCATCATGGTCGGTCTTCAACTGTGACTTTCCATCTTCAGTGAGTTCAAGCTCCACTTTTCTGGCATCTCAGCGACCTTCTTCTCCGGCGGCCATCTGCTTGGTTTTTGGTGCTTCTATTGGCGGCGGCTTTCATCTGCATCGGCTTTCATCTACATCTGCTCGGTTTTGGTGACTCTTCCTCCGGGGGCTTTTTATCTGCATCGCCGGCAGTTTTTGGTGCTTCCTCTGCCTCGGCCCCACACGGTCGGTCAGCTCATCCAACTCATCTCCCCATCACTTTCCTGATCCTTCATCTTCTCCGGGCCCGACGACTTTCATCAACAACTTCTCGGACGATGATTAACTGTGCAGCGAGTGCTACATCGCGTCAGATCCACGCCCAAGCAGGTGTCCAGTGCGTCCACACACGCGCCAATAAGTGTCCAGCATACGTCAGTTGCAGAGCGCGTGAGTTCACACCCCAAAATCCAGTGCGTCTCCCTCACGCTCGAGTGGCCACACGTACCCTCATTCATCAGCTGCCTTTGTCTTCAGCTAGTGCATTGCTCGCTCATTCTTGATAAATTATGGTCTAGCACCATTTTAATTCACTTTTGCATGCTTCAAAAGCAACATTTTACTTTGCCATTTGCAATATGGCTGATTTTGGCGGCATCTCAAAATTTAAACATCGTGACTCAAAGTAGATTGTCGATTCTAGCCCAAACAAACACATGGCATCGTCTCCTGCTGTTGTTGATCATGTCACACCTTATCATAGTTCTTCTAGCGTCTATGTTAGCAATGGTTCTCAATTCACTATTACTCATGTTGGTGATTCTCAGATTTCTAAATCCTTGTCTCTTTTTGATGTGCTTATTGTGCCTGATATTACTTAAAATTTGCTTTCGATTAGCATATTAACTCGGGATTTGAATGCCGTTATCTGCTTTGGCGATCGCTCTTTTATTATTGGCATAAAATCACTAGGGAAACCTTGGGTCATGGTCATATTGAGGATAGTCTTTACGTCGTAGACTATGGTGCATCTGCTTTAGTGCTTACTGTGGAGGCAAATAAGTCACATGCATCCTTTGAAATATGGCATGCTAGACTTGGTCATGTTGCATATTCTGTTATTTCTAGTTTGCTTGCTTCTGGATCCTTAGCTGTCTCATCGGTTTTGCCTAAACCCACCCCTTGTGAAGCGTGTGAAAAAACTAAAGGAAAACGTTTATCTTTTCATACAAATGATAAACGTGCTGCTAGGGTACTAGATCTAGTTCATTATGATGGTTTTGCATACTATGCCATTTTCCTTGATGATCATTCCCGACTCTCGTGGTTTTATCCAGTGCACCGCAAGTCTGATTTTTGGGATGTTTATCGCCAGTTTGAGTCTTTTGTGGAGAACCAGTTCTCTTCCACCATTAAGGTGTTTCAGAGTGATGGGGGAACTAAGTTTGTAAATGGTCGATTAAGCTATCACTTTCAGAAAAAGAGCATTCACCATCATATTTCTTGCTCGTATACTCCTGAGCAGAACAATCGGGCTGAGCGCAAGCACCGCCACATTGCTAAGATGGGTTTGTCTATGCTGTATCACTCTCATGTTCCTCTCTCCCACTGGCCTGACGTCTTTGCTCCAGCCACTTATACCATACATCGGTTGCCCACTCCTGTTCTTGGCAGACGATTACCATATAAAGTTATTAATGGTTGGGCTCCTATACACACCAATTTTCATGCTTTTGGTTGTTGGGTCTTCTCATTTTTTGCCCTTTTGCTGAGCACAAGCTGTCTCCTCATAGTATTCCGTGTGTATTCATTGGCTACAACTCGTAGTATACAAGATTTCATTGTCTCGATCGCACTACTGGCAGAGTCTATGTCACTCAACATGCTTGTTTTGTCGAGACATGCTTTCCATTTGCCACACCCATTCCTTCATCGACTGGTTTTCCACCTTCAGTGTTAGATGTTTCTGCATTTCTTGATCTTGATTTTGACTCGGCACCTTATTTGCCTCCAGTTTCTCCTATGCCGTCTCCATTTCCTTCGGCCTCTTGCTTCATTTGAGCTATGGATCCGGCTCCAGTTCATTAGCCTACACCACCTATATCTGCGACGGCCAGTTCGGCCTCCCAGTCTCTGCCTAGTTTGGCTGTCCCTTCACCAGTTGCCTCACCCGACTCCACTCCTATGGCCTCTTCTTCGGCTTCTCCTCCTCAACCCCGCACCCATCAGATGGCTACTTGGTCGGCTATTGGGGCCATACAATGCAAGGGCTATTTAGATATTGTCGCCCATGGTCTTACTGCTGCCCTACTTGCTCAGTCTAAGCCCACAGATTATCGTACTACCCTTCAAGATCCGGCTTGGGTTTCTGCTATGGATGATAAGGTGGGAGCTCTTCGTGGTTAATGCACCTGGGATTTGGTGCTTTGCCCTTCAGACACTAACATTATTGGCTCCAGATGGGTTTATCGACTGAAGTAATGACCAAATGGCACTATTGAGCATCATAAGGCTAGACTTGTGGCGCATGGTTTCTCACAGAATCTGGGTTTTGAGTTTAACCACACTTTAAGTCATGTAGTCAAAGCCTCCACTGTTCGGACAGTTATCGCCATTGGCACAATGCATTCCTGGCCGTTTCATCAGCAGGATGTCAAGAACGCCTTTCTTAATAGTGCCCTCGATGTTCCAGTTTATATGAAGCAACCCGTTGGATACAAGGACCCTGTTCATCCAGATTATATTTGTTGCTTGCAGAAGGCTATTTATAGACTTAAGTAAGCTCCTCGGGTGTGGTTTCAGTGCTTCAGCACTTATTTGACTCAGCTTGGTTTTCAGTGTAGCTCGATCAACACCTCTATGTTTTTTCTTTCACGAGGATCATCGTGTTCGTATCTTCTGGTGTATGTCGACGACATTATTCTTATGGGGAACAATTTGACTCTCCTTCAACAGTTTATTGATCCGACACATCGGAAGTTTGCGATTAAGGACCTTGGCACTCTTCACTACTTTCTTGGCCTAGAAGTTTCACCTACTTCATCAGGTCTACTTCTTGGTTAAGAAAAGTATGCTCGGGACATTCATTCATGCATGCATGTCTGATGCTGCACCAGTCTCTACACCATTTGTGCCAGGTTCTCAGTTGCATAGTTTGACCAGTCCACCATTTTGGAATCCGACCTTGTATCGTTCTCTAGTTAGGACCCTTTAATACTTGGCCATCACTCATCCTAATTTGGCTTTTTCGGTCAATGTTTTCAGTCAGTATCTTAAGGATCCTAGAGACGATCATTTTTCTACTGTTAATCACATACTGCGGTATGTTTGGGGTACTTTTCATTTTGGTCTTACTTTTTGGTCGGCTAGTTCTATGGAAGTGCTGGGAGTACTCTGATGCTGATTGGGCTCGCTGTTTGGAGACTCGCTGATCCACTTATGGTTATGCTATTTTTCTTGGTGGAAATCTTGTTTCTTGGAGGGCTAAGAAATAGCCCACAGTTTCTCGTTCCAGTGCTGAGTCTGAGTATCGTGCTCTTGCCAACACTACCTCGGAAGTTGTTTGGCTTACTCGTTTGCTCTGAGATATTCGAGTTCCCTTGTCTGGTCCTCTGGTGCTGTTATGCGGCAATAACAGTGCCATATTCTTGGCATAGAATTTAGTTGCTCACAAGCGGGCTAAGCATATCAACATCGACTACACTTCGTTCGAGAGTTGGTTGCTTCCGGTTACCTGCGAGTTGCTCATGTTCCCACTTCACTTCAGATTGCAACATCTTCACCAAAGGTTTCTCTCGTCCAGTGTTCGAGTTCTTCAGATCCTTTTTTCATCGATGAGCATCCGACGATTCGCTTGAGGGGTGGGGGTTGTTAGAATAAATCAATGTGATGATTAGATTATATTTTATTTGTGTTTATCTTGTTGACTAAGCTAGAGTCATATTAGTCATGGTCTATCTTTTGTACTCTATTTATTCCATTAATTAATATCATAATCATCACAGAAAATCATTCTTCCACCCAAAATCCTGAAACCCTAAGAAAATTTCCGCTGCAGTTTTTCGAGCTTCCACCGTCTCTGACGTCCGTTGCACACGCACCACCGCCACCGCTGTTCGTTGCTTGTTGACCGTTACCGATCTCCGATTGCTGCCGCCGTTGTTCACTAGCTTCCGCTGTCATCGATCTGTCTGTTAATTTACCGAACCTTCACGTGTTTCCCCTTGCTCCACGTGATGCCGCGTCTTGACTTGGCTAGCCAACGATCTAATTTGATCTGCCGCTGCTACTGCTAATCTGATCTACTACGATGTCTACCTCTGAATCTGAATCCTAAAGACCAGAGTCGACTTCTTTCTCGTCGCTACCCGCCACAATCTGTTGCCATAGCCACTTCAGATTTACGTCGTCACCGCCTGACTTCTATTGTCGTTACGTTGTTTCCATCGTCCGCTACTTGCCGCTACTTGCTGCCGTAGCCCGTTAATCAGTCCCTTCAATGCAACCGCCGACTGATTTTTACCGATTTCCAACATGCCGAATTCCAAATCTGACGTTGTGGCCCACGATACCGTTCTATTGCTGTCATCGTTGCCGTTACTGTTACTGATTACTTCTTCTGCTACTGAAGTTACTTCTACTGATTTCTACTAATTATTTTAATGATTAACAATTTCATAATCTTCTTCGCAAGTTGGGTATTCTTGTTAACCATGCTCTAACTTTGGGGGAGGGTGTTAAGGAAATAGAAATCCTTTCCTTGAACGAAATGTTATGAATGGTAGTTACCTTATAGAATAGTTAGGTTAGATTATAGATGGTAATTTTCTTATAGAATTAGAATCTTATTCATGTTAGACTTTAGTTTATAGCCCTATACATTGTAACTCTCATAATTAATGAGATGTGTCGTTGATATCACATCATCGCACCATAATAAAGTCTTTATTATTTTACAACACACCTGTAAATTGGCAAAAGGCGATCATCCGCTCGCCCTCAGCGGCCCATACCAGCCCACACCCAGGCTATCATATGAGAGGTAAATCACGGTAGCCCAGCACCAGGACCCATGGGCTTGGCATTGCCTCGGTGCGCACAAGGGAGCCTTGCAAAGCAAGAACTCCCCACACTGCCGCTGCCGAGGATCGAACCTGGGTTTATTGGCTTTCCCACCCATGTCCCAACCACTGGGGTACACCCGTGGGTGTTCAGCACACCTGTAAATGAACATATGGCTGGTGTGGTAAGTCTAATGATACTGTATGGAACAAACTAACACCTGCATCAAAATTGTGAACCAAGACTTACCAAATCATACAAGTAAAAAGTGAAGAAAGAATAAATAGAGAAGTAAACAAACCAGGAAGAAGCATGCATTTAAAACTAACAAAGTTCAGCAGTCATGATTCCACTAAGAAGTTAGAAACGTTTGAAATACTAGTTTCTTATAAGTTTATTAGGGACTTCTTCAACCCTTGTCATTTAATTTAGTAATTCAGTAGCTAAAAATGATTATCATCAACTCTAGTCCACATTCACCACAAAAAGAATGACATCGATGCTCACGTGGAGTTGACAGATTTGACACATCATAATCTAGCCAGTTAAAGGTTTCTTAGATAAAATCTGACAAATGCCAAATAGCCAAACAAATTTACACAACATTACAGGAGCACAAGCATAGGGTAAAACCAGCGATGCATTTTATTATTATTCTTACAAGTCTCCTATTCTCTTTTTCTTCTCAGGGCGAATGTATGCCCACAACTCTTCTGAGTTCATTGAAGAGAAATTGGCACTAATAGGTGACCTTAATAAATTGGATTCCTCTAGTTGTTGCCTGACTTCCGCAACGTTTGTGTGCCCCTTTAGCTGATCTCCAAGGTTCTCCATCATAGTTGAATCTAAACAAGGGCTTGATACGTTCGAAAACCGATTGAACCGCACCGTCGAATTACTCGGTGGTAATCTGCAAACAAAAATCTCTGGGAGGTCTTAGGGGTAAACTCTCTGATACTTAAGTTAGTAAGTGTTTTTGGTAAACGTTTTAAAAGTCCCCCATAGTAAGTGTATACCTGCCTATTTATACTGTATCATGGAATAATGTATATCCGGATTATACGACTTGATTGGTGATGATTGAATATTCTCTATCCGAGGAGATTTACTAGGATGGCGCAGGCCTAAGGTACTCTTGGCCCAAAACTCCACTTGGTTCAGCTGCGGGTTTACCTATCATCAAGAGCCCCCGGAAAATTTGATGGTAGCCTCGGGGTTAAGATCTTCGAGGAGTCCCGAGTTTATCCTTCGTTACTAAGCCCTTGGGTTCATGTGTTCTCGTTGAGGGTGTCGAGGACCCCCGCTTGTGTCCTTCTGGAAGAAGAGATCTCTAAACTCGAGGCGCTATCTAATTTTCTTTATGACTATCATTTATTATTATTTTCTTTCAGAATTCAAGGGGGCGCACGTGCGTGTGTTGGTTGTGCAGGGAAGCGCATGAGAGGGAACCGTTTATGAAAAGGCACGCCAACTTTTCACGCCTTTTTAAATTTTCACTTTTCCCAAGTTAATCAATACTTTAGCTGCCTTTTTTGTGCTTCTTAACTTCCAATTTTTCCCACGTTCTCTTCATTTTAACTACAGGTGACTTCAAAAGGTTTTCTCAGTGCTCTCATATTCATCTGTTCCCCGCTTACATTTTCCTTCCTTTTACTTCCATCAGTAAGTTCTCCAAACCTTCATCTTTCCTCACTTGTTTTCCTTTATCCTTTGTGCTCATAGCTGCACCTGGTGAAAAATCCAATGAGAGAGGCATTCTGACGGATCTGGGATTGAGGGATTTGAGGGGGAATTGCCCAGAGGGGGAGATTCTGAAGCTAGGTTTAGCAATTCGGGACATTCTCCCCAGGGTTCCAAACCTAGCGATGACAAAATTGGTAATTCAAGCTACATACCTCTTTCTGATTTCCCTAGTTTTCCTCGAGTTTGGCCTCCCGGCCGGGGGAAAGGGTATATTCAGAGGTCTTCGCATCTTCGAGACATTGAGTTTAGCCCCCCTTCTCCTAAAGAGGGAGGCTTCTCGAGGTTGTTAGAGGAAGATGGCAGGCAATTCTACCCAAAAATATCCTCTACCGTTGAGTCCCTGACCCTAAATCCCTTTACGGAGGAAGAAGAGTACGAACCCCCAACCCTAGATAAGTCTTGGATTATATCGAGGGTCTTACGGTCGCTACCCCCAGGTCAGAGGATTCCCGTTGATGTGGAATTAGAGTGGTTAGGGGTAGCGGAGTCTTACGAGAATCCTCCTGAGGGGAGGTCAGTCGTATTTTTAAAGTAGATCCGGTCAGGGTTGTGCTTTCCTTTTCCTCCAATATTCTCGAGGGTGCTTTGAGACTTTCAAGTAAGCCCAGCTCAAGTCCATCCTAACGCCATAACCATTCTCATGCTATTTCTCTATCAATGTTACAACCTTGACATCGAGCCCGAGTATAATCTATTCCACTCCCTTTTTACAGTGGCCTACGACAGTAACTCCTCTGAGAAAATCATCACATTTTCTCCCTGCCAGAGGAGGCATAAGGTTTTTATGCTTCCCGGGAATGTGGGAAAGTGGAAGGATGCCAAGAGGTGCCTCACATTTAACAACCTTAGATATAAGGTTCCTCGATGGAATCTGGATGTTAAGGTCAAATCCCAACTTCTTGATAAGTTTGTTTGTCGAGAACATGTGCTATCCTCACCCCTTTCCCATGTCTCTTATACTAATCCCAATAACTTGGTTGGGGGTCAAGCCTGGCCCTTGGAAGTTTACGAAAAGTATGTCTACAACCTGCTAGAAGAAAACAATTATTGAGACAGCACCGCTTGGCTCCTCCCAATGAGCCTCAAGTAGGCCCGAAAAGAAGGAAACTAGTTAAAGGATATAAGCCTCAACCTTCTCAGGACTTGGTAATCCGAGATCTCCCTCTCAAGGATTCCATTTTCTATCCTGATTTTGAAGGTGTCATACATGTATTTTGTGCTTTGTTTTGTTGTTTATATATGTATATATTGTTGTACCTTGTCTAACATCTTCTTTCTTTCTTCAGTGGGGCAGAGTCTAGCAGGTGCTATTACTGGGAAGGGAGCAAACACCATCTCCTCAAAGGGGAAGGTTACCCCCGCTACCCCGCCTTCTGACAGTTGCTCCCAAAGACACATCTTTGAAGCGGGAGCCTGAGGATGATCTTTCCGTTAGGGAGGGTCATCAAAATATCTCTCACAAGAGGTCTGCTCCTGAGACCTCTAATAAGGTGCTCAACGGCGCTACCCATGATCTGGCATATTCTTTGAGCCTCTCGGCTGTAGGGACCACTTCACTTGGTCCTTTTGTGAAGAACTCCGAGGTCAGTTATTTTCTCAAAAATTAATTTGAAAGTGACTACGCGTGTTGTTTGTTTACTCATCCCAGCCGCCTATCAGGTTGTTAAGGAGTTGGATGGTGTGAGGTCCACCATTGCTGCCACCCTAACCTCTTCCCTATCCTTCTTCATTCAGAACTTAGGTTTTGAATTATCCTCCACATATGAGGAAAAGAATAGGGAGGTAGCCTCGTTACAGATGGAGCTCGATGCTTCCTAACTAAAAGTTGCTGAACTTCAGAGCGCTCAGGAGAGCTTTATCTTTAAAAATAATTATGCTGTCGAGGATGCCAAACAAGCTCGAGACCCCGAGGCTCAAATGGCCATGTTGGAGGTATTCAAAGATATAGTCCTTCAGAGTCCGGAGTTGTTCGACCTCTTTGCGGACCTCCTGAGTATTTCCCAGGGCGTTGGGCGCTCTAGCTTAGTGGATGAAGTGATCCTTCCTAAGATGGGATCGTCCTTATCTGAGGAAGAAATCAAGACGTTAAAAGAAGCTAAGTCCGAGGGGCTTGAGACAATAAATCAAAAGTGGGAGAGTGCCGTGAACGAGGGTCGCATGAGCTTATCTATGATAAAACTTTTGAAGGGTTCGGGAAAGTACATCACCCTAGACGATATTCGTGCCTTGCCCGATCTGGATGAAGAAAAAAAATGCAGAGGCAGAGGTCACATCGGCTTAGGAGGACCAAGTGGGGGGATAATGTAGTAGGGAATGTTGTGTAACTTTACCCCTTTGGGCCCCCATGTAATTGATTTTGATCATTTTATATGAATATTTTATTTCCCTTATTGATGTGTTTTTCAAAATTTTCTTTCTCGTAGTTCAACGCACTGCAACGGGAACTTCAATCCACTGCAACGGGAACTTCAATCCACTCGCAAAGATTTCCTTAAGGTCAAGGCCGAGCTTGAAACTTCTAGGGGTGACTTAGCCCATATTGTGATGGCCTTGGAGAAAAGCTCTGAAGAATTAGAGCCGTGGCGTAATAAGACCCACCAATTTATAGTTGGCCTTCAAGACAGTATCTCCGACTTGAATGCAGCTATGAGATCCTTCCAAAAGGAGCTTGATCTTGCTAAGGCAGATTTGAAAGCTTGGGAAAGTGGAAAACACCCAGTTTTTGTGGCGCGCTTGAAGGACCATGACCATAACAAATTCAAGGGTATTTTCACTCTCAACGTTGTCGATGATACCAACCCTCCTAAAGCTGACTGCAAAGATTACGTTCACCGTATAATCAACAAATTTGGTTCCCTCAAAAAGTGTCTTTTAGATGCTGAGAGAATGTATATACTCAAGGGTCGTCTTATAGTCGCTCGGGGTCAGGTTTATGGGCTTATTGCTCAGTTGAGTGATATATCACAGTGCCATGAGATCGCACAGAATGATACCTCGAGGCTAAATGAGGCACTTTCAAGGTCCATTGCTTCTATCGGTGATGAACCTTCAATAGTGCAGTCTCTTTTAGGTGAAAATTCAAGGTTGCTCTCAGAGAACCAGACACCGTGGAAGGAAAATGTCAAGTTGGACAAGAAAGCTCATCTTTGCTATCAGAGCCTTCAAGCTCATAGCTTATTTCATAGTGTTGCTAATCCCAAAATTATCTCAGACAGGTTTTTACCCAAATTTCTTCTGGGGGCTGTCTATTACTGGCTTATAAAAAATGAAGTAGAAACGCGCGGGACTTTTAAGCAGAAGGAAGCTTACACTGATATCCTCAATGGATAAAGAAGTACCCGTCCCTTCTCCTAAGAATCAAGAGTTATCAATGGGCAGTAGTTCTTCGAACCGCCCCCTTTGAAGGTTTGTGAGGAAGTGGACCCACACCCGGGGTCCTCGATCCACTTCGGAAATAAATGCTGATGGTTATTCCGAAGAGAAACAACAAAAAGACTTTCAACATGCCACTAGTATCAAGGTAGAAGAAATAACAAGGACAGAAGATGAAGTAGCAAGAGTAGAAAAGGAGTTAAAGAAACTATCCTCTTGATTCCCCGAGTATTGTAACTATGTTCTATATACCACTGTCACCTTTTACTACTCTTTTTCCTTTGTGTATATTTCTCTCATATGTTTTCCTTTATGATTGTAACCTTCTGAGCCTTAACACCTCAGGTCGTGATATGCCAAACTTTCTACAAGTTAATTGCATGCATTTAGAAGCTATTAATGACTGGAAAGTATAAAAACAACAACGATTTTACCCAGGTTCGGTGTTTTTCACCTACATCCTGTAACGATTTTTCCACTAGATCGTCAATCAAAAGTTACAGTTGACAGTGGCATTGCGGGGATGCTGCTTATACATTCCTCCCCCTTCTTTTTTAGCCTTAAGAGCTTGTGGATCTAGCCTATAGCCTTAGCTGGAATAACATCGAGGAGCTCATGGCCTTAGTCTACAGACTTAGCTGGAATACAATTTAGGAGTTTGTATCTCTAGTCTACAGCCTTAGCTGGAATATTGTACATGAGCTTTTAGCTCGAGCCTTCAGTCTTAGCTGGAATATTGTACAAGAGCTTTTAGCTCGAGCCTTCAGTCTTAGCTAGAATATTGTACATGAGCTTTTAGCTCGAGCCTTCAGTCTTAGCTGGAATATTGTATAGGAGCTTTTAGCTCGAGCCTTCAGTCTTAACTGGAATATTGTACATGATCTTAGCACTTAGCATAATATTCATCGGTGTTATCATAAATGGTGGTACCTCCAAAGATTGGCAATATTCCATCTCCCCAGGAATCGAGTTCCCCCCATGGTCTCGAGGGTATAGCTTCCTCCAGCATACACTTCTACCACTTTGTACGGTTCTTCCCAGTTAGAAGCTAGCTTTCCCTCCGGTTCTTGCTTTTTTTTCCCATTCTTTCTTATAACTAAATCTCTGGGGGTAAACCGTACTTTCCTCACCCTTCGATTATAATAACGCTTCACCCTTTCCTTCACTTGGGCTTCCCGAATCGAAGCTAATTGTCGTGCCCCATGACCATATCGAGATCTAAATGTCGATTCTCATTGTCGACACTTTCCTCAGGTATTTCTACCATTCTCGGGATTGGAAACCCAATTTCTACATGGATTACAACCTCGAAACCATACACTAGACTATAAGGTGTTTCCCCCATGGGCAGTTTCTATATCTAATTTCCTACTTCCCCCTCGAGCCTGGCTCTGATTCCGTTAACAATGGTGTGGTTGGTGACTTCTACTTGGCCATTTTCTTGTGGGTGATAGATAGCCGTTAATTTCTGCGGGATCTTATATTCCTCGCACCACTTCTTAAAGGGGTTATTGGCGAACTGTCTTCCATTGTTTGTTATGATAGTCCTTGGAATCCCAAATCTGCACATGATATTCTTCCAACAGAATGCAATAACCGGCTTGCCTGCTACATTAGTTAATGGCTCAGCCTCTACCCATTTCGTGAACTTCCCCGGGGCCTCACGAAATGGTCTAACTAAATCGATACCCCACTTGTCAAATGGCCATGAACTGTGAATATTCATCATCTCCTCTTGGGGTATGTGCTTCAATGGTGCATGCTTTTGACACTGGTGGCAAGCCTGTATGTACTGGTTTGCATCCTCGAACATCATTGGCCAATATTACCCTGCTCGGATAAGCTTCTTTGATACTGACCTAGCTTCTTGATGTTTTCTGCATATACCCTCATGGGCTTCCCTTATCAAATAATCAGCTTCGAGGGGGCTTACACATTTGAGCATTGGTTGCAGGTGTCCCCTTTTATACATAATTCCCCCTTGCAACACATATCTTGGCGCTTTAAGCCAGACCTTCCTGACTTCAACATGGCCATCCGGGGGTGCTTCATCTCGAAGATATTTAACTATGGGTGTCATCTAGAAGATTTCTTCCTCCGCATTCATTACCATGTGCTCCTGAAAACTTTGATTGTTAAGGATTTCCATAAGCAACTACCCTTGAGACTCCGCTCCCAAATTTGACGAAGCCAACTTGCTCAAGGTATCGACCTTATGATTATCTTCTCTTGGCATCTGCTCCAAGGTATAGATTTTAGATTTCTTGAGTAAGGGCTTTACAAACTCCAGATACTTTTGCAAATTGGTCTCCCTGGCCTTGTATTCCCCCTTTACTTCCTGTACCAATATCTGGGAGTCACTATAGATTTCCAAATTTTCTACATTCAGTTCTGCCACTAACCGTAAGCCAGTGATTAAGGATTCATATTCGGCCTCATTATTCGTTGATTTGAAAACAAAGTGTAATGTGTAGAGGTAGTCTTTTTCATCGGGACTGGTAAGTAAGACCCCTGCTCTGCTTCCTCTTGAATGCGAAGAACCATCAATGTATAACCTCCATACTTGTTTCCTTCGAGACCCTCCTCCATCTCGATAGGCTTGATAGGCTCAGTAGTTTCGACTATAAAATCTTCCAAGGCCTGACCTTTAATCGCTGCTCTAGGCTGAAACTGTATGTCGTGCTCTCCTAACTCTATTGCCCATTTCACCATCCTCCTCGATACTTTAGGTTTCAAGAGGACCTTCCTGAGGGGATGGTTAGTGAGCAAGATGATCGTGTGCCTTTGAAAATAAGGTCGCAGCCTCTGTGCCGCATGCACCAGAGCTAGTATGAGTCTCTCGAGGGTGGTATAACTTGTCTCGGGTCCCCGTAGGGCTGGATTATAACGCATATAGGATGTTTCACTTTACCTTTTTCTTTCACAAGTACTGAACTGATGGCCAGGGGCGAAGCAGGAATGTACAGAAACATGACCTCCCATTTCTCGGGTTTCATGAGTATCGGTAACCTTTGAAGATGTTCCATGAGTTACTGAAAAGCTTGTTCACACCCATCGGTCCACTCTAACATTTTCACCTTTCGAAGCACGTTGAAGAAAGGAAGTTTTTTTGCCCCTTTTGATAGAAATCTGCTCAAAGCTACAAGGCATCCAGTAAGCTTCTGCACATCTTTCATGCTCTGGGGGCTCTTCATCCTTAATAAGGCCTCAATCTTCTCTGGGTTAACGTCAATCCTTGATAGCGGGCGGTCGTCGCACCCCTATTCAAAGATAATTTATAAGCCCTTTTTGCTTACTTTCTACAACTAGGTAGATAGCGGCAAATCGAGGTCGTCCAAGGAGAAGAGGGATCTTCCTAAGCACTTAAGCACAAATGGTTGATATTATGCTAGGAGTAGATATATATATACACACATAAAAGCAAGTAAAATGGGGGGGTTGGTTGGTTGGTTGTTCCTAAGTTACGAAAGTGAAAAGACAAGATAACTAGCAAGGTCAAGTGACTATGCTAATCATCAAACAAAACTAAGAAAAGGGGTTTTAAAACTACAAAGATAAAGCCTTGGGGGCAATGGATATCCACTTCCAAACCTAATATGAATCATTGAACCATTCACTCATCATATCGCATTCGTTACTTGGCTTAACATTAACATACCTCCCTAGCAAGAATCACAACACATTATGCACAAGAAGTTCTAAGTTCACATTCATAGATTTTCATGCAAAGGAGCTACGGAATTCGTCACGTTCCTAACACCTAACCAATTCAATCATACAAACACTCCCTATTCTCAAACAACTCATGGCACAAATGAAGTGAAACACACCATCAAGAATACATAAATGATAAATAACAAATGCTTCAAGGATGAATTAAAATCATCTATTCAATACTTCAACTACTTGTTGTGAAGATAAATCTTCCATCCTTCTTAGTTCGTAGTTTACAAGAGTGAATTCGACATCTCTTGTCAAACCTCACCAATGACTCCCGTTGTCGAGACCACGACTCAAGGTATCCCATTGATGGCATTTAGCACGAAGGATCAACAAGCTCGGCAATGCTTATGACCACTACACCGTGACTAAGCATTTAACCAATTCACGCAATTACACGAGATTGGATGAATGTGCAACGCACATTCATCCAAGAGCATATAACTCTCTCGTTTGCTACACAAACGAACATGATGAAGAGTTCAACATCAATCACATTCATCTAGCACATTATCAATCCATCAACACAATCAAAAACTCTAAATCATACTCATACATTCCTAACAAGAACAGGGGGAAAATCAACCCAAATCCCCCAAACCCTAGCTAGCAATTCATACAAGTATTTCATATGCTCAAGCTTTCAACAACATCAATGAAATCAACAATTAACATTCAAAGCATAATAAATGCACAATAGCAAAAACACCAAATAGATAGATATAAATGGTTCTCAGTACATAGATATGGAAGCTTCAATCCTTTGCTCCCAAGGTAAAAACTAAGCTAGAACAACAAAAGACATAATTAAACTACAAAAACTAAGAAAAGAAAGAGAAGAAAACCAAGGGTTTTCAAGCCCTAAAACTAGAGAAAAACGGGCTGGGCAAAGCTGGAGAAGAGGAGGAAAGAGAGTGGTATTTATAGTGCAAAGAAGATAAAGTTGATTTCTGGTCAGTGGCCGTCGCGACTCGCGACGAAGTTCGTCGCGACGAACATGTTGGTTGCGACGAGTCCGTCGTGACTCGCGACAGGTGCCAGAATTTTGCATGTTTTCTTCTTCTTCTTCATAGTCATCCCTCTTAATCTTCAAGTCTTCAACGGCTCCAAAAATGGTCTTCAACGGCCTCCGGTCTTCATGTCTTCGAAGTGAGTATTCAAAAGTCTTTGAAAGTGTAGTCTTCAAAGTCTTCCGGTCTTCGTTGCTTCCGTGTTCTTCCCTCATCACACAAAGTCCACTTAGAAGAGGTAAAAGGGCATAAAGTTGCTCTTACCTCTCCTAAGAGAATTTCAAGGTAAAACACAAGCTCTCGATAATAAAAGAGCACAAAAGTGATCCTAAATACTACTAAATAATGCATATAAAATGGACACATCAATCCTCCTCTCTGATACCATAAATCCAAGAAATCTTCCTACTCCCACCCCTATGACACATTTAGTTGGATTAAGCTTTAAATTTGCACTCCTGAGCCTCTCGAAAAGCTCTTTTAGGTCCATTAAGAACTCCTTATAACCCCTGCTTTTTACCACCATATCGTCCACATGTATCTCCATGTTCCTACCAATCTGCTTTGTGAATAGCTTGTCCACTAACCTCTTGTATGTCACCCCTACATTTTTTAAACCAAAAGGCATCTTGTTGTAACAGTAAGTGCCCACATCTGTGATGAACGAAGTCTTCTCCTTGTCTTCATCAGCCATTAGTATCTGGTGATAGCCTTTGTGGGCATCAAAGAAACCCAATACTTGATACCCTACAATTGCCTCTACCAACTTATCGATAGGGGAGAGTGGGGTGTTTAAGGGATGACTATCCTTTGGGCGTCACTTCTTTAAGTTCGTAAAATCTATAAACACTCGCCAAGTACCATCATGCTTTGGGACCATCACCAGGTTAGCTAGCCACTCTAGGTAGAACACTTCCTCAATCACGTCAGCCTTTAATAGTTTGTCTACCTCAACTTTGATTGCTTCTGCCCTTTCTAGCTCGAATACTCTCATCTTTTGCTTGATGGGCTTGACTCCCGAATCAATGTTCAACATGTGGACTGTTGACTCCTTGGGAACCCCTGTAAGATCTGAGGTATCCCACGAAAATACATCCTCGTATTCATCCATCAACTTCTTCAGCTCTTCTTTTATATCCCGGGGGTAAGCTTCCCTACATGTACTATCCCTTTATCTAGGATTAGCATCTGTTCAGCTTTGGAAAGGCTAACTCCTCCATGAACTGAAGTACATCCCTCATCTCTCTCGCTCTCTTACCGCTGTGAGATTATAACTTTTGGCCACGACTTGATTTCCTCAGATGGAAGCTATCCCTCTAATGGTTGGAAACTTCATAATTAGGTAATACGGGGACCACACTGCTCGAGCCTCGCACATCCAAGGCCTTCCCAAAATCACATTGTACAGAGAATAAGCATCAACCACTACAAAGGTGCACTCAATCGTTACCCCCTTATCCCCCTCGGATATCCATACTGGTAAGGTGAATTTTCCTATGGGATATATCGGGTTTCCAGTAAATCCTGAGAGGGGGATGGTTGATTTTTTCAGATTGTTCCTTCCAATATCTAACAGATCAAAAAATTCAGCAAACATTATCTCATTCTTCTTCTGGAGGGTTAACCATTCTCATTCTTCTTCTTCCTTGATAGGGATATTGTACTTCCTCGGTAGCACCAGATCCTTTCAACTTTAACCTCTCGCTCCTCCAAGTATTCGTGGAGGTGGACATAAACCAAGGAACTCAAACGTGACTGAATTGGTCCCACCGGGAGTGCCAATTGATGCGTCTAGAAATTGAATTGAGCCGCACCGTTGAGTCCCTTGGTGATAATCTGCAAACAAAAAACCTCGAAAGGTCCTAGGGGTAAACTCTCTTATCTTAAGTTAGTAAGTGTCTTGGTAAGCATTTTAAAAGTCCCCCATAGTAAGTGCATACCTCCTTATTTATACTGTATCAGGGAATAATATATATCCAGATTATACACCTTGATGTACACCTTGATTGGTGTTGATTAAATATTCTCTATCCGAGGAGATTTACTAGGATGGCACAATCCCAAGGTAATCTCGGACCCAAAGCTCCTCTTGGTCCAGCTGCAGGTTTACCTATCATTGGGCTCTTCAGTATGTCAAACATATAGTCCTTACTGAAAAGTGAAAAGATGAATGGGACTTTAGAGTGCAGACTTGATTCTGTGAGGGAATAGGCTAGAAAATGATTTGTTTATTACAAGAAAATCTTAAGAGTAATATTTGGATACCCAAGAAACTAAACTATGTTATTGGTCTAGTTCTTCATGTTAAGACCTCAAAAATATGCCTGTAAAAGATTTAGTCTAGATGCAGTATCACAACATTTAGAAAGTGAAATATCATTACCTCCAAATTAACAGAGAAAGGGAAGACCTAAATCTAGTTGGAACTATTTAAGCAAACATGATAAATTTTGAATTTAATCAAAACAACCAATATTTACAGAAGGCTAAACAACTTCAGGGCCCTCCAACTTTTCCCATCGCTCCCCTATTTTTTTTCCAATACTTTTACCCCCTAAACTAACAAAAGTGTCAATTCATCATACTTCCATCCGGTCAAAAAATGTTAAATCAGAAGTCAATATCGTTAGTTTCTTAATTTTTAACAAAAATAAGGGCAGAAAATACTTTTCACACTTTTTTTTAATAACTATTCTGCTTCTAGCCAAAACCACCTCCCTCCACCGCTAGACCACCTCTCTCCGCTGCTGCCACTAGCAACACCAACCCCATCTTTCCTCTCCATCTCCCGATGAATCGGTTCCTCGGATAAAGGCTCACCCCTTCAGTTACTGCACGAACAACAACGATCATTCTGCAATTGAGAATTCTGGGCAGAATATGGCGATAACTTTCTTCCCCAGCTCCACTATCTACCAGCACTTAGCCCCTCTCATAAACCCCAACTTTAAAAATCACTCCAAACTCTATTTAGACCTTAATGATCGAGCCAATCACTCAATTCCCACCAATAGAGTAAGCAACTTTCCGGTAGCAAAAGGGCATAAACCTAATAGCGGCTTACGTTCTCCACGAATTCTAACGAATCTCCCAAGGAACGCTCAATAGGAAAGTTCATTCGGTTTGATTTATCATCATCTTACAATTTGCGATAGGTTTACCTTAATGTTTAAAACAATCAGAATTTTAGATGAAGTAGAAGAAGAGTATGATTTGGGGGTGAAAGCCGCATGGTCTAATCTCGAAGTCTACAAAAGTAAGAACCAAACAATTGATTCTGATAACACGAAGTGCTTAGGATTTTAATGAATTGATTTGAAGTTGAGCAATATTTGCAGGTGAAATATCTATGATATTACCGAGGAGCTACCATTGTTTCCCGATGATTTGTGTTTTGGTGGTGGTGATGATATATGAGGAACCGATTCAGTGGTTTTTACATCAGCGATGAGGGAGTCATGGTCGTGGCGGAGGCTGGTACGGTGGTGCCGCCGTCGTAGAAGATCACAGAAGAAGAGGATAAATGAAAATGGGTGGAAGATTGGAGAAAAAGGGGGTGGAAGAAAACTGAAAAATGATAATGAAAGATGGAAAAAGGAAAAAGAAAAAAGAATAGAGGAAAATGAAAATTACTATTTTACCCTTAAATTTAAGGTTTTGACTAAACTTGACGCTTTGACTGGACGAAAGGGTTACAATTCAACACTTTTGTTAGTTCAGGGGGTAAAAGTATTGAAAAATAAATGGGGGCCAAAGGTGAACAATGAGAAGAGTTGGAGGGCTCCTAAAGTCGTTCAGCCATTATATAATACAAATGAAGAGATACAATTCATACATCATATTGCCCACGGTGATATAAAAGCTTTACATGATGAAGTAAGAGCATCCACAATGGTTGCTCATTAACTCCCCTTTTCTTAATAAGGAACACTCCTTATTTAAGGAGGACCATTGTGGAGTTTTAAGAGCCACTCCTTAATAAGAAGATGCTCCTTAATTAAGGTGTTGGTACCTCTTTATTTGTGAAATGTCAACCAATCAATGATTGATACTTAATATAACTTGTTTTGTATTTTCAATTAGTTATAATTTAAAATGAAAAGAAAGTGCAACACTTATGTAAGGAGATTCATTGTTGGTAGTTGGTTCTTACCTAATTTTTATCAAAATTCACGATGTAGCACTTAAGAAGTGCTCCTTAAGTCTGCTCTAAGAAGCTAAATCTACCATATATTAGCAATAGAGGCTTGCTCTACACGTCATATACAAGGAAAGTGAAGCAACGTCTGCACATCATGACTATCAAAAGATTACTAAGGGCATGGATAGTGGTGGTCTCTTAATAAGAGATCACTCAAGAGGCTCTTTCTAATAGCCTATTTAAGAGGCCGCATGTGGGGTCAACAATCTGACCAAAACACAAGCAAGGGTCCGCTGAACAGCGGCCCATTTTTCTTTATCTATCCGGGACACGTATCACCCTTTGAGTGGGCCACGTGTCCCACTTAATTGCTACCTTTTAAAAAAAACTCTTATACGGACACGTGTTACCCAGGGATTGGGTCACATGTCCATAACGACTATTTTCATAATGGGTGGTTGAAATTTAAATCAGGGGACACGTGGACCAATCACAAGGCAACATGTGTCCCCTGCAATGGTTATTAACAGTCGATTTTGTAAGTGGGACACGTGTCCCATTCTGGTGTGTCCCCACCGTAATTTTTTGAAAATTTTCCTTTTTTTATTTTATTTTTATTTTTTTCAGAGTTTCAATTTTAATTTTATATTCCATTTTCCTCCACTTTTTGCCTATAAATCTAGATGATTTCAACTCATTTCATCACACCACTTCTAATTCCAATGCTTCTACCTTTCATTCCAACCCCAAATTCCTATCAACGTAATTTTCCTTCTTCAACACAACCATATTTCCTCTAATTCCCCTAACAAAAATGATGAGCTTCACTTTGGAGAATCATCAAACTCATCAACCTATGATATTCCCAGTTTACTACCCGATACCGATCCTGAGACGATCAACTTTGTCTTGAATTTGCCATAAATGGCTAAAAATGGTACGCAGCCAAAGAGGATGAAAGTACTCAAACTTCTCCAACCTTACCGAAGAAAACCAGAAATCATATCGAAAGAGACCGTGTTCGAGCACAAGAAGTACTCCAAAGGCAATATTTTGCTCAAACTCCTGAAAGAATGTACGATGATCAACATTTTCGTCAAAGGTTTCATATGCAGCGAAATGTATTCGAACGTATACTGGAGGATGTCACCAACCGCGATCCCTATTTCAGACAAAGGCCTGATGCAACTAGTTATCAAGGACTTTCACCACTCCACAAGTACACGATGACATTGCGTCATTTGGCATATGGTTGTGGATATGACCAACTGGATGAATGCTTACTCATGGGCAAAACGACGGTCAAAGAAACACTGTCTCATTTTGTGAATGCATATTGTCGTATACCGTCCAACATACCTCAGGTCAACAAATCAGGAGGATATGGGTCGCATGATGCATGTAGCTCATGGACGTGGATTTCAAGTTATGCTTGGAAGTATTGAATGTATGCATTGGGAGTGGAAAAACTGTCATGTGGGTTGGAAAGGTCAATTTCAGGGTAGGAGTAGACGTGCCTCAATTATTTTGGAAGCATTCGCCTTATACGATACATGGATTTGGCCTGCATTTTTTGGTATGGCTAGGTCAAACAATGATATCAACGTCCTAGACTAGTCACCATTTTTTGATGACGTATGTGAAGGGAGAGCTCCACGTTTTCCTTATGAAGTTAATGGTAGCAGCTACGATCAAGGGTACTATCTTACTGATGAAATCTATCCTAAGTGGGCAACCTTCATGCCAGCTTATACAGCTCCAAATGACCCCAAGAAATAACTCTTCACAAAGCGTCACGAAAGTTACCGGAAAGACGTCAAACTTGCTTTCGGTATTTTACAAGCCAGGTTCTCCGTGATCTGCAACCCAGCCCGATACTGGAATGTCGAAACGTTGGGCAATATTATGATAGCTTGTATCATACTGCACAACATGATAGTCGAAGATGAAAGAGATACCTATGGGTTGCAGGTTCAACCAGGTGATTACGATTAAATCAACGACTCTCCTTGGCATTATAACGTCAAGCGGCATGCTGATCTACCGACTTTTATGCAAAATTGGTGGGAAGTGCGCAACAGAGCTAAACCTGACCAATTGAAAAACGACCTTACGAAACATCTTTACCAGTATTTGGGTGGTAAAAAATAAGATGTCGATATAGTTTCGTCATCCATGTTTTCTAGTTTTTAATTTTTAACTTGTTTTCTGTTGGTAATAATTGGTCAGAATAGATCAACATTTTGTTTTTCTATTTGTAATAATTGGTCAGATTAGATCAATATTTTTATTTTCAAATTGTAATGATTGGTCGGACTAGATCAATATTTTATGTAATTTTTATAGTTGTTATAATTGGTTTTTACAGTTTTAATGTTTTTTATATAATTTAAAAAAATGAAATTCTCTTATTATCTATTTCTATTTTATTTCGTATTAATAATTTCTTTAAAAAAATGAAATTAATTTTATTTTTTTACATCGAAACTTGATATTGACAAGAACAACAACAAAAAAATTATTTAACATATTTTGAAAAAAAATGAAATTATACTTTAAATATTAAGAAATATTAGTAAATTTCACATTCAACTTATTTTGGGTGGATAAATTTATTTAAAATAAAATTTAATGGTAAAAGTAATGAATATGATAGAGAAAATCAAGAGATGTCTATGAATAATAAAGAGTGGTCTATTGCCATTGTGAAGAAAAAAAAGGTGGCTCTTACGTGGTCTCTTATGGTAAGGTGAAAGAGAAAGAGATAAAAACAATATATTTAATTAGTAAGAGACCACTAGCGGTATTTACCATTGCCCATGGCCTAATAGTCACTTGGCACCCATATATAATATCACCTACTGTAGATACCATACGTTCTTCAACTACAAGAAGGGGCTAGTGGCATTACATTTTCAAAAAAATTATAGAGTAAAGTGCTCATATGACCATATGTTTTGAGGGTTTGTGCTAATATGACCCTGTGAAGTTGGATAGTGCTATTGTAACCCTGTGTTTTGCTAAAATGTGCTAATATAACCCTGGAGGCCTGAATTTGGCTGGAAATACATGAAATGACTATTATACCCCTGTTTAAATAAAAATAAAAATGCTAAAAGACAATTATGCCCTCATTGTTTATTAACCACATAAATTTTCTTCTCTTGTTCGTTCCTCTTTTCTTCTCTTTTTCGTTCCTCTTTTCTTCTCTTTTCTTCTCCTCTTTTCTTCTTCCTCTTTTCTTCTTCCACTCTTCACACTCCGACAAAGATTCCATTTTTTCACACTCTCTAAATCCCCGTCAATTTCCAGAGGGTAGGGTTTGGTGGTTGGAGGAGGAGGTGGATGGTTAGTGGTTGTCCGGGGCAGATGTTAGGGTTTGGTGGTCGGAGGCGAGGTTGGGGTTGGCGGCGGTGTACGGCTGAGCGGTGGCGGTGCACGACGAAGATGCGATAGGGCTTAGGGTTAGGGGTAGCGGGGATGGCTTAGGGTCAGGGGTGGCAGGGGTTAAGGTGGCGGTGCACGACGGAGCAGAGGTGGAGCACGACAGCGGCCATGTGTGCTTCACCGGAGACGACGGTGGCCGGTACGGAGCTCGCCGGAGGAAGGATTTTGTTGCGGTGGGATCCGACCTGTTAGACTTTGTATAACGGGTTATGTTGAGCTTTTGCTGAGAATTTGTGCTGAGATTTTCCTGCGGTTTCCGATGTTTATGTTGAGATTTCTCTTGATCTTTGAGATTTCTCTAGATTTTACTGTGTTTTTTTTTAAAAAAATCTCAAGTCTGTTAGTGAATTCATAGATTCTGGCTGCCGTGCCGCCGGTGGGCGGGCGGTGGTGGCAGAGCAGTGGTGGAGGTGGAGCGGCAGTGGCGGTGGTGGAGCGACTGTGGTGGTGGTGGTAGAGCGGCTATGGTGGTGGTGGTGGTAGAGCGGCTATGGTGGTGGTGGTGGTAGAGCAATTGTGGTGGGGGTGGTGGTAGAGCGGCTGTGGTGGTGGTGGTGGAGCGGCGGTGGCGGTGATGGTGGTGGTGGAGCGGCAGTTGTGGTGGTGGAGCTGCGGTGGTGGTGGTGGTGGTGCTTCTGATGAATGCTAGGGTATTTTAGTCTATACATTTGTAATTTGAATGCTAGGGGTAGTTTAGTCTTTTTAATTTTGGTCAATGTCGAAAATTACTAAGTCAATGCCAGAATAGTGCCACAGGGTTATATCGGCACTTCTAATGCAAAACATAGGGTTACAATAACACTTTTCAAAATACTGATATGACCCTGTGAAGTTGAAAAGTGATATCACTTTACAATATCACTTGGCATCTCTAATTGTTGGTTTCTGGAATTTTCAAACATAATACTAACTCAAAAATTCTTAACAACTTAAAAACAAGATCCACAAAATCTTGGCTAGCATTACGTACAGACAACAACTGTCAATATAAGCAACTGCGCACAACCAACCAACCCTTGGTCCAATAATAATTCAATTCAAAATAATAAGTAGAAAATAAGGGTAATGATTGTATGTGTTTATTCACGAATTCATGGTACATTATATATTGGTACAAGATACCTATACAAGCTAGGAAAAGGTAAGGATATCTATACAAGCTAGGAAAATGTAATAGAATATAATTACAATTGCAAGTAATATTCTAATTCCTTAATACTACTCCTCAAGTTGGAGCATAAGGATCAGCAATGCCAAACTTGCCAAGTAAGGAATGAATCTGGTTACGTAGGTGAGTCTTAGTGAACAAGTCCGCAGGTTGGTCTGACGTGCAGATATGCTGAGTAACAATAGTGCCAGATTGAACAAGATCCCGGACAAAATGACAATCAACTTCAATGTGCTTTGTGCGTTCATGGAAAACTGGATTTGCCGCAATATGAAGAGCAGATTGACTGTCACAAAACAGTCGCATATGAGAAGAGTGCATAACCCCTAAGTCCTTCAGTAAAGACTTAAGCAATAAAAACTCACAACAGGAACAACCATAGCACGATACTCCACTTCAGCAGAAGACAGAGAAACAGAAGGTTGCTTCTTAGTCTTCCAAGAAACTGGAGAATCACCAATCATCACAAAATATCCAGAAAGAGAACGCCGAGTAATCGAGCATGCAGCCCAATCCGAATCACAGTAAGCAGTCAACTGTAACGTACTACTAGAAGAGAGAAATAAACCTTGACCATGATGGCTCTTTAGATAGTGCAACACACGAACAACAGCTTGCCAGTGAGGAACACAAGGAGACTTCATGAATTGCGCTAGAGTATGAACCGAATAACTAAGTTTGGGACGAGTAATAGTCAGATATATTAGGCGCCCAACCAGACGTCTACACCGCTTTGGGTCATGGTAGGCTGGACCTTCAATACGTGCCAAATCATGTTGTTGCTCCATCGAAAAGTCAACTGGTTTAGAGGAAGATAAACCGGTATCTGATAAAATGTCCAAAGCATATTTCCTTTGCGAAAGAAACACCCCCCGGTCTTCTAGAAATCTTTATGCCCAAAAAATACTGAAGTAGACCAAGGTCTTTCATATGGAAACAAGAACTTAAGTATTTCTGGAACTCAGAGATGAGCGCAGAAGAACTACCAGCAATCACCAAATCATCCACATAAACCAGAAAAATGCACAGAAACTGATCCACGAGAAAAGACAAACAAAGAGTAATCTGCCTTACTCTGAACAAAACCAAATGCTCGTAAAGCCTGAGCCAATTTAGCAAACCAATTTATAGGAGCCTGGCAAAGACCATAAAGAGATTTCTGAAGGCAACATACTGACCAGGGGGCACAACATAGCTGGGTGGGGGTAGCATAAAAACCTCTTCATGTAAATCACCATGCAGGAAGGCATTATGAACATCCATCTGATGCAGTTCCCAACCACGAATGACCACAACAGATAAGAATAAGCGAACATAACTCATCTTTGCAATCAGAGCAAATGTCTCAGTATAATCAATGCCTTCAACCTGGCAATTCCCGAGAACCACCAGGCGCGCCTTATAACGTTCAATAGTACCATCTGACCTGAACTTCATCCGGTAGACCCATTTGCACCCAGTTGCCTTCTTATTCAGAGGCAGAGGAGCAAAAGTCCAAGTCTGATTGCGCTTCAACGCAGTAAGCTCTTCAGTCATAACGTCTCGCCAATGAGTATGCTGTGGAGCCTCAGAATAAGTGGTGGTATATGCACCCAAAAATCTAGAATGCACACTAGAAAAATTATCACAATTTACATAATCAGTAAGAGGATAGAGAACACCTGAGGATAGTGACGACGCATGAGTGAACGGAGATGTAAGGGAGGAGGGGTCTTCAGTAGTAAGAGCACATGCATAATCATGAAAATCATAATTTGGTTAGTAAGAAGGCGATCAGCGAGCACGAATACTCTGTCGGATAGATGGCAACTTGGCAGTGGAACCATCCGGAGCCTGAGATACTACAAAAGAAGACTGGGCCGGATGGTCAGAGTTGGCGGTATGCAGGTTTGGAGATTGGGAAGATGCCGGCGATGAGTGCTCAGCAGCGGCGACGACGATGAACTAGCGGCAGCTGGCGGCGACTGACCGGTGACGGCTGGCAGTGACTAACCAGCAGCGTCCAACAACGACTAACCGGTGGTATCCGACGATGACAGAATGGCGGCAGACTGCAGGGATTGGCCGACGGTGGATGGCGGTGACTGGCCGATGGTGGACGACGGTGACTGGCCGGTGGCAGACGACGGTATGAGAACACCGTGCAACTCTTGCAGTGGTGAGAAGGAGACCGACGGTGATGTGGTGGCGCCGCCGGGTTCGTCTGAAGGGGCCGATGTCGGAGTTACTGAATATGGGAATTGGTCTTCGAAAAAATTGACATCCCAATTGGTAAAGATCACACGGGATTCCAAGTCAAAAAGGTGATAGCATTTCTTTTCGGTAGGATAACCAAGAAACAAACAACAACGACTTCTTGGGGAAAACTTGTCACGGTATCTGGGAACATGCGCGGCAAAACACAAGCATCCAAAGACTCTTAATGATGAGTAATTAGGAGCTTGCCCATAGAGCAACTCAAAGGGAGACGACCATTGAGATGCTGTGCCAGTGTTCGGTTAATCAGGTAAGCAGTAGTAAGAACACATTCTTCCCAAAATTCAATAGGAAGACTGGCTTGGCACCGTAAAGCATGCGCTACATTGAGTAAATGGAGATGCTTTCTTTCAACTCGATCATTCTACTGCGGTGTGTCAACCATAGATATCTCAAAGATGATCCCAGATGCAGCAAAGTGAGATCTCAATAATAATTTAATTAATCTAAAATTAAGGATTTAGCAAAGTTGCAATTTTTTTTATTAATCATACGTGTAACAAATAATGTCGCAATGTCTTGATAATTTAGTAATGTGGCGCAATTCTACCAAAAATTTGCAGAACATTTGTAATTTTGTCATCTCTTAAAGATATATTTTTTAAGTGTTGTAATAAATTATCGTAATTATTGGAACATTATATAAAATGTTGCAATATCCGTCACGAGAAAGGCGACACAACCACTAAATGACATAATTGTGCCACACATTTGCAGCAAACTTATAATTGTATCGTATAATCAAGACATTTTACTAAAATTTCGTAAATAATTTGTCTTAAATTTGAGAAATTATAAAAAATGTCGCATATAGGTCACAAAACATACAACACGTCAAAGAAATGATACAGTTGTATAAAAAATTAGCAACAAATTCATAATTGTCTTGTCTAATTGTGACATTTTAGTAAAGTGTCACAAATATATGTCATAATATTACGAAAATAAATAATATGCAACATATGTGTCACAAGAGAGGTGACATAGAGCGTGGTAAATATATGACATTTACACAATGGTTGCATGTATATATATCGCAAAAGGTCAACTTTCTTTTAGTACGATGGTAGTGCGCCCCCAATTTTATCGGGGGGACCTTTCCAAAAAATGTCAAGGGCCAAGATAGATGTTCATTTAGGGACCCTTACCCTAGAGGATGATGTTGATAAGGTGGGATTTGAAGTTTACAAGTCTAAGCATAATTCACCTATTTCCTCTCTGACATATCTTTGTGTGATGAGATTGTTCAATGCGATAACCCTTGCATAATTAATGATGATGAATGCCTATATGAGTTCCTTGATGAGATTAGTGAGAGTGATGAGAAAAATCATGCATTGAGCTTAAATTGTGATGACCATGTGGATGCTATCTATGTTATGCCCGAGTTTGATGATGACCTCTCTATTATGGATTGTTTTTTTATGCTCACTAACTTACATCAGTTGGTGGAGTGTGGCGATGACGTAAAACCTCCTTGACCACCTCCTAAACCCGAGGACATGGCTCAGGATTCAACATTGGCTAAGAATGGATATACACTCTCTATGGTGGACAAGGAGCGTAAAGGTATGGGTGACACTTTTTGGAGGCCTACCCACAAAGATGTCATCGAGGGTGGAGTCGCGGATGGCAACGAAGACCCAACGGTAGGTTAGTTTTAATTAGAATGCATGAAAAATAAGTTGTGAGGACAACAATAAATACAGTGTTTTTCCTAGCTTTTCTTTGATGTTTTTGGTAGTTAGCTTTTTGCATGATATTGTTTTTGTAACAAAGGATTTTTGTGTGAACTGTGGCTGATTGATGAGTCTAAGATCGAGTCTTGTGTTTTTGGTTAAAAGGAAATGGGTTTTGGGTAAAAACGGTGTTAGAGAAATGAAGGTGCTAGGGAAGCACGAATCCTGTAGTAGAACACGGTTCATGTAAGTTCATATGGCACAAGGCTATCATATGGCACGAGCCGTGCCATTGCCTCGTGCCAGTCTGTAGCTGAGCAAAAATACATATTTTCAAAATTCCAAATTTTTAGCCAAGACAAGCATTTTTAGCCCATTAATGCTACAAATCTCTTACTCCTTAAGCTTGTTAATGTCAATGGTATTACACCAAACATTAACACCTTCCTTGTGCATTAATTGAGAGAAGGTTTTGTCGTAAGAGTTTCTATTTTTGCCTAGACCAATACTATCTCATTTTTTATTCTCTCCTAATAAACAGCCCATTCACTATTGCATGACGGAGTTATTAGCACCGGTAATTTCCCACAATTGCATCGGCAATTTAGCCCCCCAAAATACACTACTAGAAACACCCCCCCTTAGCGGCTATTTGTTTTTGCCCCGAAGCAGCTATTTTTTTATTTTCCATTTGCCAAGATAGGTGCCTAAGTGGCCAATGAAGCGTTATTTTAACATTGCAGTTACAAATAACATCCACACATTGCAACTAATTTTGTTTGCAGCGGTATATTTAACCGCTGCTTTGCGTAGCATTTATTTGTTCCCCATGTAGCGGCTATTTTTTTGATTTGCTAAGATAGGTGCCTAGGTTGCCGGTGAAACGTTAATTTAACATAACAACTTTTATGGTAACAACTTCTACACTTTTATGGTAACAATTTAACATAGCAGCTATTTTTTTAAAAGATGCTATACAAAATTTGTAATTCTAGAAAATAAATAAAAATCAGTGCTCCACTTTTGTGTTTTTCCATAAATGATTAAAATAAATAAACTTCTTTCATTAATAGAAAGCTTAACATAATCAATTGTAATTTCAATAGCTGCTACTAGAACTAACATCTATTAAAGAAGCTCAATACCGATTTGGTCATCTTCAGATATGGTATATCTTTTGAAGAAGATTCTGCAACGCAATGTCCTTGTGGCTTCTTTGACGCTTAAAGTGGAGGGACCTCTTCAGCTACTTCATCATCCTTCGAAGAACTTGAATAGGAAAACTTCTGTTATCCTGCATATGGAACAATTAAACTTTAATAGCTTGCTACAGTGTTATACACGGTGTTCTTAAAACTTCCATAAGAATTTGAAGTTCGGGATCAGGCGTTTGGTGTCCAAGCTTGTTCAATACATTAAGCTGTACGCATCAAATTTGAAGCCAAAAAAGCAATGATTAAGGTTAATGGCAGCACATGGATAGTAAACAATACATGACATGTACTCTTGCATCTGTAAAAGATCAAATTACACTAATGAATAATATTTTCAATACCATCTTCTAGCTTTTTCTTAGCCTCATCAACACCAGAAACATCTGCAGAAGTAATTGTACTCCTTGTTCAGAAGCTTTTCTGCCACTAGAGCCTCTAGAATTGCAGGTTCTTTGTTGACCAGCTGTGTGCTGAACAGATGGATAACCTATTTAGGAAAACATGAGCTGTAAGTCTATTTCATAAAAGTTGAAACATGAAACCTACCAAAACAGCTTATGCTATTTTGTATGTTATTACATATTTCTATAGTGAACAAACTGCAAGGGTATGGTCAGATTAGACAAACATTTAGTTTTAACTATTACTCCGTCCCAGCCGAATGTGCACACTTTTTGATCAACTTTCTCAGGTCATGTTTGACCAACGATAACTTTAGTTACGTATATTAACGGTGTGTTAAAATTTGATATTTAGAAAATACAGCATGCAGAGAATCCAACAATATCTCATATGATGATATTGGTATCTATATACTAGTTGAAATTTATGGTCAAATGTATCCTGAGAAAGTTGACAAAAAAGTGTGCAGATTCGGATGGGACGGAGGGAGAAGTAAACCTTTTGAATGCAATTGACAGCCACAATAGAAGCAAATACAATCCAACCGATAGCCATTAAAAAGCCAACTATATAAACAGTGGTTGGGAATTATCCCAGACCCCTTCTTACCACTCAGCCCCTGGCTTTATATACAAACTATAGATAATCACAGACCATTAAAGGATGCAAGAAAATAGAGCAAAAACATCCCCAATGGAAGCACTCTTGTAGCATGTCTATGACTCCGTGTACATTGAAATCCACATCGACACATTCTTCATATCACATTTCCTTTTTTTTCAATCAATTTAAGAACAAATTTTCTTCACACTCCAGCCTTTTTTCAACTTTCCAAGCACTTACAATATTAAAAAAAGCAAATCTAGAGCACATTCTGCTACTATACAGGCTATAAGGTAATGCAACTTGAATATTTTGATCAAGATGGAAGGAAAAACACACCTTCCCTAGTCAACAACTACCCTTAGTGATGATATAACAACTTCGGCAGATTCATCGTCAAAGTATACATCATGCATTTGCATAAAAGGCAAATCATAATGCATCAACATACATGTTTTACGATCTTGAGTTTTTACCAGAGAGAGAGCACCCAATTGAGCTGTAGATGTGACCGCTAACCTAGAAACCAAGGCGAACATCACAAAATTTTAGCAATCCATTCAAATAAAAACTGCTATCACACACAATATCCTAACTCTTTGTACTCCCTTCGCTTTCTTCAGTTTGACACATTTACCATATTTGTATGTTTTTTCTAAGTCTGTTGCCTTTTTTTATGGCAAAAAATACATTATTCTTAACCACTCATTAAACTTTTTACTGCCTTAACTTAATTTCCTCCAATTTCAACTTAAAAAAAAAAACATATAAACCTACGGTGACAAACATAGTGAAACGGAGGGAGTACATGTACATATAAAACAAAACATGCACACACACAACCAAAAACGCCCAGTTACACACCAAAAACGGGCTACAAGCCTTTTACCGAACAAATTGCAAACATGAATGCCCGATCCATGTCACAATATACATCCTTTAAAAGAACAAATTGCAAATAAACCATGAAAAATAAATTAACTCGCAATAACTAAAGACATTATTTCTCTTCAATATGAATTTTTCGTATTCCATCAGCTAAGTTCATACAGAAAAGGAATTTTCGGAATTGAAAAATCAACAAAAATGAGGAGCTATAAAACACACCCTAAAAACGTCTGAATAAAACGCAGAGCAGTAAGCAAGATCGATTGAGTTCAATAATCTGAAGTCAACGAGGCATTCAGATCTCGCCCGGAGAATACAAATTGGGGGAATGGGCCAATTCATCACCGCTTCCACCACATAAGAATCTGTCTCCGCCACCACTTCATCAAGCCCGATAAACCCTGCCGGCGCACAAAACTGACTTGTTGGCCGCCACCGAAAACAAGTCCAGGTTCCCGAGGCCCACGTCAAAGTCGGTGGCCACCACCGAGAAGTCCAGTCACGTACGCAAGGTAAAGGGCCACATTTGCGGTGGTGGTCTTGCCGACTCTGCCTTTACCCGGGAGTCTCACCGGCAAGCTCCAACTTGCGTTTGTACATGAGGGGGAGTGGATTTGGGTTTGACCCATCTTCACTCGGGGTCATTAAATGAAGCTAATTAACCCGAGCGAAGGCTGAGTAAGGTCAAAGATAAAATTTATATTCTGTACCCAACTTACTACTATGCTACCGAGCCCTGGGTATGTTTGCAGAGATGCTAGAGCCTAAAAGTCAATCACACCCAACCACGCCTGGGTTGTCAATCCATACGTGTTGCTAGAAATAGATAGTATGGGAAACAAGAGGGTGGTGGTGGTTTTCAATTATTAACTACTAACATGAAAAATGAAAATCAAGTAAACTATATTAGCTAAACACTAGGGGAATGCTTGCGTACCATGGTTAATTTAATGCTTCGATCCTCGATACATTTACATGTGAGATTTAGACAACCTAAGCTAGCTAGTGCTTATAACACGTAGTGTGGTCGATGGTCAGCACTTTCCCGTACCTGTCACATTGGGTGTCCTTGCAATCTTTCATCGACACCGCCTCCGTAATTAGGGCGTACAACAAGGTCCAACCGTTGTTGTAGGTTTGTTTCTCTCCCGAAAGATTATGTCCCAAGCACTCCACCACGGATGCTCTACTCCCTAGGCCTATAAATGAGGCAAAGGGAGGTAAGCACCTTATCTATGACACTAGAACCTCTTACAACCCTATCTTGCTAATTTTTTCCATCTCTACCTGTAACCCTTCAGACTACTTTAAATAGCCAGCTAAGTCTGGTGTGCTGGCAATGTAATAGTAAAATTTGGAAAAGACCTACGTGCACACACCCACGTTGACCTGAACCCTGCTACCTATATCACATCCAAGGTTTCTCTTCCCCGGAGGGTATCAATATTTGCACCAACATGAATATAGACCAGAGTGTGTGCTAATAGAGTGTACTATTCTTGCAATTATACCATTCAAGAACAAGTCATTATAATATCACAAGTACAATAATTATGATGAACTAAGAATCTCACAAAAAAAGCATAAATCAACACATAAATACTATTATCCCCAAGCTATGGAAACTACTCCCTAGACATGGAATTCAAATATAGATTTGAATTTCACATCATAGGATCAAAGCAAAATAAAAGGTAAAGAAAGAAAGAAGAGATAATGTTTCTCTCTCTAAGATGCTCTCCAAATCACAAGTGAACTAATGTAAAATGGCTAAAAGCCCTTAATCTACTCCCAATAAATATAGATCAATAGAAAATATTGAGTTAAATGCCATGGATATAAAAGAATAAGATGAATAAAAGAAAAGAAAAGGAGAAGGATAAGAGAAGAAGAAGAGAGAGAAAACTCTCCTCTTCCTTTTAACTAGAGAGAGAGAGAAATAAAATCTACATTATGCCTACTTAGATTTTCCAAGAATACTAAAGGCTTCTTTACATAGAAATAGGGAATTGGGAGGTCATCGCCGTTCCTCTCAAAGTTGATACTTTCAAGCCCTAATCCTTCCTATCTACAATTAAGTAGATAATGACAAGTCGGGGTCGTCCACGAGAAGAGGGATCTTTTCAAGTGTTTAAACATATATAGGAGAAGACATACTAGGCATATACGTACATAGATATATATAAAATCATGTAAACAAGGGGGGTTTTTGGTTGGTTTTATCCTAAGTTATCAAATTGAAATAAAACAACTAGCAAAGCAAGAGAACTATGCTAGTCATGGAATACAACTAAAGATAAGATGAAAACAACAATTAACGGAACCTTGGGCGCAATTGACTTCCACTTCCAAACCTCTTATCCATCATTGAACATGCAACCTATTTACTACTTTCACTACTTGTTGTGAAGACTAAATTTCTATCTTTCTTAGATAGTAGTTTGCAAGAGTGAATTCGACATCTCTTGTCAAACCTCACCAGTGACTCTCGTAGTCGAAACACGACTAAAAGTATCCCATTAATGGCATTTAGTACGAAGAATCAACAAGCTCAGAAACACTTATAAACACTACACCGTGTCTGAGCATTTAACCAATTCATGCATTTACACAAGATTAGTCAAGAACAATCGACATTCATAGACTTCTCTCATTTGCTACAAGCAACAAACATAACAAAGAGTTCAACATTATTATATTCATCTAGCAATTATCAATCCATCAACACAATCAAAAGCTCTAAATCATACTCTTGGATTCCTATCAAGAAAAGGGGAAATCAACCCATTTCCCCAAACCATAACAAGCATATCATATAAGTACTTCATATACTCAAGCTTTCAATAACATTAATGATATTAACAAACACATTCAATGCTCCATAAATGCATAATAGTAAGAGTAATAAATAGGCTACAAATTTTTCTTAAGACATGGGCTTGGAAGCCATAGTCGATTGCTCCCAAGAACTAGATTTAGCTACAAGAGTTCATACTAATTAATGCTAAACAACTAAACATAAAATAAGAGAATTCAAAGATGAAAATGGAAGAAAATAGGGTTCTAAATAGTACCAGAATGCAGATGAAGAAGATGTGAATGAGAGGAAAGAGAGTGTTATTTATAGTACAAAAAGGATAAGGTTAAATTCTAGCCACCCGTTGGTCGCGACTCGCGACGGGCTCGTCGCGGCTCGTGATGGTCTCGCGACGAGGCCATCGCAACTCGCGACGAAAGCCAGAATTTTGTCATATTTTATTTTCTTCTTCTTGTGGTACACATTCATTTTCATAGAAATTCCTCTCATTTTTCAAGTCTTCAATGTCTCCAAAAGTGGTCTTCAATGGCCTCCGGTCTTCATGTCTTCGAAGTAAGTCTTCAAAAGTCTTCGTAAAAGTGATCTTTAATGGCCTCCGATCTTCATGCCTCCGTGTTCTTTCCTTTTCACGCAAAATCCACTTAGAAGAGGTAAAAGAGCGTAAAGTTGCTCTTACCCCTCCTAAGAGAACTTCAAGTTAAAACACAAGCTCTTGATAATAAAAGAGCACAAAAGTTACCCAAAAAATATTAAATTATGGATATAAAATGGCCATATCAGGAATTGGGCCTCAAAATAGGCCCAAAATAGGGTCTAAAATATTAGCAGCCGCAATTGGCAAGAGCCATGTCAACCTACGTGAGTTGTGTCTCGTCCTGACTCGATTAGTCTCATGCTGACTCGATTAGCCTCGTGCTGACACAAGGCGCGTGTCTTGGCACGGGTTGCGCCAACCGGTTAGTCTCATGTTGACACAGGGCGTGTGCCCCCGGCGAGGCCCGTGCTGGTGCGATTCGTGTCAACCGGCATGGGCCATCGTCTGGAGCTTCGTTCTTGCACTTCTGATCTGCGCCCCGTGTCGTTTGGCATAGGCCGCCAATTGACTCTTCATTTTGCTCAGTTTCTTAGCAAGAGCTGGTTTATTCTTCACACTTTGTGGACTGGTTCCAATATTTTGGACTTGGAACGACACATGTCATGGGAAATGGAACGGTTCGCATTCAAACTTAGCCAATTTGGAGTGGAATGGGGCAAAACAAAATGCTGGAATGGGTACGGTCTGCACCGAGGGCCTTGGCGCTGACCCCCCCCATCGTGCCAGAATCTGATATAACTTTTATGAGGTGGAATGGGTTGTGGCACGGACCCCTCGCGCCAAACCCAGGTACTGACCTCCTTCATGCTGGCTGTGGCCGGTTTGGTTAGTTGATTGGATTGCTCCATTTTGGATGAACCGTTGGTCTGATTTGATGTTCTTGTAATCGATTTAATAGCGCTCGAGAAGATGAATCCAATGGTGCCAGCCTTAGGGGCTGATTCTTCTCGGATCTGTCCTAGAACTTCAACTCTCAGACAACAACCCTCTGTTTCTTCGTTGGTCGTTTTGAACTTTAATGCCGCCTATCTTTGACTCTATCCCTCTATTACAACGATGTAATATCTGTGGCCTTCATCTACTACCATTCCAATGTGAATGGCCTTCGACCTCTTCTACGGTCCTTACAAACAGCCTTTAACATTTTCTATCGTCTTTGTGAACGGCCTTCACATAGAATGTAATGGAAAATACCCACGAGCGACCTACTAAGGATAATCACAAATGAAGATCTAGGTGCCCGTGGATACAAAGTGTCTATTAGTACCAATTAATTCTACAAAATGTGAGATTTAGATAAGAAAACCAAACATGGTCGTCTAAACCCATTGTCACATAAACTCAAATAACACTAGCAATCCAAAATATAAAACAAACCAATTATGACGCCGAATGCAATAGTTAATGCATGCATAATGATGCACATTAGGGTTTCAGGTAGGGTTGAGCTTTAGGGCTTTGAAGGAATGGGATAAAGGGATTGGCGGGAGTGAGGGCAGATGAGTATAGAGATTTGGGGTTTTGAGTGGGGGTTAAAAGGGCATTTTGAATATATTATTATTTTTAATTAAAGCAGCATTCTAGTTTTTTTTCTAAAATTTGGCAAAGATTCTGGTTGACCAATTTTTCTGACAAGACTAAGGTTATATCAACCCTTAGTGTTTGTGTATAGAAAATCAACTAAAGTTTGAACATAGATTAGTTATAAATAAACATTTTTATTAGCTATACAAATTAGGTAAAATAAGAGTTGATCATTGATTAGTTAAAAGTCAACTTAGTTATTAGTGTTTAAATATAAAAAGTCAAGGAAGAGTTGACCGATTATTAATTTAAACAAACTTAGTTATTGGTGTTATACATAGACCGTCAAGTAAGAATTGATGGTTGATTAATTAAAGTCAACTTACCTATTAGTATTCAAAAATAGAAAGTCAATTAAGGACCGATGACTAATGAAAGTCAATCTAGTTATTAGTGGTTATATATAGAAAGTCAAGTAATAGTGGACCTTTGATTAGTGAAAGTCAACCTAGCTATTTGTGTTTATATATAGGAACTCAAGTAACAGTGGAATGTTGATTAGTGAAAGTCAACATAGCTATTAGTGTTTATATATAGAAAGTCAAGTTAGTTTTGATTGTTCATTAGTAAAAGTCAGCCTAGTTATTAGTGTTTATATATTGAAAGTGAAGTTAGATTTTACCATTGATTAGTTAAAGTTAACTTAGTTATTAGTGTTTATATATACAAGTCAAGTAATGTTTGTCCGTTTTTTATGTATTGAACGTTTGAGATTTTAATCTATCAAATGATTATAATAGTTCAGATTTATCAATGATAAACAAATTTATATTTATTTTATTCTATTTCAAAATTTGTATATACTTCTTTTATTGTTTTAGTTTATATTTTCCTCTATTATTTTAATATTTTCTAATATTACAATGAAAAATACATTTATACTAATGTATAAATATTATTATAATGAAATATTTATAATAAAATATAATTTTAATGTTGTTTACTATACTAGTATAGGTCATAAAAAGTAAATATAGATCTAATAAATATTAATATTTAAATCTCAAAAATAACATATAAGTTCCTGGACGCTTTTGTTCTTCCATTTTTTTTTTAATTTTAAAACCATCCTTAGATGGGGGGTATATATTGGCTCCCCAGACCAGAATAAGCAGAAAGTATGTAGGAGTTACAAAAGGTCATACAAAAATATGAACCTAGAGCTAATATTGCCCCTGTCGGACAACTTAGAGAGCATGAGATCCCCTTGGTAGAGAGGTGGATCTATTCTGAGAAGATCATTAACGGATCGCTTCACGAACAGGGCGAAGAATCGTAGGTACGAGACTTCTATTTGTCAACGAAGCGACCGTTAAGATGAAATTGTGTATCAATATAAAAGAGTATTAGCTAAATTCCTTAGTAAATCTGCTGAATAGATGTCTTCCATTTGTTGAGATGTGCCCCCCTTCAGCATGACCATCAGTACCACCATCAGTATGACCATCAGTATGAGCTAGCATTTGCTTCCTCCGTTTTTGATTTGCTCCTTTCCTGCATACAAGAGAAAACAGCAGCAGTATCCTAGCTAATGAAAACTAAAATAGAGCATCTGGTAACTAGTATCTGTGTTCAAGAGGCAAAACGAATGCCTTGCATTCCAATTTTATCAAGCTGAATTAGACCATTGAAAAAGGGTGGGATGCTGTCCATGTTTAAATCTCCATGCAAGTTGTTTTCCTTAGCATGAATTTGAACTTATAAAAAATTTCACAGGAACATATCTGTAATTCTTTCTGATTTCCCTTTCTTTACTTCTAAGTAATCAAATCTAAATAAATCTAGAACATGTACTAGCTCTTTTCATCATTTATTCCAAAACAATATTTATTTTCTATTTCTTAATTTATGCAAGAATAACAAAATTCATGTATTTCAAAGCAATGGATAATAGGCAATACAATTTTAGGTCATAATGTAATTTTTCAAGATTGAGTAGAAGTAATCAATATTGACTTTAGAGGCTCTTTCGTTCATCCATACATGCCCAAATCGCAAATTCGCAAATATATATTATTGAATTGCATTTTAGTGTCGCCAATTTCGTAATTTAACAAGTCCAACTTTCTTGTTGGGAGCTAAATGACAAAATTAAAAAATTTCCTCGTTACTCGAAATTCAAGATGGAAGGAAAAACACACCTTCCCTAGCCAACAACTACCCTTAGTGATGATTACCAACTTCTTCAGCAGATTCATCGTCAAAGTATACATCATGCATTTCAATAAAAGGCACATCATAATGCATCAACATACATGTTTTACAATCTTGAGTTTTTACCAGAGAGTGAGCACCCAATTGAGCTGTAGATGTGACCGCGAACCTAGAAACCAAAGCGAACATCACAAAATTTTAGCAATCCATTCAAATAAAAACTGCTATCACACACAATATCCTAACTCTTAGTACATGTAAACATCAAACAAAACATGCACACACAGCGCACCAAAAAAGCCCAGTAACACACCAAAAACGGGCTCTAAGCCTTTAACAGAACAAATTGCAAACATTAATGCCCTCTCCATGTCACAATATACATCCTTTAAAAGAACAAATTGCAAACATTAAAGCATGAAAAATAAATTAACACGGCATAACTAAAGAAATTATTTCTCTTCAATATGAATTTTTCATATTCCACCAGCTAAGTTCATACATAAAAGGAATTTTTGGAATTGAAAAATCGAATAAAAATGAAGGGCTATGAATCTCACCCTAAAAACGTCTAAATAAAACGCAAAGCAGTAAGCAAGATCGATTGGGTTCAATAATCTAAAGTCAACGGGGCATTCAGATCTCACCCGGAGAATACAAATTGGGGCATGGGCTTCCACTTTGTCACCGTCTCCACCACATAAGAATCTGTGTCCGCCACCACCTCATCAAGCCCGATAAACCCTGCCGGCGCACAAAACTGACTGGATGGCCTCCACCGAAAAGAGGTCCAGGTTCCGGAGGCCCACGTCAAAGTCGGTGGCCACCACCGAGAAGTCCAGTCACTTACGCAAGGTAAAGGGCCACATTTGCGGTGGTGGTGGTCTTGCCGACTCTGCCCATACCAGGGAGTCTCACCGGCGAGCTCCAACTTGCATTTGTACTGGAGGGGGAGTGGATTTGGGCTTGACCCTCCTCCACTCGGGGTCATTAAATGTAGCAAATTAACCCGAGCAAAGGCTGAGTAAGGTTAAAGATAAAATTTATATTCTACACCCAACTCACTACTATGCTACCGAGCCCTGTGTATGTCCACAAAGATGCTAGAGCCTAAAAGTCAATCACACACAACCACGTCTGTGTTGTCAATCCATACGTGTTGCTAGGAATAGATAGTATGGAAAACAAGAGGAGGGGGGGTTGGTTTTCAAATATTAACTGCTAACATGAAAGTGAAAATCACGTAAACTATATTAGCTAAACATTAGGGGAATGCTTGCGTAACATAATTAATTTAATGCTTCGATCCTCAATTCATTCACATGTGAGATTTAGACAGCCTATGCTAGCTTGTGCTCATAACACGTAGTATGGTCGATGGTAAGCACTTCCCCGTACCTGTCATGTTGGGTATGCTTACAATCTTCCATCGACACCACCTCCGTAATTAGGGAGTACAAAAAGGTCCGACCATTGTTGTAGGTTTGTTTCTCTCCTGAACCATTATGTCCCGGGGTCTCCACCACAGATGCTCTACTCCATAGGCCTATAAACGAGGCAAAGGGAGGTAGGCACCTTATCTATGAAACTAGAACCTCTTACGACCGTAGCTTGCTTCTTTTTGTTATGTCTACCCATAACCCTTCAGACTACTTTAAATAGTCAGCTAAGTCTGGTGTGCTAGCAATGTAACAGTAAAACTCAGAAAAGACCTACATGCACACACCTACGTGGACCTGGACCCTGCTACCTATATCACATCCAAGATTTCTCTTCCCCAGGGAGTATCAATATTTGCACCAACATGAATATATACTAGAGTGTGTGTTATATAGAGTGTACTATTCATGCAATTCTAACATTCGGAACTAGTCACTATAATATCACAAGCATAATAATTAGGATGAACTAAGAATCTCACAAAAGCATAAATCAATACATGAATACTATTATCTCCAAGCTATAGAAACTACTCCCTGGAAATGAAATTCAAATATAGATTTGAATTATACATCATAGGATCAAAGCAAAATAAAAAGGAAAGAAAGAAAGAAGAGAGAATGTTTCTCTAAGTTGCTATCCACATCACAAGTGAACTAATGTAAAATGGCCAAAAGTCCTTAATCTACTCCCTAAAAATATAGATCAATGGAAAATATTGAGTTAAATGCCATGATCTAAAAAAATAAGATGAAGAAATGAAAAGAAAAAAGGAAGGAGAAGAAAAGAAGAACAGAGAGAGAGAGAAATCTCCTTTTTCTTCTAACTAGAGAGAGATAAATAAAATATACATTATGCCTACTTAGATTTTCCTAGTATAATAAAGGATCCTATATATAGAAGTAGGGAATTGGCCCTCAAAATAGGTTCTAAAACCCTAGCAGCTGCAAATGGAGCGAGCCGTGTCAATCGGCGCGGGTCGTGCCTCGTGCTGACTCGATTAGCCTCGCGCTGACACATGTCGCGTGTTTTGGCATGGGCCGTGGCAACTAGTTAGCCTCATGTTGACACGGGGCGTGTGCCACCGGTGAGGGCCGTGCTGGCGCAATCCATGTTAACTAGCGTCGGCCATCGTCTGGAGCTCTGTTCTTGCACTTCTGATTCGCGCCCTGTGTCGTTTAGCATGGGCCGTCAACCGACCCTTCATTTTTCCCAGTTTCTTTGCACGTGCCACTTTATTCTGCACACCTTATGAGATGGTCTCAACATTTTGGACTTGGAACAGTGCGTGTCGTGTTATATGGAATGGTTCGCACCCATACTTTGCCAATTTGGAGTGAAATAGGGCAAAATGAGACACTAGAATGGGTACGGTTCGCACCGAGGGCCCTGGCACTGATCCCCCTCAAGCCGAAATCTGACATGACTTATATGGGGTGGAATGGGTCGTGCCAGAGACCCTTGCCACAGACCCCCTCGCGCCAAGCTCTGGTACTGACCTCCTTTATGCTAGCCGTGGCCGGTTCAGTCGGCTAACTGGTTTGCTCCATTTTGGATGAACCGTTGGTCTGATTTGAGAGTTCTTGTAGTCAATTTCATAGCGCTCGAGAAGAAAAATCCAATGGTGCTAGCATTAAGGGCTGATTGTTCTTGGATGTGTCCCAGAACTTCAACTCTTGGACAACAACCCTCTGTTTCTTCCTTGGTCGTTTTGAACTTCAATGCCACCTATCTTTGGCTCCATCCCTCTATTACAACGATGTAATATCCGTGGCCTTCAACTACTACCATTCCAATGTGAATGACCTTCGACCTCTTTTACTGTTATTGCGAACGACCTTTAACATCTTCTATCATCCTTGCGAACGGCCTTCATATAGAGTGTAATGGAAAGTACCCAAGAGCGACCTACTAAGGATGATCACAAATGAAGATCTAGGTGCCCGTGGATACAAGGTGTTCAATAGAACCAATTAATTCTACAAAATGTGAGATTTAGACAAGAAAACCAAACATGGTTGTCTAAACCCATTGTCACGTAAACTCAACTAATACTAGCAATCCAACATATAAAATAACCAATTATTATGCCGAATGCAATAGTTAACGTACACATAATGATGCACATCAGGGTTTCAGGTAGGGCCAAGCTTTAGGGCTTTGAAGGAATGAGATAAAGGGATTGGCTACCGTGAGGGTAGAGAAGTATAGAGATTTGGGGATTTGAGTGGGGTTAAAAGGGGAATTTTGAATATATTATTTTTTTTTAATTAAAGGGGTATTCTAGTCTTTTTTTAATTAAAGGGGTATTCTAGTATTTTTTTAATTAAAGGAGTATTCCAGTCTTTTTTTTAAAATTCGGCACAGATTCTGGTTGACCATTTTTTTCTAATGAGACCAAGGTTATATCAGTGCTAATTGTTTGTGTATATAAAATCAACTAAAGTTTGAACAAAGATTAGTTATAAACAAACATTGTATTAGCTATACAAATTAGGTAAAATAAGAGTTGATCATTGATTAGTTGAAAGTAAACTTAGTTATTAGTGTTCACATGTAAAAAGTCAATGCAGAGTTGACCGATTATTAATTAAAGTTAACTTAGTTATTGGTGTTTATATATAGAATGTCAAGTAAGAGTTGATGGTTGATTAATTAAAGTCAACTTAACTATTAGTATTTATATATGAAAAGTCAAGTAAGGGTTCACCTATGACTAGTGAAAGTCAACCTAGTTATTAGTGGTTATATATAGAAAGTCAAGTAATGGTAGACCATTGATTAGTGAAAGTCAACCTAGCTATTTGTGTTTATATATAGAAACTCAAGTAACGGTGGACTGTTGATTAGTGAAAGCCAACCTAACTATTAATGTTTCTATATAGAAAGTCAAGTAAAGTTTCACCGTTGATTAGTGAAAGTCAGCCTAGTTATTGGTTTTTAGATATTGAAAGTGAAGCTAGATTTGAATGTTGATTAGTTATATTTAACTTATTTATTAGTGTTTATATATAGAAGTCAAGTAATGTTTGACCACTGTGTTTTATATTGAACAATTGAGATTTTAATCTATCAAATGATTATAATGGTTCAGATTTATCAATGATACACACATTTATATTTAATTTTTTCTATTTAAAAATTTGTATATACTTATTTTATTGTTTTGATTTATATTTTCCTTTATTATTTTAATATTTTCTAATATTATAATGAAAAATACATTTATACTAATGTATAAATATTATTATAATGAAATATTTATAATGAAATATAATTTTAATGTTGTTTACTATACTCTTAAAGGTCATACAAGTAAGTATAGATCTAATAAATATTAATTTTTAAATTTTAAAATAAAATATAAGTTCCTCGACGCTTTTGTTCTTCCATGAATTTGAACTTATCAAAAATTTAATAAGAACATATCTGTAATCCTTTCTGATTTCTCTTTCTTTACTTCTAACTAATCAACTCTAAATAACTCTAGGACAAGTATTAGCGCTTTTCATCATTTCTTCCAAAATAATGTTTATTTTCTATTTCTATATTTATGCAAGTATAACAAAAATAATTTATTTTGGAGAAATGGATAGTAGGGTAATACAATTTTGGGCCATAATGTAATTTTCCAAGATTGTGTAGAAGTAATCAATGTTGACTTTAGAGGCCCTTTCGTTCATCCATACATGCCAAAATCGCAAATTCACAAACGTATAATATTGAATTGCATTTTTGTGTCAGCGATTTCGTGATTTGACAACTCCTACATTCTTGGAGGGACCTAAATGCCAAAAGTAATTTTTTTTACTCGTTACTCGAAATTCAAATCTGCTCGAACGTGATGTTATCCTATACACCCTCATTGTATTTTCTAAGTTCGTAACAAAATATTTATCAACAATCGGGCTCAAGAACATATCAGTATTCCTTTTCGATTTCCCTTTCTTTACCTATAAGAGCAAGTCCAACAGGTTCCCTAAAATTTTCTCTAGGATAGGGATGAAAATCAATATTCCCCATTTTTTTGAGTCAACTCCAATGGCTTCCGTATTTTGTATGATTTTGCATTTATTACACTATATTTACCTTTTCATTTAAAGGTAAGAGTTCATTTTGCCACCTCTACGATAAACCAAAGAGATTAATTTCAATCTTCAAAACAAATCATTATTGATAAAAACCCTACAAAAAATTTAAATAAGCATCCCACATGAATTTGAGATTATAGTAGTTTTCTCCATAAAAAAATTGTTGGAAGTCATAGCCTTTTTCAGTAGAAATGGAAGAATGAGGGAAATATGAGAATTAAACCCCAATAAATCTGCCTTGATTGTTAAAATCATTCCATTTCTCCCTGATCATGCTATAACTCTTTTATGTGATTCTAAGCTGTTTCCTCATAGAAAAGACAGGCTAATATGGAAACCGGGAATCAATGGTGAGTTCTCTTTCAAATCTACATATCTACAATTAAGTCACTATAGAGGTTCTGTGGCTTCCTTCAAACATCTTTGGAATTACAGAATTGAAAAAAAGGTTTCTGTCTTCATGTGGAAAATGATGAACTCCTTCCTTCCTTTTGACAATGTTTTACATTCTTTGAGAATTTCACTGGCCTCTAAATGCTGTATGTGCCATAATCATGAGGATTCCCTTGATCATTTTTTTAATTCCTGCACATTTACAATGCATATATGGAAACAGATTCATTCTTTTATGGGGATCAGAGATCAGGTATTCCCATCCATTTGGGATAGACTATCCTTCTATTTCTCATATAATGGTTTCAGTAGTGTACAAGTTGAGATGATTCATTCTGCAGCATTAATAACCTGCTGGAACCTGTGGAAAACTAGAAATGAATGCTTGTATGATTCAGTTAATCCTGTGATTAGAGTTGTGCTCAATCATATTAGGACTCACATCTTTTATCTGTTTACTGCTAAGCCATTCTTTGTTGACTCTGGGATTGATAGGTTAATTGCTGAACATTCTTTCCTACCTTTGAGCAAAAAACCTCCTAAGCCAAAGATATTTAAAATAGCTTGGACAAAGCCAGACATAGGATATAAAATCAATGTTGATGCTGCATGGTGCTGTCAAACGAATATGTGTGGCATTAGTATGATTGTAAGGGATTGTAGGGGAGGATTTATTGTTGCTCATACTAAGATCTCCCCTGCTTATTCACCTTTAGAGGCAGAACTGAAAGCAATAAGGTTTGCATTAAGAGCAGGTTCAGTAATTAATCTCTCTTACTATTTAGAATCTGACTGTCTAAATGCCATTGGGTATGTACTAGATCCTTACAAGTCACCATGGAAAGTTTTCGGTCTGGCTGATGAGATTAATAAACTCCTGGGAGGGATTCCTCTCAAGCATGTTCATAGACAAGGAAACTTAGTGGCAGATAAACTAGCGAAGGATTGTTTAAATAATCTGTCATCCTCATCGTTCCTTCATTTTCAAAGTTTAACTAATTTTGTGCAAGGTTTGATAAGATTGGACCAGATGGGTACTCCTTCTATTCGGATTGATATCTGAAACAGATGCTACTGACTGTATTTCATATTTCAGGTGGATGGATTACTCCCACTCAGAGAGCAGAACCAATTTTGGCGGGCATTCGGATTCATCTCCAATTAGACATCTTCTTCTATTGACAAAAGTGATCTACTGTTATGTCAATTTTGCTGGAACCTACAGAGATCATATCAGACACAGTGATGGCTGATCTCCTTTACTGTTTTGAAGACATCAATCACGGACAGGCTTAGTTGCCCTTGCTGATGCTAACCACAATTACAGTTGGAAAGGTTTTACATTTTGCTATCTCCTACACTATTAGCTTAGAGGATAGGCTTATGATTTAGGTAAGGGTTTTCTTTGACTGACTTGTGTTTCGTTCATTCGATTCACTAAGAAGTTCGAGATCCGATTACCTAGTCATTAGTATTTGTAATCCTCCGGTTTCTACACTTCTCTATTTTCATTCTTTTGGAAGCAACAAAGGTTGCTTCATGAGCAATAAGCTCTGACTGTATAACTTATCTAAGCTTTGGCTTCTTTTTAAACTGTTTATTATTTACGGCTTGGGAAGGCTAATATAATTTCCCCCATCTATGGATGGTTTAATTTAAAAAAAAAAAAATTTTTAATTGAAAAATGAAGATTGTGTTATGATTTATGCATTCAATTGGAATTGCATTAAATTTCTATTCCCTATAATTTTTTTTCTCTTTCTACAAATATAGGGAATCAAATCTTCTCTCTCATCAAAATTTCTATTTTAGGGAATGAGATAGGGAAACTGTTGAAGTTGAAAAACCATGTAGAATTCCTATAACCAGTGAAAATTCCTATTATTGGGAAGATGAAGGACTTGCTCTAAGTAATCAACTGTAAGTTATTCTAGACCATATACTAGCACTTTTCAACATATCATACAACAAAAATATTTGTCTATTTTTTTATATTTATGCAAGAATAAAAAAAATCATATAATTTTGAGAGAAGGATAACATCGTAACAAATTTTTGGACTATAGCATATTTTTTATTTAATATGTTAGGAAGAATTGGAAGCCCAAATATGTTAGAGGCGCTTTTAATCACCCATTGTAGCCCAAATTTTGAACACGCAATCGTCTGTAATTTAATTTTTCTACATTCTTCACTAAATTCAAGACTAATCATAAAATCAACCGGGTTCCATATCATAGTTTTTGAAATTATAAAATAATTAATTATTGAAGAAAAATTAAATGGTAACTATATTTTTCAAACTTTTGATAAGTTTAACTAAAATTATATACTCCCTCATTGAAGATAAATTTAATAATATCTCACATGATATTTTTATTCTTTTCATCTATGTATGATGATTATATTTAACTATCAATTAATTATTACAAATTCATTGAATTTGGCTTCAGAGCAGAAAAGCCCTATACCAAAAACGTGGGCATATCAACCCAAGTTGTAAATACCCACCTTATAACCCAATGTGTCTAATTCAAAAGGTTGTGACCCATTACTAATTAAATTATTTTTTATGCATGGCCGAGACCAATGTCCTATTGAAAAATGTAAAATTTTCTAACACCGAAGAAACTATTTACGTCTACACAAAAAAACTGCTACAATGTCAAAAGGTTGTGACCTATTACTACTTAAATTCTTTTTTATGCATAGCCGAGACCAACGTCATTTTGAAACATGTAAGATTTTCCAACACCGAAACAACTATTTACGTCTACACAAAAAATAGCTGCTACAATGTCAAAAGGTTGCGACCTATTACTACTTAAATTCTTTTTTATGCATAGCTGAGACCAACGTCATTTTGAAACATGTAAGATTTCTAACACCGAATCAGCTATTTACGCCTACACAAAAATAGCTGCTACCATTTCTAAAGGTTGTGACCTATTACTACTTATATTATATTTCAAGCATGGCCGAGACCAATGTCCTTTTGAAAAAAAAATATTTTCTAACACCGAAACAACTATTTACGTTTATACAAAAATCGCTTCTACAATGTCAAAAGGTTGTCACCTATTACTACTTAAATTCTTTTTCATGCATGGCCAAGACCAACATCATTTTGGAACATGTAAGATTTTCTAACACCGGAGTAGTTATTTACGTCTACACAAAGATAGCTGCTACACTGTCAAAAGGTTCTGACCTATTACTACTTAAATTATTTTTTATGCATGGGCGAGACCAATGACCTGCCTCCCCGGGGGTCGTTAATCATAACTAATTAACCCTGACGGAAACATTTCCCATGGGAATATCAGAAGATAGACTTTAATAGTTCTGCACCCTGTTCTCACTGCTACGTTACCTAGAGGGTAGTTAGCAGCAAGCCATGGGTTTGTCCACAGAAATGCTAGGTCTAATGTACCAATCAAAATAAAATCTCGTACAGGTCATCAATCCGTAGGAGTGAAAGGAATAACTAGTAAAGCAAACATGCAAAGGAGGGTTTTTTGGGTTTTTAAGCTCACAACTACTAAACATAGAAGTAATAAAGCAAAGTACACTATTAAATCAAGCACTTGGGAATCATTGAGCAGCACGGTCAATCTAATGCTTCTATCCTTGATTCTTTCACATAGATATTTAGGCAAACATAATTGAGTGTCCATAATAAGTGGTGTGGCCGATGGCATACACTTCCCCGTCCCTGTCACGATGGGTGCTCTCGCAACCATCCATCAATACTGCCATCGTAATTAGGAGAGTACAGCAAGGTCCGACCTTTATTGTAGGTCTGTTTCTCCCCCATGCGATTATGTCTTGGCCTTCCACCATGAATGAACTACTTCTCTTGGGTCCTATATATTAGGCTCAAGGGTCGTTGGCACCTTATCTATGATCTAAGGCATCTCACAACCCAAGTTTGCTACTATTCGCTATCTCTACCCGTAAACTCACAGACTACTTTACGAAGTCAGCTAAGACTGGTGCAATGGAAAGTAAGTCAGAGCATTCTTGAATCCCCCGTGCACACACCCACGCGAACACGTTCTTCCTTACCCATTCTAACAACTAGGTTTCTCTTCTCAAAGTGGCATCGATAATTTCACCATACATGAATATAGCCCAAAGTGTGTGCTGATATGTGGTGTACGATTCATGGATTTCAAATAATCAAGCATAATCATAATAATATCATGAACACAAAATTGGGAAGAACTAAAGAATCTCAAAAAACATATAGATTTAGAACATGCTATTACAATTTATCCCCGAGCTATAGAAACTACTCCTTAGACATGGAATTCAAATAAAGATTTGAATGCCACATCTTAGGATTAAAGAAAAAGAAAGAAAAGTAAAAGAGAGAGTTCTCTCCTAATTACAAAGATGAACTACTAAGGATAAAGTGTCCAAGCTACTCTTGGATATGAGATATTTTGTAGACAAAGGTTCTATTTATAATAGTAGGAGATCAGGTCCAAAAATAGGGTAAACCCTAGCTCAGCTACCGCCCGCGCGTGGGACATCATGAATGGTGATGCCGGTAGAGTGTCCTTGGCGTGGAGCATGAGGCATGATGCATGCTACATCCATTCATATGGCGCGGGGCACTTGATCTGGTGCGTGGAGCGGGTTTTCAAGAGGTACGGGGCACGAGGCTTTGCTCAGGCCGAGTCTACCCCTTGGCGCGGGCTGCATTGTCTGGTGTGGGGCGCTATCAGGGTGCTGAAAATAAAGGTTCTGATTGGTGCCCGTGGCCGTTGGCGCGAGTCATGATAAAAAGGGTGCTTGCTCAAAAACTTTGGCGTAGGCTGTGTTATTTCCCACACCCCTCTGGCTGGTCATGGCATATTAAGCTTGGAATGGCTGGTCATGCTCAAAAACGGTTAACGCACACATAATGAAGCAGATCAACCAACATCCTTTTGAAAAAAAGAGAAGATTTTCTAACAATGAAGAAACTATTTACGTTTAAACAAAAATAGCTGCTACAATTTTCAAAAGGTTTTCACCTATTGAGCGCAACAACTATTTTTCAATAACAGTTGCTATGTTTTCCCGTCTAACTTAATATAGTAGCGGTATTTAGGAAATAACTGCTATGATTTCCCGCCAATACCAAAATACCTCACTCTAGAAGCGGTTCTTCAATAATTAGCTGCTTAATAATTTGTAATCAAAACGTTTTTTAAATAATAGCTGCTAAAAATAAACAATAGTTGCTACTCACTTATATAGCAGCTATTTTTTAAAATAGCTGCTACGAATTGCTGCTAAGGGGGGAGGGGGTGATTTTGAGTAGTGATACCTGTGCGTAAGTATAGCAGTATACGTGGTGGTCACATTGACAGCGGTACATGATACCAGTGTAGGATCTCTTATGCACCGGTACATGATACCAGTGCGACTAATAATATACCAATATTTATTTGAGGTACCGCAATATTTTTCTACTGTTTTGACTCTAAATACCAGTGTACGTATGTACCATATTGTTATGGGGGGCATAACTACAATTGCACCGGTATATTTATGCATATCGGTGTAGATGATTATTTAATTTGTTGGCTGAAACTGATGATCTTTACACCGGTAATGCGGTACTTGTAATATGTTAGCCATTGCCTTATTATACACCATAATTTTACGTATCAGTGTTTGTTGTTGTTACACCGGTGGACCAAGTTACCAGTGTATGTAGGGATGACAATGGGGCGGGGGAGGTACGGATTATGGTACCTCCATATCCATACCCACCTAAAATGTTCATACCCATACCTGCCCCAATACCCATGGCGGGTTAAAACTTAAAATCCACCCTCGCCCCATCACCCACTTGGGTCTATATACCCACTTCATATCCATTTTCCTCACCCATTTATATCTCTAAAAAACATCTAAATTTTACTTTAAAATTAAGAATTTAATATTAAAATTTGAATAATATTTACATGAAAATATTAGAAGTAAAACATGTACATTATGGATAAATAATAGTTTATTATATATAAAAAAGTGTGTACATAGCGGGTATAGTGGGGCGGAGCAGGGTGGGGCAGGTATGAACTAATATCCATGCCCGACCCACTACCCATGGCGGGTATCAATTTTCATACCCATACTTGCCCCACCCCCATGAAAACTACATCCATACCCGCTCCATTGGGGCAGATACGGGGCGTACCTCCACCGAAACCCGTCCCACTGCCATCCCTAGGTGTATGTCATGCTTACACTGTTATGTATTCATTTTTACCAATGTAAGTTTAATAAAAATTTTTGCAATGCGCAATTTGATTTCTATTGGGCCTTCCTGGATCATTTCCGAGGCAATTACATGAAGGAATATTTGAATCGAAACTATTATAAATTTAATGTAAGAAAATGTAAGAAAGTATGAAGGTATGAAAATATAATTCGCCAAAGTCACAAATTTATTGATTCGAAAAAGAGAAAATGTATCATCACGAATGCAATTAAATAAAAAACCACACAAATTCAATATCAAGAAACACCTATCAAGAGCCCAATAATCAACCTATTATATCTTTCTTATCATCCAGCACGTCCAACGAAGTACTCACTTATTGCTAGTACTCATCTCTCCAAGCTCTGCATGATCTCTTATCGACACCTTGAATTTCATAAGCATGGTATGTTCCTTGGCCCTATGGGAATATCTGCAATTTTGACACTTACAATATTAATGAAGAATAATGTTCGTAATAGAAATTATAAATATTTATTTGTGAAATGTGATTTATACCTCTAGGATATTGTTTGACTTTGCATGAAGCACCAATTCTTCCATGAAGAGCATGGTGTAGTACCCACATTGCCATGAACCATTATGAGTTTGGTACTGCACAGAAATAGCATTATTCGTACCCATTTTCTAAGTTAATAAATGATGTTCGTGAAATGGATCTTTAGGATTGAATGACTTACTTTTATATTCTTGATTTTCTATGTGTAGTCGGGTTCGGGTTCCGTCTTTCGCTACTGCCTTTGGTACGTGCAAGCAATCCTTTGAATAAAGTAAAATAAAATATTACATTCTTGGAGTATATTATATTAATGTATTTTAGTTTGAATGATCGTAATACATGTAAATCACCCTTTGTTGAATCAAGTTGCTTGGTTCTAATTTGATTGATCGTAATACCTGTAAATCACCCTTTGTTTAATCAAGTTGGTTGGTTTGATACCCCCTAGACTATGTGTCCATTGTAAAAACCTCATCCGTGCTAGGATGGATAATGATGAGGTACCAATGATCACGGCGGGAAAATGACACTAGTTAATTAATGAAATGGAAAAGATTAGAAATGTAATAGTTAAACCGGGAATTGTGGCTTACATTCTAATGTAGGCCACAAGGTATAACTCATCTCCTATTTGCTTCATTGTGTTCCAGATATCGCCAAAACTCTTTTCGATCTCTATTTCAATGTCTATCAAGTTTCCCATGTTTGAAGGAAAAAATTAGATGCGGCCCGCATTAGTTTCATACGCTTTCTACCAGAGGTGCCTATTATAGTAAGGAGAATATAAGAATCGAATCTTAAACGACTAAAAAAAAGTAAGAATGTAATGTTCAAAACTTACCCCATCCACACATCCATTTGTGCATTTTTTTATCTAGGTCATCGAGTTGTAGTTTTTGAGCTTGTTGCCCATCTTGACCAGTTGATCTATGCCCACACTACTGGTATACTTGATTACAAAGGTCATGGTCGGAAAATTAAGAAGAACATACAGTCCCTTTTCTTTATCATTTCCAGCATAGCTACATTGCAGCCCACAATGTATCTCTCTATAAGTGGGTAGCCTTTCAAGTTTTGCTTGTAACGAATTTGAGCGGGAAAAGTTATACAAAATACAATTTAATCTAACTTGAACTTGCTGGTCATATGTAAGGAATTTGAATGGTTGTGGTACAATAAAGGACCTATTTGGGGTGCTTTCTGAGGATTTTTACTCTCTTTGAAGGCCAGTAATTGGTGCTTGAGTGGGATCGCTTGCCTAGAGATGTACCAGTTTTCCCCTGTTACAAGAATTCATTAATATCATTTGTTGATTGCAATACTTGTAATTGTATTTCATGTGATAAGATGGTGAAGGTGTAACGAGAATATACCTCATCATCGGTGAGAATCATAATGTTCTCCTCGTCGTCATCCATTTCCATGTTGGCATCATCCTTATCGTTGTCACTTAGTTGCTCGTATCCCTTGCCTATCAAAGAGGCCGACCAATTGACCATGCTATCCAAGGCCTATCCAACTTTATTGAACTGGTGGTTAGCTGAGGGCAATCCCACCCTAGGATGGTAGATTGGCTCGCAAACTATTATGCGATCCACACCACCCTGAAGACTATGCTGAGAATGAGGGATTCATCACACCCCATCTGCGACCATGATCTTCTTACCATCAACGTCTTTTATGTACAACGTAACATCTTCTCCATCCTGGCAGTTAGGCAGTTGAGGAGAATGTTAACTTTTATATTCCAGATTATAAGATTTGAAATATATTATAAATAAACTATATATTTATTTAGGTATACCTCCTCATCACCTTCTCTATCGCTGGGCTCTCCACCCAAAATTTTAGCACCTACAACAAAGTCAACCATGGCCTTCTCGATGAACTTCTTTGGATTGTGAAGCCCTATCGGGATATTAACAGTGCCAGCTACAACGATACCCCTAACCAGCTGCTCAAGGTATGACACCATGGCCTTAACGACCGGTTGCTCATTGGATGCTCTCTTTGGTGTGGTTTGCTTGGTTGAGTAACTACTTCCGCACTTGATGCAGGTTAGATGAGGAATAACAACAGATGTGGGTAGACCATTTTGAGTCCCTTTCAACCTGCTGGGGTAATCATTCTTATTTGTAGCCTTGACCAGAATTTCATTACCCGGCTACAATATCAAGTTCTCTTGTTCCTTCTCCTCATTCATTCTTAACTGTATTGATATGGAAATACATATATCGAAAAATGTAGAAATAATACATGTAAATGAATTTAAGTGCTAGCAATATAATTAACTTACAATGTCCTTAGCAATTTTTTTAACCTCTTTTGATGTGTAGTCTCCTCCATATCCTTTGTTCGGCTCCAAGTAAATAAGTGATCAGTCCGGCTTAAATTATTTTTCATTGAGTTATTTCTCAATCTCCTCTTCATTGAAGCCCTGGTTAGAAAAATAATTCCTCTTGATGTGCACCATATTGCATGCATTAACCAATGCATTCGGTATAATAATTGGCATGTTTTACTTGTTGGATTGCTAGTTTATGTTAGGTTTACACGAAAAAGGGTTTAGACGACCATGTTTGATTTTCTTTTCTAAATCCTGAGTTTTGTAGACATAATGGCTAATGGACACATCGTGTTCATGAGAACCTAGATCTTCATTCATGATCTTATTAGTAGGTTGCTCATGGATAAATTGACATCTTTGTATAGAAGGTAGTTCGCAAGATAGTAGAAGACACTTGAAGGTCATTCACAAGAATGGTAGTAGATATGAAGGCCACTGACTTCAAGTGTGGTAGTATATGGATTTGAGCCAAGAAAGGTGGGATTGAAGTTCAAAAAGGTAAAAAATGGAGGAAGGCATCAAGTAGGTGAACCAGCCGATCGGCTGATCGGCCGGCACGTGGCCAAACGTGCTGGCATGGACCTCAACCGCATCAGCCCAGACCAGCTAGCATGACCCATGCAAGGGTGTATAGCATGAGTTGTGCCATAACTCTCGGCACAAGGGGGAGGGGGGGGGGTCCGTGCCATATCCCACAACTCGGACCTTGTCCGTTTCAGCTCCCAGCGTCCTTTTTGCTCCGTTTCATTCTAAGTCGGCTAAGTATGGGAATTGACCATGTCATTTCACACGGTCTGTGCCGTTTCAAGTCCAAAATGTAAAGACCAACCCACAAGGTGTGACGGATGACACAACCCATGCCAATATACAGATCAGAATGAGCCTCCAGTTGATGGCTTACGCCAAATGACATGTGATGTGCAAACCAGAAGATCAAAATGGAGATTCAGATGGGGGCCCTTGCTAGACCAAGCAGCCCACACCAGCATGAGGGTCTCAGTCTGTGCCAAACACGGTGGCCCGCACCAGCACAGACTTGCAGGCCATGCCAAGCCGCGCATCAGGCACTTGCACGAGGCTACCCTAGCTGGCATAGACCATGCCTGTTTACACTGGTCATGTCTGTAGCGGCTGCTAGGAATTTTTTGGGCCTATTTTAAGTTCTAATTCCCTGTTACTATATATATGGACCTATATCTACTAGGGTTTAAGTTTATGCTCATTTTTATTGATGTCCCATTTTATATGGTTATTTTGGAACGTTTAGGATTTCCATTTTGTATACTTTTATGCTCTAGATGTATAATTTTGCCTTGAAATTCTCTAAGGAGAGTTAAAAGAAACTTTTACACTTTTATTACTTTTTTAGAGGATTTTGTGTGAGAAGACAATTTGTTTGGAGACTTTGAAGAATACCTTTGAAGATTTGAAGATTCGAAGACTTGCATTGAAGACTTGAAGAATTGAAGATAAGTGAAGTGAAAAGGATGACTTGAAACAAAAATAAGAAAGAAATGAAGATGCTGAAACTTGGCTCGGTCGCGACTCACGAAGGATTGGTCGCTAGCCGCGACGAACGTGTGGCCATAACCCCCTCTCTCTCTTCCTCTCTTCTTCTTCTTCTTCCCAACTTTGGGACATAAAACCCTAGTTTTTATTCTTTCTTTTATTAGTTTTTGTAGGATTAATTATGTATTTTCATTATCTAGGTTAGTTTGTACTTGGGAGCAATTGATTGAAGCTTCCATACCTATGTAGTAAGAACCTCTATTTCAATTTTTCTTGAAGCATTTGTTGCTTAGCATTCATATGTTTTAATGTGATGTTTTACTTCATTTGTGCTATGGGTTGTTTGATTATATGAAGTGTTTGTATGATTAAAGTATTAGGGTGTCAGGGAAGTAGCCAATTTCTTAGCTCTTTGGCATGAAAATCCAAGAACATGGAATTAGAACTTCTTGTGCGTAATGTGTTGTGATTCTTGCTAGATATGTATGGTAATGTGAATTGTTCTCATATTTATCCTATAGATGCAATGGAAGGTTAAATCTTGAATGTGGTTTGTTCTAGGTTTAGCCTATTGAATGCTATGTTTGATTAAATGGCTATGCGTTTGGTCGAATGCTTATTATAAAATCTATGGTTCTTCGTGTTTAATGCCATTGATGAAATATATTTATGGTCGTTAATTTCCTAAAGTGATTATCAATGAGGTTTGAAAATGGTTGTCGAATCGCCTTGTGAATTACACTTAAGAAGAAATGAATGTCGATCTTGAATTGGGAAGTGACAGCATTCTCCATAGGTAACGAATGTGACAGACTGAGTGAATGCTTCAATGATTTACATTAGGTTTGATAGTGGATATTAATTGCCCCCAAGACTTTGTCTTTTGTAGTTTTTATCTCTTTTTTTCAGTTGTTGCATGATTAGCATAGTTACTTAACTTTGCTAGTTATCTTGTCTTTAAATTCATAACTTAGCAAAACAAACCAACCGACCCCCCCCCCCACACACACACACATATATATATATATATATATCTACTTATATTCTAATATCCACCTATATGTTTAAACGCATAAGAAAATCCTTCCTCTTCGTGGACAACCCCGACTTGCCATTATCTACTTAGTTTTAGATAGGAAGCATTAGATAATGGCAAGTCGGGGTTGTCCACGAAGAGGAAGGATTTTCTTATGCGTTTAAACATATAGGTGGATATTAGAATAGAAGTATATATATATATATATATATATATATATATATGTGTGTGTGTGTGTGTGTGTGTGGGGGGGGGGGGGTTGGTTGGATGGTTTTGCTAAGTTGTGAATTTAAAGACAAGATAACCATCAAAGTTAAGTAACTATGCTAATCATGCAACAACTAAGAAAAAGAGATACAAACAACAACATACAAAGCCTTGGGGGCAATTAATATCCACTTCCAAACATAATGTATATCATTGAACCATTCACTCATTCTATCACATTCGTTACCTATGGTGAATGCTATCACTTTCCAATTGAAGATCAACATTCATTTCTTCTTAAGAGTAATTCACAAAGGCGATTCAATGACCATTTGCAAACCTCATTGACAATCACTTTAGGCAATCAATGACCATAAAGATATTTTATCAAAGGCATTATACACGAAGAACCATACATTTGTCAACAATAAGCATTCGACCAAACGCATAGCCTTTTAACCAAACATAGCATTCATTAGCCTAAACCTAGAACAAACCACAATCAAGATTCAACCTTCCATTGCATCTATATGATAAATATGAGAACAATCCACATTAACATACTTATCTTGCAAGAATCACAACACATTGTGCACAAGAAGTTCTTATTCCATGTTCTTGGATTTTCATGCAAAAGAGGTAAGAAATTGGCAACTTCACTTGTATTTACACAAGATTAGTCAAGAACGATTGACATTCATAGAATTCTCTCATTTTCTACCTAAAAAAACATGACAATGAGTTCAACATCATCACATTCATCTAGCAATTATCAACCCATCAACAAAATCAGAAGCTCTAATTCATACTCTTGGATTTCATATCAAGAAGGGGGAAACTTAGCTACTTTTTCCCAAATCCTAACAAGAAATAATACAAGTACTTCATACAGTCAAGCTTTCAAGAACATTAATGACACAAAATTAGGATAATACTCTTCTAACACAAAATTAGGAGGAACTATAGAAACTCAAAAAGCATAAAGATAATACCAAATTCACATCAATTTATCCCAAAGCTATAGAAACTACTCCCTTGACATGGAATTCAAATATAGATTTGAATTCCACATCTTAGGATAAAAGCAAAATGAAAAGAAGAAAAAGATAAAGTTTCCTAAGGAGAGAATCTCCTTTACTCTTCTATGAATGAAACTAAGCTATGATAAAGTATCAAAAGTCTCCAAAAATAGTAGACTAAGGTTCTATATATAGTAGTAGGACATTGGGCCTAAAAATAGGCCCGAAATAGGGTAAACCCTAGCTCAGCCGCCGCTTGATGCGGGCATCATGGATGACGCTGCCCGTGGTTGTACTTAGCGTGGGATGCGAGACCTGGCACAGGTCGTGCCGCTATATGGGCACAGGGCACTAGTTCTTAAGCGTGGCACAGATCTTCAACGTGGTGCGAGTCGCTAGGGTTGGCTTGGATTGTGTATAGCATTGGTGTGGGCTGCGTCGTCTCCTGTGGGGGGTGTCATTAGAGTGCTAAATCTTGATCTCTTGATTCGTGCCCGTGGCCGTTGGCGCGGGCCGTGGTCATACTTGGTGCTTTGCTCAGAAAAATTGGCATGTGCTGCATAAATTCCCACATCCCGCGTGCTAGCCTAGGAATAATGACTTGGAATGGCGCGGGATGCCTAAAATGGAACTTTTCGCTCCTATGCTTAGCCGTGTGGAGGGGTCCTTGGCTTTGTGCTACGGGCCTTCGTGTCTGGTGTGGGTTTCTCCATTGCCTTGCATCTATCTCCATGGCACAGGGTGTCTCCTCAAATGCAGGTCATTGGTGCCAAACCATGCACGGCCTGCGTCGTTCAGTTGGTGCTTCGGCTAGCTGAGCTAGTTTCCTTTGCTATGGGAGAACCATTAGTCCGATTCGAGAGTTTTAGTAGTCAATTTTATAGTACTCAAGAAGAAGAATTCAATGGAACAAGCCCTGATGAATAATTCTTCTTGGATCATCCTCGAAGTGAGGTACAACTCATCGGACCACAATTCCCCATTTCTCCATTGACCGCTATGAACTGCGTAGCCACTTTCTTTGGCTTCAATCTCATTCTAACATGCATTGATTATTGTGGCCTTCATCTACTACCATTCTAGAGGTGAATATCATTCGTCTCTACTAGTGTCCTTGTACACAGCTTTCAATATCTTCTACCGCCCTTACGAATGGCCTTCACATAGAATGTAAACAAGTACCCATGAGCGACCTACTAAAGATGATCAAAATAAAGATCAAGAGACCTGTGGATACTAGATGACCATTAGTACCAATTAAGTGTACAAAATGTGGAATTTAGATATGAAAACCAAACATGGCTGTCTAAACCCCTTGTCATGTAAACTCAACAAATACTAGAAATCCACCAAGAAAAAGTAACTAAAAAGTATGTCAAATGCATCGTTTAACACATACAAAATAAAGCAGATCATGACTAGAGTTGTGATGAATCTAGAGTCATCACAAGATGTCTTTTACTTTGTCTCTCTAGGCTAAGGGATTTAGATCCACAGTAGAGTGTCCGAGTTGTATTGGACTCACTACATATCTAAAATTTGCAACCTACAAGAGGCATTTCTCTTTAGGCAGGCTTTTTATTCCTCTAAGCGGGGGAGTGTTAGCGTTGGGGGTAAAGTGACGGGTACGGTCTGCGGTGTCACAGGACTAGAGCGCATCCCCAATTTATAAAGACAGTGAGATATGGCATCGTTGTAAGTACCACGTGTGACAGGGAAATACATGGCTATCTCCACACTGTGTGACATAGGCATAAGATAGGTTAGTATGTTTATATGTGAATTAATTGAGGATAGAAGCCATTTATCAATCATGTTACAAAAATACCCCCAAGTACTTGTATATATAGTTTTAATCTCGTGTGATCTTTTTATGTTCATAGTTGCTAATTGAAAAACCCCATTTTGCAATATCTAGCAATTCCTAGCACACAGATGGATTGACGACCCTTACGTGGTTGTGTGTAGTTGGCTATTAGACACCTAGCATCTCTGTGGACAAACCCAGCCTTGCCACTAACTAACCCAATGGTAGCTTAGCATTAAGTTTGGGAGAAAATTTTAAATTTAAATTTGATCATCTCTCTTTTGACCTTTTAGTTTGTTTGGCTTAAGGAATGCCTTTGCTTGAGTTAGATACACTCACTTAACGACCCCGAATGGAGGTGGGTCACCTCTCCTATGATACCACTTTGATCTGTAAGGAAAGACCAAAAGCCCGACATGACGAGAGTATAGTAAAGAAGGATTTCTTTCTGGGACAAAGAGTTTTTGTTTACCAATCTAGGTTATGTCTCTTTCCTGGCAAGTTACGATCAAAGTGGGAAGGGCCATATGAGGTGGCAAAGGTTTATGGTGTTTATGGTCAAGGAGCAATAGAAGTTAAAAATGAGAAGGATGACACAAAATTGTTGGTGAATGGGCAAAGGTTGAATCCCTAATTTGAGTGAGGAGCATTGGGGGTGAATAAGGAGGGAAATCTCCTCCTTGGTGAGCAAAATTTTTGATACCTTGATCTAGAGCAAATAAGTCATGAAGACTAAAATAAATAAATATGTTTTGAATAGTTTTTATTAGTAGGTTGTGGAGACTTGTTTTCTTGTGACATTTTGATAGCATATTGGGTTAGAATAGATTACACTTGGTTTTCATGTTTTTGAATGCAGGATTATGAGGCTCACCAAGAGTAAGTGATGGTATTTTCCCAACTCCACTTATGAGTTCCATTTTTAATGATGCATTGGGGACAATGCATGATTTAAGTGTAGGGGAAGGAGTAGTTGGGCACATAGGAGTTTTCATCTTGAGATTCCTTTGTGTTTTTGTATTCTTGGAGTTGATTTGTTTTGGGGATGTCTTGGATGTAAATTTTTTTGTGTGACTTGTTTGGTAGCATTTGTAGTTTGTCTTGGGGTAGGTGTTTTGGAAACTTTTGGTGGTGTAAAGTTTTTGAAATTCCTATATATATTCATGTAGTATGAAGCCCATCTTTAGGTTATTAAGTGCTAAACCAAAAAAAATGAAAATTTTGAAAAAATGAAAAAATATATATACCTTGTTAAGTTGGAAACCTAAAAGGGCAACTTAGGAAACAATGGGAAAAGCCTGGATTGGTCGAAAGGCCTAGGTAAAAGTGAGAGACTAGGCCTTGCTAGGTTTATGTACCTAGGTAAAAATGAGAGGCCGTGTGGAAAAATGCGAGAATGTGAGCTCAACATGTGTGAAAGATAGGATAAAAACCCAAAAGGGCTCCTAAGCAAAATGAGACAAATTAAGAGAAAATGGAAACTAAGTTGACGATTCTTTGACATTATCCTTGGCTGTAGCTAAGTTACAGTCTAGAGTTATCCTTAGTTACAAGCAAGTCAAGGATCTTTTGGATTTCCTTGGTAGTTTTTTTTCGGCAACGACTCTTGGAATGCTTTTGGGAACTATTTGGAAGAGTAAGCTAATTCAACACTCATCATTCTTGCTTACATTTTTCTGCACTATATTTTGGGTGGTTAGGTTTTGCATCTTTGGGGAGTGGGAGAGTTGTGAGATTCTTACTTCTTTGGGGGAGCTAGGGTAGTTTGGGAATAAGTTGAATGCATTGGCTAGCTTATCTTTGCATGCTACACTTCGCTTAGAATTTTTCTTGTTTTTGTTTACTGGAGGACGAGTAAAGGTTTAAGTGTGGGGGACTAATGTGTACCATATTACATGTGTTAACCAATGAATTCAGCATAACAATTGGCATGTTTTACTTATTGGATTGCTAGTTTATGTTAGGTTTACACGACAAAGGGTTTAGACGACCATGTTTGGTTTTCTTGTCCAAATATCGAGTTTTGTAGACCTAATTGAAGCTAATGGCCACATAGTGTTCACGAGCACCTAGATCTTCATACGTAGGTTTCTCGTGGATACTTTGCATCTTTGTATAGAAGGTCGTTTGCAAGAACGGTAGAAGATACTTGAAGGAAATTCATAAGAATGGTAATAGATATAAAGGCCACGGACTTCAATTGTGGCAGTAGATGGAATTGAGCTAAGAATGGTCGGATTGAAGTTCAAAAGGGTAAAAAAAATGAAGGAAGGCGTCAACCGGGTTAACTGGCCGATTGGCCGATACATGGCAAGACGCGCCGGCACAGACCTGAGATGCGTCGGCACAGACCTCAGTCACGCCAACCCAGAACCAGCTAGCACGGCCCATGCCAGGGTGCATAGCATAGACCATGCCCCGACCCTCGATGCGAGGGGGGAAGGGGGGTCCATGCCACAGCCCACAGCATGGACCGTGCTCGTTTCAGCTGTCAACGTCCTTTTTAATCTGTTTCACTCGAAATAGGCTAAGTATGGGAACTGACTGTGCCATTTCACATGGTCCACGCCATTTTACATGGTTTATGCCATTTCAAGTCCAAAATGTGAAGACCAACCTATAGGGTGTTACGGATGACACGGCCCGTGCCAAAATACTAATCAGAACAAGCCTCTAGCCAACGACCCACACCAAATGATAGGGAATATGCAAATCAGAAGATCAAAACATAGGTCCAGATAGTGGCCCATTCCAGACCTAGCCGCTCATTCCAGCATGAAGGTGTCCATCTGTGCCAAACAAGGCGGCTCACGCTAGCACGGATTAGCTGCGGTATCAAGCCATGCAGGCCGCGCCAGCACAAGGCTGCCATAGCTGGCACAGACCGTGCATGTTCCGTTGTGGATGCTACCCCATTTTTGGCCTATTTTAAGGCCCAATTCTCTACTACTATATGTATGAACCTATGTCTACTAGGGTTTCAATTTATGCTCATTTTTAGAATTCAAGAGTAAGGTAAAGAGGGGAAGGGGCTCCTCCTTCTCTCTAGAATTTTTTCTTTTCATCTCTTTATTTTTGCTTTGCCCGAAGACATTGGATCCAATGAAATACCTGCGTACAATGCTTAAGGAGTAGTTAATTCTACTTGGGGTTGTATTTGTATTTATGAATTGATTTTGGCCTTTTGAGATTTGTAGATTCTCCTATCTTTATGTCCTATGAATATTTGTGCTTGAACTTGTGCTTTCCACTATTGTGAGATCTATGCTATGCCATTATTATGATGCATCCATACATGTATGGTATTGTAAAATCATGCTAGACGTCATTGCTATCTTGGGAGTGTTAGAATTATGGAGTAGGTTAAGAACACCGGGGAGATGAGTACATTCATTTCCTTTGAGAGACTATTCTTCTATTTGTTAAAATATTATTCAAATTGGCTAGCTGTGTGAGAAATCACATGTTGGACAATCAATTCAGCAAATTCCGATGGAAGAATTCCTTGGCTTACCCCAATATTTTAGCATGATTATTGTAGCGTCTAGAGTTGTGCCGACTCTAGAGTCATCACAATGTGTCTTTTCCTTTGCCTCTCTAGGCCTAGTGGAGTGTCCGGGATGTAATGCAATCACTAAATATCTAATGGTTACAATCTACGCGAGGCATTACCTTTTTAGGCAGGCATTGCATTCCTCTAAGCGGGGGCACGTTAGAATTGGGAATGAAGTGATAGGGATGGTCTGCGGCATCACAGGACTAGAGCACATCCCTAATTTATGGGGATGGTGTGATATGGAATTGTGGTAAGTACCACGTGTGACAGATGGGGGGAAATACATGGCTATCTCCACACTATGTGACATAGGCATAAGATAGGTTAATATGTTTATAGATAAATGAATCAAGGATAGAAGCCATTTGTCAATCATGTTACACAAATACCCCCAAGTACTTGTGTATATATTTTTAATCTTGTGTGATCTTTTTATGTTCGTAGTTGTTCATTGAAAACCCAAAAAACACGGTTTTGCAATATCTAGCTATTCGACGGATTGATGACCTGTACGTGGTTGTGTATAGTTGGCTATTAGACACCTAGCATCTCTGTGGAAAAACCCGGCCATGCCACTAACTACCCTAATGGTAGCTTAGCAGTAAGTTTTGGAGCAAAATTTAAATTTAAATTTGATCATCTCTCATTAAACTTTTTGGTTTTTTGACTTAGGGAACACCTTCACTCTGGTTAGCTACACTCACTTAACGACCCTGAGTGAAGGTGGGTCACCTCTCCATTTCCCTTATCTGCTCACTTAGTTTCTCCTTGATAGATCAGTTCCCTTTTCTTCAAGTGTGGTGGGTGTAATCCTTTGTCAATGCTTGCTCTATTGCAATTTCTTGAATTCCCAAAGGACAGGAATCAGGTAATCATTAAATGGTTTTAGAATGATAGTAAAGAAGTGATGAGCAAGATAGTTTCATAATGTTAATTTTAGTAAATCATACCAGAAATTTGGGGGTCCGACGGCTATGCTCGAACAAATGATACTCTTCATTATCCATCCACTTATACTTCTTCCATGGTTTGACATTTGATTTATTCTCTCTGCTATCCACATTATGTATGTACTTGTTTTCCACCTTTGTCTTCCAATTCTGACGTAGGTCTCTTACCTTCTTGAAAATATCCTTCTTCAATATTTTAGTTTGACTTTCGGTCAAATTGTTTTTGATTTTGAAACTTGCCTGCAATGAAAACATGTAGATAGAAAGACACTAAATGTGTGTTGATTATTAAAGAAGTAAACATACATAGTACTAAAACTTTTGAAGAGCTCACCAATAAATCCTTCCACGCCTCTTCCCTTACATCGTCCGAAACATCGTATAAGTGTTCCCAAGATCCAAATTTGATGTGACGCTGAAATGCATAATTGACATACACAGTCATGCAGTCTAGTTCTTTGTGCAAACCACATATTTCTCATGAAATTTAAATTCCACGGGGATGGGATTGCTCTCATTTTCTAGCATGACCGACTAACACGTAGCAGTTCCACACTGCCTGCACCAAATATTGATCTCGAACTTGTCAAATCCCTCACTCGATTGGCCCCCGGCCTTGGACAAGTTATTGTCCTCATCATTCAGTTTCCTCTCTCTGTGGGTGATCTTTACCTCTTCCTTCGAAACTCGGGTGTTGGGCCCCGATCCCCTCGGATCATCTCCCTTAACATCCCCTCATGCCCAATTTCATCTTTAGCCGGTTCTTCATTATCTTGCCTTCCTGATTGATCTTCGGGTGCTCCTTTTTCCAAAAACTCTATCTGCAGTGGAATATTTTTCTGCAAAAATTTTTGTTCAACCACATCTACATCATTGACGACAACATCCTCCTTTTTGCGGTTCTAGCCGCTTCCTCTTGGTGGTTAACTTCCCCCGTTTAGGTGGCATCTACAAAAATAGAGTAGAGGAACCAAATTAATCATAGAGCAAGCCTTATTTCCATCACACCATACACCATTGATACAACAAAAAGCACTCCATTAATACAATATTAATAAAAAAATTATGGAATAAGAAGTACACTCACACAACCTTTTCCATCACAAACTACACCATTCATACTACACAAATTACACTATTGATACAACACATACAACATAAACTATGGGTGGTAAAGTACACTCACACAATGCCTTCCCTCCCAAAGTATGTCACTGCTACAACACAAAGTGCATCATTGAAATGACCGAACAACAACAACACCCACATAGTTATATACCTTAAACACCAACATAAACCACTTGAATCATACCCCAATAAATATCAAAAAAAGGTTGTATATCACAAATGAAGGACAAACATAACACACTTGAACACATTTTGATTAAGGGTTCGAATTTATTCATAGCTGGACTAAATCAAAGTTTTTTTTTCATTGAGGAATTTTTTCGAACATGATATGAGCATAAAAATAGTAGTGATTCCTAACCAAATTTAATATGTAAAATCACTGAAAAGTAAACCTAGATGACTAAACTTTAGGGATGCAATGAATTTGGTGAGCTTGAAGAATTCCATTGTTAAATTTTCACTCACCCTGAATGGGGGTTGTAATCAATGAAAGGTTGTAGAAAAGGATGTTTTATTGGACATCTTAAAGCAAAGGAGTGTGAGGGTTAAGGAGTTATGGGAAGTTATGAGGATTTATATGGAGTTATGATGGTTAATTTTCATGAAAGATGAAGGGAGAATTGGATGGGAAGGGGAGTTGTGAAGAGAGATCGTGGGTTGCACATTTGACGTTCAAATTTTTTTATACCCGTTTGGCTTACACTGGTATATGTACAAGATACCGGTGTGTATGTATTAATCATGTATGTTGTGTTAATAAAATTTTATCTAAGGAGCTAGATCCGGTAAGAATACCTGTGCAAATGATAAAAATTCCGGTACGTAAATGTATATAAAATTCATCTGCTTTACGATGCTTTTGATGTGCACCGTATTGCATGAATTAATCAATGCATTCGGCATAATA